>CM060903.1:667067294-668413365 GCA_030737815.1 Allium fistulosum
TGTAAATTTACATGTAGTCAAACATTCTAAAAATAAAAGATACATGAACTTTTCAAAAGGAGTTTGATTGAAAAATTCTGTCTAACTTAAAGTAAATGGTTTTGCTTTTTTTTTATTTTTTTTATCATGGCCATTAGACTGCTTGTGTACTGATATTTGTCTTACTCCTTTTTCATGGATTTCTTTTACTCTTCTTTGTTGTTGTTATGCTTTTTGAGTTTTGTTCAAATAATAGTGAAAAAAAATCATGTAATGTATTTCAAAACTAGTTATGCTATATTCAGCTATCATTCTGCATACGCAATGCATGCTATTATCATTCTATATAAGAAATAGATGATATGTTATTTCAAAATAGTTATGCTATATTAAGCTATCATTCTATATATGTTATGCATGCTACCGTAATTCAAAATTCCAAATGCTATATTCAACTATCATTCGACATATGTAATGCACGCTACTGCATTTAAAACATTCAAATAATGTATTCAACTACCATTATTCAAAAGCAATGCAATCTATTGTATTTCAAAATTTCAAATGCTATATGCATTTATCATTTTTCATATGCAATGCGTACTGCTGTATTTCAAAAATTATAATGCTATATTAATTTATCATTCTTCACTTGAAAAACATGCTATTGTATTTCAAAAAGTCTAATCCGATATCAACCAATCATTCTTTATACACAACACATGCTTTAGTATTTTAAAAATTCAAACAATATATTCAACTATCATTTCTCATAAACAATATGTATGTTGTATTTTAAAATTTTAAATGTTATATCCAACTATCATCCTTTATATGCAATGCGTGCTATTGTATTTCAAAACTTCAAATGCAATATTCATCTATCAACATTTATATTTAATGAATAATATTGTATTTCAAAAATTCCAATGCTATATCCATTTATCATTTTACATATGCAATTCACAGTATTGTATTTTAGAAAAATGCTAAATTGATATATCATTTTTCATAATATGCAATGTATGATATTTTATTCAAATTTCAAAAGTTATATACATATATTATTCTTCATATGCAATTCATGCTATTGTACTTTCAAAGTTGAAATTATATACTCATCTATCATTTTGCATATTCTATGCATGCTATTGTATTTCAAAAATTTAAATGTTATATATATTCATTTATCATTCTTCATATGCAATGCATGGTATTGTGTTTCAAAAATCAAATGCTATATTCATCTATCATTACTCCTATGTAACATATGCTATTTTATCTCAAAAATTCAAACGCTATATTCAACTATCATTCTTCATATCCAATGTATGCTATTATATTTCAAAATTCTCAAATGTTATATCCAACTATCATTCTTTATTTGCAAGATATATTTATGTACTTTAAAAATAAAAATGCTATATTTAACCACCATTCTTCATATTAAGTGACAATAGTGCACTTTAAAGGATAAAACTGATATAACTATCATTTTGCATATTCAATTTATTGTACTGCATTTTAAAAAGTCTATATTGAACTACCGTTTTATATATTATTTATGTATTTTTAAAATACAGATGGTACTTTCATTTCTATTGCCAATGTATGCTACATTACTTTAAAAATGAATATGATAAATTCAAGTATCATTCTGCATGGTTAATGTATGTTGGTGCATTTGAGAATTAAAAATGTTATGTTCAACTATCATATGTGTAACGACCCTAAATTTTCGACCCAATTTTTAATTTTAAATTCATCGTTTCAATAAAAAATTTGAAATTATAAACGATCTCAATTTACGTCCAAACTTTATTTATGACATACGTCTAGTTAGAAATGGACATAGAAAAAGTTTCGTTGAAAAATATTACAGAAAAATCCGTTCGCGTTTTACTGTATATCAGTCCATATAAAGCTGCGTAAAATTTATCTTCCAAACCCAAATATTTTTACACAGTTATGTTGTAAAAATTATTCTGATCAAGATTTTGTAAGTCGTTTCGTCTAAAACTGTCATCGCCTGCTCCATTTAAATTGTTTTGCAAATCGTACAATTTAAGCGACGTAAATGCAAATTTTATAAAATCATCGTATCGCAATAATCTGTGTACCGTTGGAAGCGCATCGTCACACTGATCATAACGGTATATTTATTTGCGCGAATCGAAGTCCGACATCATCCGTCGTGTCAATTTATCGGTTCCGGTCGGACCGGTTAAATAAAAATGGGCAGCCTAAATTTTTGTCAGCCGTTTACAAAAGAAATGTTGAATCATGAATCGGCTGGTAATTAATGAGGTAGTGGGTAGCTAGTACTAGTGGATAGGTAGGGAATGGGAATGAACGTGACCTTTCAATGCAAATTCCACTGTTACACAAATTATAAAATGAAAAGTAACAAACGTATCCATTCATTTTCAAAGTGCTACAGGTAAATTTTATACACCTTCCTCTCTGTTTTCTTCTCTTCCCCTTATCTCCATTTCTTCTTTTCTGTGATTGCTTGTCCACTAAAAAAAAAAGAAATGTCCACAAAGCAAACGTGTGAAACCACTTCCAAGTCCAGTTACTTCCAGCCCATCCACCACGCGCTGACCCTGACCGATGCTCCACTTCACCTCGCAAACGTCTCCATCAACCAGAAACCACCACGAACCTGCACCTCCGACCCACCTACCAGCACCCAACCGCCTCAACACGCCACCCCGTCACACCGCTACCAGCCACCGCCTGCACTTCGCGCCCAGACCGCCTATACGACTCACTGCCCACCAACTAAGCACCATTGTCCCCGGCCAACCCTCCACACCACTGCCTTAGCCGCCTCCCTGCCAAAACCAGCTCCGCCACTCCCTGACCACTGCCGCTCAGTCATCACGTCCACACCCTCCAGCCCTCGCAGCCTCACGCCATCACCCCACCCATCCTTCGCATTTCCTTGACCGCCTATATTCCGTCTACCACCAGCACTCATCACCTCTCCCAGTCCTCCACCCCCTGACGCACTGTCCAACAAATCGCCACGCTCCGGCTTTGCTTTAACCTCGAGTGCGTGCGTTATTGCGTGTGTGTACTGTATTTGGTGTGCGTGTATGGGGCGGAATGTGTGCATGTATGATGCGTGTACAAGGTGTAAACGCATGTGCGTGAAGTTGTATGAGTCATACGTGAGGAAGTCTCGGCTGTTTAAAAAAAAAAAAAGAGAAAAAAAGATATAAAGTTACGTATGTGGGAGGTTGCAGCCTGAAGGGAAGGATGGGAGTGGGTGTTTTGAGTCTCGGTTTGCAAATTGTGTGTCGCAGGCTTCGTACATATATAAAAAAAAAGGAAAAGAAAAAAAATTTCTTTTATGTGAACAGTAGCACTGTTGCTATAGATATTGTTCGCGAATATCTATTCCGGTTACCAAAAGTGTAACTGATTTTTCTTTTCGTTGTGTGCAGAAACGTCCGTTTGAACGCCTTTTGCAGCATCGTCAATCTCCAGCTTTTGTTCTTTTTCTCCGTCGTCGGTAAGCCCATTTATATAAATCTATAAATTATATACCAACGTTCATTGTATTAATATCGTTTGCTTTTGTCGATATTACAGTGTCCGTTGTTTGTGCTGTACCGTCTCTTTTCTGCTTCTTCGTGCTTCGCCGTCTAAATTCTTATCCACGGAAGGTGAATTAATTTTCACGACTATATTCTTATACAAGTTTGAATTGATAAATGATGGCTATACGATGTTGAATTGGATGTAAATTGTTATTGTTAAGTGATAAATTAATTGCAAGTTAAAAATTGGATATAGGATGGTTAACGATTTAAAAATGAATTATATATGTCAAATTTTGATTGTTAACTTGACACCTTTATATGATAAATATTGATTAGTTAAATTGAACCTTTAAATTGTTAAGTTAATTGACACGTAGAAATTGATAAATTTCACTTTGGACTCTTGAACGTGTTGAATTAACTGTTGTAATTAAAATTGAACGACAAGTGAAACCGAATTGTTATAATCTTTAATCTACTTGAAATGATAGAGTAGATTCTAGAAATAGTTATATTAGTTGGCGTAAATAAATACGATTATTTTGGGATTATTTGAAATTGTTGAATTGTTGTGAATGGATGCTATTGCTTGTTTATTTACTTTGACACCATCCCAGCTATCACACTGCAAGTTCCCTTTGTATGTTTTGATTTTGAATTTAAATGGAATCGGGTTGAAATGATAAATACCCAAACAATTTTGACTTAGGATAGAAAATTAAAATAAAACCCGATTGGTCAAATGTTTTGATTTAAATAAAATAAAGTTTTATTTGACGAATACCAAAGTTTTGAATAATTTGGAATTTAAATTGGAATGAATGTAAATGTGAATATTTGAATTTGGAACGAATATTAAAGTGGTAAATGATAAAAAGAATATTGTTTAAAATTTAATTATTTAATAATTAAATTTAGAATTATTTGATAATAAATTTTTGAAATTATTAATAATTAAGTTTTGAAATTATTAATAATTAACTTTTGAAATTATTAATAGTTAAGTTGTGAAATTATTAATAACGAAGTTTGAAATAATTAATAATTAAATTTTGAATTTATTGACAATTAAGTTTGGAATTATTAATGAATGAGTTTGGAATAATTAATAATTAAGATTTGAAATTATTGAAATTTGATGAGATCGAATTCCAAATTAAATTAAATTGAATATCCTTATTAAGAGAAATTGAATTATTGAACAAGTGAAACTAAGTTTTAACTAAGTTTTGAAATTTGAAAGGAATATCTTTGATAAGAAATTGAATGCGCTTTATCGAAACAAATGAAAGACTTGAAATTTAAAGAATTGGATTTGATAAGTGTAATTGTAAATAAGTTGTAAACTTTGATAATGAAATCGAATTTAAGACGTAACGTAATGAATTGGGAATTTAATTGAAATTGTTTAATGATAAATAAATTTAATGAATATCGAATGAAAGCGATAATTGATTTAAATCGTTTTGAACGTAAATTTAGTTAAACAATTTTGGAATGAACTTATATATACAAAATGCAATGAATATTTGAATTGTTTAATTGAAACTTGAAATTGGATTACGGAAATATTGAAATTGGAATTGGAAAGTTTGAAACGTAACTTTGGAAATTGATTTCGAAAGACTAACGAATTGTCGATTTACGAATTCAAATTGAAATTGAAATGGTTTTGAAATATATTAACGACCAATCGGTGTTATAATCACGAAGGTTATTAAAGGAACCGGAGTCGGTTTGGGACATACTCACTGTCTAAACCGGAAACCACTTTAATAACTATACGCGAAGTGATGATCTAGAATGAAGTGGTTGGATTGGCGAACGTTGATGATTGAAGAAAGTGAACGATAATGGATAGCCTTGACACTTGTGTCAAATTGGAAATGACTAAAACAGGAGCTGTGCCGGGCCAATGGAGGATTAGCTACCTCAAGTGGACACACTTCTTCGTAAACTATTCTTTTACTTTGTGATTGATTGGTGCGCACCCTTGATTTGGGAGTGTTGTTTCACGGTGTTGCGGGCGCTGCGGCGTTGCGTTCTCACCAGTCCGGATCAGGCGAACGGTAGTATCACTACCTTGGGTATAGCCTCATGTGCCTTGTCATACTTGTATTCCATTTATGCGCGACCACTACGATTTTGATTTGTACCTTTAGTATATGGATTGCCCTCTGGTGACTTCCGGTTTTGGGGAAACTACGGTCTTGTATATGCTCTTGGGAATAAAAATGTGTTAAGGGTGGAATGGGCCATGACTTAACACTATTTTGATATCTTTATCTTACTGATAGACATTATCTATTTATCGTACTCTACTATGTATAGATAGTTTATCGGATCCTGAAAGATGTTTATTCCATCCATCTTTGAGTTATTGTTTAAAATGTTGAACCATATTATCTGTATAAGAATATATGTCCTGATTCGAGTGTTTGTTTGTGCATATGCTCGGATTAGACTGAGGATTTCTGTTGCTGTGCTATTGGAAGCTGAAGACTTGAAGACCATCATTTATCTTTATCAGTATTGCTCCATTCTATTTTTGTTATTGTATCGGACATCTATGTATTTCTTTTCACTATCTGCTTGTGACATTGTTGTATTTACTTAGTTGCTTCATGAACTACTATTATGACATTGTTGTAATTCCGCTGCACTATTCTGTTATGTTGTATTTTCTGTGATTCTGTGATGATTCTCATTTATATACATATACTCCATTAATGATTCGTGTTTTGCACTATTTAAGTTGACATGTGTGGATTATTGTCAATTTAAATGGTCCAAATATACGGGTTGTTACAGTTGGTATCAGAGCTTTGGTTCCCGATAACCTTAGCCTGTGGAGTTTAAAGCTCATTAGAGATAGGGTAAACATACCCTAGAATGAGGAGAATCATTTCAGAATCCACATCCTTTGATTCATCTTTCTTATTGAATTCGTTGAATAGAATTTTCTTAAGTTCTATAAATTTCTATCTTTGATTCTAAATCACTTTTGGTATTCCAGGATGGCTACCAGAAGAAATGTTAGAGGCAGGGGTGGAAATGCTCCTGGTCCACATGCTCCAGCTCCCGCAGTCCGATTCTCCACTCTTAGCAAGGAGTATACTCAGCTTGGAGGAGTCAAATTTACTGGCTCCGAGAGTTTTATCGAAGCACAACAATGGCTAAAGAGTTTGGAAAGGATCTTTTCCGGCTTAGAGATCGCAGATGCTCAGAAGCGCAAGTTGGCCGCTTGGCAGCTTCAGGATGCTGCACAAGATTGGTGGGAATCAGTCACTTCTCGAACTGATGAGGAAACCATCACATGGGCTCAGTTTAGGTAGCAATCTATCTAAATTCCAACTAAATAAATTTCTATCTTATCTCGTCATAATTTTGATTCGTTTCATATCACTTGTAATAGGGAGTCCTTTATGGCTCAGTGGATGCCAGCTGCTGGGAAGGCCCAACTCTATCGGTCTTTCATGGATCTCAAGCAGGGCAGCATGACCTTTACTGAGTACGAAAGGAGGTTTAACGAACTCTCCAAGTTTGAACCTGGTTTGATCGACACGCCTCTGCTCAAAAATGAGAAATTCATACATGGCGCACGCCCAGAGTATTACAAGCTCCTCACCGCTCATGTCCATGGAACTTTCACTGAGTTGATGGATTTTGCTCTTCGATACGAGGGAAAGCCTAAGGGAACATCTGTCCCCAAAGCTCCAGTTACTCAGACACCAGCTAATCAGTCGGGAAAGAGGAAGCAAAATTTCGAGCAACAGAAGAAGAATTGGCAGCAGAAATCTGGGCTTGGCTATTCTCAGAAGAAGCCTATTGACTTATCCTCCATCACTTGTTTCAAATGCGACCAGAGGGGTCACTACGCCAGCAGTTGTCCAACCTCTGCTAGTGCCGCTGTTCCGCCTCCTCAGAATACCAGGAACGACCTCTGTCACGTATGTCTGCAGCCAGGCCATTTCAAGAGGGATTGTCCTATGTACAAAAAGGGAAAGACGGCCGGGGTATTTGCTATGACTTCTTCCGCCCATGATCCACCTACCCCACCTGCTCCTACTGATAACCAAGGTACATTACAGGGTATTTTTATGTTGCATACTTTACCAGTTAAAGTTCTATTTGATACCGGAGCAACACATAGTTTCATATCTATTGATTTGTGCAATAAACTTGGTTTGGAACCCATTCTTTCATCTACCTTCTTATGTGTATCAAACCCTATTGGAGGGCCTGCTAACCTTAAAAGGGTTTGTAAATATGTCACTCTTATGCATGGCATTCACCACTTCACTTGGGATTTCTATGTCCTCGGATTCGAAGCATTCGATATACTATTAGGCATTGATTGGCTACAGAAGTTCGAAGCCAATATCTCATGCAAAGCTCGAACAGTCTCTCTCATCGATGACAAGAGTATGCCTTTGGTTATTAAAGGCAAATCACCTCAAGAATATGCTGGGAGTTTTATATTTTCACTTGACTCTCATCCAAATGAACTAAGATCTACTCCAGTTGTTCAATTCTTTTCTGATGTATTTGGAGAAGTCAATTCTCTACCACCACCGCGGGAAATCGAATTCTGCATTGACCTTATTCCTGGTGCCCGACCAGTAATTCTCCCTCCTCGGAGAATGGCTCCTAAAGAAAAGGCAGAGTTGAATGTTCAAATTGAAGATTTATTTTCTAAAGGCTTGATTCGGCGAAGTCATTCACAATGGGGTGCTGCAGTGGTATTCGTCACAAAAACTGATGGTTCACTCAGAATGTGTGTGGACTATAGAGAGCTGAACAAGCTCACCCACAAGAACAGATATCCGATGCCCCGCATCAACGATCTCTTCCACCAGCTCCATGGAGCTAAAGTATTCTCTCAACTCGATCTGGCTACTGGCTTTCACCAACTCAGAATTGCCGAGGAGAGTATTCCTAAGACAGCATTCCGCATTGAGACTGGTTTCTTTGAATGGCTGGTTATGCCGTTCGGTCTTACTAATGCTCCAGCTTATTTCGTCGATTTGATGAATAGAGTTTTCCGGGATGTTCTTAACAAGTTTGTTCTTGTTTTCATCGATGACATTCTCGTCTTCTCTAAGGATGAGGAAGAGCATAGGTCGCATTTGGCTTTTGTTCTTGAAACTCTACGCAGCCATCAGCTTAAAGCCAAGTTTTCAAAATGCCATTTTTGGAAAGATGAAGTTCGATTTCTTGGCCATATTGTTTCAGAGAATGGGATTTCGGTCGATCCAGCTAAGATCGCCGTAATCAATGTAAGTTCTATTCTTACTTATCAATTCTATCAAAAACAACTTATCAATTTCTTAATTCGAATCGTTGGAATTTACAGGATTGGGAGACTCCCAAAACTCCCATAGATATCCGCAGTTTCTTGGGTTTGGCCGGCTATTACCGCAGATTTATAGAAAACTTTGCTCGTATTGCCGCACCACTTACCGCACTGACCAGAAAGAATGTGAAATTTATTTGGAGCGAAAAGTGCGAAGCAGCTTTCAATGAGATGAAACGGAAGTTGACCTCTGCCCCGGTTCTTACAGTTATTGATGGTAGCGAAGGATTGACTGTATATACAGATGCTTGTCGAGATGGACTTGGAGCTGTTTTAATGCAGGAAGGAAAAGTTATTGCCTATGCTGGTCGTCAGTTAAAGACCCATGAGGCAAACTACACAACCCACGATTTAGAGCTTCTTGCGGTTGTATTTGCTCTTAAGCTATGGAGGCACTATCTATTGGGAGCAAAATTCGAATTATTCACTGACCATAAGTCATTGAGATATATCTTCTCGCAAAAGGATTTGAATCAGAGACAAGTCCGATGGCTCGAATTTCTAGCTGCATATGATCTTGATATTAACTACACTCCGGGGAAAGCAAATGTCGTAGCCGATGCTTTGAGTAGAAACCAAGCTATGATATGTTGTAATCTTGTTGAAGGAATGTTATTCCAGCTTTCCGTCTCCCCAGCTCTTATGGATCGTATTATAGCCAAGCTGTATGAGGACACTTTACTTTATCGCATCAAAGAAATAGTTCTTGGCAGAGTTGAAAATGCTGATAATAAAGTGGGTGCACATGTTGATAGTAATGGAATCTTGAGGATTGATAATCGAATTTGTGTTCCTAATGTTGATGGTCTTAGACAGGAAGTGCTGAGAGAAAATCATAAGTCTTCACTTTCATTTCATCCCGGTGTCACTAAAATGTACCAGAATATGAAGAAGTTATATTGGTGGAGTGGGATGAAGCGCGATATTTCTACCTATGTTAGCAGGTGCACCACTTGCCAACAAGTTAAAGATGATCACAGAAAGACAGCAGGATTGCTCCAACCGCTAGAGATTCCAGGTTGGAAATGGGAGCAGATTTCTATGGACTTTATTGATGGGCTGCCAAGGACTAGAAAGGGTAACGAAAGCATATGGGTGATTGTCGACAGACTGACGAAGTCCGCACACTTTATTCCAGTCAAGACCACTCGTACAGCTTCGAGCTTGGCCGAGATACATGAGAGAAGTTGTTAAACTTCATGGTGTACCATCTAGTATTGTATGCGATCGAGATCCTATTTTTACCAGTAAATTCTGGAAGGCATTTCAGGATACTTTGGGCACCAAACTGAATCTGAGCACAGCATATCATCCTCAGACAGATGGCCAAACTGAGAGGGTGAATCAGATTTTGGAAGACCTTCTCCGGGCTTGTATTATTGACTTTGGTGGATCTTGGGAAGACCATCTTCACTTGGTTGAATTCACTTATAATAATAGTTACCAGGTAAAGAATTTGAATTTCAAATTTGAATAAGTATATTTGAATTTAAATTAATTATCCTTTATAAACCAGGCAAGCATTGGTATGGCACCGTTCGAAGCCTTATATGGACGGCCGTGCAAGTCGCCAGCTTGTTGGATTGAGTCTGGAGATCGATTAGTGCTTGGACCAGAAATGATTATGGAAGCTTCTGAAAAAGTCGAAGAAATCAGGGAGAAGATAAAGACGGCACAGGATAGACAAAAGAGCTATGCTGACAAAAGGAGAAGAGATCTCGAATTCAGTATAGGAGACAAAGTATTTCTAAAAGTGTCGCCTTTGAAGAATGTTATTCGATTTGGGAGGAAGGGAAAGCTTGCCCCTAGATTTGTTGGCCCATTTGAGATTACCGAAAGAGTCGGAACATTAGCATATAGAGTTGCATTACCAGGGAAGTTCGCCGGTGTGCACAACGTATTCCACGTCTCACATCTTCGCAAGGTTGTGCACGATCCATCTATGACCATTCCTACTGCTCAGTTGGATGAGATAGTAATTGAGCCAGACTTGACTATTGAGCGGAAGCCGCTTCGGATAGTCGACCGTGAGACAAAGCAACTCAGAAGGAAGTCGGTAAATCTCGTCAAAGTACAGTGGAGCACAGATGAGCGAGATTGCACATGGGAAACTGAGGATAGTATTCGGGATTCAAACCCCGAACTATTAATTTCAGGTATCATCCAAAATTCTCGAAATCTATCTTGACTTTTCTACTTATTTCATTTCTACTTCACTCGTCTCGTTCCTTTTCGAGGACGAAAAGTTTTGAGTGGGGGAGATTGTAACGACCCTAAATTTTCGACCCAATTTTTAATTTTAAATTCATCGTTTCAATAAAAATTTTGAAATTATAAACGATCTCAATTTACGTCCAAACTTTATTTATGACATACGTCTAGTTAGAAATGGACATAGAAAAAGTTTCGTTGAAAAATATTACAGAAAAATCCGTTCGCGTTTTACTGTATATCAGTCCATATAAATCTGCGTAAAATTTATCTTCCAAACCCAAATATTTTACACAGTTATGTTGTAAAAATTATTCTGATCAAGATTTTGTAAGTCGTTTCGTCTAAAACTGTCATCGCCTGCTCCATTTAAATTGTTTTGCAAATCGTACAATTTAAGCGGCGTAAATGCAAATTTTATAAAATCATCGTATCACAATAATCTGTGTACCGTTGGAAGCGCATCGTCACACTGATCATAACGGTATATTTATTTGCGCGAATCGAAGTCCGACATCATCCGTCGTGTCAATTTATCGGTTCCGGTCGGACCGGTTAAATAAAAATGGGCAGCCCAAATTTTTGTCAGCCGTTTACAAAAGAAATGTTGAATCATGAATCGGCTGGTAATTAATGAGGTAGTGGGTAGCTAGTACTAGTGGAAAGGTAGGGAATGGGAATGAACGTGACCTTTCAATGCAAATTCCACTGTTACACAAATTATAAAATGAAAAGTAACAAACGTATCCATTCATTTTCAAAGTGCTACAGGTAAATTTTATACACCTTCCTCTCTGTTTTCTTCTCTTCCCTTTATCTCCATTTCTTCTTTTCTGTGATTGCTTGTCCACTAAAAAAAAAGAAATGTCCACAAAGCAAACGTGTGAAACCACTTACAAGTCCAGTTACTTCCAGCCCATCCACCACGCGCTGACCCTGACCGATGCTCCACTTCACCTCGCAAACGTCTCCATCAACCAGAAACCACCACGAACCTGCACCTCCGACCCACCTACCAGCACCCAACCGCCTCAACACGCCACCCCGTCACACCGCTACCAGCCACCGCCTGCACTTCGCGCCCAGACCGCCTATACGACTCACTGCCCACCAACTAAGCACCATTGTCCCCGGCCAACCCTCCACACCACTGCCTTAGCCGCCTCCCTGCCAAAACCAGCTCCGCCACTCCCTGACCACTGCCGCTTAGTCATCACGTCCACACCCTCCAGCCCTCGCAGCCTCACGCCATCACCCCACCCATCCTTCGCATTTCCTTGACCGTCTATATTCCGTCTACCACCAGCACTCATCACCTCTCCCAGTCCTCCACCCCCTGATGCACTGTCCAACAAATCGCCACGCTCCGGCTTTGCTTTAACCTCGAGTGCGTGCGTTATTGCGTGTGTGTACTGTATTTGGTGTGCGTGTATGGGGCGGAATGTGTGCATGTATGATGCGTGTACAAGGTGTAAACGCATGTGCGTGAAGTTGTATGAGTCATACGTGAGGAAGTCTCGGCTGTTTTAAAAAAAAGAAAAAAAAAAGAAAAAAAGATATAAAGTTACGTGTGTGGGAGGTTGCAGCCTGAAGGGAAGGATGGGAGTGGGTGTTTTGGGTCTCGGTTTGCAAATTGTGTGTTGCAGGCTTCGTACATATATAAAAAAAAAAGGAAAAGAAAAAAAATTTCTTTTATGTGAACAGTAGCACTGTTGCTATAGATATTGTTCGCGAATATCTATTCCGGTTACCAAAAGTGTAACTGATTTTTCTTTTCGTTGTGTGCAGAAACGTCCGTTTGAACGCCTTTTGCAGCATCGTCAATCTCCAGCTTTTGTTCTTTTTCTCCGTCGTCGGTAAGCCCATTTATATAAATCTATAAATTATATACCAACGTTCATTATATTAATATCGTTTGCTTTTGTCGATATTACAGTGTCCGTTGTTTGTGCTGTACCGTCTCTTTTCTGCTTCTTCGTGCTTCGCCGTCTAAATTCTTATCCACGGAAGGTGAATTAATTTTCACGACTATATTCTTATACAAGTTTGAATTGATAAATGATGGCTATGCGATGTTGAATTGGATGTAAATTGTTATTGTTAAGTGATAAATTAATTGCAAGTTAAAAATTGGATATAGGATGGTTAACGATTTAAAAATGAATTATATATGTCAAATTTTGATTGTTAACTTGACACCTTTATATGATAAATATTGATTAGTTAAATTGAACCTTTAAATTGTTAAGTTAATTGACACGTAGAAATTGATAAATTTCACTTTGGACTCTTGAACGTGTTGAATTAACTGTTGTAATTAAAATTGAACGACAAGTGAAACCGAATTGTTATAATCTTTAATCTACTTGAAATGATAGAGTAGATTCTAGAAATAGTTATATTAGTTGGCGTAAATAAATACGATTATTTCGGGATTATTTGAAATTGTTGAATTGTTGTGAATGGATGTTATTGCTTGTTTATTTACTTTGACACCATCCCAGCTATCACACTGCAAGTTCCCTTTGTATGTTTTGATTTTGAATTTAAATGGAATCGGGTTGAAATGATAAATACCCAAACAATTTTGACTTAGGATAGAAAATTAAAATAAAACCCGATTGGTCAAATGTTTTGATTTAAATAAAATAAAGTTTTATTTGACGAATACCAAAGTTTTGAATAATTTGGAATTTAAATTGGAATGAATGTAAATGTGAATATTTGAATTTGGAACGAATATTAAAGTGGTAAATGATAAAAAGAATATTGTTTAAAATTTAATTATTTAATAATTAAATTTAGAATTATTTGATAATAAATTTTTGAAATTATTAATAATTAAGTTTTGAAATTATTAATAATTAACTTTTGAAATTATTAATAGTTAAGTTGTGAAATTATTAATAACGAAGTTTGAAATAATTAATAATTAAATTTTGAATTTATTGACAATTAAGTTTGGAATTATTAATGAATGAGTTTGGAATAATTAATAATTAAGATTTGAAATTATTGAAATTTGATGAGATCGAATTCCAAATTAAATTAAATTGAATATCCTTATTAAGAGAAATTGAATTATTGAACAAGTGAAACTAAGTTTTAACTAAGTTTTGAAATTTGAAAGGAATATCTTTGATAAGAAATTGAATGCGCTTTATCGAAACAAATGAAAGACTTGAAATTTAAAGAATTGGATTTGATAACTGTAATTGTAAATAAGTTGTAAACTTTGATAATAAAATCGAATTTAAGACGTAACGTAATGAATTGGGAATTTAATTGAAATTGTTTAATGATAAATAAATTTAATGAATATCGAATGAAAGCGATAATTGATTTAAATCGTTTTGAACGTAAATTTAGTTAAACAATTTTGGAATGAACTTATATATACAAAATGCAATGAATATTTGAATTGTTTAATTGAAACTTGAAATTGGATTACAGAAATATTGAAATTGGAATTGGAAAGTTTGAAACGTAACTTTGGAAATTGATTTCGAAAGACTAACGAATTGTCGATTTACGAATTCAAATTGAAATTGAAATGGTTTTGAAATATATTAACGACCAATCGGTGTTATAATCACGAAGGTTATTAAAGGAACCGGAGTCGGTTTGGGACATACTCACTGTCTAAACCGGAAACCACTTTAATAACTATACGCGAAGTGATGATCCAGAATGAAGTGGTTGGATTGGCGAACGTTGATGATTGAAGAAAGTGAACGATAATGGATAGCCTTGACACTTATGTCAAATTGGAAATGACTAAAACAGGAGCTGTGCCGGGCCAATGGAGGATTAGCTACCTCAAGTGGACACACTTCTTCGTAAACTATTCTTTTACTTTGTGATTGATTGGTGCGCACCCTTGATTTGGGAGTGTTGTTTCACGGTGTTGCGGGCGCTGCGGCGTTGCGTTCTCACCAGTCCGGATCAGGCGAACGGTAGTATCACTACCTTGGGTATAGCCTCATGTGCCTTGTCATACTTGTATTCCATTTATGCGCGACCACTACAATTTTGATTTGTACCTTTAGTATATGGATTGCTCTCTGGTGACTTCCGGTTTTGGGGAAACTACGGTCTTGTATATGCTCTTGGGAATAAAAATGTGTTAAGGGTGGAATGGGCCATGACTTAACACTATTTTGATATCTTTATATTACTGATAGACATTATCTATTTATCGTACTCTACTATGTATAGATAGTTTATCGGATCCTGAAAGATGTTTATTCCATCCATCTTTGAGTTATTGTTTAAAATGTTGAACCATATTATCTGTATAAGAATATATGTCCTGATTCGAGTGTTTGTTTGTGCATATGCTCGGATCAGACTGAGGATTTCTGTTGCTGTGCTATTGGAAGCTGAAGACTTGAAGACCATCATTTATCTTTATCAGTATTGCTCCATTCTATTTTTGTTATTGTATCGGACATCTATGTATTTCTTTTCACTATCTGCTTGTGACATTGTTGTATTTACTTAGTAGCTTCATGAACTACTATTATGACATTGTTGTAATTCCGCTGCACTATTCTGTTATGTTGTATTTTCTGTGATTCTGTGATGATTCTCATTTATATACATATACTCCATTAATGATTCGTGTTTTGCACTATTTAAGTTGACATGTGTGGATTATTGTCAATTTAAATGGTCCAAATATACGGGTTGTTACAATATGCATATTCAATACGTGCTACTATATTTTAAAATATAAATGCTACATTCAACGATTACCATCTACATTCAACATATGTTACTGCAATGAAAAATTATATATTCTATGCCCAATTATCATTCCTGATATATCCAACTATAATTTAAAAGTACAAATATTATATTCAGCTATCATTATGCATATTTAATGCATAACAAGTTCACTTAAGAAATATGTTATATTTGACTACCATTATGCATATTCAACGCATGCTAGTGTGTTTCAAAAATAGAACTTCTATATATGACAATCATTTAAATACGCAATTCATGCATATTGTTATTAATCTATAATGCTATTTCTAACTATCATTTAACATTCATTTGTTGAAAATTAACTTTATAATAAAATTAAACATAAGTAATACCTTCGATGTATTGTTTTTGTCAGTACTGTTTCGATGTGGATGTTCGACCTTGTCTTCTTTTGTTTGTTTCTCCATTCGTTCTGTAGCACTAATCTTCGCTGCCTTTTGATTTGATTGTCTAGGCTTTGTCAACGTTGACTTCTTTTGTACTGATTTTGAAGCCTTAATCAATGATTTAGATTTTGTCAATTTTGTTTGTACTGCGGTAGATAGTGGAGGAAAATCATGTTCTGGTTGTGAAAGAGGATTCATATCTGTTGGAGAAGATGATTTTGATCAAGTTTCCATGGATTTGCAACTTTGAGTTTGAATTATATGAGAGAATTTTCGTAGTGGAGGAGTGAAATGATTTGGTTGGAAATCAAAGCGGTTTTGTTAAAAGCGGGTATGATTTCGTATAGATGACCATCATCATCTCCTCCGTCCTAGTCATCATAGATTTCTCAACTAACTCGCATTACGCCTCTATAAAATGAGAACGATGGATGCGCCTAATATAATATGCTATCAGGACCATAAGGTACACATATGCCATATAGATATAAAATATAACATCATGCAATCATATATGTCTATCACGAACGAAGATCGATATCTCGTCATTGTTTATCTATATGTATGGTTGCTACTATAAGACAAATAATATGTATGGCCACTAATATAAGACCAATACTGCGTAAGGTCACTAATACAAGACCAACACCATTCACCAACACAGATCTACTTATGTCGAAACCAAGAGGTATGGATTCACTTCGTTCAATCACACACGTTCATCGAACTTGATGATGCAATCAATCATCGCATCGAACTTTTGTCCGACTGTTCCTCGATCGCTACCAATCACATATGTATCGATTTACATTAGTATCTGAATCTCGAGCTTTGCCTGCATTCCACTTTCTCGAGTAGCCCGAAGTCTTCCCGAAGTCGTGCCAAATCCTCATGCCAACTTGCGTTTGGAACAAGGAGAAAAATCCCCCCGTTAATGCTCCCTGCCCAGGCCACCACCTCCTGAGACCGGTCCCATACAACCATATCGAAAAATCAACCAATTCACACCATTAGGCAACACCTATAAATCCTAATATCCAATTCAAAAAAATGCAGTCTACTTAAGTAATTAATATAACAATCATATTATTTTTATTTATTCCAATCATATTTCTTCATATTATTTTATAAAAGTCTCGAAATTATTTTATAAAATAATATACTTGCCCATCAGTCATATTGTAGCTTAATATCACTTAATTCTTTTATAAAACTTAAGTTTGGCTATCAACAAGGCGGCCTTAAAATATTATATAGCCCATGTATATTATATAAGTGTGTGTGAGTGCTTGTGTGTGTATCACAAACCATTTCTTAGGGTCTAAAGTTAATAACTCAAGTTATAACAATATTTAGGATTTTATAACCTTAACCAAATCCTATCAAATAATACAACACCTCTTTGTAATTTACTAACTTCTCAAATCTCCTTTATAAAAATTCAATAGTTAGTTAATTATTGAATTACACAATAATAAATCATTATCAAGGTCAAATAAACTTCAAAGCCATTTTAAAATAAGTTTAATTGCCAAACTATTAATCTAGCTTTCTAGCTTATTTTTAAAATCAGATTAGCAATAAAAAATATAATAATATTTTTATCACTAATATAACAATGAATTATAGTTTAATTAATTTATAACCTTGTTATAAATTAATATCAACTCTATCTAACTATATTCAATACAAATAGAACATAATACATAGACGGGATCATAATCGACTATCCCAAAATATCCACATAAATCAATCCAATCAAATAAGGAAAATAATTAGGTATATATACGGGAATTTATACTGAAATATAAATTCAAAGTATTAATTCCTCTCACCTGAGCTATAATTTTTCAAGTGTCGAATGCAGTCTAATGCCATACCATGTCTTAGATAATCTCCCTACGAGTGCAATGGTGAGGATCCCTTTCTTTTCCAATCCAATTCCTATATAAAAACGTGCAGAACTCATACACATTGTAACATCTCTCCTCCACCACTCTCTCCAATCAAAGAAATTGCGTGCAACCACTACCGTTCTTCATGTTGAGCGACGACGAACAAAATAGTGCAACCCACGCAAGTTCTTAATTTAATTTTAAAATTAATGTCCTTCAAAATATTTTTTTAAATTTTTTTACTTTAAATTAATTTCCTCTTTTATTTTTTTTGTTTTGAGAATGTTTTTTTTTTCTTGTAATTTTGTGTGCAATATTGAGGTTTAGTGATTTTGGTGGAGATAATGTCTATTTGATTGCTTTGTGCAACTATGTATGAGTGATATTGCTTATTAGACATATGCGGCCAAGTTGTTGAAGTGCTTTGTCTCATACCTGTATTAACATTCTATAGAAAAATGTTAACGGGTCATCTAAAAAAAATCTGGTTTGCCTTGCAAAATAATTAAAATTGAGAAATGTACTTAAATTTTGGTAGTTAAACGCTCAAAGATGGTTTTTACCAAATATAAAACTGTTGTATAAATCTTTAAAAATTGAAATTAAGGGTGCCACCAGTTGTTGTCGTCAACAATAGTGTTTCTCTGACCATGCCCGCCTGCTTCAGTTTTATTCCTTAACTTATCTCAAAGAAGTCTTTTCGATCACCGTTGTGTTTATTGTTGGTGGACGCAACATCTAAAAGTTGAGAAGTCCTTTTACAGGAGATAAATCAATCAGCAATCTTTTGATAAACTTCGGTTTTGGTTTTAATCTGATTCGTTGTAAATTATTCCGAACATATTTTTACGAATATAGTAGATGGTTGAACATTGCGGTAAAATTAGGCATGTCAATGGATACTTTCGGATGCGGATAGTGCTATATCCGCTTCCACATCCAAAATCATTTTCGAATATCGGATAATCGTATCTGCGGATACGGATGGATATTGAATAATCATTTTATCCGCTAACGATCGATACATCACGAAAAATAATTGAAAATTTTTAGTTTAACATCGACCTTTTTCAATCTTATTGACTATTAAAGTGTTAAAAATAAACAAATAAGATGATAATAAATAGTTTTGAACAGTTAATATACATTTAATGCGTGTAATATAAATTTCTAACTTAATAAAACTATAAATAAATTTCTTTATTTGTTTCTAAAATACACCTAATTTAAACTATATTTTAAAACAACCCGGATGGATAATTTTCGGATTTGGAAGTCTTCGTATCCGCATCAATTTTTTCTGATATCGGATATTTATCCGCATTTCGAATACGGATGCGGACAGATTTCGAATTTTTCGGATATCCATTGACAGCCCTAAGTAAAATGAAAAAGGTGAAGTTGGAGTTCACATTTATATAGTGGAATGGAGAGTCAAAAATTGCGTTTGAGAAATCTATAGTTACGTCGAACGTGAAAAATACGCCTTGTCCGACTGTTCTATTTTGAAGCCTGTACAAGTAAACACCATCGTAACAATTACGTCCCAAACTGCCGAATGCTTTTTCCAAAGCGTTTTCGTTGTCCATGAATGAGGCCTAAGTTAAGTAGTTGTGACTTTGCAAGTACGCACTTGTGTGTATGGCTCTATCCAAATGTAATGTTTGCTTTCCGAGACGATAAATAAGAGATTATGTGGTCAATGAACAGAGCTCGACTTAGTAAACAGAATCGAACACCAACTCTGAAAGCTCAGTCCCAAATCCCAATTCCCACTTACAAGTTCGTCGAAACTCGTTATATTTGGAGTTTTGCCACTATTTATTTCGTATATAATGGCTGAGTGGGCCTTCATTTTATTCCCCAGCATTTTTTTATTTACAGTTTATTCTAAAGCCACCCTTATCATCTCTTATACTATTGTCAGAAGGAATAAACGTACCAACCAATTTATAATATACAAACTCGAAATTATATGTCACTTGACACTTGTGTGTTGAATGAAAATCGTATACAACTGTGCCCTCATCTTTATATGAATAGTTTTAAAATTCCAGATTTTACCCTACTTGTGGAATCGTACAGGTGCAAGCGAAAGGCAATATGTATGGTTTGGGAAAGTAAATCCAAAGCGAACAAAAGAACAAAAGATATTGTAACAATAATTTAGTTTGAAAATGCCCAAATTGGATGGACAGGGCACCAAACTCAAGAAAATAAAGTTGGGCGTTTTATCCATTGCCAGGGTTACATGTTACCTAATCAATATCATAATGGAATCATCTTAAAAGCTGCTTTGTTAATTTTCTTTTAAACAATTCATTAATTTGCTAGTGTAGTATATGTTTATCCCCATGCCCGTTTCTTTGTTTTCATAAAGTCAAATGGAATGTCTATTTATCATCCAACTTTATTTACGAACAAAGATGCCTCCCCTGTATGTCATCAAAAGTAATCTGCAACTGTAATATTCTTCTAATCTTATACTAATCTAACTTTCAGCCAATTAAAGTACATTTTTCTTTCCTTTACTATGGAATAGAATGATAATGGATGAACAGAGCATGTCTGCTGCCAAAGGAATTGGAGTATGTTTTAAGGAAGGGAGTTGTTCTCAGCTGAGAAAAATGGTTCGTGTGAGCAGCGTAAAATTTTGATGCAAGAAAAAGTTTTTTTCCCCCCTTATTTATAAGGAATTAATAAATTAGAAATAAAAACGAATATATTGGTTAACTGGAACTAAATACAAGGACACATACAAAGTAAGAAATGTTAACCATATTAAATTCCAATAAAATCCAACCAAATCAATCAAAATAATTTCGGTTAATTGAATCAATTTTTAAATTCAACATGATTAAAAATATGTATTATAAATACAATTAGAATATTCAGTGTACCAAAAGAGACGATTCAAGTTTTCCTAAGAGCATTTTTGTGAATAAAGATTTTTTTTTTGAATAGGCCAATAATTTTTGTTGATTAATTTATACCTACAATTGAGTCTATTTCAGACTACATTAAAAGTATGAGTGTTACCGGCAAATTTTCCACATAATCAAAATTGACTAAGTCAGTGGCAAAACGTTCACAATGAAAAATGATGAATGTCGGTCGAAACCACATCCAAATCTGATTTATTATGACCAATATATCACAATTTGATGATGGATCATCCGTTTTTCTTAGTCAGGCTCACCTTGGAGGTATACCAATATATTCAGAAGATAAGGTAACAGAATATCTCGAGATGTTTTGTATGATGATACAATATAAACGGTTCAAACTATGTACGAATCTGACTTGTTATGAAGAAGTTATGGATGAATCGTTTTTATCTCCCTAGTCAGTATATGCTTATACAATGTTTTGGTTATGAATCTGATGATACAATGTTTTGATTATGGATCGATCAATAATTTTCTTCCTGTTCATTTCTGACAGATCACCAGCGATCCATAGGGATGGATCACCACTAATCCATCAAAAAGTCAGATTTTCCCTTGAGCTCTTGCACAATGGGTCTCTAAGTTTGTTGAAGAAAAACATAAGTTATGATTATGGGGGACAGATCAACAACGATCCATCAAAGATACCATTTTGCACCTGAAACTTTAAAGCACTGAAGACCAAGTCATTTAAGAGCAAAGCACAAGTTATAAACCAAGGTCAGGATCAGTACCAATCCATCAAGTCTCGAAATTCGGTCCAGATCTGACTTGATTTCTCTCCTGATATCGCGAATCTCCTTGACTGAAAATTTCAAACCGGATCTGACAAGCTTTTAGGCTTGGAATAGCCCAGTTCAGGTATAAAAAGCTAGCATACTTAACATGAGAGACTTAGGGGTATGCCTTAGGTAAATTGTATAATTTGTTACATATATCTAACTCTATAATCAATCTTGCTTGTAATAAACGTGTTTAATTTTCTATTATATACTTGTTATATTGTGATAAATTAATTAAGTAATTAATTTAAGTATATTAATATAGAAATTCTTTAAATGATATGTTATGTGATAATAATTACAGAAAATAGTAATCATGAAAAATTTATTATAATATAAAAAAATATATTATTTTAAAAATCCTTAAATGATATGTTATGTGATACATCCATTGAGACTAGAGTACGTAATGCATTCCAAATGTTGGACAGTGTATTACTCATGGCTATTGAGGACATCAAAGGATTACATACTCGTAGTTATTGGATATCCATGGAATGACTCATCTGAGATTTTCCAGTTGGTTAACTAGGCAAACATGAAATCTCAGGATGACAATGTTACACAATTCTCTCGAGTTGAGAATACTGTGGAACTTCAATGTGAATACTGCATTTTGATTATAGTTAAATCATGACATGGCGATCCACTAAGCGATTACAATTGGGTACGAAGTGAAGCATTAGACGTGAAACGCTATTCCTAAAGAATTTGTCCCCTCGATTGTATGAGGTAAGTAACATGGTTAATTGTAGTCAACTCAAAGACAAAATATTTGGCCCCGAGTAGTACGATAGATAATAAATGTTATTATTTGTAACGACCCGTATTTTTACGGATCGAAACATCGTAAGACAATTGTCATTAAGTCGCATTGTTGATAAGTCGTCCTGAGTCTAAGTCTTAGGTCGTGTAGTAGTTAGGTCGGAGTAGATGACCTAAGAAAGTGGAGCGACCTAAGGTAGTTGGCGACCTAAGGATTTTGGGGATAGGTCGTATAAAAGATAAGTCGTATGGTGGCTTAGGTCGTGGGGTAGGATTAGGTCGGAGGAGTGACTTATAGAAGTTGGCGACTTATAGCAGTTAGCGACCTAGTAGACTGGACAAGGTAAGGACTTAGGTCGTATAGCAGTTAGGTCGCGTAGTGGTTTAGGTCGTATGTTAGTTTGTAGCGACCTATAGGATTTGACCGACCTAAGGAGTTAGGTCGTGTGATAGTTAGGACGTGTTATAGTTTAGGTCGTTCGAGCGACTTAAGGCTAATGGGATAAGTCGTTAAGGTTTAGGTCGTGAGACCCTGTGTCTGGGATAGGTCGTAGACGACTTAAGGATAGGAGCGACTTATAGGATTGGCGACCTAAGAGTTGGCGACCTAGTGGTTAGCGACCTAAGAGCTAACAGTATAAGAGAGTTAGCGAGTTAGCGTAGTTAGGTCGTGAGCGACCTAAGGTGTTAAGTCGTATCCTAGCTAAGAGTTAGGTCGTGAGCTTCTGTGTTGAGTTAAGTCGTAGGCGACCTAAGTTAGTTAGGTCGCGAAGAAGCGCGTGTGGGTTAGGTCGTAGGTCGCGTATATGCGCAGATCTGGGTTAAGTCGTAGGTCGTAGAAGCGCATGCGTTAGGTCGTAAGTCGTGGAGTTTCGTTAGGTCGCGGATGCGCGTAGGTTGTTGGATCTGTTAGGTCGTAAGTCGTAGAAGACGACTTATGTTAGGTCGCGTAGGGGCTAAGTTGTTAGGTCGCGCGCTTATGCTATCTGTTAGGTCGTAGGTCGTAAGTTGCGCATAGTTAGGTCGCGCAGAGTTAGGTCGTAAGCTGCATCTCTGTTAGGTCGGAGGGTTTGTTAAGTCGTGGACGACCTAAGAGTGAACGGCCTAAGGGGAAATCAGCCTATAAATAGGAGGGTTCTACTTCATTTTTGGGATCCGGATTTTGGAGCGACGAAGTGCTGCCATTTTGAGAGCTCGAGTTCTACACTTCTTCACTTCTTTTCTCCACTCTAATCTTGTGATTCCTTCCATCCAAATCGAAGATCAAATCGAAGATCCAAGAGCTTAGATTAAAGATCTTCATCCATCGAAGAGAGATTTCATCGTTTGAAGCGGATTTGTGATAGATCGAGTTAGATCCTTCGCTGTCCAGATATGAAGTGTGTTTCTTTTGAGGTGTTTAGGTGATTTGGTGAGTGGTGATTATCTCTCACACGGATCCAAATTAGTATATCAGATCGTTGGCTTGATTTTGTGTTAAAGTAGTGATTTCCATGCATTTTCCTAATCCTAAGTATAGATCCATATAGATCCATTGTTCATAATGATTTGGCATCCATTTTACTACATGTTAACCTATGCAAGTTCATTCATCAAGATTATAGAGATATTGCTCATGTTTTCATGCTTGTTAGACTTTTGACTCTTTAATTACGAAATTGCCATTATTGTTATAATTGTCTATTTAGATCATATTTGAATGCTTGTTTACTTGGATTAATGTTTGATTTGATTGATTGCTATGATTTGATGATTGATGATTTGATTTAGACAAGATGGTCAAAGATGATTCAAAAGCTAAGGGAAAGGCTCTTGAATTGGAAAAGCTGCTCGTGGCATATGTAGCGGATGATGAAGCTCATATGGATAGATTTGATGATGATGTTGAGATGAAGCTTTGCTATGATGATGATGAGGCGAGGCATAGTATGAGATAGTCTTGGTCTAATCCAGACGGGATCATTCCAAGCATGTTGATAACTCGGTGATATGGTTCGGGTTTGAGGATAATGGTTTGCTCGGGAGGCGCTTGAGCTAGTATGGAAATAGTCGTCGAGGAGGATGACTAGAAGGCTGAGATCTCATCGTTGTTGAAGGTTCTAGCATGCTCAAAGCAAGAGTACGTTGGGCAGATTCGATAGTCCCTGAAGGCTACTGATTGGTAGTCGAGTACTCTGGGCAGATTCGATAGTCCTAGGCACGAGTCATGATGACGTGCAGAGTTATGTCTAGAACCGGGGTTTCCATTAGCCCTTGACGGACGGATGAAATAAAGAGCCGGTCATTCAATTAACGATGATATCGAAGCAATGATAACAGTGATAGCCAGAGTCATGGATGTTTGGTTGTTTCATCATTCGGTCTCAAGAGCGGTATTTTCTGGGTGCTTATCTGATCTTGGTTTAGGCCTTGGGGGTTTGTACTTGAAAAACATCGCCCTTGACTCGAGTGATAATTGCTTTACTTTACATTGTATGCTTTGCTATGTTTGCTTCTGCTTAGTGTGTGTCTGGGGGCTATCACTGTAGAAAGAGGTGGAGTGGGAGGGTTGGATTCCTATTCCTTTTTCCTTTATGCTCTTTTGGTATGTTGTTAGCTAATTTACCGCTCACTAAGACTGTTGTCTGACTCAAGGCTTTATGTTTTAACTCTTATTGCCTTGGGCTGTTCGTCCATTTTGGGACGGGCAGACTAGGTAGCAGGTGACAGGTGCTGTTCTTGCTTTCTACGATGCTGATGACGAAGACGAGCTAGAGTATTGCATATTATCTTCTTACTATATGTACTGGGTGTTCCGCTGTTTGTATATTCTCTGAGTGTTATGTAGTGAGGCTTGATGTATTGGCTATTCAGATGTTTGTATTCAACTATTATGAAGTTTTATTGATGAGATTCTATTCTGTGAAGCTTCACTATGTATATATATTCTATTGTATTTTTGTCCATGCGCTGTGAGTAATACGATAGATCATGCTGTTTTAATTTACCCTGACAATCGTCCATGGTTGCCTGGCACACTTTACAGCGCATTATCTCTAGGTTCAGTGCAGGAGTCGTGGGTGGTCGTCACATTTGGTATCAGAGCATTGGTTAATCGATTTTACCCAACGCTCGCTGACGTAACTACGTATGAGAGACGTAATTGTATTTTGATGGATGATTACTATATATAATATAGTAGCTTAGTAGAGTTTGAGTCCTTTATGCTGTTGTTTCTCTAAGTGTGCTAACCATTCCTTTTTATAGATATTAAGGATGAGTCGAAGAGGGAGACCAGCTGCTAGGGAAGGCCGTGCTACTGAGGGGGCTGCTGATTATGCTGCTATGTTCGAAGCTATGATGACTTCGATCATGAGAAGGATGCCAGCTCCGGGGCCATCGGTGGATGTTGGAGTTCAAGTTCAAACTCCAAAACCGGTGGATTTTGCTAAGTTGTGTAAAGATTATACTGCTCTTGGAGGGAATGTTTTCTTAGGAACAGAGTCAACCATTGAAGTCCAGAGGTGGATAGATGCTTGTAGAAGGATTGTTGGTGACTTGGGAATTGAGGATGCAACTAAGAGGAAGTTAGCATCAAGACAGTTTCAAGGAAGAGCTTCTGATTGGTGGAACTCTATCACTATTGATACTCCGGAGGAAGAGATCACTTGGGAGCAATTCCAAGCCAGATTTGAAGCTAAGTTCATTTCTACAGCTCAGAAGTCTGTTATGTTCAAGAAGTTTGTGGAGCTCAAGCAAGGTGGAAGACCAGTTCTTGAGTATGTTTCTGAGTTTGAAGCTTTGTCCAAGTATGCCCGGTCGTATATTGAGTCTTCGTATCAGAAGAATGAGAAGTTTGTGACAGACTTGGACAGTTATCTTGGGAGGCAGTTGGTGGATCATTTGGACGATTCATTTGAGAAGCTTGTGGAGAAAGCTCTCAGGCATGAGAATCTGTTTCCTAAGGAAGGATCTGTTGTTGCTGTGACCAGAGGAGAGTCTAAACCACAGCAGGGTGGAAACAAGAAGAGGAAGCAGCAACAGCAAAAGGGTAAGAATGGCCAGAAGAAGCCGAAGGGCGAGGTGACCTGCTTCAATTGTCAGCAGAAGGGCCATTTCTCCAGGGATTGCAAGAATCCTAAGGTGCCGATGAAATGCCACAACTGTGACAAGCCGGGGCATATCAAGAGGAATTGTCTAGAACCGAGGAAGGACAAGCAGATTGTGCAAGCTTATGCTTTAGGAGCTGTTCCATCATCTTCGAAAGCTCCTACCGCTGAAGAGAAAGGAAAGAGTGTGGTGGTTCAGGGTACTCTCTCCATTTGTGGTGTTCCAGTTAGAGTGTTATTTGATAGTGGGGCGTCGCATTCTTTTGTTTGTAATGAACTTATAGGTCGGTTAGGTTTAGAACCGGATATTGTTGATAGGCCATTGGTTGTGACTAATCCAGTTGGGGGTTCGTCTTGTTTGTGTATGTTATGTTGTGGTCTGATTGTATCGAGTCATGATTGCTCTTTTGTTTGTGATTGTTTTGTTCTGAACTTTGCGGGGTTCGGAATTATTTTGGGTATGGACTGGCTTAGGAGATATGCGGCAAAGGTTGATTGTGAGAGGTTGGAGGTGATAGTCGAGAATGTGGAGGGGCGAAAGATTGTGATACGATGTAAGCATGAAGAAGGCATCTTCATGAGCTTCATGTATTCGCTGGTTGTTCCACGGGATGGACTGTCATCGTTGCCAATCACTAATGGATTTGAGGATGTCTTTGACGAGGTCAAAGGGTTATCGCCGCATAGAGAGATCGAGTTTCGTATAGATCTAGTTGACGGAGCCAGACCTGTTGTGATGCCTCTTAGGCGGATGGCGCCTAAGGAACAGCAGGAGTTGAAGGTGCAGGTTGATGATCTTTTGCAGAAAGGATTCATTCGGCGTAGTGTGTCTGAATGGGGTGCACCGGTTGTGTTCGCAACCAAAGCGGATGGATCGTTGAGGTTGTGTGTGGATTATCGTGAGCTGAATAAGGTGATTAAGAAGAGCAAGTATCCATTGCCGAGAATAGATGACTTGTTTGATCAGCTTCACGAAGCTAAGGTGTTTTCTCAGATGGATTTGGCAATGGGGTTTCACCAGTTGAGAGTGGCTAAGGATAGTGTGCCGAAGACTGCTTTTAGGACACCATCCGGTTTCTTTGAGTGGCTGGTAATGCCGTTTGGATTGACTAATGCGCCAGCATATTTTGTGGATCTTATGAATAGAGTGTTCAGAGATCAGTTGAGTAAGTTCGTACTAGTGTTCGTGGATGACATTCTGATTTATTACAGAACTGAAGAAGAGCACAAGACGCACTTGCGTGTTGTTTTAGAAATCTTGCGGAAACATCAGCTGAAGGCTAAGTTTTTGAAGTGTCACTTCTGGAAGAGTGAAGTGAGGTTCTTAGGCCATGTTATCTCTGGAAATGGAATAGCGGTTGATCCCGCTAAGGTGGCAGCAATCCAGGATTGGGTTAGACCTAAGAATGCATCTGATGTGAGAAGTTTTCTTAGATTAGCAGGATATTATCGTCGATTTATCAAAGACTTCTCTAAGGTGGCTGCACCGTTAACAGGATTGACGAAGAAGAACCAAGTGTTCAGATGGGATGATAAGTGTGAGCAAGCTTTCAGAATCCTGAAAGAGCGATTGACAAGTGCTCCTGTTTTGACTATTCCAAGTGGGAATGATGAGATGGTGGTTTACACCGACGCATGTGGTACTGGACTTGGAGCAGTGCTGATGCAGAGGGATAAAGTTGTTGCGTATGCAAGTCGACAACTGAAGCCACATGAAAGGAATTACCCGACTCATGATTTGGAGTTAGCGGCGATTGTTTTTGCTCTGAAGATGTGGAGACATTATCTATTGGGAGTTCGATTCGAGTTGTTTACAGATCATAAGTCGTTGAAGTATCTTTTCTCCCAAAAGGATTTGAATCTTCGGCAGCAACGTTGGCTAGAGTTTTTGGCATCATATGATTTTGGTATAGCTTATACTCCGGGAAAAGGTAACGCAGTGGCAGATGCGTTAAGTCGAAGACATGCAGGATTGGGAGCCATGTTTTCGGAATGGAAGAATCTCGAGTATTTAGCTGGATTTGACTTCAGGCCCAAATGTGAATTGGAACCTGAGATGTTGGCAAACTTATCGATAAGACCGACTCTTGTGGAAAGAATTGGCGAGAGTCAAAAGCGAGATGATAAGATTGTCAAGGTTATCCGTGATTTGAAATCTGGATTGGAACCAGAAAAGGATAAAGGATTCGAGGTTGATCGAGAGGGTTGGCTTCGGAAATAAGGACGACTAGTCATTCCCGATATAGATGAATTGAGAAGTGAAGTTCTGAAGGAAAGTCATCACTCGAAGCTGACAATTCATCCAGGTGGAAATAAGATGTATCGGGATATGAAGAGAACCTATTACTGGGAAGGTATGAAGAAGGATGTTGGAAATTTTATTTCCAAGTGCATAAACTGCCAGTTGGTAAAAGCCGAACAGAAGAAGCCAAGTGGATTGCTTCAGCCATTAGAAGTTCCTACATGGAAGTGGGAACAAATATCGATGGATTTTATTGATGGGTTACCTAGAACAAGAACGGGAAATGAAGGGATTTGGGTCACTGTAGATCGTCTGACTAAGAGTGTAAGATTCATTCCTGTTCGATCGACTAGGACTGCATCAAAGTTGGCAGAGTTGTATGTTAAGTGGATAGTTCGATTCCATGGTATTCCGAAGAGTATAGTGAGCGATCGAGACCCATTGTTCACTAGTGGATTTTGGAAGAGCTTTCAGGAGGTTTTGGGAACCGAGTTATGTTTGAGTACAGCTTATCACCCTCAAACAGATGGTCAGACCGAGAGAGTCAACCGAGTTTTGGAAGATCTCCTCAGAGCTTGTGTTTTGGATTTCGGAGGATCATGGGAAGATCACCTTCATTTGGTGGAATTTTCATATAACAACAGTTACCAGTCAAGCATTGGTATGGCACCGTATGAGGCACCGTATGGGAGACCGTGTAACTCTCCGACATGTTGGTTAGAGACCGGAGAAAAACTGATGCTTGGGCCAGAGATGATTCGTCAGACTTCGGATTGCATAGAGATCATTCGACAACGAATGAAGGCAGCTCAAGACCGTCAGAAAAGTTATACTGATAAGCGTCGTAAGGATTTGGAATTCGACATAGGTGATATGGTTTTTGTGAAGATTTCTCCTCTGAAGAATGTTATTCGATTCGGGAAGAAAGGAAAATTGACTCCGAGATTTGTTGGACCATTCCCGATCATTGAGCGAATTGGATAGCTCGCCTACAGATTAGGGTTACCAGAGAAGATGTCGGGTGTGCACAATGTTTTTCATGTATCGTATCTACGGAAGTATGTGCACGACTTGAATACAATGGTGTCTGCTGATAGCTGTGAAGATTTAGAAGTCGATCCAGTCGATAAGAGACCTCGTAAGCCGCTTGGTGTTGTGGAAACCGACACAAAACAGCATAGGAGGAAGGTAGTTAAGTTTATCAAGATACAATGGAGTGATGATGATAACGACTGTACGTGGGAGGTGGAAGAGAGGATGAAGGCAGCTCATCCTGAACTCTTCAAGATATGACCCTAAGGTGTCGTGTCATCTCACGATATTGTAACTTGTTCTAGTTTTAGAATTCTGCATGCTAAGCTAGAATTGGATGCATGGTTTGTTGATTGCTATAGATGGTAGGCGTGCAGAATAGTCTTTGATTTCTCTTGTTTGTTTGGAATTTCGGGGGCGAAATTCCTAAGGGGGAGAGAATGTAACGACCCGTATTTTTACGGATCGAAACATCGTAAGACAATTGTCATTAAGTCGCATTGTTGATAAGTCGTCCTGAGTCTAAGTCTTAGGTCGTGTAGTAGTTAGGTCAGAGTAGACGACCTAAGAAAGTGGAGCGACCTAAGGTAGTTGGCGACCTAAGGATTTTGGGGATAGGTCGTATAGAAGATAAGTCGTATGGTGGCTTAGGTCGTGGGGTAGGATTAGGTCGGAGGAGTGACTTATAGAAGTTGGCGACTTATAGCAGTTAGCGACCTAGTAGACTGGACAAGGTAAGGACTTAGGTCGTATAGCAGTTAGGTCACGTAGTGGTTTAGGTCGTATGTTAGTTTGTAGCGACCTATAGGATTTGACCGACCTAAGGAGTTAGGTCGTGTGATAGTTAGGACGTGTTATAGTTTAGGTCGTACGAGCGACTTAAGGCTAATGGGATAAGTCGTTAAGGTTTAGGTCGTGAGACCCTGTGTCTGGGATAGGTCGTAGACGACTTAAGGATAGGAGCGACTTATAGGATTGGCAACCTAAGAGTTGGCGACCTAGTGGTTAGCGACCTAAGAGCTAACAGTATAAGAGAGTTAGCGAGTTAGCATAGTTAGGTCGTGAGCGACCTAAGGTGTTATGTCGTATCCTAGCTAAGAGTTAGGTCGTGAGCTTCTGTGTTGAGTTAAGTCGTAGGCGACCTAAGTTAGTTAGGTCGCGAAGAAGCGCGTGTGGGTTAGGTCGTAGGTCGCGTATATGCGCAGATCTGGGTTAAGTCGTAGGTCGTAGAAGCGCATGCGTTAGGTCGTAAGTCGTGGAGTTTCGTTAGGTCGCGGATGCGCGTAGGTCGTTGGATCTGTTAGGTCGTAAGTCGTAGAAGACGACTTATGTTAGGTCGCGTAGGGGCTAAGTTGTTAGGTCGCGCGCTTATGCTATCTGTTAGGTCGTAGGTCGTAAGTTGCGCATAGTTAGGTCGCGCAGAGTTAGGTCGTAAGCTGCATCTCTGTTAGGTCGCGCAGAGTTAGGTCGGAGGGTTTGTTAAGTCGTGGACGACCTAAGAGTGAACGACCTAAGGGGAAATCAGCCTATAAATAGGAGGGTTCTACTTCATTTTTGGGATCCGGATTTTGGAGCGACGAAGTGCTGCCATTTTGAGAGCTCGAGTTCTACACTTCTTCACTTCTTTTCTCCACTCTAATCTTGTGATTCCTTCCATCCAAATCGAAGATCAAATCGAAGATCCAAGAGCTTAGATTGAAGATCTTCATCCATCGAAGAGAGATTTCATCGTTTGAAGCGGATTTGTGATAGATCGAGTTAGATCCTTCGCTGTCCAGATATGAAGTGTGTTTCTTTTGAGGTGTTTAGGTGATTTGGTGAGTGGTGATTATCTCTCACACGGATCCAAAGGAGTATATCAGATCGTTGGCTTGATTTTGTGTTAAAGTAGTGATTTTCATGCATTTTCCTAATCCTAAGTATAGATCCATATAGATCCATTGTTCATAATGATTTGGCATCCATTTTACTACATGTTAACCTATGCAAGTTCATTCATCAAGATTATAGAGATATTGCTCATGTTTTCATGCTTGTTAGACTTTTGACTCTTTAATTACGAAATTGCCATTATTGTTATAATTGTCTATTTAGATCATATTTGAATGCTTGTTTACTTGGATTAATGTTTAATTTGATTGATTGCTATGATTTGATGATTGATGATTTGATTTAGACAAGATGGTCAAAGATGATTCAAAAGCTAAGGGAAAGGCTCTTGAATTGGAAAAGCTGCTCGTGGCATATGTAGCGGATGATGAAGCTCATATGGATAGATTTGATGATGATGTTGAGATGAAGCTTTGCTATGATGATGATGAGGCGAGGCATAGTATGAGATAGTCTTGGTCTAATCCAGACGGGATCATTCCAAGCATGTTGATAACTCGGTGATATGGTTCGGGTTTGAGGATAATGGTTTGCTCGGGAGGCGCTTGAGCTAGTATGGAAATAGTCGTCGAGGAGGATGACTAGAAGGCTGAGATCTCATCGTTGTTGAAGGTTCTAGCATGCTCAAAGCAAGAGTACGTTGGGCAGATTCGATAGTCCCTGAAGGCTACTGATTGGTAGTCGAGTACTCTGGGCAGATTCGATAGTCCTAGGCACGGGTCATGATGACGTGCAGAGTTATGTCTAGAACCGGGGTTTCCATTAGCCCTTGACGGACGGATGAAATAAAGAGCCGGTCATTCAATTAACGATGATATCGAAGCAATGATAACAGTGATAGCCAGAGTCATGGATGTTTGGTTGTATCATCATTCGGTCTCAAGAGTGGTATTTTCTGGGTGCTTATCTGATCTTGGTTTAGGCCTTGGGGGTTTGTACTTGAAAAACATCGCCCTTGACTCGAGTGATAATTGCTTTACTTTACATTGTATGCTTTGCTATGTTTGCTTCTGCTTAGTGTGTGTCTGGGGGCTATCACTGTAGAAAGAGGTGGAGTGGGAGGGTTGGATTCCTATTCCTTTTTCCTTTATGCTCTTTTGGTATGTTGTTAGCTAATTTACCGCTCACTAAGACTGTTGTCTGACTCAAGGCTTTATGTTTTAACTCTTATTGCCTTGGGCTGTTCGTCCATTTTGGGACGGGCAGACTAGGTAGCAGGTGAGAGGTGATGTTCTTGCTTTCTACGATGCTGATGATGAAGACGAGCTGGAGTATTGCATATTATCTTCTTACTATATGTACTGGGTGTTCCGCTGTTTGTATATTCTCTGAGTGTTATGTAGTGAGGCTTGATGTATTGGCTATTCAGATGTTTGTATTCAACTATTATGAAGTTTTATTGATGAGATTATATTCTGTGAAGCTTCACTATGTATATATTCTATTGTATTTTTGTCCATGCGCTGTGAGTAATACGATAGATTCTGATGTTTTAATTTACCCTGACAATCGTCCATGGCTGCCTAGCACACTTTACAGTGCATTATCTCTAGGTTCAGTGCAGGAGTCGTGGGTGGTCGTCACATTATTGAACCAAGAACTTCGTTTATAAACTAACCAGGTTGAATAAGGATGATATTAGAGTCTTGACCAAAACTAAATTCTATAAATTCTAAGTGGTATAGTGTTAACGAAGAGAATATGTGTAAATAAAAAGTTGCTTGAAGGTGCCACTTAAGAAAATATGAAACAAGGTTTAACCGAAAAGATCTATAAGCAATAAATTCAACCAAACTATCATAACACTAGCTAAAGTGATGTATGAATGATAATATTTAAATTGTTCAACATTAATCACTGATTGAATTCACCCTTCCGAGTCACATTACCATATTTATGAGTTCTCCAAAAAACCACACGATTTAGTTAGTTTATAAAATATTATGAATTAACCGTATTAATTAATTTTCAAGAAATATTAGTAATTATTAGTCTATTTGATGTTTTGGGTGTTGATAGTTTTTATTTGGATATATATAAAAGTTAGATATATACACACACGTATCGATATACGATATTTGTACATATTTAAACAGGCTTGAAATACAGTTACTTACTTAATGGACTTTTTGATAAATTAGTTCATGTAAGTGTACATGCTTGGCTGGCCAAAAGAAAGGAGGTAATTTGACTTAATGGAAAATTGACTAGGAATTAAAAGGCGAAGGTTTTAGATACATAATAGGAAATGTTTCTATGATTTCATTAAAATAATTTCCTCTACTTTATTTCCTCAATTGAACTTTTTTCCCCTCTTCCTCCCTCAACCATGGCCGAAATTCTGTAACAATCCACCTCGAACAGCCCTAAATTCCGACCTAGAAAAGACCCATCAAAACTTAGGCCCATCTCGAGGCGAGTTGATAAGTTGATAAAATTAAAACAATACACAATACACAGAGCTATCTATCTATACTTTCAGAATCTCACAGCAAAATGGATAAAATATAATATCATAACAAGTACCCATTTCATAAAGAAAACCATCTTAGAAACTTAACATGTTAAATGTTACAACATGAAGCCTCTATAGTACAATATTCAAAAAAACATAATTGTCTAAACTGAGTACATTAAAAATATTTAAAAAACATAAATAGATAGATAACTGCCAGAAGTCTTCATCTCCACCCTCATATCCTAAATCGGCATTGTCTCCTCTAACTTGTATGGTGTACCAAGGAGTGGGTCAGAACAACAAATGTCTGGTAAAATGAAAATCTCAAGCTCTACCATAATTGTACTTGGGCAGTATTATTTTGATAAGAAACATATCTTACGTATTTAAAACTATACCATGCTAATAACTTTAACTATAAGCCCAAAGGCCTTTCTAGTCCAATTCCAAAACTCCAACCCAACTAACATCAACAATGCAAGAGAAAGCACTCAAACCAATAAATACCCTTTATTGAAGATTAGGCTGACTACAACCATTTAATACCGATAAAATAGGCAAGTCCCCATCATTTAATACCTAACCCATTTCCAAATTCTAACGCAACTATCGTTAAAGATGCAAAAGCGAGAACCTCCAAACTACTTAATACCTCTTTCCCGAGAACTTAGGCAAACTCTGACCATTTAAGACCTATAAAATAGGCAGATCCCCGTCATTTAAGACCTAATCCAAGGCGGGACCCTACATGGTTCTCATTAACTGGCATCGTAAGAAATCTCATCAGGTCATACTTCTTCTAAGAAAGAGGCAGACCCTACCATAGCCACTTAATACCTCTAACATGAAGCGGACCCCTCCTAAAGATTACTCCTATCGTATCAATAGCATAACTTATGACCCATAACCCAACCGTAACATCTCAGATTGATCCGACTATTCGTAGGTATTGGTAGTCATATTAACTGGGTAGATTTATCCTCTAGAATTGGGACTAACCTCGCGTCCATTGAGGTTATTTATTATAGGCGATGTTATCAGTCCGCAAAGCCACACTGCAAGTGGCCAGATTTAACTAGGCAGACTTCCATGTAACTTTGGACTAACCTTGCATCCCTATAACTTAGTAATACTCTATATGTATACTAATTATATACATATATCATACTGCACGATTAATAATTAAGATCATATAAGGTAACCCCTTATTATGTCTCTAGTTAGGGATCAATTCCCTAATTTACGTTAGCTATCTTCCTAAGAAATTAATACTATTTACTACCCTATTAATTCTAATCAATGCATTTAATACGCTATAATTATTACGTTATTATTAACTTTAATAACCAATACGTTAATATTATAAATATATATACCCATGAGACATGAATAAAATATTTCCAGTCACACACAAAGAAAACGCTTATTAATTTAAATGTCAAACTCATACAAGTCCCAAACTCCAAACAAAAGAATAGCTAATATCTTTAGCCAACAGTTGACTTGTAAACAAAAAGGAATAATACCAAACTTATCTCATATTAATATAATAGAATTAACTCCACTACTCAAGGAACAAACTTTATAATTTATACCTTTTTATATTCTATCCAACTTTTGCAATTACCACCTTGGAGTGAAAAAGAGATTCATACTTATTTTAGTTTATAGAAATAGGCGGTGCAAACTACAAATAATCAAAAACCATAGTTTGCACGCCATTTCTAACTCTACTTATTTTTAAAATCCTTTAACACTACAAGATAAATCAAAAGGGATGAAGTGGGATAGATTATAAATTTCTTAAATCTCAATGCTGATCTGATTCTACTATATTAATACAAAACAATTGAAATTCCAATATATCAAAAGATTGACATTTATTTAGGAAAATTCTGAAGGGTTTTAGATATTATGTTTTCGATTACCAAAATTTCCCAAGGCATACATCAAATATAAAGAAATACCATTCAGTTACAAAAATTTGAAAAACTTAATATTTCGACTCAGAGAATTGTTTGCTTCCTAACTGGATTTGATTCCACCATGCTTAAATTCCTTTCAGATCCCCCTCTTTTGGAATATACAAAAAAGTGAATTATATATGGAAATTAGATTTAGAATCAGAGATAAGAGACGAATAGAATTGGAAATCAAAAGAATTAAATATCTAAACCTCTTACCTGAAAACCCTAACTAATTCTGGAATCTAAAGAAGAAGAAGATGAGATTTGATTTTTACCGCTCCTAATTCTCTGTTAGATCTTCTTCTTTCTGAATATACAGCAAATAGATTGTATATATAGAGTAGATTTCAGAAATCAGATGACAGGGAGAATAATGATTAATTTAAATTAGAGATTAGAAATTAGAATTACTTATTAGAAAGTTTACTGTTTCTGAAACCCTAAAGGAGAGATTTTGATAGAGCTTCGCCGTTGCTTTAGAATTTTATGAAGAAAAAGTGGGGGAGGGGGGTCTAGGAGTCTATTTATAGAGGTGAGAAGGAATGATAACCGTTGGATTTAAAATAAACAAACCCGAACCTTATAGGCTTAGGGTTTCCATCGCCCTGAAGCCATCACCGATTAACCACTGCCCAAGGGCGGTCGACCGTATGTTCTCCCTTACGTTTTTATTTTAATTAATTAGCTTATTTAATTTATTAATTCTCAATTAATTCTTATGTTAACCAGGTTAGCTCAAACGTTAAGTATCCTTTATTATTGTAGAATTTCAAATTCAAATATTTAAATTTTATATTTAAAATCGTTTGAATTATTTTATATTTGAAAACGTGAAATGTCTATAACTTCTCCATTTGAACTCCGATTTCATCATATTATATATGGAAATTGATCGAAAATAGCCATAGACACAATGGTGCAACTTCCATGACCAAATTCCAGTATTTACAAAATTTCCATTTTTAATCTTATTTTAATTATTTAATTTCTTATTTAATTTTACGAGGGGTTACATTCTCCCTCCCGTTCCCCACATAAAAAGTATTTCACGTCCAAAATCACCAAGGGAAGATAGTGTAACGTGCACTCAACAACCATGTTATACAACCAATTAATTTACAATAATCTACACAACCATCTACTCAACCAAGAATGCGATGTCATTATGTATACAACATACTATAGGAGAGCTCAATCCTAGCATGAATGTAAGATCGTGACATATAGGCTTGTATGCAAACATCCTAAATACACATAAAATTCTATATGAGTGCAAAAATAACAATAAAAATCATGACAACCATCTCTTACCATCCAATATAGTAACCATGATGCAATGAAATACCTATACTTTTGGAGAGAAAAGTTTACCAGAAAAAAGCAGATGAGAAACGTTCTACTTTTCTTTGGTTTTCCATGTGCTTTCCGCTGGGTTATCTCCCCATCTACTCGAACAACCAAATTTTCTTTGTTATGAAGCCTCTTAATACCATACTCCACAATGCATGCGGTGTCACGGAGGGGTGATGTGCTCCGTTTCAACATTAATTAACTGATTAGGCTCTACTACAGGGTTAATGTCATGCAGACATTTCCGCAAGTAAGGAACATAAAAGTCATCATGGACTCCCGCAAACTAGTCTGAAAGCTCCACCTAATAAGAAAATATCCCCACTCTCTCTAAAACTGGGAAAGGCCCAATGAACCTAAACGCCAATTTCCCATATATACTAAACCATATAACCTTTCTAAGAGAGGAAACCTTAACGAATACCATATCCCCAACTAAAAAATCAAATCCCTTTCTTTACCTATTAGCATAGCACTCCTAACAGTCCTATGCCGTCTTCATTTGCTATCTAAACACTTCTACTTTTTCCAAGGTCCTCCAAAGTCCATGATGCAAGCTCTCAACAAATCTTCTAAATTCAAAGTCGTTTCTAAAGCAGATTACAAACCCCTCCAAAATTCACCAGTGAACAAAAGGTCTCTATCACAAGAATCATGAAATCCATGTAGTCACACTACTTCCTTGCCATAAGTCTATGCTAGAGATGCTAGAATCCTACTACCCCTAACGGGACTAAAATGAGTCAACCTAAATAGCATCATTGCCCTTTTTACTCTTGGGCAACCTATCTATAAAGTCCGTCGATATATACTCTCATATCCAAGTCGGAACCTCCAATGGTAATGACAATCCTCCAGGCTTGCCTTGCTTAGCTTTAATCCTTTGGCACGTTGAACATCTGAAAAAAATTCTTCATCCTTGACCAATTGGAAAATTTTCTTTATATCCTCATACATCTTAACTTATTTGGGGTGAATGGTGACACTATGCAAGCTTTGGGTTTGAAGCATTCTAACCAAATTTCCCTACTAAATTCCGGTCTAACTCTCGGTTTATCGCTAGTTAAGTGTCCTTATGAAATTTCCCTCTTTACGATGTTCCTCAATGGATACATTTATTTAGCAGTCTAATCCTATTCATAAAATCAATATAGTGATAAAACAGTAACATACCTTATACCATATCATACACTTTTCCCAAAGGAGACAACTAGCGATTTCAACCCAAAAACTCTAAAAGAAATTTTTGCTAGAAGATGCCCTTACTCATTAACTGGTGTTAATGATGTTTGCGTCCTAATGCTCCTTACTAATTTAAGATGTACATTCATAGAAAGTTATTCCACCATTACTCACCTTTCTTAATTTATTTTCTTAGTTCTAATAAATATTTATTACCCATAATAGCCGGTCATTAATATCAAAATCGACAATCTATAATCAATACTTATTAAATCTGTTTCAACCTATTTCCAGTTTCAAGATTTTCTTATTATAAGTATTTAATTCCTGTGTAAATACCATATGATATTCCTTAATCAGTCCTGTAACGACCCAGTTTTTCAGTCGTTTGAATTTAGAATATTTAATTGATTTTAAATATTCAAAAGTTAATTTTGTAAGTTGAATAACTTATATTTCAAATATAGTGATTTATTGGATAATTAAATTGTTAATTTAATATTTGAATTGTGTAAATAATTGAATATTGACTCAAATATGAATAAAAATAATTTCTAATGTTGTTTTAAATTCTATTTGAGTTAAAATATGATTAATGAATTTTTAAAATTGAATTAAAAGTTAATTTCCATAAATTGGATATTTTAATATTTAATTAACGTGTAAAAATAGAGATTTTTGACACAGTCTCGGATTTTGATGAAACCGATTTCATTGGATCCATAATGTTATATTATTATAGGATTTCATTTTTCGTGTCAATTGGACTTACGGATTGGTCGTACAAAGCTGAAACGCGTAGAAATTTATTTGAGTAAATTTTAATTTAAATATTTCGATTCAAAAACTTATCTTCCAAATACGATGGAATTGGCCTCTGGTATATATTCCATTATGTTCGGAATAGGGGTAAAACATTATAAATGCCTGATGACACACTTTGTTTGGAGTTCGAAAAATTTTCGGGTGAATAGTGCGTGAAAATTTTCTATATAAGGCCATCTAAATTTACTTTTTACAACTCAAAACCTTAATTTCAAACCCTAGCCACCGCTTTCTAATGGATGGCCAGAAATTCATTCCCTTCCCCCTCCGATTTCTCTCGATCCATCAACTATTTCCAAAATCTTTCAGCTACAATGTTGTAGAGCTTCACGAGCTCGACGTATCCAACGGTTGTGATCAACTGAAACGAAGCCAATCGGCGGCAATTTGATCATGAAGGTCGCGCGTTCGTGTGCGTTTTTCGAGGTGGATGTAGGGCCGAGTTCAACATAGCTCCGGACGAAGGTGGTGCTCGTGAAGAGCTTTAGCGTGGTGGTCACTAATCGTCGTCTCGACGAGCGAGGTAGGAGCGACGTTCAAAGTTATTGAACGATGATGGGTTCGATGTGTACGTTGTTGCCTGGTACAAAACAAATGGAAGAAGAAGCTAAAAAGGGCAGCCATATGTTAATAAATGTAAACGAACGGCTCAGATTCAAACTAGGTTAAAAATAAAAATTGAAATTATATTATATATAAATTTGTATAAAACTTAAAATAGCATATCTTCTTCATACGAGGTCAAAAATTGACAAAACAAATTGCGTTGGGTTTGTATTCATGAACACTACGCGATGGAGCTGGATTGGAGTTGATTGGACTAGTGAAAAATTTGTGTAAAATTAAATGCCTATTTAATTTTATTCGGAATAAAACGCTGAAACGACAAAAGGAACCAAAGTGAGTACAACTCACTCTTTCTGACTCGCTTATATTTTTATATAAGTGAGAATAAAATTTTATTTATGATGATTGATGATTGTTTGGGTGATATATGATATATTATATATATATATATCGATTGGTTTGGATATATTCCCACATATTTTAGCGGATGAGACCCTATACGTTCCCGTGTATGAGCGGATGACCCTTTGTATGCGCGTCTGCCTCGAAAAGGACATTGTACATATTTTCTAATATGTATATTTGTTGCAGGTGACAGGTTGGAGGGATCCTACTGGATTCCTTACCGTTGTTGATTTTATTTATAGATATTGTGATATATGTTGTTATCATGTGATATACGATATTTGGATGCCATGATTGGTATGATTGATGTGAATTCCCTTATTTAGCGCTTTTGCAGCATTGGGCCTTATTTTGGGGATTTAAAATATTAAATTGATGATTTCAATTTAAAAAGGATTTCAAAGTGATTTGAAAATATATAATTTTTAAATGATTAAAGGAATGGATTTATTTTAAATAAATAAAAGTTATAGTTTTTATGTTATAAAAATTATGATTCTGTGAAATATAATCAAAGTATGATTTTTGAAATATGGAGTTAACTTTTTTGGCAAAATAAGTTAAATCAAGATTTTGGACTTATTATAAATGGCTTATTTATAAGATTTATAAAATTGATATTTTATAAATAAAAGTAGTGGAATTATAAATGGTGTCTTGTAAACATAAGAAATGGATTTGTAATCAAATTTGTATATGGATTTGCAATTGAAATTTAGAAAAGGAATTTATAATGGATTTTGTATAAATAAGATTTATAAATTTATATAAAGAATGAATTTGCAAATATAAGAGATTTATAAGTAAATTAACTTATAATTGGATTTTGACTTATAAATGAGATATAAATGGGAGTTTATAAAAATATAAATGGAATTTATAAACACTGTTTTATAAATGTGAAATCAATTTAATTTGATAAGTTAAATATGAAAGTTTATTAAAGGAATTATATTCACGATTTTGGACAGTGAATAATCCTGTAAATTAAATATTTAGAAGTAATGAATTGGGTAAAGGAATTACATTCACGATTTTGGACAATGAATAATCCTTTAAATAAAATGTGTAGAAGAATGGATTTGGTAAGAGAATTATTCACGATTTGGACAGTGAATAATCCTTTAAATAAAATGGATGTTTTGGAATGTGATATTATAAAAGGGAATTTAAATGGTTTGAAAATAAAATAAGTTGTGAATTTACTTATTATTAAAATAAGTATATGAATATGTTTACCAAATATCCAATAAGGGAAATGGTGTTGAATATTATCGTTTTAAAGATATTTTAAAGTGAATAATTGGGAAGTATTTTGAATTATAAACGATTAATGAAATCAGGCCCAGTGATTACTTAAGTGCTAGATTTTGTTTGTTGCTTTGATAGTTAAATAACCGACTATCAAATTTGGCCATTTTAGTTCCTCGACTTGATGTGGGAACATTTAGTCGTACACTTAGTACGTAGCCATCCGTGTAGGCTTGATTATCGTTTGTGTTGAGGATGTTGATTCGTATAGTGCGGAGTGATTACTCCAATCTATTAAGCTTCCTTCTTGGCCGAAGGATAGCAAGTTGAAAGTTGGAGACGTGATAAGTCTATGAGACTTAGTTTCTGTGTGAGGTTGAGAAACGCTTTTGCTTTGTTGGTGCGAAGAGACCGGGATCAAATTTATCTAAAAACCACTTCGGACCAACATATATGCGACGATTGTGCAAGTTGGTCGATGATATTGATTTTAGGATTTTCATAGTGAAGGACTGCTTGTTGATCGTTTGGGGTTAAAATCCCAATATACATATAGTAGCAGTAGTCTCTTTGTTATGAAATATCCAATGCAAGGACTGTTCGCTACTAATCCTAGGGATTTCCCGATAGGATGTGGTAGGAGAGTACCTTCGGTTTGTCATGTTCTTGGACAACTTATATGGACGAGTGTCTGACATTGCATTTCTAATGATTACGCACATTAGTTTTACAAACATACATCTGTTTGGTGGCGGAGAAGGAAACTTCTCTTAGCTTAACACCCTTCCTTGAGACGTACGAGCTCAAGGGTTGTATTTTTGTGAAAGGCAATTAGTAGTCAACGGCAATGTGGCATTCGATGAGATGATGTGATGTGATATGTGATATGTGAAAGGTAATCGATACCTTTTTGGCCTCGCTCCTTGAAAAATGACTGAAACAGGGATAGAAGCAGCACGGCTAAAATGGGTCTCTCCCATTAGGAGATGTCATCACTCTTCTAGATATATCTTTACATGTTATGACGTCGTGTATCTGATTATTGTTGTGTATGCTCATGGCCACGAATAAAGGTCGGTAACGACCAGAGTGATGACATATTCGGCACTATCCAGGTATGGGTAGGCCGGTCTGTTGTTGGTTTAGGCGGGCAATATCTGCTCCCTAGGTACATCCCTTTAGAGGTGTACTGTGTTGGTTCGGAAAGTTAGTTCCTTCACCTAGTCATTTGTATGGAATCCAAAACCCATTACGTGCCTGCCATTTTGTTTTGTAGAGCCTTGTATTACTGGAATTTAATAATGGTAACAATTTCAGCTATTTAATTTATTATTTGTATACTAGACAATAGTATAATGTAACGTGATTTAATATGAAAAGGTTTTGGTTATCGTAAGGGAAAAACCGTCCGTGTTTATGTGTGGGCGTGTCTTACGAGATACCTTTTGTTTTGATAAAGGAAAAGTTTTGATGACTTTATAAATTCAGTTGAGATGTATTTTCTCACGTTGGTTTACCAGACTGATCCGGGCGTTCTTCCCTTTCAATGCTCGGGTCAGACCGAGTATATTTACAGGTTCAGTTTTGGTGTTTTTGGAGCTTCAGTAGGTGAGCTGGAGATTTTCATGTCGTATACATGTATCTGTTTATTATTCCGCTGCATTGCTTTGCATTGTTGTTGTTGTAAATCATTAGCATTTGTGAGGAAAGGTTATTATAACTGTCCAAGCTGATGATTATTTATTGTGTACTCTGATATTGATTATGTATATTATAGTTTCTCTTTGTAAAGATTTTTGATCTATATCATATGTTATTCCGCTGCGATGTGAGATTCTGTATTGTTTTGGTTTTGCTTCTCTCTTCTTCTTCTCTTCTCTTCTTCTTTCTTCTCTCTTTCTTCTCACTCTCTCCTTTCTTTCTCATGATTATCTGCAATCTGTGCACTCTAGTTCGGACATGTGTGGTTTATTGTCGGATTCAGAGGGTGTCGGTTTTGGGTCGTCACAGCGTGGTATCAGAGCTTAGATTTAGTACTCTTAGGCATTGATGTGCACTCAGTATAGATAGGGTCAGTAGCATCCTAGATTGAGTTTGAGTTTGAGTATTATATATGAGCATGTATTTGTTAGTGAATATAAAAATTGTTTTATATTGTGTTGATTGAGTTGTTGAGTGGCTTATGGGTTCTGATCGTTGCGTCTGTCTAACGTTATCGATAGGGATCTCTAAACACTTGAATGTGGAGATTGGACACAATATTGTTTTTGAAATTGGGTAAATGAAATAATTTTACCTCGATTATATTTTTTATATAATTATATATTGCTTGTTGGTTGTTAATGAATGGTAATAGTTGATTATTATCATTTGTTATTTGTTGTGTTTAAATAATAAAAGTTGTTATTATTATGAATCTAAACAAAGATAAATAAATTTGGAATAAATCTTATATAAGTGAAATGAGTATTGGACTTATAATATGAAATTAAAATTTTAACTTAAGTAAAGTTAAATAAATTTGAGTTAGCATAATAAAATATATGAATTGAAGTTTAACTTAAGCTAAGTTAAATAAATTGAATTGAATTTGAAATGAAATAGATCGATATTTGAAATGAATCAAATAAAAATGAATATACACTTAAGATGTAAAGTGATCATATAACTAAATTGAAATTTGAATAAAAGTTGAAATGGAATTTAACTTAAGTAATATTAAATGAAGTTGAATTTGATATTAAAAAAGAATTAAATGAGCTAAGTGAAGAAATTGAAATGAATATAAACTTGAGTTAATAAATGAAATTCAACTTAAGTTGCAAATGAATTGAATTGAACTAATGATTAGCGAATGGAACATAACTTAAGTTAAGAAGTGATAATAAACATTAGAAATGCTGTATAAAAATGTAAATTGAACTCAATGAAAGTCTATGTGGATCGTGTGTGTGTGTGTATAGTATATGATAAGTATGTGAATGATAGTATGAATCACATAGAATAAAAATGCAGTTAAAATTAAAAGTAATCACACCAGAATTTTTATACTGGTTCGGACCTCCCGTCCTACGTCCAATCCCGAAGCTCCCCTTCAGAAATACACTAACCAATTGCCCTCACTTCGCCCGGAGGAATAGGCTTTTATACAATAGTATTTCTCTAACAAGTGCGTGTTCTAGATAACACTGATTTTGACTACAAGTACAGTTTCTTCCTATAATCTCTTTTTGAGTAGTATGTAATTTTAAGCTTTGATATAAGGAAGAGATAAAAGTATGCTTTTGAGTACTTTTAGAAATCAGAGAGATCACAGGAATATTAGAAAATAAAGAGAGAAGAGTTCAGAATATCAAGTAAGTTTTACTTTTCAAATTCATGCTTATTTATAGATGTTGAAGAGTTTGTTTGAGAAGTAACGACCTTTGGTTCATTCTATTTCAGTCTAAGAGTTGCAATGTTTGAGGAGGAAGGGTTATAACCAGAGATAGAGGATGCAACTCTTCGATTGAAGAAGATGTCTATTGAGAAGTGCTGGCCGTTACCCAGGTCAGACGTCTGGGCGTTTAGGTCAGACGTCTGGCCTGTGTTAAAAAATTTAAACAGAACACATTGTCAGACGTCTGAGTACACAAGCCAGAAGTCTGACACATGTACAGTTTGTTAATTTCCCTTCTTGAGTATGTAAAAAACCTTTTTTAATGATTTGTATATGCATATGCTTTGTAAAAATTACTCAAGGAGATTGTACATATCATCTATTTAAGATATTAACAGAATATACTAATATTTCTTGATATAATGATCCTTGTGTCTGTCTTCAAGTCTTGGTCGCGAAAGCTGCATATGGATGATGCTAGTGATTGTATAGTTGTTGTCATTAAAATCATAGAGTAGAGGTTCTAACATTCTCCCCCTTTTTGATGATGACAACTATACAATTTATTTCTAAGAAGCTCTCCCTGTCTTTTGTAATTTCTCCCCTGTCTATAGGTAGTATAAACTCTCTCCCCCTTTTTGATTATCAAAAAAGAGTATATGAAACAATATGAGGAAACATCACAATGAAACAGTATGAGGAAACATCGTAACAGCATAATGTTACTAATCACAATGTCAAAATACTAAATTAAAATATCATAGTCAAACAAGTAGGTATTTGGAATAAAATAACTTATTGGTAGGAAAAATAACCCCATAGATTAGAAGCATTGTCATCATAGTCGCTATGTTTCCATTATGACTGATCATGATACTCTTCATCTTCTCGAATAGAAAGTCCCTGAAAAGATTGATAGTGGTCGTAATGTTGGGCTTCCTGTGGATGCCATGAAATGTCTTCACTTTCCTCGGTGTCCACATTGATTGGAGATTTTCCAGGAGCATGGGTCTGTAAAGGCTCTTCGACTGTTCGAGATCTTGATGGATGTGCATGAGATGCTGGAGGTGGTGTAGGAGATGGAGATGATGAAGATCGTCCGTGAACCTTTCTCATAACCTTTCCCAGAGTAGAGTTGACCTTTTCTAAAGTCTTTTCTACCTTTGTCATTCGTGTAGAAAAAGATCGTTCGAGATGGGAAACTTTCTTATCCAAAACTTTTTGATTTAGAGATAGGATACGCTGGTTGTGAAGTGCTACATCTCTAATACTTTCTCCTTGTCCTACTGCAATTTGAGCCTCTTGAATTTCGGTATCAGAGTGATAACCTGTTGATTCAAAAGGCCTTGATGTAGAGGTAGGTCGTATAGGAGTAGACTGTTGGTGTTGTGATTGTTGGTGTTGTTGGTGTTGGTACTCGGAAAAGGGTGTAATACTTGGTGGATTTTCAGGAAGATGCATCAAAGATAGGAAACGAATTCCACTTTCCTTAACAAGAAGTTCTTCATATTGTGATAAAACGAAGGCATGTTATGCGCTGGAAGAATTCGCATAATATATGGTGCATAGATTATTGTTTGACGAACTGGGGTCCAAAAGCTTTTAATTTGGTCAAAAATATATTGAGCCCAATTTACTTTTGTATGGCCGAAAATAACATATAAAGATTTATGGTCATGTTCATACACTTGCGCATGACTACCTAATCTAGGGAGTATAGTATTGACAAGCATTCGGTTAAGTAGTATAGCTTTTGGACGAAAATTGAATGGTGATAATTTTCTCATGTCATCTTCCCAAATGAGATGTGTAATTGCATCTCTTGGCATGTGTCTCATATCAAGAATATCTTGTAATCTAATTTCTGTATATGAGCATTGTAATATTTGCCCAAGCATTTCAACATTGAATTTGATTACTTCCCTATAAACACTTGTCCAAATCCAATTTTTCAGATCAGATGGATTCCAAATATGAATTGAACATAAATTTATGAAGAATAAAAATACCGCTAGTTGATCAATTTGCCCGGAGTTAGAATCATAATTTATGAGATGGTGAATCTTAGCATCACTCACCAAATCATCGATTTTGTAATTGAAGAATCTTCATAGTGGATAAAATGGACCAAAATGTATCCTTTTCTTTTCCAATTCTGAAGTCTTTGTCTTCCATCTTGTTCTACCATCCAATCATTAATGATTTCGTCTGTGACAAATTGCTGAGAAGGTGGTTGAGAGATGGAACCTTGGCCTATTTTCTTGCGCTTAGGAAAGGGTTTTTTGGATTTGGCTGCCATTGATTTGAAGTTTTGAAAGAAAGAAAGCAAATTGATTTGGGGTTTAGGGTTTTGTTGTAGGGTTAGGTGAAAAACTGTAAAAGAATGTAAAAGATGATTTATAGGGAAGGCTGAAATGATGACTTCGGAGTACGGTCAGACGTCTGTAGTTTTAATCAAACGTTTGGTCGTATAGGTAATTTTAAGACAAAGACTTGATGCAGACGTTTGAGAATAAAATCAAACGTCTGAGCTGAGAGAGTTTTTTTTTCAGGGACTTGATCCAGACGTCTGGATGAACTTGCAGACGTTTGAGCTGAAACGTAAAAGATTTTTAGGATTATAGGCAGACGTTTGTTCGAAATACCAGACGTCTGTTAGGTCTAAAAAAATGTTAAAAAATATAAGCATGAATGAACTTGCTTAGCATGAAAAATATTATTGCTCTATATCGCAGACGCCTGTTGTGACAATTTTGAGTTTATTTAAAGATTTTAGATTGTTATTATCGATACAATGTTTTAGTAAGAACAAGATATAAATTATAATCTTGAATGGTTTTAACCTTATTATAACTAGATATATATTCGAAATACAGTCTTTAGAAGAACAAAGTTACTTTTTCTCCCATGAATTTGGTTTTTCCTTTGTATCCTTTTTAAATGGTCGTAGTGGAGACCAAGAAGGAGGTACTGGACTGATTGGGCTTCAGATGTTCCTTCTCCCCATAGTTTACGTGGAGTTATTCGATGAGCACGTGGAGGAGTTTCGATCACACGAGGAGATCGTACATGAACACAATCCTCTGTAGGAGAGTGTCCACATATTACAAGAATGCACTTTTCTAAAAAGTTTAGATGAGCTCTTTGGTTTCGATGTGTATAGTAGATTTCTTTTTGAACGTTCATCATTTCTTTTTGATAATGATGAACTTCGTCAATTTTGTCATGAAGAGAAGCATTTTCAAGATTAATACCATATTTGGCCTTTTTTTCTTTCAGATAATAGCCGGTATGGTACACAGGAGTAGTAGTAGGAACAATGTGTTTGGAAGGAGAGGATTTTGGTGTTGTTTTGGTAGGAGATGTATACGAACTGCCGGAAGAAGGAGAGGAGAAATCAATGGCTGAGTAAGTCGAATCGTGATTAGATGACATTATATATAAAAGTTTAAATGTATTTTAGAGAGTGAAAGATTATATGGTTAAAATTTTTTTACCTTTGAGATATATATATAGGTTTGTCAATTTCTAATTAGGGAAAAAAATTGTTTGTTAGTTAACGAAATTCATGGTTAAAAATTATTTAAAAACAATTTGTGGTGTTCAGAAGGTATTAAAACGAAAGGTGAAGAAGGCTTTTCTGAGTAACCATTTAGGATAATATAGTTTAATTTATTAATTCATTATATGAACAAATTCCTAAATTTCGTCTAAGGTTTACAAATGATTGTTCATTTAATGGTTTGGTGAATATATCGGCAATTTGATTGTTGGTGTTAACAAATTCGAGGGAGATAATTCCTTTTTCGACATTATCTCTAAGAAAATGGCGTCGTATGTCTATATGTTTAGTTCGAGAATGGTTAACTGGATTTTTAGATAAATTGATAGCACTAGTATTGTCGCAGTATATCAGAGATTTTTCAATTATTTTATCAAAATCTCTAAGTGTTTGTTGCATATAGATGACTTGAACACAAGCTAAGGCGGCAGAGATATATTCTGCTTCACATGTCGAGAGGGAAACACAATTTTGCTTTTTGCTAAACCACGAAACTAAAGATTGACTGATAAAATGGCGGGTACCACTTGTGCTTTTTCTGTCTGTTTTACATCCTCCGAAGTCTGCATCGCTATATGATACGAGTTGGAAAGCCGTACCTTTAGGATAAAATAAGCCGTAATCTGTGGTGTTAGTTAAGTAACATAAAATTCGTTTGACTGCTCGATGATGTGATTCCTTAGGTTGAGCTTGAAAGCGAGCGCACAAACTGACACTCATTATTATATCGGGTCTACTAGTCGTTAAATAAAATAGAGAGCCGATCATACTACGATAAGATTATTGATCAGTGTCTTTTTCCTTTTCATCTTTGTATAAATATAAAGTTGTGCTCATAGGAGTTGGTTTACTAGTGGTGTTCTCCATTCCGAAACATTTAAGTAAATCTTTACGATACTTTTCTTGATTTATAAAAATACCATTGTCCAATTGTTTTATTTGTAATCCTAGGAAAATTTTTAATTCGCCCATGTGTGACATTTCAAACTCATTTTTCATTATTTCAGAAAATTCATTACATAAAGTTTCATTAGTTGATCCAAATATGATGTCGTCAACATATATTTGTACTACTAATATATCAATATTTTTATGTTTTATAAATAGTGTAGTGTTTATTTTGCCTATTTGAAATCCAGAATTTTGTATATGAGTTTTTAGTCGATCGTACCAAGCACGTGGTGCTTGTTTTAAGCCGTATATAGCCTTTTTGAGTTTAAAAACATGATCTGGATATTTTTCATGAATAAATAATGGCGGTTGTTCTACAAAAACCTTTTCTTTGATAAAACCGTTTAAGAAGGCACTCTTAACATCCATTTGAAATAATTTAAAGTTGCGATGACATGCAAAAGCAAGTAGAGTACAAATTGCTTCGAGACGAGCTACGGGAGCAAACGTCTCTTCGTAATCAATTCCCTCTTCTTGGTTGTAGCCTTGAGCCACTAATCTTGCTTTGTTATGAATAATATTTCCATTTTCATCTGCTTTGTTTTTGAAAACCCATTTTGTTCCTATTACAGATTGATCTGATGGTCGAGGAACGATTCCCATACATTATTACGTTCATATTGATTTAATTCTTCTTGCATTGCTAAGATCCAAGAATCATCTTTAGATGCTTCTTTATAATTTTTAGGTTCTGTATTTGAGATAAAAGCAACGTGACTCATTTGATTTAAGTTATTTCTAGTGACTCGAGAATTTAAGTCTCCAATTATATTATCCAAAGGATGATTTTTTAATATTCGTGTGGGTGATCTTAAAACATTTTCATTATTATCAGAGGATGAATTATTCATATTATTTGTATTTTCAGTTTGATTTTGAGTTAAAATTTCATCATCTTCTTCTTTAATAGTTTGTTTGAAATTTTCATCAAAAGACACATGTAAGCTTTCTTCTATAATATTTGTTCGTTTATTATAAATTCTATAAGCTTTACTGCGTTCTGAATAACCAATGAAAATTCCTTCGTCGGCTTTGGAATCAAATTTTCCAAGATTATATTTAGTATTTAAAATAAAACATTTTGACCCAAAAGTTTTGAAATACGAAACTTTTGGTTCCCTTCCATAAAATATTTCATAACATGTATTTTTAGTCATAGGTCGAAGTGTGACACGATTTAATACATAACAGGTTGTGGCAATGGCTTCAGCCCAGAAATGTTTGGGTAGATTACTACTATTTAGTAGTGTTCGTGCACATTCCTGTAAAGTTCTGTTTTTCCTTTCAACTACACCATTTTGCTGTGGTGTTCGTGGAACCGAAAAATTATGACTAATTCCTTTTTTGTTACAAAAATTAGTGAAATTTTCATTTTCCAATTCTCCTCCATGATCACTGCGTATATTTTTTATTTTTAAATCCATTAAGTTAGTAATTCGTTTTGCAAAGATTTTAAACATTCCAAAAGTGTCACTTTTATTTTTTAAAAATAATGTCCAAGTATATCTTGAAAAATCATCTACCATTACGAACACATATTTGTTATGATTTATACTACGTACTTGTGTTGGTCCAAATAAATCTAAATGAAGTAATTCTAATGGTTGTTTAGTAGATATTTTATTTTTAGACTTGAAAGAACTTTTCTTTAACTTGCCCATTTGACAAGCGTCACATAAGTTTTTAATTTTATAATTAATTTTAGGTAGACCTCTAACTAGATCATGTTTTGCTAGTTTGTTAATATATTTAAATTTATATGACAAAAACGTTTGTGCCAGATCCAAGGATCATCATGATTTGCGGCTAGACATAAATCTGAATTATTTTTAATGTTCATATTTAGGATATATATATTACGATTTCTAAATCCTTCAAAGAGTAAATTTTTGCTTTGATCGAGAATTTTACATTTATCTTTTTCAAATTTTATTCCAAACCCTTTATCACACAACTGACTTATACTAAGAAGATTATGTTTTAGGTTTTCTACTAATAAAACATTAGAAATAATAAGAGAGCTAGAGATACCTATATTGATGACTTCTCCAATGCCAATGACGAACCCTTTTGAATTATCGCCAAAAGTTACAGTGCCACCGTTAATGTACTTTATATTTGATAGCATGTGAGCATTTACCGTCATGTGCTTAGAGCATCCACTATCTAATATCCATTTTTCTTTATTTTTGTATTTGGATACCTGCAAAAAATAAAAAAGTTTAAACTGGTACCCTTTTTACCTTTTTGGGTCCTAAGTGTTAGTAGATGAGGGTAACCATACTCATGATGGTCTGGTTCCTTTTGAAATATAATTATTATTGTGAATTACTTCTTTCATATAATTACCTATATATTTCTGTTTAATTAGGTTATTACTTGTTTTAGGAACCCATATTTTAACCATTTTTGAATTTGAGATTAAATTCTTATTTTTGAAAGAAGGTTTTCTTTTCTTAGTATAAATCTTACTATATTTTGTAATTTTTGTCTTATTGTCAAATCCTAGCCCATTTCGATTTTTGAATGGCTTGGAAATTTTAATTAAATTTTCCAAGTCTTGTTTTCCTTTGTTAAACTTTGTAATATTATTAGTAATTTTATCCAACTTGATTTTAAGGTCATTAATTTCGGATTTTGAAGTTTCTAGATTATCTTTTAAGATAATGTGTTCATTACAAATTCTATTATTTTCTAGTTTAACTTTTCTTAATTCACAAGATAACTCATCCTTTTTAATAGAAAGATTCTTGCACTTTTCTTGAGCATTTTCTAATTCTTCTTCTAAAATAGAATTTTCATCTTTTAGTAACCTTATTTAAAGTCCAATCGATTTACCTTAGCAACATATTCCTTATTTTTTTTGTTTCTCTATATTTGTCATCAAGTTTCATGCTTACTTCTAAAATTTCATCATAAGTAAGATCGGGACATACCGCATTAGTGTGTGCCATGAAACATAGATTTGCTTGCTCTGTATCACTTTCACTGTCACTATCGGATGAAGAGGAAGAGTCAGAGTCATCCTATGTGACTTGGAATGCCTTTCTCTTTTTCTTAAATTTTTCAAACTTATTTTTCTTTTTCTCGTTGTTGAGTTTTGGGCAATCTTTCTTCATATGTCCAAACCGATCACATTCAAAGCACTTGATCGAAGTTTGATTTGATGAATTTGATTTTCCGCCATTTTGGAGTCTCGTCATTTTCTTGAATTTCTTAAATTTGTTGTAGTTTTTGGCAATGAAAACAATTTCGTCTTCATCCAATTTAGAATCTTCATTGCTTGCTTGAAATGCTATGTTCTTCTTTTCATGGTTTTGTTCCTTTCTGGCCTGCAAATTAGCTTCATACGACATTAAATTTCCAATCAACTCTTCAACTTTGAGTACAGAAAGATCATTAGCTTCTTCGATGGCCAATACTTTTCTTTCCCACTCAATTGTTAAAGAGTTGAGAATTCGAGATACTAAATCAAAATCAGTAAATTTAACTCCTAGTGCCATAAGATCGTGTTGTATAGTTTGAAATCTTGAGTACATGTCAACAATTGACTCATTTTGTTTCATTTTGAAAGATGAGAATTGATTTTGTAAAATTGATATTTTTGTTTGTTTCACCTTAGTTGTACCTTCATGTGTAACTTGTAAAGTACGCCATATATCATAAGCTGTAACGACCGTAAATTTTTAATGGGTTTTAATAATGAAATTAACTGAAATTTTGTGAAATTTTAAATAATTAAATTTGGGATAAAAATTTGATATTTGGAACACATCTATATAATAAATTTTCATCTGATTATATGGTAGTTTATTTTATTGTGTAATTTTATTTAAGATTTAAATCAGTTAAAATTAGATGATAATAAAATGTTTTCCAAACCTGAATATTTTCTTTATAATAAATTTGTAAATCATCTTCTGAGTGAGATGTCATATTTCGTTTCGTCAAATTTGGACTTCTATTGCTTCGTTTATCTTATTTTCAGCATTTTTGCAGCATTTTCGGTAGCGAAAATTCGAGTTTTTGTAATTCAATCGTATCTCTGATATCTGTGTACCGTTCTATTCGCCTCGTCGTGCTGATCGCCGTAGCATATTTCTTTCTATATTTTAAGGCCCGATACGCGACGGAAACGATAAAAGGTGCGTCGTATCGGTACCGTAAATTGTGACCTTTTGATTTTCCTTTCTTTCAAAATTTAAACCAAGCAACAATTAATTGCTCTAATTATTTTTCCTGAATTAAACGTATGGCCGTTTCCATTACGCTGACTTTTATATATATTCAAAAGCCTTTCCACTTTTGCTCCACTATCATTCACGAAAAGATATTATTTATTTATTTATTTATTTTTCTTTCCTCCACTCTTTTTTCTTCTATTTCTTCTCCTCTGTCGTTTACATTCCTCCCCATATTCCTTGCCGAGCCCTCCCTTTTTCTTTGATCCAAGCCAAACCTTTTCGCTTTTCCCCGCATCTCCTCCACCTTAACCCGCTGTTTCCTCCCAAACCCATCATCCTTCCCTCTCCCCGCCGAATTTAGCCATCAACTTCCCCTGCAAGTGCCAAAACCCATCACCATCTGCCTCTCGTTTTTCCTACCTCCACCTCCTATTGCAGCTCCGACCCCTTCGGCCATACAAGCCTCACGCAACCACCAAGGCTCCGCCTACCCATCCATTTCGCCTGCCCATCACCTTCCATCTACCTAAGCTCGGCAACTGCAAACCATTCACCTTGCCGCCTGCTTGCTCGAACCTCCATCTCCTCTGGCCGCAGCCGCAAACCCGAAGCCTCCCTCCACCGTGCCTCTTCCTCCCAGTGCTTGCGGCAGCCATCACCCCTTCCTCTGTTGCATATATGTAAGTGTGCTATTTTTTATACTGTTTGTATATATATACGTATAAGTTATATGAGTATATATATATTTGTAGTTATTTTATTATGTGTTAGTTTATATATGTATAGTATTGTTATTCAATATGTTTAAAGGTATGTAAATTATATATTAGTTTGAATATAAGATCTGTATATGATTTTGGAAATAGACATTTGTTATATAATATGTGGGAATTATATATATATATATAGATTTAAAGATCGGTTTATATAAAAAGTTTATGTAAGTTTGTACAAAATTTGTTATAAGTCTATTTAAGTCATACGCTTATATTATTGTTTATATACATACGTACAACTTTGGTTTCTAATATAAAATTAAGGGTATTATTTCAATTTTTAATTTGTATTTAAGATGCAATGATTTGAAATCTATGTATGGATTTATATAAAAATATGTTTTATTAACAAGTTTGGTATGTGTATATTTATATGGTATGTTATGTTTACATTATATTAATATTTTGGAAAAGTTTATATATATATATGTTTATTCATGATTAATGTTAATGTTTAAAATGTATATGGAGAAGTTTAAATTGACTTTTATAAATACTGATTTTTGAAATGTAAATACAATGGTTTTATTTGGACAATTTGTTAAAATACATATATAGGTATATATAGATTTTAAATATGTATTTTAATTGAATATTGGTTTTAGGGAAAATAATAATACAATATACATTTCGTTTTAGTTATATCAAGCTGATTTTTGGTTCTTGATTTCCAATTTATCAGCTTTGTTCGTCGAATTCGTGTCCATCTTGCTTTGCTTTAGAATTCGTACTTGGATTCGTAGCCCATTTCATTTTCAAATCTCTCTAGCCTCGAAAGGTGAGCAATCACTCATGATTAACGTTCTTATATTTATTAAGTTTGGTTTTACTTGAAACGACAATTGAAATATGCAGCTAATTTGAACTGTTAATTATCTAATTGTTATGTATGATATGCTATTATCTGTAATTGTTCACTTGTGGGATACGACACCATATCTTGTTGTTTATATTATATTTTATTATTATTGATGATATATGCCTGTTGTTTATATGCTATATTATTATCATAATTGTTCCCACTTTGCAAGTTCCTTGTTAGTTTAGAATTCCCTATGGGTTGAAATGATACATGCCCGAATGATCTTGTAGAATAGGAGAAAATCGTTATGGGTTGAAATGATAAACCCAAGCGATTTTCATTGATTTGAATTTGGGATTACGGGTTGAAATGATATATACCCGTAAATATTTAAATTGCGGATTGAAATGATAAATATCCGTATCACTTGACCATAGGATAGAAAATTATATACGGACACCATTGGTCTATATTTTGGAAAATGATTTTCAAAGTTTGAAAGGAAATATATGGATTTTAATAAATATTGTTTTATATAATATTTATAAATGTAATTTCTATATATGTATAAAAAAATGGATTTTAAATTAATATGTTTTGGAAATTTTAATTTATAAGTTAGTTTTGAAAATATAAATTTTAAGATTTTCTTATAGTTTATTATTTTAAAAATATATAAAATAAGATTTAATACAAAATACTATTAATAATAAGACTTAGTTTAATGAAAATTTAATTTAATTAGTATATAAAATGTTTAAGTATTTATTTAAATTTATATTAATATTTTAGAAATAAACTTTTATAACTTTAATAATAAAGGTTAGGAAGATAAATTAATGTTGACATGGAATTTAAATTGGTTAATAATTAAATTTAAATAAGAATTTATTATAACTCATTGATTTTGAGATTTTGAAGGACATGATTTATAACTTGATTTGATAAGAAAAGTGATTAAATGAATATTCTCAACTTTATATAAAAATTGAGATTGAATATTTAATATTGATTTAAATATATAAATTGGGATTTAAATAAATTGTTATTAGAATGGTTAAGTGAATATTTTCCAGTTTGAATAAAATTTAAAGTTAAATGTTGAAATACAAATGAAATTTATCTTGCAAATGTTTGAATTTTTAAACTTGAATCTTTGAACTTTAAATTGAAATGGTTAAACTGGAATTGATTTAAAATTTAATTTTGGGGAAATTAAGACGATTTGAAATAATTTGCGAAATTGGAGGAAACTGTTTTATTATATAAAGTATTTTAATATATAAACTATTTTAATATATAAATTATTTTAATATATAAACTATTTAATTTATAACTATTTTAATATATATACTATTTTCAATATCTAAACTGTTTAAGTCGAAAGTGTTATGATTTCCAAAGTGTCATGATTTCAAAGTGTTATGATTTCAAAAGTGCTATGGTTTTGAAAGTGTTATAATTTTGAAAGGTGCTACGATTCTGAAAATGAATATTTTTTAAAGTGAACAATGATATCGAATTAATATGGTTTTGAAATGAATATGATATTTTTATATAAAGTATGAATTATTTGAAATGAAATGACCACGGTGTGAAATAAGCGTTTGGTTGTTAAAGAGACCGGGATCGGATATTGTCATACTCTCTGCCAATATCGAAAACCACTTTAACAACTATGTACGTGGTGGAGATTCCAGAATGAAGTAGGATGGTTTGGTGACGATTCTGTATGGTATATACGTAGCCCTGACTCCCGTGAGTCAGCTTGATGTGGCTAAAACAGGAGCCATGCCGGGCCAAGTAAGGTCATTCCTCCGATCGGACACATTTCTTCGATACCATTCTATTGCTTTTGTGATTTGATTGGGTGCACCCTTTGATTTGGGAGTGTGTCACGAGGTGGGCGGTAGTAGCTGCTATGCGTTACCACCAGTCCGGATCTGCAAACGGTATATCTACCCTGGAATTGCCTCGCGTGCCTTGTCACATGCCCTATCGCGCCTTCTACGAGTTTGTTTTGGGTCGTACCTATGGAGTGCTCCTTGATAACCCACTTGCGAGTGGAGTTTACAGTATCTGTATAGACTACAGCATTATATAAAATGTGTTAAGGGGATATGGGTAACGCCTTAACGCTATTTTAATAGTTTACTTTACTATAGTCATATTATAATAACGTATATTACTACATAGTAGATTGTTCTACGGATCCTTAGAGGATGGAAATCCCAAACATCCCTTAAGTTACTTGTATTTCAGTTGACATTTCACTTGAGTTGAATTTATTAATATAAGAATGTAAATCCTGACTCGAGTGTTTCGTGTTTTGCTTTATGCTCGGGTCAGACTGAGTGTCACATCATTTGGGACTCACCTTTGGAGTTGGAGCTTCACTTGGAGATCCATCTATATCTATTCAGCTTTTAGCTATCCAGTTGTTTTGTTCAGACTTGTCATCTGTTTGTATTCGAGACTACATTGTATTTGAGATATTCTGTTGTATTTTATTTCAAACTCTATTGTTTATATAGTAGCTTCACGAACTACTATTTATCTATTCCGCTGCTTATTTTATATTACTCTGTGTCTGTGATTCTGTGATTGATTCATTTACTGTATATGCTGAGTTTTGCCAAATATAAATCGACAATCTGACATTTTGAGCAATTCAAGTCCGACATGTGCAGATGCGAATGGTTCGAAATAGCAGGTCGTTACATAAGCAGTAGTACATAAAATAACATGTGAAAATTCATTTTTATCAAGAGAGCAAAAAAGTACATTCATAGCTTTAGCATTATTAGAGGTAGCGGTTTTTTGTGCATCTGTCCATGTGCTAATATTTGTTTCAGGTGCTACATACTTAATTTGAGTTGCTGACCATATTTCTAAACCATTTGCTTCCATAAAAATTCTCATACGGGTTGACCAGTATGCATAATTAGATCCGGTGAATAGAGGAGGATGTGCAGTTGACTGACCTTCTTGAAAGATACTTGCCATATTAACAAGTTTCAAATACGTGTTACTGTGATTTGAACTAACCTTGCTCTGATACCAATTGAAAGTCTATGTGGATCGTATATATATATATATATAATATGACAAGTATGTGAATGATAGTATGAATTACACAGAATAAAAATGCAGTTAAAATTAAAAGTAATCACACCAGAATTTTTATACTGGTTCGGACCTTCCGTCCTACGTCCAGTCCCGAAGCTCCCCTTCGAAAATACACTAACCAATTGCCCTCGCTTCGCCCGGAGGAATAGGCTTTTATACAAGAGTATTTCTCTGACAAGTGCGTGTTCTAGATAACACTGATTTTGACTACAAGTACAGTTTCTTCCTATAATCTCCTTTTGAGTAGTATGTAATTTTAAGCTTTGATATAAGGAAGAGATAAAAGTATGCTTTTGAGTACTTTTAAAAATCAGAGAGATCACAGGAATATTAGAAAATAAAGAGAGAAGAGTTCAGAATATCAAGTAAGTTTTACTTTTCAAATTCATGCTTATTTAAAGATGTTGAAGAGTTCGTTTGAGAAGTAACGACCTTTGGTTTATTCTATTTCAGTCCAAGAGTGGCAATGTTTAAGGAGGAAGAGTTATAACCAGAGATAGAGGATGCAACTCTTCGATTGAAGAAGATGTCTTTTGAGAAGTGCTGGCCGTTACCCAGGTCAGACGTTTGGGCGTTTAGGTCAGACGTTTAGCCTGTATCAAAAAATTTAAACAGAACACATTGCCAAACGTCTGAGTAGACAAGCCAGACGTCTAACACATGCACAGTTTGTTAATTTCCCTTCTTGAGTATGTAAAAAACCTTTTTTAATGATTTGTATATGCATATGCTTGTAAAAATTACTCAAGGAGATTGTACATATCATCTATTTAAGATATTAACAGAATATACTAATATTTCTTGATATAATGATCCTTGTGTCTGTCTTCAAGTCTTGGTCGCGAAAGCTGCATATGGATGATTCTAGTGATTGTATAGTTGTTGTCATTAAAATCATAGAGTAGAGGTTCTAACACTTAAGTAAGTGATTTAGGAAATAAATCATAAGCGTTATTAGTATTATAAGAAATATACTAAGTAATGAATGTAAATGTAAATGAAGTGAATGTAAATACCAAATGAATGTTAATAAATTTGAATTGGATTGGATATAAATTAGTTGGATGTAAACTAAGTAAATATGAATTGAATCTAAAGTGAATGTAGCTAAATTGAATCCAATATAAATTGAATATAATCAATTGTGATTAATGAATGTGAATAAATTGAAAAACAAATCAAGTAAATGTTAATAAAATTTGGAATGTATATTGATTTGGTTATGAACCAATTTGGTTGTAAATTTGTTGGATGGTTGTTAGTTGGATGTTAGTTGTTTGATGATTACTTATGTTGCATTTGCTATATTGGCATATATAGTTGTTGTATTGGTATATGTTATATATTGATATTATTACTTCCATATACATGTTCTTATGGTTTTGTTAAGTGTTTAGTAGGTGCGGATGGCGCTTGCTTCGCATTTGGAGCTCGCTTTCATACTATAGTAGTCGTATATGCTCGCTAATAATATATAAGGTACATATCTCGGATTACATATCGTACTTTTACACTTTTTCCCTACGGGATGCCTCTTCCTCGAAGATGAGATGTATATTTGTGATTATATATATATATATATATATATATATATATATATATATATATTGTGATTTTTTGCCGGATCAAACCGCACAAAGGAGACTATGGCGAATTTTTCTGAAATTTAAGGCGTTGGAAAATTTTGGGAAAATTTTTGATAACTAAAAGTTTTGATTTTTAAGTTATAAATTTAAAATGATATTAGTTGATTTTGAATTGATATTAGTTAATAATTATGAATTAATTGAAACTTAAGAAATTTATTTATAAAAGTGTTATAACGAAGTTGTGACTAATTGATTTTGGAAAGTAAAACACTTAAAAGAATTTGGTAACCTATTTCAACTAAATTGTTTTGAAAATTTAATGGAGTTGTAGCATCTTTTCTTACTTAGTAATTTCGAGGACGAAATTCTTTTAAGTGGAGAAGAATGTAACGACCCAGTTTTTCAGTCGTCTGAATTTAGAATATTTAATTGAGTTTAAATATTCAAAAGTTAATTTTGTAAGTTGAATAACTTATATTTCAAATATAGTGATTTATTGGATAATTAAATTGTTAATTTAATATTTTTGAACTGTGTAAATAATTGAATATTGAATCAAATATGAATACAAATAATTTCTAATGTTGTTTTAAATTCTATTCGAGTTAGACTATGATTAGTGAACTTTTAAAATTGAATTAAAAGTTAATTTCCAGAAATTGGATATTTTAATATTTAATTAACATGTAAAAATTGAGATTTTTGACACGTTCTCGGATTTCGACGAAACTAGTTTCATTGGATCCGTAATGTTATATTATTAGAGGATTTCCAATTTTGTATCAATCGGACTTACAATTTGGTCGTACGAAGCTGAAATGCGTAGAAATTTATTTAAGTAAATTTTAATTTAAATAATTCGATTCAAAAACCTATCTTCCAAATACGATGTAATTGGCCTCCGATATATGTTCCAGTGTGTTTGGAATAGGGGTAAAACATTATAAATGCCTGGCGGCACGCTTCGTTTGGAGTTCGAAAAATTTTCAGGTGAATAGTGCGCAAAATTTTTCCATATAAGGCCATCTAAATTTACTTTTACAACTCAAAACCCTAATATTCAAACTCTAGCTGCCGCTTTATAATGGATGGCTAGAAATTCATCCTCTTCCCCCTTCGATTTCTCTTGATCCATCAACTATTTCCAAAATCTTTCAACTACAATGTTGTAGAGCTTCACGAGCTCGACGTATACAACAGTTGTGATCAACTGAAACGAAGCCGATCGGTGGCAATTTGATCGTGAAGGTCCGCCTTCGTGTGCATTTTTCAAGGTGGATGTAGGGCCGAGTTCAACATAGCTCCGACCGAAGGTAGTGCTCGCGAAGGGCTTTAGCGTGGTGGTCACTGATCGTCGTCTCGACGAGCGAGGTGGGAGCGTCATTCGAAGTTGTTGAACGATGATGGGTTCGATGGGTGCGTTGTTGCCTGGTACAAAATGAAGGAAGGAAGAAGCTAAAAAGGGCGGCCAAATGTTAATCAATGTAAACGAATGGCTCAGATTCAAACTAGGTTAAAAATAAAAATAAAAATTGAAATTATATTATATATAAATTTGTATAAACTTCAAAATAGCATATCTTCTTTATACAAGGTCGAAAATTGACGAAACAAATTGTATTGGGTTCATATTCACGAACACTACGCGATGGAGCTAGATTGGAGTTGATTGGAGCTAGTGAAAATTTTGGGTAAAATTAAACGCCTATTTAATTTTATTCGGAATAAAACGATAAACGACAAAAGGAACCAAAGTGAGTACAACTCACTCTTTCTGACTCGCTTATAATTTTATATAAGTGAGAATAAAATTTTATTTATGATGATTGATGATTGTTTTGGTGATATATGATATGTTATATATATATATATCGTTTGGTTTGGATATATTCCCGCATATTTTAGCAGATGAGACCCTATACGTTCCCGTGTATGAGCGGATGACCCTTTGTATGCACGTCTGCCTCGAAGCGGACATTGTACATATTTTCTAATATGTATATTTGTTGCAGGTGACAGGTTGGAGGGATCCAACTGGATTCCTCACCGTTGTTGATTTTATTTTTGTAGATATTGTGATATATGCTGTTATCATGTGATATACGATATTTGGATGCCATGATTGGTATGATTGATGTGAATTCCCTTATTTAGCGCTTTTGCAGCATTGGGCCTTATTTTGAGGATTTAAAATATTAAATTGATGATTTCAATTTAAAAAGGATTTCAAAGTGATTTGAAAATATATAATTTTTAAATGATTAAAGGAATGGATTTATTTTAAATAAATAAAAGTTATAGTTTTTATGTTATAAAAATTATGATTTTGTGAAATATAATCAAAGTATGATTTTTGAAATATGGAGTTCACTATTTTGGAAAAATAAGTTAAATCGGGATTTTGGACTTATTATAAATGGTTTATTTATAAGATTTATAAAATTGATATTTTATAAATAAAAGTAGTGGAATTATAAACGGTGTTTTATAAACATAAAAAATGGATTTGTAATCAAATTTGTATATGGATTTCCAATTGAAATTTAGAAAATGAATTTATAATGGATTTTATATAAATAAGATTTATAAATTTATAAAAAGAATGAATTTGCAAATATAAGAGATTTATAAGTAAATTAACTTATAATTGGATTTTGACTTATAAATGAGATATAAATGGAATTTGTTAGTAAAGGAGTTTTGTATATGAGAGTCTATAAAAATATAAATGGAATTTATAAACACTGTTTTATAAATGTGAAATCAATTTAATTTGATAAGTTAAATATCTAAGTTTATTAAAGGAATTATATTCACGATTTTGGATAGTAAATAATCCTTTAAATTAAATATTTAAAAGTAATGAATTGGGTAAAAGGAATTACATTCAAGATTTTGAACAGTGAATAATCCTTTAAATAAAATGTGTAGAAGAATGAATTTGGTAAGAGAATTATTCACGATTTTGGACAGTGAATAATCCTTTAAATAAAATGGATCTTTTGGAATGTGATATTATAAAGGGGAATTTAAATGGTTTGAAAATAAAATAAGTTGTGAATTTACTTATTATTAAAATAAGTATATGAAAATGTTTTCCAAATATCCAATAAGGGAAATGGTGTTGAGTATTATCCTTTTAAAGATACTTTGAAGTGAATAATTGGGAAGTGTTTTGAATTATAAACGATTAATGAAATCAAGCCCAGTGATTACTTAAGTGCTAGATTTTGTTTGTTGCTTTGATAGTTAAATAACCGACTATCAAATTTGGCCATTTTAGTTCCTCGACTTGATGTGGGAACTATTTAGTCGTACACTTAGTACATAGCCATCTGTGTAGGATTGATTATCGTTTGTGTTAAGGAAGTTGGTACGTATAGTGCGGAGTGATTACTCTGATCTATCGAGCTTCCTTCTTGGCGGAAGGATAGCAAGTTGAAAGTTGGAAACGTGATAAGTCTATGAGCTTAGTTTCTGTGTGAAGTTGAGAAATGCTTTTTCGTTGTTGGTGCGAAGAGACCGGGATCAAATTTATCTGAAAACCACTTCGAACCAACATTTATACGACGATTGTGAAGGTTGACCGATGATATTGATGTTTAGGATTTTCATAGTGAAGGACTGCTTGTTGATCATTTGGGGTTAAAATCCCAATATACATATAGTACCAGTAGTCTCTTTGTTATGAAATATCCAATGCAAGGACTATTCGCTACTAATCCTAGGGATTTCCCGACATGATGTGGTAAGAGAGTACCTTCGGTTTGTCTTGTTCCTGGACAACTTGTATGGACGAGTGTCTGACATTGCGTTTGTAATGATTACGTACATTGGTTTTTACAAACGTACATCTGTTTGGTGGCGGAGAAGGCAACTTCTCTTAACTTAACACCCTTCCTTGAGACGTACGAGCTCAAGGGTTGTATTTTTGTGAAAGGCAATTAGTAGTCAACGGAAATGGTAATGTGCAATTCGATGAGATGGTGTGATGTGATATGTGATATGTTAAAGGTAATCGATACCTTTTTGGCCTCACTCCCCTGAAAATGACTGAAACAGGGTTAGAAGCAGCAAGGCTAAAATGGGTCGCTCCCATTAAGAGATGTCATCACTCTTCTAGATATATCTTTACATGCTATGACGTCGTGTATCTGATTATTGCTGTGTTTGCTCGTGGCCATGAATAAAGGTCGGTAACGACCGGAGCGATGACATATTCGGTACTATCCAAGTATGGGTAGGCCGGTCGTGTGTTGGTTTAGGCGAGCAGTATCTGCTCCCTAGGTACATCCCTCTAGAGGTGTACTCTGTTGGTTCGGAAATGTAGTCCCTTCACCTAGTCATTTGTATGGAATCCAAAATCCACTACGTGCCTGCCATTTTGTTTTGTAGAGCCTAGTATTGCTGGAATTTAATAATGGTAACAATTTCAGCTATTTAATTTATTATTTGTATACTAGACACTAGTATAATCTAATGTGATTTGATATGAAAATGTTTTGGTTATCGTAAGGGAAAAACCCGTCCGTGTTTATGTGTGGGCGTGTCATACGAGATACTTTTTGTTTTGATAAAGGAAAAGTTTTGATGACTTTATAAATTCAGTTGAGATGTGTTTTCTCGCGCTGGTTTACCAGACTGATCCGGGTGTTCTTCCCTTTCAATGCTCGGGTCAGACCGAGTATATTTACAGGTTCAGTTTTAGTGCTTTTGGAGCTTCAGCAGGCGAGCTGGAGATCTTCATGTCGTATACACGTATCTGTTAAAACTGCAACTATTTGAAGACGAATCAATCTTGTTTACAAAAATATGAATTGTTTTTTATTTTTTATGGATTGTTGGTGTTGTTTTGATGTTTAAATTCATTATTGATAATGAGAAATGGTTGTAGTTTGATATTTGAAGATATGTGCATAAATAGTGCTAATATTACCTAGAATAACATTCGTACAATTCTTTCCTACAAATATTTTTAATAGTTGCTAGAAAATCAGCAATTTTTAAGATTATTTGTAGACATTGGTGCAAATTTTCATAATAATTGCAAAAAAGTCGGCATATATTGGGAATATTTGCATATAAATATGCTTTTATTTAGGAATTTTCCTCTGCAATTATTCACTTAAAATTTAGCAAATATTCATAATATATACTTGCTGAAAAATCAGCAATTATTCCGTTAAAATCATTTGTATTCATCTTTGTATGCAATTATTCAAAATAATTACAGAGATGTATGCAATTATTATGTATAATTGCATATATGTTTGCAATTCTTCTGGATAATTTGCTTGTATATCTGAAAAATCTGCAATTATTCTCAATAATTGCAGAAGTTGTGCAAATATTGTGAATAACAATAGAAAATAACTGCTGAAAAATATGCAATTTTTAAGGATATTTGCAGACATTGGTGCAAATGTTCAGAATAATTGCAGAAAAGTCAGCAAATATTGGAAATTTTTGCATACAAATATGCATTTCTATAAGAATTTTTCTCTGCAATTGTTATTTTCAATATATTGCATTAGGAAGATGAGTTTTATCTTCATAATTAAGAATATGCATAAAAACTGCATTTACCGAGAATACTTGCAAATATGTGCATTAAAAACTGCAACTAGTGAAAATACATGTATAAAAATATGTAAATATTCCATTATTTTCAATATTTCTGCATGCATTCTCAATATTTGCAGAAAAATATGCAAATACTGAGAATACTTGCATAAAAAACTTCAAATAGGGTCAATTTTTGCATTAAAAAATATAATGCAAATATTACGCATATTTTTACTTTTTTCTGCAAATATTATGAATAATTGTAGATATGGCTGTAATTATTCTTAATAATTGTAGAAAAATCTGCAAAATTTGAGAATATTTGTTTATAATACTGCAAATATATTCAGTACTTTTGCAAAAAAATATATAATAATATATGTTGAAGCTGCAAGTGTTTTTTAGCAAGTATTCATTATTTTTACTTTCATATGCCATTATTATGAATACCTGCAGATATAGCTGCAATTATTCTGAATAAATGCAGAAAAATCAGCAAATATTGTGAATTTTTGCTTACAATACTGCAAATATGTGTAATTTTTGCACTAAAACATGTAATAATATATGTTAGAGCTATAAGAGTGTTTTATCAAGTAATCAAATTTTTTACCACAAATTTTCTATGTATTTGCAACTAAAACTGCAAATATTAAGAATATTTGCAGAAAAAACTGCAAATATTATTAATATTTGCATTTTAGCTGCAAATATTCTTAAATTGTTGCTGATATATTATATTTTTTAATTTTGTGAAGAATGAATTCGTTTTCATACAAATTATTGTTTTCTTTTGCTATTTCAATTTTATATACTTTCCATTATTTGATTTTAGATTCTTTTCGATTAATTAAAATGAGTATTTGGTTTCGTTTTCCTTCTAAATCAATTTTCTAGTCATCTTGATTTCAGTTTATTTACTAGATTATGATTCGATTTTGTTTACTGATTTCATTTTCACAGGAACTATGAAGTGTAGAGAGAAATTACAACGGAATGGTACTTTTGTCTTTTAGATGGTCCGATTTTAAAAACAGGGACCATAAACTTATCTAAAAAACGGAGGGATGTTTTGTGTATTTGCAAAATATATGAGGGATGTATGCCAAACGCTCCCTAAACTAAATCTTATTATAATTAAATCTGTTTTAAATCTTATTTTATATATATTTAAAATAACAAAATTATAAGTAAAAATTTATAATTTTCATTTTTAAACTATAACCTATAATTTTTAAAATTTCCAAAACATATAATTTAAAATCTAAATTTATACACATATTAAAATTTAAAATAAAACCTTCATATTATATTTTAAAAATCAATTTTAATAAAACCCATATATTTCCTTTCAAAATTTTGGAAATCATTTTGTCAAAAATAGACCAACGGTGTCCATATATAATTTTCTATCCTATGGTCAAGTGATATAAATATTTGTCATTTCAATCCGCAATAATTAAATTTTTACGGGTATATATCATTTCAACTTGCAATCCCAAAATTTCAAAATCAATGAAAATCACTTGGGTTTATCATTTCAACCCATAATGAATTTCCCTTAATCTATAAGATCGTTCGGGTATGTATCATTTCAATCCATAGGGAATTTCTAAACTAACAGGGAACTTGCAGAGTGAGAACAAATATGATGATAATAATATAACATATCAACAACAGGCATATCATCAGTAACAAATTTAAATATAATATATACAACAGGTTATGGTGTCATATGTCATAGATAAACAATTGCAGATAATAGCATATCATATTTAACAATTAAATAACTTAACAATTCAAATTTAACAGGATATTTCAATCGTCATTTCATGTGAATTAAATTTACTAAATATAAGAATGTTAATCGTGAGTGATTACTCACCTTTTGAGGCTAGAGAACAATGATGGCGAAGATGGTGACATGGACATGCACATGGATACAGACACGAGCAAAGCAAAGCAATGTAGACGAACTTGGATTCGATGAAAATACAATATATATTATATTTTAAAATCAATATTCAATTTGAAAACGCATATTTAAAATAAAGTCTATATATATTCTTGTTAAAAAATCAATATTCATTGAAATATTATACATATATCTATAAATTAAAAATCAATACTTTAAAAGTAACTGCTTATTAAATCATACATATTATATTTTAAAATCAATATTTATTATAAAATCAATGTAACTTACTTTATTATAATATATGTATAAACTCAACAGATCATATATAAACTTACATAAACTTATATATATAGAAAAACAGGTTATATACAACTTATATAAACTTATATATATACCACAGATTATGTACAACTTATATAAACTAATATTTTAAAATCTATATACATTTAAAAATCAAAATATCCATATATATTATATTTTAAAACAATACTTAAACAATAAATGAAAATTTAAAAAATATATATATACCTTAAACATAGAATATAAATACGGTGAACATAGGAACAAGCAAATATTTCTCAAAAATTACAACATATATATATATATTCGAACAGTATATATATAATTCCAAATGCATATCTTTTTTTTCAAAGGAAAGGAACCATGACTTGGCTGTTGCCTTCGGTAGGCCGAGCAGTGGTTCAGGGTCTGGGAAGGTGGGGTTTGGCTTCAGATTAGAGGGCGGAAGCTGTTTGTGGCTACTGGAGTGAGAAGAAGACGCCAAGTCCGGTTTCACTGATGTATAAACACGCATATATAGCTTGCACTTTTTTCTTTTGTTTTTCTTTAGGCAGCTGTTGCCAGGAAGGTTAGGCGGATGATTTCAAGGCTCGGGTGGTGGTCAGGCTATAGGGTGGTGGATTCAAGAAGCAAGGGCGAAGGTGGTTTGAGGGTGTGCTGTCGGATCTGGTGTTAGGAGCAGAAGGCGACTAGAAGAGAGGGAGATGACGTGGCCGAACAAGGATATGGTAGTGCTGCTGTTAATTCTTTGGTTGACAGGGCCGAACGGTATGAAAGCAAGGGGAGCGTAGATGTTTGTTGTGGAGGATGGTTGCCGCGTGGTGGGTGCTGGCGTGGAGGGTGGTAGCACGGCAAGGATGGTGGGCGAAAGGCTATATATATATGAGCTGTAGGTTTCGACCAAATAAAAAAATGTGAGCAGGCTTTGGCAAGAAAAAAATAGGAGGAGATGCAAACTATATTATACTTTATATATATTTTCACAAAGCACAGAAACGAAAAGTTAGCAGAGGGGAGAGAAAGACACGTGTAAACGAATGGTAAATATAATTAGATTTCAAATGAAATAAATGGAAACAGTGGAAATAAAAAGTCAAGACATAAATTCTAGGAAAATTTATGGCAAGTGGCTATTGATTAACATGGTGGATAATGAAAGGATGCAAAAACCAAAGACTCCAAAAATGGGTACCGATACGGTTAACCGTTTCGCGGTTTTCTCCGCGTACTGGACACCGATATGCAAAATTGAATATACTATGCAGATCAACACAACAAAATGAACAGAATGGTACCAAAATATCAGTGATACGACCATCCTATCAAAAGTCAATGTTCGCTGCCAAACTACTGCTAACATGCCGAAAATAAGATAAACGGAGCTAGAGCAGTCCAAATTTGGCGAAACGAAATATGACGTCTCTCTCAAAAAATGATTTACAAATTTATTATATAAAAATATTCAGATTTCAACAATATTTAATTTTCAACAAATTAACTGATTTTAAAATGAAGTTGGAAATTACACAACAGAACTAACTTCCATATTTTCAGATGAAAAAAATGCCATTTGCTATGTTAAAATAGACATTCCTAATATCAAATTTTCATTGCTAAATTTAATTGTTTATTTTCAAGCAAAATTCGGTTAATTATGTTATTTAAACAGTTAAAATTTACGGGTTGTTACAGTCTTCCCCACTCAAAACTTTTCGTCCTCGAAAAGGAACGAGATAGGAGAATAGAAACAACTAGGAAGAGAAGATATATTGAAATGCAAAATACAACAATTAATTCAAAACCATATAAATTTCATTAGTTTTTAAATTGATTTATATTCAACTAATTTGGTTTCAATCAATTTTATTTAATCAATAAATATTCATTGTATTCACATTTGATTGATTCCAATTCAATGTATTTCAATCTATTGATTTGATTTCAATTTATTAACATTTGTTGCAAAATTTTCTTTTCAAAGAAAAATTTATTTTATTTAACTCATTTTTTATCCATTTGACTTCACTTAAGTTAATTCCACCTCAAAATTTAATTTTAACTATTCTTCAGTTCATTTTTATTTACTTAAATAGCATTTTTTTCCTTTTTTTCCAATTTATCTCAATTAACAATTCGTATAACATAAATTAAGTATATAAATATTTATTATAACAATCAATTTAATTTAAAAAATTTCCTTAACAAAATTTCATTTTTGGGCATATTATTAATTTCATTCATATTGTATACTATTCAATTACATTCAAACCCTTTCCAGGTAAGTTTTATTAATGTTTCGAATGTGATAGAGCACTATACAAATTTACCTATTATTTACAACATTTCTATTAATCAAATTTAGTTTGAACATCTCATTACTTCAGTTTTCTCTTGTATAATCTTCTATTACATATTCATATTAACATTTTAACTTTTTGAATATTTCAGGTAAGTTATATATGTTTAAGAATGCAATAGAGTATTATACAAATACATGTTATCCTAGTTTAATTATTTCAAACTGTTTCAATTTCATTTATTATTTAAACAATCCAATTATTCAAAAAATTTGCTTCATTTCAAAAATTTAAAATCATTACTTAATATAAAACGTGAGAGTTAAATTTCAGGTTCATTCAAACCATTTTGAAATAAATATACATATATACATTTTATACATCAAATCATACTTAAGAAATCCAAATCAGATCCATTTTCCAAAACAAAAGTGTAGCAAAGCTACTAAGTGGTCTCTCCACTTTGAGACTCAAAAATGAATGTCGATGATGCTGCAGTCATCATCGAAATTATTTTCTAGCGACAAAAGAGGAGAGTACTGATTTACTTCTTTTAAATTCTTTGAAAACAACTTCCATTCGAAAATACTTTCAAATAATGTATTTCAAAACTTTGAAAACCAAATTTAGAAATGCACTGGAAATTTAAATTCTCAAACTCTGAATTTAAATTCATTTCATTTGTAGATAAATAAATGATAATCTAGTATTATCATTTCTAACAACCAATTCATTAACTATCTCATTTCGTAAAATTATACTTTTGTATATAACATATAGTCATACCTAAAATTATTTCATTACCAATTTTGAAAGCAATATTGTATTAGTTTTCTCTGTTCAAGTGTTTTGGAATTCCTATCGATAGCGTTGGCCAAACGAATCGATCAAAATCCCAAATCAAACTTAACAATTCAAACAACAGAATATAAAACATTTTTATATTAATTGAAAATATGCTCTCTCATAGGATTATTCAATAATGGATAGAGATTCAAATATATAGGGACCTTAATCAAAGAGAATTCTAACTAAAAGATAGGCTCGAAGGGAGATAGAATAATTAAATTACAAAGGAGCAAAGATGGATCGACTTATTAATCGCGGGTGACTTTAACCGGGTCAATCGAGACTTAGATAAACGAAAATATCATGAAGGAAAACTAGGACAAACTGGTTGAGAACATCATGAGAAACGCGACTCAAGAGATCGACGCAGAGGGTAGGAGCATTGGTAAATTAGAAGGGCAATGACTAACCATTTTCTCTTTGAGTGCCCTTCGTCAAGGAGGAAGGACAACATATCGAATTACAGAAATAAGATCGAAGCGAAATTCAAATTCCCATTTGACAGGGAGAGAAATGACTTCACCAAAACATCAGGATATTCCCTGACTATCGGGGTGGAGTCAAGATCACTAAGCTGAGAATCAAGTGAGAAGATAAAACCGCCTGGATACTCTTGAAGCAATCGACATTCGATCATAAGGGGATTACCTTGGTCGTCTACTAGAGAAACGATTTGGGCTTAGCAAGAGGTAACAGCATTAAAACCAAGGATATAGAAATCTTCGGAAAATCGAAGCATGTTGTAGAGGAGTTTCACCCCTTTACAACTCATACCTAGGTTGGCAGGACCGCTGATGGGATTAGTCACACATAATGATGAAGTTGCACTTGAGGTAGCAAGATGTGCTTAGGTTTATTACAGAGATCAACATAATAGAGCTAGTGGATGCTCCAGTATTAGGAAGGACACGAACGGGAAAAGACACGAATGGATTTCAGAACAAAGGGGATAGTTCCAAAATTAGAAAGAAATTCTAATTCAGGAGGATCCTAATGAAGAACTTCAAGCTCGACGAAGATGATTTTGTAATTAATTTTACTCCATATGCTAAGTTTTGCCTAAACCAGAGCTCTGAAACTAACTGTAACGACCTGCTATTTCGAACCATTCAAATCGACAATCATCCACTCATGTCAAACTTGAATTGCACAAAACAACAGATTGTTAATTTATATTTGGCAAAACTTAGCATATACATTAAATAAATCAATCATAGAATCACAGACAAAGAGTTATATAATAATAAGCAGCGAAATAGATAAATAGTAGTTCATGAAGCTACTACAGAACATCAGAGTATAAACTAGATACAACAAAAATATCAAATATAAAGTAGTCTCAAATACAACGGCAACTGATAAGTCTGAACATAAACAATTGGAACAACTGGAAACAACTGAAAGCTGAATAGATATAGGATAGATCTTCAAGCAAAGCTCCAAACTCCAAAGGTGAGTCTCAAATACTGTAACACTCAGTCTGAACTGAGCATAAAGCAAAACACAAAACACAAAACACTCGATTCAGGATTAACATTCTTATACTAGTAAATCAACTTAAGTGAAATGTCTAAGTGAAATACAAATAACTTAAAGGATGTTTGGGATTCCCATCCTTTAAGTATTCGTTAAACTATCTACAAACATAGTACAATACACTACATAGATAATGTCTATAGTAAAGTAAACTATTAAAATAGCATTAAGGCGTTATCCATATCCCCCTTAACACATTATATATTCCCGTATTCTATATAGTATCGTAAGCTCCACCAAACCGGTGGTTTACCCAAAGGGCGCTCCATAGGTACGGTACAAAACAAACTCGTAGAGGGCACGATAAGGCATGTGACAAGGCACGTGAGGCAATGCCAGGGTAGGATTCTACCGTTTTGCGGATCCGGACAGGTGGTAATGCATAGCAGCTACTACCGCCCACCTCGAGACACACTCCAAAATCAAAGGTGCACCCAATCAAAATACAAAGTAATAGAATGGTATCGAAGAAGCATGCTCGATCGGAGGTGCGACCTCACTTGGCCTGGCGTGGCTCCTGTTTAGTCACATCAAGCTGACTCACGGGAGTCAGGGCTGCGTTAATACCTCATACAGAATTGTCGCCAAACCATCCTACTTCATTCTGGAATCTCCACCATGTGCACAGTTGTTAAAGTGATTTCCGTATTGGCAGAGAGTATGACAATATCCGATCTCGGTCTCTTTAACAACCAAACACTTATTTCATATCGTGGTCATTTATAAAATCACTTTATAAACATTTCAAACAGTTCATACTTCATATCAAATATCCTATTCATTTTCAAAATCATATCACTTTCGAAACCATTATTTACTTCAAAACCATATTCACTTTCGAAATCATACCACTTTTGGAATCATATCACTTTAAATCATATTTACTTCAAAAATCATAACCACAAAATAGGTTAAACTATCATATCAATATATTCGCATTTAATCCATTAATCAAAATCATAACAGTTCCAACTTAAACCGTTTAAATATTGAAAATAATTTATATATATTGAAATTGTTATAAATTAACAACAGCTTATATTTAAAATAGTTTATAGTTAAATAGTTTATATATTAAATAGTTTATACATTAAAAATAGTTTCAAAGTAGAATTGTTTCTTCCAACTTCACACATTAATTCAAATCAACTTTAATTCCACAATTCAATTTAAATCAATTTCAGTTTAACAATTTCAATTGAAAAGGTTAAAGGTTCAATTCAAATTCTCATTAAACCATTTTAATTTATATCGATTTCAAATCTAAATTTTAATTACAAATTTAAACGACTTCCAATTTAATAGGTTCCAAAGTTTAAATATTCAACAATTTACAATAACTTAGTTTGATAAATCTCATTTATATTTCAAAATTTTAAAATATCACTTAATCATTTTTAATAACATTCAAATAAAATCTCCAAAATTGCAAATTTAAATCAAAATTAAATATTCAATTTCAATTATATTTAATTTGAAATTATTCACTAAATCACCTTGTTATAAATATTTAAATAAAATATCATATTACAAATTTACATCGAAATTAAATATTTAATTACAATGTTATTTAAAGTTGAAAATATTCATTTAATCACTTTTATCAAATCAAGTTAAAAATCATATCTTTCAAAATCTCAAAATCAATAAGTTCAAATCAAACCTTATTTATATTCAATACTAAACAAATTTAACTATAAATCAATTCTTAACAAAATAAATTACAAATCAATTCTTATTTAATTTATCTTTCCAACCTCCATTTACTTAAAGTTATTACAAAAATCTATTTTAAAATATTAATATAAAGTCAAATAATTATTTTAAACATAATATATATATTAGTTAAAAAAAATTCTTAATAAATTTTATTATATTAAATTATTATTAATTTAAATCTTATTATTATTAAATCTATTTTAAATCTTATTTTATATATATTTAAAATAACAAAATTATAAGTAAAAATTTATAATTTTCATTTTTAAACTATAACCTATAATTTTTAAAATTTCCAAAACATATAATTTAAAATCTAAATTTATACACATATTAAAATTTAAAATAAAACCTTCATATTATATTTTAAAAATCAATTTTAATAAAACCCATATATTTCCTTTCAAAATTTTGGAAATCATGTTTTCAAAAATAGACCAACGGTGTCCGTATATAATTTTTTATCCTATGGTCAAGTGATATAAATATTTGTCATTTCAATCCGCAATAATTAAATTTTTACAGGTATATATCATTTCAACCCGCAATCCCAAAATTTCAAAATCAATGAAAATCGCTTGAGTTTATCATTTTAACCCATAACGATTTTCCCTTACTCCATAAGATCGTTCGGGTATGTATTATTTCAACCCATGGGGAATTTCTAAACTATCAGGGAACTTGCAGAGTGAGAACAAATATGATAATCATATAACATATCAACAACATGCATATCATCAGTAACAAATTTAAATATAATATATACAACAGGTTATGGTGTCATATGTCATAGGTAAACAATTGCAGATAATAGCATATCATATTTAACAATTAAATAACTTAATAATTCAAATTTAACAGCATATTTCAATCGTCATTTCATGTGAATTAAATTTACTAAATATAAGAATGTTAATCGTGAGTGATTACTCACCTTTTGAGGCTAGAGAACAACGATGGCGAAGATGGTGACACGGACATGCACATGGATACGGGCACGAGCAAAACAAAGCAAGGTAGAAGAACTTGGATTCGATGAAAATACAATATATATTATATTTTAAAATCAATATTCAATTTTAAAACGCATATTTAAAATAAAATATATATATATTCTTGTTAAAAAATCAATATTCATTAAAATATTATATATATATTTATAAATTAAAAATCAATACTTTAAAGTAACTGCTTATTAAATCATACATATTATATTTAAAAATCAATATTTATTATAAAATCAATGTAACTTACTTTATTATAATATATGTATAAACTCAACAGATCATATATAAACTTATATATATAGAAAAACTGGTTATATAAAACTTATATAAACTTATATATATACCATAGATTATGAACAACTTATATAAACTTATATTTTAAAATCTATATACATTTCAAAATCAAAATTTCCATATATATTATATTTTAAAATAATACTTAAACAATAAATAAAAATTTAAAAAATATTTATATATACTTTAAACATAGAATATAAATACTATGAACATAGGAACGAGCAAATATCTCTCAAAAATTTCAACATATATATATTCGAATAGTATATATATAATTCCAAATACATATCTTTTTTTTCAGAGGAGAGGAACCGTGACTTGGCTGTTGGCTTCGGTAGGCCGAGCAGTGGTTCGGGGTATGGTAAGGTGGGATTTGGCTTCAGATCAGAGGGCGGATGCTGTTTGCGGCTACTGGAGTGAGAAGAAGACACTAAGTCTAGTTTCATTAATGTATAAACACGCATATATAGCTTGCACTTTTTTTCTTTATGTAGCTGTTGCCAGGAAGGTTAGGCGGATGATTTCAAGGCTCGGGTGGCGGTCAGGCTATAGGGTGGTGGATTCAAGAAGCAAGGGCAGAGGTGGTATTGTTAGTTCTTGAGATGATGGTTTTGATGACAAAAACCTTAGGACTTGTTATAAAATATAAATACTAACGTTATGGTTTAGATATATATGTATATGTAGAATATAAACATGTAGGTACCAAGAATGAAGATGGTACAGTATAGAGATACAAGACTGATGAATTTAAAGATCGAAGATATCAGGGTTGAAGACTCATGAGTATCAAGAAATCAAGTTATCAAGAGTTCAAGATTTCAAACATTACAAGGTAATGTAGTTAGTCTAGAATTATGTTAAAACTTCTTGAAAGCACTTACATCTTTATTCGAAATTTATTCGTGGAATGGAATCCACTTCGAGCCTGTTAAAGGGATGGAACCCTAGTGGGATGGAACCCATGACAATATCTAGTGGAACATATAGTGGTCCTATTTTGATATCCACTAATTTTATAAAAATGTTTTTCAAAAATATATCTCTTATTTTTTTTAAAAATGTCTTCAAAACTTTCTTTTCGAAAAGACATCTCTCTTGTTTGAAATATTTTAGCCTCAAAACTATTTTTATCATTTTTAATATTTTGATTTCAAAATTGTCCTTGTTTTTAAACCATCTCTTGTTTTAAATATTTAGCTTTAAAATATTTATGTACTCAGATTTTAAATCACTTTATAGATTAAGATTATATATATTAAAAATTATTTTCTAAACTCTTTTATATTTTTAAATATATTTACAAAGTTTAGAAATTGTTTTGACAAATTATAGAAACCAATTTTAATAAGAAAATCAAAACATCAATTTTGCCTTGAGCATGTTGACATCCCTCAACCCCACATGTCGACATGGTGTCTGTTATTTTCAAATTTCAATTTTCAAAAGAAGTGTCTATTCGTCGTATCCTTTCACGAATAGATATGGCTGTTGCTCTACTATAAATACCAGTAAGTTCTAAACGAATTTTTATCAGATTTCATTTATTTTCTTTCCTCTCCATCTTCCACTTTTATTTTAAAGAATCCTAAACTATACTCTGCCAAAATACCAAGTGAATCAAACCTGATTATCTCTTGTTTGATTCTCTACCACTCTCTCCATAAGATCTTAGTGTTATTCAGAGTTATAGAATCTTTTGTAAATCAAACTGTTGAGTAAAAGGTGCGGTTGAGCCTTGAAATCAATTGGGTGTGATTGTAGCCCCGAAAATCAATTAGGTGATCTTGTAGCCTGGTTAAATCAAGAGAGTTTGCCCTGGACTTGAATACAGGAGGGTGTACCTCGTAGCCTTGAAACCGAGGGTGTAATCTGGGAGATTATTTTTATAAGAAATCTGTATGATTGTACGGGACTGGATGTAGGGTAACTCCGAACCATTATAAAATCCTGGTGTGTTATTTCCTTTACTGCTTTTATTTATGTTTGCATCTGTGTCTGATTCTGTGATTATATTTGTGTTTGTGAATTGTATTTGTTGGTGTTTAAATTGAATAAAATTCAAAAAGATTTAAAAAATCCATAAAACACTATTCACCCCCCTAGTGTTATTCTAGCCTTAAGATCCGTAATCCGCATTTCTCACATTTGGTATCAGAGCATTAGTTTTCAAAATTCTCATATTGATTTTTGAAAATTTTTAAAATGGCAATTTTTTTTGATAAAATTATTAACACTATTTTCATATGAATATATCACAAAATCATCATGATATTGTTGTTGAAAACTATATTTAGTTATTTTGAGAATTTGTTTGATTCTTTAAAAGGTTATGTTATTTTGCAGGAGAAGAGTTATGTCTAATGACTGTTGGTTAAAAGATACCACGCAATCATTCATCGATCAAGAAGAACAAATGGATATATAATGACAATCGACAATGAAATGGGTACTGGATCAATACAAAACTTTTGATTCTCATCTACAACTTAATTTGATACTATACTTCTCCCCATTTGCTTCACAATGTCACTGGTTTAATGCGAATCTGTCAAGAAATGACCAAGTTATGGTCAAATGAAGTTTTGGTGAACAAAGAGAAAAAGAAAGCAAAACTGTCAATGGTATTCTTCAAATTGCATCCAAATATTTGAGTATTTTGTCCCAACTCCTTTTCCAGATTGTAGTTCTTGTTCTCACGGTTGTTTTGATGGATGGATCATCAAATTCCGATCAAAATTGAGTGAGATATGATAGTTTGAAGTTGGCTATCCAAAACTAAAAACTATGTATGGGATTTCCTGCATTTCTCTTACTGTTCGACCGGTTGCACCACAATACTGTCCAAATTCATCACCAAACTATTACTAGATCGTAGCCCTTACCTTCCTCTTCGATTTGCCACTGTTTTTATCCAATTCCGTTAAGAAACGAAGGAGATATGCCTTCTAGAAGTTTGATAGTAAATAGAAAAACGGAAAGAGGAAGAAGAAGAGAAAGTTTTATGAAAAGTGGTGACTGTTGGGCCTATTTATAGTGGTTGAAGTGTCCATTCATTCAAAATTCAAATTCAAAGTTTTGGCGCCAAGTTGGTCAATATACTAAATCATCTGTATCTTTCTCATACGGTCTTCAAATTCAGCAAATGAATATACTACGATGATTAGAAAAACAAGCCCGTCGCAATAGAACAGATCTCGTCGTCAAATTCTAAAAGATATAAATGTGTTTCACGACAACGGAAGAACAACGAAGTTAGAAAGATAGAGGAGTGTAAAAAGTGGTGCGCTTTACTATTATTTCATCTTTATTGTTGCATTTAGGAATATACATTTATGCATTTAGTTAGGTATAGAAATTTATCTCTTTTATAAGTTTTGATATTTTGGTCCGTATATCGACACACCATGGTATACATATCGATATACCAGTCTAAATTTTTTTAAAGTCTTTTAAAATGTGTTTCCTTTCAAATAAAATCTTACTACTAATTTATTACAACTATACTAAGTAGAAAAGCATATCTTCATTCGTGATTTCAACTTTTCTAATGTTGTTTTTACTTCTCGTACTCTATTTCTTTTAAGATACTAATTTTATGTCTTTAAGAAATTAATAGAATGGATTTAGAATGTTAGAATAAGGCTCTATTTATAGATTTCTTCATTTAATAAGATTGCGCCACATCACATAACACTTGTCATATAAATAGATAGTGACATACATGCAAAATGACACGTGTCATTACATTTGTTCTTTAATAAAAGCATTTTTACATGCATAATGCCAAGTGTCTTTACACATGTTTTTTCATTATTTTTCTTTATTTTTTTATATACTTTAATTATATTAACTACTATAAAAAATTGGGTCAAAAATCAATTATTTACATGTCCAAATCTAGTCGTAAAATTAGTGCAAAATCATGTTAAAAACAGGCCCAGAACTTTAGATAGCATTTCTAAAATGATATCTTTGCTTCTGTTAATGTTTTTTAAGCACTGCAAATTTGTTTTTATAGCATTACTGTGCTATGAAACGCTGTAGCATTTCAGAAACTTTTCACAGCATCTGTTAAAAGTTGCAGATTCTGTTTTATAATGTTTTGGATATATTTTACTACAAAAACTTTTTATAGCATTCTATAAATGCTGTCTTTTCTATTTGAAACTTTAAACTATGTTAAAATGGTATTTAAATTAAGTATTTTTCTCTATTCTTTTTAGAGTTATTTTCTAACTTATATTAGAATATTTTAAAATTAATTTCATGTTTAAATTTTTTTTAATAATTAACTAAAATTTTTAATGTAAGAGGCCTTAATATAACACATGTTTATTTTAGTTTTTCAATCTTTGTTATTTTATTTAATATTTCATTATGATATTTTTTTAAAAGATGTTTAAACATGTTTTTAAATATTTTAATCAATAATAATTTAATAGGTTTTAATTAGTAAGTTAAGTATTTTATAAACATGGAAGTTTGGATTCTTAAAAAAACAATTAAGTAAAAAAAATTATTTTAAAGAAATTAAATAAGGAGGGTATTAATTTAAAAAAAACCATATTGATCATATATATAGTTTAAATCCATATTTCTTAGCAATTTGATTTTGATATTGAGTTTGATTACTACCTTTCATGAATATGCTATAGTTTTAATATCATTTATTACCTTTAAACTCTAGTCTTTGCTACTCTTTCAATCCCATTCATTAGTTTCCTTAACCTAAGTTTAGTAATTGATGTGTATTACCTTTGTTTGGTTGAAGTGATTTATAATAAATAGTTTGATATATGTATACATACATAGATACATACATATATACATACATACATACATATATATATATATATGCTTGTCAATTAGATATCATGTTTATCTTATAATCTGAATATCTCTTACCATAGTATATATATCATCATATCATTCTGCATATTATTATTTTTACTTCGTTATCATTTTATTTCGTATTACATATCATTATGCATCCTATTTCATATCACATTTCACTGCATATTACATCATAAATTACAATGCATGAAATATCATAATCATTTGCATCATAAGTTGCACATCATTCTACATATCATCTCATGTTACATTACATATGTCATACATTTCATACTGTATTACAAACTACATATTGCATACATGTACTGTAACGTCTTGGATTTTCGCGTTCGAAAATCGACATCCATACTTTACATCGTACTCGAATGCCGTAGATTCGACCGTTCAAATCCGAGTCGCCGGAGCTTATAACACCATTAAGTATAACAACACAACAGAATAAATGAATAATACATTGATATACAGCTTTGATACAATATCTGATACAACAGAATGCTAAAAAGAATATCAATATACATCAGAGATGATACAACAAATAGCAGCGGAAAGAAAAGATAACACCAGCAGCGGATAGATATCTCCAATAGAATGCTCCAATCCATAGCTAGCGGAAAGCAAGGTCAGTCGTCCAAGGACTGACTAGCTCCAGATAATCTACTCAACCTGAATATCTGAGAAACCCAACTCTAGACTACCCGTGTGGAAAATAGTGGGCACCCAGAGTTTAGGAAGGGAACAATAAACTCCGAGTTAGTCATGGGACTGGTGTGAGCAACAAAAGCAGTTTATCTTTAAGCAAACACAAAAGGCTGTTTAACATTGAAATCCGCAATGTTTTTCGAAAATGAAACTACCATAAGACCTCCCGCCACACACACAATGCAAACGCAGAATTGGAGGAGATTTCTTCTTATGATAGTCAAAGATGCTTACTACGCAAAATCATTGGATTATTATTATTAGTGCATAGTGTAGAAAACATTTCGAAAGTATAATATCAATCTTAGCCAGCATAGACATTTCGAACTATGCCTACTATAGCTACCATCCAAACAGTGGGGCGCCACCATAAGTGAATGATAGGTTCTACAACTAAAACCGTACAAGTCACGTATTGTTTCTTTGGATTTCCAACAAATGGTCAGGCTAAGGAACTTCCTATGCCACGAAGGAACGCCTCTGGAATGACGTCCCGAGAACCTAACCGGATCTCCGCCAACACAAGGCCGGGTTACCTCTGCAAAAATAGGTAACTACTGACACGCGTATGCCATCCCCCGATCATAACCGATCTTCCCGAGGATCCCCGATTCGCAACAAACCACATAATAAGCAGTATCCACATAGGTTAAGTATCTGGGCTCCATACCATGATACCACCTCTATCCAGAAGGAATGACATACACTAAGGGGCGCTACTCCCTAGAACCTTGCTGCATCCTTCCTGTTTTGACCATTTCCAGGGTGTGAGGTTCGACGAAGTCTCGTCCACAAAGCTACGCTTTCTACAAAGCCATGCTTCGGGTCAAACAAATGATCAAAGTAATGATCACAAAGATATAAGATCAAACAAATGATCATATCGCAAATGATCAATCAACGATCATTTCACAGCAACACTCAGCATGCCACATTACCAAATTGGGATATATCGCTGATAAATTTCAACTACATAACCTCTGAGCTCGTACGTCTCAAAGAAGGGTGTTAAGCTAAGAGAATAAATTCTCTGCCACCAACAGAAATGTATTTGAAAGAAATCGGCTTTATATCTCAAAGTGTAATGTCAGACATGTATCCATACAAGTCTGTTCCGGGTTCGAACAGAACCGAAGGCACTTCTCACGAAGCCCTTGCAAATCCGGATAATTTCCAATCACGTCCGGACTTCCCATCACTAAGGGTGATAAAACCTCTATATCGGGGATCAGCCGATGCAGAGTAACTCGACGGTAATCCTTCCATTTTCAAAAATATCCGGACTTCAACACCGGTCATCAAATGCCATCCATATACGACGTATCACATATTCGGAATGGGTTATACGACCCAAAGGTCCTTTCCCGGCTAACCCGAATAGTGAGCGAAATATTTAAAACATATGGATATGGGATTTCAATTAAGTCACAACTTAATAATTCAACTTCTTTTTAAATGGTTTCCATCGATTACCATTTCAAGTCTTTTCAAAAAAAAAAGATTTATTTTAAACAACCTTCAACGGTTTAAACAATTTCCACATTTAAATCTTTTAAATAAAAGATTCATTCACAGATTTTCTAAATCAATTTCCATTTCAGTTTAACTCGTTAAATCTTTAAATCAAAGATTTAACTTATAGCTTTCAAAACAATTTCATTTCGAATAGTTTAAACAAAACATCATTTTAAATCTGTTAAAAATAAACAGATTTAATTCATAGCTTTCAAAAGAATTCATGCATAACTTGGAAAACCATTTCTTTCATTTCAATCATGAAATTCCTTTAACTAAATTAGAATTTCATTTCTTATATGAAAGCTTTTATCATTTAAAAACAAACAGTTTCATTTCAGAAAATCTGATTCATTCATACGAGTGGAAACCTTTGAATTTAAATTCAAATTCCCAAATCAATATCTTTAAAATGGTTCAACCCATATATAACTTATACAGCATCTTCAATCCCTAGTTTCAAATCATAGAATTCAATTTCAAACTTGAATTCAAATTTAAATTTTCAAAACTCGATTAAGCTATTCAAAATAATTTTTATCTTTGAAATTCTATTTCAAAAGCTTTTCACTTCAAACCCAAATTTCCAATTTCAAAATCAATTGAAATTAAAATTTTAATTTCAAAAACATCAAATTTAAATTATCTGTGACTTAACTGATTTCCATGTGAAATCCATATTTGTGTGTGTAAAAGTGTAGTCCAGGGGTTTCACACAATAGTGCAACACAATGAATCATCACATATCAGAATACAGAAATATAGTTGATAAGCGATATAACTATAACGCTCATCGTACAGATCATAGATATATATCACAGATAAGTAAATTACAGATCACAACATAAATCAGGATGTATCACAAAGCATCATATATCAGGGATATCAAACAATCAAGTCATTCAATAGAATCCAAACATTTACAAGTGAATTTATTAATCAACTGATTAATTATAAATCCGGGTTAATTATCATGATTTAATTAGAAATTATTCTTAATAAATGAATCAATTAATCTTAAATTATTAATTAATCTTAATTAATCGTCATTATTAATTAATCCTTTGATTTATTAACAAATAATTTACTCCAATTTCAAATCATCATTTGATTAATTACATTCAGTAATTATCTATTAATTACTTTTCTAAGTAATTATATTCTCCCAATTTGTTAAATGATTGTTCTAGATTAATTAACTTAAACTAATCCGATTAACTCAATTAACTACACTGAACAATTCATTCCTTAATTACTTAACACTTCCACAATTGATTATTATTATTAATTAATCTAAATTTATTGTTAAAATAAATCATATTGATTAATTATTTAGATGATCTTAGTTAATGACCTACATCAACTATTAAATTTCTCTAATTACTCTTCTAAAGAAATTCACTAATATTATTTATTATTGATCATAGATTAACTAACCATTAAGAATCCATTCCTTAATGAATGATAAATCATTAATCTTCATTACTTAAAGAAAACTCATTTCTCATTTATTGATTTAAATTTCACTTAAATGTGTTTGGAACATTATTTCATTTTTCCTTGAAAAGTTCATTTTAAATTTTTAAAGTTAAACTATCACCAATTTAACTTTAAATCACTTTATAAACTAACTAAAAAAAAACTTTAAATTATAACTTAAAGCAATATTTTTCTAGGAAGGGATTTAAATCAAATTCCCTTTAATTTAAAATGTTTAAACTTATTTAAATTATTTAAATTTTAAGCTTTTATTTTAAAACTTGGGTTAACTTTGATTTTAAGTTTAAACCAGAATTTTTAATTTTGTAAAAACTATTTAAAGTGGAACAGTGATTTAACCTGGGCAACATCAACCGTGCCTTCCCAGATTACTTCGAGTACCCCCCGATAAAATCACGTACCTACTTCGAGCAAACGTGGGTTTTTCCTCGAACCCACGCGAGAACTTCCCTAGCATCACCCCGAGTTTTCCTTTCCCAGACCCAAACAAAATTCCGACCAGACAAACGTGCTCGTGCATGTGCACGGCTGACCTGACCACCTCCGGTCGTCACCAGGACTTCGAGCAAGTCGCAGGCCATCTCAGCTCCGCTTCCAGCCACCCAACTCTGGCCAGTTCATCGTTGATCTCGAATTCGAGAACTACAAGCCTGGAACAGAATATACATCGCCATGACCAAACCTGTCAACGCCGACTGCTCGCCGCTCCGACCACCATTCGCTGTCAAACTCTGGCCTCAGCTTCGTCACTCTTCCCTCTACCTTCTCACAAAACCACGTCGAACTCGATGCACTGTCGACGTCGCGCGAATCAAAAACTCCGGCCATCCAAAAATTAGGTCACCAGATTTTAAACGCTTCTCGCCGTCACCCCGTTGAACTGCCGACCCCCTCGATAATTTTCGCCAAACCCCTGGTCTCTCCTCTATCTCCAGACCGAACCACGACATCACCAGTCGTCGAGATCGCCTACGGCAGCTCAAAAAGGCAAAAATGGACGAACTAAAACTGCTCTCTAACCCAAACTCTAAAAATATTAATTCTTGTCTTAAAAATCCTATTTTGGTATGTAGTTTCACCTGATACGACTGAATTCTTAAAGCAAGAATTTTGTTTTTACACAAATTTAAAGTTGTACAGGCTTTCTTGGTTCTACAGAGACACATATCTGTTAGTTCAACTTATTTTAATTTTTAACATCTAGATTATAGTTAAACAAACAATTATCGTTTATATCTTACATTCAAATAATTGTTAGATCAAGAGAAAAGGGTTTGTTTCCAGATCTACTTAGAATAAAGGAGCAACAGACAACAGAAAATCATAGAACAGATATAGATATGCACAGACATATGTACATATATAAGATACATGTCATCACATAGAAAAACATGCCATATTAACCTAAGTTATAAGTTTAAAATAAAAAGTTACTCACAGCTTTAAAGAGGAAGAACAGAGACTTGTTTTTGAAATCTGTTTTGAACTTGAAAAAACTGGAAACATGTTTCCACTTTGATCATTCTGCCAAATCATCTTGCTCTCTGCCTTCTTGAGTTGCTTGATGATTGTAGAATGTTGTTTAAGTTTTTAAATGGAAGTTGTATTGCAGTTTCTACTTTGCTCGAATTGGAAATGAAAGGTGATAAGAGAAAGTTGTTTACAGAGCTGAAGAATGAAACAGGGTATAATCTTTATACAAAATAGTGTACAAGTTGTACAAATTTTCAGAGATTTTTTCTGGTTTACTGATATGGTTTCAACGTATTTTCAGCTGAGAAGATTGTTTTGTGCTTGGGTATTAAATGCTTGTCCTTTATGTTTCATGTACATACTTTATGTTCCTACTTATGATATTTGTGCTTTCTTTTGCTTTGCATTTCCAATTGTTCACATATAAAGTTCTACTTGTTTGGTTTTGGTTTCATACTTTTGCTTTGTTTTATTTTTTTCTTGCTTATATACTTGAGTATATTTTTCTTTGCTTTGGCCTTATTACCTTGAAATACAAATGAATTTCCCCAAAATAAATATGTTTGTGAAATATTAGTTAATATGTTTGCTTACTCTCTTATTGTCTTGTATTTTCTCTATACACATATATTTGTTTCTATTACTTTGTATTTGATTTGCCTAGCTTGCTTTATTTTCCTTTCTAATATTTATTATTATCATTTATTATTAAACAATTTATTTACTATTTAAATTCAAACCAAAACATATATATATATATATCTACATATATATACAACATTTTAAATTTAAATGATTTAACGCATTTTTATTCGATTTCGGGGAAACTCGCATTACTTCATCGATTTATTTCACAATTTTAATTCAAAAATTTATTTAATTATTAACTTAAATTAAATAAAAATCTAGGGTCGTTACATGTACACATAACAAGTGTATTTTATTTAGGGGGGTTTATATTATTGTCTTATAGTATAGGGTTATTAATTTTTGATTTGTTTGACTTGATTGACTTGTTTGAATTGATTGATTTGATTGACTTGATTGACTTGTTTGACTTGATTGATTTGTTTGACTTGTTTGATATGATTGGATTTGATGTGTGTGTTGATTGGATTGTCTGAAATATACTTATACATATTTATGTATTGAATAATTATAATATAATTATGTTAATGTCTTTCACATTCCATTTACTATACTTTGTTCTAGTATTAGTTTAAGGGGGAGTTTTATAGTTTTATGGTTTTAGGATGGTTTTGTTAATGACAAAGGGGGAGAATTGTAAAATAAGATAGTTAGGTAAAGATTAAGGGGGAGTTAGTAGATTAAGGGGGAGTTGTTAGATTAAGGGGAGTTAGAGTAGAGTAAGAATAGAGTTAGAGTATATTTTATAAACAAAGGTTGTCATCATCAAAAAGGGGGAGATTGTTAGTTCTTGAGATGATGGTTTTGATGACAACAACCTTAGGACTTGTTATAAAATATAAATACTAACGTTATGGTTTAGATATATATGTATATGCAGAATATAAACATGCAGGTACCAAGAATGAAGACTGTACAGTATAAAGATACAAGACTGATGAATTTAAAGATCGAAGATATCAAGATTGAAGACTCATGGGTATCAAGAAATCAAGTTATAAAGAGTTCAAGATTTCAAATAGTACAAGATAATGTAGTTAGTCTAGAATTATGTTAAAACTTCTTGAAAGCACTTACATCTTTATTTGAAATTTATTCGTGGAATGGAATCCACTTCGAGCCTATTAAAGGGATGGAACCCTAGTGGGATGGAACCCACGACAAAATCTAGTGGAACATATAGTGGTCCTATTTTGATATCCACTAATTTTATAAAAATGTTTTTCAAAAATATATCTCTTGTTTTTTTTTAAAAATGTTTTCAAAACTTTCTTTTCGAAAAGACATCTCTCTTGTTTGAAATATTTTAGCCTCAAAACTATTTTTATCATTTTTAATATTTTGATTTCAAAATTGTCCTTGTTTTTAAACCATCTCTTGTTTTAAATATTTAGCTTTAAAATGTTTATATACTCAGATTTTAAATCACTTTATAGATTAAGATTATATATATTAAAAATTATTTTCTAAACTCTTTTATATGTTTAAATATATTTACAAAGTTTAGAAATTGTTTTGATAAATTATAGAACCCAATTTTAATAAGAAAATCAAAACAACAATTTTGCCTTGAGCATGTCGACATCCCTCAACCCTCCATGTCGACATGGTGTCCATTATTTTCAATTTTCAATTTCCAAAAGAAGTGTATATTCGTCGTATCCTTTCACGAATAGATATGGCTGTTGCTCTACTATAAATACCAGTAAGTTCTAAACGAATTTTTTTATCAGATTTCATTTATTTCTCTCCTCTTCATCTTCCACATTTATTATAAAGAATCCTAAACTATACTCTGCCAAAATACCAACTGAATCAAACCTGATTTTTCTCTTGTTTGATTCTCTGCCACTCTCTCCATAAGATCTTAGTGCTATTTAGAGTTGTAGAATCTTTTGTAAATCAAACTGTTGAGTGAAAGGTACGATTGAGCCTTGAAATCAATTGAGTGTGATTGTAGCCCCGAAAATCAATTAGGTGATCTTGTAGCCTGGTTATATCAAGAGAGTTTGCCCTGGACTCGAATACAGGAGGATGTACCTCGTACCCTTGAAACCGAGGGTGTAATCTGGGAGATTATTTTGATAAGAAATCCGTACGATTGGACGGGACTGGATGTAGGGTAACTCTGAACCAGTATAAAATACTGGTGTGTTATTTCCTTTACTGCTTTTATTTAGTATTTGCATCTGTGTCTGATTCTGTGATTATATCTATGTTTGTGAATTGCATTTGTTGGTGTTTAAATTGAATAAAATTCAAAAAGAGTTAAAAAATCCATAAAACACTATTCACCCCCCTCTAGTATTATTCCAGCCTTAAGATCCGTAATTCGCATTTCTCACAGTTTGAGGGTGTGCTGTCGGATCTGGTGTCAGGAGCAGAAGGCGGCTAGAAGAGAGGGAGATGACGTGGCCGAGCAAGGATATGGTGGTGCTGCTGTTCGTTCTTTGGTTGACAGAGCCGAAGGGTATGAAAGCAAGGGGAGCGGAGATGTTTGTTGTGGAGGATGGTTGCTGCATGGTGGGTGCTGGCGTGGAGGGTGGTAGCATCGTAAGGATAGTGGGTGAAAGGCTATATATATACGAGCTGTGGGTTTCGGCCAAATAAAAAAAAGTGAGCAGGCTTTGGCAAGAAGAAAATAGGCGGAGATGCAAACTATATTATACTTTATATATATTTTCACAAAGAACAGAAACAAAAAGTTAACAGAGGGGAGAGAAAGAGACGTGTAAACAAACAGTAAATATAATTAGAGTTCAAATGAAATAAATGGAAACAGTGGAAATAAAAAGTCAGGACATAAATTCTAGGAATATTTATGGCAAGTGGCTATTGATTAACACGGTGGATAATGAAAGGATGCAAAAACAAATGACTCCAAAAATGGGTACCGATACGGTTAACCATTTCATGGTTTTCGCCGCATACCGGACACTGATAAGCATAATTGAATATACTATGGAGGTCACATGACAAGACGAACAGAATAGTACACAGATATCAGCAATACGATCATCCTATCAAAAGTCGATATTTGCTACCAAACTGCTGCTAACATGCCGAAAAAAAGATAAATGGAGCTAGAGCAGTCCAAATTTGGCGAAACAAAATATGACGTCTCACTCAGAAAATGATTTACAAATTTATTATATAAAAATATTCAGATTTCAACAATATTTAATTTTCAACAAATTAACTGATTTTAAATTGAAATTGGAAATTACACAACAGAACTAACTTCCATATTTTCAGATGAAAAAAAGCCATTTGCTATGTTAAAATAGACGTATTCCAAATATCAACTTTTCATTGCTAAATTTAGTTGTTTATTTTCAAGCAAAATTCAGTTAATTATGTTATTTAAACAGTTAAAATTTGTGGGTCGTTACAAAGTCAGATTGGCCAGTATCCATCCTTACAACTAGACCGCGATGGTCGCGCTCCAGATCTGTGACACCCCAGTGCCGTATGTCTGCATTAGTCGTGTGTCGGCAATATTTATAGTTGTGTATCGGTGATTGTAGGGTCATGTGTCAGTGATGGTTACCCCCTTGTGTCACCTAGGCCAGCGGTCTGTTACCATTAGGGGCAAAACTGGGTCGTGACTAGTGCAAAGCGTAGTCCGACAGTGTGTTTATGACATGCGGTGGATAAGAGTCACGATATCCATCGAGGTAACCGCTGACTGTAGGAGCCGTGATGTAACGGCTCGGGTTTTGCCCGCTCGAAAATCAACATCCGTACTTCACATTGTACTAGAATGCCACAGATTCGACCGTTCAAATCCGATTCGCCGGAGCTATAACACAATTAAGTAAATAACACAGCGGAAGAAAAAGAAATCAATGATATCATATACAACTCCAATGAATACAATATCCAGAATGATATACAACAATGATATCAATATGATACAACAATATCAGAGATACAAGAAATAGCAGCGGAAAAGAAAAGATAACAACAGCAGCGGAACAATATCAATAGAAGTGATAACTCCAAAATGATCTTCAGACAAGAATGAATCCACAACTCCAAGATAAGCAACTCCGATGAATGAACTAGCTCCAGATAATCTACTAAACCTGAATATCTGAAAAAGAAACCCAACTCTAGACTGCCCGTGTGGAAAATTATGAGCACCCAGAGTTTAGGAAAGGAACAATAAACTCCGGATCAGTCATGGGACTGGTGTGAGCAACAAAAACAATTTATCTTTAAACAATCAACAAAAGAATTTAAAACATTGAAATCCGCAATGCTTTTGGAAAATGAAACTACCATAAGACCTCCCGCCACACACACAATGCAAACGCAGAATTGGAGGAGATTTCTTCTTATGATAGTCAAAGATGCTTACTACGCAAATCATTGGATTATTATTATTAATGCATAGTGCAGAAAACATTTCGAAAGTATAATATTAATCTTAGCCAACATACGACCAGTATCGTATGCCTACTATAGCTACTATGTTCAATAGCAGGTTACCGCCACATTCCATAGCAGGTAATACAACTAAAACCGTACAAGTCACGTATTGTTTCTTTGGATTTCCAACAAATGGTCAGGCTAAGGAACTTCCTTCCGCCGCATGGGAACGCCTCTGGCGGGACGTCCCGAGAGACAAACTGCTCTCTGCCAACAAGGCCGGGTTACCCCTGTAACAGGTAACTCACGAATATGCCACCTCCCGGTCCTTTGGGACCTTTATCCGAGCTCGGTATCCAACATCACACATCATAAAGAAAGTGTATCCACATGAGTAAGTATCAGGGCTCCATACCATAACACCACCCTTTTCCAGAAGGAAATGACATACCCTAAAGGGCGCGACCCTCATAACCTTGCCGCAACGATCCTGTTTCGACCATTTCCGGGTTGTGAGGCCCTGACGAAGTCTCGTCCACAAAGCTACGCTTTGTCACAAAGCCATGCTTTGGGTCAACAGATGATCAACCTATGATCACAAAGATAAATGATCAAATAAAAGATCATATCACAAATGATCAAACATTGATCATCACACAGCAACACTCAGCATGTCACATTACCAAATTGGGAATATATCGCTGATAAATTTCAACTACATAACCTCTGAGCTCGTACGTCTCAGAGAAGGGTGTTAAGCTAAGAGAATAAATTCTCCGCCACCAACAGAAATGTATTTGAAAGAAATCGGCTTTATATCTCAAAGTGTAATGTCAGACATACAATCCATACAAGTCTGTTCCGGGTTCGAACAGAACCGAAGGCACTTCTCATGAAGCCCTTGCAAATCCGGATAATTTCCAATCACGTCCGGACTTCCCGTCACTAAGGATGATAAAACCTCTATATCGGGGATCAGCCGATGCAGAGTAACTCGACGGTAATCCTTCCGTTTTAAAAAATATCCGGTCTTCAACACCGGTCTTCAAATGCTATCCATATCGACGTATCACATATTCGGAATGGGTTATACGACCCAAAGGTCCTCTCCCGGCTAAACCGAATAGTGAGCGTAATATTTAAAAACATATGGATATGGGATTTCAATTAAGTCACAATTTATTACCCAAAATCTTTCTTTTCAAATGGTTTAACAAATTACCATTTTAAATCTTTAAACAAAAAGATTCAACCTTTACGGTTTAAACAGTTTCCACACTTTAATCTTTTAAACAAAAGATTCATTCACAGATTTTCCAAATTAATTTCCATTTCAATTTGATTAACTCGTTAAATCTTCAAATCAAGATTTAACTTATAGCTTTCAAAACAATCCCATTTCAAATGATTTAAACCAATCATTATTCTAAATCTGTTAAAAATAAACAGATTCAATTCATAGCTTTTCAAAACAATTCATTTATAACTTGGAAAACCATTTTCAATTCAATATTGAAATTCCTTTAATTAAACTGGAATTTCATTTCTTATCTGAAAGCTTTTATTCTTTTAAAACAACAGTTTCATTTCAGAAAATCTGATTCATTCATACGAGTTAAAGACTTTGGGTTAAATTCAAATTCTCAAAATTACATTTTTAAATGGTTTAAATTTAGATAAACACATTTATAACATTTTCAATCCCTAGTTTCAATTCATAGGATTCAATTCCAAACTTGAATTCAAATTTAAATCAAATTATTTAAATTTCCAAAACTCGATTAAGTTATTCAAAATAACTTTTATCTTTGAAATTCTATTTCAAAAGCTTTTTCACTTTAAACCCAAATTTCTAATTTCAAAATCAATTGAAATTAAAATTTCAATTTCAAAAACATCAAATTTAAATTATCTGTGACTTAACCGATTTCCACGTGAAATCCATATTTGTGTGTGTAAAGGTGTAGTCCAGGGTTTAACACACAATAGTGCAACTCAATGAATCATCACAGATCAAATACAGAAATATAGTTGATAAACGATATAAACTATATCGCTTATCTTTAGGCACAGATCACAGATATATAAATATCACAGATAAATAAACTGCAGTAAGGATTACACACAAATCTGAATATATCACAACGCATTGCAAATCAGGAAATATCAAAAAAATTCAATCATCCAATCAAATCCAAATATTCATAAGTAAGGTCAGTTAATTATCTGATTTATTCAAATTGGATTAATTACTTATGAATTTCAAATCCAGGTTAATTAATCATTAATTAATTACAAATCTTTTTGATTAATTATTCTTTAATCATTTATTTATTAACCATTAATAATAAATTAATTAACCTTTAATTTTAATTCATCAACCTTTAATTATTAATTTCACCATTTAATTACTTATCTTAAATTAATTGCTTTAATTAACTATCCCTCAATTTCTTTAATCACCTTCATAAATTAATTAACTTTAATTACTTAAAAAAAATTGATTATCTCCATAAATTTCACTAAGTAAATTCACTTGTCCAGTCATTTTCTTAAGTTAATTAAACTAATTTAATTAACTCTAATAAATCAAAATATCCAAAATCAATTACAATAAGTAATTTATCCTTAATTACTTTCATTAAGTAATTACATTTAAATCAATTTATAATTGTTTATCTAATTTATTAATCTAATTAACCATCAAAATTAATCACATTAATTTAATTACTTAATAATCCCTAGTTAATTGTCTTCATTAACTAATAACATTTTCTTAATTACTTTCTTAAGAAATTATCTTAGGTTAATTCATTCTCAATCATTTCTAATTACAAATTTATCTAAATTATTCCTTTATAAATTAGATAAATCATTCTTTAATTATTTATTAATTAAATCATTTTCTTATTACCTTAATCATCTCTAAGATAATTTATTTCTTCATTAATGATTTCATTAACATTAAGTGTATTTTGAACATTACATTCTAATTTAAATTCAAATTCCATTTCTAAATTTCAAACTTTTTCTAAATACACATAAACTTAAACACTCTCAGTTATTAAAAACAATTTAAATTTACAAGCTTACTTTAGTTAGACTTTAAGTTATACTCAGTTCAAACTTACTTTAAAATGTAATTAAACCTTAAAAATTTCAAACAGATCAGGTTACATTTTCAAAAACAGGGGCAACCATTTACTCGAGCCACTCAAAAATTTGCTTCGAGCAAATACCTCACGTCTTCGAGTCTTACCCGGTACACACACTCGAGAAAACTCGAGTTCTCTCCACTACTACTGCCAGAAATCAAAAGTGCACGGTGCACATGCACCGTGACTCTGGTCAACTCCAGCCCCCCTCCAGGCCTTTCCCACATCGCCGACCATCACCGGACTCGATCACGACCACCGAAAATCCAACAGAGATTCGAAATCGAATTCGAGTTTAAAACTCGAAACTTGGAAACGCAAACCCAACTTCAACTGAAACCTGTCAATCCACTTGTCCTCGCCGCCTCGACCACCGGTGGCCACGAAATTCCAGCCACGACCTCATCTGACACCCCACTTCCAACCACCAACGACCGGTTGCACTCGGTCGAACGATGGCGACGAACGATTCGAAAACTGAGCCTTGTCCAAAATTAGGTTTCCAGACTTTAGATGCTTGCCGCCTTCGCCACCGTCGCTTCCATCACCTCCGCTCATTTTTCCTAGCAACCCCGTAGGCTCGTCTACCACTTCGAACAACCTCGACTACCCCAGTTCACCATCACGCCGGAGTTTGACCAAACAACGTTTATAATACAAAGTTGAACTGCTCTTAAATCCTAACACTAAAAGTTATGATTTAAGTTTTAAAAATCATATTCAGGTGTATGAATTCAAGTTGCCTATCTGAATCCATAAATCAAGAAGTTTCAATTCTCCACTTATTTAAAGCTTTTCCAGTTTTCTTGATTTCCAAGGATGTTAACAAGTTGTTCGAACTTAAATGAATTTTAAGTTTTGAGTATAGGCTATAACAAATAGTTTTGGTTTGAAACTTAAGTCCAATCAGTAAATAAAACAAGTGGGAAACATTTTTGAAATAAAAGTCTTGTGTTTGGAAGGTTAAAACAGAGGGCATATACGAAGATCAACCTGAGAACAAACACTTCCATCATTCAAATCCACTCAAAGAATCCATACTTATACAAACAGTTATTCACAGATGTAAAGGCAACAAATTCCTATCTTACAAATAAATGAAAACATCTGTTACTCACCTTGATTTGCAGAAGAAAACAGAGCTTCTCTTCATGTTGACGCAGGCTGGAAATTACAAAATGAAGCCTTCTCTTTGATCTCTGGTTGAATTAAGTTGATTGTTGTTTGAGTTTGAAGTTTTGTTTTAAGTTTTAGATGGTGTTCATTTTCAGATTTTCATAGCTTGAAGAAACGAACTGAGATGAAGATAATATACATAAGAAATGAAGTAGACAGGGTAATATTATTACTTGTACAAGTTGATAAGAATTTGTACAAATTACCAGTGAGATCTTTTTCCTTTTTATTGGCTGAAATGTTGTTTTGGCAGCTAATATTTTTCGTATGGAGGCTGATGGATTTGTTGCTTAGGTGGCTATAGGACATGGCATTTACTTATTTTATTTTCTTTTACTTCATTCGGTTGTACCAACATATGAGATAGTGGTGGCTAAAGAGATTTGTATACAACTCGAAATGACTTTGTTATGCTGTTAAGATATGGAGCATTTAATGCTATTGTACTTATGTTTCATACTTTATACATATCTCATTTTCTTTTACTTGCCCGTGACTTCATTAACAAGCTATAACATTTTACATTTTGCTTTGATTCATATTGCTCTTAAGTTTTGCAGGTATATATATCATATTCGAACATTGTTTTATCCTATGCAGATCTATATTTGAAGCTGGGAATCATTCTTATTGTCTTCATTTTGCAAGTGTACATACTTGACTATATTTTTATCTTTTGTATTCCTTTTATATTTTTGTTTCTGGTCTTTATAAACATATTATAAAGGTTGTTTTAGTTATGTTATGAATTTTTGACTTATGTGATTATACTTATGTTTTAACCATACTATTATATTTGTATATATATTTATAAGTAATTTGGAATGACAATTTCTATTTAAAAATATCAATTCATTTGTAAGGACATTCTATTATTATTTAACTCTATATTTATTTTTAAAAACCATTTACTTACACTTTAAATTCAAGTCAATATATATATATCTATATATTTACAATATTTTAAATTGAAATGATTCATACAGAATATACTTGAAGTCGGGGAAACTCGCTCCATTTTATCAATTTAATTTTACAATTTTTATCCAAAAATTTATTTAATTACTCAATTTAACTCAAAAATTCATTTAATTATTAATTTAAATTTAAATAAAATTCGGGGTCGTTACAGACTTCCCCCCTTAAAAGAATTTCGTCCTCGAAATTACCAAGGAGATACAAAGATAGATGAAGAATATTTCATCAACTCAAACTGAATATCTATTCTGCATTTGGCTTACCAAATCAGAATATCAAAAATAGATACAAGATCGAATCTATTTAACACTTCACAAAATATTCGGGTTATCCAGATCTACGAAATATGGAGTGGCATCGGTCAGTTCGAAGTGATGACTAACCATTCGTAGAATATACTGGGACCCAAAGAATAGACGGATATATGGATACAATTTCAAAACTCTCAGTTTAGAAACTAAAACATATCTATCAACCATAGCAATCAAAGCAAACAATACATCCAAACAAACAATTTTGGCTTAGTTGGAGTTTATGTCCCATTTTAATACATTGAATTTCTTCCTGGATCTACCAGAAATAATCAAAGAATTGAGAAAAGATGACGAACAAAAAGATCGATAGAGAAAGGATAGACAAAAAGATTGCTTCCTTGTTGTTACAGAGTATCGACCTTTTATAGTCGAATTCCCCTGTCCCCTATCTCATCCTCTTCTTACACTCATACTCACTATCGGTGGATAGTAAGAGAATTTACTGAGGCTTACGGACAGATATCTGAGAATTACTCATTCTAGAGTTTACTTCACTCTATCTCTAATGAGTTACTTAACGTGTTATACTCCTGAGCTAAAGTTCAACCTTAGCTCTGATACCACATGTGACGGCTCGGGTTTTGCCCGCTCGAAAATCAACATCCGTACTTCACATTGTACTAGAATGCCGCAGATTCGACCGTTCAAATCCGATTCGCCGGAGCTATAACACAATTAAGTAAATAACACAGCGGAAGAAAAAGAAATCAATGATATCATATACAACTCCAATGAATACAATATCCAGAATGATATACAACAATGATATCAATATGATACAACAATATCAGAGATACAAGAAATAGCAGCGGAAAAGAAAAGATAACAACAGCAGCGGAACAATATCAATAGAAGTGATAACTCCAAAATGATCTTCAGACAAGAATGAATCCACAACTCCAAGATAAGCAACTCCGATGAATGAACTAGCTCCAGATAATCTACTAAACCTGAATATCTGAAAAAGAAACCCAACTCTAGACTGCCCGTGTGGAAAATTATGAGCACCCAGAGTTTAGGAAAGGAACAATAAACTCCGGATCAGTCATGGGACTGGTGTGAGCAACAAAAACAATTTATCTTTAAACAATCAACAAAAGAATTTAAAACATTGAAATCCGCAATGCTTTTGGAAAATGAAACTACCATAAGACCTCCCGCCACACACACAATGCAAACGCAGAATTGGAGGAGATTTCTTCTTATGATAGTCAAAGATGCTTACTACGCAAATCATTGGATTATTATTATTAGTGCATAGTGCAGAAAACATTTCGAAAGTATAATATTAATCTTAGCCAACATACGACCAGTATCGTATGCCTACTATAGCTACTATGTTCAATAGCAGGTTACCGCCACATTCCATAGCAGGTAGTACAACTAAAACCGTACAAGTCACGTATTGTTTCTTTGGATTTCCAACAAATGGTCAGGCTAAGGAACTTCCTTCCGCCGCATGGGAACGCCTCTGGCGGGACGTCCCGAGAGACAAACTGCTCTCTGCCAACAAGGCCGGGTTACCCCTGTAACAGGTAACTCACGAATATGCCACCTCCCGGTCCTTTGGGACCTTTATCCGAGCTCGGTATCCAACATCACACATCATAAAGAAAGTGTATCCACATGAGTAAGTATCAGGGCTCCATACCATAACACCACCCTTTTCCAGAAGGAAATGACATACCCTAAAGGGCGCGACCCTCATAACCTTGCCGCAACGATCCTGTTTCGACCATTTCCGGGTTGTGAGGCCCTGACGAAGTCTCGTCCACAAAGCTACGCTTTGTCACAAAGCCATGCTTTGGGTCAACAGATGATCAACCTATGATCACAAAGATAAATGATCAAATAAAAGATCATATCACAAATGATCAAACATTGATCATCACACAACAACACTCAGCATGTCACATTACCAAATTGGGAATATATCGCTGATAAATTTCAACTACATAACCTCTGAGCTCGTACGTCTCAGAGAAGGGTGTTAAGCTAAGAGAATAAATTCTCCGCCACCAACAGAAATGTATTTGAAAGAAATCGGCTTTATATCTCAAAGTGTAATGTCAGACATACAATCCATACAAGTCTGTTCCGGGTTCGAACAGAACCGAAGGCACTTCTCACGAAGCCCTTGCAAATCCGGATAATTTCCAATCACGTCCGGACTTCCCGTCACTAAGGATGATAAAACCTCTATATTGGGGATCAGCCGATGCAGAGTAACTCGACGGTAATCCTTCCGTTTTCAAAAATATCCGGTCTTCAACACCGGTCTTCAAATGCTATCCATATCGACGTATCACATATTCGGAATGGGTTATACGACCCAAAGGTCCTCTCCCGGCTAAACCGAATAGTGAGCGTAATATTTAAAAACATATGGATATGGGATTTCAATTAAGTCACAATTTATTACCCAAAATCTTTCTTTTCAAATGGTTTAACAAATTACCATTTTAAATCTTTAAACAAAAAGATTCAACCTTTACGGTTTAAACAGTTTCCACACTTTAATCTTTTAAACAAAAGATTCATTCACAGATTTTCCAAATTAATTTCCATTTCAATTTGATTAACTCGTTAAATCTTCAAATCAAGATTTAACTTATAGCTTTCAAAACAATCCCATTTCAAATGATTTAAACCAATCATTATTCTAAATCTGTTAAAAATAAACAGATTCAATTCATAGCTTTTCAAAACAATTCATTTATAACTTGGAAAACCATTTTCAATTCAATATTGAAATTCCTTTAATTAAACTGGAATTTCATTTCTTATCTGAAAGCTTTTATTCTTTTAAAACAACAGTTTCATTTCAGAAAATCTGATTCATTCATACGAGTTAAAGTCTTTGGGTTAAATCCAAATTCTCAAAATTACATTTTTAAATGGTTTAAATTTAGATAAACACATTTATAACATTTTCAATCCCTAGTTTCAATTCATAGGATTCAATTCCAAACTTGAATTCAAATTTAAATCAAATTATTTAAATTTCCAAAACTCGATTAAGTTATTCAAAATAACTTTTATCTTTGAAATTCTATTTCAAAAGCTTTTTCACTTTAAACCCAAATTTCTAATTTCAAAATCAATTGAAATTAAAATTTCAATTTCAAAAACATCAAATTTAAATTATCTGTGACTTAACCGATTTCCACGTGAAATCCATATTTGTGTGTGTAAAGGTGTAGTCCAGGGTTTAACACACAATAGTGCAACTCAATGAATCATCACAGATCAAATACAGAAATATAGTTGATAAACGATATAAACTATATCGCTTATCTTTAGGCACAGATCACAGATATATAAATATCACAGATAAATAAACTGCAGTAAGGATTACACACAAATCTGAATATATCACAACGCATTGCAAATCAGGAAATATCAAAAAAATTCAATCATCCAATCAAATCCAAATATTCATAAGTAAGGTCAGTTAATTATCTGATTTATTCAAATTGGATTAATTACTTATGAATTTCAAATCCAGGTTAATTAATCATTAATTAATTACAAATCTTTTTGATTAATTATTCTTTAATCATTTATTTATTAACCATTAATAATAAATTAATTAACCTTTAATTTTAATTCATCAACCTTTAATTATTAATTTCACCATTTAATTAATTATCTTAAATTAATTGCTTTAATTAACTATCCCTCAATTTCTTTAATCACCTTCATAAATTAATTAACTTTAATTACTTAAAAAAAATTGATTATCTCCATAAATTTCACTAAGTAAATTCACTTGTCCAGTCATTTTCTTAAGTTAATTAAACTAATTTAATTAACTCTAATAAATCAAAATATCCAAAATCAATTACAATAAGTAATTTATCCTTAATTACTTTCATTAAGTAATTACATTTAAATCAATTTATAATTGATTATCTAATTTATTAATCTAATTAACCATCAAAATTAATCACATTAATTTAATTACTTAATAATCCCTAGTTAATTGTCTTCATTAACTAATAACATTTTCTTAATTACTTTCTTAAGAAATTATCTTAGGTTAATTCATTCTCAATCATTTCTAATTACAAATTTATCTAAATTATTCCTTTATAAATTAGATAAATCATTCTTTAATTATTTATTAATTAAATCATTTTCTTATTACCTTAATCATCTCTAAGATAATTTATTTCTTCATTAATGATTTCATTAACATTAAGTGTATTTTGAACATTACATTCTAATTTAAATTCAAATTCCATTTCTAAATTTCAAACTTTTTCTAAATACACATAAACTTAAACACTCTCAGTTATTAAAAACAATTTAAATTTACAAGCTTACTTTAGTTAGACTTTAAGTTATACTCAGTTCAAACTTACTTTAAAATGTAATTAAACCTTAAAAATTTCAAACAGATCAGGTTACATTTTCAAAAACAGGGGCAACCATTTACTCGAGCCACTCAAAAATTTGCTTCGAGCAAATACCTCACGTCTTCGAGTCTTACCCGGTACACACACTCGAGAAAACTCGAGTTCTCTCCACTACTACTGCCAGAAATCAAAAGTGCACGGTGCACATGCACCGTGACTCTGGTCAACTCCAGCCCCCCTCCAGGCCTTTCCCACATCGCCGACCATCGCCGGACTCGATCACGACCACCGGAAATCCAACAGAGATTCGAAATCGAATTCGAGTTTAAAACTCGAAACCTGGAAACGCAAACCCAACTTCAACTGAAACCTGTCAATCCACTTGTCCTCGCCGCCTCGACCACCGGTGGCCACGAAATTCCGGCCACGACCTCATCTGACACCCCACTTCCAACCACCAACGACCGGTTGCACTCGGTCGAACGATGGCGACGAACGATTCGAAAACTGAGCCTTGTCCAAAATTAGGTTTCCAGACTTTAGATGCTTGCCGCCTTCGCCACCGTCGCTTCCATCACCTCCGCTCATTTTTCCTAGCAACCCCGTAGGCTCGTCTACCACTTCGAACAACCTCGACTACCCCAGTTCACCATCACGCCGGAGTTTGACCAAACAACGTTTATAATACAAAGTTGAACTGCTCTTAAATCCTAACACTAAAAGTTATGATTTAAGTTTTAAAAATCATATTCAGGTGTATGAATTCAAGTTGCCTATCTGAATCCATAAATCAAGAAGTTTCAATTCTCCACTTATTTAAAGCTTTTCCAGTTTTCTTGATTTCCAAGGATGTTAACAAGTTGTTCGAACTTAAATGAATTTTAAGTTTTGAGTATAGGCTATAACAAATAGTTTTGGTTTGAAACTTAAGTCCAATCAGTAAATAGAACAAGTGGGAAACATTTTTGAAATAAAAGTCTTGTGTTTGGAAGGTTAAAACAGAGGGCATATACGAAGATCAACCTGAGAACAAACACTTCCATCATTCAAATCCACTCAAAGAATCCATACTTATACAAACAGTTATTCACAGATGTAAAGGCAACAAATTCCTATCTTACAAATAAATGAAAACATCTGTTACTCACCTTGATTTGCAGAAGAAAACAGAGCTTCTCTTCATGTTGACGCAGGCTGGAAATTACAAAATGAAGCCTTCTCTTTGATCTCTGGTTGAATTAAGTTGATTGTTGTTTGAGTTTGAAGTTTTGTTTTAAGTTTTAGATGGTGTTCATTTTCAGATTTTCATAGCTTGAAGAAACGAACTGAGATGAAGATAATATACATAAGAAATGAAGTAGACAGGGTAATATTATTACTTGTACAAGTTGATAAGAATTTGTACAAATTACCAGTGAGATCTTTTTCCTTTTTATTGGCTGAAATGTTGTTTTGGCAGCTAATATTTTTCGTATGGAGGCTGATGGATTTGTTGCTTTGGTGGCTATAGGACATGGCATTTACTTATTTTATTTTCTTTTACTTCATTCGGTTGTACCAACATATGAGATAGTGGTGGCTAAAGAGATTTGTATACAACTCGAAATGACTTTGTTATGCTGTTAAGATATGGAGCATTTAATGCTATTGTACTTATGTTTCATACTTTATACATATCTCATTTTCTTGTACTTGCTTGTGACTTCATTAACAAGCTATAACATTTTACATTTTGCTTTGATTCATATTGCTCTTAAGTTTTGCAGGTATATATATCATATTCGAACATTGTTTTATCCTATGCAGATCTATATTTGAAGCTGGGAATCATTCTTATTGTCTTCATTTTGCAAGTGTACATACTTGACTATATTTTTATCTTTTGTATTCCTTTTATATTTTTGTTTCTGGTCTTTATAAACATATTATAAAGGTTGTTTTAGTTATGTTATGAATTTTCGACTTATGTGATTATACTTATGTTTTAACCATACTATTATATTTGTATATATATTTATAAGTAATTTGGAATGACAATTTCTATTTAAAAATATCAATTCATTTGTAAGGACATTCTATTATTATTTAACTCTATATTTATTTTTAAAAACCATTTACTTACACTTTAAATTCAAGTCAAAATATATATATATATCTATATATTTACAATATTTTAAATTGAAATGATTCATACAGAATATACTTGAAGTCGGGGAAACTCGCTCCATTTTATCAATTTAATTTTACAATTTTTATCCAAAAATTTATTTACTTACTCAATTTAACTCAAAAATTCATTTAATTATTAATTTAAATTTAAATAAAATTCGGGGTCGTTACACGTGCTGTTTGGGCACGTGGGTTGTGTTCGCCAATTACGTGTGTAGTCTTCTGGAGCAAGTGCACTTATCAGTCTCCTGTCTGGTTCTAGTGTGATGTGATTTAGACAAGTACTTATGTGATTTTGCTAGAGGCTGTGTCCTGAGTATGATCAATCCACGTATCCTTCTTTATCATGTGCCACCTATTATTTTTCTTTGGCCTGTGTTGCAAACTATTATCTATTTTCATGTATAGTTTTTATAACTCACGGCGTGTATCTCCAACCACTATTCATTGGCTTGAGTTGCCAATTTTCTATCCTAGACGTGTGTCGTCAATTATATTTGTTTGGCGCCAACTATATTTTCATGGGCATGTGTCGCCATTACTATGTTTTGACTTATAGATGTTTTCGGGATTTCAAATGTTGATTTCATGATATGGATGATCCACCCATTTGATGTTGTTTTATGGTTTTTGATTTGATGAGTTTTATATGGGTGATGGCATCTTTATACTGCGTATTGGGGTATTCTACATATATGATATTTTGATTGTTTGAGTTAACATTATTATAATATTATATTTATTTATACCCAGTATATATTGAATTCCATACGATTATTAACATTTAAATATAGTCTAGCCCGTTTATTATTTATATAATACTCAGGTCAGTTCGAGACCTTACAGGTTCTGGGATGACGAAACTAGCTTGTATTTTACGGGCATAGAGGAGAATAGATGTTTTATATTTTAGATTATCATCATGTATTGTATAATCACTTAAGTATATTATTGTGATTTGTATTGGACATATATTGTATATTGTATATTATATATTACCAATGTGATTGACTCTGTGGTCTCTGTTCTTTACTTTATATTGTGTATTGTTCTATCCTAGAGGAACATGTGTTTATTGCTTTGTGCTGATACTGTATACGTATAGATGGGTTATTTATTCGATGTTTAAATACATACTAGAGTTAGCTCAAGGTGATATTCACATGCGTATCCCCATATCGCCTTATTCTCAGTATTATCTAAAAGTGTTACTTAGTAATACTCTTGGATGGTATGGGTATAGAGGTTGGGGTGTTACAACTTCCTTCCTACTACAGTAGTATGCTTATGATGTTCGAGGTTCATATAAGCTTTATTGGATTTTCAAACTTAGTGGGTGTAAGCATGCCCACCTTCAACCGAACCCTTCTTCTTTTTTGGTTAACTTTAGTTTCATCATTTCAGACAGGAATTTGGTGATGATTTGAACAAGATCATAAGGTTAATGAGTAAGCTTGTAAATGCACATTTTGGGAGACCAAATTCATAATACCATTAACATTTTTGTGTGGCTATGTAAACAAATCCTAGATCTTATTAGCTAGTGGTTGGTCATACTTCTTCTACTGATTGAACCGGGTGTATATTTGATGTTGCCAACATGTTCCAGTAAGGAATGTTGTATTCTAAGTGAGTTTTCAACATTCAGGATATGACAGAAATTTAATTTGTAAACCAAAATTTTAACTATCTGCCTTTCTTACACCTAAAGACGACACTTAATACATTCACGATATTCATGTGGTGATCATTTAAGTGTTCGAAAGACAGGTCATTAGGGTTGAAAATAAAGAAAGATAGAACAAATAAGAAGAAACTAAATAATCACAGAATCTCACAACGCAATGGATTAACATATATTAATCAACATAATTCTTTACAAAGTCATTTCCAAAATGATACATTAGAGCCATATTAATACAATTCTACCCTTGGACGGTTATAACAGCCTGTCCCTTCCTAATTGATACAAGATGCATATAATATAGCGAAAGCAAGATAATAACTAACTATCGATGAAGCCTCCTGCTCCAAGCTCTTCCAAGATGCATTCGGGGAAAACCTGAACTACTTGGCTGCTTATAAAAATTTGACCACCCAAGAGTTTTTGGAAAAAAAATAAAACTCTAGGTCAGACATGGGTCTAGTATGAATAAACTCAAAATAACTGAATTATTTCTTTTAAAACACTTTTTAAATCAAGGGTATCGCATAAGACCACACCGCACATAAACACGGACAGGTTTTTACCTTACGATAACCAAAACGCATTTATAGAAAATCCAGTGATATTATAATAATCTCTAACGATTCAGGTAAAATATGAATATAGGTGAAATGCTTCATCTCACATTTCAACATAGTTGGGTACATCTAAAATCGTAAAGGTGTGTATTGGAGAATGGATTCCATACTATGACAAGGTAAGGAACTACCTTCCGATGTTACATCTCTAGATAAAATGTACCCGGGTCTGACAAGAACATCTTGTACCCGTACCACACAGGACTAGCCTACCACTTAACTAGTAGTACCGAATACGATCACCCTACTTTGAGCCTCGAAACATACATGAGTAGATAATTATCTATCTAGATTTTGGAATGACCATGCCCTGATAGGAGCGACCCACATGGCCCTGCTGCATGTCCGATTTTTGTCATTTCCCGGTTGATAAGGCTTGAGGCTATGTTTTACCTTTATATAGCACTTCTACTTGGAATGCTACACTCCCTCCAAGCAACAATGCAATGCTAGCATTCATCCATACATGATCGTTCTAGCACTGAACGAAATCGAAGGCACTACTTCTATTACATCCTTTTCAAGGAATCCCTCCTAAAATTAATAGCAAATAGCCCTTGCACTTAAAGCTCTATCTTTGATTCCATATTCTTCAAGATGTCTTCAAGTCGAAACTTTTGAGTTAGATCGAAGTGGTTTTAGATAACATATCCAACCTCGGTCTCATCTAAACAACTTTCGATAATTTTCAGTAAACTCAACCCTGGTTCTTTAGGAAATAAGTAAATAAAAGATAAGAGTGGAGTTCACCTCCTAACTGTTTATGGACGGATTTCCTTATCATTTACCCTATAAGAATGAAACGATATTTATACGCACAGTACTGTATCATTGGGGATGACTGTGCCATATAACTCAAGTGTTTCTCCTAGATATTTCCAAAGTTACATTTTGGTCTAGATTTGATAGTCGGTTATTTAACTATCAAATAAACAATCATTCAACGTTGATTTAATTCCACATGGGATCCACTAAGCCTTTATTTATTAATCTTTCATTAATTAAAATTACTTTATAAAAATTCGATCAAAAGATCTTTTATCAAACACTATTCCCAAAACCCCTTACATCCTTTTATACTTGGGAAAACATCTATATACTTATCTCAACGGTATAAGTATATTTACCAAACTTTACAAAAGTTTCCTTCTTGTCAAATTTCTTTTTGAAAACATTACTTACTATAAACCGATCCACTTATCCTTTATAAAAAAATCCCTTTTAAAAGCTCACTTCACATTTAAATATCTTTATAAATTTCCAAAATCAATTTAAAAACACTTTTATAAGTCTACAAATCAATTTACAAAAGCTCTTTACAAACCTCTAAAATCATTTATAAAACGTTTCCTTATTTAAAATTCCTTTGATAATTCTTCTTTAAGAAAAATCCTTTAAAAAAAATCTTTTGCAACTCATCCTTTTAAATCACTTTAAATAAACCTTTTTACTTAGTAAAACCCATTTTTATAAACAAGTTATTATTTATAAATACTTTTATAAAATAATAATATAACTTGAAAAATCATTTATAAACCTTAACCCTAAATTAATTAAAGAATTGAAATTAATTCAAAGCCATACTTTATAATTTCAAAATAAGGCTTAGCAATCCCAATGGTAGTAATTTAAGTTACCATTTAACATCAATTTCATTTTCAAGTCACTTAACCATTTATTTACATAAGTAAACATATATGTAAATGCAATTCATATCCAAATCAGGGAATAGCATGTAAGTACAACTCAACTAGGACATACATGTCCAAATAACATAATAGTAGGATGCAGATTTGTCCTGCTAAATAGATGTCCAAACAATTCACTACTTATAGCAAAATCGGAATTTATTCTACTAAACATTTGTCCGCATAATAAACAATTACATTATAGTAGAGCGGGAATTTATTCTGCTAACAGATGTCCAAACAATCAACTTATAGCAGTGGGGATTTATTTTGCTAACACATGTCTACATAATCAAACCATTTACATAACTCATTCATAATTGTTTGTCTACTTGATGGTATCGACATTTGAATCCCTTGTGTTCAAAACCATCTTTGAAAAAGAAGTACCTTTAAAATAATTTGATTCTCGAAACAAAGGATTTAGAACTTAAAACTCCCTTTTAAAATGATTAATTACAAGTTAAACCCTTTATTAAACCAAAATTAATCTTTATTAAATTTGAACTTAATTTAATTATAAATTAAGAAATAATTAAACCTTTAATAAATAATTAATTTATAAATTAAACCTTAACTAATCCTTTATTAATTATTAAATACTAATTTAAAACCTTCATTAATAATTAAATATTCATTAATCTCAATTAATAAATTCAATAACCTTTAATTAAAACTTAAATATACATTAAACCTTTATTACACATAATTAAATCATAATTGAGTTTTAATTAAATCCTTAACTTAAATTTAACTTGATTAGTAATTAATTAATAATTATGAATTCAGGTAGGATAAGAAAATAAATATGATTAATGGAGACTGTGCTAGTTAACTTATGTATTTTCATAGATAAAATGTTGACTTATGTATATCACTCAATCGATTGACTTCCTCTTCTATCTTAGCTGCTTCGCCCCTCCTACCCTTCTGCTTCGCCTCTCTTCCCTTCCCCTCCACCTCGCCGTTCATGCCTGCAACTTCCCCTGAATCCCCAACTCCATCATGTCCATCTTATACCAGATCTGGGCGTGTTTTTAGCTTTCGTCCTTCTACCCCCCTTCGCTCTATGCCACTCCTCCACTCTGAAGCCAACTTCCCACCTCTTAAAGCCTCCAAGCCATGTAAACTAACAGCCGCTTCCCTTGGCTTTGCTAATGATGTCCTGATTGAAACTGCCTTACTTGCTTCGTCTGGTGTTTCGCTATTGCCTGGATCGCTAGTATCCACTATTGGGGTCTTTGTAGAAGGTGTTTTGCCTGTTCCAAGTGTTTCACAGGCAGCCACTTCTGGAGGTGGATTATGCTCGATAGGTGTTTGTGTTAATGCCGAAGTGCCTTCTGCTATGAATAACAATATATTGGGTTTTGGAACGTGTGTTTTTGGTGCCTCTCCTACAGTTATGAATGGTAATGATCTACCCTTTCCAGCTGTGCAGGAACAGCGAACTGCTGTACCTTCCCCGCCTTGCTCAAAAACTTGGTCGTCTCTATTCTTATCTCGGCACCGTAATGCGGGTGACTACAATCCTATTGATTTTGATATCGTGGAGGAAAATGGAGTTATGATTCATCCACCTATTGTTATGCAAGCAGGGTCAGACTATTGGTCGAGTTATTTGGTAAGATTCTTTTTGGATCCTAATCACCACCTTCATAGTGCAACTAAAGTATGCCGAAGGGCTTGGAAGCTTCGTGGTGAATTACATGTAATGAAGGTTGACTCCATGTATTTTCTTAAGTTTTCCTCCTACGAGGAGCGTCGGCATGTTCTACAGGCCGAGCCTTCTTTTTTTGATGGAAAACCTTTTATTATTACTCCATGGACTCCGACGGTAGCTAGTGCTCGAGAGCAGGTTCTATCTATTCCTGTATGGGTTTACTTTTCACATATACCTTCTGCTTTACAGCCGTTGCTTGGTTTGAATTGGTTAGCATGTGATATAGGCAAATTGAAATGCTTTGACTCTAATACAGCAGCTCAAGAAAAATTGGTGTATGCAAAGGCACTTATTGAAATTACCTCGGATAAGCCACTCCCTTCCTCTATTCCTGTTCAGCTTGCTGTAGGGCATGTTGTGGATGACCGTGTTCGTTACAGATGGGTGCATGACATTTTTACCGCCTGTCACTCCTTTGGCCACCTAGCTATCGCTTGCAAACATTCCGTCATCTCCGCGGCAGCTCCCAAAATTTCTCTGCCTCGCCCCCCGCTTAGGAAGTGGGTTCCTAAGGCATCATCCTCCGCCTCTCAGTCAGTCAAGCTTCCTGATGTGCCTATCCTTGGTTCGGACCCACCACCAGACCATGGTTTTGTGGTTCCTTCTTATATTCTTATAGATGCTCCTATTCTTGTGCCTACGCGGTTGACTGTTGTTTGGGATGAGGCCGAAAGGTGTTGGATCGATCTCAAATCTGATATGAGATATAACCCCATGGAGGATTCTTTTTTTAATTTTTTTTACAATGACTAACTGGACCTCAAATGCCTTTGTTACAGTATATCTGGTGATTCTTTAGTGCTCGCCTCGGATGGTCAATAAGCGAATTGGAATTTTGTCCTATTAGCTGATACTACTTGGGATCGATCCTTAATTTACTCTGCTGATTCTTTGGATTATGACCCATGTCTTGCTGTGCTTTTTCGCCCTTTTGAGCGTACTGTTGGGAATGTTCTTGTGGAATCTGCCCAGGTGATTGCGGACGATGATGCTTCCTCCTCTTCAGAGGAGGCCTAAGTCTTTGGGTTTTTTGTAGTAGATGTGACATCTCTGTCACAATCATGTGCTGTATTTTTCTTTTTTTCTAGTAGTTAAGGTGCTTCTACCTTACTCCTGTTGTTAAATGTTTTTATTACGTTCGTAATAAAAAGTGGACGATCTCTTATAAAATCGGTTGGCCTTGCCCAAAAAATTTAATAATTAAGCCCTTTTTAAATTAATAATTATTAAAAAAATTATATACTTAACTCATAATTAATTAAAATTTAATCAGCTTAATTAATAATATATTAAACTGATTTAATAATCATTGTTTAATGTTTAATGAATTATTAACTACTAAACTTAATTAATTAATAATTAATAATTAAAAACTTAATTGACTTTCTAAAACACATTTTTTATTAAGTTTGTAAAACATTTACAAAACTTTTAAAGTAGAAAACTCAAACTTTTAAAAAATCGAATTTTTATCGAAACTGCACCCATAGGGACTATTGCTATGGATGTCATTTTCTTAGAATTTTTCTCTTGCTTTCTTCTTTGAACCCATCCACATGGAAAGTTACTAACTTATTGAAAACCCAAGTAAGTGTTTGAAACTAAAAACAAAGTTACTAACTTTTAAATTGGTTATGATTTCTAAACCAAAGCTCGTATTTTTATATAAGAATTCTTCATCGATAAACCAAACCAAAGTGCTAACTTACTAAGAAACCTACACAAAACCATGTCTACAACATCCATAACTAAATAACAATCATAACCACAAGCAAGAATTCAACTTTACATCATTCACAAAATTATATTCCAAATCCAAGTCTAATCTTAACATACATGAATTCACATACATAAGCAACATCACAACATGATTTAAACCCAACATCCAACATCATTAGCAAGCACATGTAAAACCACAAATTTATGCAATATACCAAAGTTTAAACTTTTATTTTTAAAACCAAATGTTTATTTACCAAAAATCTTTGAAAACTTGAAATTCTTTAGAACTTGTAAAGTTTGGAGAACAATACAAAATCACTCGAAAAAGGGTCATCTTTCCCTTGATGTTTGGCCATGTTACTCTTAGAATCTGGACAAGTGGTAAAAAGAAAAGTTCTTGAAAATTATTTTCTTTATTATTTTAAAAAAAGAACCACTTAATTTGGATTTTCTTTGAGGGAGATATGGTCAAATGAAGGAGTGATATTTTCGGCCTTGATAATATGGGTCTGAAAATGAGTCAGAAACCCAAAAATATTTGAAATTTGAAAAAGTGGTTCAAATAAAAGTTGTAGCCACTGGAATTATACATGGTTTGAAAAAATTAAAATCTTAATTTGGAGTAGTATGGAGGAAGTTATGGCCAAATGAAATGGGAGGTAAAATGGAGGAAGTGGAGATGAAAACAAGTGATTTAAAACTATGTTTTTAAAAGTTTTAGAGCAAGAATTTGATTTTTAAAAACCTAGGATTTTAAATTAGAAGCCATGGAAACTTTAAGGAAGAAGGATGGAGGAATTTTAGAGAGTAAGAATGAAAGGGAAAATGAAAAATAAATAATGAAAATTGATTTTATACGAAATGGAATAAGTAAAATTACTAAACTACCCTTGTACCATGTCCTCCAATACCCTCTTGCCACCTCACCTACTATGTTCCCTCCCTTAAATTTGAAATTATCATGTCCCACCCCATTTTCCAATTCTCCAACATCCATTTATTACTAATTGTACTTTATGTACTTTAAGTCGCCAAAAAGTCACATTATGTTCCCTTAAGCTTCTTATCTTTAACACTTTATTAAACGTCACCTTAAACCCTAAATTAACCTAAGTATGTATATATACTAATACATACACATACATACATACATACATACATACATACATACATACATACATATATATATATATATATGTATGTATCCTAACTTATTTCTAAAAGAATGTGTATATACTTGTCCTATTTTGATGACAACTTTAGCCGATGAAAAGTCGAAAATTCCGGAAACAAATTCCGGTCACATTTTCAATCTTTCTTCGAACTAAATATTTTTGTAAACTAAATTTGAAAATATTTCACCATCATTATTTATTATTTAAAGGAGTTTTATTTTAATTATAAAAACCATTATTTGAATATTTAAAATTAATTAAACATTCATAAATCAAAGTAGTGAAATTCCGGGGCGTTACACAAAAATTGGTAAAGAAATTCATTTTGTCCTTGGACGTACAAAATAGTTTATGAACCACATATTAATTTCTGTGTTTATTTTCTTATAGTACACCTTTAATTTTCACTTTGCAGTGCAAATTGTCATCCAACTAGTTACATTTTTCTCATACTTGAGAGTATTCTGCGTTATGTGTGCTATGTATATGGTGAAATGAATAATCCACTAACATAAATGTCTTTAAATATAAATGATTAAGTCTTCTTCCTAGAACATTGAAGTAGATCAAGTTCCTTCATTTCTCCTCGCTTATTTTTGTAGCATTATTACTCACGTCGCATAATCTTCTGGTTGATCCTTCATCAGAGTAAAAAATCCTATCATTTGAATTTTAGAATTATTTCCTACAACCATATCATTCCATGAAATCGGTTTTGTTCCTTTGAGCATGGGAGTTTTAAGCTCTATTTCGATCGACGATTAATTCCAAGTATATTTCTTAGATTAAAGAACTTTAGCCTTGTTGGTTAGGGTATCTCTTTCCTTTACTTCTTGACATCTAGAGGTCCTTATCGCCATCATTTTAATCTTTGTATTGGATTTTTTTAGATAGGAGTCAGTTCAAAACATGGTAGACCTGATTAGTGTATATTTTACAAAGTACCCAGTAGATTTCACATCCTTAATGCAATAAACTTTTTGCATACACCTTTTAAATCAAATAGGTATAATATTACTATTTGCTAGATTATGAGGGTTAATGTATTATTGTTATATATTAGTTTGAATTTTTAAAAAATAATTATTGAAAAGAAAAGAAAATATGTTTCTATAATTTTTTTGTAGCTACATTAGTTTTATTATCTTTGTGTGCATGTCTCAACGCCTTTAAATTAAAAATCTAGAGACATCGTGTTGGAACTGGGCCAGCCCACAATGGAAGATATGGGTGAATTTCAAAAAATATTACCCTATAGGGTCTTTATTGTGCTGAATTCTAATTTATTTAGAACATTTCTAAATTTAATTAAAATAAAAAAATTATTTCATATGAATTTATAAATAATGAATCAAATTTTATTTAGTTCAAGTTCAATTAAAAAAATGGCACACATATGTATCATGTACATACATGTATGGTGTGCATATGTAACATAATAATCCATGCAAGGTATAACATGCTCATACATGAATATTGGGATTTGCATCGCAACGGATATGTTAGCACATCTTATATGTATTGTATGTAGCCCAAATATATGTATGTATATATAAACACGTTACTTAAATAAATATTAAAATATAAATATTTACTTATATATAAAATATATATATTGCATAAATGTAAAACGTTAATAATATAAATATATATAAATTAGATATTAATTAAATAAGTGAGTGTATATATATATATATATGCATATATACACATTCATATTATATACAAAGTTTTTTCTAAATATAATATACACGTATGTTTTACAGTAAGAAATTAATATATGTATATATATTTATTTATGTATCTATATATAATTATATTTATAATATCTAAAGTATTTATAAATATGCGTACATATATATTTATATTTAGATAATTATATAAATTATGAAAACTAAATAAAATTAAATATTTATTTTTATAGCTTCTAGATCTAATACACAACAGATAAAATATTTTATTATAATTTTATATTATTAAATTATTTGTGTGTGTGTATATATTAGCCGAATAGCATTAAAATAATATTTAAAATATTTTCGTGATATATTTTTCAAAATTTAAATTTTCTAAAAGACAAATATGATATTAAAAGGTCATAAAAAAATTACATAATTTTCTGAGTCAAAATTATATTTTTTGTTAGTAAATTAATTTCAACCGCATAATTAAATGATTATTTTTAAATAATAATTTTGATTTTTTGGTTTTGAAATTTTGGCCAAAAGATAATATGATGACGAAATTTTCCTGTAAAATTTAAAATATAAATTTCGAAACATATATTATTTTATGAATTATTCAACTTATATTTCAATTTAAATAATATTAAAATTAGTAAATAATTATTAAAAATACTTTGTTATTAGAGGGAATTAGGGAAAATGACAAACTTTGAAAAAAAATTAGGCTGAAGAACATGAAGTTTTATTTTTAGGCTGAAGGACAGATGCTAATTATAATTAGCATTATATTCAACTTTTACACTATACAAAATGCTAGTTTTATCTAGCATTATATTCAGTTTTACAATATACAAAATGCTAGTTATAACTAGAATTGTCCTTCGACCTAAAAAACAGACTTGTTGTCCTTCATTCTAAATTTTTTTCTAAGTTTGTCCTTGTGCCTATTTTCCTGTTGTTATTACCTAAAATTATATGTAGTGCAAATTTGCATATATAAAAATATAAGATCAATTTTAACATTATATGATGACATAATTAACTATAAGTCTTTTAATTTATGTAATATGGCATATTAATATAAATAAAATTAATTAATAAAATAATAAAAATTAAAATAGATTTTTGGCTATGTATACATAAGATCTATATAAAAATGTTTTTCTTATTATACATACATACATATAACCATTCAACATGTGACAACATTCATACATATAAGAATCTCTCCTAACTAACAATATAATTATGATATATATAAACAATCAATAGAATATTATACATTAATTATAAGTCATATGAAATAATAAGACCATACCAAAACCTATGCCTTGGAGTACACGTTGCTATGATGAATTTCCCTCCTTAGAAATCTTCTCAATTCGGCAGATTGCTAGTCCTTGAAAAATAGACCCTTTGCTATCAAATAGCTATAACTTTGAATTGATTTGATTTGAATATCAATGGAGCTCTAGAGGCATGGATCGGCCAACAAAATAGAGAAAGAAAGCAGCCAAAAAGTTCTTCAAATTTAGGGTTAGGGGCCTTTTTATATATAGTCGTTGAAATAGAGAAAGAGAGAGAGAGAGGTGGATCACATCTTATACCGTTTCTCACCAAATCCTAATGATCCATCTCTAAAGCCTTCTACCCTTTTTAGCCATCCCTATTCCTCATGTTTGCTGCCAAAAATAACTTCCCAACATCATGGGCTAATAGCCCATTTAAGTCCAAATAAATATTGCTGATTAAATCTTTTTTAATTACTTGTCGATATCGCATATCGATCGATATATTTATAACTATTATAAACATATACAATAATATTTATTCCTCAAATCATATTCCAAATTTTATAATCGATATTTCATAATATTAATTTATTTCTTTAATTTATAACAATTATAAACTTATTAAATCATTTGGTCTGAAGAGAAATCATCATATTGGTTGTGTGACTCGTCACGTGTAAATTCAGTCAGCAATTAACATCAAACTATTCAAATGTGATAATTCATACGTCACTTAGCAGGTAGTGTGATATTTTGGCCAAATTTATCGCTTACTTAGTTTTGGTAAAGTCCAATTTTACGTTAGTAAGCGTTACCTGGGTATGACATTTATTTTACACCAATTCTCTTCATCAAAACTATATCACTTTGGACTTATGGAATTTGGTAATGGTCAAAATTCCAATATCGTCCATATTCAACTCTGTGTTCCAAAAACAAAGTCTTTGGTTTAATAATAAAAATTATTATTAACTGAAATGCTCTGGCCAGAGACTTTCACTTTGAGTTGACTTGAGTTGACAGTGATACTAACCCCATATAACCAAGGAGACGAATCCTCTCTTTAATAGTGCTTCACTTCCAATACTTCCACTCGACCCAACTATAGTCAGTTGATTAACACCATGCCATGATTTGACTATAATCAAAGTAGAGCTTTCATATTGAAGACCCATAGTATTCTGAAGTTGAGAGAACTGTGTAAATCTGTCACATCAATATTTTTTGTTTGATCTTAGTTATATTAACCAACAAAAAACTACCGAGTGAGTACCATAGTTATCCAATAACTATCAGTATGGAACCGCTAGGTGCCCCCAGCAGCTATGAGTAATACACTATCCAAAATTTGGAGATCGTTATGTACTCTAGTTTCAATGGATACATCGATATTCAGTCTTGATGCATCTTGACTAGGAACATTAAAATGGTATATTTATTTTATTGTGATAAATTACTAACGGTTACTACACTTTGTAACTACTATCATAAAACATACCATTTATGGATCTTTCTATTAAATATACTTTTAATTAAATTAATAAATTAATATAACAGTATTATATCAAGTATAAAATAGAAAGAAAATACCTTTAGTTTCGAACAAGATTGGTTATTGAGTTAGATATATGTAACAAATTGCATAATTTCCCCTAGGCATACCCATAACTCTATCAGTCTCCCACTTGCACTTGGGTTCAATTATGGAATCTTATTTCAACTTCTCTAATCGGTTTCCTCAAAACTGATTAGGTCAGTCCCTCAGTGAACGGGTATATTATTATGTTTCAGTTATCTACTATGACAATCAACTTTTTCTGATGCTAATAAACTACTTTTATCATGTGGAACAATTTAGAGTATGTCTCTCGACCTCCAGTGAGCTCTAAGTTATGTTATGAACTATATAATGACATTGTAATCATATAACAATGTTGTGGGATTCTCAACATTTGAAATCACCCTCGGCTAAGTTATAAATTTATGCATTTATACTTATATACAATTCTTCATTGCTGCCTATTCAAAGCGATGTACTTAGCCTTTTCCATTGAATCAGCTATAATCTTTCATTTGGAACAGTTCCAATTTAAAGATTCTCAACTAGAATTTATTATTGACATATTATACTCAATATCACTTATGAAGTTTGAGTCCAAATACTCCTTCATAAGGAGTTTTTTTATTCCCGTAAACAATTCTCTAGTATTTTATAAATACATGAGAACTCTTCAAACTATCATTCAGTGATATCAATTTGGATTTAATTTTTGCTTCATGTATTAAATACATGAACAAATCACAATATCATAGATAACATATCATGATAATTCATATTACCAATGCATAAGGAATTCATCTCACATGTTCCGTATTAAACAAAATAAGGTGTCATTGCATATCGATTTGGGACATTCTCAATATCTTTTATACTTCCTATAAAAGACATTATTTACAAATCCAATGTCGAATATTAAAACAACTAAGACTGATTTTAATACAAGAACATTGTTAAAATCAGCAATGTGTTGTTTACTTATGTAACGTCCCGGATTTTCCGACATTTAATTTTGAACATTAAATGGTTTTAATATTGGATTTGGAAGATAAATTGATTTTTGAATATGAATATTTTGATTGAAATTATAGAATGGATTTAGATTTCAAATATAACGATTTATCGTAATACGAAAATGGTGAATGATTGAAATTTGAGTTGAATATGAATCGAAAATGATTTCTAATGTTGATATAAATTCTACTTGAATTAGAATTTAGTTAATAAGTTTTAAAAACTGAAATTTCAAGTGATTTCGTAAATTTTGGAAATCGTCGATTTAATCGACGCATTAAAATAGCAATCTAGGCACAATCTTGAAATTCGATGAAATAAGTTCCATTGGATCTGTAATAGTGTATTATTATCAGATTTTAAATTTCGTAGCGTTTGGATTTACCGTTTGGTCGTACGGGATAGAAACACGTTGAAATTAATATTGAAAATTTAATATAATAATTAGATTCAAAAAGCTATCTTCTCCATACAATCGAATTAGACCTCGAGACTTGTTCCATGGCGTTTGGAATAGGGGTATAACAATAGGAAGGCCAGGCCGCATGCCTCGATAGGAGTTTGGGATTTTGAAATATGCTAAGCGGGATATTTTGAAATAAAATAATATTATGAAAGTTAAAAGTCAACCCTCGAGCCACCCTAGCCTGCTCACGCACCACCCTACCATCTGCACGTGCTGCTTCCATCAGTTTAAAATTGCATCCCCTTCTTCTTTTTGCTCGAACGAAATCAAATTATAAAAAATAAAAATAAAATCAATCAATTCACGAGCGAAGTCGCGTATTAAGTTTTAGGATCGATTGAAATCAGATGGGCGCATGCGCGGTTGTGAGGAAGGGCGTGACTACAGAGGTGGAGCGACAAACCCTAGGCCTGAGGTCGTTCGAGTGAGATTGGGGATAGCATGTGGCTGGGGCATGGTCGCAACAACTTGGAAGTGGCGTGCACGAGCAAGGAGTGGCGGTCAATGGCGATTAGATGGACGCGGTGATGGGTTTGACGAGGTCGATGTCGCATTTTGAATAGCCGATAAGAAGAGGTTGAGATGCATAAGCGGGCTAAACGTGTTTAGGGTAAGCTATTTAACGTTAACTAAGGAAAATCTTATTAAATTGTTTTATATAAATCGATATATTAGTAAAATGCATAACTTGCTTGTACGAGGTCGAAATTGCGCGAAACTAGCGGCATTGGATCCATAATGATGTAAGCTACATTATGAGATTAATTGGAGTTGATTTGAATAGCAGGAATTTTAAGTTAAATCGACGTCGTTCGATTTAATTTAAAATTGGGATAGTTTGCAAATTTAAAATCAAGGTGAGTAAATCTCACTCAATTTGGTTGACTGGTTTAATTTATAGCAATTAAAAATTAATTATTGGATGATTGGTTGAGTTGATATATTATTATCAGTTGAATGTTATATTATATGTATAAGTATATATATTAGTAGTTGGATATATTTCCCACTGTTGGAGCGGATGAGACACTATGCGCCCCGCATAATAGCGGATGACCCTATGTTACCACGATATCCCACCTCGAAGTGGGATTGGTATTTTATGTTATATAACATCTATGGTTATAGGGAAACAGGTCGGAGTATCCAACTAGATTCCTCAAATATATTGATTGTTTATCATATATAGCGATATATGATGTGATTGAATAATCTGTTATGGATTTTTGTGAGATTTGATTTATTGGATGCTATAGTAGCATGGCCTTAAATTTGTATTTTAAATACCATAAATATTATTTTTGAATTTGAAGGAATTAAAAGGAGATTTTGGATATAAAAATGTTTATATCGAATTTGGATTATTTTAAAGGAAATTGATTTGGATAAAATAATGGTTTGATTTTGGGTTGTACTTAACTATGCGTAAAAGGTTTTAAATTAGATTTTTAAAATAATGTATATATAGGATTTTTAATAATGGATTTTTAAATGATATTTCTGAAAATATGGAAAAGAAGTTGAAATCAATATTTGAAATAGATTTGTAAAATAAATGGGATTTATAAAGAAATGGATTCATAAATGAAATTATTTTTATAAACGAGTGAATCCCAATTGAGTTTATAAACTTAAACGATGTTTATAAATAAAGGGAAATGATTATTAGTTGATAAATTGAAACTATAATTTACAATGTGAATTTATATCGAGAAATGGAAATCGGGTTTTGAAAAAAATAGTGGATTCTATTTTTGAAATGTGAGAATGATTATGAAATCGAAATGAAAATCGATTTGTGATAAATCGAGAGAGATTTATAAATAGAAAAATTGTGATGTTAAATGTTAAAAATAAATGATTATCGAGAAGTTAAGTTTTATTTTCAGAAAAGAATTTTCATTTATTAAACTATGTAGTTTAAAAACTATTATTTAGATTAAAATATTTTAGAAAAGTAGTTATTCAAATATTTAAATTGGTTGGAATGAATTCTAAAATTTTATAAACAAGCTTTGTAATTCGAATAGTATTATTTATAAATGAATTGGAAATTAGTTATCATTGTTTATTTAAAAGGCGTCTTGATATTTTAAATAAATTATTTAAATGTGTTTGAAAATTTATTTTTATTCTTTTAAAATACTTATTTTATAAATATGGAACTTTGGAAATTAGTTGAAGTTATTTATAAATACTCTCGAGATCTATAAATCGGGTTTTCTTTAATGGATGTGATTTTATAAGAGATAATCTTATAACGGAATTTTGGAAACTTGAGAAAATATCCAAAATGTTTAAATATGAGAACTTCGAGAATGAATCTGAATTCATAAAGATGTTATAAATGGTTAGACGAGATTATAAGTGAGTATAATCGATTTTGGAAATTGTAGAAAGGAATTAATATAAATTCTGGAGATTTATGAAATGAGTTATAATGAGCTGCGACTTTACAAAAAGGGTTATAAATGATTTTATAAAGTTGGAATAAGGAAAGATTTCCTCGTTTGTGAATAATACCTACAAATTCGATAGGTTATGAATATTTCCTAAGTGTTGAGAAGTAAGTGATTTTGGAAATTATATTTAAATTTTCCTAAGTATTAGAATAAGATGATTTAGAAATGTTTGACTATGGGAGGGTTATACAGAAATATTTCTAAGTGTTGATAGAAGTTGAAATATCCTGTTATGGATTTAAGTATTTGAATTTATTCTCAAATATTTGAATATTGAAAGAGATTCGAATATATATCTTTGTAAAGATATTTTTAAATAAATGTTTAAAGATTTATAATATGGCTTAGTGACTGCTTAAGTCTGAAATTTGATAGTTAAATAACCGGCTATCAAATCTGGCCAATTTCATTGATCATTTCGAAGAGTCTGGGATCAGATTTAATTATCCGAAAACCACTTTGATCCAATTTGAGTGTAGCGAATTGTGATATCGTGAAGATAGTGAAGACGACGATCTTTAAAGAGATTGGTTTGTTCAGACCCAGAACAACTTGTATGGATGAATGCTATCATTTGCATCATGTTCTGGAAGGCAGTGTTAGCATGCCAAGTATGAATGCTATTCAAAAGGTAAAATGTAGCCTCAAGCCTCAACAGTCGGGAATGACTAAAACAGGGGAGATGCAGCAGGGCTAAGTGGGTCGCACCCAATTAGGGTATGTTATCACTTTTCTAGATACCCTCAGATATATTATAATTATGGATATGGTTGTGCATGGGAAAGAGAGCGCTCGATAGGGTAGGAACACCCGGGGTGATAACATATTCGGTACTATCCAGTAAGGGGTAGGCCGGTCCTGTATGCCAGGGATCGTTAGGTACGACCTCATTACACTTTTCTAGAAGTGTACTGTGATGGGCGATACCACAGTAGCCTAGTCATTGTATGGAATCCAATATCCAATACATTCCTGTATGGTTTTGATTGTGCCCAACTATGCTGAAACGTGAGATGCAAGCATTTCAGCTATTTTATAGTTTATTTTCTATAGACACTATTATAATATCAGACGATTTTGGTATAAAATGTTTGGATTATCGTAAGGTAAAAACCCGTCGTGTTTATGTGTGGCATGGTCTTACGAGATACCTTTGTTTTTCAAAGGATTTTGATGACAGTAAAAATTCAAATTGAGTGTGTTTTCTCATGCTGGTTTTCCAGACTGACTCGGGTGTTATTTTATTATAATACTTAGGTCAGACCGAGTATTACAGATTTAGATTAGGATGCTATGGAGCTCAGGAGACGAGCTGGGGGATTCTCAGGCGTATTATACGTACTTGGTTATTTCCACTGTGTGAGTCATGTTGTATATTCAGTATTTGTGAGGACAAGTTATTATAACTGTCCAGATTGATTGTTGATTGTTGTACTCTGATTATTGTGTGTATATTAACGGCTACAGATTCTTTTTTATAAAAATATATTATTATATATTATATTTTGTTCCGCTGCGATTGTGAGATTCTGTGTTGTTGTTTCTTTTTTCTTCTTCTATCTTTTCTCCTTTACCCCTAATGATCTGGTATTTTCGGCACTTGATTGCTCGTCATGTTGTACTGTGAATGTATTGATGTCGATTTTCGAGGGTCGAAAACTCCGGGCTATTACACTTGGTATCAAAGCGCAAGGTTAAGCGAGAATCTTGGCTTTGGTGAGGATTACTTATTAGAGATAGGGTCAGTAGTACCCTAGAATGAGTTTGAGTGTATTAATAGATATGAGCGCATATTTGTTAGTGATATAAAATGTTTTATATTGTGTTGGTTGATTTATTGAGTGGCTTATGAATTATGGTCGACGCAGTCGGTACAACTGTATCAATAGGGGTTTCTAAACTCTTGAACAGAGCAATTCGACACAATATTGTTTTAAAGTGGGTAAATGAAATAATTTTACCCAAATTATATTTGGATATAAAAGAAATAAATTTCTAAAATTATTATAGTATATTGATGTGTTTGGTTGATATTATTATAATCAAATCAAGATTTAAAAAAATTGAAATGGTTTATATAACCAAATAGAAATTGTATAAGTATGATTATACATATGAGTTGTAATTAAAAGTGGATTCAAACCAGAATCTGGAAATTTAAATCCCGGAAGATTTGAGAAATGTTTTAAATGGATTTGAACTAAGATTTGAGGAATTTTTAAATCTTGGAGATTTTTGGAAATATTTCCAAAGTGTTTTGAAAAGGACAATGGTGATATTATTTTTGGAATATTTCTGAATGGGAGGTTTTAAAATGGACACAAAAGGTGATAAAGCACTGAACTCACTTCAATCGTTGGAAAATAATCTTGGTGATGATGGCCGTATCATTAGTCTTCATTTTCGAGTTTCTAAGTGATGGATTGGTACCATAATTATTTGTTTTGGACTTGATTGGTAAACAAGTCTTGTTTTAGAAATTCCGGAGGGAGTTTTGTTTTGGGTAAACTAGTTTGTTTCAGAAATTCCGAAGGGAATTTGCTTTAAATGAAACTAAGTTGATTTTGAAATTTCCAAAGAAATGGTTTGTTAAACCAAAAGAGCTATATATATATATTGATTTCAAAATGATTTGAAAAATCAAAAATCAAAAAATGGGTGTTTGAATTCTGGAATTCTCATAAATAAGCTTTGTAAATCGGAAGAAAATAAGTTTTTGAACTTACAAATTGAGAATGGTGTTAATAAGGAAGAGAAATGTGAAATTTAAATATGGAATAAAAATTTAACTTAAGCTAAGTTAAATAAAAATCGATTGGATTGAACGATATCAAATTGAATTGACTATAAACATAAATTGTGAAGTGATTATATAACTATATGTTATAAATATAGAATGTGAGTAAACTTAAGTGGAAATTCCCGGAATTGTGAATAAATAAGTTTGTATAACTTATTAACTGAGAAAGTGGAAAAGTATGACCAAGCTAAAATGGTTAAGTATTTTGATAACAAGGAATGAAAATCCAAATTTGAATTATACAATGAGTTGAACTCAAGTCAAACAAACTGAAGAAATTTTTTAAATGAAAATCTGATTCTGGATTATAAAATGGAAGTAAACTAATGAGATAAATTAATTAGTAGATTGAATATGAAATGAGACTTGAGTTATAAATGGAATTCGACTTATTTATTGGCGAATTAAATATATTTGAACGTGGTTGATTGAAATAAAATGGATGATGAATTGGAATTGAGTAAATTTAATATAAAATCACTTGAAAAGTGAGGTAATGAAGTGAATTCTTGAAATAAGTCAAATGAAATGGATAGTGATCGAAATGAATTAATGAAATGATCTCCAAGTGATATAGGATAAATTGGGATATACTGAGTAAATGGAAGTGAATAAATTGAATGAGAATCAATGGAAAATAGATAAATTGATTTAAAATCAATTTGAAATGGATAAATTGAATTTGATGAAATGGTTTGTTAATGAATTAGCATGGTATGAAATGTTGTTGATATAAGATGAAGTAAATAAAACTTTGTGAAGGGCATGGGTGTGAATATGGATCGGATTCAAGTAAATTTCATATAAATCAACGGAAATTTGAATAAATGGCATATAAATTGAATTGGAATTGAATAAGTGAATACTTGAACCTTGTATTTGCATATGCATTATAAAATACATGATCTGACAAGTTTATTTAATGAAATCTATGTGTTTAATTAGTTAAATGCATGTAATATTATTAAATTTTAGAATTTTGGAACTTATACGTTTATTTTGAGTAAGTACAGGTACAGGGAGCTGTTTGGATAGATTTTGGTTGCGTAGTTGCATATAAATTAAGCGAATTCGCTTAATAACGCTAAAATAAGGTACGCTTATGAATTTAGCGCTAAAAATAAAAATATTGTTATATATTGCGTTTTTCGGCCATGAGAGCCGATGTATATCTTTTTATCATATTTGTCATATTGCAAAAGGCTCTACGTACAAGGGAGATTCTGCCAAAAAATTTCGGAAATTTAGGGTGTTAGAAAAAATTTGTAAATTTTTGGAAATTTTTTGTTAACCAAAATTTGATTCCGAATTGAAATTGAAATAAGGGATTTTGGTTTAGAAATGGAAACTAATTGTTTGAATGGAACTGAAAGATTTAGTAAAGTGAAATATCAAGTTTAACTATATGGGTTTTAACAAGTTAATGAGTTTGTTCTATCTTTCCTACTTAGCAATTTCGGGGACGAAATTTTTTTAAGGGGGAAGAAATGTAACGTCCTGGATTTTCCGACATTTAATTTTGAACATTAAATGGTTTTAATATTGGATATGGAAGATAAATTGATTTTTGAATATGAAGATTTTGATTGAAATTATAGAATGAATTTAGATTTCAAATATAACGATTTATCGTAATACAGAAATGGTGAATGATTGAAATTTGAGTTGAATATGAATCGAAAACGATTTCTAATGTTGATATAAATTCTATTTGAATTAGAATTTAGTTAATAAGTTTTTAAATCTGAAATTTCAAGTGATTTCGTAAATTTTGGAAATCGTCGATTTAATCGACCCGTTAAAATAATGATCCGGACACGGTCTCGAAATTCGATGTATCGACCCAAAATTTGACCACTTTAAAATATACTATTTAAAGTGATTTTAAATATAAAATATGCAATGTTATATGATTCAAACAATATTAGATAGGATTTGGAAAGAGAAGTATACACAAAAATAGTAACATTTACCTATATCAACAAAAGTGACAAAATGTTGATTTCAGAAAAGTAAGTTTCAATGGTTAAATAAATTATTTTAATTTATTTATGAGTGTTTATAATTTTAAATAACATTTTACAACTTTATTTTTAAATTTGGTTTACATAAATAAATAGTTTAACTAAAACGTCAAAATGTGACCATAAAACATTTTGTCGAAAATCAACGTTTTGTCGATTAAAAGTTGTCGCAACATTGTCGCACCTTTATTTTCTTATATAGAAACATATATTCAAATAGTATAAGTATTAATTAATTCACTAATCAAGTTTACTTTTACTAAACATACTTAGAAAATTCTAGAATATAATTAACAAAAAAGTAAGCATAAAAAGACAAAAAAAAGTACAAAAGTCAAAAAGTAAAACATCAAATCAAACAAATATAATTATTACTTTCTTTACTTAATATTTAAGTAAAAATAACATAAAGTAATGATTTGAAATGTGATGTTAAGTGTTGAAAGGTTGCTTCAAAAGTAAGTAAGGTTATTTTGGTAATTTGGTAAAGGGATATTTTGGTAACTTACCACTTCATTTTTTTTCTATAAATACCAACCACTTTCTCACTTTTTTTAACACTATTTCTACCTTCTCCTTCCTCCTTGAAGCTCTCTTTAATGGCTTCTTATTCTCTCTTTTTCTTACTAACTTTTTCAAAATCATATCAAATAAACTTCAAACACAACCAAACTTTGCCAAAGACCTTAGAATACCATTAAAACATGGTTTAGCATCTAAGAAGTGAAGAAATGATGGAGGAAGGGGTAGAATAAGGGGAGGCCGAACCATATGAGAAAAGGAAGCAAGTCGGGAAGCTCCAGAGCAAGAAAAAGAGAAGGAAGTGCCATCGATTTCATTCCAAGGAGCTAGGAGCAAATTCAAGTTTCTACGGAAGCTCTGCCGGATTTTCGGGAGTTTGGAAGAAGAGGTCGATAGCATAAAGCAAAAGAAATGAAGTAGAAGTTGATTAGTTGAAGTTTAAGTGAAGTGTTGTTAGTAAGAATGCTGGTAGAAAGTAAATCGATTTGGTTAAAGGTGGGAACTCATATTTAAAGTTACTAATTTCTAAAAATATTTCAAGTTAATAACATGAAAAGTTTAGTATATGTTGGATGATTTAATGGATGATAACTTAGTTGATTTTATGTTTGTGATATGGATGATAACTTGGTTGATATTATGGTTGATTATATGTTTGTGATATGGATGATAACTTGGTTTGATAAATGATAAGAAAAATGGTTAGTAAGCATAGTTAATTTAATAGAATTTAAATCCATATAAATACGTGTATGGAAATTATTTAGCCTCTTAATGAAATCAAAATATCTAAGAAGATAGAAAATGATATAATACTATAATATGAAATAAAATGGAAAATGGGTTTGAAATATGAAAAATATTGTTTAAAATGATTTAGAAATGTTTTATAAACATTTGAAAGTGTTTCCATGAAGTTTGAAAAGAAATTGAAAATTTAGTCAAAAATAGGCGCGTCGCGTAACTGTAGTTCACGATTTCGCGCCATAAAAGTCAAACAAGTGTAAAAGTTGGAATATAGCTCAGAATTCTTCGAGATAAGAATTTTTTGGTCTATTATATCCACAGTTTTCCAACGAAGAAAGAAAATCTAGATTTCGATAAGTAGATTTTAAGATATGAGTAAAACAAGTTTTTGGAAAAATCGCGGTTTTGCAGTTCGGAATCCAAAACTGGATTTCTTTGAAAATGATGTCTTAAAATTGTTTAAAAATATGAAATAAATCTTATAAATATTTTAAAATGTTTTTAAAGTGATTTAAGTAATAAAAATAGATTTTCAAATAATAAAAAGTCGTTTTAATCAATATAGCTTTAAAAAAGCACTTTCCGTAGCACTTTTTCGCAGCACTTTTCAATAACTTTTGAAGTATAGTTTTAGCACAACCGTTCTTTTCCGAATCTTTTGTAAAGGTTCTTAAATGGTTAATAGAGTATTCTAAGGGTGATTTGAAGGATTTATGGAATGGTTAAATAAACGAATAAGTGTTTTAAATAATGATTTGGAAGTTATAAATCATTTCTAAAAATGAAAGGAGTATGCAGAAACAACTAGTATATTTGTCCCGCTTGTGAGATCTAAACGGTAAAACAAGGTGTATAACTAAGGTTAGGAATTGAGCAACCAGTGCCCTGAACTTACCTGGCCTTCATTTTATCTTTTAGACGAGGGGTGGAACAAATCGAAAGGAAAGCCCGGATGCTCTAAAAGATCATAATTAAGTTTTTTCCAAGATAAAAGAAAAGAAACAAATTCTTTGAATTTATTATAAATGGTTTATACATAAGATTTATAATATCGATATTTTATAAATAAAAGTAATGGAATTATAAACGAGTTTTATAAGTGTAAAATGAAGTTATAAATGAAAGATTATAAGTAAATAAGATTTAATGAAGTGGAATTTTATAAACGTTGTTTTATAAATATTAGAATTGGTTTTGTAATAAAATTTATATATGGATTTGCAATTGAGATTTAGAAATGAATTTATAATGGATTTTATAAATAATAAGATTTGAAAGGAATGAATTTGTAAATAAGAGATTTATAAGTAATTAACTTATAATTAGATTTTGACTTATAAATGAGATATAAATGGAATTTGTTAGTAAAGAAATTTTGTATATGGAAGTTTAAAAATATAAATGGAATTTATAAACACTGTTTTGTAAATCTAAAATCAATTTAAAATGATAAGTTAAATATGAAAGTTCATTAAAGGAATTATTTTCGTGATTTTGGACAGTGAATAATGCTTTAAATTAAATATTTAGAAGTAATGAATTTGGCAAAGGAATTATATTCGCGATTTTGGATAGTGAATAATCCTTTTAATTAAATGGATGTTTTGGAAAGTGATATTATAAAAATGGAGTTTAAAAGGTTTGATAATAAAATAAGTTGTGAATTTACTTATTATTAAAATAAGTATATGGAAATGTTTTCCAAATATCCAATAAGTGAAATGGTTGTGAATATTATCTTTTTAAAAATATTTTGAAGTGAATAATTGGGAAGTGTTTTGAATTATAAACGATTAATAAAAATCAGGCCCAGTGATTACTTAAGTGCTAGATTTTGTTTGTTACTTTGATAGTTAAATAACCGACTATCAAATTTGGCCATTTTAGTTCCTTAACTTGATGTAGAAACTAATTAGTCGTACACTTAGTACGTAACTGGTTGTGTAGGCTTGATCATCGTTTGTGTTGAGAATGTTGATTTGTATAGTGCAGAGTGATTACTCCAATCTATCGAGCTTCCTTCTTGGCCGAAGAATAACAAGTTGAAAGTTGGAGACGTGATAAGTCTATGAGACTTAGTTTCTGTGTGAGGTTGAGAAACGCTTTTGCGTTGTTGGTGCGAAGAGACCGAGCTCAAATTTATCTAAAACCCACTTTGGACCAACATATATGCGATGATTGTGCAGGTTGGTCGATGATATTGATATTTAGGATTTTCATAGTGAAGGACTGCTTGTTGATCGTTTGGGGTTAAAATCCCAATATACATATAGTAGCAATAGTCTCTTTGTTATGAAATATCCAATGCAAGGACTGTTCACTACAAATCCTAAGGATTTCCCGACAGGATGTGGTAGGAAAGTACCTTCGGTTTGTCCTATTCCTGGACAACTTGTATGGACGAGTGTCTGACTTTGCATTTCTATGATTACATAGCTTGTAGTGACCCTGAAATCGGCCTTCGAAAATCGGCACCCGTACTTCACTTGTACTCCAAATGCCGCAGATTCAAACGCCGAATCTGGTTCACCGGAGCTTATAACACCATTAAGTATAACAACACAGCGGAAGAAAGAAATAGATGATATCATATACAACTCCAATGAATACAATATCCAGAATGATATACAACAATGATATGAATATGATACAACAATATCAGAGATATGATACAATGCTACAGTGGAAAACAGAAGTGATAACTCCAAATGATCTTCAAAAGAGAATGAATCCAACAACTCCAACATCAGCTCGAACCACCATCACGTTGCACCAAGATAAGCAACGTCAGTCATCAACTCTGATGAAGTTAACTAGCTCTAGATAATCTACTCAACCTGAATATCTGAGAAACCCAACTCTAGACTGCCCGTGTGGAAAATGGTGGGCACCCAGAGTTTAGGAAGGGAACAATAAACTCCAGGTCAGTCATGGGACTGGTGTGAGCAACAAAAACAGTTTATCTTTAAACAACAACAAAAGAATTTTAAACATTGAAATCCGCAATGCTTTTGGAAAATGAAACTACCATAAGACCTCCCACCACACACACAATGCAATCGCAGACTTGGAGGAGATTCCTTCTTATGATAGTCAAATATGCTTACTACGCAATAAAACTCTTTTGATATTATTACTAGTGCATAGTGTAGGAAAAACATTTCGAAAGTACAATATTAATCTTAGCCAACATACAACCATTATTGTATGCCTACTATAGCTACTATGTTCAATAGCAGGTTACCACCACATTCCATAGAAGGTTATACAACTAAAACCGTACAAGGCTCGTATTGTTTCTTTGGATTTCCAACAAATGGTCAGGCAAAGGAACTTCCTTACACCGAAATGGAAACGCCTCTGGAAAGACGCCCCGAGAGTCAACCTGCTCTCTGCAAACACAAGGCCGATGCTACCTCATGTTGTACAGCTGTAACTAGGTAGCTAATACACGAGCTATGCCATCCCCTGGTCGTTACCGACCTTTATCCGAGATACCTCGATCATGTGCAGTTAAAGCGCTCGGCAGATTCAAAGCAGTGGAGGTGCAAAAAGTCATAGCGGGGATATAGCGAGGATATAGCGGGATATAGCGGATGGCTCTAAAATAGCATATAAAACTCGTACTTAATGTATTTATAAATATATAAAGGGTAATTAAATGAAAAATTGTCATTCAATTGAATTATAATTAATACATAAATAATTTTAAATAAAAACATGTAACGACCCGGCTTTCTTTGCCCAGAAAGACGCATCGTTATGAAGAAAGAAAGGGATAGAAGAAGAAAAGAAAAGGAAAGAAAAGAAGAGAGAACAACAACACATCAGAAATCTCACAGCGGAACGAGAAATATATTATCACATAAGATATTACATAGTATCATATACATCAGAGTACACAATTTATATATCACAGAATAGACAGTTATAAACTTCTGTCTATTATACAACACAAGTACACCAGTACAATACAGACTAATACAAACACAGCGGAAACTCTATATATCTACTCGCTGAAGCCTCCTGCTTCACAGCTCCTCCAAAATTCGTCAAGATTATCCTGAATCCCTTGACTACTCAATACAATATTGAGTACCCAAGAGTTTAATAAAACAGAAAATAAACACTTGGGTCAGACATGGGTCTGGTGTGAGTAAACGGTTAGATTGCTTAACTTTGAAAACCTTTGAAACAAAAGTATCACGTAAGACTTCCCACAAATAAACATGGGTAAGTTTTTACCTTACGCTAACTAAAACATTTGATAGCAAATCCGATTGTATTATAATAGGGTCTAGGGTTTTCAAGTAAAATACAGAAATAGCTGAAATGCTTACATCTCACATTCCAACATAGTTGGGCACTACTAATACGTACGGCACTTATTGGAGTTTGGATTCCATACAATGGCAGGGCTACTGGGGTACCGCCCGTCACAGTACGTGGCCTAGATCATCGTACCGAGGAGTACGCCCGCTCCCCTGCAACACAAAGCCGGAACCATCCCTTACTGGATAATCCCGAACAAGACAATCCCGTAGTTGGCGCGACCAACCACACACTAAGCCGAATAAAAGAAAAGGGACCTCTAGACAGGGATCTATCTTGCTCTCAGTGGGTGCTACCCACGAAACCTTGCTGCACCTCCCCTGTTTTAGCCATTCCCGGTTGATGAGGCTTGAGGTTACGATTACCTTTAATCAGAACATATCACTTAGAATGCTCATCGTCCGCCTGACGATGTGCTGAAAGCATTCAATCCATACAAGTTCGTTCCGGGTTCGAACGAAACCGAAGGCATTATCTCGTTACACTCATTTTGGAATCACCCTCAGAGTTAACGACAATAACCCTTGCACTCTGAATCTTCATCTTCACTTGAGATTCACGACCTATCGTTAATTTGGATCGATGTGGTATTCGGGTCTCCAGACCTGGAATACCGGTATACGGAAACCCGATCCCGGTCTCATCGAAATCCAAAACGTGTCTTTTAAGGGCCAAGTTGTTTTAAAGTTAAAACAATCCAATTCTTATCTATATACACACAGATAGATAACTCAATAGATAATCTACATTATCCCAAACAAATAATTCATATTATCATTTCAATTCAACCAAAGCATCTATATCATAGATCAATCATATCTCATTAGAGATATCAACAATGAAAAGCATTCAATATCATTCATCCATTCTTAAGTAATGATTTAACATCTCTAATTAATTTAAAGTGAATTAAATTAATTACTTTATTTTATAAATCCTTCTTACTTAACCATTTATTAATTAATAAATTATCCTTTAATAATTCATTTTAATTAATCATCTTTGATTAATTATCTTTTAATTACATCCAAGTAATTTATCTTCAATTAATTACTTAAATTAATTATCCTTAACCACTTATAGTAATTAACCTTTAATTACTTCATTAGTTAATTAACTAAAATTAATTAAGTTAATCAACTATAATTAATTATATTAAACCTTAATTAATTACATTAATTAATCACTTCATTTATTAATTATTACTTAATTAACCAATCTTAATTACATCATTAATTATATTAATTAATGATCCTTAATTACAACTTAATTATTAATTATATTTAAATTAATTACATTAAGTAATTAATCTTTAATCAAACCATATTTATTAATCACTCTTGATTAACCACATTCAGTAATTAACTATCTTTAATTACTTCATTAAATAAATTAATTACTCCTTAGTTAATTTTAATTAATCCCTTGATTAATTCCAAAAAGTAATTAAATCCAAATTACTTCCATAAATATACTTAACCATTTCTATAATTGATTATCCTTAATTAATCTAATTAATTATAAAAATTAATCACATTAATTAATTACTTATCTCAACTTAATGATCTTCATCAATTCTTTAATTACTTCTCTTAAGTAATTAACTTAGATTAATCATTATTAATTACTATTTAATTTATCTTTATTAATCATTTAATTAATCACTAATTATTTATTAATTAAGTGCTTAACTATAACTTAAACAATCTTAATTACTAGATTAATTATCTTCTAATCATTAATTAAAATTTAACCTTATTTAATTAATGATTCTTAAATTACAAGTTAATTATTCTAAGAATAATTAATCTTAAACCTTAAGTTTAAATCCTTAATTACTTTAAGTAATTATCCATTTCATTAATTTATAAAACTTTTAAATTTATAAACTTTATTTAAATCCTTCTTTACATTTTCAAACTCCATTTTAAATTCAATCTCTTTTAAATACACTTAATTTCTTAACACTTTTAAGTTATTAAAAAAAGCAATTTGAATTTTTAAAAAAACTTAATTTATTTTCAAACTAAGATTCAAATTAAACTTGAATATAATTTTAAATTTAGATTTAAACTTAAATTTAAATCTTCTTTACATTTTAAAAACCCAGTTTTAACTTTTTAAAACAGAGCAGATTTCCCCTTTAACCCAGAAATTTCCCCCGAGCCTTGCCTAATTTACTCCGAGTAAAATCCCACATTGCTTCGAGTCAAGACTCGAATTACTCGAGATAACTCGAGTATACTAATTCCTAAACAAACATCACCAGACACAAATCCATGCACACCGTACATATGCACGGAGCTCCGATGAACTTCAGCCAACCTCGCCGATCACCCCACATCAGAAAACAGCCCCACGTCTCCCCACGATCACCAGATCGTCATACAGAGGCTCGAAATCAAATCGAGACTTCAACTCGAACCTGGAAACAATAACAGCCACTACCATCAAATCCTATCAACGCCTCCTTCTCGAAGCTCCGACCGCCATTACTTCTGAAACTCTGGCCAAGTTCTCGTCAACCCACCACCTACCATCACCAGAAACCTCATTGCACTCGATCCACTGTAGAAATCGAACCGATCCAAATTATTCTTCCCAGACAAACTAGGGCTACAGAACAAAATTCTCTATCGCCACTTCCACGGTGATCTACCAACACTTCTACTATTTTTCTCCACGTCTCTGACCACTCATCTTCCTCCAGAAAGATACACGAACTCCCAAACCATCGAGCTCCTCAGAAATCACCCATTTCCCCTTTTCTGGTCAAACCAGAACTGCCCATACACCCCATCATTACAAACTATGATTTGAGTTTTAAAAATCATATTTTAGTTTGGGTATTTGATTTACTATCCTGAAAATATATATTATAATGTTTGAGCTTTCACTTTTATTAAACATGCATTGATGTTTTAGATTTCCAGAAACAATACTATGTTATCTTAATCTAAACAAGTTTTTAAACTAAAACCTATTATACTACAAACATAATTCGTTCTGTAATTAAATCCTAACAAAGCTTGAATCAAAAGTTAGAGAATTTTCACTAGAATTTGAGTCTGGGAATTTAGAAACAGAGTTTCTATAATATATGTATTCACAGTCAATAATAGGCATACCACACAGACATTTCATATACATAATATACATGCATTAACATCCATATAATTATACAACACAATCTACTACAACATCCAACACATGCATCATAACAGATTTTAAAGAAAACTGTTTTTAAGATTTAGTGTTTACTCACCTTTTTAGAGATGAACAGAGCCTTGCTGGAAGCTTTGAAAAATTGAAATGCTTGCTTTAAAAACTTGAAAATCATGGCCTCTGGTTGTAAGCTTTTGAAAACTTTGCTTTTTGATTTCTTTAAAACTGAAAACTTGTTTTGAAACTGAAACTTGCTTGATTTATTTGCATGCATCCTTGGAATGATTCAGACTTGAAAGAATATTGCAGATTTGTCTTGAAAGAACAAATGTTAACAGGCTTTTGAACTTGAGAATTTTGGCTTTTGAAATGATTCCAGGTTTGAGAAGAAATCTCAGTTTTGGTTTGAGAAAAGAATTTCTATTTTGGTTTGAGAAGGTCTTCAGATTTGTTTGTGGAGATTTGATTTTAGTTTCGGTTTGAGATGTTTTTCAGTTTTGATCATTTTCTGGTTTTGGGTTTTTCTTTGTTTAGAAAATGAAATTAGAGAAGAAAAAGAAATGGAGATGTAGGCTTATATAACTTAATTTATGGTTTATAAAAATCAAAGAAAAATGATAATAAAAATTGACACTTGTCACATACATTGTTTAATTACCTTACACATATTACTAACATGACTTAATTTATTAACACTTGTCATTATATAATTTCATATTATTTTTAACAAGATTTTAAAAGCTTTTATATGTATTTCCTAAATAGATAAATACATTTATTAGTTATAAATGCTTTTCTATATTATAAATAAATGAAACCTTTAAAAGAAAATAAAATAAAACTCATTTATATCCTAATAAAATCATATACATGTATTTCATTCATTTTTAAGTGTAAAAATATCTCTTGTATTCAATTCACTATTAAATAAATATTTTCTAAATTTATATGAATAAAATTCCTTTTAAAGAAAATATTGTAAACAAATCTTATTTTAAATAAAAGCCTTATTCATATATTTTATACCCAAATAAAATAAAATAATTATCTTTTAAAGATTCAAATTTAAATCCAGATTAAAAATTCAAATTTTACTTTTAAAAATCCAATTTAAAAGTCAACTCAACATTTATATTTTAAATAAACATATTATTAACTTTGAAATTGATATAAAACTACTCAAGACAATATATTTATATATTTAAACAATACTATTAAATATTGGAAATGATAAATCTATTTTAAAATCAAATTTATAAAATAACATAATTAAATAATTATCCTTATTATAATTCAATCTATATCATAATTAATACATCACATTATTATTATTTGGTTATTTATATTTGAAAATAACAATTTTATTAATTTAAATTAAGAGATTATCACATTTTAAATTCCTCGAAATCCCGGGATATCACAAAACATGTGCAAATATACTTTAAATAAACGTAAAACTGTTATATAACATAATTGAATTTAGTAGAATATTAGAGTATTTTCATTTCTGAAAATATATTAAAAATTAAATCAAATAAATTAGTTTCATAATTTTTATAATGTATAAATGCAATTTTTTAATTCATTTTATTAAAGAAGATATAGCGGAAATAGCATAATATAGCGGGAATAACGGGATATAGCGGGGCTTAAAGCGGAAAGGCTATATTTTGGGGCTATATGGAAAAATCGTAGCGGTAGAAATCCACTATGAGATATAGCGGGGTTATAACGGGGTTATAGCGGGGTAATAGCGGGGAATTAACTACATAGCCTCGATCACAAAGCAACAACCACAAAGTATAATAAATTTGCAGCATCAACATAGGTAAAATATCTTGGCTCCATACCATGATATCACCTTTTATCCAGAAGGAAATGACATACCCTAGGGGCGTGACCCCTAAACACCTTGCCGCAACATTCCTGTTTCGACCATTACCGGGTTGTGAGGCTCGACGAAGTCTCATCCACAAAGCTACGCTTTTTCACAAAGCCATGCTTTGATCAACAAATGATCAACAGCACTTTGTATGCCACATTACCAAATTGGGAATGTATCACTAGTAACCATCAACTACATAACCTCTGAGCTCGTACGTCTCAGAGAAGGGTGTTAAGCTAAGAGAATAAATTCTCCACCACCAACAGAAATGTATTTGATAGAAACCAGCTTTACATCTCAAAGTGTAATGTCAGACACACATCCATACAAGTCCGTTCCAGGATTGAACAGAACCGAATGCACTTCCAAAGAAGCCCTTACAAATCCGGATAATTTCTAATCACGTCCGAACTTCCCATCACAAAGGGTGCTAAAATCTCTATACCGGGGATCGGCCGATGCAGAGACAATCGATGGTAATCCTTTCGTTTTCGAAAGTATTCGGTCTTCACCATCGGTCTTCAAATGCTATCCATATACGTCGTATCATTATTCGGAATGGGTTATATGACACAAAGATCCATTCATGGATTTCAAAACAATTTCCATTTTAATTGAATAGGTTTACTCGTTAAATCTTTTAATCAAGATTTAACTTATAGCTTTCAAAACTCATTTCTAAAGATTCATTCATAGTCTTTCAAAACAATTCCATTTCAAGTTGAATTAACCCGTCCGGTCTTTGAATCAAAGACTCATTTCATAGTTTTTAAAACATTTCAATTCCATTTCAAACTTGAAACCTTTCAACACAATTTAGATATCCTTTCTTAAAATGAAAGCTATTATTATTTGAAAACAAATAGTTTTCGTTTCGGAAAAATTCGATCTCATTTATACGAGTTAAAGTCTTTGGGTTAATTCAAATTCTCAAAACCATACTTTTAAAATGGTTTAAATTCATATAAACACATTTATAACTTGTATAATCTTTTAGACCAAAATTTCCAAATTATTGAATTCAATTTCAAATATTGAATTCAAATTTAAATTAAATTATTTAAATTGGAAACTTTACTAAGTTATTCAAAATAACTTTATTCTTAAAACTCCTTTTCAAAAGCTTTAACATTTAACCCAAATTCATTTTCAAAAGCAATTGAAATTAAAGTTTCAATTTCAAAAATATTGAATTGTATTCATCTGTGACTTAACTGATTTCCTCGTGAAATCCATATTTGTGTGTAAGAGTGTGGTCTAGGGGTTTCACACACAATAGTGCAACATTGCAAATCATCACATCATCATAGATTCAAATACAATGATATATTTGATAAGCGATATAACTATAACGCTTATCTTTTATTCACATATCACAGATATATATATCACAGATAAATAAATTACTGATCATCCCAGATAAATAAATTACACTGCAGATCACAACACAAATCAGAATATATCACATAGCATCACAGATCATGGATATCAAACAATTCAATCATCCAATAGAATCCAAACATCCTTAGGTAGGATCAATTTAATTATCTGATTAATTTAAATCAGATTAATTACTTATGAATAATTTACTAATCCTGGTTAATTAATATTAATTAATTACAAACCATATTAATTAATTATCCTTAATTAATTACAACAAGTGATTATCCCTAATTACTTATATTAATAAATCACAAATTAATTATCTTGAGTAATTATTCTTTAATCACTTGATTAATCGATCATTAATCATAAATTAATTATCCTTCATTACTTTCATTAAGTAATTCTCTTTAAGTAATTAATTACCCTTTAATCATTACTTAATTAATTCACTTAATCGCTTTATTAATAAATTAACCTGTCATCATTATTACTTTAAAATAAACAATTTTAAACATTTCAATTTAAAAATTAAATCTTTGAGAAACTGGTTTAAAACCTGATTTTTAAATTATCTTTTGAAAATCTGGTTATACTTCTTATAAAACTTTAAAAGCCTGAAACAAATTTTCTTTCCATGTTTCAAAACCTGGTTGTATTTAAATCTGAAAACATGTTTATATTTTAGAAATTTGAAAAACCTGCTATTTGATAAAATGAACCCGAGGCATTTCAAGCTTTTCCCAAACTCAACCCCGTGCAAACCTTATTCTTCGTTTTCCCCCGAGCAACATCATCTTTTACTTCGAGTTCGCCCCGAGACCAAAATTTCCAGATACCCCAAATTCGAGTGTGCACGTGCACAAGAAACGGCGGCAGCTCCGACCATTGTCGCGAACCCCTACACATCACCGACGACCCCTCCAATCATCACAACCCCTCCAGCTTCTACGATCTGACCAAAAATCAAAATCGACCTTCTTCATCATAACCTAGAACCCAATCATTAACGGAAAATCCATCATAGCCATCGCCTCGAGCTACCAGCGACCAACAAACTCCGACCATTGCGTCTTCATAGGCCTACGCCCCTCCATCCCCAGGTCCAATCGCTTTAATCGTCTCGACGACGACGATTCTTCACTTCAAACCTCAACGAGTAAAATTGTGCCCTAAACCCTACAAACCCATCGTGCCGCCACCACGACCACAAATAAAATCCATCAACATTTTTCCCGAGATCCCCATGCCTAAGACATCCTTCAGTCCAAACGTCGAACAACCCGACGCCGCCGATCACCTCAAATCGACGAAAATGTCGAAAACACTCAACTCCAAAATTCCCATGAATTAACACACTAAAAATCATGAAAGCCATGTTAAAATTCGTGATTTTCAAGCACGAATTCATTCATGCAACCCAATTCAGATTTTAAGATTGTTGATTTTTATCACAAATAAATATTTCACTGTTATTCCTATTTTAAAAATTATTTGATGGATAAAAATCCTGTAATTTATTTTTAAAACCATCATCATGCATTAACAAACAACTTCCTTTTGAAACTCGAAGTCAAGTGTTGATCAAATTTAAAGATTTGAATTTTTAAAAGTTGTTTGAGCATGTGAAATAGACAGAGACAGTCTGTATATATATATATATATAGATATATACACATTTAAACAGAGAAATTCAAAGCATATCATATATCCAGATATATATTTTAGATGGCCATTTATCACAGAGATTAACATGCAACCAGAATCATACTTAAGATTTTAAAAAGAATGTTACTCACTTGAAACAATGTTGAACAGAGAAAACTTCTTGTTTTAACTGTTATCAGCCTGATTCTTCTTGATCCTCCTTGCTTTGTTGAATTTAGTTGAGTTGTTGTTGAGTTGAAGTTTCAGCTTCAGTTGTAATATATTTGTCTACTTATTTTTCTCTGGTAAGCTAAGTCTTTGAAAACGAAATGAGATAAGATAGTTGATATGGAGAAATGAAGTTACAGGGTGATAATGTTATTTGTTTAAGCTGAGATGAAAGTTGTACAAGTGATATTAATGTGTTTTGTACATCATCAGATTTTTTCTTGGCTGATGGACACATTGGTGTGCTAGCATTAATTGTGTTGTACTAATACACTTATCTTATTATTTCCTTTCATTTCATTTGTGTACATATATATTTGTAAAATATTTTCATTTCGGCTGTAATGATATTGTTTTGGTGCTTATGTCTCCCCATATGTTTACATGCTTATATTTTTGTTTCATTCTTTTGCAATACTTTATCATATATTTGCTAAGGTCTTCTCTTTGGTAAACCATTCATATATACATATTTTGTTTTCTTTTTTAACTTGTCTTTATAAAAAAAATGAATTTCTATTTTTATTTGTTATTAGAATCTATAAATGTATTTTACTTTATATTATACAATTTATCTCATATATATTAAATTCTAATTCTAACTTATATATCTATTGTCTTATATTTCTATTTATTTATTTTAATTTCTAACATAAACCATTTATTTAGAATTAAATTCAAATCAAATATACACATATATATTCAAATTTACTCATATGTGTCCGTATACATATATATTCACATATATACAATATTTAAATTCATATGATTTAATATATATTCTAGATTAATTGGGGAAACTTGCTTCAATTTACAATTAATTTTACAGTTTTAATTCAAAAATTCAATTAATTATCAATTTAAATTTATATAAAATCCAGGGCCGTAACAGACTTCCCCCCTTAAAAGAATTTCATCCTCGAAATTGCCAGGGAGACACAAAGATTGATGAAGAACATTTCATCAAATCAAACTGAATATCTATTCTGCATTTGGCTTACCAAATCAGAATACCAATAATAGATACAAGAACGAATCTGTTTAATTTTTCACACGATACCCGGGTTATCCAGATCTACGAAATATGCAGTGGCATCGGTTAGTTCGAAGGGATAACTAATCATTCGTAGAACATATCCGAACCCAAAGAATAGATAGATATATGGATACAATACCAAAGTTTTTTTAATTTAGAACTAAAGTATACCTATCAACCATAGCAACCAAAGCAAACAATTCATCCAAACAAACAATTCCGACCTATTTGGAGTTTATGTCCCATATTAATATATCGAATCTCCTTCTTCCTGGATCTACCAGGAACTATCAAAGAATTGAGAAAAGATGTTGAACAAAAGAGATTGATAGAGAAAAGATTGCTTCCTTGTTGTTATAGAGTATTGACCATTTCATAGTGGTATCCCCATGTCCCCTATCTCATCCTCTTCTTACACTCATACTTACTATCAGTGGATAGTAAGAGAATTTACTGAGGCATACGGACGGATATCTTAGAGATTACTCATTCCAGGGTATACTTCACCCTATCTCTAATGAGCTACTTAATGTGTTATACTCCTGAGCTAAAGTTCAACCATAGCTCTGATACCACTTGTAATGACCCTGAAATCGACCTTCGAAAATCGGCACCCGTACTTCACTTGTACTCAAAATGCCGTAGATTCAAACGCCGAATCTGGTTCACCGGAGCTTATAACACCATTAAGTATAACAACACAGCGGAAGAAAGAAATAGATGATATCATATACAACTCCAATGAATACAATATCCATAATGATATACAACAATGATATGAATATGATACAATAATATCAGAGATATGATACAATGCTACAGCGAAAAACAGAAGTGATAACTCTAAATGATCTTCAAAAGAGAATGAATCCAACAACTCCAACATCAGCTCGAACCACCATCACGTTGCACCAAGATAAGCAACGTCAGTCATCAACTCTGATGAAGTTAACTAGCTCCAGATAATCTACTCAACCTGAATATCTGAGAAACCCAACTCTAGACTGCCCATGTGGAAAATGGTGGGCACCCAGAGTTTAGGAAGGGAACAATAAACTCCAGGTCAGTCATGGGACTGGTGTGAGCAACAAAAACAGTTTATCTTTAAACAGCAACAAAAGAATTTTAAAGATTGAAATCCGTAATGCTTTTGGAAAATGAAACTACCATAAGACCTCCCGCCACACACACAATGCAATCGTAGACTTGGAGGAGATTTTTTCTTATGATAGTCAAATATGCTTACTACGCAATAAAACTCTTTTGATATTATTACTAGTGCATAGTGTAGGAAAAACATTTCGAAAGTACAATATTAATCTTAGCCAACATACAACCATTATTGTATGCCTACTATAGCTACTATGTTCAATAACAGGTTACCGCCACATTCCATAGCAGGTTATACAACTAAAACCGTACAAGGCTCGTATTGTTTCTTTGGATTTCCAACAAATGGTCAGGCAAAGGAACTTCCTTACACTGAAATGGAAACGCCTCTGGAAAGACGCCCCGAGAGTCAACCTGCTCTCTGCAAACACAGGGCCGACGCTACCTCACGCTGTACAGCTGTAACTAGGTAGCTAACACACGAGCTATGCCATCCCCCGGTCGTTACCGACCTTTATCCGAGGTACCTCGATCACAAAGCAACAACCACAAAGTATAATAAATTTGCAGCATCAACATAGGTAAAATATCTTGGCTCCATACCATGATATCACCTTTTATCCAGAAGGAAATGACATACCCTAGGGGCGCGACCTTTAAACACCTTGCTGCAACATTCCTGTTTCGACCATTACCGGGTTGTGAGGCTCGACGAAGTCTCATCCACAAAGCTATGCTTTTTCACAAAGATACACTTTGATCAACAAATGATCAACAGCACTTCGTATGCCACATTACCAAATTGGGAATGTATCACTAGTAACCATCAACTACATAACCTCTGAGCTCGTACGTCTCAGAGAAGGGTGTTAAGCTAAGAGAATAAATTCTCCGCCACCAACAGAAATGTATTCGATAGAAACCAGCTTTACATCTCAAAGTGTAATGTCAGACACACATCCATACAATTCTGTTCCGAGATCGAACGGAACCGAAGGCACTTCCAAAGAAGCCCTTGCAAATCCGGATAATTTCTAATCATGTCCGGACTTCCCATCACAAAGGGTGCTAAAATCTCTATACCGGGGATCAGCCGATGCAGAGACAATCGATGGTAATCCTTTCGTTTTCGAAAGTATTCGGTCTTCACCATCGATCTTCAAATGCTATCCATATACGTCGTACCATTATTCGGACTGGGTTATATGACACAAAGGTCCTCTCCCAGCTAAACCGAATAATGAGCGCAATATTTAAAATCATATGGATACTGGGGTCCCAGTTAAATCACAGCTTAAAGCCCAAAACCTTTCATTCGAATGGTTAAAACCAATTACCATCTCCAATCTTTCAAATAAAAAGGTTCATTTCAAAAACCTTCAATGGTTTAAACAATTTCCACACTTTTAATCTTTTAAACAAAAAGATCCAATTCACAAAGTTCACCCCATTCACAAAGATCCATTCATGGATTTCAAAACAATTTCCATTTTAATTGAATAGGTTTACTCGTTAAATCTTTAAATCAAGATTTAACTTATAGCTTTCAAAACTCGTTTCCAAAGATTCATTCATAGTCTTTCAAAACAATTCCATTTCAAGTTGGATTAACCCGTCCGGTCTTTGAATCAAAGACTCATTTCATAGTTTTTAAAACATTTCAATTCCATTTCAAACTTGAAACCTTTCAACACAATTTAGAAATCCTTTCTTAAAATGAAAGCTATTATTATTTGAAAACAAATAGTTTTCGTTTCGGAAAAATTCGATCTCATTTATACGAGTTAAAGTCTTTGGATTAATTCAAATTCTCAAAACCATACCTTTAAAATGGTTTAAATTCATATAAACACATTTATAACTTGCATAATCATTTAGACCAAAATTTCCAAATTATGGAATTCAATTTCAAATATTGAATTCAAATTCAAATTAAATTATTTAAATTGGAAACTTTACCAAGTTATTCAAAATAACTTTATTCTTAAAACTCCTTTTCAAAAGCTTTAACATTTAACCCAAATTCATTTTCAAAAGCAATTGAAATTAAAATTTCAATTTCAAAAATATTGAATTTTATTCATCTGTGACTTAACTGATTTCCTCGTGAAATCCATATTTGTGTGTAAGAGTGTGGTCCAGGGGTTTCACACACAATAGTGCAACATTGAAAATCATCACATCATCACAGATTCAAATACAACGATATATTTGATAAGCGATATAACTATAACGCTTATCTTTTATTCACAGATCACATATATATATATATCACAGATAAATAAATTACTGATCATCCCAGATAAATAAATTACACTACAGATCACAACACAAATCAGAATATATCACATAGCATTACAGATCAGGGATATCAAACAATTCAATCATCCAATAGAATCCAAACATCCTTAGGTAGGACCAATTTAATTATCCGATTAATTTAAATCAGATTAATTACTTATGAATAATGTACTAATCCTGGTTAATTAATATTAATTAATTACAAACCATATTAATTAATTATCCTTAATTAATTACAACAAGTGATTATCCCTAATCACATATATTAATAAATCACAAATTAATTATCTTGAGTAATTATTCTTTAATCACTTGATGAATCGATCATTAATCATAAATTAATTATCCTTCATTACTTTCATTAAGTAATTATCTTTAAGTAATTAATTACCCTTTAATCATTACTTAATTAATTCACTTAATCGCTTTATTAATAAATTAACCTGTCATCATTATTACTTTAAAATAAACAATTTTAAACATTTCAATTTAAAAATTAAATCTTTGAGAAACTGGTTTAAAACCTGATTTTTAAATTATCTTTTGAAAATCTGGTTATACTTCTTATAAAACTTTAAAAGCCTGAAACAAATTTTCTTTCCATGTTTCAAAACCTGGTTGTATTTAAATCTGAAAACATGTTTATATTTTAGAAATTTGAAAAACCTTCTACTTGATAAAATGAACCCGAGGCATTTCAAGCTTTTCCCAAACTCAACCCCGTGCAAACCTTATTCTTCGTTTTCCCCCGAGCAACATCATCTTTTACTTCGAGTTCGCCCCGAGACCAAAATTTCCAGATACCCCAAATTCGAGTGTGCACGTGCACAAGAAACGGCGGCAGCTCCGACCATTGTCGCGAACCCCTACACATCACCGACGACCCCTCCAATCATCACAACCCCTCCAGCTTCTACGATCTGACCAAAAATCAAAATCGACCTTCTTCATCATAACCTAGAACCCAATCATTAACGGAAAATCCATCATAGCCATCGCCTCGAGCTACCAGCGACCAACAAACTCCGACCATTGCGTCTTCATAGGCCTACGCCCCTCCTTCCCCAGGTCTGATCGCTTTAATCGTCTTGACGACGACGATTCTTCACTTCAAACCTCAGCGAGTAAAATTGTGCCCTAAACCCTACAAACCCAACGTGCCGCCACCACGACCACAAATAAAATCCATCAACATTTTTCCCGAGACCCCCATGCCTCAGACATCCTTCAGTCCAAACGCCGAACAACCCGACGCCGTCGATCACCTCAAATCGACAAAAATGTCGAAAACACTCAACTCCAAAATTCCCTTGAATTAACACACAAAAAATCATGAAAGGCATGTTAAAATTCGTGATTTTCAAGCACGAATTCATTCATGCAACCCAATTCAGATTTTAAGATTGTTGATTTTTATCACAAATAAATATTTCACTGTTATTCCTATTTTAAAAATTATTTGATGGATAAAAATCCTGTAATTTATTTTTAAAACCATCATCATGCATTAACAAACAACTTCCTTTTGAAACTCGAAGTCAAGTGTTGATCAAATTTAAAGATTTGAATTTTTGAAAGTTGTTTGAGCCTGTGAAATAGACAGAGACAATCTGTATATATATATATATATATACACATTTAAACAGAGAAATTCAAAGCATATCATATATCCAGATATATATTTTAGATGGCCATTTATCACAGAGATTAACATGCAACCAGAATCATACTTAAGATTTTAAAAAGAATGTTACTCACTTGAAACAATGTTGAACAGAGAAAACTTCTTGTTTTAACTGTTATCAGCCTGATTCTTCTTGATCCTCCTTGCTTTGTTGAATTTAGTTGAGTTGTTGTTGAGTTGAAGTTTCAGCTTCAGTTGTAATATATTTGTCTACTTATTTTTCTCTGGTAAGCTAAGTCTTTGAAAACGAAATGAGATAAGATAGTTGATATGGAGAAATGAAGTTACAGGGTGATAATGTTATTTGTTTAAGCTGAGATGAAAGTTGTACAAGTGATATTAATGTGTTTTGTACATCATCAGATTTTTTCTTGGCTGATGGACACATTGGTGTGCTAGCATTAATTGTGTTGTACTAATACACTTATCTTATTATTTCCTTTCATTTCATTTGTGTACATATATATTTGTAAAATATTTTCATTTCGGCTGTAATGATATTGTTTTGGTGCTTATGTCTCCCCATATGTTTACATGCTTATATTTTTGTTTCATTCTTTTGCAATACTTTATCATATATTTGCTAAGGTCTTCTCTTTGGTAAACCATTCATATATACATATTTTGTTTTCTTTTTTAACTTGTCTTTATAAAAAAATGAATTTCTATTTTTATTTGTTATTAGAATCTATAAATGTATTTTACTTTATATTATACAATTTATCTCATATATATTAAATTCTAATTCTAACTTATATATCTATTGTCTTATATTTCTATTTATTTATTTTAATTTCTAACATAAACCATTTATTTAGAATTAAATTCAAATCAAATATACACATATTCAAATTTACTCATATTTGTCCGTATACATATATATTCACATATATACAGTATTTAAATTCATATGATTTAATATATATTCTAGATTAATTGGGGAAACTCGCTTCAATTTACAATTAATTTTACAATTTTAATTTAAAAATTCAATTAATTATCAATTTAAATTTATATAAAATCCAGGGTCGTTACATATTGGTTTTTACAAACGTACATCTGTTTGGTGGCGGGGAAGGCAACTTCTCTTAGCAACACCCTTCCTTGAGACGTAGGAGCTTAAAGGTTGTATTTTTATGGAAGGCAATTAGTAGTCAATGGAAATGGCAATGTGGCATTCAAAGATGATGTGATATGTGATATGTAAAAGGTAATCGATACCTCTTTTGGCCTCACTCCCCAGAAAATGACTGAAACAGGGATAGAAGCAGTAAGGCTAAGTGGGTCGCTCCTAATTAGGAGATGTCATCACTCTTCTAGATATATCTTTACATGCTATGACGTTGTGTATCTGATTATTGTTGTGTATGCTCGTGGCCATGGATTTTTAGGTCGGTAACGACCTGAGTGATGACATATTCGGTACTATCCAGGAATGGGTAGGCCGGTCTTGTGTTGGTTCTGGCGTTGAGTATCTCGACCCAAGGTACATCCCTCTAGAGGTGTACCGAGTTTTCGGAAAGGTGGTTCCTTTACCTAGTCATTTGTATGGAAATCCAAAATCCAATACGTGCCTACCATTTTCTATTGTAGAAAGCCTTGTATTACAAGGTGTATGCTGGAATTTAATAATGTAACAATTTCAGCTATTTTAATATTATTTGTGTGTAATAGACACTATTATAATATAACGAGAATTTGATATGAGATGTTTTGGTTACCGTACGGTAAAAATCTTATCGGTATTTATTTGCGACTTGGTCTTACGAGATACCTTTTGATTTGATAAAGGAAAAGTTTTGATAACTTTATAAATTCAGTTGAGGTGTGTTTTCTCACGCTGGTTTACCAGACTGATCCGGGCGTTCTTCCCTTTCAATGCCCGGGTCAGACCGAGTATATTTACAGGTTTAGTTTTGGTGATTTTGGAGCTTCAGCCGGCGAGCTGGAGATCTTCATGTCGTATACACGTATTTGTTTATTATTCCGCTGCATTGCATTGTTGTTGTTGTAAATCACTAGCATTTGTGAGGACATGTTATTATAACTGTCCAAGCTGATGATTACTTATTGTGTACTCTGATATTTGTTTATGTATATTACAGTTTCTCTTTGAAAAGATTATTGATCTATATTATATGTTATTCCGCTGCGATGTGAGATTCTGTATTGTTTTGGTTCTGCTTCTCTCGTTTTCTTCTCTTCTCTTCTTCTTTCTTCTCTCTTTCTTCTCACCCTCTCTTTTCTTTCTCATGATTATCTGCAATCGGTGCACTCTGGTTCGAACATGTGTGGTTTATTGTCGGATTCAGAGGGTGTCGATTTCGGGTCATCTCATTCGACGAAACCAGTTCCATTGGATCCGTAATAGTGTATTATTATCGAATTTCAAATTTCGTAGCGTTTGGATTTATCGTTTGGTCATATAGGATAGAAGCGCGTTGAAATTAATATTGAAAATTTAATATAATAATTGGATTCAAAAAGCTATCTTCTCCATACGATCGAATTAGACCTCGATACTTGTTCCATGGCGTTCGGAATAGGGGTATAACATTAGGAACGGCAGGCGGCATGCCTCGATAAGAGTTCGGGATTTCGAGATATGCTAAGCGGGATATTTTGAAATAAAATAATATTATAAAAGTTAAAAGTCAACTCTCGAGCCACCCTAGCATGCTCACGCGCCACCCTACCATCTGCACACGCCGCTTCCATCAGTTTAAAATCACGTCTCCTTCTTTTTTCTCGAACGAAATCAGTTTATAAAAATAAAAATAAAAAGAAAAATCAATTAATTCGCGAGTGAAGTCGCATATTAAGTTTTGGGGTTGATCGAAATCAGATGGGCGAACGCGCGGCTGTGAGGAAGGGCAAGACTACAGAGGTGGAGCGACGAACCCTAGGCCTGAGGGCGTTCAAGTGGGATTGGGGACTGTGTGTGGCTAGGGCATGGTCGCAGCGACCTGGAAGTGGCGTGCGCGAGCAAGGGGCGGTGGTCAACGGCGATCAGATGGACATGGTGATGGGTTTGATGAGGTCAATGTTGCTTTTTGAATAGCCAAGAAGAAGAGGTCGAGATGGTTAAGCAGGCTAAACGTGTTTAGGGTAAGTTTTTTAACGTGAACTAAGGAAAATTTTATTAAATTGTTTTATATAAATCGATATATTAGTAAAATGCATAACTTGCTTGTACGAGGTCGAAATTGCATGAAAGCAACGGCATTGGATCCGTAATGATGTGAGCTACATCATGATATTAATTGGAGTTGATTTGAATAGAAGGAATTTTAAGTTAAATCGACGCCGTTCAATTTAATTTAAAATTGGGATAGTTTGCAAATTTAAAATCAAGGTGAGTAAATCTCACTCAATTTGGTTGACTGGTTTATTTTATAGCAATTAAAAATTAATTATTGGATGATTGGTTGAGTTGATATATTATCATCACTTGAATGTTATATTATATATATTAGTATATATATATTTGTAGTTGGATATATTTCCCGCCGTTGGAGCGGATGAGACACTATGTGTTCCGCATAATAGCGGATGACCCTATATTACCACAATATCCCGCCTCGAAGCGGGATTGGTATTTTATGTTATATAACATTTGTGGTTGCAGGGAAACAGGTTGGAGGGATCCAACTAGATTCCTCAAATATATTGATTGTTTATCATATATAGCGATATATGATGTGATTGAATAATCTGTTATGGATTTTTGTGTGATTTGATTTATTGGATGCCATAGTAGCACTGGCCTTAAATTTGGTATTTTAAATACCATAAATATTATTTTTGAATTTGAAGTAATTAAAAGGAGATTTTGGATATAAAAATATTTATATCGAATTTGGATTATTTCAAAGGAAATTGATTTGGATAATAATGGTTTGATTTTAGGTTGTACTTAAGTCTTCGTAAAATGTTTTAAATTGAGATTTTTAAAATAATTTATATACAGGATTTTTAACCATGGATATTTAAATGATATTTATGAAAATATGGAAAAGAAGTTGAAATCAATATTTGAAATAGATTTGTAAAATAAATGGGATTTATAAAAAATGGATTCATAAATGAAATTTTATTAATGAAATTATTTTTATAAATGAGTGAATACCAATTGAGTTTATAAACTTATAAACGATGTTTATAAATAAAGGGAAATGAATATTAGTTGATAAATTGGAATTATAATTTACAGTGTGAATTTATATCGAGATATGGAAATCAGTTTTTGAAAAAAATAGTGGATTCTATTTTTGAAATGTGAGAATGATTATGAAATCGAAATGAAAACCGATTTGTGATAAATCAAGAGAGATTTATAAATAGAAAAATGGTTATGTTAAATGTTAAAAATAAATTATTATCGAGAAGTTAAGTTTGTTTTCAGAAAAGGATTTTTATTTATTAAACAATATAGTTTAAAAACTATTATTTAGATTAAAATATTTTGGAAAAGTTAGTTATTCAAATATTTAAATTGGTTGGAATGAATTCTAAAGTTTTATAAACAGGCTTTGTAAATCGATTAGTATTATTTATAAATGAATTGGAAATTAGTTATCGTTGTTGATTTAAAAGGGGTCTTGATATTTTAAATAAATTACTTAAATGTGTTTGAAAATTTATTATTATTCTTTAAAAATACTTATTTTATAAATATGGAGCTTTGGAAATTGGTTGAAGTTATTTATAAATACTCTCAAGATTTGTAAATCAGGTTTTATTTAATGGATGTGATTTTATAAGTGAAAATCTTATAACAGAATTTTGGAAACTTGAGAAAAAATCCAAAATATTTAAATACGAGAACTTCGAGAATGAATCTGAATTCATAAAGAAGTTATAAATGGTTAGATGAGATTATAAGTGAGTATAATCGATTTTGGAAATTGTAGATAAGAATTAATATAAATTCCGGATATTTATGAAATGAGTTACAATGAGTTGTGACTTTACAAAAAGGGTTATAAATGATGTTATGAAGTTGGAATAAGGGTTATAAATCGATAAGTTATGAATATTTCCAAAGTGTTGAGAAGTAAGTGATTTTGGAAATTATATTTAAATTTTCCTATGTATTGGAATAAGATGATTTAGAAATGTTAGACTATGGGAAGGTTATACGGAAATATTTCTAAGTGTTGATAGAGGTTGAAATATCCTATTATGGATTTAAATATTGGAAATTGTTCTCAAATATTGGAACATTGAATGAGATTCGAATATATATCTTTGTAAAAATATTTTGAAATAAATGTTTAAAGATTTATAATATGGCTTAGTGACTACTTACGTATGAAATTTGATAGTTAAATAACTGACTATCAAATCTGGCCAATTTCGTTGATCGTTTCGAAGAGACTGGGATCGGATTTAATTATCTGAAAACCACTTCGATCTGATTTGAGCGTTGCGAATTGTGATATCATGAAGATAGTGAAGACGATGATCTTTGAAGAGATTGGTTTATTCAGACCCAGAACAACTTGTATGGATGAATGCTATTGTTTACATCGTGGTTTGGAAGGCAGTGTTATTCAAACGGTAAAATGCAGCCTCAAGCCTCATCAGCCGGGAATGACTAAAACAAGGGAGATGCAGCAGGGCTAAGTGGGTCGCACCCAAGTAGGGTATGTTATCACTTTTCTAGGTACCCTCAGATATATTATATTTATGGATATGGTTGTGCATGAGAAAGAGGAAAGAGAGCGCTTGATAGGGTGGGAACACCCTAGGTGATAACATATTCGGTACTATCCAGTAAGGGGTAGGCCGGTCCTGTGTGGCAGGGATCGTTAGGTACGATCTCGGTACATTTTTCTAGAAGTGTACTGTGATGGGGGTACCCCAATAACCCAGTCATTGTATGGAATCCAATATCCAATACGTGCCTGTACGGTTTTGATTATGCCCAACTATGCTGAAACGTGAGATGCAAGCATTTCAGCTATTTTATAGTTTATTTTCTATAGACACTATTATAATATCAGACGATTTTGATATAAAATGGTTGGGTTATTGTAAGGTAAAAACCCGTCGTGTTTTTTGTGTAGCGTGGTCTTACGAGATACCTTCGTTTTCAAAGGATTTTGATAGCAGTAAAAATTCAAATTGAGTGTGTTTTCTCACGCTGGTTTTCCAGACTGACTCGGGTGTTATTTTATTGTAATACTTGGGTCAGACCGAGTATTACAGATTCAGGTTAGGATGCTATGGAGCTCAAGAGACGAGCTAGAGGATTCTCAGGCGTATTAGACGTACTTGGTTATTTTCGTTGTGTGAGTCATGTTGTATATTCAATATTTTTGAGGACAAGTTACTATAACTGTCCAGATTGTTTGTTAATTGTTGTACAATGATGATTGTGTGTGTATTAACAGCTACAGATTCTTTTGTATAAAATTCTGTTATTATATATTATATTTTGTTCCGCTGCGAGTGTGAGATCCTATGTTGTTGTTTCTGTTTTCTTCTTTCTTTTCTTCTTTACCCCTAATGATCTGGTATTTCGGGCACTTGATTGCTCGTCATGTTATACTGTGAATGTATTGATGTCGATTTTCGAGGATCGAAAACCCTGGGCTATTACAACTTACAGTTTTGAAATATCAATGTACCTCTTAACGTTCTTTCTTATGAACACACGCTTTCTCTGCATTTTGATGGATAATCAAACTATTTGATGTTTCTATCAAAATATTTGTTCAATTACGATGCTTATAAAATGATACTTTCTACCATTTCTTGGATCATATCCAAAGACTCACAAACTCAATATCGCTCCTACTGACTTCAAGACATTTTGGTTATTATGTGCAAAACATCTTACTCTAAATCATTATTTAGAATTTACTGTTTCAATACATACATGTCAAACATAAGTCATACTAAGTGATAATTTTGTGAGTATGTCCGCATTAACTTGAGCATGTTGAATATCGAATCTATTACGCTAATTTCAACAGTTGAAATTTGCGATGTTATTTTTATCAATGTTACTCATTATATTCCAACTGCATTAATCTTGCTCTTGAAGATACATTTGCGGGTAATGGATCATATCCCTTTTGGGTACATCTACCAAAATCATATTTTGGTAATGTACTTGGAATCTATTTCAGATCTGCGCATCACACCATATCATGGAGTCAACACTCTTAATGACTTAATTAAACAATCGAGGATTATATATTTTTGACATTAATAAGAAATTTGTAACGCCCCATTTTGAGACCCACTGTAACAAAGAGTATTACGGAAGTAATACCGTCTGTTAAAGCGGAGAATAGAGTATAGTGGAAGCGACCATTTGTAATCAAGCTATAACTATCTACTGAATACGTCAAAAGGGTGGTATCTATTTTTTTTTTCAAGTGGTTCGACATATTCAATAAATATTTATAACGAAATTACAATGGCTAAAGATCTATCAGAATAAGCATAGTAATAAAATGATAAAACATCACAGAACAGAATCACATAACAGATATAAAATCCCAGGACAATACATCGTCAATACAGATCCAAATATCATAAGTGGGTACAAAGCCACTGCTCACACATGTGAGTCAAAAATATGTACATATCAAAGTCTGAATAATAACAGAGTAGCAGAATAGTGGACAAATAAAAGCGCTATCTATCAGCATAGCAGATAATGTCCAAGCGGAAGCACAGAAGCTAAGTCCAGAGACCTAACCTGAAACAACTCGGTCTGACCCGAGCGAAAACACTCGGGTCAGGCTAGCTAAACAATTAGTAATAACTGAGATATATAATAATGCGGTACATAAATAAAGCAGTACTTCTCCTAAGAGAAGAGTATTTTGGACCACATGAATATAATGACGGTCCCTAATCATCAATCAACATTAAAAATCTCCAAAGAGAATATCAGCACCAAAGTGTTGAATAAATAAAATCGCCTCATATCATCGACGTAACCGCAGCATTATAAAGTTGCCCATAGGCAATAATCCCAAGAGTGACCAGAGTCCGTAATCAATGCCCAAGCAAAGATCGATGCTCCAAAGAGCAATGGGGATATACTGAAAAGTCAATGAAATCAAACACTGAAAAGCAGTGTCCAGAGACACTGTGAATCCACAAGGTAATCGCACTTACATCGTATGGTTCCATAGAACCAACACCAAATGGCGGTACTCGACTGGATATAAAAATCATCAGATAATACAAGTATAGCACGTGCATCGACCGGAGTCGTTATTGCCAAGTATTGTAGAGTTGTGATCGATCACTCGCACAGATGCAGAACGCACGAGACGGCAAGATCCTTCCCAGAAGGATAAAGGCCCAGAGGCACATGCCGAAAAAGAAACTGCTCCATAGAACAGGTGTCCAGAGACGGTTGCCCAGAGGCGTGGTGACCCAGAGGTCCAGTACTGGCCGCCCAGAGGCTAATGTGTCACAAACTTCTTGGAGAGGAACCCGTAAAGTGTTAACAATGAGTCCCATACCCCACGTTCGCACTAAACGGTTTACTAACCAATAGCAAGCTCACACTCCAAACAATAAAAAGTCCACCTCGTATCATCGTTAAACTAGACCCAAAGGTCAAAACGATCAATCGAATAGGTCGGGGATTAACTGGAAAGAAAATACACACGGTTCCATAGGCCGGAGATTTCCTAACCGTTTAAGCACCTTTCCACTTCGCTTAACGTGCTAAAAAGTGAGTGTGAGATTTTTATTATAGAAAATAATGGTTCGAAACGGATTTATAATTGATTTTGAGAACACTCTAAAACGACTTTTGAAAACTCTTCTATTATGGAGTAAATAGTCTACTAATTAAAAATAATATTATATAATAATTTCGAAAGCCATTTCGGAGCGAAAAATCCTTTTAAAACCTTTTTATAAGGCCCGTGTACAAAATCCAGAGACAAATCTCAAAGAAATCGATAAAACCAGAAAATCACTGAAAATATTCTAAGTGTTGGAAAATAGTCCAAAACTGACGCGAACACAAGTTCAGAAAATTATTCGGACCAGCAGACTGAATCCGAATGGCATGAAAATTTGTAGAAACGTAGTCCGACGTTCCTACTTCAGAACGCAAAAAGAATTATTCGATTCCGACTTGAAACGAAGGCGTAGCGACGTTCCAAAGTCGGACACAGAAACATGAAATGCACTGTTTTGCACAACGATCTGGGTTCAACTCTGACAGGAAATTCGAAGGGTCTAATGAACTCAGATGATGACCAAACTTTCCAGATATGGAGTTCATAACTCCATCTTTCCAACGAGACCAAAATTGTCAAATTCCGACTAGCGGCTCAAAAGTTATGACCAAAATAGTTTTAGTTTCATCCACAGAGCTAATATGTGTATCGCTCTCGGGAAGATAGTAGAAAAATCAATTTCTGACCTAGTTAGACTCAAAATTACAGAAAACCCGCTTAACAAAAATTGTAGAATATGTTTTAAGCTTTCCGGAACATCCAAAATTATCTAATTAGGATAAAAAACGAGAGAGATACATGCAAAACAATATCAGATTGAAACTCAAGATAACTTGTTAAAGACAGAATTGGTCTTCTGTCTTTGAATGCATTTCAGGTCATCTAAATAGCAAAATTACAGAAAACTCACTGAACAAAAATTGTAGCATATGTTTTAAGCTTTCCGGAACATTCAAAATTATCTAATTCGGAGAAAAAACGAGAGAGATACATACAAAACAATATCAGATTGAAACTCAAGATAACTTGTTAAAGACAGAATTGGTCTTCTGTCTTTGAATGCATTTCAGGTCATCTAAATGGCTAATTACAGAAAACTCACTGAACAAAAATTGTAGCATATATTTTACGCTTTCCGGAACATCCAAAATTATCTAATTCGGATCAAAAAGGAGAGAGATACATGCAAAACAATATCAGATTGAAACTCAAGATAACTTGTTAAAGACAGAGTTGGTCTTTTGTGTTTGAACGCATTTCAGGTCATCTAAATGGCAAAATTACAGAAAACTCACTGAACAAAAATTGTAGCATATGTTTTAACCTTTCTGGAACATCCAAAATTATCTAATTCGGATCAAAAACGAGAGAGATACATGCAAAACAATATCAGATTGAAACTCAAGATAACTTGTTAAAGACAGAATTGGTCTTCTATCTTTGAATGCATTTCAGGTCATCTAAATGGCAAAATTACAGAAAACTCACTGAACAAAAAGTGTTCCTTATTGAATCTAGTTTGCAGAAAAAAAAATCTGACCAAAAACGGATGAGAAATGAAGAAGTTATGCCTGATTTCATTTCAGCTACAATTCCAAAACGAAAATTATAGAAGCATCAAGTAAAAAAAGGATTTAGTTAGCAATTTTACCTCAACCAATATAGCAAGCAACTTGTGTGCACACCCAAAATGAAAGCAAAGAGGATCAAAGAGCTATGATTCACATGCTACATAATAAAACATGTGTTACTAAATGATTACTGAAATCAAAAGATGATTAAACACATATTAGAAGAGGTTTTTAGCAATATACCTCTCTAGAAAGTAACAAAGACTACTATAGCATCAACCCAAGTTAGCAAAAGATGATTAGGAGGCTATAAGATCAAAAAAACACATAAAACATGTGTTACCAATTAAATTTCAGAAATTAGAGAGATATAAAAATGGATTTGAGGTGGGTATTTGCATTACCTTTGCATAGAATGACTTGCATAAGCAAAAACTAGAAGGAGATGAAGATAGATGCCATTTTTGTTATGAAAGCTTTAGGAAATGATTAGGGTTTTGATTAGGGATGAATGAATGGGGTTATGAGAGTTTGAGATAATTTATAGAGGAGGTTTAGGGTGGGTTATTGGGCTAGGTTTAGTAACCCAATAAGAAGAGAGTTATTTACATGTTTTTCCAAAAATTAGTCTAAGTGTTCATATATGTTTATAAAACTCATTTTTTTCTCTTACCCAAACCCGTTTTAAAACTTCTCTTAAAATATTTAACTTTCCAAAAATAATATTTTATCCTCATTTTAAAATCCCATATTTCCCATTTAATTAAAATAGCCTTTCTCAAATAAATTTTGTTATTCCAAATTCTTTTATGCTTCATTAAAATAAATAAAAATCCTAACTTTTATTTATTAATTGGTAATGCAAATCCCGAGTTGTTACAAAATTCATAATATCTCTTCAATGTGCAAGAATACATACTAGACATTCTAATGCGATGTGATCGTTTAGGTTAGTTAATTTCATTTCATCTCATGTAATCAGTTTTATCTTTGTATTGTATCCAATTCATTCACTACCAATAATTTCTCAAAGAAATTCCTTCACTATGAAGTTGGTATTTCATAAAACAACAATTGTTTCTTTATGCAATGGAATAGGTATTCATAAATACTTTATGAATTTCCTTTTATATAAAATTGATTTAGTTTTAGTTTACAAAACTTATGTCAAAACATAAATATGTCATTCAATGACTGTCTTTCCTAAACACTTTTTGAGGAGATTCATACAAGATCTCCCACGAATAATTATTACGTGCAGACTTTTGACTCGCACAACCTGCCAACTCCTTAGCCAAGGGTATGTAGGCATTTATTATAAACCCTTACCTTGTATGATTTTGTAAACTATTATTTAGATGAAATAATATTAACCTTGTGTATTATTCTTACGTACACGACCTTATAAAAATAAATTAACTCAACTTCGTTCATAACTAATTGTACTTTGTCCCACAAGGTTCGATTACTCCTTATTGATACATCATTATGTATCATATGGAGGAGTGACTTTTGAGGTTGAATCTTTATTCATTTTTAGGTACGTTTGGAACTCTTTCCAATATACTCACTCATTAGATCATATCGAAAAAGTTCTATTTCATGTTGCATTATTTACTTCTGTTTTATATTCTATGAGCTTATCTTACACTTATACATGCATATCAAATACACATGTCCATATATGTGATGACTCATCGGTGAATATGACGAAATACATGGAAACATTTTGGTATTCATAGACTTAAGATTTCATAAATCTATTGTATCAATCTGAAGAGTTCATCAACTCGAATGATGCTTCCACTACATGGATGCATTGGACTTGAATGTTTGAGATATAATTAACTAGTACCATATGATTCATAATTATAAAATAAAAATTATTTCCTAAAACTACGGCCTGGTCTATAATTCTAAAATAATTTTAAATAATTTTAGATACTTCTGTATTTTCAATGCATCACTTTTTTTGTGACAAAAAATACCACATTATAGTTTTATTTCATAACGAACATTTATAATATTCACATTGAAATATAACTATGTTTATTTTCAGTCAATACCAAAAAATAATCATCATTTTGTAAATAATGTTTTGGTATATTTTAAGAAAATGATTTTCATAATTTGATGCAATCAACAAGTGCTACATGGCATGATCCCACTAGTCATTACCATAATAGCGTACTAAATTCGAAGGTCCAACATTCACTTAATATAGATTATTTAGTTCATATACTACAATAATTTTACAGTGGAGAGTTCTTTGATCAAATATGTTGAACTCGGAGAAATAAATCTTATTGAAAGTAATTTTCTATATGAAAATAAATTTCGGTATAGAAGTCGTATTCCTTATTCCAATGTTAAGTATCAATTATTATTATTACAATTCTCGTTTTCGATATTTCTTTATGAAGCAGAAGTGACCATTCACTCTCTTCATCATAACTATACATTTCATCGCATCTACTCTTATACATTTGTTTTCTTTCTAAATGGTCAAACCATTTAAAAGAAAATCCTTCCTATAATATTATAACGAACTTTTTACCAAAGTGTACTCAAACATCCTTCACATTAAAAGACATCAAATATGTTGCACTTTGCGTAAACTGATTAAGCTGACATTTCAGTGATCGAATTCTTAGTCTTTCTTGTAGTTTTGGTCTAGTGTTACATTTAACACAATATGATCCTTTTTGTAATCAATCATATTGAATACTCAATTTCACAGTACTGTTTATTAGCTTATTTCGAATGAACTAAATTCACTGAAGTATCGTACATTATGAACTATGACCATTCCCTATATAACACTTATTTGTGATAGTATATAGATCAAATATTCATAGCCTTGTATTGCTTTTGAGTATGGAACTCACTAAATGCAATACTCCGGTCTCAACCAAATAAACACGTAATCGACCAAATTATGAATGTATTAAGTAGTTGTAAATTTTGGTACTTGCATGGGTATAGAAAACATTAACATTCAAGAAGTATTTAATAGTAAGAGAGTGTGTGTGTGTGTTATATTTCTATTTGTCAATCTTTGGTTCAGTTCATTTATATATCATAATTGATAAACAATTTATTAATAATATTAAATGCACAAATTTATCAATGTAGATAATTATAACGTTATATAGCATATGTTCTTACAATATTAGAAAAGTTAAATGTTATCTTTTCATTTTTCTAATAAGGCTCCCAGTAGTCTTTTATGTTTTTCCAAACCCTAAGTCAAAACATAAAAGTCTTTCGACTTCACTATAGGTGTTAGGACTTATCCATCTTTGAATTTTGACCTTGCGTCCGCTCAACAAGTCATAGCTCTCAGAAGATGGATAACTCCTTATCAGTTGTATGATATACAACTCCTAACACATAAATCTCATGATAAGTACCAAAAGATTCATATTGAACTTCGATGGGAACCTCTTTTGAGCCAATGACACGTTGATCTAGTTGCCACCAGAGCCAAAAGGGACAGACTAATTTGATTCGTTTCTGCCGATAAGCCCTAAGTGCATCGTAGGAACTGCCAAAATATGATTCTTTTTCTTTCGTATACTCATAGTTATTATTATCAACCGTCTTATTTTTATAGTTCGCACAATTATATGGATTATACCTATTTTCATAAATACCCCGCCGATTTCCCATAGTCAAGACATAGAGTCTGATAAGCAAATCTTGACTTGGTATAGAAATGAGGTCCCTAATAGCTAGAGACAAAAGATTCATATGAGAAAACATAAGTATAGTTTATGTACCTTGAGTCTGGTCAACAGCCATTTGCCTTCGCTTGAGCTTCCAAAGATGAAGGTACATGAACAGCCATTTGGTCCCCATCAAATTCTACATTGAAGCCCTTAGTTGGTTCCTTCTCCTAATTTTGCATCGACCTTGAGTCTGCTTAACAAATTGAAACAAAATTAATCACTCACACCTACCATATCGTGATGACCTAAGTATAGTATATGTACCTTGAGTCTGGTCAACAAATATATATATAGTTATCTTACCTCGTTTATTCAATATATTAATAATATTACACATAACATCCCTAGCTTGTGTCTACTCAACAATTAAGGAGTATGCAAGTTTATTATTAATATATATATGGTAGAGGACAACATTATATTGAAGATTCATAATCTTTAATATATTATATCGAGTGATATCGACTTACGGAATAATGTATTTCTTATGAAATACCCTCATGGTTCAAGTGTCTGACACATCATAAATCACAGTATACGTACATATACGCATGTATTTATTCCTTAAGTCTATTTGGGTTTCTTTGATGTTCCATTTCTAGTTTATACATTCATATTATATAATTTTTATTATTATATAACTTTTATATTTTAATTAACTTATACAATAGTCTTATGTATAATAATATATTAATTAAATCTTACTTAATTAATTTAAAATAATTAACATTTTAATTAATTTTATATTATTTTAATATACCATTTATATTAAATATTTATTATATACTGTAACCTTTATAGTATAACACATATATCTCATATATATATGTATTTTTATTTAATTAATTTGTTTAGTTAATTTACCTTTAGTTAATTTGTTTAATTAATTAACCTTTAATTAATTTTTTTAATCAAATAACATTTAATTAGTTTATTTAGTTAAATAATTTTAATTAAATTATATTAATTTCGAAAATCATATTATATACATACATGTATAATTAAGATATCTTAAACATTTTAAAATATCGTAACATACATCAAACATATATAATACATGTATATATTTTTCATTAATTAATTTTTTAATTAATTAATTAATTTTATTAATCTTATTAATAAATTTAAATTTGCAAAATTAATATTTAATATTTTCAAACATTTTTTAAATTCTATTACATTATAACTTTTACAATATATGCATATCTTATTTTAAATTTAAATTTAAAATCTTATATTTTAATTTTCAAACAATTTTAAAAATTAGCTCAAGGTACAATTCAAATTTGGGCCTTTTCTGTCACGTACCGAAATTTTTCGACTTTCGAAAATTCGACATCGATACTCACTTTATCGACTGCCGAGCAATCGAGTGCCGGAAACTCCAATAGTGAGGGGTTTTAAGAAAAAGAAATAGAAGAAAAGATAGAAGAAGAAGAAAGCAGGAGAAGAAAGAAGAACAACAACAGAAACAGAAAACAATATCGAAATCTCACATTCGCAGCGGAACAATATATAATAAATAAACACTAGTCTTTTAAAACAAAGAGCTATATCAGTTTATACATACATCAATCATCAGAGTCAATATACAACAATGGACAGTTATATAAACTTGTCCTCATACAGAATACACAGCGGAATAAATAATATCAGATACAAATACTACGTCTCGTCCTCCAGCTTATCTCCAAAGCTCCAGAATATCCAGAGTATCCTGATAATCTAACTCTAGACTGCCCGTGTGGAAATTGGTGGGCACCCAGAGTTTAGAAGGGAACAATAAACTCTGAGTCAGTCATGGTGACTGGTGTGAGATCGTAAAATAGTTTATCTTTCATAAAGAAAATAAAACAAATTCGCAATGCTTTTGGAAAATGAAACTACCATAAGACCTCCCACCACACACACAATGCAAACGCAGAATTGGAGGAGATTTCTTCTTATGATAGTCAAAGATGCTTACTACGCAAAATCAAATCATTTTTGATATTATTATTAGTGCATAGTGTGTAGAAAACATTTCGAAAGTATAATATTAATCTTAGCCAGCATAGGCATTCCGCACTTATGCCTACTATAGCTACTATGTTCAATAGCAGGTTACCGCCACATTCCATAGCAGGTAATACAACTAAAACCGTACAAGTCACGTATTGTTTCTTTGGATTTCCAACAAATGGTCAGGCTAAGGAACTTCCTATCCACGATGGGTACGTCCCTGGAATAGACGACCCGAGAACCTAACCGGATCTCTGCCAACACAAGGTCGGGTTACCTCTGCAAAAATAGGTAACTACTGACACGCGTATGCCATCCCCCGATCGTAACCGATCTTCCCGAGGATCCCCGATTTCCAACAAACCACATAGATAATAATGCAGCAACCACATAGGTTAAGTATCTGGGCTCCATACCATGATACCACCTCTATCCAGAAGGAATGACATACACTAAGGGGCGCTACTCCCTAAAACCTTGCCGCATCCTTCCTGTTTCGACCATTTCCGGGGTGTGAGGCTCGATGAAGTCTCGTCCACAAAGCTACGCTTTCTACAAAGCCCTGCTTCGGGTCAAACAAATGATCAACCTATGATCACAAAGATATAAGATCAAACAAATGATCATATCACAAATGATCAAACACTGATCATTTCACAGCAACACTCAGTATGCCACGTTACCAAATTGGAATATATCGCTGATAAATTTCAACTACATAACCTCTGAGCTCGTACGTCTCAGAGAAGGGTGTTAAGCTAAGAGAATAAATTCTCCGCCACCAACAGAAATGTATTTGAAAGAAATCAGCTTTATATCTCAAATTGTAACGTCAGACACACAATCCATACAAGTCTGTTCCGGGATCGAACAGAACCGAAGGCACTTCTCACGAAGCCCTTGCATATCCGGATAATTTTCTAATCACGTCCGGACTTCCCGTCACTAAGGGTGATAAAACCTCTAAATCGGAGATCAGCCGATGTAGAGTAACTCGACGGTAATCCTTCCGTTTTCAAAAATATCCGGTCTTCAACACCGGTCTTCGAATGCAATTCATAACGACGTATCACATATTCGAAATGGGTTATACGACCCCATGGTCCTTTCCCGGCTAACCCGAATAGTGAGCGATTATTTAAAAATAAGTGTGGCATTCAAATTCATCCAATTCACAACAAAGACCATTCAAGGTAATTATTGATAGTCGGTTATTTAACTATCAATAAAGATGCGCAACATCACCAGATTCCAAATAATTTTCCAAATTATTTCATCTTCAAAAATATCTTTTACTAGATATAAAATTTCCACACTTAACCATTTGAAAACAATTTCAAATCAATTTCCACACTTCAAAAATAAATCAGCATTTATTTTTAAACAACTTCCCTTTCTTTTATAAATTCCATAGTGAATTTATATTTCAAAAATATCTACTGATATACGATTTTCAAATCGATTCCAATATTCATTTTCAATTTATCTTTAAGAAGATAAAATCTCAAAAACATTTCATTTCATATTGGAAAAGCATTTCCATACTTATTTAATAATAAGTATTTCACAAATCATTTATTTTCAACACTTGGAAAAGATTCGATATACTTAAATCAAATTAAGTATATATTTCATTCTTTAAGGAAATCATTTACTATAGCAACATTTATTTGAGTCAAAACGAATGTTACGTAAAACATCGTTACGACGACTCAAAATCACTAGTATAGGGATTCGAAATTTAGATAGATATATAAATCCCAATACTAGACAAAAACATTTCCTTTCGGAAATCATTTACTATAACAACAGTGCTATAGTCCACCATTTCCTTAAATTTCTCGAAAACGTCTATTTCAACAATGAACGTTGAAATCTATGCTTTCAATTCATAATACATTTTAAAAAAACATCTTTAAAATGTTTACTTCATTTTTAATATCACTTCTTCAAAAATAAATCCATTTTACTAAACAATATATTCACTGTCCAAAATCGTGAATATAATTCACTTAACCCAATTTCAATCATTTCTACACATTTTTATTTCAATAAACATTCGCTATCCAAAATTACGAATATTTCTTCTTTAATAATCTTCTATATTTAATTTATCAAATTCAATCGATTTCGAATTTATAAACACGGTTATAAATTCTATTTCTATTTTAATAATAACCTCGACTTATAAATCTTCTTTTTATCAACTTCTATATTTTTACTTATCAAAATAAGTGATTTCGGATTTATAAACAACTTTTATAAATTCCAATTCTATTTATAAAAACTTCAATCCCAAATCAATTTCGATATTGATTTAAAAATTTATTTTCAACTTTAAATGAAATTTCCATACTGATTTCTCAAAAATTCATTTCCAAATATTTAATCAATTACAGATTGATTTCTAATTTTATTTATCACTAAATAAATTCCTTATTTTTCTCAAATTATTCAACATCCTGTTTTTAAATGGATTCTTCAAATTGAAATCATTTTACATTGATTTCCCAAATTATTTCAATTTACCAAATTAAATTTCTAGTTGGATTTCCGACTTATCTCCTTTTAAATAAATTCCTTTTAAAGAAAATAAATTCAATTGTTTCTTTCAATCTATTTAAAAATCCAAATATTAAATTAAATTCTTCAATTTATAATCACTATTTTACGAAATCCATTTATTTAACATTTTCACTTTATTCTGGAATTTATTCAATACGATTATAAAAATTTACTTTTTATACTTTAAAAAAAATTCCTTTCTTCAAAATTTCTTCAATTTCAAAAATTGATTCACTTAGAAATTTTCTACTTGAATTTCAAAAATTCAATTTCGTTTATCTTTGGAATCCAATGATGTCAAAACATCCATTCAGCTAAATTTTAGCTTTCAAACAATTTCCAGATATCAATATGATTAATAACATCACTATAATCATTCACAGATTCATATCACAATAGAAATAAATTCAATCAATGTGAGGGGTCCAGTTGGATCCCTCCAACCTGTTTCCCTGCATCCAAAGATGTTAGTACAATACCAATTCCGCTCCAGTACGGAATTATCGCGGTATATGGGTTTTATAAAAATCCGCTTACTAACGGCGCAATAGGGTCTCATCCGCTATACGAGGCGGGAAATCATCAATCCAATATATACATATGCCAATATGTATATATTGCTATATATATAGATATATCCTATCATATCTAATATCACATCCAATAGCAATCATATCAGTCAATAAATAACTGCAATATTAAATTTTTTCCTTCGAGTGAGAAAATCTCACCTTAGCTATTAATTTTCCATCCATTTCCATCTTGACCCTTTTCTGCATGATTTTTAACCTTGTATAAATAATTTATACAATTTATTAATATCCGAAATCGATTAACCGTTCTAAAATTTAATTAACTAATGATTTGTTATAAACTGATTTCCTTTAATAAATCTAATTGTCTAACCATTTGGCAAATTTAATTTACTAACAATTTAATTTAAACAAATGATTTTATTTCAAACCCATTTCTAAAACAATTAAATTAAACAAATTTTCCTTTAACAAATCTAATACAATTGATTTTAAATTAATCCTTTTTAATTGACTAATTATTTATTTAGACTAATGAACTTCCCATATTTCAAAAAAACTTCTCTTGTTTAAATGAAACAATAACCAACAATTTTAAATATAAAAGTTTTAAACTTACTAAATTTTAAAAAAATCGAATTTACCTCAATTCGTACAGGAACCCACTCGCTCGATAAAACTGGCCTCGCCTGCCTCCCCCTTGCCGTGATGACGAACCCCCATCACAACCTCAACCGCTCGAGTACATCGACTTCGACAGTCCCCTCACCGCGGCGTCACCATCCATAGTCGCGACCCAATCTCCTATCCACTGCCATCTCCCAGGTCGCCGCCTACGCGCCTCCGCGAAACCCCCTTCGCTCGACCTCCACCTGCTCACGAACGCCACGTGCGACTCCAATTCGCGAGCGCCACCATCTCATCGCGTGCTTGTCGCGAACCTCCCCATCGATAACCCCATCACCGAAGATCCACAGAAATCGCCATCGCGACTTCGTTCGTCGCCGCATCTCGCGACAGTCGTCGCTCACGTCGCCCCTCCTAAGGTCGCGATCTACTACATGCCATCTGCTTCCCTTATCGACCCCGCATCCCCTTCCTCCCATCGCGAATCGCTCGCGGCTATATTTTTTTTCTGAATGAATTCGAACGAGAGGGGAAAGGAGTGTGGTTTTGATTTTGAAGAGAACGAGCGGCCACGAATTTCTTCCTGGCAATGGAAATTTGATTTCGAGATTTAACAGAGGAACGCGGCCATTTTTTTTTATCTCGATTTTCTTCGTTCTGCTCTCCTGAAATGATTCGCGTGAGATATGGGGAGACAAGGGTACGCGATTAACAGAGAAAGGTCGGCATTGAAGTGAAATGGAGCCAGGAATCTCTGCTGCGCGATTTTAGGCGTGGATGAAGGAGATGTCGTCTTTTGCTCAAATTTTAAAATTTTACTTTAAATTCATTTTGTTCCGGTACCATTTTCAACGCGTTTTATGTGTCGTATTCTCACCCAACAACTCCGAATGATACGAAATTTAAAATCCGGTGATAATTTGACGTTACGGACCCAATGGAATCGGTTTCGTCAAATTCCGAGACTGTTTGAAAAATGACTATTTTTAAATATCGGTTCAAACAATTAATTTCAAAACTGATCAAATTTATTCAAATTCGATTCTGAAGCTTCTATTATTTTCAGAATTATCAATATAAATTTTAAAATCTTCCGAAATATTTTTCTTCAACTTTAAATTGAAGATTTAAATTTTTATTCAGCATTCAATAGATTAAATTTTAAAGTTTAATCGCAAATTTCAAAATTAGATCGGGGATTCAAATTAAATTATCGTTCAAATATTTAAAATTAATTAAATATTTTCAATTTAATTTGTTCAAAATTCTGGGTCGTTACATTTTCTATTAGGGACAACCTTTGGGCTATGAGCTTAATATTAACCCTAACATGATTAATTTAGACTGCATAGGCTATTGGGCTCTAATACCATTGTTGGAACTAGGCCAGCCTGCAGCGGAAGATATGGGTGAATTTCAAAAAAACATTACACTATAGGATCTTTATTGGGCCTATGAACTCTAATTTATTTAGAACGTTTCCAAATTTAATTTAAATAAAATCTTTTATTTCATTAAAATTTATAAATAATGAATGGAATTTTATTTAATTCAAGTTTAATTAAATATAATTGTACACATATGTATCATATACATACATGTACGTGCGTGCATGTATAACATAATAATCCATGCAAGGTATAACATGCCCGCATATAAATGTTGAGATTAGCATAGCAACAGACATGTTAGCTTATCTTATATGTATTATTTGTTGTCCAAATATATTGATGTATATATATAAGTTATTTAAATAAATACTAAAGTATAAATATTTACTTATATACATATAATATATATATATATATTTCATAAATGTAAAATGTTAATAATAATATATATATATATATTTATAAACATATATATATATATGCACATATATATATGTATCTATATATAATTATATTTATAGTATCTAAAGTATTGATAAATATGTGTATTTATATATATATATATATATATATATTGTTATCCAACCTTTTGACCAAGCAACATTCAGACAGATTGGATGAATCGAACTTGGAGTTATCGAGGTAGGAAGCCCAAAGATATAGCCTAAAAGTCCAAGAACCAAACAACAACAAAGTCACAAGGCCAATACAAGATCAACTCAAAGCAAGACAAATATAGAATCACCCAAGTGATACGTTGGTATCGACCCCGCCCTATGGGTCAGTACCGACCCCTATTTTCTTGCCCTATGAAGTCCATCTTCTGCCTACTAGTACTACTTGATGCCAGTAGCCTATTTCCAATGTCGTTTTGTTGATCCAATGCAATTCTCCATCAATTTCCATGAATACTTGAAGCTGCAACTCTGTTCTTCCACAACTCCATCATTTGGACCAAGAAGCAAGCATATATTTAAGCAAACAACTATGGAATCACGAAGCTGACCACAAGATGATCCAAGATAAAGAGTTAAAGGTAGCCATATTGGCCATCCTATGGGTCGGTGTTGACCACTAACCTTGGAGTTGTACTGACCCATACAAACTGATGAGTTGGCACCTACTTTCTTGGGATAATTGTGTTAGAATCTCTCTTCTGGGTTTTAATGGCAACAACTATATAATCATGTATATAAGAAATACCATATCTATATACTGCTATATGATAGAAGAAATCATTTCATTCACCTATATCATGGCATGAAGACAATCCTGAAGAATGATAGATCATACTATTGAAGTAAGGTCATATACTTGTACCATGGTCTTAGAATATCTTGTACAATCCCCTTGAGTTATCATAAGCACACACGAAAGCATATCATATAAACACTTAGCGAAGTTTAGAAAACATACTCATATTTTACAAACAAAACAGTCTCAAACGTCTAGGACATAATGCCAGATGTATGACAGATAGTTTGGGTTAAAAACCTAAGCGGTCTTAAACGTTTGACAATATATGCTAGACGTCTGACACTGTTTCAACTATCATATTTTAAACAGTCACTTCTCTTCATTTTTAACGTTTATGCCTTCTTACTTATAGTTGCAACTCTTGATCAAAAGGAAAACTCTTTGATAAGACATACCCTTTGAAACACAACTATTAATCATCTATAAATACATTCAAAATCTGAGATTGAACTTAATTTTTTCACTCTACTATTCTATTTCTAAGTGCTTACACTATCAATAATTTCATATTGTCAATCATTTACAACCAAAATCTACTTTTTGATAAACCTACTTCCTACAAATCAAAGTGTTCACACTCACAAACACTCAAGGGAGATTATAGGAAGAATTGTACTTGAAGACAATATCTTTGTTATTTAGAACACAAGCTTATCAGAGAAACTTTTGTATAAACATTGTGATGCCCCACCTCTATGCTCACGCTAGCCAAGGACACTACGGTGTAATGCCGTCGACTAGCGCGAAGAATAAGGCTGTTGAGGAGCGACCATCTATGTAATTGCTTTGTGCGAGTACCGATATGTCAGAAAATATATCTTACATTTCATTTCAAGAGGAAATCCGACATATCAAATACAAACTCAAAGCTACCACACAGTGGCTAAGTGGACTTCGGAAACAAATATAGAAGTAAACATAACACAAATCAGTCACAAATATTCATATCACAAAGGCGGAATCAGATATGAATATAACGCATAAAAGTGTACATCAAAATAGTGGTCAATGAAGATCCACTACAACACAAAAGAATAGATACATGTGATAGACAAAAAGAATAATTATACTTCAAGGAGTCTATATCTCAAATGTATAATAACAAAAAAACTACTAATCTAAAGTAGTTAGCCAAAAGAATCAGATGATAATCCCCGATAAGAAGTCAAGCAGGAGCACCTGAAATATCTCGGTCTGACCCGAGTATTATTTAAGAAGAAAATAATAGACGGATCAGTCTAGCTATAAATATCAGATAAAATGATATATGTGACGCCCCACCTCTATGCTCACAACAACAAAGGTTATTATAAGGAATAACGTCTGCTATTGCGAAGAATAAGGCTTGTTAGAAGCGACCATCCGTAAGTTATGCCTTAGACGAATATTGATTACATCGATATAAGTTGTGTAAATTAATCCCAACGATATATATATTCAATCCAAATCTAAAACGAAACTACGGTGGCTTAAGAAAAATTCAGAACAACTCATAATAACAACAATACAGATAAGTATAATCACATCAGAACAGAAATATCAGATATATAGCGGAAGACAAGTCTGGAATACATGCTACAACAATCGATGGTTCACATGAACCAAATGTACATATACATAGATATCAACATACATGAGACGATAGTCAATATACCAAAAGTACTCCTCGAACACTAGACAAAAGATGGAGCGAAATCCCAAAAGCTGAAGCTACGACTGAATCAGAGATAGTGATTATCCTAAAATAACTCGGTCTGACCCGAGTATTATTTAAAAGAAAATAATAAATGGATCAGTCTAATTTAAACTTAGAATGAATGCATCATAAACAACATCAAAGCAAATTAATCATAGTCTCGAATGAGACTATTCAGCATAAATAATCAACATAGCTTAAATGAAGAAATCTCATTAAACTCCATCAAATTCAACATCCAAATTCACAATTGAATTCGAAACAGCAATACACACAAAAATCTAGAAATCCATTAAGATAAATAGAAAATCAGCATTCACAAAATCTAGAAATCAAAGTAAGATAACTAGAAAATCAACATAAAAGTGGATCGATCCCATCATATGGCGAGTCTAAGCTACGCCGCACGTGCATCAACATATGGCCGAAGCCTACCAAGTGTTGTCATCATAATTTTTGGCACCCAACAAATGACCCGAAGGTCCAACATATGACCCGAAGGTCTAGTACTGGTAATTGACCCGAAGGTCCATCATAGTGGCTTGAAAGCCTAACAAATCATCAAAATCATCAAACAACAAATCCACAGCAAAATATTTCAATTAACGAGTCCGGAATTAACCGAATTAGTAAAAGCGAGGTTCCATACTCCGCACTTTTTCTAAATCGTTTAATCTCTTCATCGTTTCCTTGAAAGTGCAAAATTGTGTATTTTATATAAATAAAATTTACGTTCTCAAACGGACAAGTCCGGAATTAAGCGAATCAGTAAAAGTAAGGGTTCATAGTCCTCAGTTTTGCTTAAGCGTTTAAATCGCTTCCTCATTCTTTTGAAAGCGCAAACTGTAAAAATTTTGGAAACAATTTTATTTAAAACGATTTTTAAAACACGTGATTAAAACAGCAACAACTATAGCAATTTCGATGAGGAAATTGCGCTTCACAAAACACCATAAAAACGGATACCAAATCGGCGTTGCGGGATAATCGCTTAAAAATTCACTTTAAATTGACGGTTACTGAAGTCAAAATAACAGTAATTTTTATTCGTCAAAAATTTCATCAAAACAAAACACTTCAAAAATATAATACTGGAGTAAAAATTCCGTTATAAAAATATCGGCGCAAAAGACGTTTTAAAACGTAACACCGGTTCAACGTACATTAAATAGTGGACTGCACCACTATATTTCATCAAAATATTTTGCACTGCCTCAACATACCCTTTAAAACATTTTTGCTCAAAATGAAATAGGTGAACATTTATAATAACCTGGACAATATATCACACACGCAATATGTTCTGGGCATTTATGTGTTACACTAGTACTAAAATAACGTTTTCGTGGATAAAACAACAACCTGGCTATGCATAGCATGCATGAAACAAAAGTATAGCCGCGTGAAATCAATTAAAATGAGAAATAAAGTAACATGTACTCATCATTTTTTTTCATGCGACACAAAAATGGCCTGACTAGTACTTATACACGCACGCTTTCAAATGGGTTTCAAAATGTCTGGATATGCTATTTTCATGTACACAAGTATATACGTGAAAGAAAAAAATGTAACCTGACACCAAAAAAAACTAACACAAGTTCTAAAATGCAAGGCCTGGAACTTGACTATGTTTCCAAAGCTACAACTACACAACACACTTCAATGAATAAAAATGCAAATAATATGACTTTGCATGCAATATGACACGCATTCAATATTTAGAAAGTCCAAGCACTAGAATATTGTGTAAACCATACCTGCGTGAAAAAGAAGTATAACCAGACTACCTGGACACGCTTGTGTATGCCAACTTTGCACGCACGAGTAAAAATCAAAACAAAGAAAAACTGGGTAACAACAATTCACGCACACACACGAAAATGTAACGTGTTTTCACATAAAAAATTTCAGAGAAAATTTTACTTTTGCTCGCAAGTACAAACTCTAAAACAAAAGGAAAATAAACCAGGAAATGTTGAATTGCCATACAAAACTCGCATGCACACAGAAGATGTACATACAAAGATAGTCAGGGCAATTATGATACTGCCCAAATTTGTACGCAAAGATGAAGTAAAGTATAAACTAGAGATGTGAGTTTCGAAACTCACAAAAATTTGCTTCACAATTTGTTAGCAACCAGAACCACCTGAAGCTAAAACTAGATCTGCCATTAATGCTTTCATCAAGCTTCTGAAAATGAGCAAAAATAATGTTGCAGAGATTCTCTTTTCTTTCAATATTGTGAACAAGTAAATGAAAGATGTGTGTTGGCAATGCTTTTGTACATTTGCATTTATGGTAGACATGCATTAGAGGAGAGAAAAGGACATTGCTGCATATAAAATGATGATGGTGAATAATGTGTTCAATTCTTGCTTTGGGTTATGTGACAGCAAGGCAAAAATATATATTCCACTGTGCTTTTGAACTAGACCATTCAAACGCAAAGACAAATTATCAATTTCAACTTAGCTTAAATATTTTAACAACTGACTTTGCAAAATGATTTGCATCCTATATATATATATATATATATATCGATAGTAATAAAAATCACGGTTGTTACAAACTCCCCCCTTATAAAAATTGCGTCCCCGCAATTTTCATACTAGAAGTTGTTTATAACACATATAATTTATCACAACAAAGATTAGAATAGAAAAGATGGATAAGAATGCTCACCCCCACCCGAAGAGGAGAGGAAACCGGGATAAGAACGCTTGATGAATTCTTTGGTTTCTCAAGTGCAATCTTTGGGGTTTGTGGACCATTGAATTTTCACAAGCAGGACTTCTTTATTCCGAAGGCGTTTAACCTCCGAAGCTAGCACACGAATAAGACTTTGCACAATAGACAAGTCGGGTGAGATCTCAAGATCTTGCAACACATAAGGATCAATAATAGAATCCGAATCTCGAAGGGATCGACGAAGCTGGGATACATGAAATACGTCATGAATTCCTGAAAACTGAATAGGTAGCGATACACGATAAGCAACAGGGCCAATGCGTTCCGTAATAGGAAACGGTCCAACATATCGAGGAGCCAATTTCCCGGAGCTACTAAAACGCACTACACCCTTCATCAGAGAAACACGAATGAATACGCGATCGCCAACAGAAAATTCCAAAGGCTTCCTACTATGATCGGCATAAGATTTCTGCCTATTCTGAGCCTCTTTCATTCTCTGTCTAATAATATCAATCTTCTCAGAAGATTCACGAACATAATCGGGGCCGAGAACTAACTTTTCCCCCGATTCCAACCAACTAGATGGTGATCGACACGGTCTTCCGTAAAGAGCTTCGAAAGGAGCCATACCGATACTGGATTGAAAACTATTGTTATAAGAAAATTCAACAAGAGATAAGTGGTCTTCCCAACTACCACCAAAATCAAGAATGCAAGCTCGAAGGAGATCTTCTAAGACTTGATTCACCCTTTCAGTCTGACCATCAGACTGTGGATGATAAGCTGTGCTGAGATTGAGCTTAGTACCCAAAGCTTTCTGAAGGCTCTGCCAGAAACCACTAGTAAAAAGCGGATCTCTGTCACTAACAATAGCACTAGGCACACCATGAAGTCGAACGACTTCTTTAATAAAAAGCTTAGACAACAGAGGAGCAGTCCGATTGGACTTAATAGGAATAAAATGGGCTGATTTGGTTAATCGGTCAACAATCACCCAAACACTAGTATGGCCCAACCTCGAACGAGGTAGACCATCAATGAAATCCATGGAAATGTGATCCCATTTCCATAATGGAATCTCAAGAGGCTGCAAAAGACCACTAGGATGATGGTGTTCTGCTTTAATAAGTTGACAAGTCATGCAACGACTCACATAACTTGCAACATCATGTTTCATACCTTCCCAAAAGTATAAGCGTTTCATGTCGGCATACATCTTACTACTTCCAGGATGGATAATATACTTAGAACGATGACAGTCCTCAAGAATGTCATTTCTAAGATTAGAAACATTAGGCACGATAAACCTTCCCTTCTTCCGAATACAACCATGAATATCAATATCGAAATCCTTTAGATCATCACTTTGGGATTCCGATTTACGACTCTGAATAAGATAAGCAAGATCTGGATCTTGTTTTTGGGCATCCGCAACACGATCCAACAAACTAGGACGAGCTTCCTTGCTAAATAAAAGCACGGGAGAATCAGAAACTGAAGGACGGTCTCTAATATCACAAAGGGATAAAGCTTCCAACATATTCCACTCTGCTAGCATCATGGAAACTACAGCTTGCTGCTTGCGGCTAAGCGCATCAGCAACTCGATTACCCTTACCAGGGGTATACTGAATATCGAAATCATATGAAGCAAGAAATTCGAGCCAACGCTGTTGCCTCATATTAAGTTCTTTCTGAGTGAATAGATATTTCAGAGATTTGTGATTAGTGAAGAGAATAAAACGCTCGCCCAATAAATAATGTCACCAAATCTTTAGAGCAAAGACTATAGCGGCTAACTCCAAATCATGGGTAGCATAACGAATCTCGTTAGGCTTTAGTTGTCTAGAAGCATAGGCAACTACTCTATCTTTTTGCATGAGAACAACACCGAGTCCATAACCACTGGCATCGGTATAAACAACAAGATCATGATTCCCTTCGGGAACCACTAAGATAGGAGCATGAGTAAGGAGATCTTTTAACTTCAAGAAAGAATTCTCACACCTATCAGACCAAATAAAAGGAACAACTTTTCTCGTAAGAGTGGTAAGCGGTAAAGCAATACGAGAAAAGTCCTTAATGAACCGGCGATAATAACCCGCCAATCCAAGGAAACTACGGATCTCAGTAACGGTCTCGGGCCTCTTCCAATTCTGAATAGATTCGATCTTGGAAGGATCGACAGAGATACCATCGGAAGAAACAATATGACCGAGAAATTTCACCTTATTCTCCCAGAAGTGACACTTAGAGAATTTGTCATAAAGCTGATGCTGACGAAGAGTGCTCAAAACAATCTCCAAATGCAGAATATGATCGGCTTCAGATTTGGAATAAAAAACCAAGACGAACTTATCGAGATATTCCCGGAATATCCGATTCATAAGATCAACAAAATACGCCGGAGCGTTCGTCAAACCGAATGGCATAACAAGCCATTCGTAAGAACCATAACGAGTACGGAATGCGGTAAGAGGAATGCTATCTTCCGCAACTCGTAACTGATGATATCCGGTAGCAAGATCGAGTTGGGAGAAAATCTTAGCGCCACTTAACTGATCGAACATGTCGTCGATCCTAGGTAATGGATACCTATTTTTGATAGTGAGCTCGTTAAGCTTGCGATAATCAATACAAAGCCTAAGAGTACCATCTGGCTTCTTAACAAAGACAACGGCGGCGCCCCAAGGAGTTGAGCTAGAACGAATAAATCGCTTGGCTTCCAATTCAGATAATTGTTGCTTAAGTTCCTCATTTTCCTTAGCAGACATCCTCGTGGGAGGACGACTGACAGGATGAGCACCAGAGATAAGATCAATACGGAACTCAATTGCCCTCTTCGGCGGCAAACACGAAATAGGCTCGAAGACATCAGAAAAATCACAAACAACCGGAATATTAGCTATGACATCCTCCGATTCGAAGGAAGAAATAAGAGCATTCAAAGTATGATCCATTCTCCGAAATACAATAGATAACTGCTCGATAGCATCGGGATGCTTGAGATGTAAAGTCCTTTTGGGACATAGGATTTGAACTTCATAACGGACGAGCCAATCCATCCCCAAAATCATATCAAAACCAAGATGATCCATAACATGCAGATTCGCATGAAAGGAAAAACCACAAAGAATAATCTCAACATCAACACATAACAAACCAAGAGTAGCAGATCCACCAATAGGATTCACAATCCTCAAAGGGTCGCAAAGACTAACAACATCTAAAGGAATAACATCAACAAGCTCCTTTGACATGAATGAATGTGATGCACCCGTATCGAAAATAACTCTAATAGAACGGCCATGAAATAAAATAAAACCTTCCAAAACAGAAGGAGTAATACCTTTGGGCTGAGAAGAATCACCAGAAGCTTTAGCAACATTAAGCTTCCCAGATTTAAGGCCCTTAGAATTAGTAGGACAATCAGAAATCCAATGACCCTCTTTCTTGCAATAGCGGCAAATGCAAGGCTTAGGACAACCACGAAGAAGATGATCCAAAGAACCACAATTATAGCACGCCCTCTGATTAGAAGGTGCACTACTAGGCTGAGAACTAGAGGTAGCTTGCTTCTTCTTCTTGTTGGAAGAATTAGGCTTATGAAATGGAAACTTCTTTTTGTTGGGGTTCTTAGAAACCTCAACCTTATCACCACTATCACGTTCCTTTTCGACAGCTTCAAGACAAAGTGCCGAATCAACAAGTTTCTCAAAAGAGAGCTTAAGCTGAAGCAAAAGAAATTTCTTCAAATACTTCTTCAAACCAACAACAAATCTAAGATTCTTTTTACGCGGAGTGTTAATGAACTCAACTCCGTATTTGGACAAGGCCTCGAAAGATGCAACATAATCAGAAACATAGGACTTTCCTTGTTTTAACTCAAGGAAACTACGAGCAAGATTAGCCTTTTCCGATTCAGGAACGAACTTAAGTTCGAATCGTTCCTTAAACTAATTCCACGAGAGAGAGGACTCATCAACTTCTGCAATAAAAAGCTCATACCAATCAAGCGCACGCTCTTGCAACATACTAGATGCCACGAGAACGCGATGATGATCAGAAAGATCCATCCGAGAAAATATGCGCTCACAAGCGCACAACCAAGTCTGAACCTCCAATACACTTTCTGATCCCTTGAAAGGCTGGCCTCCAAGGTGGGAATAGTCACTACACATGCGGGCGAAGGAAGACTTGTGATTGGGAGCTGCGGGAGTAGCAACAGAAGGCTGAGCACTCCTAAATAGCTCCATAAACTGATCAGCTGACATATATACTCTATCCGAATGAGAACCACTAGACGGACCTGCAGTAGAACGCTTCCCTCTACCTCTTCCAGTCATAGGCTGAGAGACAAGAGAAGGTAAAGATTAGTTAAAAAAATACACAATTGATAAGAAATTTAACAAATGGAATACTACGGAAATATGAGATTCATTCCTAGACATATTCCAACATGTTAAAATGGAAGGAATAGATTAGAAAGGCACGAATAAAACCCTCGAACAGTTGTAACGCATGTTCCATTCTGCTTCTGTTCTGTGTTTATTATAGTTTGTTTTGAATCTCAGCTCTGATACCAACTGTGACGCCCCACCTCTATGCTCACAATAACAAAGGTTATTATAAGGAATAACGTCTGCTATTGCGAAGAATAAGGCTTGTTAGAAGCGACCATCCGTAAGTTATGCCTTAGACGAATATTGATTACATCGATAGGAGTTGTGTAAATTACTCCCAACGATATATATATATTCAATCCAAATCTAAAACGAAACTACGATGGCTTAAGAAAAATTCAGAACAACTTATAATAACAACAATATAGATAAGTATAATCACATCAGAACATAAATATCAGATATATAGCGGAAGACAAGTCTGGAATACATGCTACAACAATCGATGGTTCACATGAACCAAATGTACATATACATAGATATCTACATACATGAGACGATAGTCAATATACCAAAAGTACTCCTCGAAGACTAGACAAAAGATGGAGTGAAATCCCAAAAGCTGAAGCTGCGACTGAATCAGAGATAGTGATTATCCTGAAATAACTCGGTCTGACCCGAGTATTATTTAAAAGAAAATAATAAACGGATCAGTCTAATTTAAACTTAGAATGAATGCATCATAAACAACATCAAAGCAAATTAATCATAGTCTCGAATGAGACTATTCAGCATAAATAATCAACATAGCTTAAATGAAGAAATCCCATTAAACTCCATCAAAATCAACATCCAAATTCACAATTGAATTCGAAACAGCAATACACACAAAAATCTAGAAATCAATTAAGATAAATAGAAAATCAGCATTCACAAATTCTAGAAATCAAAGTAAGATAACTAGAAAATCAACATAAAAGTGGATCGATCCCATCATATGGCGAGTCTAAGCTACGCCGCACGTGCATCAACATATGGCCGAAGCCTACCAAGTACTGTCATCATAATTTTTGGCGCACAACAAATGACCCGAAGGTCCAACATATGACCCGAAGGTCTAATACTGGTAATTGACCCGAAGGTCCATTATAGTGGCTCGAAAGCCCAATAAATCATCAAAATCATAAAACAACAAATCCACAGCAAAATATTTCAATTAACGAGTCCGGAATTAACCGAATTAGTAAAAGCGAGGTTCCATACTCCGCACTTTTGCTAAATCGTTTAAATCACTTCATCGTTTCCTTGAAAGTGCAAAATTGTGTATTTTATATAAATAAAATTTACGTTCTCAAACGGACAAGTCCGGAATTAAGCGAATCAGTAAAAGTAAGGGTTCATCGTCCTCAGTTTTGCTGAAGCGTTTAAATCGCTTCCTCATTCTTTTGAAAGCGCAAACTGTAAAATTTTTGGAAACAATTTTATTTTAAAACGATTTTTAAAACACGTTATTAAAACAGCAACAACTATAGCAATTTCGACGAGGAAATTGCGCTTCACAAAACACCGTAAAAACGGATACCAAATTGACGTTGCAGGATAATCGCTTAAAAATTCACTTTAAATTGACGGTTACTGAATTCAAAATAACAATAATTTTTATTCGTCAAAAATGTCATCAAAACAAAACGCTTCAAAAATATAATACCGGAGTAAAAATTCCATTATAAAAATATCGGCGCAAAATACGTTTTAAAACGTAACACCGGTTCAACGTACATTAAATAGTGAACTGCACCACTATATTTTCATCAAAATATTTTGCACTGCCTCAACATACCCTTTAAAACATTTTTGCTGAAAATGAAATAGGTGAACATTTACAATAACCTAGACAAACAATCACACACGCAATATGTTCTGGGCATTTATGTGTTACACTAGTACTAAAATAACATTTTCGTGGATAAAACAACAACCTGGCTATGCATAGCATGCATGAAACAAAAGTATAGCCGCGTGAAATCAATTACAATGAGAAATAAAGTAACATGTACTCATCATTTTTTTTTCATGCGACACAAAAATGGCCTGACTAGTACTTATACACGCACGCATTCAAATGGGTTTCAGAATGTCTGGATATGCTATTTTCATGTACACAAGTATATACATGAAAGAAAAAAATGTAACCTGACACCAAAAAAACTAACACAAGTTCTAAAATGCAAGGCCTGGAACTTGACTATGTTTTATAAGCTACAACTACACAACACACTTCAATGAATAAAAATGCAAATAATATGCCTTTGCATGCAATATGACACGCATTCAATATTTAGAAAGTCCAGGCACTAGAATATTGTGTAAACCATACCTGCGTGAAAAAGAAGTATAACCAGACTACCTGGACACGCTTGTGTATGCCAACTTTGCACGCACGAGCAAAAATCAAAACAAAGAAAAACTAGGCAACAACATTTCACGCACACACACGAAAATGTAACGTGTTTTCACATAAAAATTTTCAGAGAAAATTTTACTTTTGCTTGCAAGTACAAACTCCAAAAAAAAAACCAGGAAATGTTGAATTGCCATACAAAACTCGCATGCACACAGAAGATGTACATACAAAGATAGTCAGGGCAATTATGATACTGCCCAAATTTGTACGCAAAGATGAAGTAAAGTATAAACTAGAGATGTGAGTTTCGAACTCACAAAAATTTGCTTCACAATTTGTTAGCAACCAGAACCACCTGAAGCTAAAACTAGATCTGCCATTAATGCTTTCATCAAGCTTCTGAAAATGAGCAAAAATAATGTTGCAGAGATTCTCTTTTCTTTCAATATTGTGAACAAGTAAATGAAAGATGTGTGTTGGCAATGCTTTTGTACATTTGCATTTATGGTAGACGTGCATTAGAGGAGAGAAAATGACATTGCTGCATATAAAATGATGATGGTGAATAATGTGTTCAATTCTTGCTTTGGGTTAAGTGACAGCAAGGCAAAAATATATATTCCACTTTGCTTTTGAACTAGACCATTCAAACGGAAAGAAAAATTATCAATTTCAACTTAGCTTAAATATTTTAACAACTGACTTTGCAAAATGATTTGCCTCCTATATATATATATTTTTTTCGATAGTTATAAAAATCACGGTTGTTACAATATAGGATAAGAGATATGACCAAAAACGTATGATAACAAAAGTGTCATACTGTGTCAAGTATACACCAAATAACAACAAAATCATACAATATCTCAAGAATCTCAAAGCACCAAAAAGAATGTCATATTCTTTATTTTATTCACCAAACCACAATTATATTGACAAACATATCATTGCCAATCACTAAAAGAGGTGAACCACAAATTCTAGAAATCACAACTAGAAATCCAGAAATCACAAAAAGGGGGAAGGCCTATCACAAACGGGAGCATGAAAACTCACCACCACGTGTATCACAAACGGGTTGTTAATCCTATGGTCGCTAACCATAGAGCTGGTGCCACGACGTAGTACAACGAACGCCCGAGGAACCAAACTCAAACAATACGGAACAACGACGTGGTACAGCGTTACGCCCGATGAACCTGAACACAAATAGTACGAAACAATGACGTAGTACAGCGAACGCCCGATGAACCGAACTCCAATAAACCAGAACAACGACGTAGTACAGCGTTACGCCCGATGGACCGAACTCCATAAAACTATAGGATGCAAGCCTATAAAAATGAGACGAAGCTCAACATAACGGGGTATAGTCCCCCACGTGGACAAAGAGACATTGCACAATGCTAGTCTAAATCACAAAATGATCATCATCGATCATCAAGAAGTGTCAATTACACTAAGCTAGTAAATATAAGAGTTTAGCTTCATGTCCCATAACCACTTGCTTAACTCAAATATTTACGAACAGATTGTAGATTTCCACTCGAAAATTGTCACAAGAGTTTCAATCGAACAAGTCCAAAAATTAACCGATGAAGTAAACGCAAGTGTTTCATACCACTTTTTTTACTAAGCCGTTTAATTAGATTTCTCATTCGAATGAGGTAAAGGTTTGTATATACTAATAGATTGGAAAACGGTTTTATAAACGAGCTTTGTATTAAAAATAGAGTTGAAATCATCTTTGTAAAGAGTTTGAATATTTACTACTAGTATAGAAACCTTTGTATTTAGAAGTGACAAGTCACAAAAATGATTGTAGAAACAATCAATCACCAAAATCCACATACGAAGACGTGAATCAAATCCATAGAAATTGATGCCGAATCCATCAAAATGGATATACCCAAAAATCCCGAAATAGAAGTCATCAAAATCGGTAACAAATGATAACAACAAAACGGAGAATCACGAATTGATTAACATTTGGAATCTCAAGCCAAGTAAGCAAATGGGGCTGAAGCAAGCAGGTCAGTCGACTGAACCAGGTGGTCAGTCGATTGACACAGGGATATGAATTCTGTATCCCCATAGTCAGTCGACTGACCTAGATGGTCAGTCGACTGAAACAGACCCAGGAAATTTCCTGGGTCCTGGTTTAGTCGACTGACCCATTGGTTCAGTCGACTGACCTGCTTCTAAGCATTTTTCGACTTCTGGTTCAGTCGACTGAACTTGCTTCTGAAGCACATTCAGCCTAGCCCCCTTATGGGGAAAATTTATACAAATCGCGATCGAACGAGCCACGGGTGCTAGGGGTTTACGCCAATCGGCAACCCAGCCCTATAGGCTCTTCAATGCTTCATCGAAAACATGTTCAAACATCCGTAAAAGGATTTTCACAAAATTGGACTAAAAACCAAAAATTGGAATATTCACCAAATCAATCCAAATCAAAATCAAATGAACATGTAAAGATGTTAGGAATTCAAACCTAACAATCAAAGATAGTTATAGACATAGATGTGAGATAAAAATCTCACCTTTAAACCCAAAAACAATGAATGAGAAGCTTAATCACAAAGGAAAGATCAACACTCTTCACTTCAACCCAAGAAGCTTGAATCTAAGCTCAAAAGAAGAACATTCCCTAAGTTAGGTTTAGGAAATTTCTGAAATTGAAGAGAGAATGAGTTGGAGAAGATGAAGAGGATGCTTACCTAAGCTTCTCCTTGATTTCTAGCTTGAAGTTGATAATTCCTAAGAGAATTAGGGCTTAGGATTTCTAATTCTCTCTCTCTTCCCCCATTTTTATCTAAAGCTTGAAGGTATTAGGAAATGAAAGTGAATGAAGAGAAGAGGAGTGGAGTTGGATTGATATGTTGGGTTAATGGGCTGAAACCCAAACCCAAAGCCCTAAATGAAAACATTAAAATTTTACTCAACTCCAAACATATCGATGCTTATACTTAAAAAAGTCGTAAACGCCATTTTGGACTCAATGGAGGTGGTCTCGAGTCCCAATTCGACTGTTTACAAAAAGTAGTTTTTCGGACTTTAATTCGATTAACGATTCTATATTTAAATAAAATATTTAAATATTCAATCATAAAATATACGGGTTGTTACAAACATATTCCTCCGGGTGAAGCAAGGTTGTTAGTTAGTGAAATACCGAAGGGTTGCTTCGAGACTGGATGTAGGACGGGAGTTCCGAACCAATATAAAAACTCTGGTGTGCTCGTTTTTATTCTTTACTTTTATACTCTGCTATTTACATTTGTTTCTATTACTATATGCACACTTATCTTATGCACGAGTCATATTATGTATGATCCACTAGACTTACATTTGGTATCAGAGCAAGAATATTTCAATTTACTATAACATGTGATTGACACTTTTTAATATGGCAAGTACATTTCAAGAAGGTCAATCAACTACTCTTCCTCTACTATTTACTAGGTCTAATTATGCATATTGGTCAACATGTATGCGAAATTTTTGGAAGCTAATGGTTTATAAATTTGGCAAACTACTCAAACTAGATATGAAGCACCTACCACTTACATAAGCACTTGGACCGATGCACAAAAGAACACGGCAACTAATAGCGGCAAAGCCTTGAATGTATTATTTTGTTCAATTGATAAAAATGAATTTTCACGAGTCATGCTTTGCACAACTGCATATGATATATGGCGCACTTTATAAGTAACTCACGAAGGCACAACAAAAGTCAAACCAACAAAAATCTCTATTTTTCAAAATCAATTCTCATCTTTTAAAATAAAAGCAAATGAATCTATTATTGGCATGTATGCTAGATTCCAAACTATATAACACGATCTCATGACACTTGGGGTCAAATTCACTGATTTTGATCTAGTGACATGAATTTTAAATTCTTTGACTGTCGAATGGGAAAGAAAAGTTTTAGCTATCAAAGAAGCTAATGATCTTTCTCAACTCAAAGTCGAAGAATTAATCTGAAATTTGATGTCGTATGAAGCTAATTTGCAGGCAAGAAAGGAGCAAAAATCAAGAAAAGAAGAATATTGCCTTTCAAGAAAATAACAATGGTTCCGATTTGGATGAGGAAGAAATTGTGTTTATCACCAAGAACTACAACAGATTTAACAAATTCCAGAGGATGACAAAATTTCAAAATGTTGGCAGTTCGAATGCATCAAATCAAATGTCAATCACATGTTATGGATGTGACAAGTTCAGTCATATGAAGAAAGATTGTCCCAACTCAATAATGACAAAAAGAGAAGCAAATCCAAGAAATTGAAGAAAAAGCGAAGAGCCTTTCAAGTATCTTGGGATGAATCTGATTCACCCACTTCTTCTAATATTGATTTGAAAGCGACTTAGAACAAGCGAATGTTTATTTTATGGCTAGCACTGATGAGGTACGTCCTGAACTAAATATGATAAAATTTTGAAAATTAGCATAGAATTAAACGATCAGTATAGAGAATCTAAGAAACTAAATAAGGAATATCAAGGAAAATTGATTAAAGCAGAGTTAGAAATTGGTTTATTAAAAGATGAGAAAATAATTCTAGAAGAGGAATTAAAAATAGCACAAAAGGAATGTAAAAGATTATCTTCTCAAAATAAGGCTTTATTACATGATTTAGAAAATAGCAAACTAGTAAATAATAATCTTGAAGAAGAAAGGCTTGAACTAAAAACAAGTTTAGGTTCTACCAATGTTGAAATCTCTGATCTTAAGACTAAATTAGATCAAATTACCAATAACGTATCAAAGTTTAATAAAGGAAAACAAAACCTAGAAAATTTGATCAAGATATCAAGACCATCAAGAAATCGAAATGGATTAGGATTTAAAGGTAAGCAAAAGCATAGGAACTATCGTACACTTTATACTAAGTTCAAGAAGCCTATATCTAAAATTAAGATGAATACTTCTAACATGAATACTATGAAAATATGGATTCCTAAATCAAATAACAAGTTGATTAGGCAGAAACATATAGAGGAATACTTGAGAAATATTGTTTAAAATGATAATTACATTTTTAAAGGTCCCGGACCCTCTTGGGGTATGGCTACCTTCCCCCAACACATAGGACCCTGACGGAGGAAGTGGGTACCAATTAAACTCCTTTTATTTTGTAGGCACTTAAAAACAAAGTTAAAAGCAAGGAGAAGAAATGGATACTCAATAGCGGATGCTCCAAGCATATGATAGGAAATACACACATGTTATCAGGTATAACATATATTGATGGCGGCACTGGGACATTTGGAGATAATTCAAAAGGATTTGTCATCGGCATTGGAGATGTCATTTACATTGGTATATCTACTTCTCCCCTTGTTACTAAAGTTTTTTTAGTAGAAAATTTAAAACATAACTTATTAAGTATAAGTCAATTATATGATAAAGGATTTAGAATCGATTTCAAAAAAGATAAATGTAGTATATTCGATCAAAATAAAAAATTTATATTTGAAGGATTAAGAATTTGAAATATTTATGCTTTAAATATGAGTATTAAAAAGAATAGTGATATATGTTTAACCATAAATCATAATTACCCATAGCTATGGCACAAACGCTTTTGTTATATAAATTTTAAATATATAAATAAATTATTAAAAAATGATTTAGTAAGAGGATTACCCACAATAAATTATAAAGTTAAAAATCTATATGATGCATGTCAAGTTGGAAAATTAAAGAAAAGTTCATTTAAATCTAAAAATGAAATTTCTACAAAACAACCACTCAAACTACTTCATCAAAATTTATTTGATTTAACTCAAGTATGATCAATAAATCATAACAAATATGTTTTTGTGATTGTTGATGATTTTTCAAGATACACTTGGACACTGTTTTTGAAATATAAAAGTGACACGTTTGTAATGTTGTTAGAAGAAAATGAATTTATAAATTATAAAATTAAAAGTATAAGAAGCGATCATGGCAGAGAATTTGAAAATGAATTTTTTGAAAAATTTTACAATAAAAAAGGGATTAGTCATAATTTTTCATTTCCAAAAACACCACAACAAAATGGTGTAGTAGAAAGGAAAAATCGAACATTATGAGAATTTGCACAAACATTGCTAAGTTGTAGTGGTTTACCAAAGAATTTTTGGGCCAAAGCTGTTGCTACCGCATGTTATGTATTAAATCATGTAACACTTAGACCAATGACTAAGAAGACATGCTATGAAATATTTTTCGGTAAGAAAACTAAAGTATCATATTTACATGTTTTTGGTTCTAAATGTTTTATCTCGAATACTAAAGAAAATCTTGGAAAATTTTATGTCAAATCCGATGAAGTAATTTTTGTTGGTTATTCGATCAGATAAAGCTTATAGAATTTTTAATAAATAAACTAACACTATAGAAGAAAGTCTTCATGTTTCCTTTGATGAAGATTTTATGAATAACAAAAATAATGATGATGAAGAAGTTTTCGATAATAATAGTAGTAGTAATAATAATACTATTGTAATTAAAAATAATAATATCATAAATAATAATAACAGTAATGATAATCCTTTAAGATCTCCTCATCAAATCTTAAAGGATCATCCGATTAATAATGTAATTGATAACTTAAACATAAGAGTTTCAACTAGAAATCAACAAAATCAAATGAGTCATGTAGCTTTCATATCTAACTTAGAGCCTAGAAATTATAATGAAACATCAAAAGATGATTTTTGGATTATAGCAACGCAAGAGGTACTTAATCAATTTGAACGAAATGACGTATGGGAACTCATACCGCGACCAAATGATCAATCCATAATAGGAATGAAAATGGAAACATAGTTTGTAATAAAGCAAGATTTATTGCTCAGGGAGGAATTGATTATGAAGAAACGTTTGCCCCTGTAGCACATCTTGAAGCTATAAGAACATTACTTGCTTTTGCATGTCATCATTATTTCAAATTATTTCAAATGGATGTTAAAAGTGCATTTTTAAATGGTTTTATAAAAGAAGAGGTTTATGTCGAATAGCCGCCCCTGTTTGTTCATGAAAAATATCCGGATCATGTTTTCAAACTTAAAAAAGCATTATACGGGCTAAAACAAGCACCTCATGTTTGGTATGAGTGACTAAAATCACATTTAATAAATTCTGGTTTTCAAATTGGTAAAATTGATACAACATTATTTATAAAAGGAGAAAATGATGATATACTAATTGTACAAATATACATTGACGATATCATATTTGGATCAACTAACAAGAAATTATGTACTGATTTTTCTAACATAATGAAAAACGAATTTGAGATGCTTATATGGGAGAATTAAATTTCTTCTTAGGTTTAAAAATAAAACAATTAGAAAATGCAATTTTTATAAATCAAGGAAAATATTGTAGAGAATTGTCAAAACGGTTTGGAGTGGATAATACATCTAGTAAACCAATTCTAATGAGCACTAGTTTACATTTAGATAAAGATGAAAATAGAAAAGATTTTAATCAAAAATTATGCCGAAGTATGATAGGATTTCCATTATACTTAACGGAAAATAGACTAGATGTAATGATGAGTGCATATTAATGTGCATGATTTCAAGCACAACCAAAGGAATCACATCATCGAGCGATTAAGAGAATTTTGCGATATTTTACCAACACCAAAGATTACGGGCTTTTTTACCCAAAAGGTAGCTCCTTTGAACTCATATCATATAGTGATGCGGATTCCGATGGTTGCAAAATGGATAGAAAACGTACAAGTGGCACATATCATTTTATTGGTCAATCTCTAGTTTCGTGGTTTAGTAAAAAGCAATATTATGTTTCCCTCTTGACATGTGAAGCCAAGTATATCTCCGCTGCCTTACCATGTGCTCAAGTAACTTATATGCAACAAATACTTCAAGATTTTGGAATTTTTTTAACTAAATCTCATATATATTGCGATAATGCGAGTGCTATAAATTTGTCTAAAAATCCAATTAACCATTCTCGAACTAAACATATTGACATTCGTCACCATTTTCTGAGATACAGTATTGAATAAGGTATTGTTACTCTAGAATTTGTTAACAAAAAAATCGGACTGTCGATATTTTCACTAACCCACTATGTGAATCAACTTTTATAAAACTAAGATGAGATCTTGGTATATGTTCAATTAATGAATTAATTTGTTAAACATTAACTGATAATTGTCATGACTATTAAACTCTAATTTTATTCCTACCACAAAATTTTCAGTACAGTTATTTATAGTAAAGTTTTATAACTACTATAACGAAAAACTGTTAACAATTTTATGGTTAGATAAATTTTGTCCTTACAAATTATTTACTACAAATAAACAATATACTCTGTTTACTTGGCAATTATTTTATGAAAAATACACAGAAATCTTTTTAATATAACAATAGAAGATCTAAAAATGTCTTCCGACCACAACCCCGCTTACTCAACGATTGATTTTAGCTCTCTCTTATCTAAGAGTACATACGTATCACTAACAAAAACCACTCCTCCTTCCAATAAATCATCCTCACTAATTATAGCATCACCTACATATCACGCTAGCAACTCTCCAAAAGGAAAGAAAGTCAGACGAGCAATTAATCTTGAATCATCGTCTATCAATACTAAAGTTGATGAAAATTTTCACTATCAACAAGAAATGATGGGAGTTCAAAGAGAAATGTATTACGAGCAACGAAGTTAAGGAAGTCATCTTAACGTTCTCGAATGATGTATTCTAGCAATCTGTGGACATTCACCAATTAAGGATTGCTTACATAAAAAATCTCCTCGTTTAATAGAGACTCCTGTAAAAACTCACATAGTTAATCCAAGAAACCTATGGGAGGCAGGGCCATCAAACCAAGACTGGAATCACACTTCGGATCGTCCGAATTGGTCTCCACTTAAGCCCTCAACTACGCAAACTAAAAATGACACAAATTCTTAGAATCAAACTGAGCACAAGAACTCGGAATCATCAAAGGAGAAATAATTTCTTTTTGATAAAAATATGAATATGAATATGTATTTCTTTGATAATAAATATCATTTATCATGTTTTAAAATAAATATATGAATTACAAATTCAAAATATATACTTCAAATTAAAAATTGCAGAATTTAGCAGCTCTCGGACGTCTAAGGCAAAACGCCAGATGTTTGGCAAAATACTCGGATTGTTTCTCTGAATACTCCCAAACATTTGGCAAATACCCTCAGACGTCTGAGAAAATTTTCGGCTTCCACTCTGAATAGCCGTATATACTTTCTACTTCATATTTTTTCCTTACCCAAATCATTTGAATTTTTACCCAAATCTAAAAACCCTAGCTTCCTCAAAAATTCCAAATTTTCAATCATGGCCCCCGAAACTAAAAACCCGGTTAATAAAAGAGCAAAGAAAGACTAATCTTCCTCCCCTCAAACAATTACTATCATCGATTCACACATCCAACAATGGCTTTGCAATAGTCCAAACACTATGAAAAGATTTGAGGATCTGAAAATTAAGAAATTTTATGCTGGCCATTTTTATCAGTTGTCTAAATTTGAAGGGTACCAACTTTAAGAACTAATACTGGCTGTTGGCATTCGATTACTAATCCATTTCGATGAGAATGAATTAATTATCGGTCAACATGCTATTTTCCTCTTCTATGCAAATTTATGTAGCGAAAATATTGGAAACCTTAGAATGAAGACGGATGGTTATGGGCGACTGTTTATGATAAAGTTTTAAAGATAAGTGTAAACACGCTTGGGAGAATGCTAGATTTTTCTTCTAATGGTACTACATTACAAGGAGTAGCTGGTTATCGAAACTTACCACGTAACCAAGTCACGTATGAACTATGCAAAGATAGAATGCCAGAATGGAAATTAGCTAATCTTCGACCATGAGCCAGATTGTAAAATAGAATGTTAATCAACACTGTGCTACCTCGTTTAGGGAGCCTTGAACAAATATATGAGGACGATCATAAGGCATTGTGTGTAGTTTTTGGTGGAGTTCGTGTAAATTGGGCACAGTTTATCCATGATGAAATAAAACACTATTAGAGTCGTTATAGCCAAACAATCATTACGCTCCTTACATTATAAGGATACTAAAAGCAGTTAAATACCAACTTGCATATTTCACCTTGAAGAAATTCCCTTTAAATAAAGTAGAATAAATTTTTTGAAGTTATTGCATCTCCCGGCAACATCACCTTCTCACATTTCTCTTGCTCAATGGATTGCTCAACAACAACAACAAGAACAACAACTACATCTGATGCCACCTCAACAAGCTCAAGTTCCTCCTCCATAACCGTTTGTTCCTTCTTACCATGATATAGGATATCATTCTGAATCGGAGATTTACGAAGCCTGCACTGAAACTAATCAAAATGAGTCTATATGAGACTTAATGTTTCGAAATCAAAGGAAGATCATGGTGAATCAAAAACCATTAGAAAAGAAAATGATTGGTTTGGAGAGATCTTTTTCAACACGCATGACCAAGCTTGAGAAAACTATGGAAAAAGTTGTATCCACTTTGGGATAGGTTATGAGGAAATTCCATGGTAGATCTTCTTCTACATCATCTTCATCTCCATTTCCTACACCCCCTCCATCACATACTCCTGTCCCTAAACCACATGGGTCGTCTTATAGTGCTGGGACTTCTGCTCATGATAGCAGCAAAAATATTCTGCAAGAACAATCGGAAGAAGAAGAAGAAGGAGAGTAATCTTGTCTGATCCACCATCACCTGAACACATGCAGTATGCCTCTTTTTAGGGTCTATTTATTCATGAAGATGATAAGTACATGACCTCAACACATCAACGGCCAAGGGACTATCAAACTAATCCGTCCTCTTACTGGGAATACTATGAAAATTATGGCGGGCTCTCTTTAAATAACGACGAGTATCAGCCATTTATTTTTATTCTCAGTGATATTCTCTTTGTGTTTTGCATTATGTTTATGATGACTAGTATTGTGTCTTGTTTGTTTATGACTGTGATGTTCATGAAACTAGTGTTGTATGGTTGAACTATGTATTGTTTCTATGATTTGTTTATAATCTGTGGGGTTTTCTTTTAATTTTCTATGTTTTCCTTCTATGAATTACATATTTACATTATTATTTTTGGTAATGAAAATGGGGGAGAGAATGTTAGAATATTTGGGTGCACAAAGATAGGGGATATAACATATTCAGGGGGAGTTAATTTTTTAAATGTCATTATAAAAGATTGTATAATTGTCATTATAAAAAAGGAGGAGAATGTTAGAACATCTCTTTTGCGATTTTAACAACAACTATATAATCACGTATACAAGAAATACCTTATCTATTTATAGGTATATGATAGAAGAAATCACTCCACTCACAGATATTATGGCGTGAAGACAATCCTAAAGAATGATAGATCATAGTATTGAAGTCTGGTCATATATTTGTACCATGGTCTTTTAATATCTTGTATAATACCCTTGAGTTATCATAAGCACACATGAAAGCATATCATTAAAACACTTAGCAAATTTAATAAAACATACTCGGGTATTACAAACAAAATAGTCTCAGACGTCTGATAAATAGTTCGGGTTAAAAACCTGAGCAGTCTCAGACGTCTGACACTGTTTCGACTGTCATATTTTGAACAGTCACTTCTCTTCATTTTTAACGTTTATGCCTTCTTTCTTATAGTTGCAACTTTTGATCAAAAGGAAAACTCTTTAAGAAGACATGGTCTTTAAAACAAAACTATTAATCATCTATAAATACATTCAAAATCTGAGATTGAACTTAATTTTTTCACTCTGCTATTCTTTATTTTCTAAGCGCTTATGCTATCAACAATTTCATATTCTCAATCACTTGCATCCAAAATCTACATTTTGGTAAACCTACTTCCTACAAATTTAAGTATTTACACTCACAAACACTCAAGGGAGATTATAGGAAGAACTGTACTCTAAGACAGTATTTGTATTATTTAGAACACAAGCTTGTCAGAGAAACTTTTGTATAAGCCTATTCCTTCGGACGAAGCAAGGGTTGTTAGTTAGTGAAATACTGAAGGGGAGCTTCACGACTGGACGTAGCACAGGAGGTACAAACTAGTATAAAAACTCTGGTGTGCTCGTTTTTATTCTTTACTTTCATACTCTGCTATTTACGTTTGTTTATATTACTATACACACACTTGTCTTATACACGGGTCATATTATATACGATCCACTAGACATACAAATTGGTCTAAATCATGGATAATGGCTTAGCGATATTTTGTGCGAAATATTAGGCTCCCTACCTTAATAAATAGAAGGGTATGGCTCATTTTTGAGGATCTTTTGGCTCTAGTTCTTCTATACTCTATATTCTTGTAATTCTAAAAATCTAAGTGTCCGAGTTGTACCGACCCCTAAGAACTTCTGCCTCCAAGTCAGTAACAAACAATAAAATCTTAAAGTGGACGTAGGCCAAGCTTTGTCGAACCACTATAAACGATCATGTCTTGTTTGTTTCTCATTTTCATTTACATTTCTTCGTATATTATTCTATACATAAACTTATGGGTGTTTGTGCCATTTTTGGTTCAAACATTTTAGTGCTTTCACTGAGAACCCAGATTATCAGCTACTTGGATCCATCATCTACTATTGGATTTCCAATATCCAAGAGATAGATCCAATTTCTCTACCTTTTAATTCTACAACTCGGATTTTCAATAATCCAAGAGAAGCTGTCTGCCATGGCCCCATCAAGAAGAGACCGTTCTACCAATTCTAGGGCTACTACTGAAGCCAGGAATCAAAATCCTCGGCATGGAGATAGAGTTGTCTAACCAACTCAACCTAAGATCGAGACTCCAACTGATGTCATGGCCAGAATGGAGATGGATAGGATGATGAAGCAGATGGAATATAAATTCCAAGCCAGTTAGAGTGAGATGAATCAAATGATGCAGCAAAGCTTGAGGCTGTTGAATGAGCTGACTCAAGACAGCCATAGAAGGAGTAGAAGGGATTCTAGTTCTTCATTTGAAAATTCCTCATCGTCCGAGCAGAGAAAGAGGGACATGAAGCAGAAGAGAACTCAGAATGCTGCTAAAACGTCATACTAGGGAGGAAGACGAACCCCAGGCTCAGGTGTAGGGATCGGTACCAACCCAAGATTAGGGGTTGGTACCGACCCCTCCAATGGTGGGCCTAGAGCCCATCCTCCGAAAGCCGGTGTGAACTTGGCTTCAGGACGTGTGCTGGTAGTCAGAATCTGGAGAATCATGCTGCTACTGATGATATTGCTCACATGAATCAAACGGGGGGAGGGATTGCTGGATGGATGAATCTCCCAAAGTTTGGAGAACCTAGGTATCAGGAACCTCCTCGAGAGTGTTCGTTTGGCCAAACACTTGGGGCAGAACCCGATTACCACCGTTCAATCGAACTTGTTGACCCAGACTACCTGGAGGATGTGGTCAGGATACTTGTTAGCGAAAATCATTTCAGGAGCAAGGATGAATGAGGTACCTCTCTTAGTCAAAATCCATTTACAGAGAACTATCTACGTAGGAGATACTCCTGGGGATTCGCAATGCCACCTATGTCGTTGTAAGAAGGACCGGCGAATCCTAGGCAGCACTTGATGAGATATAAATGGCATAAGGATTCAGCTAGAGCTTCCAATGGCATGAAATGCCGCTGTTTTCCAATTTTCTTAAAAGGGGTAGCTATGATGTGGTTCACTCGACTTCCGTCAACATCCATATCATCTTTCGCTGAGCTGTCGAAGAATTTTATAGAACAATTTTGTTCACATATTGCACGTTCAAAACATGTGATGTCTTTGTCAAACCTCTTCCAAGCTGAGGGAGAGTCACTGAAGAATCTCGTGAATTGATTCCATACAGCGATGACAGAAGTTACACATCCTAAGGATGACATATTGTCGATAGCATTGATTAGGGGGATTCATCCTGATACGGAGTTCGAGGAATGGTTGGAAAGGAAGCCCCCATCAACGATGGATGCTTTCTGTAGAAAGGCCAATGAATACTTACAGTTGGAGGAAGCGAAGAAACACCTATAGAGGACTGGTGCTGGAAATTCGAATAAAGTGATACAAAGCAACGGTGTCGTAAAGCAATTTGCAGGAAGCTCTGGGAGTGTGGATGTGAATATTGGTAATCAAAACAATAATTGGAAATGGAATGATGATGGGGCTAAGAAGAAGAACCCAGATAACAGGAATCGTATTAAGACTCCTTAATACGATAGCTATACTAAACTGGACAACTCGATATAAAACATCTACCTAGCGATCCAGAATATGAAACCGTACCAAAAATCGGCTCCAAGGGAGTCGACTATGAAGGAAAGGAAGTTAGGTAAGTTCTGTAGATGCCATGAAATTCACGGTCACAATAGCAATGAGTGCAGACACTTACGGGACAAGATAAAAGATTTGATTCGGAAAAAGAAGCTACAATAGTACGTAAAATCCCCGCAGGATTGCGAGCAAGGATGTTCTAACTCCCGGGTCATCTTCTCGGCGGGGACCAGTTGAGCCTGATTCACCCAAGCAGCCAGGAAGGTGATTGGTGATTAATATTATCATCGGTGGGCCACACCCTGCTGATTAAAGTCTAGCGTAAATGAACAGATATGTTAGTGCTATTAAACATGCGAAGAGTGAAAGTTGTTATGCTATTGAGGACGGAACTCCGATAAAGCAATGCAGAATGATGACTGAGGACATTGTTTTCCGAAATAGAGATGTTGATGGAGTGGAGGCTCCGACGATCAACCAACTCATGATCATAGCCACGATTGGTCCGGCGTTAGTGCGGAAGATGCTGGTTGACTGTGGAAGTTCAGTCAACATCATGTTCAAGAGAGCTTATGATCAAATGATGTTGGATGAGAAGGATCTGAAACCTTGTAAGTCTCGAATACAGGGGTTCGATGGGATGGTTATGGAGGCTATAGGATTTGTTAAATTACCAGTGGTACTTGGCAAGGGCGACCACAAGCGAGTGCAGGTCATGCCTTTTTTGGTGTTGGATATTTACTCAACCTACAATGCCTTTCTAGGCCGATCGGCCATGGCTGATTTCAGAGCGGCTATCACTCCTTGGTGCTTAATTATGAAGTTCCCTATAAACAACGAAGCGGAATCGTGCAAGGAGATCAGGTGGCTGACAGCGAATGCTACGTCGCTGAGCTAAAGGGAGCGAGGCAAAAGGAGAAATGAAAAAATATGGAGGGAACCCTCTACATAGAAGCTTTAGATGCATAGCAACTACATCCTGAGCTCTAGCTCAGGCAACCCAGTCGGTTCCACGATGATATGGATCGACAAAAAGAGCCAGAAGATAGATGAGTAGCTCTCGCCGAGTTGACAATTGTTGTTTTAGTTTGCTAGGATGATCCAAATCAGGTCCTGAAGGTCGGATCTCAGCTCGGCGCAAGTGTGATGAAGGAGTTGGTTGGTTTTCTCTAGGAAAACCTCGATGTGTTTGCCTAGACACACTCGGATATGTGTGGGATCTCGTCGGAGACAACGAGCCAAGCATTAAATATAAATCCCAAATGCATTCCTATGAAATAGAAATGCCACAGCCTGGTTTTCAGAGAGATCAGCTGCACTCAAAGAAGAGGTGGATAAGCTAAAGGACAACGGCTTTATCCACGATGCCTTATACTCGGAGTGGGTATCTAACCCTATCTTGGTGAGGAAAGTAAACAGAAAGTGGAGGACATGCATAGACTATTCTGATTCGAATAAGGCATGCCTTAAAGATAGCTTTCTGCTCCCGATGGTCAATCAGTTGGTGGATTCAACTGCTGGACGTGAGCTACCTTCATTCATGGATAGCTACTCTGGATACAACCAATTCCCGATGTATGCCTCGGATCAAGAACACACCAGCTTCATAACCCACCTCGAACTACATTGCTATCTGGTCATGCCCTTTGGACTAAAGATGCAGGAGCAACTTATCAAAGGCTTGTAAATAGAATGTTTAAAGACTAGATTGGATGTTCAATGGAATTCTATGTGCATGATATGCTTGTGAAGTTACGGCATTCGAGAAACCACATTGATGATCTGGCGGAGATGTTTGCTGTCCTCTGAAAGTTCGGAATGAAGCTCAATCCTTTGAAATGCTCTTTCGGCGTTGCGTCATGGAAATTCTTGGGCTTAATTGTGAACTCCAGTGGGATTGAAGCTAATCTGGAGAAAATCAAATCATTGAGAAATATATAGGCTCCAAAAACGAACAAGGAGGCCCAAAGCTTAAATGGTAAGGTCGCTACCCTTAGTCGGTTCATTTCTAGAGCCACAGATAAATGCATCTTTTTCTTCGAGATGATTAAGAAGTGAAAAAGGAACTTTGAATGGAATCACGAGTGTAAAGATGCATTCCAAGCTCTACTGAATCACTTGGAGAGACCCCCCATCATTTCGAACCCGGTGGATAACGAGGACTTGTTTATATACTTGGTAGTGTCGGTGCATGCTTTGAGCACTGCACTTGTACGTGAGGAATCCCACATCCAGCGACCAGTGTATTATATCAGTAAGCAATTGAAGGGAGCAGAAATAAATTATCTGAGGCTGGAGAAGTTCGCATACTGCCTATTGATCGCTTCAAGAAAGCTCCACCCTCGTTTTAGGCTTATTTGATCAAAGTTCTCACCGACCATCCTTTACGACAAGTCATGCAGCAACCTAAGACTTCTGGAAGGCTGCTAAAATGGAACATTAAATTAAGCTGATCTGATATAAATTATCACCCTTGGAAAGCAATCCACGGTCAAGACATAGCGGATTTCATAACTGAATTCACTACATGAAATGATCCTCCAGAGAGTAGTGGTTAGAAAGATAGCGGATGGAAGATGTACATGGATGGTACATCAAATGAACTATGTTCCGATGCTAGAGTTGTACTTGTCACTCCTGAATGAAACTCGATCTATTACGCCTTGAAGCTCAACTTTCCGGCAATAAATAATGAAGTTGAATATAAGGCTTTGATTTCGAGACTTAAGATTGCCAAAGAGCTAGGATTAAAGACTTTACACATTTTCTACGACTCCCAGCTGATGGTTTGCCAAGTTCGGAAAGAGTTTCAAGCTAAAGGAGCAAGACTGGCTCCTTATCTAAATCGAGTCCTTGAGCTGCTCAGTGACATCGAATATTACACAATCGCTAATATTCCCAAAGAGGAAAATGAGAAGGCCGACTCACTGGCTAAGTTGGCAAGTTTCGAAGACACGCGGCTCAAGGCCCTAGTCCCAATGGAAGTACTATCAACTCCAAACATCGACCAGATGGATGTCAATTGGATCTTAGAGGTTATGCCCGAAAGGGAGTCATGGATGACTCCTATAAGAGATTTTTTGCAGAGAGGAATCCTTCCGGAGAGAAGGAATGAATGATGAAAGCTTCTACGACAAGCTTCGAGATATATCATGTAGGAAGGGGTACTTTATAGGAAGGGTTTCTCTGTCCCAATGCTTCGGTGTGTCTCCCACGATGAGGCCAAGCAAATTCTGAAAGAAGTTCATGAAGTGGCCTATTGCGACCACACCGTAGGGCAAACTCTAGCGAAGATCCTCCGCTATGGATACTTCTAGCCAACTATCAACCGAGACATAGCTAATTATACTCGAAAGTATGACAAGTGCCAAATATTTGCTAAAATACCAGAGCCCCAGTGATGGAGATTACTCAAATGGTCATCCTTGGCCATTTGCAGTTTGGGGGATTGATATCATCGGTGTGTTGCCGATATCTAATGGTGGCCCAAAGTACATCATCGTGGCAGTTGACTACTTTACCAAATAGGCTGAGGTAGAGCTATTTGGCCACAATCACTACAAAGAAAGTATCAACTTTGTTGTCCGAAATATCATCTGTCATTTTGGAGTTCCACAGGCAATAATTATCGATAACGGTACACAATTTGACAGTACCAAGTTCAAAGATTTATGTTGTCGGCATCACATAGAGAAGAGATTTGCTACGATGGCACATCCTCAGACGAATGGATAGGTTGAAGCTACGAATAAGATTATCAAGTCCAGTCTTAAGAAGTGGTTGGAAAAGGCCAAGGCAAGTGGATCGATGAACTTCCATTAGTACCATGGGCTTATTGAACAACTCACAAGTCAGCGACTGGCTACTCTCCATTCGCCCTAGCCTATGGATCAGAGGCTATGATTCCGGTTGAACTGGAAGTACCTTCTCATCGAGTGACTCACTATAATCCATGGACTATTAAGAAACTCATGCTAGGGTCTCTTGATATGATGATGAGAAGCGCGATGCAGCTGAGGTGAGGGCAGTTGGACGCTAACCCCAAGTCGCACAATATTACAACACTAAGGTCATCCTTGGATTGGGGGCAGGAGTATAAACTAAATGGACGTGACCCGACCGTCCATCAGCCAACTCTTGTCCTCGGATTGGGGGCAGGAGTATAAACTAAATAGACATGACCTGACCGCCCATCGGCTAACACTTATCCTCGGATTGGGAGGATGAGTATAAACTCAAACCAGATGTGACATGATTGTCCGTACACCAACTCCTCCTCGGATTGGGGACAGGAATATAAACTCAAACCGGATGTGACATGACCGTCTATACACTAACTCTCTCCCTTGATGTCAGGGCAGAAGTATAAATTGAAATGAACATAATACGACTGTTCACTCACTCAACTCGCATCCTTAAATTGGGGTCAGGAGTATAAACAAAAAAGGACATGATAAGACCATCCAATCCTTAACACCTTGCCCGAAGTAGGCAAAACAGAGGATCCATGCCCGGCATAAGGCAAGACCTAACTTACAAGCCTTCAATCGATGCTCGAAGTTAGGCATGATTGAACGTAAACATCCTGGATGAGGATGTGTGAACTACGTAACTAAGTAGTTAATTTAGATTTAACGCTCGGCGTTCGGTGCAATTGAGTATCGTTATCCTGGAAAAGAAAACCAAGACCATTGTCCTAAGTGGTAAAACATCAACTAATGCCCAGAATTTTGCACTTCAATGATTTCTCCACATTCATAAGAACAACCAAAAGCTGAAAAATTATAAAACGGACTAAGGATTTGGTTTGACAACAATAACTAAAAGAAATAGATCGAAAGTACATTGATTGGAAAGTGTATTTCTTAATTAGACAAATCCATACAAGGAGTTAACTAAAAAAAACCTTTGGTATTCACATGAAATTTGGAGAACTAAGTACAAGTGTTATTGATACTAAAATCAAAAAGCAAAAGCGGGGGCCGAACCCGCACAAAGTCGGCCAAAAACCAAAAAGAGTCCATGTACACAAAACAAACCGAAACTTATTTTTCGACTTCATCCTCTTTTGCTTCTTCTTAGCACTTGGAGATGCATCACTGGAGCCCTCATTGTTTCTCTTTCCTAATTTTCCCATGCTTCCTTTGCCTTTGGGTGGAGTGCTCTATAATGGTCCAACAGGCACACTTTGAGCACTCCCAAGCGGATGAGCGGAGGTCGGGATGCTTTACGAGGATCCTATGGATGTTCTTTGAGCGCTCCCAGGTGGAGAAATGTAGACTAGAGCAAAGATAGTCTGCTCGGGCAAGGCGATGGATCGAGGAGGAAGGATGGCTTCCATCTTCTCCTACTTGATCTTTATGGCTAGAAGGATGTCTTTCCCAAGTTCCTGCTCAAGCTCGTGCATGGTTGGACCCAACAGGGGGTTGAAGACCCTAGTAATAACAACATCTTCATCAATCTGAGTTTCCTGAGTCCTACCAATTCCTTCATTTAACAAAGCATCAATCATTTGCTCATCAAGACTGTGAGTCTCTTTAGCTGGGATGCTAGGAACCATTGTTGAAGTTGTAACAGTAACTGATTTTGTCACAAGCACTTATAGTCCCAGCTGAGAGCCCTTATCCGAAAGCGGAGCGATATGAGGCTGACCTGAGGCTTAAGAAACAAAAAAGAGAGGTTAGCTATGTTAATCGGCGACACATCAACTCTTTGAAATATAGGAGAAGTCAATGCGGTTTAGGAATCTTTGCAGGCCGGAATGCCACCGGAGTTCCCGTTAGGAATAGAAGAAAGAATAGTGGACTTGTGCATCTAAGGATGTTCAGGACCATAACTGGGATCAGAAGATGAATCTGGGGTAGCTTGGGACCGTTGTATTTGGCTGGCAGTAGCATGATGTGGCGTCGATCCGAAGCCTTCGCCTAAGTCTTTTTGCACTGTTACGACTACTTCCGAATGGAAAATAAGATGACCATCCTTTAACACTTTGAGCTCGTCTCCCATCCGGATTTCTCTCTCAAGCTGCTCCAAATTCACTTCACCACTAGGATTGTCAATCTCTAGCTACCTATCCCTGGAGACTTTGGAAATTTTCTCAGTTACCTTCGTCCATGCATTATACTAATTATGGACATCGACCATGCAATCGATGGCCATCCTCTTGACGTCAACAGGGATTATTTTCAAGATAGGGACCATCGAAGCAAATGTTTGGAAATTCTTACTTTAGTTTGGCCATTCGGGCATTGGCTGCAAGATGTTCCTCCATTGAGATAGGTGGGACTGTAGCAGTTTCTTTGCTTGGCCTATGCTTGGAAGTTTTAGAGCCAATCTTGTAATGCCTATAGTCAGAGGATCGACTGGAGTGAGATTGTACCGGATGTTGTACAGGGATATAAGTCGAAGGTGGAGCACGAGGAGTGTCACCAGGTGGGATGTCATTGCGAAGATCAGGTTGCCTGTCTAGGCCTCTAGGAGGAGGTGATCTAGACCTAGGGAAATGTTTGGAAGTGGAGTCATGTGAAGAGCAATCTCCGTCGTAACTACTTCTATCTCGGTCATCCCTATCTCAGCTAGAACGATAGCCTGACTCATAATCGCAACCACTTCCCTGATGGCACAAACTCGACCGAGGCCTTTGTGCTTGGGATGCTTTTTCCTCCAAAGATTGATATATATTTCCTTTTCTCCATGAATCCTGCAAGGAAAACAAGAGTAAGTTAGATCCAACAAGCAAGGACATAAGTCAAGTGTAGTGGCATGAAGTGCACGTATGTGTAAGTACCCTATCCCCCAACGGATTGTAAGCTGGAGCTTTGCTCATGGGAATGATCTCTCCCATACTGGTAGGGATGAAGTCCTAATCAATGTGAATGGGAGAGTCGATGCCCTCAATACTAATATGACCGACATCAAAAGAGCCAAACTCATCAGGGATTGGCCCTTAGCTAGCGAAAGTGCCTGTCGAGGGAAGAGATGAATTTTTTCTGCATCTGTGACTAGTGGGGGCTAGGTAGAAGTCTGCGCCTTGGAGATTTTCATGATTAACCTCTTCTTTAGAGCAGATGGTTGATCGTCCCTAGATTTTTCAAGCTGAGAGTCATGACCTGCATCGATGCTACCTTGGTTATCCTCACTACTTTCACCAATAATTTCACCTTCCTCAGCGTCTTCCGGTACTTGTTCAATATTTTCTTCAACTCCAGCTCTAGGACTTGGGACTGGGGGCGAATCTGGATCAGCCTTGCCTCCTCTGAGCGGGATGTTATCATCGTCGTCGTCGCCGTTGGAAGCTATTTGGACGGTGCCAGTATTGCTTCCCTCTCCTAACAAGCCATAGCAAGGAGATTTTCATCTGAAAAAAGAGTTATGATATCTCTATCTTCTGTTGGAATTGCCAAAAGGGTGTTAACGGCATTTGAAAGCGCCGAGCTACTAGGTCTCGTCGGAACATCTGGATAGTAAAACAAGGATATGACTTAAGTCCACATACTATAAGAAAATTCGTACAATATAAATGAGATGGAACTTACGTCCGAATATCCATCTCCATGCAAACCTAGGTGGATAGTGAATGTAGAACCACTCGCTCTTGAAGTAGCTTAACATGTTCCATGCCCTAGTAACTACTCTATAAGCCCTGATCGGTTCCAAGTAAATTAGAGATGAACTCTCTTTTTTGGCTCTTAAAGCAATAAATGTACCGAATCTCCTCATCGTTGGGTACTCGGTTCAAGTGATCGAAGAAGACCATGTATGTACTGAGAAGGAAAGCATGGATGTTCGAGTGCAGCTGCATCATAGCCAAGTGCATGAAATTCAGAACTCGGTAGACAAACTGGTTGAATGGTGGGACACAACCCGCCAAACACATATATTTATTGCAGGCAGTGTACCCTTCTGAAGGGCTGAGTGGTCTTTGATGATGGGAAGGAGCTAGAAAGTCTTCAAATGGAATCTCATGGTTATCACATATTATGCGAAGTGATACTTCATCGATTTAGGAAGCAATAGAATCAATAGGATCATCTAATATTATGGCATCCTCAAGGGTGTCAGGTGTTGGATATTTCTGGCCCACCTACCGGCTCTACTTGATTCTCTGGAACTCGTTGTTTAACTTGAGGATTTTCTAAATTTCGCTGCTCAACCTGTTGAGTCGCTTGTAGTTCCTACTGAATTGGAGTTTGCTACGCATGCTCCACCGGTGTTTGCTGGGCATGTGGAGTCGTGGTTGAACTTGACTCGGCGTTGGATTCAACATATCTCGTAGTGGATATAATTATGGCTTAAGCAAAAAGATGTTTGGAACGTCTCTGATAAATTTTTATAAAAAACTCGACAGATAATCAATATTAGAAGATTAAGTGCAAGTTGTATCCCCCGTGCAAAAATGGATTCTAGTGTGGTGTCATGCAGTGTTGTGCAGTTTAGGTTTATGATATTATTTAATGGTTCGTTTTTAAATTCTAGATATCACTCGACATGACGTAATCGCTGATCGACTCAACAAGTTTCACACCATTGGTCATGCTTTGGAAAAGGCTTAAGATCAAGAAGAAAATATTGGTTCACAAAGCGGGATTTTCATGTGGACCAAATGTTCATAAATTTGTCTAAAGTGTTGGAGTTGTACAACTCCATCACTTAAAGAAATTTCCATCCTTATTCTTCTTCCACCTACACCAATCCCAAATCATGGCCATCATTGTCCATTTTCACCCACGGCTGCCGGTTCTGAATTCACCCACGTACAAAACCCATCACCTACCTATGTACGAGAAGAGAATGAGTTTAATTAATCAAGGGTAAAGAGGAATGTCCTAAGTCTTAGGTTGGTGGAGGAACCAATTGGGTCTGGAGGGTGGTTGGAGTTCAACCGCGGTGAGGCAAGGCTTGAACGACGTGGGGCGGCGGCAATTATAGGCATGAGCAAAAGTAGGTATCAATTGAAGACAGGAATTATTTAATGGAAGTTTCGAATTCTTGGTTCGGTAAGCAAAGACAAGTGAGGAGATGAAGTGGGAAAGGATGGATTATATGCCCTAGACCCAAAGTCTTAGCATCAAATCTTGGGAAACATCCTGAGTCTCAAGTCGGTACGATCCCTAGATTATAGGTCGGCACCAAGTCCTAGAGTAAATATATATATATATATGTACAACATATATATTTATATATATGGATATATGCTTATGTAAATACATGTGATTGACCATGCATAGGAACTCCTAGCCACTCAATAACATGCGCATGAATGTGTGTACGAATATATATCCAATACCTGGTGAGCAGAATCGAAGGGATATCAAATTCAAAATTGAGAGTTCCATGGATGGAATCAGTTTAAAATTGTCAAACTTGGAATGATGGATCACGATAATACATTCCAAATTTGTAATCCTAGATACTGATAGAGCATCGCTATGGATGACAATCGACATAACTTTTCACAGCAACGATTTGCAAGAAGGATAATGACCATTCGGAACATAAAATGGAGTCCTTCGTGGTAACTCTGAATTGTCTTGATTCAAAGCACATTACGTTTGAAATGAGATGTACTTTTAGGGGCAAGTGTTATACAGCTTTTGAATGAGCAATATTCAGATAGATTGGACGAATCGAACTTGGAGTCATCGAGGCAGAAAGCCCAAAGAGATAGCCCAAAAGTCCAGGAACCAAACACAAACAAAGTCTCAAGGCTAATACATGATCAACTCAAAGCAAGACAAACATATATGATGGGTCGGTACCGACCCCTAATTTCTTGCCCTATGAAGTCCATCTTCTGCCTACTAGTCCTACTTGATGCCAATAGCCTATTTCCAATGTCATTTTGTTGATCTAATGCAATTCTTCATCATTCTCCATGAACACTTGAAGTTGGAACTCTGTTCTTCCACAACTCTATCATTTGCAACCAGAAGCAAGCTAATATTGGTGCAAACAACTATAGAATCACGAAGCTAACCACAAGATGAAGAGTTAAACATAGCTATATCGGCCATCCTATGGGTCGGTACTGTTAACCCGCCTTTTGGCAAGGCCGCGGACAGACGGATTTAACTTAAACAACTTCACAACTATCGAGACTAAAGTATGATGAGTTCGGTTTAAAATGATGATAGGCAGTTTGGCAGATGACGTTCGGCATTGGGATGGTTCGGCGTTGAAGGCTGTTCGGCATAGAGAGATCGTCGTTTGACATAGAGGGATCGTTTGGCACTGAACGAGTGCTCGGCATTAGAAGGAGTGTTCGGCATGAATCTTGTTCGGCAACTGGAGACGTTCGACATTGGATGGAGCGCTCGGCATTAACCAACGTTCAACATCTGGAGACGTTCGACATTGGATGGAGCGCTCGGCATTAACCAACGTTCGGCATCTGGAGACGTTCGATATTGGATGGAGCGCTCGGCATTAACCAACGTTCGGCATCTGGAGACGTTCGGCATTGGATGGATCGTTCGGCATTAACCAACGTTCGGCATCTGGAGACGTTCCACATTGGATGGAGCGCTCGGCATTAACCAACGTTCGGCATCTGGAGACGTTCGGCATTGGATGGATCGTTCGGCATCAAGGAGATGTTCGGCATTGGATGGATCGTTCGGCATCAAGGAGCGTTCGGCATTGGATGGATCGTTCGGCATCAAGGAGACGTTCGGCATTGGATGGATCGTTCGGCATCAAGGAGCGTTCGGTATTGGATGGATCGTTCGGCATCAAGGAGCGTTCGGCATTGGATGGGTCGTTCGGTGTACCTCACCTCGCTCGACATTGCACCTCGCACCTCCATATCTCGCACCTCCATACCTCGCACCTCGGTACCTCGCACCTCCCAACGTTCGACATGAGGAGATCGTTCGGCATTCACACCTTGTTCGGCATCTATGGTTCGGCATATGGAGACCACACCATTTGGGCTGAGGTACTCGGCTACCAGGCCCACCAGGGAAGTCCAACCCATCTTTGTCTATAAATAGAGAGGCAGGGGCACAGTAAAGGGGATCTTCTTTCTGCTCTCTTACTTTCTCTTTTCTAAGGCTAAGGAAACTCTGTCATTTTGTAACTGTAATCGATTATTACAGCAATAAAAAGCAAACTTCTGGAGTGGACGTAGGCCGGAGTTAGCCGAACCACTATAAAATCTATTGTTCTTTACTGCTTTCATTTCAGTTTTAACTGTTCTTCACATTATTACTCTCTACATACATTCTATCTCTGAGCTGTGATTGGTATTTGGTGCTTTCATCTGGATTTGGGGGTTAGTGACCAATTTTGGCGCTAACACTTTGGTGCTTTCACTGAGAATTGAACTCAGGAATTTTGGAGTTAGGAACTTGGATCTTATAAAGCAATGGCAAGACCACCAACGAAGAGGCAATCAGTGGAAAGGAGCAATCAGGAAGGAAGTCAAGCGGCATCTTCTGGAGCTGGAGAGGGTCATGCATCCATCTATATAACTCGGGACGAGATGCAAGTGATGATGAATTCTATGCAAGAGCAAATGATGAAACGGCAAGAGGAGATGATGCAGGCTCTTCTTAGGCAATTTGGACAACCAGGAGCTGTAGGTGCTCAAGATCATGGAGCTGGACCAGAGGAACTCAACCAACGGACAGATGGAGTGAATCAGCAGGGGGCAGCTCCCAATCAACAAACAATTAACAATCTAGATGGACCTAGACTCGGAGGCACGCCACCGGGAGTACGTGATGAAGAATATGTGCCAGAATTTCCTCGAGGACTTGGGGGGCAGTATGGATTAGTTGGAAACACTAGATTGGCTGACATTATCAGGCGGACTATTCGCGGAGGTCTGACAAATAGGGATTCAGAGGGAGTTAACAAAAGTCCGTTTACCCTGAACATCAGGACAGCTAGGAATCCGTTCGATTTCAAACTACCCACTCTGGAAGTATACGACGGGAAGACAGATCCCACCGACCACTTGATGAGATACACTAGGCATATGGAAGTGCTGGGGGCAATGGAGGAGGTGATGGCCTGATGTTTCCCCCTGTACTTGACTGAAATTGCTGCTATGTGGTTCAGACAGCTGGAGGATGGATCCATTGGAACATGGACAGAACTGGTGGACAAGTTCTTAAGTCAATTTCGAGTTCACATAAAAAGGCCAAAGAACGTGATGACACTAACATCAGTCAAACAGGGGGCAGATGAATCGCTCAGGACATTCTTAACTCGATTTAATGCGGCAGTTGCTTCGGTGGATCGGCCAGATCCATCAATGGTTCTGATGGCTGCGGTATCAGGAGTCAGAGATAATTCGGAGTTCAAAGTATCATTGGTACGGGACCCACCGTTGGATATTGGGGAGTTCTTTCATGAAGCTGAAAGATTTCTTCGACAAGAGGATGCATGTTTGGACATGAGGTCACAGGAAGTAAACATGACCAAGGATGGAAGATTACTCGGTGAAAGCTCGGGTGGGGACAAGGATAAAGGGAAAAGGAAGCGCTGGGGAGAACCAAAGTTCTCCACTTACACAGGATTGAACGCAACGTTGGAGCGGATTTTCTTAGATACTCGAGATCGTCTTCCCTATCGAAGGCCATCAAGGAGGGAACCCACAGAATGTGAAAGGGCATCAGGAAGGCACTGTCTCTTTCATGACCTGGACGGGCATGATACTAACAGCTGCCGACATCTAAAGGATATAATCGAGGAGCATATAAGGAATGGTCAGTTGCGACAGTATGTCGAAACTCGGAATGCGGCAGTGGAACATGAACAGCCTCCGCCTACCTTGAACGACGAGGGCACGAGGCCCAGGAATGGTGACCGATTGGTCATCAACTAATCTTGATGGTTCGGAATAAGTAACAAACTCCGGGCAAACGGTTAAATCACTTACTCATGTAAGGGGTCGGAGATAACCCTCAGGCATGCTCTGAGATGATGGCTTACCGAAACGCCCGGGTTTGTGAAATCTGTTTTTTCCTTTGACTCGGACATTTGCTTTTTCTGGTTTGGTTTTGGAGTTTGGTTTGAACTCCCTGTTTTTCTCGTTTTTCTGGTTTGAATTCTGGTTTGAATGTTTGTTTTTCGGATTGGATTCTGATCGGATTTTCTCTGGATTTTGGCTTAAAGGTCGTCGAGTATGGACTATGCTCGGCAAGGGTCCGAAGCGACCAGGATTCGGCTTAGGACTTAAGCCACGGCATTACTTGCGTCCAGGGACACTGGACCACGGTCGTCAAGTGTGGATTGCGCTTGGCAAGAACCCGGAGAGGTTAGCTCAACGCCCAGGGACACTGGGCCACGGTCGTCAAGTGTGGATTGCGCTTGGCAAGAACCCGGAGAGGTTATCTCAACGTCCAGGGACACTGGACCACGGTCATCAGGTGTGGCTTGCGCTTGGCAAGAGCCCGGAGAGGTTATGGATTTGGATATCGACCCGAAGAGGTCCTAAAGTCCCCTATTGGTTATTGGATATGGATGAAACATGGACTTTGGATACTGGACTTGAGGCTATTCAAAACACACCTTTCAAAGCAAGGCATGTTTTGGGGGGCAAGTGTTAACCCGCCTTTTGGCAAGGCCGCGGACAGACGGATTTAACTTAAACAGCTTCACAACTATCAAGACTAAAGTATGATGGGTTCGGTTTAAAATGATGATAGGCAGTTTGGCAGATGACGTTCGGCATTGGGATGGTTCGGCGTTGAAGGATGTTCGGCATAGAGAGATCGTTGTTTGACATAGAGGGATCGTTTGGCACTGAACGAGTGCTCGGCATGAGAAGGAGTGTTCGGCATGAATCTTGTTCGGCAACTGGAGACGTTCGACATTGGATGGAGCGCTCGGCATTAACCAACGTTCAGCATCTGGAGACGTTCGACATTGGATGGAGCGCTCGGCATTAACCAACGTTCGGCATCTGGAGACGTTCGACATTGGATGGAGCGCTCGGCATTAACCAACGTTCGGCATCTGGAGACGTTCGGCATTGGATGGATCGTTCAGCATTAACCAACGTTCGGCATCTGGAGACGTTCGACATTGGATGGAGCGCTCGGCATTAACCAACGTTCGGCATCTGGAGACGTTCGGCATTGGATGGATCGTTCGGCATCAAGGAGACGTTCGGCATTGGATGGATCGTTCGGCATCAAGGAGCGTTCGGCATTGGATGGATCGTTCGGCATCAAGGAGACGTTCGACATTGGATGGATCGTTCGGCATCAAGGAGCGTTCGGCATTGGATGGATCGTTCGGCATCAAGGAGCGTTCGGCATTGGATGGGTCGTTCGGCGTACCTCACCTCGCTTGACATTGCACCTCGCACCTCCATATCTCGCACCTCCATACCTCGCACCTCCGTACCTCGGTACCTTGCACCTCCCAACGTTCGACATGAGGAGATCGTTCGGCATTCACACCTTGTTCGGCATCTATGGTTCGGCATATGGAGACCACACCATTTGGGCTGAGGTACTCGGCTACCAGGCCCACCAGGGAAGTCCAACCCATCTTTGTCTATAAATAGAGAGGCAGGGGCACAGTAAAGGGGATCTTCTTTCTGCTCTCTTACTTTCTCTTTTCTAAGGCTAAGGCAACTCTGTCATTTTGTAACTGTAATCGATTATTACAGCAATAAAAAGAAAACTTCTGGAGTGGACGTAGGCCGGAGTTAGCCGAACCACTATAAAATCTGTTGTTCTTTACTGCTTTCATTTCAGTTTTAACTGTTCTTCACATTATTACTCTCTACATACATTCTATCTCTGAGCTGTGATTGGTATTTGGTGCTTTCATCTGGATTTGGGGGTTAGTGACCAATTTTGGCGCTAACAGGTACCGACCCTTAACCTTAGAGTTGTATCGACCCATACAAATTGATGAGTTGGCACCTACTTTCTTGGGAGAATTCTAAATCATGGATGACGACTTGGAGATATTTTGTGCGAGATATTAGGCTCCCTACCTCTATAAATAGGAGGGTATGGCTCATTTTTAAGGATCTTTTGGCTCTAGTTCTTCTCTACTCTGTATTCTTGTAATTTTGAAAATCTAAGTGTCGGAGTTGTACTGACCCCTAAGAACTTCTGCCTCCAAGTTAGTAATAAGCGATAAAATCGTAAAGTGGACGTAAGCCAAGCTTTGCCAAACCACTATAAACGATTGTATCTGGTTTATTTCTCATTTTCATTTACATTTCTTCATATTTTATTCTCTATATAAACTTTTGGGTGTTTGTTCCATTTTTGGTTCAAACATGTATGTGTGTGTGTGTGTGTAGACACACACACACATTTATATGATTATATCAACTATGAAAACTAAATAAAATTAAACATTTATTTTTATAGCATTAAGATACAATACACAGCACATAAAATATTTTATTATAATTTTATATTACTAAATATATATATATATATATATATATATATGTTAGCCGAAAAGCATTAAAATAATATTAAAAGTATTCTTGTGACATATTTTTCAAATTTAAAATTTTCTAAAATTCAAATATGATATTAAGGTAATGGTAAATATTCCATAATTTTCTAAGTCAAAACTATATTTTTATTATTTAATTAATTTCGATTGCATAAGTAAATGATTTTTTTAAAATAATAATTTTGACTTTTTAATTTTAGGACTTTGGTTGAAAGATAATATGCTGGTGATGAATTGTTATAAAATTTAAAATATAATTTTTGAAGCATATATTATTTTATATGAACTATTCAACTTATATTTCGATTTAAATAATATTAAAATTAGTAAATAATTATTAAAACTACTTTGCTATTACCTTAAATTATATTTAGTATAAATTTGCATATATAAAAATATAAGATCATGATATGATGACATAATAAATTATAAGTCTTTCAATTTATGTAATATGACATATTAATATAAATATAATTAATTAATAAAATAATAAAAATTAAAATAAATTTATTTGGTTGTGTATGCATAAGATCTATATAAAAAAAAATATGCACACGTCTATATAACCATTCAATATGTGACAACATTCATATATATATGAATCTCACCTAACTAACAATATAATTATTATATATACATATATATAAACAAGCAATAAAATATTATACATTAATTATAAGTCATATGAAATAATAAGACCATACCAAAACCTATTCCTTAAAGTAACCTTTCTATGATGAAATTCCTCCTTAGAACTCTTCTCAATTCGACAGATTGCTAATCCTTGAATCGTAGACCCTTTGCTATTAAATAACTACAGCTTTGAATTGATTTGATTTGAATATTAATGGAGCTCTTAGAGGCATGGATTGGCTACCAAAACAGAGATAGAAGGCAGCCAAAAAGTTCTTCAAAAGTTAAGATTAGAGGCATTTTTATAGTGGTTGAACTAGAGAGAAAGGTGGATCACATCTTATACCATTTGTCACCAAATCTCAACCATCCATCTCCAAATCCTTCTACCCTTTTTAGCCACCCATATACCTCATGTTGCTGCCGAAAATAGCTTCTCAGCGTCATGGGCTAAAAGCCCATTTAAGACCAAATAAATATTACCAATTAAATTTGATTTAATTGCTTGTCGATATCGCATATCGATCGATATATTTATAACTATTATAAATATATACAATAATATTTATTACTCAAATCATATTCAAAATTTTATAATCAATATTTCATTAATATTTATTAATTTAATTAATTTATAACAATTATAAACTAATTGAATTATTTGGTCTAAAGAGAAATCGTCATATTGGTTGTGTGACTCATCAGGTGTAAATTCGGTCAGCAATTAACATCGAACTATTCGAATGTTAACGTTTATATGTCACTTAGCAAGTAGTGTGACATTTTAGCCAAATTTATCACTTAATTAGTCTTGGCAAAATCCAATTTTACATTATCAAGCGTTACCCAATTGTGACATTTATTTTACACCAATTCTTTTGTCAAAACTATATCACTTTGGACTTATGGAATTTGGTAATGGGAAAAATTCCATTATCATCGATATTCTACTCTATACTCCAAAAACAAAGTCCTTAATTAAATAATAACAATTATTATTAACTGAAATGCTTTGGCTAGAGACTTTAACGAGTAACTTGAGTTGACTGTGATACTAACCCCATATAACTGAGGGGACGAATCCTCTCTTGAATAGTGCTACACTTCCAATAATTCCACTCGACCCAACTATAGTCACTTGATGAATGTCATGCCATGATTTGACTATAATCAAAGTGGAGCTTTCACATTGTAGATCCACGGTATTCTCAAGTGGAGAGAACTGTGTAAATCAGTCACATTGATATTTTTTGTTTGATCATAGTTATATTAACCAACAGAAAACTATCGAGTGAGTCGTTTCATAGTTATCCAATAACTATCAGTACATAACCCATAGGTGCCCCCCTAAGGGCCATGAGTAATACACTGTCCAATGATTGGAGAGCATTATGTACTCTAGTCTCAATGGATACATCGATATCCAGTCTTGATGCATCTTGACTAGGAACATTTAAAATGGTATATGTATTTTATTGTGATAAATTGCCCATGGTTACAACACTTTTTAACTACTATCACAAAACATACAATTTATGGATTTCTCTATTAATTATACTTTTAATTAAATGAATTAACATAACCACATTTTATCATGTATGTAATAGAAAGAAAATACCTTTGATTTTGAATAAGATTGGTTATTGAGTTAGATATATGTAATAAATAATATAATTGCCCCTAGGGCATACCCCTAGCCCTATCACATCTCACTATTCCATAAGGGATAATACATTATATCTTTGTGTGTGTACCATATTTTCCACTTGTGAAAATTAAATATTAGCATGGTAATCTTTATCTTATTTGTATTGATGCACTTTTTGATGTTCACTATTTTTATATTATTAAAAGAAGAATTAAGCACAACCTTATAAGTCAAACACTAAGTTCGTTGTAAGGTTTTAATTGTTCTAATGTGCAATGTTGGAAAGAGTCGCAAAATCATGCAGTCATGACTCACGATAGTTAATGCTCATTTAATTTCATCATACAAGAAACAGTTTTCTTTTATTAGTTTATTATACATGCTAAAATTAATTTATACAAACTCAACATCATATTCTAATCGTTAAAAATCCTTCATGCTTCCCCTATTACAAAGAAATCCCCTAATAGAGATGTAGATTAATTTTATACTATTTATTTTCTAATTACCTTTTCACCTTTGATTTATACTGAACTATAGTGTTATCCATATAATTTTCAAAGGATATAACCCAGGAAAGTCGATGTCGAGGCTGAAGGATTACATCGAAGTTCGAAGCCCAAGATACTAGGGTAGAATTAAGAAATCAATATCGACTTCAACGTCTCCATCGATGTCGAAGACATTAAAACCCTACCAATAAATGATAATACAAAAGGAAGTAACACAAAGAAATGATACTGAGCCAATGACGAAGACCATAAGATCATACCGCTCTTCACCTACGTCAACATTTTCCATATCATAGGCATCTATGTCAAACTTGGTCAATGTTGCATCAACTCTATGCAAAACTTCCTTTCACCCACACCACGTTCCATCACATCACAATTCATCAGCATCGCATCCCATCGACAAGGAAAAAGGAGAACGTTGCCTTTGGTTGAAGTCGCTTAGGTCACACACTACACATTGTCAAAGTCTTACAACACCATGCGTGATCGAAGGTGTTAAATAATGATAGTATGTTCATTAAGACATCGTCGTTCATCGAAGTCATTTTGAAAGAGGAACCACAAGCTACTGAACATCGACATCGAGGGTCATCAATGTCGCTGTTGTTTAATGCCTACAATGTCGCCAACCATTAATCAAAGAAGGTCAAAAGATATGGGATCGTCGTCGATATTCATTAACCATATCAAAAACCATTATTACATCCGAAAGGGTTGTCGAAGCCACTTTTACTAATGACGACTTTCATCAATGTTAATATGTGGCGGTAATGAAAGTTGATCCATGGAGAAGGAATTATCAATGTCGAGCTTAATGATGCCGAATATTAGCTCTATTGCACCAGTATTGAAATCCCACTATATGAACACAAGAATGTCGGCCTTGATGCTCGATGACGTTGCTATTGTCGAAGCCGATAAAGTACCAACCTTGATGATCGATGATGCAATTAATGCTGAAGTCAATGGGTGTCGAAGCCTGCCACTTGCCAAACCCTATGAATATGGACCTAAGGGCTTTGGGGAGGGGACGAATTTTCATTTTCTATCTCTCTCTTTTCTTAAATCAAAGCCATGTGACCCTAAATCGAATTGGGGACAAACCTTATTTAACTGTAATCATATTCAAATTATAAAAACAAGGGCTTGAATATGCATATTGATCTCGACTATGATCTTGTTAACCTGCCTTTTGGCAAGGCCGTATGCAGGCGGATTTAACCCAATAGACTTCACGGTTATCAAGGCTGGGATATCAAGGGTTTGGCTCAAATGGATGGATGGATAATCAACTACAGATAATAACATGAAGCCAGAATTGGATGGAGTTGGTAGAAAACGATGCAGGATACTAAAAATATGGGACATAGTTTGGATCGGCATGTTTTATTGGTTTGGGAAGTTATGTTGAAGGGTTCGGTATAGGATACTTCATGAAGAAAGGGTTTGGTACAGGTAAAAGCTGAGGGATTGGTATGTTTGCACAAGCAATGGATCAGTATACTTAAGTGGTCTAGCAAATAGAAGGGATTAGTGTACTATGGATCGGCATAGATTGGATTAGCATGGATCGGCATAGGAAAGGATCGGCATAGTTTTGAGGGGCATAGTAAGGATCGGCATGGGAAGGTGGATCCTTTTTGAAGGAAGATGGATCGGCAATTTCATGAAGGAGGAAGGATCGGCATTTTCCAGGGTGGATGAGCCAGTATAATATATTGAAGGAAGTTGGATTAGCAGTGATTTGGATGGAGGAATAATGATCGTTATTTATGGACGAATTGGGCTTGCCGATCATTATGGTGGGCCCATGTAGGTGAGAAGACCCTGTAGCCGAAATTTTGCCTATAAATACAGCAGTCCTGGCTTCAAAAGGGGAACCATCATTCTGCTTCTCTTCATCTTCTACCTAAGGAATATTCTGCCATTTTTATTTGGGAATTTTGGATTGTAACTATAATCAAATTTCAGTATAATAAAATGGAATGTTCAGGAGTAGACGTAAGCCGGAGTTAACCGAACCACTATAAATCTTGTCTCTTTTACTTGCTTTCATTTTAATTTAATTATTCTTCATATTATATTCTCTACATCATATACTATCTGTGATCTGTGATTGGATACTGGTGCTTTCACGTAAAATTGGATGTTGGCGGTCAATTTTGGCGCCAACATTTTGGTGCTTTCACTGAGAAAGCTTGAACTCGGGGATTTGGAAGTTAGGATCTTGGATTTGGAAGCTTGGGAACTTGGATTTAGGAAGCAATGGCTAGGCAATCAACAAAGAGACAGAGAACATAGAGGAGTCATCATGAAGGAAGTCAGGAGGCTTCCTCGGGAGCTAATCAGGCCTCAATCTTCACTACCAGAGACGAGATGGAAAAAATGATGGATGCTATGTAGGAAAGGATGCTAAAGAGATGGGAGGAAATGATGCAGAACCTACTCCGACAGATTGGATAAGCTAGAGTGCAAAACCAAGGAAATGGAGTAGCAGGAAACACTGGAAATGTGGATAATGGAGTTGGAGCGGCAGGAGCAGAGGAGTCCAAAATCAGAATCAAGGAAATGAGGGAAACAGGATACAGGATGGGGCGGAATCACCGGGAGCAGCCCCTGGCCAACTAGGAACGATCAGCCATACCATAGCCGATCGTTATAGAACGATCGGTCTCGATCGTTCCACACTCGGGGGCATGCCCCCGGGTCATGTTGGCTGGATTCCAAGCAGGATACCAAGTGGTGCTATGCAGTTTGGCATTGGTCGAAATATGAATGCTCATCCAGAAGAACAGACTTTAGGATTCCCTTGTGGACTCGGGGGGCAGGTCGAAGACAATGAGCGAAGACTACCACTTGATGACAATGACGAGTTGGCGAAAATGATCAGATGGGCCATGAGAGGAGGATTGGTAAATTGAGATTTGGAAGATGTGAATAGGAGCCCCTTTGATCCTAGGATTAGGCAAGCTAGGAATCCATCGGAATTCAAACTACCAATGCTTGAGACATATGATGGAAGAACAGATCCCATTGTTCATCTGACGAGATACATGAGGCACATGGAAGTACTAGAGGCATCGGAGGAGGTCATGGCACGATGCTTCCCTTTGTATTTGACGGATATAGCTGCGTTGTGATTCAGACGGTTGGAAAGCGACTCTATTGGCACATGGACAGAATTAATCGAAGGGTTTATGAGACAGCTTAGAGTTCACATCTCGAGACCCAAAAATGTGAGGAGTTTGGCAACACCGAAATAGAGGACCAAAGAGTCATAAGGGGTTTTCTAACATGGTTTAATGCTGTAGCGGCATCGGTAAACCGTTCAGATCCATCCATGGTTTTGATGGCAGTAGTATCTGGCATTGCTGATGGCACGAAGTTCAAGGATTCACTAGCATGGGATCCACCTATGGATTTAAGGGAGTTTTACCATGAAGCGGAAAGGTTCCTGCGACAGAAAGATGCACGAGTGAACAAACCAGAGGTGAATGCCATGCAAAGTCGAGGATCATCAGGAGATGTAAACAAGAATGATAAGGGCAAATGGAGAATGAATGACGGTAGTAATATGTCGAAAAGGCAATGGAGAGAACAGAAATTCTCTTCTTACATGGATTTGACTGACACTCTAGAAAGGATTTATTTGGATACTCGAGGGCACCTCCAGTATCGAAGGCCGGCAAAAAGGGAACCCTCTAAATACGAGTGGGCATCAGGAAAGCATTGCCTATTCCATGAGCTGGACGGGCACAATACAAATGACTGCAGGCACTTGAAGGATATAATTGAAGAACATGTGAGGAATGGTCAGTTACAACAATATGTAAGGAATCGAGCTATGGTGGTGGAATAGGAGCAGCCACCGTCCGCCTCGAATGAAGATGGCATTAGATCAAGGCATCATCATCAACTTATCATTAATTGATTGGATTTATGGCATGGAATAAGTAATAAACCCCGCAGTAGAACGGCTAACTCACTTACACATGTACGAGATCGAGGTCGGTCCCTAGGCATGCTTTGAGATGACGATGAACCGTGGTGCTTGGGTTTATGAAATTTTGTTTTTTCCGTTTACTGCGAACTCTGGTTTTTCTGATACTATGGCTATTTATTTTTTTGGTTGTACGGGCTTTTATTTTATATTTTACGGAGTGGACTTTGAAATGCTGAATTTTGGATTAATGTAATAAACAATGCAGGTCACGGTTATGGCCTCAACCAGAGAGATGGGGCAATAACCGCGAGTTACGAGTCCCTTCGCCGGAGAGGGATATGATGGATTCGACCACGGATCAAGTCATCAGTTGGGCATCGAGGCCGGAGTAGGATACCCCACGGATCAAGTCCTCGGCTAGGGATTGAGGCCGGAGTAGGATACCCCATGGACTAAGCCCTCGACTGGAGAGTTGAGGCCGGAGAATAGAACACAACAGATCGTTGGGTATGGACTATGCCTGGCAAGAGGTAGGCTGCTTCAGCGGAGGGCGACAGGATCGGCCTACTCAGATCGTCGAGTACGGATTGTGCTCGGCAAGGACCAGGAGCAGTCCCGAATTTGCATAAAACGGCATGGAGAGGCCTAGGATTTGGATTTGAACCCGGAGTGGTCCTAGATTTGGATAAAACGACTTGGAGAGGTCTACGGATTTGGATTTGGACCCGAAGTGGTCCTGGATTTGGATAAAGCGACCCTGAAAGGTCTATGGATTTGGATATGGACCCGGAGTGGTCCCGGATTTGGATAAAACGATTCGGAGTGATCGTCGATTTGGTTAATGGATTTAGGATAGATACGGAATTGGATATTGACTCTGAACAGTCATGGATTTCGCTAATGATCTGGAGAGATCAAGAAATCGGATTAGCAACGGATTGGATTCTGGATTGGATAATATGGCAATCAAAGGATTACGGACTTTGGATTTTGGATTTATGGCAATACAAAACATGCCTTCCTATCGCAAGGCATGTTTGGGGGGGCAGAGTGTTAACCTGCCTTTTGGCAAGGCCGTATGCAGGCGGATTTAACCCAATAGACTTCACGGTTATCAAGGCTAGGATATCACGGGTTTGGCTCAAATGGATGGATGGATAATCAACTATAGATAATAACACGAAGCCAGAATTGGTTGGAGTTGGTAGAAAACGATGCAGGATACTAGAAATATAGGACATAGTTTGGATCGGCATGTTTTATTGGTTTAGGAAGTTATGTTGAAGGGTTCGGCATGTTTCAATAAGAAGGGATCGATATAGGCATACTTCATGAAGAAACGGTTCGGTACAGGTAAAAGCTAAGGGATCGGTATGTTTGCACAAGCAATGGATCAGTATACTTAAGTGGTCTAGCTAATAGAAGGGATCGGTGTACTATGGATCGACATAGGTTGGATTAGCATGGATCGGCATAGGAAAGGATCGACATAGTTTTGATGGGCATAGTAAGGACCAGCATGGGAAGGTTCGGCAAAGCATGGATTGGCATTGTTCACAATGGATGGATCGGCCCTGATAGTAATCTAAGGGGTCGGCATATTGGAGTTTTGTGATATGGATTGATATGGCATACATTGGAAGGGTTTTGATCGGCGTAATACACTAAAGCGTTTGGGATCGGCATAGTAACCTAAGTGCCATGGATCGGCATGCCTTAGAGGGATCGGCATACCTTCCAGGCTACACAAGGAAGGTTCGGCATACTCATGGAAAAGAAAGGATTGACGCGACTTTGTGGAGAAAGAGGGATCGACATTTTTCATGAAGGAAGATGGATTGGCATTTTTGTGAAGGAGGAATGATCAGCATTTTTCAAGGTGGATGGATCAGTATAATATATTGAAGGAAGATGGATCGGAATTGATTTGGATGGAGGAATAACGATCGGTATGACTATGTCGATTGTTATTTATGGACGAATTGGGCTTGCCGATCGTTTTGGTGGGCCCATGTAGGTTAGAAGATCATGTAGCTGAAGTTTCGCCTATAAATACAGCAGTCTTGGCTTTAGAACGGGGGACCTTCATTCTACTTCTCTTCATCTTCTACCAAGGGGATACTCTGCCATTTTTATTCGGGAATTTTGGATTGTAACTGTAATCAAATTTCAATATAATAAAAGGATTGTTCATAAGTGGACTTAGGCCGAAGTTAGCCGAACCACTATAAATCTTGTCTCTTTTACTTGCTTTCATTTTAATTTGATTATTCTTCATATTATATTCTCTACATTATATAGTATCTGTGATCTACGACTGGGTACTGGTGCTTTCACGTAAAATTGGGTGTTGGTGGTCAATTTTGGCGCCAACAGATCTTTTTTAGACATCATTTGTTATGGACTTGCATATTTATGGACTCGTCATGGTCAAACTTGACATGAACATAAATGATGAGCCTCGAACTATGACGAACTCCTATATGCATAATTATATAAACCATGGATTTCGAACATAAGGACTGAATCATGCCTAATTATATGCGCATTATCGTGCATAATGGACTATAGCCTAAACACATCACTTATCTTTTATATCTTTATCGATTATATGATATGACATGGGCCTTTTTGGACTATCTCATTTAAAAGCCTAAATGAGCGTATATACGTAATAACTTTAAGGACTTCAAGCACATCGACTCTTATGACCTTAGAGTATGTCGAGCATAATGACTCTAATGAACTCTAAGGACTTTGAGCATTATGATTCCAAGATAAAAAAATAGACTTTCATATAACTTTCCTCAAGGGCCTAATGTCGTCCATTCAGTAGTGATTCAATCATAAGATTAGTCTCAAATGATGAGTTGGTTCTTGATACACCATTAGGGTGATACTGATCAATTTATACTTATTCATGTCCCTATAAATGTTCAAATCAAGAGCTAATTCATCATGATTGGCATCTAGAGTGTTATACCTTCTTTGGTCTAACATATAGCTTCTTTGATTTTTTCCTCCTCTTCAAATCAAGCCACTATCCTTAGATTTTCTATCGCCGTTGCACTTGACTTTGAATATCGAACCTCCATTCATGGAAAACCCACTCTATCACTCTTTCATTCTCTCATCTTTTCTCTGCTCTTCTTACGGGATCTAATTTTATTTTTCACTTTGTCATCTCTACATTTTTTTGCCTTTAAATCTTAGTAACTCATAAGAAAGAAGATAGAAAATTTAGTAAATTGTTCTTAAATTTTGAACTTTTTATTTATTTATTTTTTTAGATTTTTTTGTGCAAAATAAATTAGGATTGTGGCAAGTTAGCTGCTTAGCACACAAAAAGGTTTAGATGGTTGTCTTTTGCTTGACATTATGCTTTCTTGAAACTAAATTTCTATTTGTTAACATTTGATTGTTCATGTATATGATCATATGATGAAATATTCAAAATTTATTTGATTATGCATTTAGGCCTAGCCCAAGGAGGAGTCGATAGAGCCCGTCAACTAAGGCAATCGATTTAATAGAGGTAACAACTAAAAATTACTTGTATGTAAATAGTTTTCAATAACTATTTTTTGTATTGATATAGTGGTTGAGTGGTAATTGTAACAACCCACCTCGAGACGGGCCTAATTTTTAACCCAGAAAAGGCCCATCGAACATTAGACCCATTCCAAAGCTAGCTGTTGGTTGGTAAAAGCAATACATAGAGCTACCTACTAATGCTATCAGAATCTCACATTGGAAAGGATAAAATACAATGTCAAAAACAGTACATATTTTATAAAAATTCATGTTTCATAACAAAACATAACATCCCAACACCTGTACTACAATATCTCATAATATAATAACATCATGTCTTAATGGGTACATCAAAATATAACAAAACATAAGTAGATAGATAACTACCACCAAGACTTTGTCTCTACCTACATTTCCTAAAACAATGTTGCCTTCTCGAACCTATGTTATAATGAGGAGGGAGTCAGAACAATAATGGAACAACCCACACTTCCCGACACACCGATCTAAAGCTTGGAGTGACTTTCGGACCCGCGTCATGTCAAGAAATACGAGCTGTTGGGTTTTGAAAACATTACAGAACATAATTATAAGGGTGAATTCTAGGATATTCTACACTTTTAGGTATCACAACCTGTGCAGTTAAAACACCGCAAAATCCTCGCTATATTGCATAGCGCTCCTCAACCGCTATGTTATTTCAATTTAGAGCTACTAAACAGTAGATCCGCTTTAAGCCCCACTATTTTCTGCTACACCCACTAAATCAAGGCTTTTTAGCACCCGCTTAAGCAAAATTAATATGCAAAGTTTGATTTGACTAGTTCTCTTTTAAACTAAATCAATAAAGTTATATTAAATGCCTAATTTTAAGGCATAAGTGCTCAATATAAGTTAGAAATCCATTGTAGCCATAAAATCTAGTCTATGTAATTCATGGTGTTCTTCAGTTTTGTTATATAAAATTAAACAACATTCTGTTTTCCTCCAAAAATTATATGACAATGAGAGTAAATTAACTTTAACTATTTTGTTTTATATCTAATGAAACTTTTTGCACCTCCGCTATTTTCCGCTATATCCCCGTACAACTTTTTCCACCTCTACCGCTATAGAACCGCTAAGTGCTTTAACTGCACAGATCACAGTGGAAGGAATTAAAATATAAGTACTGAAAATAGACATATCAGGAAAATAGTCTCCAAAATACATTATTTTCAAAGGCACTATTTCCAAAGTACAATATAAGTTTTGATAGACATTTAATACAATAAAGAGCTACTTGAGGAACAATGAAGAATATGAGAACTCCAGCGTTTAGCTCCTTTCTCCTCGTACTATGCCCAATCAACTACAAATCTATCATCACGTGGTGGAGGAAAGTGAAAAGAAAAAGGGTCGGTCAGACAAAATTCTGGTGAGTGAGTACAGGTTTAATGTATGGTGATCATATGCAGTTTACTTTAATTCTACTCTGAGGGTCCTAGGGTGTCCTACAAGTGCCCGTGCATTCCTAGGGTCCATTACTTAAGGGTTTTTACCCAACACACACCTACACAACAAATTGTGCAGACTACTACAAGGATCGAACCTTAATAACTAACGATTAGTCGTCGCTCCTAAAGCTACTCGATATGGCAACACCGCTATTGGGCTAATAGACATGGAAATACCATCACAAGGCTATATGGGAACAAATTTCTCATAACTATGACTATACATAATCCAATTACACATCGAGGGGGAGCCCGCAATGCCGACTCGTCAGGATGTCTCATTGTCTACATCTGTGTCCACCTCTCGATCGTAGTATACGCCTCTTATTGCACGCATCGGGCTCCATCAACCGCATGGTATCATGCCACGTCAAAGAATCATGCATACCAAGGAGTCCCGTTATACCGGGCCCATACACTTTATCAGGCATCAGTCAGTGATGTGCGTCCACCGTAGATCCTCCTATGAGTGCTATTTGTGATAAAATCGCCCCTAGTTGAACAATCGACCCCCATTGGAAAGTTCATTTACCCAATTCTACAATGTCCTAGCATCATCTCATAGGGAACTAGCTTCCTTACTGTCTCTAACACACACATATGCACAAAATAGGCTCATCCAAACAATTAATATTTTATATTAATTTTATTCCTAACTTAGGCCTTTGGCCGAGGTTCAGATTCTGCAATTCAGGCCTCCACCAGTCGACCACTATACCCTATCTGTCGATCGCTAGCAGTCGACCGTTCAGGATGAATGGTTGTTCGGTCGTAGTGTAAAATTAGGGTTTTTTGATTTCCAGCGATTCGATGAACGGTTGCTCGGTCTAGTGTAAAATTAGGGTTTTTTTATTTCCAGCGATTCGATTATTAATTATTTGTAAATTTGGTTTACACTTTGAACCCTAAGCAATTTACAATGACCAGTTTATGTGATTTTACCCTACTTTTATTGGTCTCAAATTAATAGTTTTTAGCAAACTAATAATAACGGTTTAATTCAGGTTAATTGATTTTTAGGTTTTGCAATTTCAATAACAGAGGGTTAGAAACTAGATTTACCAATTTTTACCAATTTCAGTTTCTAATTTAAACTCCAGGTTTAATAGTTAGGGTTTACAATTTACAGTTTAATTTCTAACACCCTAAATCAGATAGAATAGGTTAAAATTAACTATAGTTAATCAACTTATTAAACTCGTGCCCACTCACTTTGAATTCAAGCTCTAACAACTTATGCTTTGTCATAGGATCGCCACCTGTAAGCTTGCCTCCTGCTAGATCCAATTACTGGCGTTCTCTTACTTTAGTTTCAATTTAATTTTGGAGAAAGTTTATAAGTGGAGAGAAGAAATTTTGTCAGAGTTTCGGTATGCTGTTAGTTTCTAATGAAATTAGGGTTAGCCTAGGTGTTAATTTATATGGGTTAATGACAAATTTGGACCATTGAATTTGCCCTGGAGAATCTTCGTTTCCATCTCGTACGAATAGTAGAAACTTGGCAATGAAGTAATATATTTGGTTAGGTCACAGTCGTCAACGGCCAGGCCGATTGCTACCGGTCGACCATCAAACCTTTGGGATTGACCCTTCATAGTGTAAATTTGGAAATTTTTTAATTTTTAATTTTATTCCGTTTCCAAATTTAAAACATCCATAATTTTTCCGTACTAACTCCATTTTTGAAGTGTTGTATATGAAAATTGTCCAGAAAATCGCTACGAACGCAATGGGGCAAGTTTCGTAGCCAAATTCGAACATTTGTGAAATTTTTATTCTATTCCTTGTTTTATTTAAATTTAGTTTTCTTATTAAATTTTTTGCTAAATTTTCAGGGTGTTACATTTTCCCCCCTTAAATGGATTTCGTCCCGGAAATCTCCAAGGATGGAAAAATGTAACTCGTACACACAAAAATAGCTACAACCATTTACTTATCCATCATCCACGAACAATCATTGTCCTTGATAATTTTTTTTAATGTTGTGTGTGTGTGCACGCGCGTGCGTGTGTGTGCATGTAAGCGTGAAATGCACGTGAACCTATACTAATGCAAATAATTGGCGGTCTCCTGATCTAGGCAACCTCCCATCATGCAAGTGCTCATGCCATGAATATAAAATGTTAAGTATGTATACTTGCAATTCTATATGTATGCAAAACCATTTAATCCATATGTAACATCCATATGCATAATGCTCAACAAGACAAACAATAAGCAAGAGATAATGTGAGTGTGCGCTACCTAGAGGATATATCGTCCTAAATGTGTAAAAGAAACAATACATCCACTAGCATCCATCATCCATGACATGTCATATCGACACGTTCGCAACCATTCCTACCATCCTATGTCTCTACCTAAGTTAGAACCTAAATACAAAAGTAATCTATGCTTTTCTATCTAAAATGGAAATGTAACAGAAAAGAGTTCTGCTTAGGTAGCTCGGATCTTCTCCTCAGGCTCCCATGTACCCTCCACTCGATCTTTTCCCTATTGGACCTTAATAAATTTGATTTCTTGGTTGCAGAGTCATTTTGTACCATGCTCAAGAATACAAGTGGATGAACGGCATACAAGTGACTCAATTTCTACCTCCACCTCCTCTAGATGACTCGGCTCGACTAAGGTAGCCGAATCATGCAAGCACTTCCGCAAGTGTGACACTAATTAAACATTGTGAACCCCCGCCAACCCTCCACGAAGCTTCGTTCCATAAGCTAACTTCCCTACTCTATCTAAAATTGGAAAGGGCCCTACCCTCTCAGTACTAATTTTTCCGTACAACTATCCCAATACATATCTAAGTAGCGAGATGTTACCCGGACCATGACACTGCCGTGGACTTCAACTCCGAGTGTCTCCTATCAGTATATGATTTCCACCAATCTTGTGTAGTCCTTGCCCTTCTATGAATTGAATCCATCTTTTTAAATACTTCTAACTGGACCGTCCTTCTGACTGCCCTTATTAACCTTTACCACTGGCATAAATCTTCAATCCAAATGTATGTGCATCGGCAGCCCTCCATAATGCTAGCTACCAACTCAAATGATGTCAACTTGCACCACACTAAATAACTTGAACATAAGTATGCTCTCATGAAACTGTAGCATCATGCAATTCTCAATGCAAAACCAAACTGCCTTAAATCATCCATTTGTATACCTAATCACTTCATCTCCTCTATACCAGGTGGGATAACCCGAAAGTGGAAGGTGTCTCCTCCCATGGTACTTCCTAGTTAGCACTTTGCTATTTCTCCATTTTACCCGAGGGTATCCAAACTTGGTGATTTCTTAAATTGTTGAAAATAGAAAATTTTCTTTCCCCATCCACTTCGACTTAAGCTATCTCATTTTACTTATGGTTAACTTCCTCAATCCTTCAACAATCGTGGTACTTAAGTATCATGTTTATAGTCTGCAGGAATGTATCCCAAGTTCTACAAGTGGGACAACTTAAACATTCCATCAAGTTGACCTTGGCCTATTTCCTACTCAAACCTAACAATAAAAATCCTAAATTTAAAAGAAATTGTAACCTAAGAATTAATTGATAGTAATTCTCTAACTAATACTTAGTTACGTGCAACTGTTATGCATCACAAATTATGCATCCTAAGTCAATCTTCCTTGAATTCCCTTACATAAATAGCATTCTACCAATTCAAGGGTTAATTGAAAAGAAATCTAATATCCTTTCCTCCAAATCTTACCAAACATTTCCTGATCTAATTTTCAATGTGTGTAAATAACAATATCTTTTTCTTGACGGAGACCCAAATCCTTGAATTAACCATCCCTTGCATAATCTTGACTACAATTTTATATAGGACACCTTTATTTGGTTAGACCTTCCAAAACTTTTACCATTTTTTAATGTACTCCCATATATGAGACTTTTTTTACCAAACATAACCTCTTATCACTTTATTTCAATTATTTCATGCTTGGGACAACTCACTATGGAATAATGCCTTGCCAATTTAATCCAATACACATGATGACCGATACATTGGTTTATACTTAAGGATTTCTGCATTTTAATGCATTAGAATTACGTCTTTTCCCAAAAGGAACCGTGAACACTGTAACTTACTATAAATTACCTAAAAGAGGATATGTGTTATGTTTGGAAATACAAGGAATTGCCTTTTCTGTTATTATTGAAATAGACGGTAAAAAATACGATAATCTTCCATATTTACATTTATTTCTTTTGGGTATATTCGTTGGTATTTCAAACGATACACTTTTGTACTAAAACTGGATAGTTTATGGAAATTTATAATGCCACACACTTCATTCCAATGAAATAGAGTACTACTAAAATCCTACTCCAATTTATAACAACTTCCAATTATGTTTAATAACCTATATCAATTACCCAACAAAATCTGGAATTACCGTACAATTTCCTTAATGAATTTAAATGAATTGCCTCATTAATTAAGGGACTATTTCCTCCTTATTTTCCATATTCAGTTATTTGCAATATTTAACCCTACAATTTACTATGATAACTTAATTTACATTTTACTTGCATACGTTATTTAAATCTACAATCTGGAATTATCACATGATTTATAAGTTTTAGGGACTACTACTACCTAATACTAAATTCAAGGACTACTACCATCCAGTATTTTTCGGATTCATATACATGCAATATATAACCCTACAATTCCAAGATTATATAGGCATACGTGGAACATGTCTACTATGCTATAAATCCAATAACATATATAAAATATATACTTTTCCACTTGCATCCAACTGGTCTACCCCTAGCCTTCAGTGGAACAATATAATACATGGACTGCCCATAGCCTATAGGTATCCTATCCTCACCTATATGGTATTGACCTTGTTGACATAGCGCCAAGCCTACACTTACTGTTCCATTTAGATTGCCTAACGAAATCAAGAAATTTCCCCTTTGTCACTTAACGCACTATATAAGAATTGAAGTTGACATTATTTGGCCCTTTTACACTTCAAACTGAAAAATCTTGCATCCACAGTATTCTTTGATATAATAAAGCATCTTGGCTTGCTCTTTCCTTATTTGGAAATATGTTTACCCAAATCATACTTTCCAAACTTTCTTACACAAATATTCTAAAGTTCAAACCATACTTGGGTAGAAAGACACAAGGTGGCATTCACTCTTCACTATTATAGGAAATTCGACCTAGTACTATATCCTTCCAATTTAACCGTTGATTGAAAAGGTCACGAAATTTCTATGTTACTTCTTATCTCCATCCCAACATTTTCAATGCTTCTAAATCCCATAGTTAATTTTTGTCCTAGTGTGTTGTTTAATCATATTCATCAAACCCCAATCTATTTATTTCCCTTTAGGTTTAAGTGGTAGCCATAATATTATCAATCTTTTTAAATCAAAACCTTCGAATTAACATCATTTCCACAAAACTTATAACAACCCGCCTTGAAACAGGCCTTATTTTCAACCAAGAAAAGGCCAACCGAACCATAGACCTATTCCAAACATAGCTGTTGATTGGTAAATTGATTTAAAGAACAATACATGGCGCTATCTATCTACACATTCAGAATCTTATAGCGGAAAGATAAAATATAATATCAAAACAGTACCCATTTATTTAAAAATTTGAATGTAAAAAACAAACAACATAATCCCACATAATAACGCCAAATATTCATGGTACAATATCTCAAAATACATCATGTCTCAATGGTACATCAGAAATATAAAAATAACATAGATAGCTAAATAACTGTCACAAATCTGCGGCTCCACCCCCATCTCCTAAAATCTGCATTATCATCTCTAACATGTGATGTAATGAGGAGGGAGTTGGAACAATAATATTTGGTGAATAAAGATCACGAGCCTTTCTATAATAGTACTAAGGCGGTATAATTTAAATAAGAATATATCTTACGTATCCTAAGTGCATTGTAAGTCTTCCAACTATAAGACATAAGGCTTTCCCAGTCCAATTCTATAACCATTACTCTTTCAACCCAATAACCCATACCTATCGTCAATAACCTTCTAATAATGTAAGAGATAGCACCCAAGCCACTTAATACCTTTTTAATAGGAACTAGGCAGACTTTGACCATTTAATGCGTTCAAGGCTGGTCCCTATCATTTAATACCTATCCTAAGGCAGACTCCTCTCCAGTACTATCTTGATAACATTGCACAGAATCTCTTCAGGCCACTTAAAAATTCTTTATTATGGGAGAGGCGGACCCCACAATAGCTAATAATACCTCAAAATTAAAGTGTACCCTCCCCGAGATATCCTCTACCATGCCTAACCGCTAACCCTGACTATTTAATACTTCCTACATAAGGAAGAGGCGGGACTCCAATTGGTCAATTAATACCTTCCACCCTAAAGCTGGCCCTCCACATTGTGACCCGTAACCCAACTTTGACATCTCACATTAGTCCGACTATTCGTAGGTACTAGTAGCAGATTAGCTGGGTAGGTTTACCCTATATAATTTGGGACTAACCTCGCATCTTCTGTGGGTACTTATTATAGGCGATGTCTCACATCAGCCCCAAAGTCACACTATTGATAGCTAGGTTAGTTGGGAAGACTTTCATTTGCTTTTGACTCCTCGCATCCCTATAACTTTGTCATAATTTACAACACATTCTTAATATATTATACAACATCTCACCGCATACCATGTGAAGGCCTTATAAGAAAACTCTTATTTTGCCCTTAGAATTAACTTCTTTCCTAAAGGGGATTTTAATGATAATGAATTGCCTATTAACTAAGTAATTACTACATTATAAATATACATTATTTATACACACACGCGCGCGCATGGCTGAAATATTTCTAAGCGTGTGAAGATTGTGCCCTAAACTAATGTTTAAATGTCAAAGCTTCAAATTTATACAAGTCCAATTCCATATCAACAAACTATACCATATATCCGATATCCATAATTCAATCAACAGACTTGTATAAAATAGAATCCATACAAAACTTATTTTATACTAAAATAGCAGAATCAACATTAATAGAACTTACGATTCATATACTTTTACGCTCTATTCAACTTCCTTATATAAAATTGTGTTAACTGGGTTTTTACCTAAGCAGGAATCCAGATGAGTTAGAACATCTAGGCCAAGCCAAAACAACTCAAGAATCAACCAAAAGGACCAGAAGAATAGGCCAAGAAGGATTCAAGAAGAATTACCCAAAAATTCACTAAAGGGATGGATCGCTAGCAATCCATAAGGAAGTTCCATGGATCATTCTAGCCTCTTGCATCATGAACCAATATCTTTTCTAGGGATGTTTGCCAAGTTTCATGGTATTCCAAGCAATCTAGTGCGAGAAGTGAACATTCATCAGGTTCAAGTTGTAGAACAATCTAACCCATGTGTGAACCATCACCAAAACAAGGCAACAGGCTACGAAATTACATGGAGAGAACCTACATAAGGCAAGGAGTGCAACCAAAAGAAACAAGCCCAAAAATTCCCTAAGTACATGGCGCTAGCGATCCATGCCCTGTGGATCTCTAGTGATCCATCAAATTAGGTTGGGTCGTTATAAAATTTTCAGAGCACCTTCTTATCATCGAGTGTAGCCTTTTGGCAAAGCGGCTAGCCCAATAGCTCTCCAACCCCTATAAATACAATCCTACCTGAAACATAAAGGGGATCTTCGGGACTAGCTGCTGGAACTCAACAGAGATTATTCTTTACTCTTCTCCTCCCACACAATAGTCATCTAGGGGTTCACCATGATTCTCTAGTGAACTCTTGTACTTGTGATTTGATCTAACTTAGAAGATTCATTCATATTGTAATTCGGTTCAACTTTTAACAACGGTCAGTTAATAGAAAGTTATAAAGTGGACGTAGGCTTCATTAACAGCTGAACCACTATAAAAATCTTCTTTTCTTTTTACTATTTCTGCTCTTTTTACATTTATTTTCTATATTATTGCTCTGTAAGAACAAGGCATGTGCTTCACACTCAATCCAGGGTGTTGATCCATTTTTTGGGTTAACATTTTAGTGCTTTCACTGAGAAACCAATTCAGGCTTAGATCTAGCTACCTACTTTGGATCAGATAGGTTCAGAAGTTAGATCCTCAATCTCTGCTTAGAAGATTTGTTGTTGAGAATCAATGGCACTGGGAAGGAAGAGAACCACCTCCGGAAGATCCATAAGAGCTACCATTACTGGAGAAGAAACAAACCCTCAGCAAATTGAAGTCAACTACCCTAACAACCCGTTGTTAGGAGCTAACTCTAGAGATCAAGTTCCGGAATCCTCCACACAACATGAAGTTGTGACTAAGGGAGAACTGAACAAGATGGTTGATGAAATTAACCAAAAAATGACAAACAATCAAAAGGCTCTCATGGAAAAGATAGATGCTCTCTTAGCGCTCCAATCACTAACTACTTCTAGAACGGTGCCTGAAGCCGCGACTGCTACGGAGTAAGAGCATTCTTCTATTTCTGGCTTGAAAGAAAGAAACAGAAGGCAAAAGCAAAAGGAAGTAGTGGGTGGAGCTCCAAGAATCACGACGGAAGAAAACATTAACACTCCACCCACCGCAAAAGCGCTTACTACAAACTTGAACTTAGGAGTAAAAACTCTACGGGAGGACATACTAGTAGCCGATACTGACTCCGAGGAAGACGAGCAACTTAAGGAAGGTGAATTGAACTCAAACAACCAAACTCCACCCAAAAGACCAACCACCTGCCAACGAACCTCTTCAGGAGTGACTCACCCAAAGACTGGAGAGCCTAGGCTTTAGCCAGGCAACCAAGACTGTTTGCAAAGTCAAACGCTCATACATTGCGGACATGGTCAGACGCTTGATGGAAGAAAGCAAGGGTAGAAAGGATGATGATTGGGGTTCCACTCATAACCGAACTCCCTTCACCGATAGTAATCTGAGGGCAGAGTACCCCAAGAAATTCACCATGTCACTATCTTTCCTACATGGAACTACTGACTCTCAACGACACTTGTACAAGTGCATTTGTAATATGGATGGTGCAAGGGCAATAGATGCGGTTCATTGCAGATGTTTCCCCATATATCTAGAAGGAGTTGCCTCCATGTGGTTTACTAGACTCCCTCTGTAATCTATCTCAACCTTTGAAGAGCTAGCCAGGAAGTTCTTGGAGCAATTTAGACTGCACACGGCTCAGCCAAAGGATGTGATGTCTCTATCCGGTACTTCCAAAGGCCCAACAAATCACTAAAATCATTCATGAACCGCTTTAACACAACCGTCACTGAAGTGAGCAATCCAAATAAGATATGATTTTCATGGCTTTAGTCCACTCGATCCATCCAGAGACAGATTTTGGGAGATGGATTAAAATGAAGCAACCGACCACCATGAAAGAATTCAATCGAAAGGCTAGTTGGTACATGAGATTGAGAGAGGCAAATACGTTAGAAGGTAAAAATACTGATATGCGACCAAATGAATCGATTCAGAGTAATTGTAACACCCCTAATTTTAATAACATTATTCAGGAGATTTAATTAGATAAATTATATAGAATAATGTAAAGATTAGAGTGATAAGGGGATTAAGATTTGAAAATTTATTAGAGGTCGTGCTTAACTAAATAAAAATTTAAAAGAATGAGTTTATGGAAATGGTTTCAAAAGTTAACTAATAAAAGAATAAGGCAAGGGTATTATGGGGAATAGTCGTCTGCCATAACCCTTAACCCCTAAACCCTTATTCCCATTTTTATTTACACAAGTTCATAATTTTAGAAACATAAACCAAGGAGCTCAAGCCGGCCATAACCTAGGGGAAAAGAGGATTAAGAATCAAGTAAAAGTTAAGGAATCAAGCAAGGAGAAATAAGAAAGATCAAATCTCAAGTTCCTTATCCAAAACAAGGTGAATAATAATCAAAACCATCTCATTTTCGTTTTTAAAGAGCATTTGATTTTGGGTTTTAAGTTTAGAACTTTTATGATGGTTTTAATGATGATATGCTTGGATTATATGATATGTTTGATTCAAACAAGTATGTTGATAAATGTTTTATTCGATTTTAAGGCTAAAATCGTATATATATTGGGTTTTGAATGCCATAAGGATTTAATATGTTATGTAAAACATTATTTTGGAGATGGTTTTAAATTTTCGTAATTATCCAAGCTATGGATAATTTATTATGAATTTTAGGAGGAAGAAATAGATAATTGGGTTTAAAAAATTGTTTCGGCTATTATATAAAGGATTTTGGGTCCGAAATTTATATATGCTAGATACCATATTAAAAAGTGAATTATGATGATTTTTGGAGATTTTTCCTAAGTAATTTTGTATAGAAATTTAATTAATTAAGTTGGAGGACTTAAATGTTTTAATTGTTTCTTTAAAGGGAAGGGCTTCTTTGCTAATTATTTTTAATTAATCCTGGATGAATTCGGCGGTCCTTTAGACGGTAAAGTTAAGGCAACCAATTATAATTTTACAAATAGGCAAGTTGCTTGAAAAGCATTTACTTAAAAAGGCAACAAAATAGTTTTGCATTGATTTATTGTTTCGCCACTTCTAGTAGCAGCCTTTCGACCCCATACCCCCGCCCCTAACTAATTCGAAACCAATACACATGTTATCAATGCTTTGGTACGAAGTGGATTGGAGAAAGGCGACAGGTATAGAGTCAAAACCATGCTTTCAAAGGGGTCGAAGCCATTTTAAATAGCTTTCGAAGGCCTTTGTTTCGCTTTTAAAAGGGATGATGCTTGCCTTGTTTTTAAAAGAATGCTTTCGAAAGGGTTTTAATATAGCTTTCAAAAGGGTTGCCACCTTCTTGTTTTGAAAGGTTAGCTTTCGAATAAGTTGCCACGTTTTATGTTTTAAAGAGAAGCTTTCGAAAGGGTAGTTTGGAACCAAGTCGACACCTTGCTGCCTTTTTCATTCCTTTCGAATAGGTTAAAAGTTTTCAACGAGTTCGAAAGGCAAGTTTTTGTTTTATAAATATAAAGCCACTTCCCAATGCTTTCGAAAAGGCTCCAGTAGCCATTTAAACTAAAGGTTTCGAAGACAATGGATTCGAAAGGTGTTTCGAAGCTATCCTTCCAATTGTTTTACTTAAAAGATTAATACTTTCGAAAGGATGGGTTCGAAGCCATCTGTTTTCCCCAAATTCTTTTACTTGAAGATTAATGGTTTCGAAAGGGGTACTTTCGCTTATGTTCACTTTGACTCAAAAGTTATATTTAAGATTAAACCCAATGGTCTCGAAAGAGGTACTTTCAAATGGTTTGAAGTTATGCTTCTATAAGTTGGAAAGATATGCTTTAATACTTTCGAAAGAAAGGTTTTGATGCTTTCGAAAGAGATGTTTTAAAGTGTTTCGAAAGGTATATGCTTAGTATTTTGAAAAGAAGATTTGAATGCTTCCGAAAGAGATATTCTAATGGTTTCGAAAGTAAAGGTGGTTTCGAAAGCCTTAGTTTTCAAAACAAAAAACCCAATCTCGTTTTCAAAGGAAAACCCATGCAAATATAAAGGAGCTTTGAAATGGCTTATAATTTTGGAGTTTTTGAAGAAGTTTTCCTTGATAAAAATAATGGGTTAAAGGGATTAACCATGTTTCATATGGAAATGATTTCAAGGATATTAAACCATAAATGTTGGTATTATTTATGATATGATCAGTTATTACATGTGCTTCTTCTATAAACATATTCACTGTATAATGGACCCATAATTGTATTTTGGGGAGTAAGGGCAGAATAACCAACTAGGTTGACCCAGTAGTGAATATGAATTGAGTTAACTCCTGAATGAGTAGATTTGCATCCAGGAGGTCAGGTAGACCAGAACATAGGATGCCCAAAGACTGATCAAAGAAGTTGTCAGATTAGACAGGTTCATAGTAAACCTATGAAAACTATGTTTGGAAAGAGTTATTGGCAGAGGCCATTAGGTTCGTAGTGATTCCAAGAAAACTATGTTCGGATAAAGTTATTGACGAAAGTCAATAGGTTCATAGTCAACCCATGAAAACTATGATATGAGGGAAGTTATTGAAGATACCAATAGGTCCAGGGAGAACCCATGAAATAATTGAATGAAGTTATTAGCAGGGGCCAATAGGTTCTTAGTGATCCCATGAAAACTAGGAGACCGGACAGATAGTCCATAAGCTTTAAACAAGTTATTAGTTAACCTATGAAAATTAATAGGTTATTAGTGACCCTAGAAACTATAACTTAGGAAGATAGTCAAATGAAAGGGGGATAGGAAATCCATGATATTTTTCTTGTTTGCATATCATCATGATATATTTTAAATTGCTATGTTTTTAACCATTGTGGATGTAGGAACACGGTGTATGGTTATTATAAATTTTTGGGTAAGATACTAGTGAGGGGAAACCCGTTCCGCTAAGCGGCGTGGTCTCACTAGATATCTAAATGGTTTGAGATTGTAGGTTATTATTCATACCAGGCTTTATGTCTAACTCAAAGTTTATGTTTTCCCCTTAAATTTTCAGGTGCTCAATTGATTTTGAGTAGTTTGAGAGTTGAGGGTTTTTAGGTTCTCCTTTAGATGAATAACCTTCCAGAGACGTACAGGAGATAAGCTAGCTATTAGGGGTTATTTTCTATTTGATTCCGCTGTATTTTGGGTTGTAAAGGCAAAGTTGTTTAATTGCCTATGTTTAAACTCCGATCAACCAAGAGGGCATCTTCATATGTCGCTCTTGGCGTATTTTGTAATAATTATATTTTCTCTGAACGTGGATCTCGATTTTGGGATTATGTAATAAATTTGAAATATGATTGAAATGGAATGAGAAATTTGTTTACTGATTTTAAAAAATTTCATATCCATTTGTTTTGTTATATCAATGTATCTAACATTACCGCATTTGATCATCGATAATTAATAACTATGGATGACTGCAGCATTCGTAGCCGTTAGTTGTGGGCCTCCAAGTGGGGGATGTTACAGTAATGTGGCAGTCAATCAAAACGGCAAGAATTCTGAAGTAACTGTTGGAAAAGATGGGAACCACAAAAGAAAGAACCAGCATCAAAACACCGACAAGGGCAACGGAGGTGGAAAGAAACTCAGAGGTCTGAAACATGGAGAATACACTCCGTTGAACGATAGATTGGAGAATATTTACCTAGCACTCAAGGAACAGAAGTGTACCCAAAGCCACCTCAGAAAGAAGAGTCTAAGCAATAAAGGAAGTCGGGGAAGTTCTATCACTTCCATGAAACCCGCAGTCATAACACAAACGAGTATCGCCATTTGAAGAATGTGATCGAAGAACTGATTAGAGAAAACAACTCCAACGGTATGTGAAGAAGCCCTGAATTTCGATCAGCCAACCGGACCTCATGCTCCTAACACCCAAGGAATAAAATCTTGATCTAGTAGAGAGGGATCAAAATGAGCTTAACAGAGACTTGTCATCAATACCATCCTCATCTGGCATAGAAAAGTTGGGGCGAGATGGAAAAGTATGCTAGTTCACTCAAACATGCTCCAAAGGAAACTTTCTTTGCACTCGAAGATGGGACCCCTACTAAACAGCATAGGATTCTTAATGATGACAATATGTTCCAAAACCGAGATAGTGAAGGAATAGAAGCTCCAACTCTAGATCCAATGGTGGTGACGATAAGGATTGGACCCGATGTCGTACATCGGGTGTTGGTCGATACCGGAGGATCGGTAAACATTATGTTTTGACATACGTTCGACCAAATGAAGCTTAACATGAAAGATGTTTCTACATGCCGAACCAAAATCCAAGGATTCATCAACCATCCACTATAACCGGTTGGCATAATCGATCTACCTGTTGAACTTGGAATAGGAGATCAGAGTGTGGTTCTCACCCATACCTTTGTGATAATTGATGAGATGTCGGCCTATAATACATTCTTGGGATGGCCAGCCCTCGTTGATTTCCGTATTGTCCTGGCACGGTGATGTCTCACTATGAAATTCTCTATGGAAAATGGAGTTGGAATGATAAAGGGAGACCAAAGTGTCATAAGGGAATGATGCATCGCTGAATTGCGTGAAATAAGAAAGAAAGAGAGAGGGAAGAGTGTGAAGAAAACTCTCCACATTCGCAAACCGTCAGCATAGAAACTACAGAACCGCCCCTAGCTTGGGGACCACAGTCCATTCGATAAGGCTATGGACCCTAGAAAGAAGAGTTTAGGGGAGGAACCTGCAGCACCGGTAGAGATTACGGTGTCTGTCCCTATAGACATGGATGACCCGACACAAGTACTAAAAATAGGGTCACATTTCGGAACCGACAAGAATTAGTCAAGTTTCTTCGCGCCCATCTGGACGTGTTCGCTTGGACGCATTTTGATATGTGCGGGATATCGCTGAAGATAGCGTGTCACGCACATAATATCGATCCTAAGTACACTCCAGTAAGGTAGAAGAGGCGCACCCTGGGACCGAAACGGTCTGCTACACTATGAGAGGAAGTGGATAAGCTATTGGAAAACGGCTTCATCCGTGATGCAACATATCCTGTATGGGTATCAAATCCAGTTTTGGTAAAGAAGTCCAATGGGAAGTGGCGGACTTTCATTGAGTACTCAGATTTGAACAAAGCATGCCCAAAGGATAGCTTTCCATTGCCCAAGGTCAACCAGCTTGTTGGTGCCATGGCAGGCCATGAGCAACTATCGTTTATGGATGCTTACTCGGAATACAATCAAATCATGATGCATGAACTTGATCAAGAAAATACTAGTTTCATTACCAACCTTGGATTATACCGTCATCGAGTCATGCCCTTCGAACTAAAGAATGCAGGGGCAACCTACCAATGACTAGTAAACACAATGTTCAAAGATCAGATTAGGAAAACGATGGAAGAATACGTGAACAGCATGCTTGTCAAATCACGTGTATCAGAGAATCACTTAGGCAATCTCGTAGAAATGTTTGAAATATTGCAGAAATATGGAATGAAGCTCAACCCGTTGAAATGCTCATATGGCATTGCTTCTGGAAAATTCCTCGTCTTCATCGTGAATGCAAAGGGAATTGAAACTAATCCGGAACAGATTGTTGCCCAAAGGAACGTCAAAGCCCCCACGACCAAAAAGGAATTACAAATTCTAAATGGAAAGATCACAGCGCTGAGCCGATTGATTTCTCGAGCGACTGATAAATGCATACCGTTCTTCGATGCATTGAAGAAGGGAAAGAAGAATTTCAAATGGAACGAAGCCTGCCAAACGGCCTTTGAAGAATTACTCCATCATATGGAAACCCCGCCAGTCTTATCCAAGCCAATAAATGGGGAAGATTTGTTTGTTAATCTCGCTGTGTCGACCCATGCTCTGAGTGCAGCACTTGTACGTGAAGAGGCTAGGGTCTAGCGACCCATCTACTACATCAGTAAGCAGTTCATTGGAGCTGAAAAGAATTACTTGAAGTTGGAAAAACTTGCCTATTGCTTGTTGATCACGTCAAGGAAGCTACGACCGTACTTCTAGGCTTATGCCATTAAGGTGTTGACGGATTAACCTCTGAAACAAGTGTTGTATCGCCCAGAGACATCAGGTCGACTTCTGAAATGGAATATCGAGTTAAGCTAATATGAAATCACTTATCACCCTTGAAGAGCTACTAATGGATAGGCACTGGCAGATTTCATCGTTGAATTTACCGAGTGGGACGGTGAAGAAGAAAGCACTTTGGACATGGTGCCACAATGGAAGTTGTTTGTTGATGGTGCATCGAATAAATCCTATTCAGGTGCAGGGGTAGTACTGAAAACCCCCGAAGGATGGTCTATTTTCTATGCTCTAAGATTGGAATTTCCTGCCACCAACAATGAAGCAGAATACGAGGCTTTGATGGCTGAATTAAAAATCGTTAAAGAATTAAGAATAAAAGTTGTGCATATCTACAGCGATTCTCAGCTGGTCATCTTCCAAGTGAAAGGGGAGTACCAGGCTAGGGGCAACCTCACCCTCTACCTATAAAAAGCGAAGGATGCAGGACATTGAGCACTACACTTTAAGTCATATTCCAAGGGAACAGAATACGCAAGCGGATCACTTAGCCAAACTAGCCAGTTTCGGAGATGCTCAGTCAATGGGACTAGCCCTAGTCGAAACGCTTACATCACCCAGCATAGATGATATGGATATCTAATGGATTATGGAAATGGTAGAGGAAGAGGAATCATAGATGACGTCGATCAAAGATTGCCTGATTAAAGGAACACCCCCTAGGGATCGGAACGAGCGAAAGAAGCTACTCCGGAAAGCACCACGGTTCGTCTTGCAGGATGGAATTCTTTACAGGAGGGGATTCTCTACTCCCATACTCAGATGTGTAACCAACGGTGAAGCCAAAAGGATCCTCAGGGAAGTTCATGAAGTCGATTGTGGAAACCATATTGCAGGGCAGACTCTAGCAAAGAAGATCCTTCGATACGGTTACTTCTGGCCATCCATCAACTGTGACGCAGCGGGCTACGCTAGGCGATGTGTGCGATGCCAAAATTTCACAATAATACAGAGAACTCCATCCATAAAAATTACGCCAATGGTTGGCCCATGGCCATTCGCGGTCTGGGTATTGACCTGATCGGCGTGCTCCCAATTGCAAAAGGAGGAGCCAAATATGCTATCGTTGTTGTTGATTACTTGAAAAGATGGGCCGAAGCAAAACCGTTGGCTACTATTACCACTAAGAAAGTAATTAATTTTGTCACTAAAAAATTATTTGCAGGTTTGGAGTGCCATAGAAAATCATCACAGATAATGGAACTCAACTCGAAAGTGCTGAATTCAAAGACTTTTGCAAGCGTTTTCGCATCGAAAAGAGTTTCTTCGCAGTGACACACCCTTAAGCAAACAGGCAAGTGGAGGCGATAAACAAAATCATCAAGTCCACCATTAAGAAATGGCTGACGAAACCCAAAGGAAACTGGATTGATGAGCTCCCACTTGCACTATGGGCTTATCGAATGACGCACAAGTAAGCAACTGGACACTCGCCATTCGCCCTAGCATACGGATTTGAAGCAATGATCCTGGTCGAATTGGAAGTTCCCTCTTATTGGAAACGACACTTCAATCAAAAAGAGAATGAGCAGCCCCTGCTTGAGTCACTTGATCTGATTGACGAGAAAAGGGAGGAAGTCGAGCTAAGGATCATGGCTCACCAGAAAAGGGTAACACAACACTTCAAATCTAAAGTACACAACCGTACCTTCAAAGTAGGAGATCTCATCTTGAAAAGGATCTATCCGGCTCCAGAAACATGCGGACCGAACTGGGAAGGGCCTTACTCAATCGAGCAAAAGCTCAGAGATGGCACTTTCATGCTGACCACAGTCGATGGAATTCAGATTCCCCGTGCTTGGAACAGCGACTCACTCTGGCATTACTTTATTTAGCTTTTATCTATGTATTTCTTATTTCGCAAATAGCCGCCTGACTACACTACAGGCATTGTAAATAGGAAAATTTTTCTCTACTTTTTGTTTGATCAATGAAATCTCTTTAGTTTCTTGAACCAATAAAACCGTGTTCATATAAATTACTCGCCGGGTCGGTGAAAGTAAACCGACTCAAAATCATTCATTAGCTACTTGGGGAAGTGAAACCACACCCAAGTATGCTCCACCTACTCGCCGGGTCGGCGAAAGTAAACCGACTCAAAATCATTCATTAGTTGCTTCGAGTAGTGAAACCACACCCAAGTACGCTCCGCCTACTCGCCAAGTCGACGAAAGTAAATCGATTCAAAATCAAAAGCCATGCATTTTAGAAGCTGCGCCCTCTCAAAATGTCGCGCACTTTCAAAAGCTGCGCATTTCGTAAGCCGTGCACTTTCAAAAGCCACACATTTCGTAAGCCGCGCATTCTAAAAAGCTACGCATTTCGTAAGTCGCGCAAGCACTGCTTAATGTTGCTCCAACATCATCAGAAAACTTTCCTATTGTAGGAATAACAAGGATCAACTTCCACTATAAAAAAGAATTGACGTGAGTCCAGCAGTGTCAATAAATTAGAGATCGGCGAAGAATTCCGATCGTTGACCAAAAAAATCTCTGGAGTCAAGATATTCGAGTCACAAGTTCCCGAAGGTAGGAATCGCAAAGTAAGTTTGGCTAGAAACATCCGAGGAATCGCTCGGATCAATCGGTCATTTGTCAAGTATTCAAAGTAAACAACCTTGTGAAGTAGGGGGCGCACACGCACTAACAATTAGTTGAAAGGAAAACTACTCCACAGTCCTGTTACGCCGAACAAAGAATTTTGGCAATCACAGCAGATCTAGTTATAAAACTGGAAAAATGCGTACATAATGCGTGAAATCACGGAAATAAAGGCATCATATACCACAAAACACGGTACGACAATATGGAATATAGAAATTGCAAAACAAGCAATGGTGTCATGTGCACACATAAGTGGTATAAAAACAAGCTAAGTACGTGATAAATAAGAAAGAACCCAGAAGATATAACAGTAGAAACATTAAACTTTTCATTTCTCATAACATTTTCTATACAGTCAAAATGTGGGGGCCACCCACACAATATCGGCCAATAAAAAGAAAAGTACAGATGCTACAACAACAAAAGTAATAAGTGCAGACTCTGCACTTGTACAAAATACATGTCGAACAAATCAAAATGTTACAAAATCCAGCCCCACCATCACTCGAGCCCGTTGGTGCTTCTTGCCACCACTTCCTTTCCCACCTTTGGTCAGAAGTTTCTTCTTCCCCACTGCATCCTCGTCGGGGATCGTACGTTGCAGAGATATCGATTATAGGCTTCGTGCCATGTCTCCTTCTTGTTCTTTGGCCCCCTCGGAAGACTCCCCTTTGGTCTTGCGCTTGCGGGACTTGCGGGAGCTCCTCGAAGACTTTCTCTCCTCAACCTTTTCCTTCTTAACTACCACCATCTGCTGCTCACTTTTACCTGGCTAGCTAGCTTGGTCTGTCTGCTCTCGATTGTCAGCTACTACTAAATCGCCCTTTAGAGATACGGGGGTCATCCAGGCCATGCAACACAACGATCTTCTCTGATTTCGGCCCTGGTTGTGATCCAGACACGGGCAAGGTGATTAAAGTAGTTATAGAAACAAGAGTTGTAGCAGTCGAAACAGTAGTAGGCCTCGAGACTAGAGAAATTGGCAGTTCAACAAGCAAAGAAGACGGACCTATAAGATCAAAAAGGAAAGCATTTAGTTCATCTTGTTCTTGCGTCATGAGCTGGAAATCCTCAAACTCGGGAGAAACAAGAGTTACCTGCATCAGGAGTGTGACCGTGAATCTCAACCTTATACTCCCCGTTATTTCCTTCTTTAGAGGTTGCACAATCTTAGGTGAAGTTTCAAGACCACCCAAGTCTTCGGAGATAGTTGTTGAAGGGGCAAACAACAAAGAAGCACCAGATAAAGCCGGAATGATTCCTGTTTGACCATGAGGCTGCTTGGATGATTTGCCAGGCCCAGAGCTAAAGGGCTCTGATAGTGCTTTAGTAGCTGTAGATGCAGTAGCATCGGCGGCTTCTTGCTCCTTTTCAACCTGAATAATCTCTCGGCCCTCGACCAAAGACCTCTTTGATTCTTGTTCAGATAGGCATCCTCCAGCACTTGTTCAGCGTACATATCCCCGTCTTCTCGAAAACAGGGCAGATTTCTTCCCAAACCACAGCAAGAGTATGCAAGAATTTGAGACCCAGATAACAGAGACTTCCCTGATGCAACAAGGAGTTAATGTAAAGGTTCAAGATGGTGTCGTCCATCCTCGCCATCTTCCTTTCCAAGGTATCTTGTAGCTCCAAGTAGTCCGCCATCACAGCAGTTTTCTCAACTTCTACTCTGGTCTTTTCAACGTTGAGTATTGCAACTTTTTCCCGAAGCGAAGCAATCACTTGAACCTGGTTATAAATGGTCTTATTTCGGGATTTTACCATTCTTGCTTAATTAGTAATTGTTTTCTTATGAGCTTCGACAGTTTCATCATGACCAGCAATGGTTCTCTTTTGAGCTTCGATGATCTCATCTCGAGTTTCAAGCTCCTTTTTTAGCTTGACTCCATCAGCATGGGCTTTCTTGATTTCATCTATGAACGTGATTTCAATTTTTTCGTGAGCCTCCTTCAATTCCTTTAGCAAACTAGCATTGATCTTACTATCTCGAATGGCAGCATCTCTCTCTTTTGTCAATTGATCAATTCTACCATCACGTTATGTCAGCCTCCTTTTGTAATCATCCTTTTCCGATGTGAAAGAAAGAATCTTTTGATGGTTGTCACGATTTGTGTCTGCCAGCTGCTTACATAATTTCTCCTATCCTTCAGCTTGATCCAAGTCACTCTGAATCGCCTGGAGATGGGGTACATAAGAATCCTTACGAATAGGACACAGGTCACGATCGAATTTAACTCTCTTCAGGAACTAGCCAAGGAATGCGGTTTCAAGTTTAGGTGGACCAGACGGGAGAATATAAGAAAGTCTCTTGCGAGGGCGTGAAAAACCAAAAGCATGCACAACATGAGTTGATGGAGCGACCTGAATAGTAGAAGACAGAACCTCGATTCCGATAGAAATTGGAGTCGGGGTAGATGTATGGTGCTCAGAAGGATGAGGATCATGATCTACTTTCGAATTTTTGAATGGCTCTTCCCGATCATCAGGAGTCTTCCTCTTCTCATAGCCACCCCTATAAACTCTGCTTTGGTCTCTGTCATCCCGACGACGAGATTCAGCTTTCCAATCTTTTCTCATCCTCCATTCTTCCTCAGTTTCTTGGGCTGGTATTGGCTTGAAGTCTGTTTCGATCCATTTTGTGCATCTGTAAATTGTTCAAGATCTTTATAAAGTCCACGACCTCTCATAGTACCTAATATAAGAAAAAAATGAAGTAACTTTAGCGTCATAAAATTAGCTCAAATAATTCATATATGAGTGTACGTGACCCTAGTGAAGTATGTAACGTGCCGTAGGCGCCCTAAAAGGACTTCACAAATCGGGTCGGGAAACGACTACAGTGGGAGTCAGGCTAATTCTGGAAATAACATGACCGGAGTGAGAAGACAATCCCTCGAACTCAAAATCATTTCCCATGAGTTCGACAATGTTCACATAAACGTTGCTCAAGTCTCCAAAATTGATATCAGTTTCCTTAAGCGGAGAACCCGGAAATCAGTTGCTGGGAAAGCATCTTTAGCAATAACCTCTTGAGGAGGCGAATCTGGGAGAATGGGACTCACTCCCGGAGTTTCATCACATGATTCGAAATCTCCTTCACTGGAACTCGCATCAAACTCCTCATTGCTAGAGGAGGAATCATTGTCACCCCGCTCTTAATTTCACCTTCTTCTATTTCTACGATCATCGGAGCTTTGCCTTCTTGCTGTTTGAACTCCTCTTCCCCTTCCTCCGGGATCGAGGGCATCCTGATCGGGCTACTAGTTCTAGTCGTAACATTTTTTCCTTCATGAATTTCCTCAGTTGATCCACCAGATGAACCTTCTCCACCTAGTAAACCGCCCTCTTCGGGATCGTGTGATGAAGAAGTGGAGCATGTTTGAATCCTGGAACGGGTAGGGGATAGAACTTCAACGGCGACGGCAGATCTCCTAGGATGCAATAATCTGTACCGATGTAAATTCTCATCTATTAGCAAAAATCTGATTGATATCTGTCTAGCATCTATGGCCTTTAGAGTATGGAAGGTGGAATCAAGTGATGGATCGTTATTTGGCCTCCGAATAACTGCAAGAAGCATTCAGTCTATTAAAACTCTACATCATTATAATAAATCTCAACGAGTGAAGAGAAAACTTACCCCCTATCGTCCAAATATGATTAAATCTTTCAGGACATCTAATGAAGAAATATTGGGTCTTGAACTGGGACAAGTTGCTTCGGAGTTGCAACACGATTCTGTGATTTTTCCAAGCCTCAATAATCACATGAGATGGACATTCATCTCTCCTCTTGAATGAAAGAAAATATCTTAATTCATCGAAGCTTGGGGCACGGTTGAATGTCCGCATAAACAGAATGTGAAGACAAGTCAAAATTACATATCCGTTGGGATGGATCTGAAATGGAGATATTCCCAAATTCAAAAGAGTGTCCCTCAAGAAATGGTTGAATGGGGGCACTACATTCAAGGACATGCACCAATGGCAGGTGGTGTACCCTGAAGGTGGCATATATGCAAACTCGTTTTTTAGTGGAAGGCACGCATTCGAAATACCATGTTGTAAGCAAATATTATGCATAACTTTAGTAGAAATGATGGTAGAAGCTCTCTTCGGAGGGTTAAGTAAAACTTTAAAGTTCGAAGGAGATCGATCGACGACTGGACCAATCGGCATCAATTGACCATGTTGAGCCTATGGTGCCGAAGAAGTAGGCGCTGCTAGAACCGTTTGAGAAGGCATAACTAATGTCGATTCTACTTCCGAGAGTAGTAGGCTTCCCCTACTGGATTTACGTCGGGATGATGGATGCTTCATTCTATATAACAGAACTTGTATCCAACGTGGTCAGGTAACTCTATTTTTAACTAGAAATCCTTATATGTTTAATGCTTGAATTTCAAAAAGACGTTGACTTGTGCCAACTCGTCGGATTCCAAGCGTTGACTGGAGCAAGTGTAGTGTGTTATCTATGTGAGATGGGCTCAGTGTTCTGAACACTACGAATGCTCTATCCTGTGTAAATAGCTCACTCACAGCAGAAAAAGAAAAGGGCTTTTTGTATCATTCATTGAAGTTATTCCTTCCACACTTACCCGTTCTCAATCGACGATCGATAACGGATCCGTTGTCCAAAGCAACACGGAAAGCTCTTTGTATTCTTAGGTACACCGAGCGTGCAATAGTAAAACTAATCCGGGATGATCATGTCTATAGTAAACCACCTCATCAGAACCATCGAGGCCACATGCACGTCAATTTTGATTTATTGGACGAAGATAGAAGAATGCGTCAATTGCAAGACACGACTACACTATCTACCTCCAATAAATCGCAATCAACCCGCTTCGTTCACCATCCTTATAGATCTTCTCGAATTCACTGGCCATCACCACTAATACAATAACCACGGCATCACCAACCTTAGATCAAAAGCAAATAGGTTTAATTTCGGGTTCGTGGCTATCCAAGATAGGGCTAGTGATCTACAAGGTCGGCAGCGATCCAAAAAGCAACGATTCTGGGGCTAGGATTTGACTCGGGGTGATGGCGAGGGGAAGCTGAGGTCGGCAATAGTAGGCTACGGCGATAGAGATCAACGGTGATGGCTGCAAAGGCTAGTTAGGGTTTGGTCTCATGGTTGGCTCGAGTCGCAAGAAGAACACATGAACAAAGGCAAGTGAGAAGAGTTGGTTCGCGCAAAGCTAACTAGGAGATTGTTTGCATAAAATTTGCTAAGTCTATGGATTGCTAGTGATCCATTAGCTTGCAACCGATCCTCTCTGTTGAATCACTAATTTTGATTCATGACAAAACGGTTCAGAAGCTAAAGAAGAATATGCACCCATACATGACAAAAAGAAGACATCAGAGGATCAAAACTTCAACTTTATGCTTAAAGTAATTTTTATATGTGTTGAGTCTTAGATATATGTTAAAATCAATCCTCAAAGTTTTAGTGTTCTAAGATCCTTTAAAAACAAAGTTCATTGTGCAATATATGCACAGCCAGTCGACTAGCTGTGCATGCCCAATCGACTGACTGTGCATAAATTTTTTTACCCTTTTCAATTCAGTCGACTGACCGGAATCGACCAGTCGATTGACCGGGCTTCAACTGTCAAATTCTGAATAGACATCTTCTTCCATGAAGAGTTGCACTTCGAGAAAAGATGCCTCTCTTGGTTGAAACTCTTCACTAAGAGTTGCATCTCTCTGAAAACTATATATAGGAGTTCTCACACACTTCACAATCACCAATTTCTGATTCTAATTCTTTCTATTCTCTCTTGTGATTATTCTAGTGCATTCATACTCTTCATTGCTTTAAATCTTTGAATTATATTTCATATACTTTGATTCTTAGCAATATTCTTCCTTTCAAATCTTCACATACACTTTATATACTTGAGGAATTGATTATAGGAAGTTTGTAATCTCAAAGACAAATCAGTGTTATCAAGAACACATTGTGTCAACTACTTTTATATTTTGTTAAGTCCTGTTCTGCTGCTCAGGCAAGGGAAAGTCCTCTTCGGTTGCTGAGGCAAAAATCCTGTTCTGCTGCTCAGGTGTCTGTTCTGCTGCTCAGACCTATTCCTTCGGGTTAAGTGAGGGTATTGTTAGTTAAAGCCAGAAGTTAGTCTGGGACTGGATGTAGAACGGGAGTTCGAACCAGTATATAAATTCCTGGTGTGCTTACTCTTATTTAATTTACTGCTATTAACTGCTTCCGCAGTTAGTTTAATATATATTCCATATCGGTCGATCCACCCATACTTTCATTTGGTATCAGAGCTCACTTAAAAATTTATAAGTTTATTTTCTGCATAAGCTGGGATTTGAACTCAGGACCTCCTGGTAAGTATGCATATGACTTTGCCAGTAGGCTATTTGATATTTCTTGTCTAAGCTCATAGCTCACTTCAGCTTATTTCTGTTTTGTTATTTAAATGGTTCATATTAACTTGGTTTTTGTCCTTAAATTTTCTTTTGGCTAAAATTAAATCATTCTATATTTAATCTCAGCTATTCATTGTTTAGTTTTTCGGTTTTCTATAAGTACATTCATTCAAATTTTAAAAAAAAAAAGAAAATCAAACAAGTTTTTCAACCTTGCATTGTTTATCTACACCATGGCCGGTTCATCTTCAGATGAGCCTTCCTCTTATTACTCGTCTGGATATTCTTCAATTGATTTTGAAACTCCAAGTTCAGGGTCTTCAGAACTTCCAACTCCGACTCCTGCTTATATTCTGATATGTCCACCACAAAGCCATCATACGGGATATACGCCAGAAAATAAACGCACGCGGAGAAACTTATTTCCATCCCCAACTACTAAAGAAAAGATAGATGATTTACATCACTATCAGAGGGAAACACTTAATCTTCAGCGTGAAATGTATTATGAGCAAAAGAGTCATGGTAGGAGACTTAGTTTTCTTGAACGATGTGCTGCAAAAATATGTGGTTCATCCCCCATCAACACAAACGCACATATTCACTCACCTCAACGCCCTCATGTATCTCCGAATTCATGGGAACGTAGAGGACCAAATTCATGGGAACATGGAGGAACGAGTAACTCACCGATTCAAAAGGAATATTCACCTATAAACTTATTTGCTGAAAATACAAAAATTGAACCGGGAGAAGAATCGGAAGACTCACACTCTCATTTCTAATTTTCTTTATACAAAGTATGCTCATTGTCTTTGTTTTATAATGTATTAAACTTGTGTGTATTCTTGAATTATTGCTCAAAAATTATTCTGTATTTTTTGTTTCCAATCAGTCGACTGAATTTCAGGCTCAGTCGACTGACTGCAGGGAAATCAAACTCTCGGGAAACCATTCAGTCAACTGACCTATCACGATCAGTCGACTGGCTGTATGAAATTCGTGTTATTTTTAGTGCACCAGTCGACTGACTACATTCGTCCAGTCGATTGGCTGTAGGCAATTTTTACTGCTTCCCTTTTATAGTTACTTTTTACCCAATTTCACTTTAACATTCTCGGTTTTTTACCCAAAATCCTTCTTGAGAAAAACCCTAAAATTCCAAATCCAATCAAATCTTTCATCAAATCCTTCCTCAAATGGCTCCTACAAAGCGACATAGGCAAAACTCCTCCTCCGCCGGACCTACCGATAGACAAATTGCGCAATGGTTATATAACGATGTAGCAATTGCAAGATGGTATAAAATGGAAAATTCGTGGATCTTTGAAGGTTCATTCATGGTCTACAATGATTTTGCGGCTTACGGTTTACAAGATCTTATGCGAAGATCCGGATTGGAATCTCTTCTGGACATGAATCTCAATTCTCACAAGATCAATCATCTCATGGTAAAGCTCTTCTATGCAAATTTAAATCTTCCTCATCAACGTCCATCAAATAGGGATGATTGTGTTTGGAGTTTAGTTTGTGGGCATCAAGTCTTCTTCTTCTTAGATCGGATGGCGCACATACTTCAATCACCTAACCAAGGTATTCCTCTAGACAATATCGATTGTAATATTCAACAAAGAGATCGAGTTAGTCATATGTTCATGGGTGACAATATGATGGAACAAAATCCATTCTTCTTCGACCAAAAGCAAGAATTCTTCACAAAGCATTCATGAGAAGTATTCTTCCAAGAATCGGGTCGTATGAACTTATCTACCCGGAAAATTTCAAAGCACTCTATGCCGTATGGGGAGGAATTCAAGTAAATTGGCTACGGAGAATATTGGATGAATTTATATCCTTCAACAATGGAAATATGAGAACCATTTACTTCGGGGAATATATAATGAGATTACTTTTAAATATGGGTGCCCCTCAACCGGAATCCGAAACTTCTTCCGTTGGAGTTATAAACATTCGCACTTTGAGTCTCATGAAACTACCGTCAGCTCCTCCGGCATTTACCTCTTTTGAAGAATGGCGTCGCCAACACCAACAACGACAATCGGGCGGACCAATCATTCGAGAGCAAACACCCCAACCCGAAGAAGAGGAAGAAATTCATCTTGCAACATCCGCTAGTACTCAAGAGTCCATAAAAATTCTATCGAGAAATCAACAAATACTAGGAACTCGTTTGAAGAAAGTTGATAAAAAATTAGACAAGATCAAAGGGTTCTTCTCTATACTATGGGATGCAATTTCATGCTCTTCATCCACGACTGCTTCTTCTGTAGCACATGGTAAGCGACCAGCACCAAGATTCACATGGTCTACTTCCGAGGAACATACCGGAAGCGATACTAGCGGACCAAGTGGTAGTGGACAAGACACATCAAGACCTGGAAAGGAGCATACCGAAGAATATGACTGGGATCGAGATGAGTAAGCCTTTTTGGTAAGATTTGATGAAATGTTGTTCTTTGTTCAAATTTTAATCCTTGAAAAATACTCTGGTAAAATTTATGAGACTTGTAGTAAGTAGTCTCATTATTGTTGGTTATGTTTTTATCTCATGTACTATGATAATTAGTTTATCTATATGTACTGTTCTGTGTTTATTTGTGTGTTATACACTAAATTTTAATTATCTGTCTCCTTTTTGTCGATGACAAAGGGGGTGAAAAAGTGTGTGCACTAACATATTTGATACAGGAAAAAGATGTCATACTTTCAGGGGGAGAAAATTCTCTATCTAATATATATACAGGTTATCATCAATCAAAAAGGGGGAGAATGTTGAATCACTAGTATTGATTCATGACAAAACGGTTCAGAAGCTAAAGATGAATATGCACTCATACATGACAAAAAGAAGACATCAAAGGATCAAGACTTCAACTCTATGCTTAAAGTAATTATTATATGTGTTGAGTCTTCGATATATGTTAAAATCAATCCTCAAAGTTTTAGTGTTCTAAGATCCTTTAAAAACAAAGTTCACTGTGCAATATATGCACAGCCAGTCGACTGGCTGTGCATGCCCAGTCGACTAACTATGCATAAAAAAATTTACTTTATTCAATTCAGTCGATTGACCGGAATCGACCAGTCGACTGACCGGGCTTCAACTGTCAAATTCTGAATAGACGTCTTCTTCCATGAAGAGTTGCACTTCGGGAAAAGATGCCTCTCTTGGTTGAAACTCTTCACTAAGAGTTGCATCTCTCTGAAAACTATATATAGGAGTTCTCACACATTTCACAATCACCAATTTCTGATTCTAATTCTTTCTATTCTCTCTTGTGATTATTCTAGTGCATTCATACTCTTCATTGCTTTGAATCTTTGAATTATATTTCATATACTTTGATTCTTAGCAATATTCTTCCTTTCAAATCTTCACATACACTTTATATACTTGAGGAATTGATTATAGGAAGTTTGTAATCGTAAAGACAAATCAGTGTTATCAAGAACACATTGTGTCAACTACTTTTATATTTTGTTAAGTCCTGTTCTGCTGCTCAGGCAAGGGAAAGTCTTCTTCAGCTGCTGAGGCAAAAATCCTGTTCTGCTGCACAGACCTATTCCTCCGGGTTAAGTGAGGGTATTGTTAGTTAAAGCCAGAAGTTAGTCTGGGACTGGACGTAGAACGGGAGTTCGAACCAGTATAAAAATTCCTGGTGTGCTTACTCTTATTTACTTTACTGCTATTAACTGCTTCCGCACTTTGTTTAATATATATTCCATATCGGTCGATCCACCCATACTTACATTTGGTATCAAAGCAGGGAAATCAAACTCTCGGGAAACCATTCAATCGATTGACCTATCACGATCAGTCGACTGGCTGTATGAAATTCGTGTTATTTTTAGTGCACCACTCGAATGACTACATTCGTCCAGTCGACTGGCTGTAGGCAATTTTTACTGCTTCCGTTTCATAGTTACTTTTTACCCAATTTCACTTTACCATTCTCAGTTTTTTACCCAAAATCCTTCTTGAGAAAAACCCTAAAATTCCAAATCCAATCAAATCTTTCATCAAATCCTTCCTCAAATGGCTCCTACAAAGTGACATAGGCAAAGCTCCTCCTCCGCCGGACCTACCGATAGCCAAATTGCGCAATGGTTATATAACGATGTAGCAATTGCAAGATGGCATAAAATGGAAAATTCGCGGATCTTTGAAGGTTCATTCATGGTCTACAATGATTTTACGGCTTACGGTTTACAAGATCTTATGCGAAGATCCGGATTGGAATCTCTTCTCGACATGAATCTCAATTCTCACAAGATCAATCATCTCATGGTAAAGCTCTTCTATGCAAATTTAAATCTTCCTCGTCAACGTCCATCAAATAGGGATGATTGTGTTTGGAGTTTAGTTTGTGGGCATCAAGTCTTTTTCTACTTAGATCGAATGGCGCACATACTTCAATCACCTAACCAAGGTATTCCTCTAGACAATATCGATTGTAATATTCAACAAAGAGATCGAGTTAGTCATATGTTCATGGGTGACAATATGACGGAACAAAAATCCATTCTTCTTCGACCAAAAGCAAGAATTCTTCACAAAGCATTCATGAGAAGTATTCTTCCAAGAACCGGGTCATATGAACTTATCTACCCGGAAAATTTCAAAGCACACTATGCCGTATGGGGAGGAATTCAAGTAAATTGGCTACGGAGAATATTGGATGAATTTCTATCCTTCAACAATGGAAATATGAGAACCATTTACTTCGGGGAATATATAATGAGATTACTTTTAAATGTGGGTGCCCCTCAACCGAAATCTGAAACTTCTTCCGTTGGAGTGATAAACATTCGCACTTTGAGTCTCATGAAACTACCGTCAGCTCCTCCGGCATTTACCTCTTTTGAAGAATGGCGTCGCCAACACCAACAATGACAATCGGGCGGACCAATCATTCTAGAGCAAACACCACAACCCGAAGAAGAGGAAGAAATTCGTCTTGCAACATCCGCTAGTACTCGAGAGTCCATAGAAATTCTATCGAGAAATCAACAAATACTAGGAACTCGTTTGAAGAAAGTTGATAAAAAATTAGACAAGATCAAAGGGTTCTTCTCTATACTATGGGATGCAATTTCATGCTCTTCATCCACGACTGCTTCTTCTGTAGCACATGGTAAGCGACCAGCACCAAGATTCACATGGTCTACTTCCGAGGAACATACCGAAAGCGATACTAGTGGACCAAGTGGTAGTGGAAAAGACACATCAAGACCTAGAAAGGAGCATACTGAAGAATATGACTGGGATCGAGATGAGTAAGCCTTTTTGGTAAGATTTGATGAAATGTTGTTCTTTGTTCAAATTTTAATCCTTGCAAAATACTTTGGTAAAATTTATGAGACTTATAGTAAGTAGTCGCATTATTGTTGGTTATGTTTTTATCTCATGTACTATGATACTTAGTTTATCTATATGTACTGTTCTGTGTTTATTTGTGTGTTATACACTAAATTTTAATTATCTGTCTCCTTTATGTCGATGACAAAGGGGGAGAAAAAGTGTGTGCACTAACATATTTGATACAGGAAAAAGATGTCATACTTTCAGGGGGAGAAAATTCTCTATCTAATATATATACAGGTTGTCATCAATCAAAAAGGGGGAGAATGTTGAATCACTAGTTTTGATTCATGACAAAACGGTTCAGAAGCTAAAGAAGAATATGCACTCATACATGACAAAAAGAAGACATCATAGGATCAAGACTTCAACTCTATGCTTAAAGTAATTATTATATGTGTTGAGTCTTAGATATATGTTAAAATCAATCCTCAAATTTTTAGTGTTCTAAGATCCTTTAAAAACAAAGTTCACTGTGCAATATATGCACAGCCAGTCGACTGGCTGTGCATGCCCAATCGACTGACTGTGCATAAAAAAATTTACTTTTTTTAATTCAGTCGACTGACCGAAATCGACTAGTCGACTGACCGGGCTTCAACTGTCAAATTCTGAATAGACATCTCCTTCCATAAAGAGTTGCACTTCGGGAAAAGATGCCTCTCTTGGTTGAAACTCTTCACTAAGAGTTGCATCTCTCTGAAAACTATATATAGGAGTTCTCACACACTTCACAATCACCAATTTCTGATTCTAATTCTTTCTATTCTCTCTTGTGATTATTCTAGTGCATTCATACTCTTCATTGCTTTGAATCTTTGAATTATATTTCCTATACTTTGATTCTAAGCAATATTCTTCCTTTCAAATCTTCACATACACTTTATATACTTGAGGAATTGATTATAGGAAGTTTGTAATCTCCAAGACAAATCAGTGTTATCAAGAACACATTGTGTCAACTACTTTTATATTTTGTTAAGTCCTGTTCTGCTGCTCAGGCAAGGGAAAGTCCTCTTCGGCTGCTGAGGCAAAAATCCTGTTTTGCTGCTCAGGTGTCTGTTCTGCTGCTCAGACCTATTCCTCCGGGTTAAGTGAGGGTATTGTTAGTTAAAGCCAGAAGTTAGTCTGAAACTGGATGTAGAATGGGAGTTCGAACCAGTATAAAAATTCATGGTGTGCTTACTCTTATTTACTTTACTGCTATTAACTGCTTCCGCACTTAGTTTAATATATATTCCATATCGGTCGATCCACCCATACTAAGTCATCTTTTAAATCTAAAAAGATTATTTCAACAACACAACCACTGGAACTATTACATATGGATTTATTTGGACCAACACAAGTGCAATCCATAAATCATAATAGATATGTATTTGTAATTGTTGATGATTTTTCTAGATATACTTGGACTATTTTTATGAAAAACAAAAGTGATACTTTTGAAAATTTCAAAGTCTTTTCAAAGAGAATTCAAAATTTCTAAAACTTAAAAATAAAGAACATTAGAAGTGATCATGGAGGTGAATTCGAAAACGACGTTTTTGAACATTTTTGAAAAAAGAAAGGAATAAATCATAATTTTTCTTTTCCTCATACTCCACAACAAAATGGAGTAGTAGAACGGAAAAATAGAACTTTACAAGAATGTGAAAGACCTTGTTAAATGGAAGCACATTACCCAAACATTTCTGGGCAGAAGCAGTTGCAACTGCCTGTTGTGTACTAAATCGTGTTTCTATAAGACCTCTAACTAAAAACACTTCTTATGAACTTTTTAATGGTCGAAAATCAAATATTTCTTACTTTAAGGTTTTCGGTTCAAAATGTTTTATTTTAAACACAAAAGATCAGCTTGGCAAATTCGATCCAAAATCCGACGAAGGAATCTTTATAAGATATTCAGACCGAAGCAAAGCCTATCGAATTTTTAATAAAAGAACTAATATCATCGAAGAAACACTTCATCTATCTTTTGATGAAAATTTTAAACAAATTTCAAGTAGTAGAGATGACGAAGAAGTTCCTGAAAATATCACAAATATAGAATCTACCTTGTTTAACAATAATGAAAACATTTTTCCTAATAATGAATTAAGATCTCCACCAAGGATATTAAAAGATCATCCAGTTCAAAATGTCATTGGAGAAATTAATTCAAATGTTAGAACTAGAAATCAATTAAACCAAATGGGCCACGTAGCATTTATTTCTAATATAGAACCTAAAAATATTAAGGAAGCCTCAACTGATGACTATTGGATTATCGCTATGCAAGAAGAACTAAACCAATTCAAAAGAAATGACGTTTGGGATTTAGTTCCAAGGCCTAGTGACCAATCAGTTATTGGTACTAAATGGGTTTTCAAAAATAAGGCTGATGAACATGGAAACATAACTAGGAATAAAGCTAGATTAGTTGCTCAAGGATATAATCAGGAAGAAGGAATTGACTACGAAGAAACGTTTACTCCCGTCGCTAGATTAGAAGTAATACGTATATTATTGGCCTATGCATGTTTTCATAACTTTAAATTATATCAAATGGATGTTAAAAGTGCTTTTCTAAATGGCTCTATAAAAGAAAATGTTTATGTTGAACAACCTCCCTTATTCATTCACGAAAATTTTTCAGACCATGTCTATAAACTTAAAAAGGCATTATATGGACTAAAACAAGCACCTCGTGCTTGGTATGATCGTCTAAAAAGTTATTTAATAGACTCTGGTTTTGAAATTGGGAAGGTTGATCAAACTCTTTTTATTAAGAAAAATAAAGAAGATATTTTAATAATTCAAATTTATGTTGATGATATTATTTTTGGTTCTACTAATGAAAAGTTATGTCAGGAATTTTCTAAAATAATGACTAATGAATTTGAAATGTCTCACATGGGAGAATTGAATTATTTTCTTGGTTTACAAATTAAACAACTTTCAAATGGAATTTTTATAAATCAAGAAAAATATTGTAACAATCTAATCAAACGCTTTGGTATGGAAAATACTTCTGCCAAACCTACTCCTATGAGTACAACTATACATCTTGAAAAATATGAAAACGGCAAAAGTATAGACCAAAAATTATATAGAAGCATGATTGGATCATTACTCAACTTAACAGCAAGTAGACCTGACATAATGATGAGTGTTTGTCTGTGTGCACGATTTCAAGCAGATCCAAAAGAGTCACACATAAGAGCAGTGAAACGTATATTACGATATCTTAATAAAACCAAGGACTTTGGACTATTTTATCCGAAAGAATGTCCTTTCGAATTAGTTTCATATAGTGATGCTGATTTTGGAGGATGTCGGACGGATAGAAAAAGTACAAGCGGAACTTGTCACTTCATTGGACGATCTCTTGTATCTTGGTTTAGTAAGAAACAAAATTGCGTCTCACTCTCAACTTGTGAAGCAGAATATATATCTGCAGCTTTGGCATGTGCTCAAGTAATCTATATGTAGCAAACACTTCAAGACTTTGGTTTCAATTTATATAAGTCAACATTTTTTTGTGATAACTTAAGCACTAACAACCTTTCTAAAAATCCAATCAATCATTCGCGAACATAACATATTGACATTCGTCATCATTTTCTTCGTGATTGTATTGAAAAAGATATAATAAATCTTGATTTCGTATCTTCTGAAAACCAGTTGGCCGATATTTTTACTAAGCCTTTAAATGAAAACACTTTTGTAAAATTGAGACGAGAACTTGGAATCATCTCATTTAAAAATTTATAAGTTTATTTTCTGCATAAGCTGGGATTTGAACTCAGGACCTCCTGGTAAGTATGCATATGACTTTACCAGTAGGTTATTTGATATTTCTTGTCTAAGCTCTCACTTCAGCTTATTTCTGTATTGTTATTTAAATGGTTCATATTAACTTGGTTTTTTTCCTCAATTTTTCTTTTGGCTAAAATTAAATCATTCTATATTTAATCTCAGTTATTCATTGTTTAGTTTTTCAGTTTTCTATAAGTACATTCATTCAAATTTAAAAAAAAAAGAAAAGAAAATCAAACATGTTTTTCAACCTTGCATTGTTTATCTACACCATGGCCGGTTCATCTTCAGATGAGCCTTCCTCTCATTACTTGTCTGGATATTCTTCAATTGATTTTGAAACTCCAAGTTCAGGGTCTTTAGAACTTCCAACTCAGACTCTTGCTTATATTCCGATATGTCCACCACAAAGCCATCATACGGGATATACGCCAGAAAATAAACGCACGCGGAGAAACTTATTTCCATCCCCAACTACTAAAGAAATGATAGATGATTTACATCACTATCAGAGGGAAACACTTAATCTTCAGCGTGAAATGTATTATGAGCAAAAGAGTCATGGTAGGAGACTTAGTTTTCTTGAACGATGTGCTGCAAAAATATGTGGTTCATCCCCCATCAACACAAACGCACATATTCACTCACCTCAACGCCCTCATGTATCTCCGAATTCATGGGAACGTAGAGGACCAAATTCATGGGAACATGGAGGAACGAGTAACTCACCGATTCAAAAGGAATATTCACCTATAAACTTATTTGCTGAAAATACAAAAATTGAATCGGGAGAAGAATCGGAAGACTCACACTCTCATTTCTAATTTTCTTTATACAAAGTATGCTCATTGTCTTTGTTTTATAATGTATTAAACTTGTGTGTATTCTTGAATTATTGCTCAAAAATTATTCTGTATTTTTTGTTTCTAGTCAATCGACTGTCTGCAGGGAAATCAAACTCTCGGGAAACCATTCAGTCGACTGACCTATCACGATCAGTCGACTGGCTGTATGAAATTCGTGTTATTTTTAGTGCACCAGTCGAATGACTACATTCGTCCAGTCGACCGGCTGTAGGAAATTTTTACTGCTTCTCTTTTATAGTTACTTTTTACCCAATTTCACTTTACCATTCTCAGTTTTTTACCCAAAATCCTTCTTGAGAAAAACCCTAAAATTCCAAATCCAATCAAATCTTTCATCAAATCCTTCCTCAAATGGCTCCTACAAAGCGACATAGGCAAAGCTCCTCCTCCGCCGGACCTACCGATAGCCAAATTGCGCAATGGTTATATAACGATGTAGCAATTGCAAGATGGCATAAAATGGAAAATTCTCATCAACGTCCATCAAATAGGGATGATTGTGTTTGGAGTTTAGTTTGTGGGCATCAAGTCTTCTTATCCTTAGATCGGATGGCGCACATACTTCAATCACCTAACCAAGGTATTCCTCTAGACAATATCGATTGTAATATTCAACAAAGAGATCAAGTTAGTCATATGTTCATGGGTGACAATATGACGGAACAAAAATCCATTCTTCTTCGACCAAAAGCAAGAATTCTTCACAAAGCATTCATGCGAAGTATTCTTCCAAAAACCGGGTCATATGAACTTATCTACCCGGAAAATTTCAAAGCACTCTATGCCGTATGGGGAGGAATTCAAGTAAATTGGCTACGGAGAATATTGGATGAATTTCTATCCTTCAACAATGGAAATATGAGAACCGTTTACTTCGGGGAATATATAATGGGATTACTTTTAAATGTGGGTGCCCCTCAACCAGAATCCGAAACTTCTTCCGTTGGAGTTATAAACATTCGCACTTTGAGTCTCATGAAACTACCGTCAGCTCCTCCGGCATTTACCACTTTTGAAGAATGGCGTCGCCAACACCAACAACGACAATCGGGCGGACCAATCATTCGAGAGCAAACACCCCAACCCGAAGAAGAGGAAGAAATTCGTCTTGCAACATCCGCTAGTACTCGAGAGTCCATAGAAATTCTATCGAGAAATCAACAAATACTAGGAACTCGTTTGAAGAAAGTTGATAATAAATTAGACAAGATCAAAGGGTTCTTCTCTATACTATGGGATGCAATTTCATGCTCTTCATCCACGACTGCTTCTTCTGTAGCACATGGTAAGCGACCAGCACCAAGATTCACATGGTCTACTTCCGAGGAACATACCGGAAGCGATACTAGCGGACCAAGTGGTAGTGGACAAGACACATCAAGACCTGGAAAGGAGCATACCGAAGAATATGACTGGGATCGAGATGAGTAAGCCTTTTTGGTAAGATTTGATGAAATGTTGTTCTTTGTTCAAATTTTAATCCTTGCAAAATACTCTGGTAAAATTTATGAGACTTGTAGTAAGTAGTCTCATTATTGTTGGTTATGTTTTTATCTCATGTACTATGATACTTAGTTTATCTATATGTACTGTTCTGTGTTTATTTGTGTGTTATACACTAAATTTTAATTATCTGTCTCCTTTTTGTCGATGACAAAGGGGGAGAAAAAGTGTGTGCACTAACATATTTGATACAGGAAAAAGATGTCATACTTTCAGGGGGAGAAAATTCTCTATCTAATATATATACAGGTTGTCATCAATCAAAAAGGGGGAGAATGTTGAATCACTAGTATTGATTCATGACAAAACGGTTCAGAAGCTAAAGATGAATATGCACTCATACATGACAAAAAGAAGACATCAGTGGATCAAGACTTCAACTCTATGCTTAATGTAATTATTATATGTGTTGAGTCGTAGATATATGTTAAAATCAATCCTCAAAGTTTTAGTGTTCTAAGATCCTTTAAAAACAAAGTTCACTGTGCAATATATGCACAGCCAGTCGACTGGCTGTGCATGCCCAGTCGACTGACTATGCATAAAAAAATTTACTTTTTTCAATTCAGTCGATTGACCGGAATCGACCAGTCGACTGACCGGGCTTCAACTGTCAAATTCTGAATAGACGTCTTCTTCCATGAAGAGTTGCACTTCGGGAAAAGATGCCTCTCTTGGTTGAAACTCTTCACTAAGAGTTGCATCTCTCTAAAAACTATATATAGGAGTTCTCACACACTTCACAATCACCAATTTCTGATTCTAATTCTTTCTATTCTCTCTTGTGATTATTCTAGTGCATTCATACTCTTCATTGCTTTGAATCTTTGAATTATATTTCATATACTTTGATTCTTAGCAATATTCTTCCTTTCAAATCTTCACATACACTTTATATACTTGAGGAATTGATTATAGGAAGTTTGTAATCTCAAATACAAATCAGTGTTATCAAGAACACATTGTGTAAACTACATTTATATTTTGTTAAGTCATGTTCTACTGCTCAGGCAAGGGAAAGTCCTCTTCCGCTGCTGAGGCAAAAATCCTTTTCTGCTGCTCAGGTGTCTGTTCTGCTACTCAGACCTATTCCTTCGGGTTAAGTGAGGGTATTGTTAGTTAAAGCCAGAAGTTAGTCTGGGACTAGACGTAGAACGGGAGTTCGAACCGGTATAAAAATTCCTGGTGTGCTTACTCTTATTTACTTTACTGCTATTAACTGCTTCCGCACTTAGTTTAATATATATTCCATATCGGTCGTTCCACCCATACTTTCACTCTCCAAATTTGCCAAGTGTGATATATATGTTGTTTACAAGCATCTTGAAAATTGTGGGATCGAAATTGATTTTCTCCTACGAGCGACAACTATTCACATTGAAAACTCAACAGACTTCTGAATAGTCAAAGCCAAATTCGAATGGTAACCTCGACATAATCAACTAGATTTCACAAAAAGGAAACTCAAAAACAGTTACTTTCATAGCATACTTTGTTTCCAACGAAGGCATACTCTGGGGGGCAAATGTTAACTAGGTTTTTACCTAAGCAGGAATCCAGATGAGTTAGAACATCTAGGCCAAGCCAAAACAACTCAAGAATCAACCAAAAGGACCAGAAGAATAGGCCAAGAAGGATTCAAGAAGAATTACCTAAAAATCCACTAAGGGATGGATCGCTAGCGATCCCTCACCCATGGATCGCTAGCGATCCATAAGGAAGCTCCATGGATCGTTCTAGCCTCTTGCATCATGAACCAATATCTTTTCTAGGGATGTTTGCCAAGTTTCATAGTATTCCAAGCAACCTAATTCGAGAAGTAAACATTCATCTAGTTCAAGTTGTAGAACAATCTAACCCGTGTGTGAATCATCACCAAAACAAGGCAACAAGCTACGAAATTACATGGAGAGCACCTATATAAGGCAAGGAGTGCAACCCAAAGAAAGAAGCCCAAAAATTCCTTAAGTACATGGATTGCTAGTGATCCATCAGATTAGGTTGGGTCGTTATGGAATTTTCAGAGCACCTTCTTATCATCGAGTGTAGGCTTCTGGCAAAGCGGGATAACCCAATAGCTCTCTAACCCTTATAAATACAATCCACCTGCAACATAAAGGGGATCTTCGGGATTGGCTTCTCGAACTCTGCAGAGATTATTCTTCACTCTTCTCCTCCCACACAATAGTCATCTAGGAGTTTACCGTGATTCTCCAGTGAACTCTCGTACTTGTGATTTGATCTAACTTAAAAGATTCAATCATATTGTAATCCGGTTTAACTTGTAACACCAGTCAATTAATAGAAAGTTATAAAGTGGACGTAGGCTTCATTAACAGCCGAACCACTATAAAAATCTTCTTGTCTTTTTACTATTTCTGCTATTTTTACATTTATTTTCTATATTATTGCTCTGTAAGAACATGGCGGGTGCTTTCACACTCAATCCAGGGTGTTGATCCATTTTTTGGGTTAACAAATTGAAAAAGGGAAATTCTATTTAAATTGCGGAAATAGGCAGTGCAAACCATGAATAAAAGAATCCATACCTTACACACCATTTTCTAATTTATTTATTTCTAAACCCTTAATCAGATCCAAAGAAAAAGATAAGAAGTGGAATAGAATGTAAAAGATTAAAATTGCAATATCTACACAGTTCCATTATTTTAATATAGAATAATTGAGATTCTAACTTAAGAATTTACATTTTGGTTTAGGGGAATTTTGTGTTTTAGTTTGACGTTTTCGTAAAAAAAATTCCCCAAAGGCATAAATCAAATCCAAGTTATACTATACAATTACTAAAATAAGAAAGACTAAGATTTACACTCACAAAAAGTCCTTAGCTCTTCCATTTTGGATTTGTTTACGCCTGCTTCAATCTGTTACATATCTCTCCTTTTTGAAATATACAACAAGGGAATTGTATATGAATTAGATTCAAAAATTTAGGGATTGGAGGAGAATAGAATAAGAGATTGAATAATAAACAGCTAAAATTTCTTACCTGAAACCCTAAAGAATTTTCTGAATCTTTGAAGAGAAAGACTAACAGAGCTTCGCTTGGTTCCCAAAATAATTTAAATAAAAGTGAGGGGGCTAGGCTTTTATTTGTAGTTGTTAGAAAGCACCAAAACCGTCGGATTTAAGTCAGTTTAAAATAATAAAATCCACAGACTGTTCGGATGCACAAAACCTTAGCCGCCACCAACCTCGACCGATCGATCGATCGCTCTACTCCAAGCGGTCGACCGGCCCAGGTAAGGCGATCAACCGGCCCAGGTAAGGCGGTCGACCGATAGCATTTACTTTTAGAAATATTTGATTTCTACTGTTGATTAATTTATTTAATACCTTGATTATATTTAATGTTAACTTTTCTTTGAATGTTTACTTAAACCCCAAGTCTAATTCCTATTACTTTTTAAATTTACAAATTTAAGAATTATTTATTTATTTTAATTTTAATTCCATTTAAATTATTTTGAAATCTCTTCAAACATTCATAACCTTTCGTTTGAGCTCCGATTTCAAAATTATATATGAAAAATGATTAGAAAATCTCCATGAACGCAATGGCATAACTTCCATGGACAAATTATGGCTTTATAAAATTTCCATTTTTAGTATTATCTTCTTTAATTAATTCATTTACTTCTTAATAATTTTATAGGGCGTTACATTCTCCCCCCCCCCTCCCCCACTTAAAAAGGATTTCGTCCCTGAAATCTCCCTAAGGGGCGAACAACGTAACGTGCAATAAACATCCATGTTATACAACCAAGTTATCTACACATCCATTTACTCCATGCAAAGTGCAATGTGATTACGTACGCAGACATACTATAGGGGAGCTCAATCCTAGCGTGGGTGTATGATTGTGACATATAGGCATGTATGAAAGCATCCTAAACATGCATAAAATTTCTATATGAGTGCAAAGTGATAGTGAAAAGTGTGACAATTATCTCCTACTATCCAATCCAACAACCATGATGTAGCCAAAACCTAATTTTGGAGAGAAAATTTACCGGTGAAAAGCTTAGGATAAGAAGTCTTCATTTTCTATCGGATTTTCCTCCCATTGCTCGAACCAGCCTAATTTCATTATTGCGGAGCTTCCTAATTCTGTGCTACACAATACGTGTGGTGGCACGGGATGTTATTGGCTCCATCTCTATGTCCCTCAATTGGTCAGGCTCTACCACAGTGGCTATGCTATGAAGGCATTTCCTCAAGTGCAAAATGTGAGAAACGTCATGGACTCCTGCCAACTTATCCGGTAGCACCACACGATAAGCAAGCCTTCCTATTCTTTCCAAAATTAGGAAAGACCCAACAAATCTTGGTGCCAAATTTCAAGGTTTTCCAAATCTCTTAACCTTCTTAAGTGGGGAAACTTTAACAAATACCATGTCCCCAACTTCAAACTCTAACTCTTTTCTTCGCTTGTCCGCATATATCTTCCGGTGATCTTATATGACATTAATTCATTGCCTAACCAACTCTATCTTTCTTGAAGTCTCACGAATTAAATATAGTCCGAGTAGAATTTTGTCAGTGGTTTCCCACCGACAATTTGGCGATTCGTACAGCCTCCCGTACAATGCTCCAAAGGTTGCCATGCCAATCGTTGCTAAGTGACAATTATTATATGCAAATTTGTCTAAAGGTAAATGTTGCTCCTAATGTCCTCCAAAGTCCTCCAAAATCCATGATGCAAGCTCTCAACAAGTCCTCCAAAATCCTATCTACCCGTCCAGTCCGACCATCGGTTTGTGGGTGGTAAGCAGTGCTAAGACTCAACGAAGTTCCTAATGTTGTTCTCAAACTCCTCTAAATTTCGCTAGTAAACAAGGGATCCCTATTACTAACAATGTTAACTGAAATTCCATGAATTCGAACCACCTCCTTGATATAAATTTGTGCTAAAGATGCTGCAGTCATGTTGCTTCTAATGGTAATAAAATGAGCACTCTTTAGTGGGTCTATCTACTTTGACCCAAACTTCTTTATTGCCTTTTCGACTCCTAGGTAACCCATCTACAAAATCATTGATATATGCTGCCATTTCAAAGTCGGAATCTCCAATAACAATCCTCCAAGCTTTCCTTGCTCAACCTTTATCCTTTGGAACATCAAACATTTGGAAACAAATTCAGCAACCCTCTTGTTTATCCATATACACCTTATCTCCTCTGGAGTGAATGGTCATCCTTGAATAGTGGCATTTCGCAAGTAAAAATTTATTTTCCTAAAATCCTAATGTTTTTGGGATTGAAGCATTCTTTATTCCTAGTTATTAACCCAATTTCATCATTAACTTCCAATCTTACCTACAGTTTATTGCTAGTTAAGCGTCTTTATGAAATTTCCTTATTTACACTGTTTCTCAATAAGTATGTATTTATGTAGCAATCTAATCCCATCCATAAAATCAACCCAATGATAAAACATGAACATATCTTATACCACATCGTATGCTTTTCCAATAACCTAAAGGAGACAACTAACGATTATAACCCAAAAACTCTGAAAGAAATTTTGTTGGATGTTGTCATTCATTATCAACTAGTTTTAATAATGTTGTGGTCCTAATACTCCTTACTAAATTAAGATGGACATTCTTAGTTTGTCATTCCACTATCACCCACCTTCCTTAATTCTCCCTTTTAGTTTCTAATAAATGTCTATTACCCATAATAATTGGTCATTAATGTCAAAATTGGACAACCTCTAATCAATCCTCATTAAACCCCTTTAATCTATTTACCAGTTTCAAAGTCCACCTATTATGCCTTTTAAATTCCTCCATGACTACCATATTAAATTCCTTAACCAGTCCCCACTTAATTCCATTTAACTCTATTAATTATAAATTTATTACCTATTAATTATGTAATTAATGTATTTAAATCCTAGTCCTATAATTTCTAGCTGTAAATAACTAATATGAATATTATCGTAAATTACCCTATTTATATATTTTTATCTTTAATCGATAAGCATGGTAATATGTATCTATATATTCCTTTTTCTAACTATTACTTTCTAAACTAGAACATTCTCTTTCACATTTTAATTTATCAGAATTATCCTTCCGAAAAGGATTGCCGTTATAATTTTTCATAAATTAACTAAAACTGAGACCTTTGCTTCATTTGAAATTACAAAGAATTATTTCATTTCTTTTGTTGAAATAGACGGTGCAAACTACGGAAAATAATATCCATATCTTATACATCTCTTTCCCGTTTTGGTATATCCCTTGTTAATTTAAACGACAAGCTTTATACATATTTTGAAATTGGATAATGTATGAAAATTACACGAACCTGCTCCAATAAATCAAAACATAGAAATTACCATTCCAAGTCAACTAGGACAACCTAATTTACAACCCAATTATAGATCTGGAATATCTTTACAACTTTAGAAACATTCTACAATTAAACATTTAGGACAAATTTCTAAATCAGGTTGTATATGCTACTCCTATATTATTCATATCCTAAAGCCTTTACCCTGTCTGAACTAAGTAGCAATCCCTATCTACTCCATATATTAAAAAAATTGGTTTAGTCCTCACCATTCTTAAAACTAAAATTTCACAATCATGGAGTACCTAATCCGAAACATTTATCTTTGAAAATATAAACTTAGAAACCCCCATTACGTTAGTATGTGGCATTTAAAATTCAGAAATTTCCTCATTTCAAAAGATAACTTTTAGATATATTTTACAAAAGAATTTCCAACTTGCAAAGCAGTTTGAAGAATCGAATTCCCAAAAGAAGTTAAACAATATATTGTATTTTATATAACTTTTATTTTTATTTTTATTAAGCACTCGAACAAAATCTTCCAAAAACATTTGAACTCAACGTCTCAACAGCATTTAAACAAAAATTTCAAAAGCCTTTGAAAATAATTTTTTAAAACATTCACTGCCTTAACCCCAAATTCAAAAATTGCCTAGCAAGATAATTTCCCTTCTTAAAGACTTTTACTTTAAAGACTTACTTCTTTAAAAATCTGATTTTTAACCCAAAACATTCAAAAACTCAATTATCATACCAATTAATCATCATTTCTTTTTAAAAACATCTTATATAACTTTAAAAAATGAAAAGTGGAGTAGACAAGGATAATTTCTATTCTATCACTTTCCTATCATGTTCACGTTACTTCTCTCATATATTATGTCTAACTACATTACTAATCCTATTTTATATAAGTTCCTGATGTTATTTCTAACCAAATTTCCTAATAATGCCTTTATTTATATTTCTCCAACCTAAATGGCTTCTACATCATGTTAATCAAGTTTTGTTTCCATTTATTCATCTTTTTAGAAAGAATTTTCAAAAAAAAAAGAAATTCCCACTTTATGAAATAGGAAAAACCATCGAGTCCAACCTCTGATCCATTTTATATTTATTTAAAAAACGAAAAATTCCTCTATCAAAAATCTTTAAACCAAAAACATTTTGACTCAACAAACTTTTTAACTAAGAATTTCAAAACTAAAAAAACCCATTTTAGAAAAAAAAAACCTTTTAATCAGAAACATTTGTCTCAACAAAATTCTTAAATTACGAATTTTCAAATTTCCTTACATTTTCAAAACAAAAACTTCCTAATAAATCCTTTGAAAAACCCATTCAAAAACATTTAAAGGAATTTTTCAAAAATATTTTTATCAGATTCTTTCCATGGGGTTGGATTTAGAAATTGACTTTAATTGTCTCTTCTATTGAACTTCCTTCTTCCCTACTCAATCTTCATAAAATATGATTATCTCCTTGTGGTGATTACTATACAGCTTCTTGCGAAAACTTGCACCACTCCTTATCATCTTGCTTCACTCCTATTATTCCTTACTTCTGGATGTCGACAATATATAGGTTCTTATCTTCCATCTATCATTCAGCTTCTAGGGTGCTCTATATGTCATGGTCATGCTCTTTTTGGTCCATTCCTAACGATACGACCTCCGCCCTGTGGGGTAATCAGGGTAGGAGTATAAATTTAACTCCATCTATCGACAAATTAGAAGAGATGTCAACTGGCAACCGTATCTTGAAACAACGATTAGTGGATATCGGTACTATCACTACACAGTAAGCAAAGGATTGGGGATTCAGTGGTGTAATGTTAGGAGGTCGTGCGACATGAAGACATTGGGGCTCGACCCATTCTCCAGTCTCCCGCACTGCTCAAGTGTGCAATTCCATATGAGGACCTCCTTCCCGCTTTTCCCACTCTCCGTTCACATGGTTCTCAAAGCGGAGGAAGGGTGGGCAGCAAGTACCACGAGCCCTCTGTCCCACACATCTATCAAGAAGCAAGTGTGGTTCACTGGTTCCACCGAATGCACCTATCTCTCGGCAAAGATGGTGTGAGTGTGTAGTTATGCTTTGGATGCTTGGTCATGGGATTGATCTTATTCCCTTTTCCGGTGCACTCACTTTGTATCTCCGACACACAAGGAAGGACGCGGTGGGAAGGAAGCAGCCCTAGCCTTTGTCCGGCCAATCATTCGGCTGGCATCTCGCATTCAAGCCTCCGTTTAACTGCCGCTTGATGATGTAGTTATAAATATGTAAGTCTTAGTAGGTCATTGACTCCACCTATTATCTCTTTCTACACCCAATTCATAGTTGCCTCGTCCATCCTTTTGGAATATGGTCACAACTACTTCTATAGTCAAGCTTTATAAAGTTAGGCGTATGCTCAAAATAAGTGTGTGTGTGTGTGTGTGTCTAGTAGGGTTTTAGAAAAATACTTTCAAAAATAGCAAGTACGCCACTCATACGTATACTAGTACCTATTGATCGAGTAACTTAAGCACCGATACCAAATGTAACAACCCGCCTTGAAAAGGTCTTCATTTTCGACCTAGAAAAGGCTCATAGAACCTTAGACCTATTCCAAAGCTAACTATTGGTTGGTAAAACTGATTTAAAGAATAATACATAGAGTTATCTATCTACACATTTAGAATCTCACAATGGAAATATAAAATATAATATCAAAACAGTAGCCATTTATTTAAAAATTTCAAATGTCAAAAACAAACATAATCCCACATAACAATGCTAAATATTCTTTGTACAATATCTCAAAATATATTATATCCTAATAGGTACATCAGAAATATAAAAATAACATAGGTAGCTAAATCACTGGTACAAGTCTACGTCTCCACCACTATTTGCATCGTTATCTCTAACTTGTGTTGTAATGAGGAGGGAATCAGAACAACAATATCCGATGAATAAAAATCTCAAGCCTTTCTATAATAGTACTTGGGCAGTATAATCTAAATAAGAATATGCATACATATCCTAACTATATTTTAAGCCTTCCAACTATAAGCCCCAAGGCTTTCCCGGTTCAATTCCATTACCATTACTCTTTCAACCCACTAACCCATATCTATCGTCAATAATGTCCTTACAATGTAAGAGATAGCACCCAAGCCACTTAATACATTTTTAATGGTAACTGGGCAGACTTTGACCATTTAATACCTCATTCAAGGCGGGTCCCTGTCATTTAATACCTATACAAAGGCGGACTCCTCTCCGATACTATCTAGCTGACATTGCATGGAATCTCTTAAGGTCACTTAATACTTCTTTTTATGAGAAAGGCAGACCCCACAATAGCCACTCAATACCTCAAAACAGAAGCAGACTCTCTTCGAGATATCCTCTACCGTGCCTAACCACTAACCCTGACCATTTAATACTTCCTATATAGGAAAGAGGTAGGCCCTTAATCAGCCACTTAATACCTTCAACCCCAAAGCATGTCCTCCACATTATGACTTGTAACCAATTGTGATGTCTCACATTAGTATGACTATTCGTAGGTACTGCTAGCCAGATTAGTTGGGCAGATTTACCCTATAGAATTTAGGACTAACCTCACATCCTCTATCGGTACTTATTATAGACAATGTTTCATATTAGCCCCAAAGTCACACTACTGGTAGCCAAATTAGCTGGGCAGACTTCCATGTGCTTTTGGCTGACCTTGCATCCCTATAACTTAGTCATAATTTACAACACTCTCTTAACATATTATCACACATCTCATCACATTCCATATCAAGGCCTTATAAGGAAACTCTTATTTCGCCCTTACAATTAACTTCTTCCTAAGGGAGATTTTAACGATAATAAATAGCTTATTAACTATGTAATTAATATGTTATAATTATATGTTATTTGCGCTAATATGTGTGTGTGCCTGAAATATTTCTAAGCGTGTGAAGATTGTGGCCTAAACTAAAATTTAAATGTCAAAACTTCAAATTTATACAAGTCCAATTCCATATCAACAAAATATACTATATATCCAATATCCACAATTCAATCAACAGACTTGTATAAAATAGAATCAATACTAAAATTATTTTATACTAAAATAGCGGAATCAACATTAATAGAAACTTATAATTCAAATACTTTTACGCTCTATTCAACTTCTTTGTATAAAATTGAAAAAGGAAAATTCTTTTTAAATTGCGGAAATAGACGGTGCAAACTACGAATAAAAGAATCTGTACCTTATGCACCATTTTCTAATTTATTCTTTTCAAAACTCTTAATCAGATCCAAAGAAAAAGATAAGAAGTGGAATAGAATGTAAAAGATTAAAATTGCAATATCTACACAATTCCATTATTTTAATATAGAATAATTGAGATTCCAACTTAAGAATTTACATTTCACTTTAGGGGAATTTTGGGGTTTTAGTGTGATGTTTTCGTAAACAAAATTCCCCATAGGCATATATCAAATCCAAGTCGTACTATACAATTACTAAAGTAAGAAAGACTAAGATTTCCACTCACAAAAAGTCCTTAGCACGTCCTTTTTGGATTTGTTTACTCCCACTTCAACATGTTACAGATCTCTCCTTTTTGAAATATACAACAAGGGAATTGTATATGAATTAGATTCAGAAATTTAGGGATTGGAGGAGAATATAATAAGATATTGCATAATAAACACCTAAAATTTCTTACATTAAACCCTAGAAATTTTTTTGAATCTTTGAAGTGAGAGACCGACAAACCTTTGCTTGGTTCCTAAAATAATTTGTGAATAAAAGTGAGGAGGCTGGAATCTTAATTATAGTAATTAAAAAGCACCAGAATCGTCGGATTTAAGTCGGTTTAAAATAAAAAAATCTGGACCGTTCAAATGCACAAAATCCTAGCCGCTACAAACATCAACTGGTTGATCGCTCTTCCCCAAGTGGTTGACCGACCAAGGAAAGGCGATCGACCGGTAGCATTTATTTTAGGAATATTTGATTTATGCCATTGATTAATTTATTTAATACCTTAATTATATTTAACGTTAACTTTTCTTTTAAGGTTTACTTAACCCACAAGTCTAATTACTGTTACTTTTAAAATTCAAACTTAAGAATTAATTATTTATTTGAATTTTAATTTCATTTAAATTATTCTGAATCCGAAAACTTCAAACATCCATAACTTTTTCGTTTGAACTCCCTTTTCAAAACATTATATATGAAAATTGACCAGAAAATCGCCATGGACTCAACGGCACAACTTTCGTGGTCAAATTCTGACTTTTACAAAATTTTCATTTTTAGCCTTATCTTATTTAATTAATTCATTTATTTCTTACTAATTTTACGGGGTATGACAAAACTTGTAAGTTTTAAATTGTAAACCCTCCATTCATTTTCAACAAACGTTTTCCCTTTTTACTAAAATCATGACATTTTCTTTAATTAAATTTAAAATGGTTAAGCTTAACTTAGCAAAATGTACATAAAACACACCTTTTCAAAAAAAAATGTTTTATAAATAACGAATTTTCACAAAAGCGTATTTTTAAAGAAAATGTTGTATTTTTAACTTATTATTATTTTAGAGTTGACAAAAACATCGATAAAAGACAATTTCAAGTATCGACCATTTCTTATTTATAAAAGGAGTTCAAAAGTTTGATCTTACACACTTCTCAATTTTTATTTTTATTTTTCAAAAGTTCTATTATTAAAAGCAAAGTGCACATTGAGGGTAAGTGTAACAATATGCCTAAAAGAAAAAACAAAGGCTTTAAAACAGTTACTGATAAATCGCTTTTAATCAAATTCTCTAATTTCTCCTTTTTAAACAAATTCCATAACGTTTGTCTAATTATTTTATATAAAATCATAAACCCATATTTTTTTTCCTTTTTAAAATATCAAATATCTACTGTTTATAACTTTTAATAAACATTTTCATTGGTTAATCACTTAAATCGGAGTGGACAATAGTAACCTAATTACCTAAGCCCACTTATATACCTAATCCTGCTTTAAGTGCATAAGGTTTCCATCATTCTTTCCGAAGATGGTTAACTCAAGTTTATTTTTCAATATAGTGTCAAACTTCAATATGGAAGTACTTTAGCCATACCTTCAAGTAAATGGGAGTTCTTGCGACTACTACCAATATGAGAATAAGGCTTCCACTTTAACTGTAACAACCCGAAATTTAACATATAATAATTAATTCGTTAATTAATGAAATGATAAAATAACTTTGTGAAATTATCAGAATTGAGTCACGGAAGTTGGACTATTGTGTCTGTGGTAATTTTCTGGTCAATTTCCATATATAGAACGACATAATCCGAGCTAATATGAGCAAGATACGAGGTGAACAAGAAATCGAAATATATATATATATATATATATATATATATTGGGCTAGGTCGACCAAGAGGTCGACCTAACCACGCCCTAGGTCGACTGGCCGGTTGACCTAGGAGGAGGGGCGGTCGACCGCCCGGTCGACTCGCCTTGGGTAATGAACGAAGGAATTTTTCCTTCGTTCCTGTAACGTTCGTGGCCAATTTTATAAGTCATTTTCATTCTTTTAGCTCATCTGGTCCCTTCGTGCTTCCATCTGATGGCTCCTATTTAGCCTATGACGGAGTTGCATCCTATTCAATCTCCAAATACAACGGTCTGAGATCCACTTCTACCCATATAAATAAGACCCTAGGCCTAACACTTTTTGTCATTCTAGATTTTCTCCGCTTGTGTTCACCTTTTCAGGAAGGACCCTAAAAGGAATAATTTTCCAAGGAGAGAATCTTTTTAATCAAAATATTTTAATACCCTCAAATGGATCCGGGAAGACCAAAAGGGAAGAGCTAAGGACCAGAGGTGAGTGATTGTAATTAAGATTTCTTTAAGTAATTTAAAATAATAGGGTTTCCAATAATTGTAATTTTACTACGATTTTTGGAATAACCTTTTTAGTAGTTTTATTACAGTTTTTTTAGAATTATTTCCAGTCTATTTCTTTCTAGCTATTCTTTTCAGTTAATTTTAGCTTATTTCTATTAATTATAGCTTTTCTATTTATTTACAGTATTTTAGTTTATTTACTGTTATTTACATCTTCTTCCTACGCTTTGGATTTCCTTCTATTTTCAGTTTTCTTTTATTTCTCCTTCTTTTTCGCATATGGATTAGAATAGATTAAACGCGAATATGGATTAAAATTATAAGAATACTGAAATAACGGAAGATAAGATGTAAATTGTAAAGACTGTAATAAAAATGGAATTAAGACTGAAATTGAGCCTAATTATGATATTAATGTTAGAATTAGACTAATTAAAGATAATTGGCCTAGTTATAACTTAGAATTATAACTAAAAAGAGTATAAAATAAAAGAGGCTTATTTTCACACTTAGACCTTGGGTTAAGTAATAAGCATGATTATAACGTAGGTTATAATAAGAAAAAGAAAGGAATGAGGCTTATTTTAAGACTTAGAATAAATTAATAAACAAAGATAGTGAAGATAATAATAAGGGCTTATTTAAATAATTTATCTAAGTTAATAAGCAAAGATAAAAGTAGGACCTGTACCAAAAAACATTTCATATTAGACAAAATGGTGGTCTCACATTAGCCTAAAGTGAAATGAGGGCACGCTTATGCTACTAATGGTAGTAATTGGTCAAATAGAAGTCCAAATCATGGGGGATTTGGACAAAGGGCACAACTAGATATTTTTTGGATAACGGGCCAGTACCAACAGCATCCCCTATTTTTCTATGGACACGGTGTTTCACATAATCCTGAAGTGAGACGAGGGTCACACTTATGCTGGAGCATAGGTAATAGGAAGACCCAATAGGTGGAGCAACAGGTAGCATGAGCATGGTGGCAGTTACACGTGCGACTTCCATTTCGGTGCTCAGTAATCGCTATGAGTTTCAAACGCTTAAGTATGTATGTCTTTCGTAGACACCATTGCCTTCTGTGTAGGGAGCTATATAACGTCTAGTCCACAGTAGATACTTTGTACGTCTTTCGTAGACACCATTGTACTTTGTGCATCTTTCGTAGATGCCATTACCTTATGTGTAGGGAGTTATATAGCGTCTAGTCCGTAGTAAGGTCTATGGAGTAGCAGGCCGATCAAAGGGTAGAATTAGGATTTCAGCCTAATTATAGGATTAGGAATTCAGCCTAATCAAAGCAGCTAACAAAGACAAGTGCAAACAATTAAAGTTAACCAATCATATTTAATAGTTAATTCGTATTTATTTCCAGCTTATTCCTTCTTCTATTTCCTTTGTTTCTTTTTATATACTAGAACTGTTGTAAAGCTTATTACCTTTACTTTACTTTACTTAAAGATTCTAGTAATTACTATCATTCACCAGACTTTTAGTCTAACCCACTCCTCTATTTTCCCCCTTATTCCCCCCATAGGCAATCAAGGAAGAGGATAGTGGGTTGTAGTTGCTTGGAGGTTTCTTTAATTTGAAGGAGATTTCACTATGTACTTCCACTTCTTTTATTTTATTTGTACTGGCACATGTTGGGGAATAGTTGTACTCTGATTTTTGAGACTATAGTTTTCTATGATTTCATAAGACATATATGTATGGTAGTTTGACACGTGATGTATTTGGTATTTGGTGACTTATTTGGTTTTTAAAGCAATTATGAAGTTTTGTTCTAAATAAGTTATTATTTAAACTGTTTCCGCTGTTTTTACCTATTTCTGTCTTGTGAATCTTAGTCTCTGCTAGCTTTAGTTATACCTACAACGTACCACATCTTTTAGTGTGTCCTTTTGGGTATACTAAGGGGTGTGGGGTGTTTCATTAACTAGGGAATTTGCCTTAAGTTTATAAAGTCTTATTTCACGTTCCCTTAACGCTTTATTGACATCATATTCTTATTATATGGGTCTTATGGTACTAATCTTCTTCACTCACCGTTAAATCCATAATTTACTTGCTATTGCTAGTTGGTATAGGAAGCCCGTACTAACATTTCTTTATGGGGTAAATCATGATAACCGTTAAACGTTTATTTTTCACCTCAACGGTTATAACCTTAACATTTATTCCAATCCACAATTGTTTGCTTATATAAGGGATAAGAAACCACTACCTCATGAGTCAAAATGTATAGGGTGTTGTGTATTAATACACATATCAAAAAATTATAATTATGCTCTCTTAGTCGGGTTAGGCTCATCTTATCTCCTCGGTTACGGATACCGATGGAACCACATAGGGATGTTCATGCCCAGAATCTTAGTTGCCTTACCAAAGCCATTGCCCCTAAAAATTAATCATTCTCACTATTGATGTTTGGGAATTATTTTCAACTTTCCCATAGATGGTATTGACAAGAATAAGTGATAGCATTCTTTCTTGTTATACTGTTGTGTGTGTGTGTAAAACCTTTAAAAACTTTTATGTATATCTGCCCTTCAAAAGACCATTTTGAAAAACCTTTTTGAAAACTTTTTTCCAAAACTTTTCAAGTATGTTCTCTCAACACGTGCCTAAATCCTAGGGAATCTTAAACCTAAGCTCTGATACCAAGTGCAACAACCCGCACTTCCCAACACACCGATCCAAGGCTTGGGGTGACGTTCGAACTCACGTCATGCCGAGAAATACGAGCTATTGGGTTTTTTAAACATTACAAAGCATAATTAAAATGGTAAATTCTAGGACATTCTACACTTTCAGATCTCACAGCGGAAGGAATTAGAATATAAGTACTGCTAATAGACATTTCAAAAAAATAGTCTCCAAAATACTAAATTTTCATATACATTGTTTCCAAAATGCAATCTATGTTTAATAGACATTTAATACAATAAAGAGCTACATGAAGAACAATGAAGAATATGAGAACTCCAGCGTTTACCTCCTTTCTCCTCGTACTATGTCCAGTCAACTGCAAACCCGTCATCCCGTGGTAGGAGAAAGTGAAAATAAAAAGGGTGGGTCGGAAAAAAGTCTAGTGAATGAGTACATATTTAATGTATGGTGATCATATGCAGTTGACTTTAATTCTACTCTAACTATCCTTAGTTGTCCTACAAGTGTTGTGCATTCCTAAGATCCATTACTTAAGGGTTTTTATCCAACACACACCTATACTACAACTTGTTCAGGCTACTACTAAGATCGAACTATAGATCGAACCTCAATAACTAATGATCGGCCATCGGTAGAGCTACTCGATATGGAAACACCACCACTATGCTACTAGCATGGAAACACCGCCACTAGGCTATATGGGAATAAATTTCCCATCACTATGACTACACCTAACCTAACTACACATCGAGGGGACCCTGCAATGCCAACTCATCGGGGTGTCTCATCGTCTGCATCCATGTCCACCTCTCGACCGTAGCATGCGCCTCTTAATTCACGTGTTGGGGTCCATCTACCACACAGTATCACACCACGTCAGAATCATGCATAGCAAGGAATCTCGTTATACCAAGCCCACACACTTCATCAGACATTAGTCAGTGATGCACATCCATCGTAAAACCTCCAGTGAGTGCCATTTGCGATAAAATCGCCCCCAGTCGAATAATCGACCCCATCGGTTGAAGTGTATTTACCCAATTCTGCAACGTCCTAGCGTCATCTCATAGGGAACTAGCTTACCCACCGCCTCTAACATACAGACATATGCACACAATAGGCTCATCTAAACAATTAATATTTTATATTAATTTTATTCCTAACTTGGGCCTTAGGCTAAGGTTCATATTCTATAATTCAAGCCTCTACCGGTCGACCGCTAGCAGTCTACCGATCAGGGTGAATGATCGACGGGTCGTAGTGTAAAATTAGGGTTTTCAGATTTTTCAATGATTTAATTTTTAATTATTTATGAATTTGGTTTACACAGGGAACCCTAAGAAATTTACAATGACCAGTCTATGTGATTTTACTCTACTTTTTATTGGTCTTAAGTTCATAGATTTTAACAAATTAATCATACTGGTTTAATTCGGGTTAACTGATTTTTAGGGTTTTCACTTTCAATAACAAAAGGTTAGAAAGTAGATTTATCAATTTTCACCTATTTTAATTTTAATTTTAATTCCTAGTTTAACAGTTGGAGTTTACAATTTACAGTTTAATATCTAACACCCTAGATTGGATAGAATAGATTAAAATTAACTGTAGATAATCAACTTACTAAACTTGTGCCCACTCACCTCGAATCCTAGCTTTAACAACCTTTGCTCCGTCGTAGGATCGCCACCCATAAGCTTACCCTCTCCTAGATCTGATTATTGGCGTTCTCTTGCTTTAGTATCAATGGAATTTTGGAGAAAGTTTATAAGTGGAAAGAAGAAATTTTGGCAGAATTTTGGTATGTTGTTGATTTCTAATAAAATTAGGGTTAGTTTAGGTGTTAATTTATAGGGGTTAGTGACCAATTTGGAGCATTAGATTTGCCCTGGATAATCTTTGTTTCCATCTCGTATGCAAAGCGAAAACTTGGCAATGAAGTAATGTATTTGGTTCAATCACAACCGTCAATCGCGCGCTCCAGTTTACGCATTTTATACGTGAATGGTTGACTTGCAATGGCCATTGGTCGATCGCTGTGGGTTAACCATCAAACCCTTTAGGTCAACCCTTCATAGTGTAAATTTGGTAAGTTTTTAATTTTAATTTTATTATACTTCCAAATTTCAAATAACCGTAACTTTTCTGTACTAACTCTGATTTCAAAGCATTGTATATGGAAATTATGCAGAAAATCGCTACGAGTGCAATATTGCAAGTTTCGTAGTCAAATTTAGATGTTTGTAAAAAAATTATTTTAGTCCTTGTTTTATTTAAATTTAATTTTCTTATTAAATTTTCCGTTAAATTTTTGGGCTGTTACAAATAATATTTGGTGAATAAAAATCGCGAGTCTTTCTATAATAGTATTTGGATAGTATTATTTAGATAAGAATATGTCTTACATATTATAATTATATTTCTTATAAATATCTTCAACTATAGGCCAGAAGGCTTTACCAGTCGAATCTTATAACTAACACTTTTCTAATCTAACTTTATAACTTACTTTCAGCTGTAGGCCCAAGGTTATTCCCAGTCTCAGGCATCTACCATCAATCATGTCCTAATAATATGAGAGAGTACCCAGGTCACTTAGTACATTTTCAATGGAAACTAGATAGACTCTAACCATTTAATACCTATATCTTAGGCATATCTAACCTAAGGCAGACCCATCTCTGGCACTATCTAGTTGACATCGCAAAGAATCTCATCAGGCCACTTAATACTTCATTTTGGAAGAGACAGACCTTACAATAGCCATTTAATACCTCGAACCCAAAGCATACCCTTTTGAGGTTTCCAACTACTGTGCCTAAACGCTATCCTCGACCATTTAATACTTCCTAATTAGGGAGGAGGTGAACCTTACAACAACCACTTTCTACCCCTGATCCCCGAAGCAGGTCCTACATATTATGACCTATAACCTAACTATGACGTCTCACATTAGTCCGACTATTCATAGGCACTAGTAGCCAAATTAACTGGGAAGATTTACCCTACAAAATCGGGACTAACCTCGCGTCCTCTGTGGGTACTTATTATAGGCGATGTCTCACATCAGCCCCAAAGTCACACCGTTGGTAGCCAGATTAGTTGGGTAGACTTCGATGTGCTTTTGACTGACCTAGCAATCCTATGACTTAGTCATAATTTACACTCTCCTAACTATACTATCATATATCGCACCGCATTCTACCAAGGCTATAAAGAAAGATTCTTTATTCTGCCACTAATCATAATCAATCTTATCTTTCATCATGAAGGGTGTTTTAATGCTAATAACTAACTTATTTATTACGCGGTTAATATGTTAATAATTATACTTTATTTATACACTAATATATATATCTATACTATAAAGCAAAACCTTGGTCAAACCGGTCAAAGTGAAGCCTTTTTGGCATTTCCCATAATGTCTGATTGAGTAAACAGAAACAAATTTCCGCATTGGGGCAAAATTGTAACTCCGTTCTAACCACGTTTCATCAACCGCCTACTTCCCCACGTTTTCGTCATTTACCCGACAGTTTCTTTTCCTTTTCCTCAAATCTTCAGTACGAGCCGTGAGAGGCCTCTACTCCCCATGCTTCAATCACCTGTGGTCGAGTATGTTGTGCTGTCAGTTCTCTGGATTCTGCTCTCAAAATGGTAAAACTGTTTCCTTTATGCCCTTTATTCTCATTTTTTACAGCTTCTGTGGATCTCCCTTGATTTCGTCAGTTTCATCTTCATTCTTTGGATTGTTGGTACTACAGCAGTTAAATCTGAAGATGCAAGGGAGGTTATTGCGATCTCTTTTCAGTTATCACGTTGGATCCTTTTTGGTGAGGCAGTTCATTTTGAATTAGCAAGGCGACGGATCTGGAGCGCTAGAGGTTGCCGCTCTCAGCTTTGGTCACGTAAGTGATTTATTTTAATTTATCGGTTGGAAGTTTTAATTTTTAAAGTTCATACTTTTTCTAACTTCCTAATTCTTCATATTGGCTAGGGAAATTGAATCTCCACCTCATCCTTCTCAAAAAGTCGCTTGCCAGATCTCAAACTCGGTACTTTTAGTAAACTGAATCCTTACCAGTTTATACTCCTCTTAGTTTGATTTCGTATTTTGCTGTTTTTTTACTAAATTTGTTTAAATGATTACAAAAAATATGATGCTTCTAAACCCTAAACAAACTGTGAAAGAGATGGATTATCAATGTCTAATAAGGTGTTTTGTTATGATTTTTAGTTTTCATAGCTTCATTTTGCTGTATATTAACTAAAGGTTTGATTTTTTTACAGGCATGTAGCAGTGATGCGAGGAGAATGATCCATCATAACGGTACTAAATCAACATGTCTATCTTTTTCATGAATCTGAAGTTTCACTTTTGCTTTTCAACCTGTCTATCTTTTTCATGAATCTAAAATTTCACTTTTTCTTTTTAGTTTACAACATCATTTCCTCTGCAGGCCTAATTCTGTTGTGTTCTTCCCTCACTTTCATTACGCCGCCACCGGCGAACAGCACTGCTGTGAATATGATGGTCCATCATAACCCTACTAAAACAGAGTATTTATCTTCTTCTTCCATCTGAAAATTCAATTTTGGTTTTTGGGTAATAACACTGTTTACTCTACAGCCCTAAATCTATATATGTTAATTTCGCAGGTACATGAATGTTTCAGATTGCTTTCTTCCCTTCCGATGCCTGTGGACAGGTGCACTACTGCTTGAAAATCAATGGCAGAAAATTTTGGATCCTCATACACAAAATTGGTTAACTCTTCGCTTCAATATCAGTACCGGCATCCATTTCCTAGAAGCGGTACTTGGAGCCATAAAGTGCTTGACGTATTAGTCAACTATTCAAGGTAATGTTTACTATTATTTATTTTCTCCTTTTTCATACTATAAACCATTGTTTGATGCATTTATTTCTCAGCTTTGTGATGCTTTCTTCCACGCACATACTGAAAACGACCTTACATTGTTTCGCCCCTCCTGGATAGAATACATCATAAATATTATAGAAAATTGAATGAATAAGATAATCTTGAGTTTATTTTTAGGATATTGTCATTTTCGTGAATTTGAGATATAGTTTATCTTCTTCCACTGACAACGAAATAGGTGGAATTTTTCTAAAATAGTTTTTTACCTGAAAGTTCGTGTTGTTATTACTTTATATTTTTTTTATGATACTTTGATGTACAGAGCGCTCGGATTTATGACTTCTTACAACTGCAAAATTGGGCAGTACAGGGTTTTGTAACTGTTATTCTATCCATTCTGTGTTTAATTAATTACCCAGCTGACTTTTTTTCCTATTTTTTCCATCATCCCTTCACACTATAAGTTATCTTAATTTCTTTTGCTGCTACTTATACTCATACTCCACTACTCAACACATACGCACACATAAGTTTATGATGTTATACATTCATAAATTGCTGTATAATGCTTAGATTTATGTTTGTTAACAATGCTGGGTTGAAGTATGCTGTAGATGTACCTGTAGGTGTTGCTCTACCCTTTATTTGTTCTCTTAGAAATTTCTATCTATTTCACCCAACTGCTTCTTTTTTTGTTCGACTACATGATTTCAGTACCATATACACTCTCATATGTTTTTACGAGTTTTAACTTCACTTTTCTTATAAACAATTGTTACTCAATTTCGTCAACTTTAAACGGAAGTTGTTCATGTCTGCCACGATTTGTTTAATTTGCATTCATAACCATTTGAAAGTTGAAGAAAATTAACCAGATTGTCATATCCCTTAGTTTTAAATCCAGTAATTAAAGTAACTTCACAAATGAAAGATACAACAACGTCTGCAACATAAATAGTTTCAATAACTACTGCTCAATAAAAATTAATTATGTATTTTATTGGTACACTTCATGTGAAATAATTTTTTATATTTTGTTTTACTACTAAAGAACATTTTTCTTAGAAAATAAGCCATTTAATACTTCCCTAAAAAATGGAACCTTGGTTTTAGGAAACTTAGGTTAGGTTGCATAGTATAAGTATAAAAATCTAAATAATCACTCTATTGGAAACAAATTTAAACCGATTTTTTGTTTTCAAACATGATATTCATTATGTTTGGGAATTGGTATGACATATAGATGTATCTATAAGCAAAAAATTTCTCAGTACATACAGTTTGCTTTGACTATCTTATCAAAGTTCAGTTTTAAATAAACGTTAGTTGTTACGGAAATTTACTTATGCAATCAATCAACTTTTTATACAAATTTTTCTGTTATAGAAATTTACACTCCCTTAGTTGGAAACTGAATCATTCTATCTTTCATTACTCATCTTGCTTAATTTATATACATTTGTAGATCATTTTCTACAATTTAGCCACTACTTCCCTCATTTATTTCGCATACTTAAGGATTTTGGTAATAGGTCATCAAAATGACTTCCTTTTTATTATGGAGATCCTTCAGATAGCAAAGATCTAATCACTCAATTCAAAAATGCTGCTTCAGCAATTGTTTCAGATGAGAAAATAGCTTTATTGGGTGCCATACAATCATTATTTGAAGGCTCCATGTACACTTTTGTTTTCCAGTGGACTCCTGCATTAAGTCCAAATGAAGAAGACATACCACACGGTTTTATCTTTGCAACTTTTATGTTATCTTCTATGCTGGGAAGTTCTATTGCATCTAGGCTCATGGCCAGGCCCGTAGTCAAAGTTGAAAGTTACATGCAAATTGTTTTTCTTATATCCTCTTTCACTCTCCTCCTCCCTATCATTACCACGTTCTTGGGGACAACCCCGTCTGTTAAAGGAGGGAGTATATCTTTTGCTGGATGTATACAACTCTTTGGTTTCTGCACATTTGAAGCATGCTGTGGATTATTTTGGCCATCTATTATGAAAATGAGGTCACAGTACATCCCTGAGGAGGCGAGGAGCACCATCATGAATTTCTTTCGCATTCCTCTAAACATTTTTGTTTGTGTTGTGCTTTCCAATGTGAATGCATTCCCAATTACCATCATGTTTGGCATGTGCTCTATTTTCCTTTTCATTGCTTCTATTTTGCAAAGGCGCCTTATGGTGGTTTCTGAAGCCCACAGATCAAAGTCACAGAGAGATACAGAGGTAGAACCACTAAATCTGTAAGCAGCTACAGGAAAATATGAATTGGTATTATTATTAATAAAGGAAATGCCTTGCACCAAAGCACTGCAGTTAAATCACAACCAGTTCATGATTAAGTATATTTGTTTGTAAACTATGGACACAGTCAACCTCAAAGGGATGAAGAGATCTTACTTTTTGTGTAAAAAGATTTTGAGATTTATTATATTTATATAGCTTTTGGTATTCGGCAGTCACAGAATATTAGCCTATGAAGTGATTTATATGATGTAATATCTGTATTTTAGTTTCATGAGGATGAATAGAATTTGATCTGTATTATCTGATAGTATCGGGCATTAATACAAATGATTGCTTTTTATAAAAAAAAACTGACTTCCTTTTTATTATGGATTTTTATATTTGAACAAGCAATGAAATGCAAAATTGTGATCATAGTATCAAATGATTATTTAGAGGACATTCTCTTTCAAAAAAGAGAATTGATCGACCTATCACTGTAACTTTTGCAATGAAATATAAGGTGTTGTTCTGTTATATATCTAATAATACTACATTCTGACATAATATGCAGGTCTACTCTTTTTATGGCCTCCTTGACCAAATGCAAATATATGTAAGAGAGAGTGGAGAAGTATCAAGCTGAAGTAGTGGATAAGAAGTGTGCTGCTTCATGTCCTCATGTTGTGTTCATCTCCGATTGTACTTTCGCCGATAATACTTTATGTATACAGACAATCAGCGCTTTCGACTGTCAGCTAATAAACACTATCAGCTTCTCTAGCCAATGTATTTGGCCGATAAACTTCACAGCTTTTGACCTTATATATAAACCCACACATTTACTTCTGTTATTATATGCATCTGCAGACGATTTCATGCGCACTAATGAGACTTCATGAGGTAATCCACATAAATTATAATATTTATAGTACAATATTTTCCACCGACAATGTTGTTTACACCCTGCAAATGAATAACAAATTACAACTGCACATCCAAAATCTATTAGTATAATAAAGCCATAAAATTATCATGATTATATTCCAAAAAACATTTCCAGTTAACAAAAGAAATATCGGAAATAATTATGAAATTTGATTCACGAAATCAAGACAGTGGAATTAAACTATGCACAAAACGAAACATAAATATCAACATAGTCATCTTCGAAGCAAGAAAGCCATCTCAAGGTTCAAACGGTACTGCGTTTCCAGTATCATATCCATAAGCAACCAATATTTGCTTCAAAAAGAAGTCATTTAGTACACTCATAACAAAATCCAAACATCATTTTTTAATACCAATTCCTTCTGCATACGTGCAACGCACGTGCCAACATACTCGTATATATATATATATGTATGTATGTATGTATGTATGTATGTATGTATAAATACATAACTAATATATTCCTAAGCATGCAAAGATTATGTCTTATGTTAACCATCAAATGTCGAAACTTCCAATTTATGCAAGTTTAACTCCATACCATAACATGCAATTTAGCTAATATCCTTAGCCCATAATAAACTTTTATAAGAAAATGGAATCAATTACCAAACTTATTTTATATTAAATTGTAGAACCAACATTAATAGAATTTACAATCCAATGTTTTACACTCTATTCAACTTTCACATATAAAGTGGAAAAATGGATTCATATTCAAAAACCCACAAAAGAGAAATTGAGAAGTGGAATAAAATGTAAAATATTAAAATTGCAATAACTACACAAATTCTACTATTTTAATATAGAATAATTAAGATCCCAAAAACATAAGAATTGACATTTTTATTTAAGAGAATTTTGGAGGTTTAGGTTTGAAGTTTTCGTGAACCAAAATTCCCTAAGGCATGTATCAAATCCAACCTATACTATACAATTACTAAATGAGACAAACTAAGATTTCCACCCATAGATAATTCCTAACTTTCTCCTTTGGATTTGAACATGCATGCTTATTGAATCTCTTTCCAGATCTCTTCCAAAAAACCTTACGAAATTTTTGAATCGTGTGGAAGAACAGACAGAGCTCCTGTAATGACTCGAAATTGCATCGCTTTGGTTTTTGAATATTTAATTAATTTTAAGTATATAAATAATTAATTTTAAATATATAAATAATTAATTTTAAATTATTTAATAACTCATTTTTATTATTTAATAATGATGGTGAAATTAGTTTGAATATTTGTTTGCAAAAATAAATAGTTCGATGGAAAACTAAAAATGTGACCGAAAATCACTTTTCAAATTTTCGACTATTTATCGAACGGAAAGTTATCAGATGTTGTTGCACACACATATACACTTTAGAACAACATTTATATACATGAAATAAGTTAAGAAAGAATACAACAAGTATTAAATAAAGTAAGATAAAACTAGTTGATAAGATGGATTAGTTAATAATTAAATAAATAAAAAAGATAGCTTAAGTGTATAAAAGTACAAGGACTTTTCTCCACCATCACTTCATCACATGGGCATGCTTTTTAGGGTCTTGGAAGGGTTATTTCGACTTGTCTTATGGAGGGTACGAAGGTCTTTTGATGGGGAAAAGATGGGAAAAAGGTGGGTAAGGGTATGTTGGTCATTTGGTCACTTTCATGGTTTGTAAAAGAGGCTTCACTTCTCATTTTTTTTCACTTTGGATTTCATTTCTTTTCTCTTCTTTTCAAGCTCCATTTTTCCATCTCATAAACCAAATTCAAATTAGTAAACAACATTACCTTTTTGGCTCAAAATTCAAATATAAACTTCCATAGACATAACCAACACCGCTTCCATCAAAATGTTTACAACTTGAAGGGCTTAACCCATTTTCCTACTTAGGCCGAAAGCTAGGGGATGGGTTTTGGAGATTTGGGTGCTTGGGTCGAGGAGTTTGGTAGTGTAGTGTGACTATTTGGTAGTTAGGAGTTTGATTTATAAGTAGGGAACTTGGACTTGCAATTCAATGATTTTGGAAGTGAGATTTCTTAAACTCTTTTTCTATATATTTTTGTTGATGCAATGATGTGATAATTATTATGTTGATGATAATGATGTGATATTCATGTTTGTATATGGTTATATTCATATTTTGATGATGTTGATATGTATTTTGGAAAGCATATGATGTTTGTTTAGTATGTGCTTTGCGAAGCATTGATTTGTGAATTATTATAATGTCTTGTATATACATGTTGAAACCATATCTTGGAAGCTTGGTTATATTGGTTGCTAACCTTGGAAAAATTAAGTGGAAATTTAGCTCCTTTTTATGTAAAATAATGAGACTTTGATTTTGTAAAGAGGATTGTTCCTTTAACATTTAATTTGAAAGGAAATTGTTTTGAAAATGGAAGTTTGTTTTGAAAATAATTTCAAAGGTTTATAATATTTTATAAAGAACATAACTTTTCTTTTAGGTCTTGAAATCTCTTCGGAAAAATGTTTTAAAGTGGTTTAAAGGGGTGGTTGGTGTGTAAAACAAGTTTTGAAGTCATGGTCCATAACAATAGTTGATATGGATACAGATTGGAAATATTGGATTTTCGTAAACTATAGAAAGGTTATCTACTTAGATATTTTGAAATTTCTTTCCAGTATGATCTTGAAAGGTTATATAAGTATTTTAAAAAGGGTTTGGAGTTTTAAATTATTTTAAATAATTATTGATTAATTTTAAATTAAAAGAGCTTGTTATTCATCCAAACTTGTTTATTTTGTTTATCTTGTTTATTTTAGAGAAAGATTTTAAATCAAGATAAAAGGAATAATAAATTGTTTTATAAAAGGAGTTTATAAATAATAAATTGTTTTATCAAATGTGTTTATAAATAATAAATTGTTTTATGAAAGGGGTTTATAAATAATAAATTGTTTTATCAAAGGAGTTTACAAATAATTTTAGAGATTTTTAAAAGAAGTTTTATAAATAATTTTGGAGATTTATAAAAGGAGTTTTGTAAATTATTTTAGAGATTTATTAAAGAAGTTTTGTAAATAATTTTATAAAAGGATTTGTAAATATAGAATGGGTTTTTAAAAAGGGAATTTTATAAAAGGAACGAGGCATGATTTTGACAAATAATCCTTCTTAATTATGGTGGTACGGAAGCACTCTTTCCATACTTAACACCGAAGGAAAAGTGGTTTAGGTTTATAAATTTATCTTGTTTATTTTAGAGAAAGAATTGAAATCATGATAAAAAGTGTTTATAAATAATAAATTGTTTTATAAAAGGAGTTTATAAATAATAAATTATTTTATAAAAGGTGTTTATAAGTAATAAATTGTTTTATAAAAGGTGTTTATAAGTAATAAATTGTTTTATCAAAGGCGTTAATAAATAATAAATTCTTTTATAAAAGGTGTTTATAAGTAATAAATTGTTTTATAAAAGGAGTTTATAAATAATAAATTGTTTTATAAAAGGTGTTTATAAATAATAAATTGTTTTATAAAAGGAGTTTATAAAATAATAAATTTTATAAAAGGAGTTTATAAATAATAAATTATTTTATAAAAGGAGTTTATAAATAATTTTAAAGATTTATAAAAGGAGTTTTGTAAATAATTATAGAGATTTATAAAAGGAGTTTTGTAAATAATTTTATAAATGGATTGTAAATATGGAATAAGTCTATAAAAAGGGAATTTTATAAAAGAAATGAGATTTGATTTTGATAAATAATCCTTCTTAATTATGGTGGTATGGAAGCATTCTTTTCATACTTAACACGGAAGGAAAAATGGTTTGGGTTTACAGTAAACAATATTTTAAATGACATTTGCTTTTAACCTATTTAATATAATTTTGAAAATTTTAAAATCTTCCTTAAAGATTTGTGAACATATTTATATTGTTGGTATAAATATTTGGAAACGTTTTCTAAGTATTGAAAGTGAAATGGTTTGTGAATATACTTGTACCGTGGAATAAGTATATGAATATTTTTTCAAGTATTGAAAAGAGATTTAAATTAATGAAAGATTAATTAAAAGGGGCTTAGTGGTTTCCACGTGAAATTAAACCTATAATTTGATTGATTGTTTATTAATAGTTAAATAACCGACTATCAAATCTTGACCAAATATAACTTTGGAAATATCTAGAAGAATCACGGGAATTATATGGTACAGTTATATCCAGTGATGCTATATTATACGTATAAACTCATATTGTTCTTATAGGACAAATGATAAGGAAATCCATCCGCTCAAACGGTTAAGAGGTGATCTTCGCTTTTATGTATTGCCTGTTTATTTTCAAAAGAACTGGAATTGAGTTTATCAGAATCTATCAATTGTTGGTTCGGAGAGACCGGAATCGAATATGTTACCTGAAAACCACTTCGAACCGGTGCATGCGTTCGAAATGAAGACATCTTGAGGATGATGGAATCAAAGACAGAGTTCTTTGAAGTGCTAGGGCTATTTGCTACTAATCCTCAGGATGTAGTAGAAATAGTGCCTTCGGTTTGTTCATATCCTGAACAACTTGTATGGATGAATGCTGGCATTACATTGTTGTCTGGAGGGCAGTGTTAGCATTCTAAGTGAGATTTACTAAGAGAGGAAAAAGTCAATCGTGACCTCATAAGCCTCACAACCCGGTAATGACTAAAACAGGGGATATGCAGCGGAGCTATGTGGTTTGCTACCATTAGGAGCATCATTCCTCGATCTAGATTCGATATTTATGGATTTTGGTATGCGTGCGCATGGGAAGGGTGAGGTCATGGCCTAGTGCATCTATTTGCAGCCTTGGTGCCCTGGGGATGATGTAATCTGGTATGTCATGTTAAAGGGGCAGCCGGCTCTGTGTTGGTAGGGGCGCAAAATTTTTTTGCGATCTCAGTACATTTTCTAGAGGTGTACCGTGACGGACGGTACCCCGATAGTTCAGTCATTATATGGAATCCGATCTCCAACACGTGCCTTCACGGACTTAGTTATATACCTAATATGCCGGAATGTAATTAATATAACCATTTCAGATAAGATTATATATTTATTTTAAACCTTAGACATTATTATAATATCATAATATTTTCTATTTAAAATGGTTTGGTTATCGTAAGGTAAAAATCCATCATTGTTTAAGTATGGCGTGGTCTTATGAGATAACTTTATTTTTGAAAAGATTTTATAATATTGAAAAGGGGGAATTAATTTAAAGGACAAAGATTTGTATATTTTTTGTCTCAAGGACACAACATCAATGTTTTTACCATAAGGACAAACATTCTTCAAAAAATTATTCATAAGGACAAACATTTTCCAAAATTATTCATAAGGACAACAAAACTGCTACCGAGCTAAAAACTGATACCTAAAAACTGCTACCGATAACTACAAACTGATACCTAAAAACTGCTATCAATGACTAAAAACTGATACCTAAAGAAAGTTGTCCTTCAGGATAAAATATTGAAGGTCTGTCCTTGAGGCAAAAACGCTGAGAAATTTTGTCCTTGACAATAATTTCCTGTATTGAAAATCCATATAATTTGTGTTTCTCACGCTGGTTTACCAAACTGATCCGGGCGTTATTTTCTTATAATGTTCGGGCCAACCCGAGCATATTTTCAGATTTAGTTATGGATGCTTTGGAGCTTCAGGAGACGAGCTGGATGCCTCCAAGACGTATTCATGTTTTTTTTTCCGCTGTAGTTTCTTGTTTTTATTTATCAGCAATTGTAAGGACCGGCTATTATAACCGTGCAGACCTATGATAGATTAGTTACTCTTATTTATGTATGTATATCATAGTTTTCTTTTGTAAAGATCATTGGTATATTATATATTACCCGTCCCGTTGTGAGATTATGTTCTGTCTTTTCTTTTCTTTCATCCCAACAATCCATCTTTCTAACATTCGGATGCTCGGCATGTGAATATCATGGATGTATTAGTGTCGACTTCCGAGGATCAAAAAGGCAGGTCGTTATAGCTCTGCTTACGTTCCCAAATAATTTGTGAATAAAAGTGAGGAAGCTGGGCTCTTATTTATAGTGGTTAGAAAACACCAGAATCGTTGGATTTAAGTCGGTTTAAAAATAATAAAATCTGAGTCGTTCATGGTTGTAATAACCCTAATCGCCACAACATGCACCGGTCGACCGCTCCTACTACGTAGTCGATCGGTTGCCTATCAAAGGAACGTATTTGTTAGCCGTTTAATTTTTTTTATTCAATACCATATTTATATTTAACGTTAACGTTTTTTAAACGTTTACTTAACCCTCAAGTTTTTAATTACCGTAAACTTTTAAATTTCAAACTTTAGCATTAATTACAATTTGAATCTGAATTCTATTTGAATTATCTTAAATTCTTGCGTTTGAGCTCCGATTGTAAAACTCTATATATGAAAATTGATTAGAAAATTACTACAGACCTAATGGTGTAACTTCCGTGCAAATTCCGAGATTTTCCATTTTAGCCTTATTAATTTATTAATTAATTAGTTTCTTATTATTAATTTTTACGGGGTGTTACAGTAATGAATCTCATCGACTGGGACATCAATCCGAGGTCAATCTTGAAAATTTGTAGTTTTTTTCGATAAAAGTTTTATTGTCTCAAAAGTTGGGCTAGGGCAACAAAAACAATAAAGCCGATCATGTATGTATTCATGTCCATATAAGCGAATGATGATATAATAATAATAAAAGTTAACTTGCAACCCTATATGGTGGTCCAATGGAAAACCATGGAGTTGAGTGATATAATGTCAAAAGTTGAGTCTTATTATTGATATCATACATAACACACTATGAAGTACATAAGTATGTATTGTGAATGCGATGGAAATTCCTCGGAGTTTACCAGCAAAGTTATTTGTATGGGTATTTGAAAAAAGTCGGACTTTTTTATTAACAATGAAAATAACAGCTATGGTTTGTTCATTGCTTGTGATTGTTAGATGTTTAGTGTTTGATTTAGATTTGTAAAGTGGTTGTGACCAAACATGTTTATAAGAAATTGACTTGCTAGATAGGCTGGTTTGTTTGATTTGATTTTAATGAAAGTCAAGTATAATTTGATTGTAATGCAAGTAAATTATAAGATAATGTAAATCGAATTTGTGTATTGTAAACCAAATTTTGATACAATGCAAATTAGCTTCAATGCAACATGGTCAAATTTTAATAATGCTAACTTAATGCAGATCAATCTGAATACAATGCAATCAAACTTGATACAACACAAATCAAATTTGAATCAAATACAAATTTGTTTTATACAGTAAGAATCAAGTTTTACATACAATGCAAGTCAACTTTACATAAAATTTAAGTACGAAGTGGACTTTGCATAAAATTTAAGTTAATTTTGAATAAAATGGAAGTTTAATTGTTAAATATTTTATTTTGTTTTTTCAAATTTTGTAGCACACAGAAGATAAAAACTAAAATAAACTGGAATAAGAGGTACGTCGATTTATTTATTATTTATTATTATTATTACAAGAAAACTTATATATTAATATGATAATTGTGAGGTACTTATCGTTTACGATTTTGTTGCAGTGAAACGTAACAAAAACCGTTTTATTGTTATTTATAAAGAGCGAGGAAGAGTTCTGAATCCCAACAAACCCCTATCTACATTTGCTCACGAAAACTAACAAACTCGCTGACGTCACCATTTTCTCAGCTCTAATTAATATTTGCTCACTAACTCCCATATTTACACATTCATCTCCATCTTCTTCAAAAATAATAACAATTCGCGAAATCAAAATTGAAATCTTTCTTTCTGTTTCCTTGTAAATATTTATTTCCATTTTCGATCCATTTATACCTGTACATACATATAGCTATACACGATAATAGTAAAGATCAACTCTTGATCGATGTCTACGGCCACTGGAAACATGATCACACCTCCGGCGATCTCCAACGCAGCTCCAGCGATCTCCAACGCAGCTCCGACGGTCTCCGACGCAGCTCCACCGATCTCCGACGCTTCTCCAGTGGCTTCTGAGGCGGTGAAGGAATATGAAAGTGATGTTCGAAAGCTGGAGGCTTTGTTCTCTAATTTGAATCCATTGGCCAAGGAATTCGTTCCGTCTACTAAGAGATTGAATGCAGATGCTCCTCTTTTTGTTGCTTCAATGGATCACTATAATATTTATTACGGTAGCATGGATTCCGGGCACGATGTTTCTGGAAATCCTGAGAATTATCAGAGGGTAAATTGATTTATTTTTGTAGAAGTTTGATTGATTTTGGGATTCTGGGTTTTCTTTCTTTATTGATTTTTATGAATATTGGGTCAAAATGTAAGCTTGGACTGATTTGCGAATTTTCCAGAGGAGAATTGGGTACAATCAAGGGCGGAGAAGAATGAATGAAAGAATGAGAAGAGCTGAGAGAGAAGATAGTATAAGAAGAACCGTTTATGTTTCAGATATAGATCACTTTGTATGTTGCATTTAATTTTAGTTTGCATAATTATTAATGTCATTTCATATTATAAATTTCTGATTAATTATGATGATGAATTTCAGTTTACAGAGGAGCATCTTGCTGATATGTTTGCGGTTTGTGGGCAAGTAAGTACCCCCTTTTTTTTTTGTGGCTGTATGCTCATGTAGACGCTAATGCTGGAATTTACATTCACATAGTGCGAACTCATTTTTTTTGTACTTCAAATTGCCTGACTTGGTTCGCAATAGTAGTTGATACTGTGATTAAATGAGACTGGGATGTGATATTATGCCCTTAAAATTTGGTTTTTGGCTTGGAGTATTTCCCTGTTTCTCAGCTTGTTTGTCTTGTTTCACTATGTCTGTTTATATAATTAAAGGAAGTGCATTTTAGGATTATAGGCAATGTGTGTATCAGAAAAAACCAGATTGATGATGCTATCTATCGTTTTTTATAATTAATAACTACAAATAGTGAAATTCAGGAAATTATGACCTTGTGCTCTTTGTCCTTCTGTTTTGCTGCAATCATGCACGGAAGGTTTGAAAAGGATTCGAAATTACTTTTATTACATAAAAGCTTTACCTTTACTTGGAAGCTCAATGTACAAAGTATTATTTCTGCGCTAATTTATCTGCAAAAGCAGATGATATAACTGTATCCAAGTGTAAGTTTTTTTTATATGATATACTTGTTTGGGCACTGGAACATTAACTGCTCTGGTGAATTATTATTAGTAGTAGTTATTAAAAAGGGGAAGAAAGGTTGTTTTTTTGGGGGGGGGGGGGGGGGGGGTTGGGGCAGCGAAGAATAAGAAGCTATCATGAGTTATCATACCCGACGCTTTAGAGTTTGTTGGCTATGGAACATAACTAATATACATTAATTAAGTTGGATTTTACTATGCATGGTCGCTTATTAGGTATGTCAACAAATACTTTTAGTTGCGGATAGTAACATATCCACATCCGCATCAAAAATTATTATCAAATATCAGCATTCATCATGCAGACGGATATCAGGTAATTATCATATCCTCTAACGATCGATAAAACAAGAAACATAAATAAAAAAATTTGGTTCAACATATTTTTTTTCCAATTCCATTGATTATAGAGGTATGAAGAATAAACTAATATAATGATAATAAATGTCAATGACTATCAACCCAAATGGCAAATTGTATAACGTTGTAGGCTGAAGTCTTAAATGTCATGGATTCGAACCCCCATACATCAAAATGAGTATTTTGCTTGAATTTTATTATTAAAAAAATATGATGATGATAAATAGTTTTGAGCGGTTGATATGCATTAAATTTAAATGCGTATAATGTAAACTATTAACTTAATAAAGCAGGAAATACATATGTTTCATTGTACCAAAACATACATAATATAAACTATAACGTTGACAAAATCCAAACATATAATTTTCAAATGTGGGTACCTTCGTATCAATATTTGTGTCCATTTTTCTGAATATCGGATAGTTATTTATTTTTCGGATGCAGATGCTGCGGATTTCAGATTTTTTAGGTATCCATCGACAAACTTAGCTTATAACACGATTGTGTTGCTACTCCCTTTCCCATTGGCTAAATCAATGCAACTAGGACACACAAAACAATATATATAAAAAGAATCCTGTAATCAATTAGATTGCGAGTGGGGGCAAATACCGTAACCAATTAGATGTTCCAACATACCTTGTATTTTTTGCACCTTTTGGTTTATCAAAGTTCATATTCTATTAAAAATTGACATCATAGTTAAATCTTCCCAAAAAATCATGGTTTCAGCTTTATTTTCATTTTTTTCAAATCTAAGTAGGACTTTGTGAAATTTGAAGTTTCTATGTTGGTTTTCACAGTACATATCTGCTGTATAAAACGTCCTTTATTGGCAATCTTTTTTTTGGCAATAGTGTTGGATCGGAGCGAGTGGAAGTTAGCGATTCACGTACCAGAACCATGAGCGTTGAGTTTTATAAGTTTTAGATTATAGGACTAGGAAACATAAGCTTAAGACGTAGGTTTGGTCTTTGACCAATATTACTATTAGTATCATTATCGCTATTAGTATTATTATTATCATTTCTCTTATATATATATATACATATATATTTTTATTTTATTTTACTTTACTTAGTTATTATTATTAATTTACCTATTTGACTTTATTTATTATTGTTATTGTTATTGTTATTATTATAACTTTTAAATTGATTTTTTCATTTAGTTTTGGGTTCTATCTCTAGCCGATCCCAACTTGTTTGGGAATAATGGCTTAGTTGTTGTTGTTGTTGTAGTGTTGGCTCAGTTTGTTGGTAGTTCAGACTACGAGATTAAAGGTCACGACTTCGATCCTCGAGATCGACAGTTGTTGACAATAATGAACCATATCCAAAAAAAAAAAGTTAGAAACATTTGATTTTATAGCATTGTTTTCTTTTCTACTATTGTGATGTCTCAATCAGGTTGAAAATATGGCATGCACATACAATACCATTTTTCAATGATAAGGCTCGAGAAAAAGTATTTGATAAAATGATGTGCAGTTAAAAACAATGTAGCTTTTGACTTAGGCACCTTGCCGTGCCTGTATGAAGAACCAAACAAAGAGTTTTTTCTGGTCTTGAGTCTTGACGTTCGTCTAGTGACTAATATTTTAGGATGTTACAATTATCAACGTTAATGTCAAACATGCTCGTGGATTAAGCTACATGAACACGTCTATCTAAGCATTGTTTTTGTAACTAATCTCTTGAATCTTCAATATGGTAGCTCATAACCAGTGTGTGCACATTCCATCACACACCGACGTAATATGTTACGGTTAACACTTCTGGCTGGGAGTAGACTGATGCTGTCTGTAATGATGTATGCACTTACAAGCAAACTGGAACTTGTATTCAGTTCGATCACTTCCATTTTATTAACCAAAATCAAATTGTGATTTTGTTTCTCGAAAGATGTCAGTCGAATATCAAATTGGTGGTGCATCTCGAAATTGACATTGTTTATACCTTTGCCACCTTATATTTGCCTACATAGCAAAAGTAGGTGTAGAATTTCTAGATCTCGATATTGTGTGAATAAAGGGATTATATTTATACAAAGCTTTTAGTCTTCATTGTATTGATGGACTAAATTCTCTGGAAGTAGGATGTTACACTACCAATCCTGTCATGTGGTACTGATGCCAGGAAAAGATACATTAGCAAGTATTGTCCTAGGCTCCTAGCTCGGTCTTTAATTTTATGATTATGACCATGTTGCACCTAATCAGTAAACAAGTGTATATTTTACAACTTTCTTTACCTATATATAAATGGCTACATAGTCGATTAGTTCAAACTTAAGTCGGATAGAATGGAGTTGGACACCATTTTTTTGACGAAGAAGCAGTTTCGGGCATTGAAAAAAAAAAATTGTTAGTCTATTATGGATCGATGGAACTTCCAAAACAAAAGACTTTGGCAGTTCAATCAAGGATCCTCACTAAATATAATTTTTTTTTCCATTGAATAAATGTTGCATGATCAGCCTTCTTTTAAATAATGCAAGAATCCTTTTTAATATATGAAATAGTCCTACTTTGTCACTCAATTGAATCGACAAAATCAGTTGTCATTTTGATTTTTTGTGGCCTTTTTCTGTTTATTCATATAATACGAAGGGTTAGCGGTAGAGCCACTATGTGATTGAGGTTCACGAAAAATAAATTCCAATCTCTTTTTTCTCTGATTTTTTTTAAAACAATATATTTTACGTAAATACCAGTTCAAGCATGGATTAGTTTATTTTTAAAAGTGGAAATTAGGTTGAAGGGCTTCTATTTGCAGGGTAATAAGTTTTAAGGACAGCACTTATGAATAATTAGTTTTAAGGACAATTTACAGTATAATGATAAATTCATTTATCTTTTTAAGTTATACAGGAAAATAATAAATCCTTTTATCATTATTTTTGTATAACTGAAAATGATAAATTCTTTTATCTTTTTCCTGTAAAATGTCCTTAAAACTAATTTTTTAAAAGTAATGTCCTTAAAACTTATTACTCTGCACAAATAAGCTCTTGAAGTGAAAATTCCCTTTTTAAAATGCATCTAGAAACCTATCCAAATAACTAATAAAACTGTAAAAATTAACTTCAAAATGGGTTGATTGGTTCTAAAACAATTTTAAGAACCTTTCAAAAGTGATATGTCTGTAAAGATCGAAACATCAAGTAGAAAAGGTATCCCCATAACTATTATAATCTAAGAGGTGTCATTTAGGATCTAAAGTTTTCTTAACATAGACTAAAAATCCATATTTATGAAAAGATGTATGATTGTGTTGTATATAGCCATGTCCATATCATATTATTATAACAATAAAAACAAATTTATATTTGTCTACTTTGGAGTACTACTTATGTTTAATATTTGATGGTTTTTGTCATGTATATCGATATCCGTATGTGGACAATGTAATTAAATAATAGCTCACTTGACTAGCCTATAATTTATATGTGAACATGGCCATCAAGGTCTAACACAATAAATGGTAAAATAAACATAAATGTCAACTAAAAATAAATACATTATTTAAAGAATTTTTTATATGCATTCATTTAAATGTTATGAAACCAATTATTTTGTCATATTTTAATTGAAATGAGCTTAACTCTAATTATGATTGAATTTGTTGAAAAAACTATAAAAATCCCTTTTTAAATATTCATGCACGACATGTATATGTTCCTTGGCGTTTTTTCATTCAAATTTGAATGGTTATGTTTTTAGGTCTTACATTGATGGGTATTTTTTATTTAAGTTAGAACCATAGACCTTAACATCATGGAATTAATCCGATTGTATTGTTTTCAATATTTTGATATAATATATATTCCCAATTCTAATGATAAAAACATGCCTTTTTTAGTTAAGTATCGAACCGTATGTCTCAGATCGTCATTCACCAATTAATTTCCTTTTGTTTAGTAACCTAAACTTATTAGGACGTCCAAGTCTCTGTAATCTACTTTCTTATACCTCGATTCAATTGCTCCTTGATTGAATTCTTTCAAAACTCGAATTCAATTTTCTATGATTGAATTCTCTTGTGTTTATCTCGTGTCATGTCAAAAGTTCTTCAAGGGGTTTTTTCTCTGTCACGACATGTGAAATAGGCTCTCTCGATGAGTTTATATAATCACCCTTACAAAAATATATATACTAACCTAAATAACAAATTTACCAAAAATATAAGTACCAAAACTACAAGCTTACTAAAAACATAAACTTGTCATAAATACAGGCTTACGAAAAGATATCTAAATTAATAATTGTATTTCTGTTGTAACAACTAAACACTGCCTCCGCACATACATCCAATAGCTTCATCTTAATATCGAAGTAATCTCTACCTTCAACATATTCGTCGGTTCTTTTTCTTTTGTCTTGTATTCTATTCATATCCTTTTTTCCTCAAAATCTGCATGGTTTGCTCTAATAATGATTATTCCAAAAAAAATTCTACTCTAAAATCATCTTTATATACAATTTTATTAAGAAAAGAAGAACCTTAGATAAACAAACAATATGAAAAAAAATACAAATAGCCAACTAATTTCCTTTTATTCAATTTGTTGAACTTACTACGAAGTTCATATAAGTCCCGTGCTCTATTCACTCATATCTAAATTAAATTATCCTTTGATAGAATTCTCTAGACATTCAGATTCAACATTTTGTTAATTCTCTTGTTTCTCTCAAGTCATATCGAAGTTTCCTGAAGGATTTTTTTCCTCGCCCTGACCTATGAACTCATCTTTCTTCATGGGTTTATAAATATCCTTACAAATACGTTGTAAATTTGTCAAAAATAGAAGCTTATCGAGAAAAGTTAACCAAAAACACAGAAACGGCCGAATAATAATAATTGTATTTGTGTAGTAAAGAATCAACAGAAGTGTCATGAACATAAAATGAGTATTTACCGCATTTGTACAAAAAGGCTACAAGTAAATGACATATCATTGTAAAAGTCAATAATAATTAGTGAAATGCAAATAACGGTTGGAGGGTTGAAATTTGGAAGATTAATTGTAATAGCGTAAATAACAATGAAGTAATGAAAGCTAAAGAGTTTTTTTTTAATATTATTAATAATAATAAGGTCGACTCATATGAAAAGAATTTTCTTTATTTACCAATAGAGATAAATGATTTTTAATATAGTATTAGAGATAGACAAGCAACCATGTGATAAATCTAACCGTCTCATGTTCTGCCGTGTCATCCTATTTTATTGTGGCCCATAATCAAAAAGTAAAACGGAATTATTTTTGTTTAAAAAAAAGAAAAAAAACCCTCTCTTAAAAAAGATCATAGTTAAATAGTAACTTTAAAAAAAAGTCTCGCTGTTTTTGTCAGTACCTCAATTGAATAGTTTAGAAACACAAAAAAAATGAATTTTAAATTCACAGCTAAAAATTGAATGTGACCATAAATTGAAGGTTTCATGATAGAAAATATGAGTATTTAGGGTTATAATGTTAGTTAATTAATAGTGGATCCATCTTGACACGGGCCCTGTGTTGCACATGTTGCACATTGACAGGGCCACCCCTGTGTGTTTGGTGCAAAATATGCTACAAGTGAAGTGCATGTTGATAATACTCATATTGGCCTCCAAAAATATATAGAGACTGCTCTTTAGATTGCAGATTAGTTTTGTGATAAAAAATGACTTTGTAATATAGATAACGCAAACGTAGTTATCTTTTATTTCGTATACACACGTTCTGCAGTTAGTTCTATAAGCATGCTTACCTGATGCCACTCAAACTGTTTATAATGCAGGTTGTTGATTGCCGTGTGTGTGGTGATCCCCACTCAATTCTTCGATTTGCGTTCATCGAGTTTGCAGATGAGGGTATATCAATCTATTATCATGTTTCAATTTTCTGGTTTTTTTCTCCTTTAATAAGAGGAATAAGTGTTTGGTTGAATAATAATATTGGCGTTTTTTTTTTCGTATAATAGAGAGTGCATGCAGAGCACTAAGTCTTGGCGGGACCATGCTTGGCTACTACCCTGTCCGAGTCTTACCATCAAAAACTGCTATTTTGCCTGTGAACCCTAAATTTCTCCCCAAAGTACGCATATTCTTTAAAAAAAAATAGCTTATTTTATTACATCTCACGTTTTTTAATATCATAATTACTACATTTCTTGAAGTCCAAAGATGAAAGGGAAATGGTTGGGAGGACTGTATACTGTACAAACATTGATAAGAAGGTAAATTATTCACCGCAAGATGGTGATTTGTGTTATTATTAGAATCCAGTAGTTAAATTGTAGTGTGGTTTTATTATACAGGTTACACAATCTGACGTGAAGGCATTCTTTGAACAAACTTGTGGAGAGGTTGGTAAATTGTGTTAATATTAGTTTTTAATAAATTTCTGATTATTTTATACTTGCATAATTTGTTTTCTAAGGTTGCCCGTCTGAGGCTTCTTGGGGATAATGTGCACTCAACACGCATAGCCTTTGTTGAATTTGTTGCGGTAATTCATCCTCAAACCTTTGTCTTCTTACTCGTTTTAAAAAAAAATAAAAATAAAAAACCTTGATTAGGCATCAGTTAATTGTGGAGCCATTAGACTTTTATTAATATTGTATAGACTTGTGTCTTTGACAACAAGTTACATCTGTGTGCTTTATTTCTTGCTTTACTTTTTTCGATAGTAAATAAAAAAGGGAAAAAGTAACAAAATAGAATTATGGTACATTTGTCACTTTGAAACAGCTTCGTTTAATAGTGGTGTATTATAAAATTTGGATTTTAACCAGAAGCAAAATTTTCTGTCATTTTCTATCATGTGTAAATTGATTAACATGTGTTAGCCGGTACTAAAAACAAAAAAAAAGAAACATAAAAGAAGTGGTCCGTGGGTGTATTGTTATATGATAGAGAAGTGACAAGTTGGTGTTGTTTTGAAACTATTATCTGTAGTTTTTTATGGAACTTCCTACCTTACCTTGAATTGCACTGATGTCTCATGATTCTCGGTCATTTGGACTGACGCTTCCTTACCTCTTTATAATTTCCATACCTGGAGTTTATGCGATTTTAAGTTTGTTTCATAGATTGAGTGTCTATTTGCTTATAATTATTTCATATGCCATGAGTTAGCCTTTACGAAACTCATTAAAAACAAAGAGGATATGGTTGTTTTTTTGTCCAAATTTTATCTACGTTTTACAAAAGCACATCGACAGCCAACAAGTTATTAACATATTTATACAGTAGATATACCCATGTGCATATAGAATGTGGTATACAAATATACAATCACTTAGACATCAAGTTTTTGAAACAATGAACAGGATTTGTATTGTCGATCAAACAATTTTTTATTTGTGACCTTAAAAAATAAACATCTATTAAGTTTGAATAATATAGAATGTGATTTTTACTATACCAAAAAAATAATACACATTTGCTGTATGTTCTTCACAGGCTCAGAGTGCCATTCTGGCTCTAGGTTGCAGCGGTATGCCATTAGGTGAACGTCCTGTTAGGTATGTTTTCTTTCACAATCGTATTCAATAAAAATACGCACATGCTATTAAATATTAAATCTCTTCATGGTTAATTCAGGGTGAGTCCTTCAAAGACACCAGTGAGGCCTCGCTTTCCTCGATCGACATCTAACTGATTTGAGTCTACTCGATGAATGAAATGTGTTCATCTGCAAAGCTTCAACCTTTTTTTTTAGTTGTTATTGGTAATTTTTTCTCCCGTATTTGAACATTTTTATCTCGGAAAAACATTGTTCTCATGAGACTTCGCGCAATGTATTCTCTTGTTTTGTTTAATGTTTGTATTATGAGTAAGAAAATCAATTGCTCGAAAGGGGAACCAAGTTTATTAAGCTACCTTTTTATTATGTTTTCTTTACCACTGGTTTTTATTAAAAATTTATTGGCTTTGGTTATGGATATATATATATGCTATTGCAATGGCAAACCTTTTTCTTGTAACATGTCAAATATATGCTTCTTTAAAACCAATTTTTGATTGGCATGTAAAAGATAGAGACTCAAGTGGAATTTTAATGCAAAATATGAATCTTAAGGCAATGTCAGTCGATGGTATTTAGTTGAATTTACTAATATTTCTCCACTTAAATGTCAAAATATCTATTGGGGCATTAAGTGTGAAGTTTGAAACCCAAGCTTCGTTGGAAATATTTTGTACATTTTTGGATGAAATACTCTAATCCGATGCATCTATTATGTGATGGACAATTTAATTTGGATAGACATTATTTACTGAGTTCTTTATACCAGTAGTTCAACAAATGCATTTTTTTTTTTTAAATATTGAACAGATCTAAAATAGATTGATGAATAATCAAATATTTTATTTCGCATTCAATTTTTAAAAAAGAATTGTTCAACCTAAAAATAAAAGGTAAAATAAGTTGAATATTATGAAACAGAGCTAAGAAAATTTAGTAATTTAAAAAAATTATGAACTGGTATTGAAAATATAATAAAGATAGATTGATTTGTAAAGTTAACTTCAGTCATTATTAGGATTTAATTCCGACCTCGTTTATATATCAAAATTTTCAATTAAGAAATATATATTATTTATTGTAATTACTATAATTTGTACTCGTACCCTCGTATGAACATAACTTAAGATAATTGCAATTAAATCAAATAATTATGATTAAATTGCAATTATTATTATAATATTTTAGTACGTACGGTACATGTGTTTTCTGCAAATACCTTTTAATGAACTATTGTAGAACAAAATCATGAAAAAGGAATAAATTCAACAGAAACAAATATTGATTGCCAGAATATGATAAAATAATATTTATTATTAAAGATTTTGTATTATCTATCTGTCTCCTGAAAATTTTGTAGGAAGACTTAGTTGGAATTTGTTATGCATTATAATTTTATACATTATAGTATGTGATCAATAGGCTTGGTAAACGTATACTTTTTTTGCTCTTTCCCACTTGTAAAAATATGAAATTCATCTGCAATTTGTTCCAGAAAAACAATCCAAATATGTCACTGAAGTTTCATACAGTTCTTGACAGTGAAACCTTTAAAATTATGATTGACGCTCCAAAATATTTGTGAACACATCCCCATGCATTTCAAGCTTAGAGCATCTCCAACATTCTCGAATCCGCATCTAGAATTAACCCCAACAGAGTGCGAGAATATACAATAGTGCAGAAAGAGGGACCTTTTAAACAGACGCCTGGTGCCCAGACGCCTAACCCCATTTCGTTGTGGAAATGAGGCCTCCAACATTTCAGAGTACGGAAATCCAATTTCCGCACTCCGAACTGTTGAAGTTGCTCTTAGATTGTTGATTCTGTTAATGCTGAAGTACGGAAATCCAATTTCCGCACTCCGAACTGTTGAAGTTGCTCTTAGATTGTTGATTCTGTTAATGCTGAGAAAATTTTATGCCCCAACAGTAGTAATTTTGTTATCAAAAGAAAAGCACAACAGCATAGTAAGCATTTGAAAAATGTATTAAGATTAAGCACTCAAAACAGATTTTGAAGAGACTCATACAGACTTGATGTGGAGACACAAATATAAATACCATATGAAGAAAAATTACATAGGATTAAAGCACAATACTCCGCTGAATATAAAGATGCCACACAGTAGAAAATTGTCAACATATTGAAAAAAAAATGAAAAAAAAAACTTCTGCTAGCAGCCACCATTTCACTGCATTTCAATAAACAAAATAAAATACGCATGAGTGCTTTGTAGTTCTGAGAAGTAAGAGTAAAACTATAACGCATATTAAATTGAGATTGGAAAGGGAAGAACTCACCTCGTTATCTTCAACCATGGGGGCTTTTCCATCCTTGTTAGCATCCTCTGTGGCAAACATGCATATTCACAGATATTAGACAATATCAATAATTCTTGTGATCATCAAATTTAAGCAGTCGTGCCAAACTTTATTAGAGCAAAAAATATCAAAATATAAAGGATATTTTTTTTTAATTTAGTCCTGTTTTAAAACTTAATCACACAAATACACCACTTTTAATAGTAGCCATGTCAGTGTCATGCACGCAAAATTGTACCGGCAACATTTTAAAAGACTAGTAATAATATTTTAGAAAATAGTACAAACACATTTTTCAAAACTCGCTTGCATTGTTTATTTATTTAATATGGATGACTTTTCAAACAGCGCATGTTTATGGATGACTTTTCAAACAGCGCATGTTTACCAAACCCTGTAAAATTTTCAAAAGTCGCTTATAATGTTTATCTATTTAATATGGACGACTTTTCCAATAGCGCATGTTTACTAGACCCTGTGAAAAAAATATATACCGACAACATTTGGAACGTCGACGGTATATTTCCGACAGCATGACGATACATGACCAAAAGTGGCCTATATTTTGTAAATAGTTTTAAAAGTGTCATATTTGTGTGATTAAGTTTTAAAACAAACCAAAATTTAAAAAGTTCTCAAATATAAATGGTTATTTGCTTATGGTATGTTTTTGTGGTCAAAGATTGGCTAAAAGGATAAACCAATCATGGAAACACCAGCCAATTTGGGTAAAGCTCTCCAAGTAACAAATGTAAATTTAAGGGTATTCAAGTACATTGAGGTATGTGAGACATTAAAGTGAGCATTAATATTATCAGCGATTGTTAATTCATGCAATAAATAATCAAATGAATCAATACTTCATTGTTTCTTAGGAAAGATATATTTTAGGCTTTGGTTTCCTTGGCATTACTTTAGCTATTCTTTATGCATAGGACAGTCAATTAAGCCAAACAATGCAACCAACAACCATGAAATCTATAATATTTGATTCGTGAATTCCATTGTTAAATTTCAAAATAACAATTGCAACATACCCTGCATAACAACTTTTACTGTCTTAAAATATCCCCGGTAATTGTACTAAATATAAGCCACATTCTCTGGTTAAATATTTTCCAATTTTTAAGGTAATAGTCGGTAAAATAACTTATATTCTAGTATTTCATTGTCGTTTCAAAATTATAGATATAGCATTAATAAGTTTATATTTTTTATGGCTTGTGTGTAGGCATTGTTACGTACTGATCACAAATAATTTAAACAAGAACTTAAATAGAAAGGGCTCAACGGAAATTAAATTAAAAACCACTATTTCTTGTTCTCAAATGAAAATTGCATACGTGTGCTTCGTAAGCAGTAAAACAGAAGTCGTAACTTGCAATATATACAAACTATAAACTGATTTTTGACTACCTTTAGAGGAAAAAATGTCTTCAAATTTCAATTCTGATAAACTTTTCAGAGTGTGGACATGTGATATTGTGTACCAAAGATTCACATGCATTACCAATCAACAGAACTTGTAACTTGCAACAATATGCAAACCATAAATCGGTGTTTGATCACATTTGGATAGAAAATTTGAATTCATATTCCAATCCAGAACTTACAGTGTGTATTAATCATATGATGAAATGATCCTACGTTCAAAAATATGCTTTTTCTTTCTTTTTATTATGTTAAATTTGTTGTTCTTTTTCTTTTTTAATTTAATCTGGCAACAAATGTCTAGGTGTTGCAAACCCAGGAACTCTAGATCCACACTATAGTCTCACCACTAGATCAGCAGTCATGGACTCTTTATTTATAGTGTAGTGTTAAAAGCTTCTTGTTTTCCTCTTCCTAATAACATATTCTAAAACATTAAAATCATTAAAATTCCACACTTCAAACTACCATGTCATTCGATGATACTGTACTGAACGAATTAAAGTTTTTCTAGGAGAAAACTTGCCAAATGAAATAATTTTCACTTGCTAGGTAGTGTATGGCCAAATGAGTAAAAGTTCATCTGATAAAACGTAGTCGAATGAGCTTTTCACAATTTAAATTTGAAATATGGCAGCCTGATATTAAGAAGTATTATCAATGTAATAATTGGTGTTTTTAGAATATGGTATTAGAAAGAGGAAAACACGGTACACTTTTTGTAAAAGTTAAAAGTTACCAAGTACCTTATCAAGTTTTCAAGTTTTTATTGAAGTGCGATTGTTTTAAGGTACACACTACATATTTTTCACCAAATCAATGTTCAATGTTCTGTCTTTGGTACTGTTTTGAAGACTTTGTTTTAATTCCGATTTGCAAGTTTCGGCACTTTTATGTACTTTTTTCAATAATTAATTACAATTGTAACCCAATTTTATAATTATAACCCAATCTAGTAGACCAACTAATAAGGCTGAAAGCCCAAAGCCAAAAATTATAAATTATTTTAGCAGACATAAATCAGTCATTTCTTTCACTGTTCTTTCTCTATTCAATAAATTTAATTCCCAAATCCTATTCCCCATGCAAAAAAACAGACAATAAAACATGAACAATAAAATTTTCTCACTCAAAATCTGACTCGACGAAGAACATAAAGAATCTTGCTCACTTAAAAATGAAAAAAATAAAGTTATTTGTTTGATTTTTTAACTGGAAATTTTCAAAATTCATTTTGGTCAAATTCCAGCCAGTTTCGTGTGGAAATGGGACTGGAATGGCCAAAGTTGGGTAATCGGAAGCTTAAACCTTAGTACAAGCACTGGTAAACTATTACCATGCAAGCAGGCATGGTTCAATTTGGATACTACAAAGATATGTCAAACTAATATGATAACAAATCACTTCGAACTATATGTTTCATTTTCTCTGATGTTTTCATTTTCATCCATCTTTATTTGTGATGCAGTAAACACTGTTTCAAAATCTGTAGCTCCTAGAAAAATCGTCTAAAAACCTTGTAATGTATTTCTCTATTTCTAAATCCAATAACAAATGTACAAGCTTCAAGTGACGCCTTTCCAACTTCAAAACAAAACAAACAGCTCCTTAAACTACATAACTTTACATGTCTAAATCTAATAAATCTAAATATGAATCAGACACACACCAAATCTAAGCTACTGCAGCATTCAGCATAAAAATATGTGAAGCTGCAGGGAGAAACCAGCAAAATATTGCATTTCAATGTTTCAAGTATCAACAGAAGCAAATACAGATATCTACCTCTATGAAAGTAAAATTCTATAATAGTCATAAACTAGGTATTTATACTACTAAGAACAAACACAGCAAATTTATCAGGTGATTTAGTGAATTATAGGACAAAGAAACCAAGCGGTCATGTAAGATCCAAAGCAATGTTTTCGCAACTTGTAAAATTACTTCTCTAACAATTAGAAGTGACCTGTGCATAAAAGCTAAATCCATATAATTCATTTTACCTCCCTCTTCAGTGATGTCTGAGGTCCACAAGGTAAGGTTATCCCTCAAAAGTTGCATAATCAAGGTGCTATCTTTGTATGATTCTTCACTCAAAGTGTCAAGTTCCGAAATAGCCTCATCAAATGCTTGCTTTGCAAGGTGGCAAGCCCTGATAAATAAAATTTACTTCACTTCTGTCAAAAAAGGACCAAGTTTCAACTTTTAAGACAATGTCAAAGTTCTAACTGTTATTACCTTTCAGGAGAGTTCATGATCTCGTAATAGAAAACTGAAAAATTTAATGCCAAGCCCAATCTAATTGGATGAGTAGGAGAGAGATCTGCCTCTGCCGTGCTGGAAGCTGTCTGTAGGTGATCGAACCCAGGTATCATGTAATATCACAAGTATCAATCACCATTGACTTGATTAAAAAGGCGACTTAAAATAATATATAAACTTTGACAAGAAGTTTATGTTGTTCATTCAAGGAATCACATCTAAATAAATGTAATACACTTAAGTCTATCACAATCATCAATAATTGACTCCACTGCATACATATGCTTAATAGGTTAATCTACCTGTTGTTATTGTAATTTTCATGTTAATATTAACAGATTCTTGCACTCAAAGCAACAAACAATCACCCTTATCTGTCCTTCGTTGGTTGCAAAATATCATAATAGAATAGGGTGCAAAACATGAGAATACTACAATGAGAAAGGTGATGCTTGAACAAATAGCAACTTGCTTAGGTTTAAACAAGATGAAAAGGTTTGCACTAAATCAGGTTTACAAGTGAAGCAGTCATAGAAACAATGACACATAAACCTAAGCATTGAGCAAAAGAGACAAATATTTACAAATTCTACATTGATTGAACACACGGATAGAAATATAAACAAAAAACAAATTTTTACAGGACAAAAAATTGAACAAAATATCTTCAATAATTTTTTTCTTTTTCTTAAACCTACCTGATACGCCTTCATTGACTGCTCCGCAGCTTCCTTCCTCTCATTACCAGCCTTGAACTCAGCCAAATACCTATAATAATCCCCTTTCCTACACCATCACAAGCAAAATATATTGAGCTAAAAGGTTCATATATAAAATTAACTCACAAAATATTATCAAATTACAGTTGTCATGAAATACGATAAGCCAATTTTTATTTATTTATGACTTGTAACTTATAAGCAACTTCCTGTTCAAAATTCCAATTTTTGCCACACTTTAACTATGGAGTAACTTACAAATTACTTTCCCCAAGTCGTATCATTTATTTCATACTTATTTCCTTGGCCAATCAAATAACATTCTTTTTCAGCACATCTACAAGTTACCAACCATGGTCTCCTGCTGCTCAAATTACAAAGTACTCGAGACACATATCAAGCAAAAAGTTCAAACAAATGAAACTCACATCTTGTAATAAAAAACAGAAGATTCCCCAGCAGTAGCAGAAGGAACCAAATGCTCATCGATCACACACATAATATCCATACAAATATTAGACAGTTCTGATTCAACTTTCTGTCTGTAGTCCCTAATCGCCTTTACATGACCATCGTTTCCCTTCGATTCTTCTTTCTGCTCAATCGAGCTCAGAATACGCCATGAAGCTCTTCTTGCTCCAACCACGTTTTTGTAACCAACAGATAAAAGGTTCCTTTCCTCTACAGTAAGTTCTATGTCGAGTTTTGCTACGTTTTTCATCGCCTCCACCATTTCTGCATGGCAAAATTACAGATCTGATGAATTTGGAAAAGAAATAAATTAGAGTTAAAGGGTTTGTTACCTTCATATCGTTCGGCCTGCTCAGCGAGCTTGGCGATGTAGACGAAGGACTCCCTTGACGCCATTAGAGATCGGATCTAAGGTTTAATTATGTTCTTTGTTTGGAACGAGCCTATGACGATTGTTGATTTTAAATGATTTGTTTTTACAGAGACAGAGAAAGTGGAGAAGCCAAAGTAGGGACAGTTTGGTATTTTTATTTCCCTAGAAAATTGTATGTTTGTACTAGACACGCTGAAAGGCACTCCACTTTTGGTTTTGGTAGACAAGCGAATTACCCTTCCGATATTCGAAGTGTGAGGATGGGTCAGAGATTTAAACTATACATTTTAAAATTTAGAATCGACTTATTCAATATTCGGGTCTATCGGATCAATTTAGATGCGACATGATAATAACACTAATAAATGCGTAAATTTTACGTTATTTGATCAACTTATGTCTGATTCGAGAGTCGTCGGGTTTGAGCTTCATTGTATTGATTTGATTCGAATTTGTGATTCTTGCTTTTAATTATCTATCTTATGTTTTGGTAAAAGTTTGTATTTACCTTCTACGAGTTGAATGAACACGGATATATAACACAGTAGATCTCTTTCTAATTTCAACATAGTATGTAAACTTAATGAGATTCAACGGCTAACATATATTACGTATGTAACTTAACGAGATTCAACGGCTAATATATATTATCTCATTTTGTGCTTTCTCTTGTTAAGTTTATATATATATATATATGGCTGGGATCAACTACACCTTATTCTTGCTACACCTTAAATCCCTCTTGATTTCAACCACATGTTCCGATTTAAATAATCATACTTTCTCTCTCTAAGTGACGAGAGAGAGAAAGTATGATTATTTAAATCGGAACATGTGGTTGAAATCAGGAGGGATTTGAGCAGTGGCAAAAATGAGGTGTAGCCGATCCTTCCCTATGTATATATATAATATTTTTAAGCTCGAGATTTTTTTAGTGAAATAAATTTCGAGCTTTAAAATAGTGTGTGTGTGTGTGAATGTATATATATGTTTTTCTTAAAGGGGCATAATTATTACTAAAAATTATCGTGTACTTCAGCAGCATGCCTCGTCAAAATGAATATATGTGTGTGTACAATCAGGTTTCATAAAGGAGAAAAGGGAAATTTTGTAGCTGCATACATAGACACACACAAATATGTGTGTGCGTTAATATATGAAGTTAATTCATGTGTTGTTTTAAAATTTAAATTAACTAAGCTTCTAACATGTAAGATCTATTTGACATTCAATTTCTAATTAGCCACACAAGCTTGCATATCCTTGTGGTAGAACACCAAATTTAGAGATTGTGGGTCGAAGGTTCTAATTTCGATTGGTGCATGAATTGTAACATTTCCAAAGTTTGTACTTTCGAAGGTTGTTTACCTTCAAGAACATGTAGCTTATGATACAATAGCATATGAACATGTATTTTAAATTATGTTTATTCTAAGCAATCAATTCTATTTTAAGCGCCAAATGATATAACAAAATACTTGTTATAATACACATTAACTGAATTAATATTTGTAAATTAATTTTCAAATTTGTAAATAAATATTTGTTGATCACTTGTACATATTGTTAATATACTATATATATACATATATAATAAGCCAAAAATAATTATATAAGTATATATTATTATATTATATTGCCTTATAATATGCATTTATATTAAATACCAAATTTAAATGCATCTAATGCCAGTTATTAATGTGTGTGGTTATGAATCCCAATAACCATGTGTGTGTAATCATCTATAAATATATGTATGTATATAATCGTTTATTACTATAATATCTCATACGAATCACACTTTATAAATGTTGAGTATATTTATACTCACGTTTAAATAATAAATTCTCTATAAAGCAAATTCCAAATTAAATAAAAGTTTAGAAGTATATTAAATATGATTTAATATAATAAAATGTTTGCTAATAATAACACAAAAACACTTTTGTAAAATCAATAAAGGGGTATTTTTTGAAATCGCCCTTTCTACTCCGATGCATGACCCTACTGATTCAACAACGGTATCATACCAAGTAAATAACAAGGGCTTCTTGCAATGTGATCTTTAACAAAGTATTGGCTCTTACCTCTGTATGTTCTAGGTCAAGGAGTTGACAAGCAATGTGTGAGTGAGAGGCTACGTGTCTTTCTCATGATGGATCTTATTGGATCATCCAAAAGGAGTTTGCGTCCGACCAACAATGATCCTGGAGTTGATACAACAATAATATTATAGCTTTCACATATTATTATGAATAGTTGACCAACGCGTTGGGCAATCCTTATGAGAGGTTCATTAAGATGGGTGTCTAGGAGGTGATCTGTGTGACGCCCCACCTCTATGCTCATAATAACAAAGAGTATTAAAAGAAATACTGTCTATTATTACGAAGAATAAGGCTGGATATGAGCGACCATCCGTAATTGGCCTTACACAAATATTGGTTATCTCGATAGGAGCGGTATATACTTTTTATTTTTCATCTATTATTTATTTACTCCCATCGACATATCCAATTATCAGTATAAAACAAACTACGATAGTTCATAATAGTTTAGGACGTTAGATATAACAATAACACAGATAATATAAATGTAGAACACAGATTAACAAAAATCTCATATATATAACCGATGTCAGTTACAATATAGTTGACACGATACATATGATACAACTACAACTGTCGACTCTAGAAGTTATATATACAAGTACGTTATCGACTAATATACATGAATACATATCGTTCTATACAATGACACGACTACTACAAAATGACACTGACAACTTCAGAAGATGTGAAAAGTCTTCATATCCTGAACAGCAACTCAAAGAAGAAAATCTACAACCTGAAATAACTCGGGTCTGACCCGAGTATTAAATTCAAAAGAAAATAATACACGGGTCTGTCTAATTCAAACTCAGTTATTAATGCACAGAAGCAATAATAATCAATATCAAATAGATGACAGTCACAGAATCTCGTGTATCCAATCTCTCGATACGAGAATTGGATAACGGCAGATATAACACTAAACAGTGTAAACCAATAAATCAACAATCCCAAAAAGATCAATCAAAACAAATTTCTGTGTGGCTGCAGTACACGCACGCGTGCACTGCCTCGCCACACAGTACGTGAAATCATCACGACGGTGAAAACTAATCAGCAAACAAAACTGTAGAAATCAACATAAATAAACTTACAGGGTCAAACCCGGGTCTTTGAGACCGGATTCAACTCGCTGTAAAATTTCACAAATCAACTTGAAACAATCAAGAACCAACCAACCAAACTCGACCAACTCAAGCGAAGAGGAAGCAGTGAACAAGTTCACGCTTCAGATCAAAACTGTGATATCGAACAAGCCATGACCGTAGCCAATAGCCAAAGCAACTCGAACACGCCTGGTCAAGAAACCAGACCCAGGATCACCAGAAAGAAACATACATGGTGACTCAAATCAATGCATACCAATTATCGAAAAGAGCAGACTTCACAGTGCTAGTACAAGTGAAGTGTACAACCAACGTAGATAATGCAAGTGCAGGCTATATGTAGCACCAAGTGCAAAGGAGATAACCAGTGCATAAAGATTTCACTGTGCAATCCAGTGAATATAAAATATGTACACAATTGAATGTGCATAACAGACTGCACAGGACAAAATGAATCAGAGGGGTGACGGTGAAACTGGACAGTATACTAAAGGTAAGGTGGCACATCAACGAATTCTAGAAATGTCGAATTGGAAAACAGACTGCAGGATGTATGCAACCAATAGGCATGAAACCACTGTTGCAACATGTAAAATCTCCAATATATGCAGTACAATGACTGTGACAAATAACTGAAGTTACAATATGAAGTCATGCAACAGCAATACAAATTCAAGTGTAGACATTCATGTCTATAACAATTGAAATCAATGAACAATTAAGTGTCAGTAACCATATAAGAAGACAAGAATAAGATAACTAATGCACCAGTATGAACCAGTGATACTAGTGATTGCAAATGTAAGCAGGTAGGTACAATATAATGCAGACTGGAATAAAATAGTGGACCATACAAGTCTGCAAACTTGCCTCATGAAAATAGAATGCACAGCAACCATCAAGAAGCCCAGACTAGACAACCACATGAGAAACAGCAATGCATGACCACATCAATCGAACTACCAACATAAAGAGACTGGCGGATTAATTCAAAAGAACAAGCGCAGTTTCTACAATGAAGCTCAAAAGAATCAACGCCGAAGCGAAATTACCAAGAAAACGAACAACCCAAAATCAACGTCAAAAAAAATCGAACTGTCGACTAAAATCATAACAACAGCAAAAGTACGAACGAGCCAAAGTCACATAAGTGATTCCCATAGCAACTGCAGTTTTCGACAGCGAACGAAAAGAAATGGTCAACACAATTCAATTTATACTTTAAACAATTATAGATACGTATGCAATGGAGGAGGTTGAACTCATATAACCGAAAACGCGACTTTCGCAAGAAATAGATGTGAGTGCTGAACACTCACCTCGTTTCGACGAAGGATGCAGTCGAGCATTAGAGAGATCCAGCGAACTCAACGAAACCCTAGCAGCTTTGAACGACTCGAAGAGATAGGCGATCGACAAGACGAGGATGTAAACATCACTCGATCGAATTGCAGGGGTTGGCGCCTTCGAATTTTTCCGATGCCCTAATTTCGTGAAAAGGGACGAAGATGAGCCACCATTTCTCTTTTCTTTGGACTTAGGGTTTCTCGAACGAAAAATGAACGGGTCGGGGGAAAACAAGTAGAGATAGCCATCTCGGCAACGCAAAACAACACCGGCCCAACTAAAATTTTAAGCCCGCGTATAATTTTATACAAACTTAAAAGAGAATTTAAATTCGATTCAAATTTCCAATAGCAACTGATAAATGATTTAATCGTCTGATGACGATGATTAATTGATATAAAATACCGGGTTGTTACAGACTCCCCTCCTTAAAGAAATTGCGTCCTCACAATTATAAGGAATAAATGGACAAAAGGTAACAACCAAAAGAGCAAGGCAATGACGAGTGCATAAGCAAAGCAAATGTCAGCAGGGGAAGTACTAGATATGAAATCAAAAGGTTCGACTGCTTCAAATCAAAAGAATCAACATCGTGGGAATCAGGGATCAAAATCAGACGACTAACAAAAGCAAGAACAATCGAGTTCCAGCAACTAAAAGAGAAGGAAAAACAGAGCAGAAATCCCATACAGAGCACGAATTGAATGTGAGTAAATCAAATTACTCACCTGAATCGCCAGAGAAAAAGACGAAGCTCAAATCTCAAAAATCACAAATATTTAATCATAAAAAAACGATAATCAAATTTCTCAAATCAACAAATATTCGATTATCACAACCGATAATCAAATTTAAAATTCAACAAATATTCGATTATCAAAAGCGATAATTAAATCTCAAATCAGCAAATATTTAATTATCAAAAGCGATAATTAAATCTCAAATCAGCAAATATTTAATTATCAAAAGCGATAATTAAATATCAAATCAGCAAATATTTAATTATCAAAAGCGATAATTAAATCTCAAATCAGCAAATATTTAATTATCAAAAGCGATAATTAAATCTCAAATCAGCAAATATTTAATTATCAAAAGCGATAATTAAATCTCAAATCAGCAAATATTTAATTATCAAAAGCGATAATTAAATCTCAAATCAGCAAATATTTAATTATCAAAAGCGATAATTAAATCTCAAATTAGCAAATATTTAATTATCAAAAGCGATAATTAAATCTCAAATCAGCAAATATTTAATTATCAAAAGCGATAATTAAATCTCAAATCAGCAAATATTTAATTATCAAAAGCGATAATTAAATCTCAAATCAGCAAATATTTAATTATCAAAAGCGATAATTAAATCTCAAATCAGCAAATATTTAATTATCAAAAGCGATAATTAAATCTCAAATCAGCAAATATTTAATTATCAAAAGCGATAATTAAATCTAAAATCAACAAATATTTAATTATCTGAAGCGATAATTAAAAGCAACAAATATCTGATTATCAAAAACGATAATCAGAACTCATATCAACAAATATCTAATTATCACAAGCGATAATTAGAAACAACAAATATCCGATTATCAAAAACGATAATCAGAACTCATATCAACAAATATCTAATTATCACAAGCGATAATTAGAAACAACAAATATCCAATTATCAAAAGCGATAATCAGAACTCATATCAACAAATATCTAATTATCACAAGCGATAATTAGAAACAACAAATATCCGATTATCAAAAACGATAATCAGAACTCATATCAACAAATATCTAATTATCACAAGCGATAATTAGAAACAACAAATATTCGATTATCAAAAACGATAATCAGAACTCATATCAACAAATATCTAATTATCACAAGCGATAATTAGAAACAACAAATATCCGATTATCAAAAACGATAATCAGAACTCATATCAACAAATATCTAATTATCACAAGCGATAATTAGAAACAACAAATATCCGATTATCAAAAACGATAATCAGAACTCATATCAACAAATATCCAATTACCTGCAGATAATTGGAAACAACAAATATCTAGAAATCAATTAAGAAGACTAGAAAATCAACATAAAAGCTTGGATCGATCCCATCAGATGGCGAGTTTTTAATTCGCCGCACGTGCATCTCAGAGTGGCCGAAGCCTACCAAGTACTCAACATAATTTTGGCGCCCATCAGATTGACCCGGAGGTCCGCAGAGTGACCCGAAGGTCTAGTACTGGTATTTGACCCGAAGGTCCGCAGAGTGGCCCGAAAGCCCAACAAATGACCCGAAGGTCCAACAAATGACCCGAAGGTCCTCATAGTGGCTTGAAAGCACACAAAATCATCAAATATTTCAATTAACGAGTCCGGAATTCACCAAAATAGTAAACGCACATGTCCCATAACCACGAGTTTTACTAAATTGTTTAATTCTCTTCATCGTTTCCTTGAAAGTGTAGAATCATCAAAACAACAGATATTCAATTAACGAGTCCGGAATTAACCGAAATAGTAAAAGTGTGGTTCCATACTCCGCACTTTTGCTAAATCGTTTAAATCACTTCATCGTTTCCTTGAAAGTGCAAAATTGTGTATTTTGTAAAAATACATTTCACATTCTCAAACAGACAAGTCCGGAATTAAGCGAATTAGTAAAAGAAAGGGGTCATAGTCCTCGATTTTGCTGAAACGTTTAAATCGCTTCCTCATTCTTTTGAAAGCGCAAACTGTTAAAATTTTCTGAAAACAATTTTATTTATTTTGTAAAAATAACAATTCACATTCTCAACTGGACAAGTCCGGAGTTAAGCGAAACAGTAAAAGAAAGGGGTCATAATCCTCGATTTTGCTGAATCGTTTAAGTCGCTTTCTCATTCTTTTGAAAACGCAAACTGCTAAAATTTTATAAAACAATTTTCATTTTAAAACGATTTTCCAATCACGTGATTAAAGCAGCAAATCAGTAACAATTTCGATAAGGAAATTGTACTTCCCAAAATACCGTAAAAACGGTCACAAAACAGCATTGCGGAATAACCGCTAGAAAATCCACTTTTAAGATTTGACGGTTACTGAAGTCAAAGCGACAGTAGTTTTAAAACGTCAAAATCACATCAAAACAATTTACATCAAAATGTAATATCAGAGAATTTTCATTCATCTAAATGTCACAAAACACCATGCTTCAAAAATTTAGCATTGGTGTAAAAATCCCGTTATAAAAATAACGGCAACAAAATACGTTTCATAACCTAGCATCGGTTCAACGTAAAATAAATACAGTAACGTGCAATTTATTTGCACGCACATTACAATATAAACAAGGAAATCATTAGAGTGTATCGTCATTGAAGACAACTCAAAACAGCAAAAGCTAATCAATAGATGATTAGTACAAAAGAAAGCCAGCGGAAATTTCAACAAAAATCACATAACTGTAATTTCTTCGAATCCTCAATTCGGATTCGAAATTCTCAAAGAAACAAAATAATTACAGCTATGTAAACAACAAATGAAATTCATATCAATTTCGTATTTCGATTTGTAAATCGAAAAGATTATCAGTTGTACTTAGCGAAGACAGTTTCACTGTTTCCGCTGCGCACTCTGATAAATAGTACTCAAATCAATCAAATCATCAGAACACAAATTCACCTTTTATTTTTAAATAAAGATATTTAAAAATTTCATAAAAATTTCAAAACTTTAGTTTTGACTCAAAGCACAATAAAACATCAACCAATAGTTGTAACATATGTTCCATCCAAGTTATGTTTTATATTATGTCCATAAACCCCAAGCTCTGATACCAACTGTGACGCCCCACCTCTATGCTCATAATAACAAAAAGTATTAAAAGAAATACTGTCTATTATTACGAAGAATAAGGCTGGATATGAGCGACCATCCGTAATTGGCCTTACACTAATATTGGTTATCTCGATAGGAGCGGTATATACTTTTTATTTTTCATCTATTATTTATTTACTCCCATCGACATATCCAATTATCAGTATAAAATAAACTACGATAGTTCATAATAGTTTAGGACATTAGATATAACAATAACACAGATAATATAAATGCAGAACACAGATTAACAAAAATCTCATATATATAACCGATGTCAGTTACAATATAGTTGACACGATACATATGATACAACTACAACTGTCGACTCTAGAAGTTATATATACAAGTACGTTATCGACTAATATACATGAATACATATCGTTCTATACAATGACACGACTACTACAAAATGACACTGACAACTTCAGAAGATGTGAAAAGTCTTCATATCATGAACAGCAACTCAAAGAAGAAAATCTACAACCTGAAATAACTCGGGTCTGACCCGAGTATTAAATTCAAAAGAAAATAATACACGGGTCAGTCTAATTCAAACTCAGTTATTAATGCACAGAAGCAATAATAATCAATATCAAATAGATGACAGTCACAGAAATCTCGTGTATCCAATCTCTCGATACGAGAATTGGATAACGGCAGATATAACACTAAACAGTGTAAACCAATAAATCACCAATCCCAAAAAGATCAATCAAAACAAATTTCTGTGTGGCTGCAGTACACGCACGCGTGCACTACCTCGCCACACAGTACGTGAAATCATCACGACGGTGAAAACTAATCAGCAAACAAAACTGTAGAAATCAACATAAATAAACTTACAGGGTCAAACCCGGGTCTTTGAGACCGGATTCAACTCGCTGTAAAATTTCACAAATCAACTTGAAACAATCAAGAACCAACCAACCAAACTCGACCAACTCAAGCGAAGAGGAAGCAGTGAACAAGTTCACGCTTCAGATCAAAACTGTGATATCGAACAAGCCATGACCGTAGCCAATAGCCAAAGCAACTCGAACAAGCCTGGTCAAGAAACCAGACCCAGGATCACCAGAAAGAAACATACATGGTGACTCAAATCAATGCATACCAATTATCGAAAAGAGCAGACTTCACAGTGCTAGTACAAGTGAAGTGTACAACCAACGTAGATAATACAAGTGCAGGCTATATGTAGCACCGAGTGCAAAGGAGATAACCAGTGCATAAAGATTTCACTGTGCAATCCAGTGAATATAAAATATGTACACAATTGAATGTGCATAACAGACTGCACAAGACAAAATGAATCAGAGGGGTGGCGGTGAAACTGGACAGTATACTAAAGGTAAGGTAGCACATCAACGAATTCTAGAAATGTCGAATTGGAAAACAGACTGCAGGATGTATGCAACCAATAGGCATGAAACCACTGTTGCAACATGTAAAATCTCCAATATATGCAGTACAATGACTGTGACAAATAACTGAAGTTACAATATGAAGTCATGCAACAGCAATACAAATTCAAGTGTAGACATTCATGTCTATAACAATTGAAATCAATGAACAATTAAGTGTCAGTAACCATACAAGAAGACAAGAATAAGATAACCAATGCACCAGTATGAACCAGTGATACTAGTGATTGCAAATGTAAGCAGGTAGGTACAATATAATGCAGACTGGAATAAAATAGTGGACCATACAAGTCTGCAAACTTGCCTCATGAAAATAGAATGCACAGCAACCATCAAGAAGCCCAGACTAGACAACCACATGAGAAACAGCAATGCATGACCACATCAATCGAACTGCCAACATAAAGAGACTGGCGGATTAATTCAAAAGAACAAGCGCAGTTTCTACAATGAAGCTCAAAAGAATCAAAGCCAAAGCGAAATTACCAAGAAAACGAACAACCCAAAATCAACGTCAAAACAAATTGAACTGTCGACTAAAATCATAACAACAGCAAAAGTACGAACGAGCCAAAGTCACATAAGTGATTCCCATAGCAACTGCAGTTTTCGACAGCGAACGAAAAGAAATGGTCAACACAATTCAATTTATACTTTAAACAATTATAGATACGTATGCAATGGAGGAGGTTGAACTCATATAACCGAAAACGCGACTTTCGCAAGAAATAGATGTGAGTGCTGAACACTCACCTCGTTTCGACGAAGGATGCAGTCGAGCATTAGAGAGATCCAGCGAACTCAACGAAACCCTAGCAGCTTTGAACGACTCGAAGAGATAGGAGATCGACAAGACGAGGATGTAAACATCACTCGATCGAATTGCAGGGGTTGGCGCCTTCGAATTTTTCCGATGCCCTAATTTCGTGAAAAGGGACGAAGACGAGCCACCATTTCTCTTTTCTTTGGACTTAGGGTTTCTCGAACGAAAAATGAACGGGTCGGGGGAAAACAAGTAGAGATAGCCATCTCGGCAACGCAAAACAACACCGGCCCAACTAAATTTTTAAGCCCACGTATAATTTTATACAAACTTAAAAGAGAATTTAAATTCGATTCAAATTTCCAATAGCAACTGATAAATGATTTAATCGTCTGATGACGATGATTAATTGATATAAAATACCGGGTTGTTACAGACTCCCCTCCTTAAAGAAATTACGTCCTCGCAATTATAAGGAATAAATGGACAAAAGGTAACAACCAAAAGAGCAAGGCAATGACGAGTGCATAAGCAAAGCAAATGTCAGCAGGGGAAGTACTAGATATGAAATCAAAAGGTTCGACTGCTTCAAATCAAAAGAATCAACATCGTGGGAATCAGGGATCAAAATCAGACGACTAACAAAAGCAAGAACAATCGAGTTCCAGCAACTAAAAGAGAAGGAAAAACAGAGCAGAAATCCCATACAGAGCACGAATTGAATGTGAGTAAATCAAATTACTCACCTGAATCGCCAGAGAAAAAGACGAAGCTCAAATCTCAAAAATCGCAAATATTTAATCATAAAAAAACGATAATCAAATTTCTCAAATCAACAAATATTCGATTATCGCAACCGATAATCAAATTTAAAATTCAACAAATATTCGATTATCAAAAGCGATAATTAAATCTCAAATCAGCAAATATTTAATTATCAAAAGCGATAATTAAATCTCAAATCAGCAAATATTTAATTATCAAAAGCGATAATTAAATCTCAAATCAGCAAATATTTAATTATCAAAAGCGATAATTAAATCTCAAATCAGCAAATATTTAATTATCAAAAGCGATAATTAAATCTCAAATCAGCAAATATTTAATTATCAAAAGCGATAATTAAATCTCAAATTAGCAAATATTTAATTATCAAAAGCGATAATTAAATCTCAAATCAGCAAATATTTAATTATCAAAAGCGATAATTAAATCTCAAATCAGCAAATATTTAATTATCAAAAGCGATAATTAAATCTCAAATCAGCAAATATTTAATTATCAAAAGCGATAATTAAATCTCAAATCAGCAAATATTTAATTATCAAAAGCGATAATTAAATCTCAAATCAGCAAATATTTAATTATCAAAAGCGATAATTAAATCTAAAATCAACAAATATTTAATTATCTGAAGCGATAATTAAAAGCAACAAATATCTGATTATCAAAAACGATAATCAGAACTCATATCAACAAATATCTAATTATCACAAGCGATAATTAGAAACAACAAATATCCGATTATCAAAAACGATAATCAGAACTCATATCAACAAATATCTAATTATCACAAGCGATAATTAGAAACAACAAATATCCGATTATCAAAAACGATAATCAGAACTCATATCAACAAATATCTAATTATCACAAGCGATAATTAGAAACAACAAATATCCGATTATCAAAAACGATAATCAGAACTCATATCAACAAATATCTAATTATCACAAGCGATAATTAGAAACAACAAATATTCGATTATCAAAAACGATAATCAGAACTCATATCAACAAATATCTAATTATCACAAGCGATAATTAGAAACAACAAATATCCGATTATCAAAAACGATAATCAGAACTCATATCAACAAATATCCAATTACCTGTAGATAATTGGAAACAACAAATATCTAGAAATCAATTAAGAAGACTAGAAAATCAACATAAAAGCTTGGATCGATCCCATCAGATGGCGAGTTTTTAATTCGCCGCACGTGCATCTCAGAGTGGCCGAAGCCTACCAAGTACTCAACATAATTTTGGCGCCCATCAGATTGACCCGGAGGTCCGCAGAGTGACCCGAAGATTGTCACCGTTGCTCGAAGAAAGGACTAAGGAAATGGAATTGTTTGAAATGTTTAAAGGCGCTTAATAAGAAGAAGGAATTTGATTATGTTTCTAAAAGTATTTTATTATAAAAGATTGTCTTTCTGTTAGTTCTACTCGTTGAGCTTTAGATGTTAGATCTATAACTCACTTATATAATTGTTATGGAAGTGTAAAAGTAGAACAACCTAAGGCAGGAGTTTACTGGAACTTTACGTTGTAAATGGTTCAATTGTAGTAATTATAGCAGTGGGAGAGTACCATGAATACAACTTGCTAATGAATACATTAAAATTTTGAATAATTATCATTATGTACCAAAATTATTTGCGAAGTAATATCCATTTCATGTATGAAAAAGTATTGATAAGGTTTAACTTTAATAATAATATCATGAACATTAATTTTGGAATAAATTAATTTTGGTACAATTAAATAATGACATTTTCATTCTAAAACTGATGGTGTGTTAGCCATTGAAAATACAAAATCATATAAATAAATGAAAAATATTTTCCATACCATAGAGTAGACCATATCATTGGCAAATGATTATACATGTAGAGGAATGAAAGTTATCTCCTTTTATTTGATTATGAATCATATTATACCTGTAAATTGTGTCTCGAATGGAATATGGATAAGCGTCCATTTAGTGGGCGTGATGAAAGAGTTGTTGAACTCTTAAGACTAATACATATAGATGTATGTAGTCCAAAGTCCATGAGTACCAAAAGTGAATCCATTTACTTCGACACATTAGTTTCTCCACGATATAGATATGTGTATCTTATGAAACACAAATAAGTGGTTTGTAAGAAATTTAAAAATATTAGGTGGAAGTAGAAAAATAAAACATGCAAAAGAATAAAATAATTTGATTGGATCGAAGAGGTGAGTATCATGGATATGACTCTAAGAATGCTTAAAAGCAATTCTCTCCCAAGTCACTCATTCCCATGCTATGTAACACAACCGTGTTTCGAAAGAGAGAAATTGAAATTTGTTGGACGTGGTTTAATTTACGATGAGCGAAGCTGAGTTACTCTTTACTTAGGGGATGTGCGCCAATGACTACATCGCATAAGTAAAATACAATATTATCTAATATATGATTGTAACTTCATATTTAATAAGTATTGGGAAGAAACCATATCTTAAATTGTTTAAGATACAAGCTTGTCTAATCTATGGTAAAGAACGTAAGCCTCACTCAAACTTAAATTAGTTTTGCATGAGGTTATAGGTTATAATTAGATACATATCTTATCATATTGAGAAACAAAAGTAGTTATTCCAAGGCTTACCACCTTCTTAAAAGGAAAATTTTCTTTCAAGAGATATTGGCAGTAGTATGATAAACTTGGATAAGATCTAAGAATCTAACATGAAAACTAATCAAAAAGATGACACCAATTCAACTACACCCTAAGAGATACACCATATATATAAGGTCTACTAAATATCTTGCACATCGAAAAGAAAGTATGATTGCCATATCAATGGCGAGAAAGAGAATTATATTGTTTATGATGAAAACCCTCTTAGGTACTTTGAGGATCCATTGTTTCTGATACCTCAAATCGATGCTTGCACAATAATCCAATTCACAAATATTAGAAACACGACATTCCTTCGAGTGATAAAACTAAAATTGTCCATCATGCAATGTTATCTGCAACTCACAATAGAAGGAAAAAACAACATGATAGATATAACATATGAGATACATCAAAGTACTAGAGATATGGAAGTTCAACTCATATATACATACATGCTATTTTTTAATACATGAAATAAAACCTAATCGGATAATAGCTAACCATGTCTCCAAGCTCCACCAGCTACTCTAAGACGTGCTAGATAGTACTCCTCTATACCTAATACTAAGCCACTCATCAGAGTATGTGAGGGCTGTAAAAGAAAACAAACAAAGACAAAACTCGGGTCAGACATAAATCCTAGCGTGATGAGGAAACTAGCCCAAGATATTAAGTGCATAAATGCACATATACTAAATATATGAAAACTGGATAAGTGACACATGAGTACATGGAACCATACATAATCTCATCTCACTTGCATCCAACAAGTTAGAACAATGATAATATGTCTAACTATAAAGGCATGGTAAAGTATGTGTTATCTACTACTATGTCACTGGGTAAAGTTTGGTTACTATCTAATTTAGGCGTATGAAACCTATACTTATATCTATCCGTCCTGAGTACTATGTGTGAAGAGTACTACCCCGGTAGACACACATTTGATACATCCATTTATCATCCCCATAGATTACCTATTGTAACGAGTATAATGGAACTCTGTACTCTAGGGCAAATTCGTCCATGAGAATTTTTCGCTATTGATATAAGGTCAAGTATGGTTTACCTTCAAAATGTTCTTCAATGAATCCACATTTCCCTTTCGTTCATTAAATACTAGCATATTGTTTGGGTCATCAGCACATCATCTGGGACCCCTCGATGTCTCACTTTCGCGCCCTTAACCCTACATACAAGAGTACGTGAGAGTTTTCTTGCTAAGCACCTTTAACCCACTGTCTTACTGGAGATGAGAGCTACTCATCCGAAGATCATCTCTCTCAGGTTGATGCATTTAACTCCGAGATACGCATTTACAAATAATATTAGGATCGTGGGACTTATCATCCACTCCTTATTACTTCGATGGTTACTATGTAACTAGCGCGAAGTCGTATGAATGTAACCCTAAACCGACATTCTTACATCTCGAGTCTATTCGCTTGTTCATGCCGAACTGTTATTATAGAACTTGACTGCATATCGATTTGAGATTTGCTGGTTGGATCTTCTGACTGTGGCCCAAAAATCATAGCATTCAAATTATTCCCAAAACTTCACATGATAGAGAACATGTTGTACTAAGCATAATATTCAAAGTTTTGTTGCATCGGACTTCGTATAAGGGAGATATGTCATTTCAAAAATCAACTTGCATCACCTAAGGTCCACTTCAGGCTCCCTTAGTGAATTCTCGCATCAATCCCGAAGTCACCAATACCGATCGATAATTGATATCGATCTGCACCCACTCTAGCTTTCCCTTGCTCAACTATGGGTCTTCCAGCCAATTTCCTCCAGATTTCCATGAAGCTTTATGAATCGGTACTGATCCATCATGGATCCATAGCTCTTATCCATCGCCTTTTTCAATCTTCGGGCTTACACGAGCTAAGTCTCGAGTTTGCTCTTAGTTTGTCCTGATTGTCGAACCGTGCTTCACCACTCCATGTTATTTTCCCTTTTATCCATCAATTAGCCCACTCGGCTAACTTGTATCAATCGGTACCGATCCATGATGGATCGGTACTGATCCACACACTTTGCATTTTCCAGCTTCACATCGTTTCTGCAACTCAACCCAATCTTCCAATGATGCTTCTGCGCTTCCTTACACATCCTGTATGCCTAAATTTCCCTGAAATAGCAACTCACAAACAAAAACATCAAATCCAAACAAATAATGTGTAATATAACCAACAATGCAAATGTTCAAGCATACATATTCTATTTAACATTCAAGATGAGCCCAGGTGTTCGCATCTACATTCCCCGGACCTTAACATATCAATTTGCACTGCGCTACATGTATAATGGATATAATTACATATTTGATGCCTTTAGGTGATACTGGTTATATCTTAATCATACAACAACATATAACTCATTTATGGAGTAAATCTAATAACATCCCTAAGGACAATTCATATACATAAGAATATACACAAATATAGACCATAATACCATTAGAGATAGTCTCTTACTTATCTAAAACTTCTCTGTAAGCAATAAGAGCCCTCGACTAAGTCAAAATCTGACGTAGATTCGTTGTCGCCTGATTAAATCTCTCCAAAAACATGATTTTGTTGTACGAATAGGTTTCCCTTGACTTGATTTGAATCAATATGATTTTTCTCTTGATTTTAGGGATTTTATTTTGGCCTAGAGATGGATTTATTTGAGGAGAAGTTAGGTTAATGGAGATTATAAGTTTAGACAATAATTAGTGATTTGAAAAGTGATTTCTATAACACTTTAAATGTTGCTAAAATTAGTTAGCTAAATGTGTTGGGTTGAATTTGTTAATTGCTGAAAATATATCTCATTTTATTAAATTCTTATTTCAGTCATAACTCTCTCTTCATAGCTCCAAATTAGAAAGCCTATAGTCCATTTCGACTGGAAAAATCTCCTCCTCGCGATGGACATGTTTATAGGTCTTAATTACTTAATTTGTTAAAATTCTCTTTTTAACCTTCATTATTTATTTAATGGTTTAATTATTACATTAACTATTTTATTTACTAGGTTAATTTATGGATCGTTATATCTCTCCCTTTGCCTCTTGGAAGAATTTCATCCTCGAAATTCCATATCGGAAAAACATAACTAACCAACCTAGCAAGCATATTATTCAACTAGCATGCATAAACTAACCAATACTAGCAAACATAATAACCATAAAATCTAAGTAACCAAACTACACTAAACTAGTATATAAAAGCGTATTGGACATAATTAATAAAATGTACTGGTGAATTTTTTTGGATAGAAAGATCTCATGGTGTCTTCCCGCTCCTAAGTACTATCACATACACTACTATTCCACTGAGCTCAGGCTAGTCCGACACTTCATTATCTAAGCTGCTTCGTACTACGTCCAACTATATGAATAAGCTTTCATGGTCGAGCTACTTTCAGGTCGACTTCTACTTTATCAAGGTTATTTGGTTCAATGATAACATTAGAATCTTTCACACACTTCTGCAAGTGAGATATGTGGAAGTTGTGAACACTAGCCATCTTCTCAAGCAAGTCGATCTTATATGCAAATTTCTTGATCCTCTCCACTTTTGGAAATGGTCCAACTAAGCGCGGTTCCAACTTCCCCGACTTTCCAAATCTAACCATATTCTTTAACGGCAAGACCTTAGCAAGTACCACATCAATGACGGTGAACTCTATATAGGTGTGTATCCTATCCACATAACTCCTCTGAAGGCTTTTAACCGCTTTCATTCTCTTATGGATAAGATTGATTTTCTTAATAGTCTCTTGTATCATATCAAACCATAGATTCAACCGGTCAATCGATTCACACCAGTAAGATGGAGGTTGACACGGTCGTCCATATAAGGCTTCGAAAGGTGCCATGTCTATACTAGTATGATAATTGTTACTGTATGTGAATTCTACTAAAGGTAAATGATCCTCCCATGAGCCACCAAAATCGAGAATGAAAGCCCATAAAAAATCCTCAATTTTGAAGTTTACCCTCTCTATATTACCATATGTCTGTGGATGGTATGCGGTACTTAAGCTAAGCTCTTTGCCTAACTGTCACTGCAAACTCTACCAAAAATCACTCCTGAATAAGGGAATTCTATCACTTACAATATTCTTAGGAATACCATGTAGTCATACTATCTCTTTCACAACAACTTTGCCAATCTTGCAATTATTCTTATTGTCCTCAAAGGGATGAAATGAGCACATCCCGTCAAACAGTTTACCACTCATTTCCCCTTTGGCTTCTAAGCAATCCATTAATAAAGTCCATTGATATTTGCTTCCACTTTCAGTCGGAATCTCTAAAGGAAGCAAGAGACCACCGGGCTTCTTTTGCTTAGCTTCACTGTACTGGACAATCTGTTGTTTAACAATGAACTCTGCTATATCTCTATTCTTACCTTCCCAATAAAATGTTGCTTAGCATCATTCTACATTTTGTTCCCTCCTGTGTGAAAAGTCAATCGAGAGTGAGCGATGACAGTCCATGAGTACTCCTTCACAAAGTTCATCCACATCTAGGACAAACAACCTGTTGCCTTTTCAAAGCCAATCTTTATGATCTATATGGTATTTCCTTATATGTTCCAACTGTACCCTTGCTTCTAAGACAACAATTACTGTAACACCCCATATTTTGGAGTATGATAATATCGGGAAATAAATCAAAATAAGTAATAAATTAAACTTAATTATGTGATGAATTAAATATTTGAAGAGTGAATGAATGGTGGAAGAAGAGTTAGGGACTTATTAAAACTAGGCTAGAATGGGTCTTAGCCCAAAAACCAAAATTAATGATTCCCTACATCCCCTTTCCCTTTCATTCTCTCCCTACCGAATAAAACAAATTCCTAAGAATACAAACCGAGGCCACCATCACCATATAACAAATAGAAGAGGAAAAATTAAGCTAAAAGATTCAAGTTTGTAACTTTAAGGAGAAAGGAGATTAATCAATTTTTCCTAATCAAAGGTGAATGAAACTTTCTCTAAAATCTTATCCTAATGTAAACAAGTTTGGATTTGATCATAAATGAGTGGTTTTTGTTAGGAACTAGGCTAGCCCGTAGTGGAAGAAATGAGTGAATTTCAAAATTTTACCATTTTGGATCTTTAATGAGCCTATGAAGTCTAAATGTATATTAGATCCAAACTAATAAAACATTAAATAAAGTATTATTTTATTTAAAGTTGGTTAAAAGGAAGTTTAAAATTAATTTAGTTTAAATGTATAGTGCATCAAATACACTCAACAATTGTTTATAAGAGTTAATTTAGGGAAGGAAATCATTCATTTCTTTCCCTAAAAACAGGTAATTAATTGAGAGTATAATAAACATTATATGAAGAGAGAAACCTTCCATTTTCTCTCTCTCTAATTAAATTGATTGGGTCATTAAATGATATTAATTGGCAATTTATTCATGGCATAAAATGTAACTATTGTCCAAATGTACTTTACTGTAAATTATGTAAGTGCAACAAATCAAATAATGTATAAAGATGATATTTCATACATATATGTCTTTATTGTCCATAGTATTATATAAAATACATATACATACACATATTTACATTTATATACATATACATATAAATGAGATAAAATTAAGTGTCACTTTTATTGCTCCAAAAGGTCAGCAATTTTGAACCTAGTTTCAAAACTGAAAGTTTTTAAGATTAAAAATTATGATTTTACATAAAAGTCCATCATATAAATTCAATTCAAATTATATATATATATATGTATGTATGTATACACACGCACATAAATGTTTGTGTATATATATACACATACAAAAATCATTGTAAATAACGTTTTAAACTTAATACATCTTTATAATTTAGTATATGTTCCAATATAAAGTAACAACTAAAGCCTAACTTTAATTTTAAAAGGAAATCCAATGGTTTATGATATTTTGCAATAAAGTCTAGTTATGTTTATAAAGAAAACTTTTTTTTATAACTTTAAACAAAAGTATGCAAAAACCAAAAGATTGAATTTGAAATATTGAACACAAAACGTACATGCAAACATAAATAAATTACATATGTTTTCTATTTAAATTAATAATAGAAATATTTCATTAATTAAGACTTAGATTTTAATCAAAAGATGATTTTTTTAAATAACAAACTTGAAACAACAACAAAATAGATAGGAAAATCAGACACATATGTATATGTTGTAAAGGTTTTAGATCTAAACAATTAAGCAATATGAAAAATAATTAAATATGGGATCATATAATGTAGATCTAATAACGACAACAAGAATTGGCAAACAATAAATATATATCTAAAAACAGATTCAAATTAAAATAACATGGTGAACATATGTAATTAATTAAGATGGAACAAAGAGGATCTAATCTATTTGACCAAATAAACAAATACACAGATGAGATGAAATAGAAGATGGACAAGTTGAATGATGAATATATAAAATTAGAATTATCACCATGAGATGTTTCCAAGAGAATACATCTTGAATGATGAATCAAAGGCTCTTAGATTTCATGAATCAATCTTCGAATTTTGCAAGAATTAAGAGATTAGAACCACCTTTTGTTATTAATTTTATTTGATATTTTATTTTGGAAATTTAGAGGTTAGGAAGCCATGAAAATTCAATATGCACTGATAGAAGAGCAAGAGGGATGATTATGACAGGAAATAAATCAATCGTAAAAGAAAATGAAGGGAGATGTGTTTTAAAGGAATGATAGAAACCTTTCATGTTCCTTCCTTAAAACTTTCCCCTATTAATTCCTTTTTAAATGTTAATCAGATCCTTTTCTACATGCATGGCTAGCCATAGATGGTGCCACATGGACCCTCAAAAGTTTCCAAAATCTCGTTAGCATCAATCCCATTTAAATCCAATTCGAATGTGCGCGCATTTATAACTTTTATATACGCACACCATTAAATGCTAATGTTGTTCAAATAAATTAAAATAAAATTTTAATAATTAATATTTCACAAATATTAATTAATTTAATTTATTTAAAGCCCTCTTTTTAGTATTTATCATGTTTAAATCAAATTTAAACACTATAAAGATATTATATATCAATATGCGCGTTTATAACTCATATATATACGGACTTTACTAATTGCTAAGGGCATTCAAAAAAATTAAATAAAAATTTAGTAATTAATATTTCATAAATATTAATTAATTTAATTAATTTACAACAATTATAAATTAACTAAATCATGTGGTTCATTTAGAGCATTCATCATTTCGGTTGTGCGACCTAAAGGTGTAAATTCAATCAGCGATTAATATCGAACTATTCGAATATTAACGGTCACACGTCACTTAGCAGGTGGTGTGACATTTTGGCTGAATTTATCGCTTACACATCTTTTAGTAAAATCTAATTTTACTTATTATAAGCAGTATCTGATAGTGACAATTATTTACACCAATTCTCTTCGTTAAAACTATATCACTTTGGATTTATGGAATTTGGTAATTGTAAAAATTCCAATATCATCCACATTCAACTTTACAGTCCAAACACAAAATCCTCGGTTCAATAATAACAACTATTATTAACCGAACTGCTTTAGCCAAAGACTTTGACATTGAGTTGACTTTGGTTGACCATGATTCTAACCTCATATAACCGAGGAGACGAATCCTCTCTTGAATAGTGTTTCACTTCCAATGCTTTCACTCGACCCAACTATAGTCGTTCGAGGGACATCGTGCCATGATTTAACTATAATCAATGTGGAGCTTCCACATCGAAGGTCAACAGTATCCTCAAGTCAAGAGAACTGTGTAAATTAGTCACATCGATATTTTCTATTTGACCTTAGTTATATTAACCAACAGAAAACTATCAAGTGAGTCGTTCCATAGTTATCCAATAACTATCAGTACGTAACCCCTAGGTGCCCCAGCAGTCATGAGTAATATACTGTTGAGACTTGGTTTTGATTCATGACATGAAGCTATCACTACAACATACAGATTCGACGACTATTACGACAAAAAGAGAATATATACTACATGGAGACAAGACATCAAAATCGGTGCATCATTTATATTATTTTTGTTTTGAGTCTTAGGTCAATATTGTTAAGATCTCTCCTCGTTTACATATATATTAGCTTATATATATAATCTTCTTATTTTTAAATGATTTATACATATATAAGCATATAAAAAAATATTATCAAAGTTTTTAAAGTTAGAATCATATAATATATATATATATATATATTATACCTGTGTAAACTGTGCAAATTGCACATATAATACAAGGTCAGTCGATTGACCTACTAATATCTATGCAAAATGCACAGAAGCACAAGTATATATATAATATATAATAAAAATCGTTTGAATATTTAGTCGACTGACCCAGAGGCTCAATTGACTAAATTTCTATAACGGCTATATTTTCTGAAAAGACACGATCATTCGTGAAGAGTTACGAATCTCTACGAAGAGATTTGGACGCGATGCTTCAACCGGAACTCTTCACCAATGGTCGCTGCTATTTAACAACTATAAATACATATCCTAACTTTATTCCAAAGTACTTAATTTGCTTATCTCGATTATCTAACTCTCTTGAATATTCTTGCGACTATACTCTCAAATATTCAGCATTCTTAAGCAATACCATTCCTTTCTAATCTTCATAAACTTCAAATATACATATTTATACTCGAGGAGAAGATCATAGGAAGGGTATAATATAAACAGACTTATCCGTGTTATTATAACACAAAAAGTCAAACAATCTTTTGTATTTGTTAAAGTCCTGTTCTGCTGCTCAGGCGTGTGAAGTCCTCTTCGGCTGCTAAGGCGAAATCCTGTTTCGCTGCTCAGGTCTCTGTTCTGCTGCTCAAGGGTTGTATAAACCTGTTCCTCCGGGTTAAGTGAGGGTTGTTGTTTTAGTGAAATTCCAGAAGGAGTCTGGGACTGGACGTAGGACGGAGCTCCGAACCAGTATAAAAATCTCTGGTTTTATTTTTATCATACTGCTTTTATATTCTGCACTATTTACTGTATAGCTATCATCACTATATTCTGTATTATCGTATATCCATATTACACGATCCATAGCACACTTTCATTTGGTATTAGAGCAGGTTATTCATATAACCGTAACACAGTTATCTGATACTCTAATAATATGGAAACTAACACTAGCACTAGCGTTAACACTAGCTTTATAGAAGGACAATCCCCTACACGTCCACCACTATTCAATGGCATGAACTATAACTATTGGGCCACACGAATGAGAATATATATGCAAGCAAATGGTTTTGATTCATGGAATATTACTCAGAAAGAATACACTATTCCTACTGGGGAGTATTCTACTTGGACAAATACACATAAACTAGATGCCACAGCAAATGCAAAAGCCATGAATATGTTGTTTTGTGCCTTAGATAAAAATGAGTTTAACTGTGTTAGCATGTGCAACACTACATATGAAATATGGCGTACACTCAAAGTTACACACGAAGGAACTAGCAAGGTCAAACAAAGCAAGATATCCATGCTCAAAAGTCAGTTTCAAAACTTTAGAATGAAAGACAATGAATCTATAAACGATATGTATTCAAGATTTCAGGATATCTATCATTCATTAGTAGGACTAGAAGAAAAATATTCAGATTTTGATATCGTATCCAAAATCCTTAACTCTTTAACGAAAGAATGGGAAAGAAAAGTTCTCGCTATTGAAGAGGCGAATGATATTTCCAAAATAACTCCGGAAGAGTTAATAGGAAATCTAATGTCCTATGAAGTGAATTTACAAGCTAAACGAGTTCAAGCTCAAGGTAGAAAGAATATAGCATTTCATGCAGAACAAGAAGAATCAGATTCAGACAAAGACGACCTAGCCTTTATTGCCAAAAACTTCAAGAAATTCTTGAAGTATAGAAAAGGAAACAGAAATAATGGCAAGAGAAGCTCAAACAGCAATAAACCACCATCTTCATCAGTTCTGGAGTGCTTTAACTGTCACAAAAAGGGGCATATACAGAAGGATTGTCCGGATCAAAAGAAAGAATATCGCAATAAAAGGAGGGACAAATTCAGAAGGAAAGCTTTCTCAGTTACATGGGATGATTCAGACTCCTCCTCCTCAAAAAGCGAGAGTGACAACAATAATGAACAAGCCAACGTATGCTTTATGGCCAAAGATAATGAGGTTAGTGATTTAACTTTTGATGATATGATAGAGATAAACTCAGAATTGTTAGATACTTTAAAAAGTCTCAAAAGAAAATATAAAGAGGCTGTTGAAAATCAGAACAAGGCAGAATTCGAAAGAGATATGCTTAAAGACGAGAAGAAAATATTGGAAGAAGAACTTGAGAAAACTCAAGAATCGCTTTCAAATGTTAATTCTCAACTAATATTATTAAGTCAAGAAATTGAGACTCAAAAAGAAAAGAATGATGTTCTTGTTTCTGAAAATCATGATTTGAAAACTAATATCAAAATGGTAGAACTAGAAAATTCGAGTCTAAAGACCAAACTAGATGGAATCACTAAAAATGTCTCGAATTTTAATAAAGGCAGAGAAAATTTATATAGAATTATTGAAAATTCACAACCTGCTAACAATAAAAACGGACTAGGTTATAAGAAAGTCAAGAATTCACAATCCAGTAATTTAAACAATGTTAAGTCTAAATATTCAAAAAGATTAGTTTCTAAAACTATCAATATATGGGTTCCTAAAACAAATAACAAGTTAATAAGAGATAAGTATATTAGATCATTCATAGAAAACGTTCATAATAATAAGAATTATATTTATAAAAGGGATACTGAACCCACTTGGGTTTGGTTTCCTAAGATCTAACTCTTAGGACCCTATTAAAAGGTGGGTACCAACGTCATCTCATATTTTTTTGCAGGTCCCACTCAAGAAAATAGGAAAATGGATACTCGACAGTGGTTGCTCAAAACACATGACAGGAGACAAAGATATGTTGATAAACATTACATACTCAGATGGAGGTTCTGTCACTTTTGGAGATAATTCCAAGGGATATATCATCAGGAAAGACGATGTGAGCAATTATGGTACATCTAATTTACCTCTTATTACAAACGTTTTATTAGTTAAGAATCTAAAACATAATCTATTAAGTATAAGTCAATTATGCGATAAAGGATTTAAAATATCTTTCTCTGAAAATAAATGTAGTATCTTCGATCAAAATCAGAATCTTATTTTCGAAGGAGATAGAGATAAAAACATTTACATTTTAAATATGAAAGTTAATCATAACTCAGACATGTGTTTAATAGACAAAGAAAATGATCCCTGGCTATGGCACAAACGATTCTGCCATATCAATTTCAAAACTATAAATAAAATTTATAAAAATAATCTCGTAAAAGGATTACCAAAAATGATTTTTAAAGGTAATAATATCTATGACGCATGTCAATTAGGTAAATTAACTAAATCTTCGTTTAAATCTAAGAAAGTCATTTCGACATTACAACCACTTGAATTACTTATCTTTATGAAAAATAAAAGTGATACTGTTTAGAATTTCAAAACATTTGTTAAACGAATTCAAAATTTAAAAGGTACTAAAATTAAAAATATTAGAAGTGATCACGGATGTGAATTTGAAAACGAACTATTTGATAACTATTGTAAAAATAAAGGAATATTTCGTAACTTTTCGTTTCCTAGAACTCCACAAAAAAATGGAGTTGTAGAACGAAAGAATCAGACTCTACAAGAATGTGCTAGAACCTTACTAAACGAAAGCACGTTACCAAAACATTTCTGGGCAGAAGCCGTTGCAACTGCCTGTTATGTATTGAATCGTGTTTCTATTAGACCCCTCACTAAGAATACACCTTACGAACTTTTTAACGGTAGAAAACCAAACATATCTTATTTTAAAGTATTTGGATCAAAATGTTTTGTATTAAATACCAAAGATCAGCTTGGCAAATTCGTTTCAAAATGTGACGAAGGAATATTTCTTAGATATTTGGATCGAAGCAAAGCTTATCGAATTTTCAATAAACGAACTAATACTATTGAAGAAACACTCCACATATCTTTTAATGAAAACTTTAAACATATTTCAAGTTTTAATGATGACGATGATTTACTTAATAATGACACAAATATAGAAACTAATAATTTAAGAGAAGATGAAAACATTATTCATAATTCAGAAAATAGAAATATCACCAATACAATAAGATCTCCTCCAAGAATCTTACGAAATCATCCTACAGAAAATATAATTGGAGAAATAAATTCAAATGTTCGAACTATAAATCAACTAAATTTAATGGGTCGTGTAGCTTTTCTTTCTACTATGGAACCTAAGAATACTAAGGAAACATCATCCGATGAAAATTGGATTATTTCTATGCAAGAAGAACTAAATCAGTTTGAACGAAATGAAGTTTGGGAACTAGTACCCAGACCAACCGATCAGACTGTTATAGGAACTAAATGGGTTTATAAAAACAAAGCAGACGAATTAGGAAATATAACTAGAAACAAAGCCAGATTAGTAGCACAAGGGTATAACCAAGAAGAAGGAATAAACTACAAAGAAACGTTTGCTCCAGTCGCTAGACTAGAAGCAATACGAATCTTACTAGCTTACGCGTGTTTTAATAACTTTAAACTCTATCAAATGGATGTTAAAAGTGCATTTTTAAATGGTTATATTAAAGAAAATGTTTTTGTTGAACAACCACCTTTATTTGTTCATGAAAAATATCCAGATCATGTTTATAAACTTAAGAAAGCTTTATATGGTTTAAAACAAGCACCACGTGCTTGATATGAACGCCTTAAAAGCTATTTAATTGAATCAGGATTCGAAATAGGAAAAGTAGATCAGACTCTATTTATAAAACATTCTAAAAATGATATGTTAATAGTTCAAATATATGTAGACGACATTATTTTTGGTTCAACTAATAATAAATTATGTAAAGAGTTTTCTGAAATAATGACTAAAGAATTCGAGATGTCTCATATGGGAGAATTATCATATTTTCTAGGTCTTCAAATAAAACAATTTTCAAATGGAATGTTTATAAATCAAGAAAAAAACTGTAATAATCTGATCAAGCGATTCGAAATGGAAAACACTTCTGCAAAACCGACACCTATGAGCATAACAACACATCTCGATAGAGATGAAAACGACAAGAGTGTAAACCAAAAATTATATCGTAGTATGATTGGATCATTACTATACCTAACAGCTAGTCGTCTAGATATAATGATGAGTGTATGTCTATGTGCAAGATTTCAAGCTGACCCGAAAGAATCACACTTACGAGCCGTAAAACGAATACTACATTATCTTAGTAATACTAAAGATTTTGGACTTTTCTATCCAAAAGATTGTTCTTTCGAGTTAGTATCCTACAGCGATGCTGATTTTGAAGGATCACGAATGGACATAAAAAGTACGAGCGGTACGTGTCATTTCATTGGCAAATCATTAATATCGTGGTTTAACAAGAAACAAAATTGTGTCTCACTATCAACTTGTGAAACAGAGTATATATCTGCAGCATTAGCTTGTGCACAAGTAATCTATATGTAACAGACTCTTAAAGATTTCGGAGTTAATCTATCAAAATCAATGATTTACTGTGATAATTCCAGTGCAATTAATTTATCTATAAATCCAATAAATCACTCTAGAACTAAACACATAGATATTCGACACCAATTTCTATGCGACAATATAGAAAAAGATGTGATAAACTTAGATTACGTTCCATCTGAAAATCAATTAGCTGATATTTTTACAAAACCGCTGTTAGAAAACACATTTATAAAACTACGTCGAGAAATCGGTATAATGTCAATTAAAGATATATAAATAGTTCTAAAATGATACAATACGAAATTTTAGACTAAAACTAAAAAATAATTTTTTTCTTCTTCAATTTGTTTATAACACTTACTTTTATATACATATGTTTACTGTATATACAAACATATTACAAAAAGTAAAATAACAGAAATCCACCAAAACAATAGCAATGATCATCCTTAACTAACGAATTTGTTTTAACTAAAAACAATTCAATCCACTCAATTAATCCTTTTTATTCTCTATTATAGCCTATAAATAGGCATTCTTATTCACTACTACTTCAAAAATTAAATATATATTAGATCCAATGAAGTCTAAATGGGTTAGGAACTGGGCCAACCCGTAGTGAAAGAAATGAGTGAATTTCAAAAATTTACCATTTTGGATCTTTAATGAGCCTATGAAGTCTAAATATATATTGGATCCAATCTAATAAAACATTTAATAAAGTCTTATTTTATTTAAAGATGGTTAAAAGGAAGTTTAAAATTAATTTAGTTTAAATGTATAGTGCATCAAATACACTCAATAATTGTTTATAAGAGTTAATTTAGGGAAGGAAACCATTCATTTCTTTTCCTAGAAACAGGTAATTAATTGAGAGTATAATAAACATTATATGAAGAAAGAAACCTTCCATTTTCTCTCTCTCTCTCTAATTAAATTGATTGGGTCATTAAATGATATTAATTGGCAATTTATTCATGGCATAAAATGTAACTATTGTCCAAATGTACTTTACTGTAAATTATGTAAGTGCAACAAATCTGATAATGTATAGAGATGATATTTCCTACATATGTGTCTTTATTGTCCATAATATTATTTAAAATACATATACATACATATATTTACATTTATATACAATATACATACATACATATATATATATATATACACATATAAACGAGATAAAATTAAGTGTCACTTTTATAACTCCAAAAGGTCGGCAATTTTGAACCTAGTTTCAAAGCTGAAAGTTTTTAAGATTAAAAATTATGATTTTATATAAAAGTCCATCATATAAATTCAATTCAAATTTTATATATGTGTGTATGTATGTATGTATGTATACACACACACATAAATGTTTGTGTATATATATACACATACAAAAATCATTGTAAATAACATTTTAAACTTAATACATCTTTATGTTAAAATTTATAATTTAGTATATGTTCCAATATAAAATAACAACTAAATCCTAACTTTAATTTTAAAAGGAAATCCAAGGATTTATGATATTTGCAATAAAGTCCAGTTATGTTTATAAAGAAAACTTTTTTTATAACTTTAAACAGAAGTATGCAAAAACAAAAAAAATTGAATTTGAAATATTGAACACAAAACATACATGCAAACATAAATAAATTACATATGTTTTCTATTTAAATCAATAATAGAAATATATCATTAATTAAGAGTTAGATTTTAATCAAAAGGTGATTTTTTTTAAATAACAAACTTGAAACAGCAACAAAATATATAAGACAAATCAGACACATATGTATATGTTGTAAAGGTTTTAGATCTAAACAATTAAGCAATATGAAAAATAATTAAATATGGGGTCATATAATGTAGATCTAATAATGACAACAAGAATCGGCAAACAATCAAAATATATCTTAAAATAGATTCAAATTAAAATAACATATGGTGAACATATGTAATTAATTAAGATGGAACAAAGGGGATCTAATCTATTTGACCAAATAAACAAATACAAAGATGAGATGAAATAGAAGATGGATCTAAATTACAAAAACAAGTTGAATGATGAATATATACAGTTAGAATTATCACCTTGAGATGTTGCCAAGAGAATACACCTTGAATGATGAATCAAAGGCTCTTAAATTCCATGAATCAATCTCCGAATTTTGCAAGAATTAAGAGATTAGAACCACCTTTTGTTATTAATTTTATTTGATATTTTATTTTGGAAATTTAGAGGTTAGGAAGCCATGAAAATTCGAAATTCTATGATAGAAGAGCAAGAGGGATGATTATGACAAGAAATAAATCAATCGTATAAGAAAATAAATGGAGATGTGTTTTAAAGGAATGATAGAAACCTTTCCTATTTCTTCCTTAAAACTTTCCCCTATTAATTCCTTTTTAAATGTTAATCAGATCTTCTTCTACATGCATGGATAGCCATAGATGGTGCCACATGGACCCTTAAAAATTTCCAAAATCTCGTTAGCATCAATCCCATTTAAATCCAATTCAAATGTGCTTGCGTTTATAACTTTTATATACGCACACCATTAAATGCTAATGTTATTCAAATAAATTAAAATAAAATTTAATAATTAATATTTCACAAATACTAATTAATTTAATTTATTTAAAGCCTCCTTTTTAGTATTTATCATGTTTAAATCAAATTTAAACACTGTAAAGATATCATATATCAATATGTGCGTTTATAACTCATATATATACGCACTTTACTAAATGCTAAGGGCATTCAAACAAATTAAATAAAAATTTAGTAATTAATATTTCATAAATATTAATTAATTTAATTAATTTACAACAATTATAAATTAATTAAATCATGTGGTTCATTTAGAGCATTCATCATTTCGGTTGTGCGACCCAAAGGTGTAAATTCAGTCAGGGATTAATATCGAACTATTCGAATATTAACGTTCACACATCACTTAGCAGGTGGTGTGACATTTTGGCTGAATTTATCGCTTACACGTCTTTTAGTAAAATCTAATTTTCTTTTTATAAGCAGTACCTGATAGTGACAATTATTTACATCAATTCTCTTCGTCAAAACTATATCACTTTGGATTTATGGAATTCGGTAATGGTCTCCAATATCATCCACATTCAACTTTACAGTCCAAACACAAAATCCTCGATTCAATAATAACAATTATTATTATTGACTTTGACTTTGAGTTGACTTCGGTTGACCATGATATTAACCTCATATAACTGAGGAGTCGAATCCTCACTTGAATAGTGTTTCACTTCCAATACTTTCACTCGACCCAACTATAGTCGTTCGATGGACATCGTGTTATGATTTAACTATAATCAAAGCGGAGCCTCCACATTGAAGGTCAATAGTATCCTCAAGTCAAGAGAACTGTGTAAATTAGTCACATCGATATTTTCTGTTTGACCTTAGTTATATTAATCAACAGAAAACTATCAAGTGAGTCGTTCCATAGTTATCCAATAACTATCAGTACGTAACCCCTAGGTGCCCTCGGTAGTCATGAGTAATACACTGCCCAACATTTGGAGGGTGTTACATACTCTAGTCTCAACGGATACATCGATATCCAGTCTCGATGTATCTTGACTAGGAACATTTAAAATGGTATATTTGTTTTATTGTGATAAATTACTCACGGTTACAACACTTTGTAACTACTATAACAAAATATGCCATTTTTGGATTTTCTATTAAATACACTTTTAGTTAAATTAATTAATTAATATATCCACATTATATCAAGTATATAATAGAAAGAAACACCTTCATTGTGAACAAGATTGTTCAACGAGTTAGATATATGCAACAAATTACATAATTATCCCTAGGGCATACCCCTAACTCTATCCGTTTTGATGATAGAAATTATGTATGAATGATTAAACATGGTTTGGTTATGTTTCGGAATTTAAACTAAATTACTCAGTTAATGTAGGGAAATCATGGTTTAATCATGACAAAATGATTTGAAATTGATATATGTTGTTTATAATGATGAAAAAATATTAGGTTTTTAATTTCACAGTTTTTGGAATTAATTTGGATTTTCTATGAATTTTCTAAGTTAAGAAAATGGTTTAATTCAGGTAAATTAATTATTAAAAACAATAAAATTAATTATTTTGATTTGAAATTTTGAGATGAGCTAAATTATGATAAAATTTATTTATTGGTGAATTTTTGGAATTTTCCCATAAATTTTCGATTTTATATGTATTACTAGCAAAGGATTTAATTATGGAAAATTACTTAATTAATTGAAAGAGTAATTAACAAATACTGAAAGGCAATTTGTAAAGTAAAGAGATCAATCAATGAAAATTCGACAACAAATAGGATCTGGTGTAAAGAAATTGCTTGGTAAAGAAATGAATCAATTTTCAAAATAATTACGATCATGCCATTTAGCACAAGATAACATACAAAACTTAACCCATGAAACTATTTTAGATACCAAACCCACGATGGCACTAAACTTATAAACACATGAAGGCTTTGAGGGGCTTAACTCACGATAGCACATGGAAAACCAACACACGATGGTTCATGGCAAGTCAACACACGAAGGCTTGGGAAAAACATGCGATGGTCGAGAAAAACATGCGATGGCTTCAGGGAGGTTGAAGTGCAATGGCACTTGATGTGCTACAATATGATAGCAAATGGTGAAGTTCAACCCATGATGGTTCGAGAACTAACCCACGATGACCCGAGAGATAACCCGTGAAGGCATAGGGTTACCATATCACGATAGCATTTGGGAAACTTGTGCGCAATAACATTTAGGAAACATAACACACGATAGTAAGGAGCTATTGACCCACAATAGCGTTTGAAGGCAGTGTGCGATGGGCTTATGTATTGTAGCACATGATGGCATTTGCATGGTTGGTGAGCGATAGCGTGAGTGTAGCACGCGATAGCATTGAGTTCACCAACCCATAATAACACATGGAAAATATAGAATCATATCATGATGGCTAAGGGGACTACAAACCCGTGACAACAAATGAAAAATACTAACATTCGACGGCTTGTGAATTTGATCTTAAGTGTTGAACGATGCTAAGAAAAATGCTAAGTAAATGCAGTGACAAACCCTAAAGACGAAATGGCTTTGGGGAGTAATAAGTTAAAGAAGTATAACTTATTTAAAGGAATGGAATTGAAATTAGTCGGTTAAGATATATGTGATGAGTTAAATCATAGGAAATGATGAAATGTAACTGTAAGGCCTTAGTAGCAATAGTATGTCTAAATACGATGATATATTTTGTAATTTGATGAAAGACCTGTGTGGCTACCAAAAGTATATTCATGACATTATATGTGGTAATGACAAAGAAAGGCCTTAGCGGCAAATGTAAGTTTACTAATGACACTACACACACACATATGTATGTATATGCATATATGTATATATGTATACATATATGTATGGATATATATATATATGTGTGTGTGTGTATGTATATTTATATAGTTTATGCAGTAAGGCTTGCGTAACACCCAACTTGTCTATTTATGACAATACACGAGATTGGAGGAGTATGGCTTTTATAGCATCCAAATTTCCTATTTACGACAATGTATTCTATAAATGATGATATAAACCTCAGTGGCAACCCAATTATCTGCTTACGATAAATTTAAGAGAAAATATGATAAAACATCCAAGTAGAAATCTTAAGTGTTGTGTGCAGTTATTGAACTGGGAAGATCATGCCTGAATGGCAATTTAGTATGAAACGGCTAAAGAAACTAGTCAAAACCATGCGAAGAAAATCTCATATTTATAACGAATTGTTGTTGATTGTTGTTCATATCATAATACGATAAATGTTAATATACTATACCAAAAAAGCTATATTATAGCGGCTTTTAGCCATTGCAAAAGGATTTTGCAACGGCCCAAAGCCGTTACGAAATAGAGGGTGGCAAAATTTTAGCAACGACCTAAAGTGGTTGCTAACTAAAATTTAGCAACAGCTTTGGGCCGTTGCTAATTTACATTTCGCAACGGGTCAAAACCGTTGCTAAATATAAATTCATTACAAAGGGGAACAAATACAAATAAACATTTAACAAGAAGTAACAGTTTTTCATTCTATAGCAACAAATGTTTGTCTTCGATATACATTTTAATAATTGCAACATCTGGTATAAGTCCACGATATACGTTTTAATATTGCAACATTTGGTATATCTAAAGTAAATAGGTAAAAATATGATTTCATTTTCTATCATTAACTCATGACTAAAACAAGTAAAACAAAAAGGCAGCATACAAATAAAGTAAATAGGTAAATATATGATTTCATTATAAGGTTGTAAAATTATCATCGACTCATGGCTAAAATTAATAATGCCTAAAACATAGTAATACAAATAAAGCGGTTGCTAAAGCGAAAAAGAATATGCTGCATAAATTACACATGAAAATATCAAAGAATTGCAATGTCAACCTTAATAAATTTATCCTATGTTGTATAAAATTTTTCTGCAAAACCACTATTCAGTGTATTTGCAATATAGCTTTCCCTTTAAAAGTTGGGAATGAAGCACGACATGAAGAAATATCAATACCAGCAACCTCCATAGCGTTACATACGCATTCTGGTACGTCACCTTTAGGAAACTACGACAAAATGAGATCCATACATATGTAATAATACATCAGGAATCAAGGAATTAATATCAATACCACCATAGCCTTTTTCCTCGAATGAACATGAAGAATTCTATCTTACATCACTTGAAGAACCGTTTCTTTCTCTGTAGAATAACAAGTATTAGAGCGATGAGATCACATTCCACTTAGGTTTAAAATGTAAAATGCTAGCTGCATTGGCAGTGCCAACATCACATTATCAAAAACTCCATACACTACATCAAAAACTGGGAATCATACCAAGCAATTATCACTATATTTTGATATATCAGAATGTTTCAAGTTAACTAAATTTGTGCTTTACAATAATTTCTATGTTGGTCAAGTTTACAAAAAAAATAAGACTTGTGTATGATGACAACAATTTTATAATAGAATGAAGTTTTGGATCATGTGTTGGAAACATGCAATTGGATCACGGAGGTGAAAAACTACCTCATGGAGAAAATAATTTTATATTGTTAAATGAGCTAAAGGAGACTGCACTGTGAAGAGAGTGTGGGAAACGGTGTAGTACTATTGTGAATGGATCTTAAGGCTACTTTAACACTAGAGGGCGGGTGAATAGTGTTTTATAACTTATATGGAAATTTTCTAACTTATTTAAGATTTAAACTCAAACACAGATAATCGATCATAAATATATATTTACAGACAGTCACAGATATATAAATGTAGTAAAAGTAAAAGAGATGACACCAAGAGTTTTTATATTGATACGAATTAACCAATCCTACATCCAGTCCTGTATAGTGTACGTACAAATATCTTTTCCAGTGACTACTCTAAAAGGTAGCAAGCAAACCAGAATACAGTCTAGATATCAAAGCAACGAGAGACACCCTCTTGATTTACGAGTTCAGGGTATAGTCTCCTGATTTAATCGGGCAACAAGATCACCCAATTGATTTGGCCGGGCTACAAGCACACCCACTTGATTTGAATGGGAAACAAGCACACCCACTTGATTTGAAAAGCAAACAAGCACACCCACATAAATAATAGTAGAGAGTTATTGATTCCAAATACAAACAGTTTTACTTTGGATATAAAATATTCTATAGCCCTTTGATAGTTCTTTGATTTTTGAATTGATGAAATAATACTTTCAAATCAGTAAGTAGATTGTAGAGAATGAATAAATGTAACAAAGTAGAAATTGAATTTGAATGAATTCTAAGAGTATAGAGAGTGGATTTTGTGAAATACATAACGAGAATTTGGAGCAAGAAGAAAGTAGAGAAAGATAAAATTCATTTTCCAGTCCCATTTATATAGTGTATGAAGGGATGTGTCTATTCGCGGAGAGTTGTAATCAAAAATCACAACTATTCAAAATTCAAAAGGCATCTCCCCAACGTTCTATTTGTTGACATACATAGGTAGCTTATGTCGACATTGTGAGAAATGCGGATTATGGATCTTAAGGCTCGAATAAACACTAGAGGGGGAGGGGTGAATAATGTTTTAAGAATTTACTAATTCTTTTTGAGTGGATATTAATTTGAACACAAATGTATGCAATATTCAGACATAGATATAATCACAGAATCAAACACAGATGCAAATATAAAGTAAAAGCAGTAAAGGAAAGAACACACCGGAATTTATACTGGTTCGGAGTTACCCTACATCCAGTCCCGCAACACAAGTACGGATTTCCTTTCAAAATCAATTCTTACAATTACACCCTCGATTTCAAGGCCACGAGGTACACCACTCCAGATTCACAATCCTCTGGGTAGAGATACTTGATTTTACGGGCAACAAGTTCACCCAATTGATTTCCTAGGCTACAATCACACCTTCCCTCACTTGATTGATTTTCCAGGCTACAATCACACCTTTTCTCGCTCGATTGATTACAAAGAAGCCTATAACTCTGAATAGCACTGGGATCTTGTTGAGATAGTCATAGAGAATCAAACCAGAGATGATCTAGTTAGATTCAATGGTGATTTCGGCAGAGTAATAGTAAAAATATATATAAAGAAATGTGGAAGAAGAAGAGGAGTGAAATCAAAAAATTATGAATATATAAATTCGTTTAAAACATCCCCTATTTGTAGTAGAACAACAACCATGTCCATTCGGGAAAGGATATGACGAATAGACACTTCCTTTGAAATTCAAACTTTTGGAATCAACTGCCATCATGTCGACATGGGTACCTAGGGGTTGTCGACATGCCTAAGGTATTTTTGATAATTTGTTTTTCTTTTGAAAATAACTTCTATCTTATATTAAAACTATTTTAAACTTTATAAATATACTATAGTTAAAATACATAAATAAGTACAGAGAATAATATTTTGGTATATATAAAATTTTACTATAATTTCATATTTAAATCTTAAATATAAATATTAAAAGTTAAGTACATTATAATTATAGATAGTTTAAAACCAAGGATAATTTTGATATTAAAAATAAAGATTATTTTGAGGCTAAAAGTATTTAAAACCAGGATAGATGTTTTTGATTTAAAAGGGAAGATTTTGAAATCATTTTGAAAACAAGATATGATTTTGTAAAACATTTGAATAAAAGTTAGTGGATACAAAACGATGTTCCACTAGATTTTTCGTAGGTTCCATCCTACTTAGGGTTCCATCCCTCTAACAAGCTCGAAGTGGATTTCATTCCACGAATAAAATGGATTTTAAGATGTCAGTGCTTTTCTAGGAGTTTTAGCATAATTCTAGACTCGATACTTATCTTATACTATTGAAATCTTGAACTCTTGATATCTTGATACTCATGAGTCTTGAATCTTGATGTCTTCGATCTTGAGTCTCTATACTGTACAGTCTTCATTCTCAGTACCTGCATGTTTATATCCTGCATATGCATATATATCTAAACTATAATGTTAGTATTTATATTTTATAACAAGTCCTAAGGTTGTTGTCATCAAAACCATTCTTTTCAAGGACTAACAATCTCCCCCTTTTTGATGATGACAACCTTTGTTTATAAAATATTACTTCTATCCTAATAACTCCCCTTAAAACTAATAACTCCTCCTTAATCTATGCTTAACTATCCTATTTTATACTTCTCCCCCTTTGTCATCAACAAAAACAAACTAACTCCAAACTATATAACTCCCCCTTATTCTTGTACTAAAGTACCTGCATTAAAATATATAATGGAGTATATAATAGATAAATTAAGATATAATTATACTGATAGACATGATGACTAATCAAAGATCATATAAATATCAATGTATATTTATACAGATTATGTTTTGCACACCAATTATCAATCCATACCAAATCAAATCAAATCAAGTCAAATCAATCCAAGCAATCAATTCAAATCAAATAAAACAATCAAATAAAATCAAACATTACGAGGAACTTCCACCCATCCTTCTTCTCCAAATATTGGACCTGCTTTAATGGCATCCCAATTTTCATTGTCATTGGTGAGAGAGACTGAAGGATGTGCTTCATTATCATCTTTGTGTAGGGAGGAAATCATCCATCGAATTGCATCGAAATGCTTTGTGAGGAATGCAGATTACAGATCTTAAGGGTAGGAATAACAATAGAGGGGGGGGGGGGGGGTGAATAGTGTTTATAAGAAATTACTAAATCTTTTTGAGTTTAAGTTAATTTGAACACAAATGTATGAAATATTCAGACACAGATATAATCACAGAAATAAACACAGATACAGAAATAAAGTAAATGCAGTAAAGGAAAGAACGCACCGGATTTTATACTGGTTCGGAGTTACCCTACATCCAGTCCCGCACAACTAAGTACCGATTTCCTTTCAAAAGCAATTCAACAATTACAACCCTCGATTTCAAGGCCATGAGGTACACCCTCCAGAATCACAATCCTCTGGGTAGAGATACTTGATTTCCGAGCAACAAGTTCACCCAATTGATTTCTCAAGGCTACAATCACACCTTTTCTCACTTGATTGATTTCCAAGGCTACAATCACACCTTTTACTCTATTGATTACAAAGAAAGCCTATAACTCTGAATAGCACTGAGGATCTTGATGAGATAGTGACAGAGAATCAAACCAGAGATGATCTAGTTAGATTCAATGTTGATTTCGGCAGAGTGATGATAGGATTTTGAATAAGAAAATGTGGAAGAAGAAGAGAAGTGAAAAACCAGAAAATCTATATGCAAATTCGTTGAAACTAACCCCTATTTATAGAAGAACAACAGCCATGTCCATTCGTGAAAGGTTATGGCGAATAGACACTTCTTTTGAAATTCAAATTTTTGAATCTAACTGTCACTATGTCGACATGGGGTACTAAGGCATGTCGACACCCCAAAGCATTTTTTGAAGATTTGATTTTCTTTGAAAATAACCTTTATCTTATATTAAAAACTATTTAAACTTTATAAATATACTTGACTACAGATAAAATACATAGATAAATATAGAGAATAATATATATAAAATTTTACTATAATTTTATATTTAAATCTAAGTATAAATATATTATAATTAAAAGATAGTTTAAAACAAATGAAGTTTAAAACAAGAGTTTAACAAAAACAAAGAATATTTTAAGGCTAAAACATCTTTTTGAAAATCATTTGAAAAGATAATTTTTAAGGCTAAAACATTTTGAAAAGTAGTTTTGAAAATCATTCTGAAGTAGTTTTGAAAATCATTTTGAAGTAGTTTTGCAAGCTTCTTCCTGCAGAATATCTCATCACATCAGGACTCGAGAACTTATACAAAACCAAGATGTTCGTGGGTTTGTAAGCCACTTGTCGTAGGTTTGTAAGCTACTTGTCGTGGGTTTGTAAGCCACTAAAAAGGTAGAAATGGGTTCCATCCCAAAAGAAAAATGGAGTGAAGATTTCAGTGCTATTATGAAGTTTTAACATAATTCTAGACTCAATACTTATCTTGAAATCTTGAACTCTTGATAATCTTGATATTCTTGATACTCATGAGTCTTCAATCTTGATACCTTGAATCTCTATACTGTACAGTCTTCAATCTTGATACCTGCATGGTTAAATCCTGCACATACATATATATCTAAACTATAATGTTAGTATTTATATTTTATAATCTTATTCTAAGGTTGTTGTCATCAAAACCATCAACTCTTGGACTAACAATCTCCCCCTTTTTGATGATGACAACCGTTGTTTATAAAATATTACTTCTATCCTAATAACTCCCCTTAAAACTGATAACTCCCCCTTAATCTACGCCTAACTCTTCTATTTTATATTTCTCCCCCTTTGTCATCAACAAAAACAAACTAACTCTAAACTATATAACTCTTAGTCTAATATCCTATATGATGATAGTGTTATCATACATAATCAATACTTACTTGTAAACCTAAAACTTAGTCCTAAACCACTAACATTCCTAACCAAGTACCTATATAATACTTATATATAACATATATAGGAATCATATATAAGAACACACAATATATATATATATATATGTTTATATTTACATTTTCGTACAACATGACAAATATACACATAACGATGAAAAACGAAAAAGAAGCAACTACTGAGTATCTTTGACAATTGGAGATCTATGGATCGAACAATTTGGATAATGGAAACAAAAATTTCCACGTTGTTCAACCAAGTTTCCGTCCTTGTCAAAACATACTTCACCAACGCAAATGACTTTGTCGTTGTCTTCCGCATGCTCTTCTTCCATTGGTTCTTCTTCTTCTTCTTCACTTTCCTCTTGTTCATGATCTCCTGAAGAGTCCTCGTCAATCAAGATTGGATTAGCATGATTGTCCATTAGAAATTTTTGCAAATTTCTAAGGATTTTCCCTTGCCTTTCCTGTTCTTTTGCCATTCGGAGTTGCACTATTTGAATTTCAGTCATTAACTGAATTGCATCCTTCAGAGAATCCTCCATTTTTATCACTCGGACGAGCGTAGTACGTTGGAATGGACCAGAGGTAGGAGAAGGGAACGAAAAGGTTGATTTTATGTTTGATTTGGAAGAGGAGGCCATTGATAAATTGATTTCAGAAGATAGAACAGAAAGAGAACAGAGAGAATGAAGAAAATTTCGAAAATAAGAAGAATATATAACCAATTATTTGAATTTTGGTGGGAAAATTTTTAAAAACGTTATATGTCGACATGGGTATAGGGGGGATGTCGACATGGTTCTCAATATTTTTACTATTTGATTTATTTTGATTTAATTTTTAATTATACTTTGTTATTTATATTTTATATTTCAGTTAATGAACAAATACCAATTCTCTTCTTAATTTAGTAAATGTAGATTCATTTAAGGGTTTTGTTAAGATATCAGCAATTTGATTTTCAGAATTGATATAGTCGAGAGTAATTACTTCTCTACTTATATTATCTCTGAGAAAATGGTGTCTGATATCAATATGTTTAGTTCGAGCATGTTGAGTAGTATTTTTGGATAAATTTATTGCACTAGTATTATCACAATAAATTGGTGAATTTGAGATATTTAAACCAAAATCTTTTAAAGTTTGTTGCATATATATTACTTGAGAACAAGCTAAAGCAGCAGAAATATACTCTGCTTCAGTTGTTGATAGAGAAACTGTGTTTTGCTTTTTACTAAACCAGGAAATTAGAGAATGCCCTAAAAAGTGCCAAGTTCCACTTGTACTTTTTCGGTCTGATTTACAACTAGCATAATCAGCATCACAGTAAGATATTAAGTCAAACGAATCATTTTTAGGATAAAATAAGCCATAATCAAAGATGTGTTTAATATATCTTATGATACGTTTTACAGCTTTTAAGTGGGTCTCTTTAGGTTGGGATTGATACCTTGCACAGAGACAGACACTATGCATGATATCAGGTCTACTCCCAGTGATATAGAGTAGTGATCCAATCATTCCTCTATATAATTTTTGATCTACATCATTCGAGAGATCTTATTTACTAAGGTACTCATTGGTTGCCATGGGAGTGGGTTTTCCACTCACAGTAGTCAAACCAAATTTGCTAACTAGGTCTTTAGCATATTTTTCTTGACTAATAAAGATACCATTATCTAATTGTTTTATTTGTAATCCTAAAAAGAAGTTTAATTCACCCATATGACTCATCTCAAACTCTTTTGTCATTATTTCAGAAAATTCTTTATTCATTTCAAAATTAGTTGATCCAAAAATGATATCGTCTACGTATACTTGTACTAGTTGAATATCATTTTTATTTCTTTTAATAAAAAGAGTATTATCTACTTTACCTATTTCAAAATTTGATTGTAACAAGTAAGATCTTAGTCTATCATACCAGGCTCTAGGAGCTTGCTTTAGACCATATAGAGCTTTCTTAAGTTTGTAAACATGATTTGGAAATTTATCATTTTCAAAAAGTGGTGGTTGTTCAACAAATACTTCTTCTTTTACAAAACCATTTAAAAATGCACTTTTAACATCCATTTGAAATAATTTGAAATTATTATGATTTGCGAAAGCAAATAGAATCCTAATGGCTTCTAATCTTGCTACGGGGGCAAAGGTTTCATCAAAATCTATTCCTTCTTCTTGACAATAACCTTGAGCGACTAACCCGGCTTTATTTCTAACAACCTCTCCTTGTTCATTCATTTTATTTTTATAAACCCATTTAGTTCCAATTATTGTTTTATTTTCAGGTCTAGGAACAAGTTCCCAAACATCATTTCTAGTGAATTGATTTAATTATTCTTGCATAGCCAAAATTCATGAATCATCAGTTAATGCTTCTTCTGGATTTTTGGGTTCAATAGTTGATATAAAAGCTACATTACTCATTTGACTTAGTTGGTTTCTAGTTTTAACGACAGATTGCATATCTCCAAGTATATTTTCTATAGGGTGATCTTTTAAAAGTTTAATCCTTTTATTAGGATGATTTAATTCATTATTAATTTCAGTTGACTCTTGGTTTTGAGTGATTAAATCCTCTTCATTATTTATTTCTTCAAAAATTTTGAAATTTTCATCAAATGAAACATGCATTGTTTCTTCGATGGTATTAGTTCTTAAATTAAATACTCTGTATGCTTTACTTCTATTAGAGTATCCGATAAAGATACCTTTGTCGGATTTAGGATCAAATTTATCTAAGTTATCTTTTGTATTTAAAATAAAACATTTACTTCCAAAAATTCTAAAATAAGTTACCTTAGGTTTCTTTGAGTAAATAAGTTCACAAGATGTCTTATCAGTTAAAGGTCTAATTAAAATTCTATTTAAAATATAACAGGCGGTAGCAACTGCTTCTGCCCAAAAGTACTTTGGTAAATTACTATCAGAAAGCATAGTTCTCGCACACTCTTGAATCATCCTATTTTTACGTTCTACTACTCCGTTTTGTTGTGGAGTTCTTGGAAATGAAAAATTGTGAATTATTCCCTTTTTATTGCAGAATTCTTCAAACTTTTCATTTTCAAATTCACCACTGTGATCACTACGGATGGTTATAATTTTTTGAGAAAGTTGATTTTGAACCCTTTTTGAAAAATTCTTAAAATATTCAAAAGTATCAGTTTTATGTTTTAAAAATATTGTCCATGTAAATCTAGAATAATCATCTACAATTACAAAAACATATTTACTATTATTTATTGATAGAATTTGAGATGGCCAAATAGATCAATATGAAGTAATTCAAGAGGTTTTGAAGTAGAAATTATATTTTTTAATTTAAAGGAGCTTTTTCTAAGTTTTCCTAGTTGACATGCATCACATAGACTATCTACTTTAAAATTCATTTTAGGGAGGCCTCTTACTAGATCATGTTTTGACAGTCTAGATAAGAGTTTGAAATTAAAATGCCTAAATCTCTTATGCCAAATCCAAGGGTCACTTGCATTTGCCAAAAGACACAAGTTATCATTTGAAATTTTCATGCTAAGAATATAAATATTCTTTTTCCTAATTCCTTCAAATATTATGGTTGAATTATTATCTTCAATGTGGCACTTATCTTTTTCAAATTTAATTTTATATCCTTTATCGCATAGTTGACTTATACTTAGCAGATTGTGTTTCAGATTCTTAACTAGCAAAACATTAGTAATAGTAGGAGTTTCAGAGTTACCGACTTTGCCGATGCGGTCACATAACCTTTTGAATTGTCTCCAAAGTTAACCAGTCCTCCGTCTTTGTATATTATATCATTCAGCATATCTGGATTCCCAGTCATGTGTCTAGAACATCCACTATCGAGTATCCATTTGTTCTTTTTGATCTGCACAGTTTGTTTGTTCTGGATTGATTCCTCAACTCCCATAAAGCATGATTCCTACACATCAAACAATCTTAGTAGACAACTTGTATTTGAATATTGATTATATGCAGACTCAAGAGACAATGATGATCTGAATATTTCTAAACATGCATTAACAAATTTCTTAAACATAGCCATTTAAAAAAGAAAACTTTTTCAAAAAATCAAATTATGAAACTTTTGAAAACCTTGCTCTAATATCAAATGTGAGGAACGCGGATTACGGATCTTAAGGCTAGGAATAACACTAGAGGAGGGTGAATAGTGTTTATAAGAAATTACTAAATCTTTTTGAGTTTATGTTAATTTGAACACAAATGTATGCAATATTCAGACACAGATATAATCACAGAAACAAACACAGATACAAAAATAAAGAAAATGCAGTAAAGGAAAGAACACACCGGATTTTATACTGGTTCGGAGTTACCCTACATCCAGTCCCACACAACTAAGTACGGATTTCCTTTCAAAAGTAATTCAACAATTACAACCCTCGATTTCAAGGCCACGAGGTACACCCTCCAGAATCACAATCCTCTGGGTAGAGATACTTGATTTCCGGGCAACAAGTTCACCCAATTACTTTCTCAAGGCTACAATCACACCTTTTCTCACTTGATTGATTTCCAAGGCTACAATCACACCTTTTACTCTATTGATTACAAAGAAAGCCTATAACTCTGAATAGCACTGAGGATCTTGATGAGATAGTGACAGAGAATCAAACCAGAGATGATCTAGTTAGATTCAATGTTGATTTCGGCAGAGTGATGATAGGATTTTGAATAAGAAAATGTGGAAGAAGAAGAGAAGTGAAAAACCAGAAAATCTATATGCAAATTCGTTGAAACTAACCCCTATTTATAGAAGAACAACAACCATGTCCATTCGTGAAAGGTTATGGCGAATAGACACTTCTTTTGAAATTCAAATTTTTGAATCTAACTATCACTATGTCGACATGGGGTACTAGGGCATGTCGACATCCCAAAGCATTTTTTGAAGATTTGATTTTCTTTGAAAATAACCTTTATCTTATATTAAAAACTATTTAAACTTTATAAATATACTTGACTACAGATAAAATACATAGATAAATATAGAGAATAATATATATAAAATTTTACTATAATTTTATATTTAAATCTAAGTATAAATATATTATAATTAAAAGATAGTTTAAAACAAATGAAGTTTAAAACAAGAGTTTAACAAAAACAAAGAATATTTTAAGGCTAAAACATCTTTTTGAAAATCATTTGAAAAGATAATTTTTAAGGCTAAAACATTTTGAAAAGCAGTTTTGAAAATCATTCTGAAGTAGTTTTGAAAATCATTTTGAAGTAGTTTTGCAAGCTTCTTCCTGCAGAATATCTCATCACATCAGGACTCGAGAACTTGTACAAAACCAGGATGTTCGTGGGTTTGTAAGCCACTTGTCGTAGGTTTGTAAGCTACTTGTCGTGGGTTTGTAAGCCACTAAAAAGGTAGAAATGGGTTCCATCCCAAAAGAAAAATGGAGTGAAGATTTCAGTGCTATTATGAAGTTTTAACATAATTCTAGACTCAATACTTATCTTGAAATCTTGAACTCTTGATAATCTTGATATTCTTGATACTTATGAGTCTTCAATCTTGATATCTTGAATCTCTATACTGTACAGTCTTCAATCTTGATACCTACATGGTTAAATCCTGCATATACATATATATCTAAACTATAATGTTAGTATTTATATTTTATAATCTTATTCTAAGGTTGTTGTCATCAAAACCATCAACTAATGGACTAACATGCTTTTCTTGTTCCTTGATCATCTGCATTTAACTTAACTCTAAGTGTCGCTGATTATGGAGAATGAAAGAAAGAATATTCTTGAAAGAATTAAGGGTTTCTTCAAGATTCTCAGTCAAATTATGAATTGGATTGGCCATTTTTGAATTTGTGAGAAGAAATATAGATAGAGTAGATAAGAAATGATTTTGAGTGATGAATTCTGGAAGAAATATGTATGTATAGATGTAGGAATTCGTTTGAAATGAATAGACACAAGGTAGTTATTCAAATTTCAAATTTAAAATAAGAAGTCATTTCTGACCAGTACTTGTCGACATGGTGTGTGGGGGGTTGTCGACAGGGGTCAATTCATTTAGATGACTCATTTTGATTTTGTGAATAATTGTGTATATGTATATATTTATATAATATACTAACATTTATTCTGGAGATAAGATAAGCTAGATAACAGAAAGGTAATTCAATTTCATTTCATAATAGAATGATACAACGATTAAACATTAAGAACTACACGAACATTCAAATCAAATCATACTAAAACAATACAACATGATATGAAAAGGTAGAGCTAGTTAGATGATGACGAAGATGAAGATAATCCAAGTTTCTTGCTAACTTTGGAGAAAAACTTGTTCATCTTGGATGACATTTTATCCAATTTCTTACTAACGGACCGTTTAAGAATCCTTTGATTTTCAACAATAGTCTTTTGATTTTTGAGTAAGGTTTTGTTGGTTGGATTAGAGGGATAATCAATACTTTCCAAGGATGTTTCACCTTCTTCTTCTTCTTCTATTTCCATTTCATCCCCTTCTTCTTCTTCTTCTTCTTCTTCTTCCTCTTCCATTTCTTCATGAGCCAAACGCTCTTCCTTTTCGGCAAGAGTCTCATATGATTGAAAAACATATGGAATTTTCATAAGGGAAATGTTTGAGTGATTAAAAACTTTCCTTGAAACAAATTCTTTTCTTTTGAAATCTACTCCAAAATAATGAAAAATCCGAGTGAGATAGATTCCATGATATAAAGTATTTTCACCCATATCAAGATTTTTGGGACGAAGTTCATCCAAAATAACTTGTGCCCAATTAATATTATAATTTCCAAAATAGCAAAAAGTGCTTTGCAAACTTTTGAAGTTGGATTGTTAAAACTTCCCGATCTTGGGGTCAAAGTATGTTGTAAAAGAAGATTAACAATTCTTGCTTTTGGTCGAAAATTTCGATTTTTGAATTCAAAGTTTTCATCTCCTTCAAAACTGTGATGAAATGTCTCACGATCATTTTCATCGATTTTAAAACTAGAAAGATCCATTCCCGTGCTTTTGCAATTGAGAATGGTACCCAAAATATCACAATTTAAAATGATTCTAGTGCCTTTGACACTACTCCAAATTTCATCATTATTTCCATTATAAAATCCATGGTTGAGATTTGCATAGAAAATTTTAACAAGATTTGGATAACAAACAAAATCATTTTGTGAAGCATCAACAAGACTAAGAATTTGGTTGTTTACAAAAAGTGAATCGATTTCATAAGAAGAGAAATCTTGAAATATAGCAAATTTTCCGGGATGGACTTTTCCATAGTTAGCATAGTTGATATATTCTTTTATAGCCTCCGGATTATTGAAGAGTTGCTTTTTCATGTTTCTGGAAAGTCTCATTGTGGAGGGGTTGCTTGAAGAAGCCATTAGAGTAGAGAGTAGAGAGCTTGAAATTTTTAAATAAGAGTTTGAATTTGAAAATGAAAATGAAAAGTTGTGATATGAGATAGTAAATAAATAGATTCCCAAAGGACAGGTTCTCTGGTCAAAAGATGACTTTTCAGAATCTTGAATGAAGTGAAAAGATGGAGGGATATTCAAACATTTGAATTCAAATTTCTATACCCTTATCGACAACGTATGGGGGACCATGTCGACAGGTGTCTCTGAATTTTCATGATTTATTTCTTTTAAGTATTCTAATATATATATATATATATTTATTATTTTTAATGACTATATATATATATTTGAAATTATAGTATATTGCATAAAATATTATGATACTATTTTTTTAAAATAAAAATAATAAAATAATAATAAATATAATAAAATAATAATAAAAATTTAAAATTCAAACGACACACCAATTCAAAATCAATCAATCAATCATTCAATCCTAAGCATGCAATTTCAACCAATGTATTGTAAACGTGTACCTTTTTCTGAGTTCGTTTTTCTGAATTCATCGGAGTCATGAACTGCCGTGAAACACATATTTGAATTATCTGTCTTTTGATCATCATCGCTCGAGGATGAGTCTGAGTCATCTAGAGTGGCGGTAAATGCATGTTTTCGTTTCTTTGCGGATTCATTGTTTATAGGAAGATTTTGCTTATCTGGATGCGGATAGTCTCTTTTGATATGGCCTGGTTCGTCACAGTTGAAACATTTGATATAGTTTGGCACTATATTCTGATTACCAGAGTTCTTATAGTTGTTTCTCTTGAGATTATTCATCTTTCTGTATTTCAGGAATTTCCGAAAGTTCTTGGTCATAAAGGCTATCTCTTCATCGTTATCGCTGTTTGAGTCTGATCCATCGGTCAATGCATTGAATGCAATTGATTTCTTTTCAGATGCTTTGCTTTCTCTTCTCCCAATCATTTGGACTTCAAACGACATTAGATTTCCAATTAATTCTTCTATCTTTAAGGTACTGATGTCATTTGCCTCTTCGATCGCAAGTGTCTTTTGATCCCATTCTGGAGTAAGATAATTTAAGATTTTTCTGACTTGATCTTCTTCCGAAAATACCTTTCCCAAAGATATGAGAGAATGTACAGTATCCTGAAATCTACTATACATATCTGAAATAGACTCATTAGGAATCATTTTAAATAATTGAAACTGATTTGTGAGCATGGGAATTTTGGTCTGTTTAACTTTGCTTGTTCCTTCGTGAGTAACTTGCAAAGTTTTCCAGATTTTATATGCAGACTTACAAACTGACACTCTATTAAATTCATTCCTATCAAGTGAACAAAACAGAATATTCATAGCTTTAGAGTTATTTTGTGCGACTGTCTTTTCCTCAGCAGTCCATTGTGCAAAATCAGTTATGGGTACAAAATATTCAGTCTGTGTGATATTCCAAGTGTCTAGTCCTACTGATTGTAAATATATTTTCATCCTACATGCCCAATATGCATAGTTACTGCCATTAAAAAGTGGTGGTCTGACAGTAGACTGACCTTCTACAAATGAACTAGTGTTGGTAGTAACAGCAGTACCAGTGTTGGTAGCCATTTTGAAAATTTTCAAAATTCAGATTATGAAACTTTGAAATCCTTGCTTTGATACCAAATGTGAGAAATGCGGATTATGGATCTTAAGGCTAGAATAAACACTAGAGGGAGGGTGAATAGTGTTTTAAGAATTTACTAATTCTTTTTGAGTTTATATTAATTTGAACACAAATGTATGCAATATTCAGACACAGATATAATCATAGAATCAAACACAGATGCAAATATAAAGTAAAAGGAGTAAAGGAAAGAACACACCAGATTTTATACTAGTTCGGAGTTACCCTACATCCAATCCCGCAACACAAGTACGGATTTCCTTTCAAAATCAATTCTTACAATTACACCCTCGATTTCAAGGCCACGAGGTACACCACTCTAGATTCACAATTCTCTGGGTAGAGATACTTGATTTTACGGGCAACAAGTTCACCCAATTGATTTCCTAGGCTACAATCACACCTTCTCTCACTTGATTGATTTTCCAAGCTACAATCACACCTTTTCTCGCTCGATTGATTACAAAGAAGCCTATAACTCTGAATAGCACTGGGATCTTGTTGAGATAGTGATAGAGAATCAAACCATAGATGATCTAGTTAGATTTAATGGCGATTTCGGCAGAGTAATAGTAAAAATATATATAAAGAAATGTGGAAGAAGAAGAGGAGTGAAATCAAAAAATTATGAATATATAAATTCGTTTAAAACATCCCCTATTTGTAGTAGAACAACAACCATGTCCATTTGGGAAAGGATATGACGAATAGACACTTCCTTTGAAATTCAAACTTTTGGAATCAACTGCCATCATGTCAACATGGGTACCTAGGGGTTGTCGACATGCCTAAGGTATTTTTGATAATTTGTTTTTCTTTTGAAAATAACTTCTATCTTACATTAAAACTATTTTAAACTTTATAAATATACTATAGTTAAAATACATAAATAAGTACAGAGAATAATATTTTGGTATATATAAAATTTTACTATAATTTCATATTTAAATCTTAAATATAAATATTAAAAGTTAAGTACATTATAATTATAGATAGTTTAAAACCAAGGATAATTTTGATATTAAAAATAAAGATTATTTTGAGGCTAAAAGTATTTAAAACCAGGATAGATGTTTTTGATTTAAAAAGGAAGATTTTGAAATCATTTTGAAAACAAGATATAATTTTGTAAAACATTTGAATAAAAGTTAGTGGATACAAAACGATGTTCCACTAGATTTTTCGTAGGTTCCATCCTACTTAGGGTTCCATCCCTCTAACAGGCTCGAAGTGGATTTCATTCCACGAATAAAATGGATTTTAAGATGTCGGTGCTTTTCTAGGAGTTTTAGCATAATTCTAGACTCGATACTTATCTTATACTATTGAAATCTTGAACTCTTGATATCTTGATACTCATGAGTCTTGAATCTTGATGTCTTCGATCTTGAGTCTCTATACTGTACAGTCTTCATTCTCAGTACCTGCATGTTTATATCCTGCATATGCATATATATCTAAACTATAATGTTAGTATTTATATTTTATAACAAGTCCTAAGGTTGTTGTCATCAAAACCATTCTTTTTAAGGACTAACAGACATATCCATGTATTTTTGAAAAACAGAAACACTTTAAATGTGTCACAAAATTCTGAAGTCTTGTAAATTTATTTAAACATAGTTTTAAATACTTTAATATATAAAACTCTTATAAAATACTTATAGAAATATTTTTGAAAATAAAATAAATGTTTTGAATAATAAAATAAATATAAAGTTAATAATTCGATAAGAGAGCAAAGAACAGATGGTTACTATCTAAGGACTTTGACAATTTATTCCAATGTATACTAACTATAAATTATAGTCTTGAACTCTTCATGTATTTGTCTTTAAGCTCATGAGTCTTTAAATATCTCGACCATCTCTGAATCCTGATCTCTAGCCTTTTTACTAATCAGTTTTCAAACATGATTATTTTGTTCTTGTATTAACTTGTGTAATATTCTATAAAATATTATGTACAACTTGGAAAATCGTCAGTATATTTATATGGTTATTGTCATAAAAATCAATATCTATGATATTAACAATCTCCCCATTTTGATGATGACAACCATGTAAATATATTTATTATAAAATATAATGTAACTCCCCTAAAATTGGTTAACTTCCCTTATTTTGTATAACTCCCCCTTAGTATATGCATATATTATATTTTATATTTTTCTCCCACTTTATCATCAACAAAAAATGGGTGAAAGAAAATAAACTCTCCTTGAATATGATATATGTATGTGATAATGTTGTATATAGAATCAGAATCAATAATAACCGAATAGTAATATTTTAGAGAAATAACTATATATATACAATCTATAATTACATCTGTTTTAATCGTATATATTTGAGACATATCATTCAAACCAAACCATATTATCAATCCAAGTCAAACACAACTTACATAAGTTATAAATACAAATCAAACGATGCGATCAAATTCAAACAACCCTAAACAAATAAGCAAAACTAAAATGAAGACAAACCCAAACCATTTATTATTATTACATTTTTAATGATTTGATTTAACTATAAGAGATTTGTGAATAGAACAATTTGGACAGTGAAGACATAAATTCCCTTTCTATTCTACCAAATTGCCATGAGCATCGTAATGGATCGCTCCTATGCAACGAACCCTATCTTCCTCTTCATCCTCACCAATATCCTTTTCTTCTTCCACTTTATCCTCTTGATTCAAAGGATTATGAACTTTAAGATTTATTTGAGAATCCTCCATGATGATGATTGGATTTGCTTCATTATCTAAAGCATGCTTTTGTAGATTCCTCAATATTCTCCCTTGCCTATCTTACTTATTTTTTAAATGAATTTGCAAGACTTCTATTTCAGTAAGCATGGTGAGAACATGCTTTAATTCCTCTTCAATTTTGCCGAGTTTGGAGAATAAGAAATCATGAAAGGGGCAAGATTCTTATCTAGGCCATTTGGAGGATGGATCCATTTTTAATTATTTTATTTTGAGTTTTTAGGAAGAAGATGATGAGAAAATGGGTCTGGAGTCGAAATTTGGTGGTTATATAGTTGGATTTTAAAATTTAACACAAGGAGGGAAAGGCAGTTTTTTTCTAAAAATGGCCAGGTATGTCGACATATACTACCTAGGTATGTCGATATATACAGGATATTTTTCCCTTTCAATTTTTCCTTTTAATTTGTAAATAAAAGTTATTATTTTAAATTTCTGTGAATGAACATATTAAAAATTCTATTCTTAATTTAATGAAGGTATTTTGTGCTACTGGTTTTGTTAAAATATCGGCTATTTGATTTTCTGTATTTAAAAATTCTAGTGTAATAATTTCTTTATTTACTTTTTCTCTTAGGAAGTGGTGTCTTATATCTATATATTTTGTTTTGGCATGATGTTTTGGATTTTTAGATAAATTTATTGCATTAGTATTATCACAATATATTGTGATTGTTTTAAATTTAAACTAAAATCTCTTAGAGTTTATTGCATATTAATAACATATGAATAAGCTAATGCTGCTGAAATATATTCTGCCTCTGTTGTAGATAGGGATACAAAAATTTTCTTCTTACGGAACCAAGATACAAGCGAGTGTCCTAGAACGTGATAGATTCCACTCGTACTTTTTCGGTCAGATTTGCATCCAGTATAATCAACATCACTATATGATAATAATTCAAATGAATCTTCTTTTGGATAGAAGTCCCTAGTCTAATGTGTTAACATATCTTAAGATGCGTTTTACAGCTTTAAGATGTGTCTCCTTTGGTTGTGACTGATATCTTGCACACAGACATACACTATTCATGATATTGGGTCTACTAGCTATGATACAGAGTAAAGATCCTATCATACCTCTATATGGTTTTTGATCTACATCTTTTGAATTGTCTTCCTTAGTAAGTTTCTCACTAGTTGTCATGGGTGTTGGTTTACCGTTTATGTTAGACATTCCAAAGTTCTTTACTAAATCTTTAGCATATTTTTCTTGACTTATAAATATTTCATTGTTTAGTTGTCTAATTTGTAAACCTAGAAAGAATATTAATTCTCCCATGTGACTCATTTCAAATTCTTTAACCATTATATAAGAAAATTCTTTATGTAATTGTTCATTTCTTGACCCAAAAATAACACGTCTACATATATTTGTATAAATTATTGTTGACTCTTTTTGTAAATAACGTAGCATCTACTTTGCCTGGTTCAAAATTAGATTGAATTAAGTATGATTTGAGCTCTTGTACCAAGCTCTAAGTGCTTATTTTAAACCATATAATGCATTTTTTAATTTATAAACATGATTAGAGAGTTTTTCATCTTCAAGTAGCGGGGGTTGTTCAACATAAACATCTTCTTTAATAAACCATTTAAAGATGCACTTTTGACATCCATTTGAAGTAATTTAAAATTATTTTGCAAAAGCTAATAAAATTCTTATGCCTTCTAATCTGGCTACAAGGGCAAAAGTTTCATCAAAGTTTATTCCTTCTTCTTGGTTATATCATTGTGAAACTAAATGTGCGTTATTTCTTATGACTTCTCCTTGTTCATTTAATTTATTTCTATTACCCATTTAGTTCCAATTACAGATTGATTTTTTGGTCGTGAAACTAATTTCCAACGTCATTTCGAGTGAACTATTTGGTTCTTTTAACATGGCAAGAATCCATGAATCATCTAATGATGCTTCTTTGGATTTTTAGGTTCGTTGGTTGAGATAAATGCTACATTACTAATTTTATTTAGTTGATTTCTAGTTCTTACAACTGATTCTATACTTCATATAATATTTTCCTTAGGATGGTCATTCAAATTTTTTGTTCTTTTACTTGGATTTGAATCATCAATATTATTATTTTCATTGTTAGTATTTTCATTACTTGTAGTTCCATTATTCTCACTCGGATTGAGATTTTCTTCCTCATCGTTACTTTTGTTGGCTATGTTAAAATTTTCATGTAAAGTTTCTTCAATAGTGTTGGTTCTAGTATTAAAAACTCTATAGCCCTTACTTCTGTTTGAATAACCAATAAATATACCTTTATCCGATTAAGCATCAAATTTACCTAGATCATCTTTTGTATTTAATACAAAACATTTACTACCAAAAAATTTAAAATAAGATCCTTTAGGCTTTTTATCAAAAATAAGTCATAAGGTCTTTTCTTAGTTAAATGTCTTATTAAAATTCTATTCAAAATATAACATGCTGTAGCAATTGCTCCAGCCCAAAAAATTTTAGGTAAATTATTGTCATTTAGCATGGTCCTAACACATTCTTGTATAGTTCCATTTTTACATTCTACAACTCCATTTTGTTGAGGAGTTCTAGGAAAAGAAAAGTTACGTATAATTCCTTTCTTATTACAAAAGTGTTCAAAATTTTCGTTTTCGAATTCTTCTCCATGATCAATTCGTATTGTTTTAATTTTAATTGACTTTTGTTTTTAAATTCTCTTAGTGAAAATTTTAAAATTTTCAAATACATCACTTTTATATTTAAGGAATATTGTCTAATTATATCTTGAAAAATCATCTACTATTACAAAAACATATCTATTGTGATTTTTGATTGAACTTGTGATGGTCCAAAAAGATCTAAGTGAAGGAGTTCTAAAGGATGTGTAGTCGAAATCATATCTTTTGATTTAAATGAACTGTTATGAAGTTTTCTGAGTTGGCAAGCATCACATAGGTTATTGACACTAAAACTCATTTTTGGAAGACCTTGACACGTTCGTATCTGACTACTTTGGATAGATGTTTAAAATTCAAATGATCAAATCGTTTGTGCCAAATCCAAGGATTATTAGATTCGGCCAAAAGACAGATATTACCATTTGACACTTTCATACTCAAAATGTAAATGTTACATTTCCTAACTCCTTCAAAAATAATTCTAGAGTTATTATCCTCAATGTGGCAAATGTCTTTTTCAAACTTAATATTGAAACTCTTATCACATAACTGACTAACACTAAGCAGATTATATTTTAAATTTCTTCCTAGCAAAACATTAGAAATAATAGGAGTTTTAGAGTTACGGACGTTGCCGATGCCGACGACATATCCTTTTGATTTATCTTCGAAGTTAAATGTTCCACCATTTCTATAAATAATATCCTTTAAGATCTCTGGATTTCCAGTCATGTGTCTTGTGCATCCACTATCTAGTATCCATTTATCCTTCTTGATTTATGATGTATAGTTATCAGGTGTCTCTTCAATATCTGTCATATAACATACATGTTCTTGCAAATTTACTTTATACACTTCCAAATGATCAAGTGACTTTTCAATATTATTAGTTCCTAATCTATAGAGGGAACCATAAGGATTTTACAACTTTGTTTTTCTTTAAAAATGTTAGGAAATGTACTACTAGTGTTATTAGCCATTTATACTTTTCAAAAATCAAATAACAAGTTTTTGAAAACCTAATACTCTGGTACCAAATGTAGGAAACGGTGTAATACTATTGTGAATGGATCTTAAGGCCACTTTAGCACTAGAGGAGGGTAAATAGTGTTTTATAACTTATATGGAATTTTTATAACTTATTTCAAGATTTAAATTCAAACGCAGATAATTGGTCAAAAATATATATTAATATATAGTCACAAATATATAATTGCAGTAAAGGTAAAGTAAAAGTAAGAGAGATGACACCAGAAGTTTTTACATTGGTTTAGATTAACAAATCTTTTGTCCAGTCCTGTATAGTGTATGTAAGGATTTCTTTTCAAATGCCTACTTTAAACTGGTAGCAAGCAAACCAGCATACAGTCTCGATTTCAAGGCAACAAGATACAACCCTCCTGATTTATGAGTTCAGGGTAGACTCTCTTGATTTAATCGAGTGACTAGATCACCTACTTGATTTGATCGGGCTACAAACACACTCACTTGATTTAAACGGGCAACAAGCACACCCCCTTAATTTGAACGTGCAATAAGTGCACCCAGACAAATAACAGTTCCAAACAAGCAGTTGTACTCTGGATAAAAAATATCCTATAGACCTTTTGATAGCTCTTTGGTCTTTGAATTAATGAGAGAATACTTTCAAATCAGTAAGTAGATTATAGAGAATAAATGTAGTAAAGTAGAGATTGAATTTGATGAATTTGAAGAGTATAAAGAGTGGATTTTGTGAAATATATAATTGGAGTAAGAAGATAGTAGAGAATGTAGTTAATAAAATTCGTTTCCCAGTCCCCTTTATACATTGTATGAAGGGATGAGTCTATTCGCGAAAAGATGTAACCAAAAATCACAACTATTCAAAATTCAAAAGGCATCTCTCTAACGGTCTATATGTTAACATACATAGGTAGCCTATGTCGATATATCCATGTATATTTTTTAAAACAGAAACACTTTAAATGTGTTGCAAAATTCTGAACTCCTGTAACTTTACTTAAACACAGTTTTTAAATACTTTAATATATAAAAATCTTCTAAAATATTTGTAGAAATATTTTTGAAAATAAAATAAATGTAAAATAAATAATTTGATAAGAGAGTGTTCAAAGAACAAATGGTTACTATCCAAGGACTTTGACAGTTTATTCTAATGTATACTAACTATAAATTATAGTCTTGAACTCTTTATGTCTTTTTCTTTAAATTCATGAGCCTTCAAATATCTTGATCATCTCTGAACCTTGATCTTTGGTCTTTTTACTAATCAGTCTTCAAACACGACTATCTTGTTCTTGTATAAACCTATATAATATTCTGTAAAATGTTATGTACAACTTGGAAAATCATCAGTATCTATATTTATATGGTTGTTGTCATCAAAATAAATATCCATGGTATTAATAGAGAGTTAGCTATATAATACTTCTTTTGGACAAAAATAACCATGCTGTGATTAGATTATGACAAAATTCGAGGGGTATAATCCTCATTCACAGTAACTATTTGTTTAGTCTAACCATAGAACTTATTTTTGTCCTTATACCTCAATAGTTCGGCAAGGTATATCACATTCATTACTAAAATTATCCATGCCTGACCCATATGATTATAAGTTCAGATAAGGGTAAGTATGTGATTTACTGTTTCATGTTGTGGAGAACCATCTGTGATCGCATAATTTGATTACTTATAGTTCAAATCCAGTCATTACTACTTATAGTTAAAATCCAGTAAGATTTGCTCTCCAGAACTAAAAATGTAAAGATAAGAGTATATCTATTAAATCCATTTAAGTTGCAGAGATAAACAAAACTTACATGTTTAGCATAAATCACATTATATTTTGCACTTGAATACTAAGGAAAACCTATAATCAGGGCATTAGTGAAAGTAGTTATTCTTGTACCTTGATCATACATGATCAAGGTGCATGCATAAGAATTTAGTTCACCAAACATTATCATAATCCTAAAATATAACGATTCATACGAATATAGCTGGTTACAATCCCCACCCCTCTTTCTTTATTCTTTTTAGTGTTTTAGCTCAAACAAAACTTAAGTAGATGAAATAATTAAAGGAAACTATAATTATATTAGATTTTCTATAACAATAAACATTAAAGTCTTGACTAAAAATTTGCCTTTTAAAATCTATATGGATTAATGGGTTTGTAAATTAAGGTAATACGAGGATAGTTGTTAAAAATCATATAAATTAAACTTTTTTCACATTTTATAAACTTTATAACAAAGATTTCAATCCATAACTTAACAAAAATTGTATATTCACTATAGTAAGAGTGCACAAAAAACCAAACTAATACAAAACTGGAAAAGCTATGAACGTTGTTAACTTCTACATGAGAAAGAAAGGAAAGAAAATCTTATTCAGATATCTACTTATAATGAAGAGATGCAAAATATAAACAGGATGAACTAATAATATTTGCAAACTAGTAGGTGCAATAACATACACGGTATGATGTGTATACACACAATTAAAGCTCTAAAAAAATAAGAGTTAAAATATAAATATTAGATTTATATATATTAGATATTATCAAATCAATAAATTACAACTGAATGCGTACCTGAAGATGTTCCACACTTGTGAGCTCCATCGTGCTAATATAGAAATTCAAAAACTTAATATTAGTTATGAAAATAATAAGTAGTTAATTAAGAAAAAGTTAAGTATGAAAGGAAGAGAATGTAATGATTGGTTTTTTTATTCCAGTGTCCCTAAATATATAAATAAATAACTAAAGAGAAAGACAAGAGATAAAATCTTCAATAAGAGTGTTGCTTAATTTGCTGACACTTTTACACACAGTTTGGTGTTGTTTTTTAATGGAAAAGATTAATTTCTCAATAACCAAGTAAATTTGATGTTGTCCGTCAAATCATGAAAAGCATACACTAATTGGTTTCAAAAGTACTTCCAATAAGTTGATAATTTAGTTTTCAATCGAATAATTTAGTACGTCAAAGACACACACACACACAAGAATATATATATATATATATATATATCTGTGTGTGTGTATGAAATTTCAATTAGATAAGGATAAAACTAACAAAATGTTATAAAAAGAAGGTAGCAGAATATAAGCCACTACAGGGAACAATAAACTGGATGCATTTCATATTGTGGTACTTCTGCAAACTCAAAATTGGATATTCAAGGTCACATAAGGCACGATGTTATTTCAAGAAAAATGTTGTCTCTGTAACATCATACCACTACAACATTTTGAAACTGTTAGCACAAGCTGAATCAGAAATGCGATGGCACAACAAACACAGACTAGTATAAGTTAAAATACTGATACATAGTGTAAACAACACTTAAACATGATATAAAATTGATGGACATCTTTTTCAATGGAATTATAAGTGTGTTTTACCTCTCTAGTCTCAGGACTGATGTTTACTGCACAATCAAAATATTTACTCCACTTTTCTTCAATTCTTCGAGCTGAAGTTTTATCTTCCACTTGAGAGTTTCTTTCATCATCATATACTGAAAATGTAAGACTATCTAGTTCATCATACCACTGTTGTGCAGCATCCACCTTGACCAGTCCAAAAAAGGCTTTTTTATACATATGAAAATATACCAAATGGTAGAGTAAAGGAGAAATAGTGGTTTATTTCCTTTTCTGTTGATGTTGCCACTTCATCAAATTCTGAAAACTCAACAATCGACCCTCTTGCCTGGCGCTAGATACACTCCTCTTCCAATGGCATAACAAGTTCCATACCATATGCTAATTTCGCTTATATGCTTATATCACACCTACCTATTCAAAATTTATCTATAATTTCAAATGAAGATGAAAATTATCCATATAAGTTTTAATGATTAACAAGAAATGCTTAGTCCAAGAATCACAATGAAGTAATGGTGTCAACGATAAAAACAAAACTAATAGGCACATGCTATTGGAACCGGGTCATCCCACAGCGGAAGATATGGGTGAATTTCAAAAAATTTCCTTTATTGGATCTATATTGGGCCTATGAAGTCTAATTTATTTAGAACATTTCTAAATTTAATTTAAATAAAATCTCTTATTTCATTTAAATTTATAGATCATAAATAGAATTTCACTTAATTTATATTCAATTAAATATAATAGTACACATATGTATCATAGACATGTATGTATGTGTGTGCATGTGTAACAAAATAATCCATGCGAGGTATAATATGCACGTGTATAAATGTTGGGATTTACATCGCAACGGACATGTTAGCTCCTCCTATATGTATTGAATATTGTCCAAATATATGTATGTATGTAAACTAGTTATTTATATAAATATTAAAAACTATGTAAAATTATATATATATTTATATATATATATGTGTGTGTGTGTATGTGTGTGTATGTATGTATGTATGTATGTATGTATGTATGTATGTATATGTATATGTGCATCATATATGTAAAATTATTAATGATTTATGTGTATATATATTATTGCATTAAATATTAAATATATATATGCATGTATAACATAATATATAAATAATTCTTTTAAAATCATTTTACACATGTACATATATATGTATGAATTATAGTAACAAATTTTTTATTATTATAGTTAAACATATATATATATATAAGTATATTTATAATATCTAAATATGTATATATAGTATATTAAATATGTATTTAATATATATATATATATATATATATATATAAACCTTTCCAACTCGAATGCATAGTACAAAAAAGTTTATTTATAATTTACCACACTAATATATATATATATAAATTAATTAATCGAAATATAATAATAATAAAATATTTTCTTATTATATTATTCAAATTTTAAATTTTTAGAAAATCAAGCATGATATTTTAAATTTAAGAAAAAATTTCTAAAATTTTCTTGGTCAAAGTAATATTTTTAAGTAATTAATTGATTTCGACTGTTTATTAAATTGATTTTTAAAAAATATAAAAAATGATTTTTAAATTCATATTTTTTGGCCAAGAGTTTATATGATGATGAAATAATTTTATAAAATTTAATTTTTAAAACATATTTTATTTATGTGATTTATTTAATTAGTATATTGATTTAAATAATATTAAATAATAGTAAATAAATATTAAAAATTAATTTGCAGCCACCGAAAAATAGAATCTATGTAGATATGCATTTATAAAATATAAGTTCAAACTGTTAACATGATATGATGATATAATTAATTACAACTCATATAATTAAAATTAGGTAGTATATTAATACATACATAGATATACAGATACACACACACACTAACAAAATGATAATAATTAAAATAAAATTTATTTGGCTGTGCACTTCAGATGTATATATAAAAACGTACCATTTTAAATAAATTAAAAGATACATATAACCAATCTAATATGCGACAACATTGATGATACATATAAGAATCTCACGTAACTAACAAAATAATAATGATATATATATATATATATATATGAATAATATAATATAATCTAGAAATTATAAATCAATATTATAGTAAATACATACCTATTACTAATGTCTTAGAGCACATATTGTAATGATGAATTCTCCCTTCTTGGAATTCTTCTCGATTCAGTAGATTGATAATCCTTGAACCTTAGACCTTTAGCTATCCAATAGTTGTCGCCTTTTGGATTAATTTGAGATAAATTTATTGGAGCTCCTTGTTGATGAGATCGGCCAACAATGGTGGGGAAATGGCAGCCAAAAAGTTCATTTGCATTAGGAATAGAGGTCCATTTATAGTGGAAGAAATAGAGAGAAATATGGATCACATCTCATACCATTTCTCATCAAATCTCAACCATCCATCTCCAAACCCCTCTAGCAATTTTAGCCACCTCCTACAAGCTCTGTTGTTGTCAAAATAATATCTTAACGTCATGGGATAACAACCCATATAAGCCTAAATAAATATTATTAATTAAATCTAATTTAATTGCTTGTCGATATCCCATATCGATCTATATATTTATAACTACTATAAATATATATAGTAATATTTATTCCTCAAATCATATTCAAAATTTTATAATCAATATTTGATAAATATTAATTAATTTAATTGATTTATAATAATTATAAACTCATTAAAACGTTTGGACTAAAGAGAATTCATCATTCCGGTTGTGTGACTCGTCAAGTGTAAATTCGGTAAGCGATTAACATCAAACTATTCGAATGTTAATGTTCACACATCACTTAGCAAGTGGTGCGACATTTTGGCCAAATTTATCACTTACTTAGTTTTAGTAAAATCCAATTTTATATTATTAAACGTTACCCGGTTGTGACATTTATTTACACCAATTCTCTTCGTCAAAACTATATCACTTTGGACTTATGAAATTTGGTAACGGTCAAAATTCCAACATCGTCCATATTCAACTCTATAGTACCAACAAAATTCCTTGGTTTAATAATAACAATTATAATTAACCGAACTGCTCTGGCCATAGACTTTGACTTTGAGTTAACTTGAGTTCACCGTGGTTGATGTACACGTAAATGTGCATATTTTTACCACCATATTTAAGGCTTCATGAAAAGTTGATGTTTATGTAATTTTGTGTTTGGTATTGAGTTTGATAGCCTATGGTGTTCAAAACAAATAGGCTATGCTTAGTCATATGAATCACAAATTGCCTCTTCATCTACATATGATTAAGGCAATGAAGTGAAATTAAATCAAAATTTGATGGCCTATATTTCTAAATAATAGTTAATAGGCCATGCTTGAAATAGATTTCATTTTCAACTTGTTGTCATTTTTCATGAGAGTTAAAAGTTGTTTAAGGGATGTGTTATAGTTTGATGGCTTATGTTGAGCTAATTAATAGCACAAATAGGCCATACTTATGATAAACACATCAATTAAACTAACTAATGACCAAAAAAGAGAGATCATAATTTCATGTTTGTTGAACTATATGATCTAGAGAGTGGAATTATCTCTAAATTGTCATTTAACTCTCATATTTTTATCAAATTTCTTTTGTTCGTTAGTTAGTTTATTTACATTTTTAGTTCACACTCTTCTAATCTTAGTTAATTTGATTGAATAGATTTTTAAAATCTAACAATTCCCTATGGATTGACCCGTATTCGCCACGTACTAGAATTGTACGCCGTGCGCTTGTAGTTATTTTTATTTCAAAATTCGTTCGGCTATTTTCTATTCCGATAGAAAATTAGCCGTTGAAAAAGTTTTTGGCGCCGTTGTCGGGGATTTGCTTTGATTTTAATTTTCTATTCTTCGAATTATTTTTCGTTTGATTTTAGTGTGTGTATGTTTTGTGTGTTAGTTTGCATTTTTAAAAAAAAATTGTGTGTTTGTGTGTGATTTTTGATTGCATTGTGATTGTTTCTTGTTTTCGTTTGCATTTGCATTTTATATATTAAAAAAATAGGCATACACAATTTCAAACAAAAATTAGTTTATTGCATTTACACTTTTACATTTACATCTCATTTTCATTTTCTTCTTTTACATTTTTTTTTAAAAAAATTGTGTGCACATCTTTGTGCACACAGCTACTGTTACACCCTGCTACCATACTCCTTACTCCCAAACAGTCATTTCTATTCCTATACTCTGCTATTCACTCTACCTCCTCACCAATTCATACCATTCCATTTCAAAACTGCTAAGTCATCCACTTCCATCAACAGTTCAACTCAACACCATCCACATATACATCTCGGCCATTACCATCTCCTGTACAACTCAACTCCATCCATCTTCTGCTGTCAAACCACTGACATCTTGCCCGAACCTCTTTTGCAACTAATACCACAGTTCCATCCCAGTCCCCTTCTCCTTGAACAGACATACCATCACTCATTACACTTCACCATACCTCTACTTCACAGTTTCAAACCATACAACACACAAACACCTCCCTGACCACAAAACTCAACATCCACATCAAACAAGTTCAAACAGCACTACATCCATCAGCATCACAATATCTAAAATGCTCAATACCCTGCCAACATCATTCCTCCCCTTTCGCCCACTTCACATTCACCCCAACCACTGTCAATAAATAGCCATCGCCAGAAACACTGCCACCTCCTAACCATTCAAACTGTCAAACTGTCATGACCAAATTCCCACTGTACATCCCTCTCTATTACATCCCATAATTCGAACAACACTGCTGCCGATTCAAAACAAATCATCAACCATACAACAGTCTTCTCACCCTTCGCCATCCATTCATCTACAGTCCACATCCCGACCTTCGAGCAACTGCACAACCTCTACACCAGTGCAGACATTCAACTACACCAGTGCAGACCACTGTTGTACTCATTCAACTACATCAGTGCGCCAAAGATCAAAGCATCAACTACCAACCACCACTGCATTTACATCATTCAAACCATTATACACTGTTTTGACCATAATCTCTGCCCACATCACACATACCACAGTGTCACCATCTTCCTGCAGACATACAAACATTTCACCAATTTTCTACTTCTCTACTACAAAGCTGTACTTCAAACTGCCCACATCACACAATCGAATACAACAAAATACACCCCTGTTGCACACTGTCATCAACATATACAGCTGCGGTTAACTCACTACACAACTTCTCTGTGCAAACTTCTTGCCTGCATCAACATTTCAATTTGAATCACCAGCCCCATCAAACTACACTGTCAACTTCACTTCTCTGCAACGCCAACAAGTTTCACTTCTCCTACTACCTAAACTCCTTCCTTCGACCTCACCACGTAGCAGTCAAAGCAAACCACCAACCTTCAGCCAATCGTCGAAGCAATCCCCATCACCAACCACTTCAACCTCCTCCAAAACTCCACAGCAACCCAAAAGAAAAAAAATCGCCTTTTATTCTTCCTCAGCCTCGACTTCGAAGCACCGAACTGGACCAGCGACGCCTTCACGACCTCACAACCGCAATCGAATCCACAACCCAATCGCAACCATCAATTGAACAATCGAAAGGGAATGAATTCAACTTCGATTTTATTTTGATTTGCGGTTTGTATTGGATGTCTGCATCATTTTTTTTGAATTGAGAAAGTGTTTGATTGCGAATTGAACAAGCAATTGAACGGTCGGTTGTTTGAATTGAGAAAGTGTTGATTTATTTATTGGGCCGGGCTATTCTTTGGTTATTGAGAAATTGTTTGTTGGTTCGGTTTCTTTTGAAAGTGACTAATGATCGAGTAATATGGAATATTAAATAAACTAATTACTTGTGCGGAATAGTGATAATAGTAAATAGCAGTAAAGAAAATAACACCAGATATTTTTATACTAGTTCGAACTTCCCATTCTACGTCCAGTCCCAGACTCCTTCTGGATTTAATCGAAACCCTCTCTTAACCCGAAGGAACAAGTATTACACCGCCTGGACAACCGAATCAGGACTTTTCACCTGAGGATACTACAACATGATTTTCCCGCCTGAGGATACTACAACAGGACTTCAAATAGTTGAGAATAGTTCTGACTGAATGTGCACTTTGAATTGCACTGATAAGTCGTTAAAGCACACCCTTCCTATAATCTTCCCCTCAAGTGTATATATTGTGTGTATGTGAAGATATGGAAGAAATCGATTGCTGTTTTAAACAAGTAGTTTGAATATGAATTCAATGGTTTAAAAAGAGCAAAGATAGTTTTTGATTCAAGAGAGATAGAAATTGTAAATCGGTGAGTTAAATGATCTTGAATCTGTTGTTTATATATATGTTGATGAGTTGCAACTCTTGGTGAAGAGTAATGGTTCAAAGAATCGTTTGCAACTCCTCAGGGAAGAGATACTCCTCTTCGACGAAGGGAAGTGTTTCTTCACTATTTAAAAAATATATGACAGTTGCAGTATTCAGTCGACTGGCCAAGAAGTTTAGTCGACTGAATATCATAAGTGATATTCGTGTATGTACACCGACTCAGTCGACTGAGGTGCATAGTTCAGTCGACTGAATTGCAGGTTTTCTTGGACGGTCAACTTTTTGTAAAACATGAAACTTTTTGTCGATGTGTTTGTGTTTGTGTTACTTGAGGATAGATTGTACATTGTATATATCTAGATTAACACAAAACTAACTAGAGATTATCCTTCGGAGATTTCCTTTATAGTCGCTATACGAAGATTCATGAATATCGTCGTTGATTGCAAAGCTCCTTTGTCATTGATCAAAATCTAGGTTCTAACAATCTCCCCCTTTTTGATGATGACAACTCCTTTTTAGATATGAGTGAATAGTCGGAAAGATTGTTCTCTAATTGTTTTGTTGTTCCCCCTGAGTATATGCTATCGGACAATTTTATTTTCAAAATTCCTGCAAAAAATAGTTAGAGCACAATATATTCTCCCCCTTTGTCATCGACAAAAAGAGTGAATAGAATATAATAATTACAGGATGGATATATATTATGATAACATAAAAAATGAAGCATATGAGTAAATATAGATATCTATCGTAACATGAGTATGAACACTACGATAGTATGAATGATAATAAGTAATACGTAGTCATAGCATCAAAAAGTAATATCCATAAGTACTTACCATTCACAAAGGTAACAAAAATACCATTCACAAGGATAAGACATGAATAATGTGTATCAAACAAACCCATAAAATATATAAGCATAGTAGTCTAGAAAGTAGAGAAAAGGAAACCATTTAAAAAGCATTACTACCATCGTTGGTTTCTTCATCATCGTCATCATTGCCCGCATCTTCAGAATCATTATTGTTTTCACTATCATTTCCTTGTTCTTCATGGTCGGATGAAGACCAAGTGAAGTGGGGTTTTGGTCATTTTTCAGGATCCGTTGGGACATGAGTTGAAGTGCTAGTGGAAGATGGACCGCATGATACTACATTCCATATGTCATTAAGAAATCCTTTAATTCGATCAAGCATGTTGTCTAGTCGTTTTTGATTACGAATAATAGTGGAAAGAGCTTGTCGAGTTTGTAAATTAGGCTCAATTTCTTCAATCCTAGATGATGATGGCCTAGAAGATTATGATTTTGTAGGAGCACGTGTTGGTCTTGATGGAGTTTGAGTGGATGGTTGAGGATGACCCATTTTCTTATTTTCAAGCCAATGATCAAAAGTAATAATGGTGTGGCTTGGAAATATTTGTGGCAAACCCATGAGACTTAGGGTCTTTGAGTTAAGTGAGCTAATTCCTGTTGAATCATGGATTTTGATTCATGACAACGTACAATAATTAACAAGAAGAAGCAAAGAAGATGCAACTACTAACCGAAGAAGATATGCTAGCACTTTGGAGATCTCAAGGTCACATTGTATAAATGTGTTAGTACATGAATATTGTGTTTGTAGAGTAGTTATTTTTGTTAAAATCTATCCTCAAAATCTCTCACAAACATCAAGAAATTATCCACCTTTATCGTAATTTTAAATAAGTTGGAAAATATGCATATATATGCTCAAACAGCCAGAGCAGTCGACTGGTACAATTAAACCAGTCGACTAGTTCAGCAGTTTGCTCATATATATGCAAACATGCACATAAACGTGCACACACCTTCTTCGACCAGTTGGCTGGTATATTTTGACCAGTCGACTCCTGTATTCCAACTGTCATTTTTTTCTGAAAAGACACCTCCTTTGATGAAGAATCTCAATCCATATTTCTTCTAAATAGATGCTTCTTTTGATGAGAACTATTCGTGAATGGTTATATCTCTTAGACACCTATATAAACACGTTAGTTCTACATCAAAATCATCAATTCAATTATTGCTTTCTGATCTTATTCTCTAATATTCTTTTTTCTCTATAAGGCTATCATATTCTTCCTTCAATCCTTATTTACATTCACAAATTTGAGGATTAGATTATAGGAAGTTTTGTACATCATTGACTCATTAGTGTTATTAAGAACACAAGAAGTCAGAAACTAATTTATATTTATTATTGATCCGTTCTGCTGCTCGGGTTAAGTAAAGACCTCTTCTGTTGCTGAGGCAAAATCCTATTCTGTTGCTCAGGTCCTTGTTCGGCTGCTCAAGGGTTGTATAAACCTATTCCTCCGGGTTAAGTGAGGGTATTGTTAGTTGGTTAATTCCAGAAGGAGTCTGGGACTGGACGTAGGACAGTGCTCCGAACCAGTATAAAAATCTCTGGTGTCCTTTTTTATTATTTACTGCTATTATCACTTATCAGTTTTATATTTCTGCACTGTTTAATTATTCTATTCCATATAGCACGATCCGTACTCACTTTCAATTCCGGTGTAGTCGGAATCCGGGAATGCAACTTGGAAATGAGAAATAATCCTCATGATATATGCGCCATAGAGAATAGTCTTCATTCTTCCGTTGTTGAAGCATTGAAGTTCATCAAGAATTAGTTTAGCCCAATTAACGGTTTTTCTTCCCCATATAGCATATAAAGATTGAAAATCCCTTTTGTATACTTTTTCGTAGCTACCGGTACGGGAGTTTATTGAATGTGTTAATGCCCAGTGCATGATTCTAGCCTTTAGTCGGAGTGTTATAGCTTTCAATTCCGTCATATTATCGCTAAGAAACAAATGGCTTATTTCATCACGTTCATACATATTGATACTTATGTCGTTAAGATCCTGTCCTTCAGATGGACAACCTAGAATATGTCCAATTCTAGATATTGGGAGATACATTTTTACCCCGCAAACTAGAGACCAAACACAATCGTTGGGATTACGAATTTCATGATGATCCAAGTTTAGATTTGCAAGAAACAATTTAATGAGAAGGTGGTTGATTTTTAAATTATTTGCATTGTAATCCAAAATGGTTTCTAATCCGCTTCTTCTACATAAATCTTGGATTGTATAAGAGGCAAAATCAGGGAATTTAATGTCGAACCTTCCACAATCCTAGAATTCTTCATCTTGTTGAATCGTTGGATTGCTTTGTCATTGTAAAGCCAATTTTTAATTTGGGCTTCACTAGGACCGGCGGAGGAGGAAGGTGCTCATTGTCTTTTAGGCGCCATTGGATTTGAGTGATTTGGGGATTTCCAATTTTCATTTATGTTGAAATGAAAAAAAATGAACTGGTGATAGAGGAAAAGGAGTAGCCGTTTGTTATACGGGTTTTTTTTGTTTTTTAAAAAAAATGGCTATTCACAGTTTCAATCGACTGAACTATTGATTCAGTCGACTGCTTTATTACAGCTTGAAAATAGTTCATTTTGGACCCCATTCAGTCGACTGAATGCTCGAGGCAATCGACTGAAGTTCATGTTAATTTCAGACTTAAAATTTTGAAAAGAAATTATAAGTTTGATTTAATCATAGGTGATAAAAGGTGTTACAACATAATAAACCAGAAAATTCTAAATATTTGGATTGGAGCCATCGTCTTTCCTCGGCTCGATTGTAGTGTCTTCGATACATGGTTTTAATGGCGACCAGTAGTTTCGTTGAGGTGGTGAACTACTTGGTTGTCCGCGTTCCCATGAGTTTGGAGACACATGAGGGCGTTCTGGTGAATGCACCATTGTTTGATTTTTAACTGGAGACGATCCACAAATTTTCAGTGCTATTTTCTCCAATAAGTTAAGTTTTCTAGATTGATTTTGTTGTTCGTAGTACATTTCCCTCTGCAGTGTTAAAGTTTCATGATGGAAATGACGAATATCGTCTATTTTGTCCTTCGTAGATGGAGCTCCATAGACAAGATTTCATCATGCTCATTTTGGAGATGGAGTGAATTCAGTGCGATGATCGGAACGAAACATTGGAGCCTTTTCAGCTTTAGGTGTTGGAGTCGGGAGATATGACGATCCGGAGCTCGGAGTGGAAAATTCAATGGATGAATAGTTGGAGCTATGATAACTTTCATTTGATGACATGATTGAAAGTATAGTTTTGTTTTAAAAATATACTTAGAGTTTGAGTATATATATATTCAGAAGTTTGAAGTATATATATATATATTCTAAGTTTAAAAATAACCAAACCAAATGAATGGTCAAAGAGTTTCCATGCAACTAAGTACCTTATAACCAGACATTTCAAATCTCAGTTTACTGATTATAAAAAATACTTATTTTAGTTAAAAATACTTCTATTTTCGTACAGAATTATAATTTACATTCAGTACTATAAAGTATTTTTATTCAAAGTACATTTTAAAGAAAATATTGTTTTATTTGTATTTAAAATATATATGGTAGCCAATATATTAGGTAGTATAGTGTTTGAACAAGAAACAAATGTAGCCAATTGGCCAGTGCACTATACTCCCATACTAGAGATCAGAGTTCAAGTCCTAGTAGAAGCAATTTCTTTTTTATTTTTACAAATCTTTTTGTGATATAATTCCTAACTCTCTTCTTAATTTTATAAAACTATTTTCATTTAATGGTTTTCTGAATATATCGGCTAATCAATTTTTAGATGTAACGAATTCCAATTTTACTAAATCTTTTTCAATATTATCACGAAGAAAATGGTGATGGATGTCAATATGTTTTGTTCGTGAATGATTGACTGGATTTTTTGATAGATTTATAGCACTAGTGTTATCACAAAAATAGTGGATTTTGATAAATTTATTCTAAAATCTTGTAGGGTTTGTTGCATATATATAACCTGAGCACACGCTAGTGCATCAGAAATATATTCTGCTTCGCAGGTTGATAGTGATACACAGTTTTGTTTCTTACTAAACCAAGATACTAAGGAACGACTAATGAAATGACACGTTCCACTTGTACTTTTTCTATCCGTCCGACATCCTCCAAAGTCAGCATCACTATATGATATTAGTTCGAAAGAACATTCTTTCGGATAAAATAGTCCGAAATCTTTGGTTTTACATAGATATCGTAATATACGTTTTACCGCTCGTAGATGTAATTCCTTAGGATTTGCTTGAAAACGTGCACATAAGCAAACGCTCATCATAATGTCGGGTCTACTAACTGTTAAATATAATAGCGATCCAATCATGCTTCGATATACTATTTGATCAACACTTTTGCCATCCTCATCTCGATCGAGATGTATCGTTGTACTCATAGGAGTTGGTTTGGCAGACGTGTTTTCCATACCGAAATGTTTAATTAGATTACCACAATATTTTTTTGTCGATTAATGAAAATTCCATTATCAAACTGTTTAATTTGTAATCCCAAAAAGTAAGATAATTCACCCATATGTGACATTTCAAATTCTTTAGTCATTATATTTGAAAATTCCTGACATAATTTTTTATTAGTAGATCCGAAAATGATATCATCAACGTATATTTGAATTACTAGAATATCCTTTTTAGTTTTCTTTATAAATAAAGTTTGATCAGCCTTTCCAATTTCAAAACCAGATTCAATAAGATAGGTTTTCATACCAAGCGCGTGGTGCTTGTTTCAATCCATATAAAGCTTTCTGAAGTTTATAAACATGGTCTGGAAATTTTTCATGTACGAATAGAGGGGGTTGTTCAACAAAAACATTTTCTTTTATAAAACCATTTAGAAATGCGCTTTTAACATCCATTTGATGTAGTTTAATATTATGAAAACAAGCAAAAGCTAGTAAAATTCGTATTGCTTCAAGTCGGACGACTGGAGCAAACGTTTCTTCATAGTCAATACCTTCTTCTTGATTATATCCTTGGGTGACTAATCTAGCTTTATTCCTAGTAATATTTCCTTATTCGTCCGCTTTGTTTTTGAAAACCCATTTAGTACTAATGACTGTTTGATCACTTGGTCTAGGAACTAAGTCCCAAACTTTGTTTCGTTCGAATAGGTTTAGCTCTTCTTGCATAGCTATAATCCAATAGTCATCAGTAGAGGCTTCTTTAACATTTTTAGGTTCGATATTAGAAATGAATGCTACGTGGCCTGTAACGCCCCACCTCTATGCTCACGCTAGCCAAGGACACTACGGAGTAATGCCGTCGACTAGCGCGAAGAATAAGGCTGTTGAGGAGCGACCATCTGTGTAATTGCCTTGTGAGAGCACCGATATGTCAAATAGTATAACATGCATTTCTTTTCAAGAGGAAATCCGACATACCGATACAAACTCAAAGCTACCACACTGTGGCTAGGTGGACTTCGGAAATGAACATAGAAATAAACATAACACAAGTCAGTCACAGACATTCATATCACAAAGGCGGAAACAGATATGAATATATAACACAAAAAGGTGTACATCAGAGTAGTGGTCAAATAAGATCCACAATATCACAAAAGAATAGATACAAGCGCTAGACAAAAGAATAAGTATACATCATGGAGTCTATATATTGAATGTATAAAAACAAAAACTACAAATGTAATGTAGTTAGACAAAAGTCAGAAGATGATCCCAGATGAGGAGTCAAGTAGAAGCACCTGTAACATCTCGGTCTGACCTGAGTATTATTTAATAAGAAAATAATAAACGGATCAGTCTAGCTATAAATATCACATAAAGGAATGAGATATAAGCAGAGATATAATAAGAACGTATGATAACAATAGTGTCGAGCTGTGACAAGTATGTTTTAAACAACAACAAAATCATACAATATCTCAAGAAATCTCAAAGCATAAAAAAGAATGTCATATTCTTTATTTTATTCACCAAACCGCAAATATTGACAAACATATCATTGCCAACCACAAAAGTTAGTGGAACACAAATTCCAGAAATCACAACAAGAAATCCAGAAATCACAAAGGGGAGGCCTATCACAAACGGGAGCATGAAAACTCACCAACACGTGTATCACAAACGGAACGCTATTCCATGGTCGCTAACCATAAATATTGAGCCGAAGCTCCACAAACGGTCCGAAGACCACGGGTCGCTACCCTGCCAAATTGAACCGAAGTTCCACAGAAACGGGGTTTAGTCTCCCTCGCAGACAAATAGACATCGCACATCGCTAGTCTAAATCACAAAATGATCATCATTGATCAATAAAAATGTCGATTACACTAAGCTAGTAAATATATGAGTTTAGCTTCATGTCCCATAACCACTAGCTTAACTTAAATATTTACGAACAAATTGTAGATTCCCACTCGAAAATTGTCACAAGAATTTCAATCGATCAAGTCCAAAAATTAACCGACAAAGTAAACGCAAGCGTTTCATACCGCTTGTTTTGCTAAGCCGTTTAATTATATTTTCTCATACGAATGAGGTAAAGGATTGTATATACTAATAGATTAGAAAATGGTTTTATAAACGAGCTTTGTATTAAAAATAGAGTTGAAATCATCTTTGTAAAAGAGTTTAATATTTACTACTAGTATAGAAACCTTTGTATTTAGAAGTGACAAATCACAAAATGATTGTAGAAACAATCAATCACAAAAATCCACATTCGAAGACGTGAATTGAACCATGGAAATCGATATCAAATCGATCAAATAGAAACACCAAAAATCCAGAAAAGAAATCATCAAAGTTGATATTAATTGACAATAACTATATGGATAATCAAAAATCGATAAATTTGGAAATCCACATAAAAATAGGCAAATTTCCAGAAATCAACAACCACAGACGTCTGTGGGAAATCCATAGACGTCTGTTCCCTGTTTCGAGAAATATTTTTCCTGAAGCCACAGACGTCTGTGGATAATCCATAGACGTCTGTCCCCTGTTTCGGGAAATATTTTACCTGAAGCCACAGACGTCTGTGGATAATCCACAGACGTCTGTCACCTGTAGGGGGACATAATTCTCAAAGCCCTTAAATGGGCAAACCTACACAACTTCTCGGATTCGGAGCGATTGAATGAGCAACGGCGACAAAGGATTTATGCCAAGCGACAACCCAACCCTAAAGGCTCTTCAATTCACCCAAAACAACATGTCTGAACACCCATACTAGGGTTTTCATAAATTTTGACTTCAAAATACCAAAATTAGGAAAATTCACCAAACCAATTCAATTCAAAAGCAATTAAATAAGAAATAGATGTTAGGAATTCATACCTAACAACAATCAAAGCTATAGACATAGATGTGAGTTCAAGAACTCACTTTTAAACCCAAAAATGATGAAGAAGAAGCTTGAAAGCAAAGGGAAATCAACTACTCTTCAATTTCAACTCTAGAAGCTTGAATCTAAGCTCAAAAGAAGAACATTTCCAAAGTTAGGTTTAGGAAATTTCTGAAATTAAAGATCGAATGAGTTGGAGAAGAAGAAGGAGATACTTACCAAAGCTTCTCTTTGAATTTGGAGCTAAACTTGGATTTGCAAATGAAAACTAGGGCTTGGAGTTTTAATTTCCCATTCCTCTCCCCATTTTCAGTTTTGTTTAAGTGTTTGAGAAAAATAGAAATGAAGTGAAGAGGAGAGGGGAGGGCTGAACTAGGTTATAGAGTTAGTTGGGGTGAAACCCAAACCCCAATAGAAAATAGCAAAATTTCACTTACTCCAAATATATCGATGTTTATACTTAAAAGAGTCGTAAATGCTATTTTGGACTCAATGGAAGTGGTCTCGAGTCCCAATTCGACTGTTTACAAAAAGTAGCTTTTCGGACTTTAATCCGATTAACGATTCTATATTTAAATAAAATATTCAAATATTCAATCGTAAAATATGCGGGTTGTTACAGACTCCCCTCCTTAAAGAAATTGCGTCCTCGCAATCTTTAAGAAATAAATAAGAAGTAACAACTATAAAAGCATATTGAAACAAAAAGAAGAAATTTGAAATAAAAAGTTCACTTTAAGGAGCACGAGAGAGCAAGTCCGGATGTGTTCGCTCGATGAATTCTCTGGATTCCCAAGAACAAACCTTAAGATTTGAGGACCATTGAACTTTCACAAGAGGAACATCTTTATTTTGAAGGCGTTTAACCTCCGAGGCAATAATACGAATAGGATGTTGTTCATAAGTCAAATTAGGCGAAACTTCAATTTCTTCAATAACACCGGGCTCAAGAATAGAATCGGAATCTCGAAGGCATTTCCGTAGTTGAGAGACGTGGAATACGTCATGAATAGCAAAAAACTGAGCCGGTAATGAAAGGCGATAAGCCACAGAACCAATGCGTTCGGTGATGGGAAATGGGCCAATATATCGAGGTGCTAATTTTCCCGATCGGCTGAAACGCACAACACCCTTCATCGGTGAAATACGAATAAACACAAAATCTCCCACAGAAAATTCTAATTTCCTTCTTCGATTATCGGCATAGGATTTTTGTCTACTTTGAGCTTCTTTCATCCTATGTCGAATAAGGTCAATCTTTTCTGTGGCCTCACGGATAAAATCAGGACCTAAAACCAGCTTCTCACCGGCTTCAAGCCAACACGAAGGAGATCGACATGGCCTTCCGTATAGTGCCTCGAAAGGTGCCATACCAATACTAGATTGGAAGCTATTGTTATAGGAAAATTCAACAAGAGAAATATGATCTTCCCAACTTCCACCAAAATCAAGAATACATGCACGAAGAAGATCTTCAAGAGTTTGATTCACACGCTCGGTTTGTCCATCGGACTGAGGATGATAAGCGGTGCTAAAATTAAGCTTCGTTCCCAAAGCTTTTTGAAGACCTTTCCAGAATCCACTAGTAAACAATGGATCACGATCACTAACAATAGAAGTAGGAACTCCATGTAGTTTAACAATTTCCTTGACAAAAAGTTTAGCCAAAATAGGTACGGTCCGATTGGACCGAACGGGAATAAAATGGGCGGATTTTGTAAGTCTATCTACTATCACCCATAGGCTATCATGGCTCGAACGAGAATGGGGAAGACCGTCAATAAAGTCCATGGAAATTTGATCCTACTTCCATATTGGAATTTCCAAAGGTTGCAATAATCCACCGGGCTTTCGATGCTCGGCCTTAACGAGTTGACACGTCATGCAACGCTTAACAAAGTTAGCAATATCGGATTTCATTCCCTCCCAGTAATAAAGTCGCTTCATATCTGCATACATTTTACTACTACCGGGATGAATGGTGAATTTAGAACGATGAGAATCTTCTAATATATCTTTACGAAGATCACAAATATTTGGCACGATAAGTCTACCAAATTTTCGAATACCGCCATGAGCATCAATATCAAAGTCTTTCAAACCTTCAATATCAATTTTATCCCTACAACTTTGGCTAAGAAGAACCAATTCGGGATCATGCTTTTGAGCTTCAAGAATGCGGTCTAAAAGAGAAGGATGAGCCTCGAGGCTACATAAAACAAGAGATGAGCATAAATCGGATTCACGATCTCGAATCTCATAAGTGGACAAAGTCTCGAGATCATTCCACTCGGATATCATCATAGAAACAACCGCTTGTTGCTTTCGACTAAGGGCATCCGCAACACGATTTCCTTTTCCGGGAGTATAAAGAATATCAAGATCATACGATGCAAGGAACTCGAGCCAACGTTGTTGATGCAAATTAAGTTCCATTTGAGAAAATAAATATTTCAAATATTTGTGATCGGTGTAGAGAACAAATTTCTCACCCAAAAGATAATGGTGCCAAATTATAAGGGCGAATACGATAGCTGCGAGCTCTAAATCATGAGTGGCATATCTAGTCTCGGCTGGCTTTAATTGCCTAGAAGCATAAGCGATAACACGTTCCCTTTGCATGAGAACGGCACCCAGACCAACGCGACTAGCATCGTTATAAACAATAAAATCTTGGTTCCCATCGGGTATCACAAGAATAGGAGCATCGAAAAGGAGTTCTTTTAATTTTTGAAATGAAGCTTCACATTTGTCTGACCAAATGTATTTAATTCCCTTCTTTGTCAAATTAGTAAGAGGCACGAAAATTTTAGAAAAGTCTTTTATGAACCGACGGTAATAGCCCGCCAATCCGAGAAAGCTGCGAATTTCCGTCACACTCTCTGGTCTCTTCCAATTTTGAATCGCTTCAATTTTTGAAGGATCCACGGAAATTCCGAATTCAGAAATGATATGTCCCAAAAATTTCACACGAGATTGCCAAAAGTGACATTTAGAAAATTTTGCTTTTAATTGGTTGCTCCTAAGAGTTTCCAATACAATCCGAAGATGATTTTCATGCTCCTCTTTGGTTTAGAATAAATAAGAATATCATCGATAAAGATGAGAACAAATCGATCGAGGAAGTCTTTGAAAACTCGATTCATAAGGTCGACGAAATAAGCTGGAGCATTCGTCAAACCAAATGGCATAACAAGCCATTCATTAGATCCATATTGAGTACGGAACAATGTCAAAGGAATGCTATCCTCTGCAATACGGAGCTGATGAAAACCGGTTGCTAAGTCTAATTGTGAAAAGACTTTAGCACCACTAAGCCGATCGAATAAATCATCAATCCGCGGTAAGGGATATTTATTCTTGATGGTAAGATCGTTGAGCTTGCGGTAGTCAACGCAAAGCCTAAGCGTACCATCAGATTTCTTCACAAAAATAGCTGAAGCTCCCCATGGAGAGGAACTAGATTGAATAAATTACTTTGCTTCCAATTCGGATAATTGTTTGCGCATCTCCTCATTTTCTTTATTAGACATACGATAAGGAGGACGAGTAATAGGTAGAGCTCTGGGGATTAGATTAATTCTGAACTCAATTGCTCACTTAGGTGGTAATCCTAGAACGGGCTCAAATATATCGGGAAATTCACAAACAATGTGAATGAGAGAAATAACATCTTCCTCATCATCATTATCGTCGTCATGAGGATTGAGAGAATATAAGGACGCTTTCGAATTGGAATCTGAATCTTTTAGAATAAGCGAAATCTGCTTAACAGATTGAGGATGTCGAAGATATATAGTCCGCTCAGGACACAGGATATGGGCTTCATAACGGTTAAGCCAATCCATTCCCAAAATCATTCCGAAACCAAGGTAACGCATAACATGCAAATCGGCACGGAAAGAGTAATCACACAAAATAATTTCGACATCTTTACATAATAAACTAAGTGTTGCGGATCCGCCAACCGGATTCGCAATCCTCAAAGAAGTCATCAAGCCAATAACATTTAAAGACAAAGCATCAACAAGTTCTTTTGATATAAAAGAGTGAGATGCACCCGTATCAAAAAGAACTCGAATAGGAAATTCACGAAATATAATAATGCCATCAAGGATAGAATGAGAAATACCTTGACCACGAGAAGTGTTAGCAGGGGCTTGTACAACATTTAGCTTGCCTTCATTCTTGCTTTGAAGTTTGGGACACAAAGATATAGTATGACCCGAACTCTTGCAAAAGCGGTAAGAAATAGACTTCGGGCACTTGTTTGCATAGTGGTCCTTAGAACCAAAATTGTAACATTCTCCCCGACGAGGTGTAGGAGTATTTGCTACCGGGGTTGCTTGATTTCCCTTCTTGTTAGGATTAGGCTTGAATTTAAAAGGTCTCTTCTTATTGATGTTTGGTTTGACCTCAGCATCACTATCTCCATCAGCCTCTTCGAGTCGAAGAGCAATATCAACAAGCTGATCAAATGAAACTTCCAATTTCAAAAGTAATGGCTTTTTGAGGCTCTTGTTCAAGCCATACACAAATCTCTGATTTTTCTTCAATGGGGTATTAATGTACTCAACCCCATATTTAGAGAGAGATTCAAAAGAAGCGACGTAGTCCATCACAGAAGATTCACCTTGAACAAGGTCTATGAAGCGTCGGGCCAAAGATACTTTTTCAGCTTCCGACACGAATTTCACCTCAAACCTTTCCCGGAATTGCTCCCAAGTAAGGTCCGCTTCAATAATTTCGGAGATCAGAAGCTCGTACCAGTCTAATGCTCTTTCTTGGAGCATACTAGAAGCCACTTGGACTTGATGAAGATCAATAAGATTCATGTGAGAAAAGATACGGCGCATGTTCGAAGCCAAGCCTGGACTTCTATAACGTTCTCGGAACCTTTGAATGGCTTTCCACCCAAATTGGTGTAATCACTGCACAAGCGTGCAAACCCAGATTTAGGATGAGTGGGCTCAGGAATAGGTCCGACAGCTTGAGCATTTCTTACAATATCAAGAAGTTGCCGAGCAGACATAAATACTTCACCCTGGGGAGTAGCACTAGATTGACCGGCGCTGGGACGGCCAGGTCCAACCATTTCTCTTCTTTTAGAAGGAAAGAAAAGAGGAAAAAGGTTAATCTCAGAATGAATATCAAACAAACTTGATTGATAAAACAAGGCATCATAAAAAGAAATAGGATAAAACGGTACGAAGACCCGAATTAAATCCTATGGCACGATTCCTAAGAAAGACTTAGGACAATGATCCTTGCTAGATTATTATATATTGTTCCAAAGTTTGGCTCTGATACCAAGCTGTAACGCCCCACCTCTATGCTCACGCTAGCCAAGGACACTACGGAGTAATGCCGTCGACTAGCGCGAAGAATAAGGCTGTTGAGGAGCGACCATCTGTGTAATTGCCTTGTGCGAGCACCGATATGTCAAATAGTATAACATGCATTTCTTTTCAAGAGGAAATCCGACATACCGATACAAACTCAAAGCAACCACACAGTGGCTAGGTGGACTTCGGAAATGAACATAGAAATAAAAATAACACAAGTCAGTCACAGACATTCATATCACAAAGGCGGAAACAGATATGAATATATAACACAAAAAGGTGTACATCAGAGTAGTGGTCAAATAAGATCCACAATATCACAAAAGAATAGATACAAGCGCTAGACAAAAGAATAAGTATACATCATGGAGTCTATATCTCGAATGTAAAACAACAAAAACTACAAATGTAATGTAGTTAGACAAAAGTCAGAAGATGATCCCAGATGAGGAGTCAAGTAGAAGCACCTGTAACATCTCGGTCTGACCCGAGTATTATTTAATAAGAAAATAATAAACGGATCAGTCTAGCTATAAATATCAGATAAAGGAATGAGATATAAGCAGAGATATAATAAGAACGTATGATAACAATAGTGTCGAGCTGTGACAATTATGTTTTAAACAACAACAAAATCATACAATATCTCAAGAAATCTCAAAGCATAAAAAAGAATGTCATATTCTTTATTTTATTCACCAAACCGCAAATATTGACAAACATATCATTGCCAACCACAAAAGTTAGTGGAACACAAATTCCAGAAATCACAAAGGGGGAGGCCTATCACAAACGGGAGCATGAAAACTCACCAACACGTGTATCACAAACGGAACGCTATTCCATGGTCACTAACCATAAATATTGAGCCGAAGCTCCACAAACGGTCCGAAAACCATGGGTCGCTACCCTGCCAAATTGAACCGAAGTTCCACAGAAACAGGGTTTAGTCTCCCTCGCAGACAAATAGACATCGCACATCGCTAGTCTAAATCACAAAATGATCATCATTGATCAATAAAAGTGTCGATTACACTAAGCTAGTAAATATATGAGTTTAGCTTCATGTCCCATAACCACTAGCTTAACTTAAATATTTACGAACAAATTGTAGATTCCCACTCGAAAATTGTCACAAGAATTTCAATCGAACAAGTCCAAAAATTAACTGACGAAGTAAACGCAAGCGTTTCATACCACTTGTTTTGCTAAGCCGTTTAATTATATTTTCTCATACGAATGAGGTAAAGGATTGTATATACTAATAGATTAGAAAACGGTTTTATAGACGAGCTTTGTATTAAAAATAGAGTTGAAATCATCTTTGTAAAAGAGTTTTAATATTTACTACTAGTATAGAAACCTTTGTATTTAGAAGTGACAAATCACAAAACGATTGTAGAAACAATCAATCACAAAAATCCACATTCGAAGACGTGAATTGAACCATGGAAATCGATATCAAATCGATCAAATAGGAACACCAAAAATCCAGAAAAGAAATCATCAAAGTTGATATTAATTGACAATAACTATATGGATAATCAAAAATCGATAAATTTGGAAATCCACATAAAAATAGGCAAATTTCCAGAAATCAACAACCACAGACGTCTGTGGGAAATCCATAGACGTCTGTTCCCTGTTTCGGGAAATATTTTTCCTGAAGCCACAGACGTCTGTGGATAATCCATAGACGTCTGTCCCCTGTTTCGGGAAATATTTTACCTGAAGCCATAGACGTCTGTGGATAATCCACAGACGTTTGTCCCATGTTTCGGGAAATATTTTACCTGAAGCCACAGACTTCTGTTGATAATCTACAGACGTCTGTCACCTGTAGGGGAACAGAATTCTCAAAGCCCTTAAATGGGCAAACCTACACAACTTCTCGGATTCGGAGCGATTGAATGAGCAACGGCGACAAAGGATTTATGCCAAGCGACAACCCAACCCTAAAGACTCTTCAATTCACCCAAAACAACATGTCTAAACACCCATACTAGGGTTTTAATAAATTTTGACTTCAAAATACCAAAATTAGGAAAATGCACTAAACCAATTCAATTCAAAAGCAATTGAATAAGAAATAGATGTTAGGAATTCATACCTAACAACAATCAAAGCTATAGACATAGATGTGAGTTCAAGAACTCACTTTTAAACCCAAAAATGATGAAGGAGAAGCTTGAAAGCAAAGGGAGATCAACTACTCTTCAATTTCAACTCTAGAAGCTTGAATCTAAGCTCAAAAGAAGAACATTTCCAAAGTTAGGTTTAGGAAATTTCTGAAACTAAAGAGAGAATGAGTTGGAGAAGAAGAAGGAGATACCTACCAAAGCTTCTCTTTGAATTTGGAGCTAAACTTGGATTTGCAAATGAAAACTAGGGCTTGGAGTTTTAATTTTCCATTCCTCTCCCCATTTTCAGTTTTGTTTAAGTGTTTGAGAAAAATAGAAATGAAGTGAAGAGGGGAGGGGAGGGCTGAACTAGGTTATAGAGTTAGTTGGGGTGAAACCCAAACCCAAAGCCCAATAGAAAATAGCAAAATTCGACTTACTCCAAATATATCGATGTTTATACTTAAAAGAGTTGCAAACGCCATTTTGGACTCAATGGAAGTGGTCTCGAGTCCCAATTCGACTGTTTACAAAAAGTAGGTTTTCGGACTTTAATCCGATTAACGATTCTATATTTAAATAAAATATTCAAATATTCAATTGTAAAATATGCGGGTTGTTACGTGGCCCATTTGGTTAAGTTGACTTCTAGTCCTAACGTTTGAATTCATTTCTCCAATAACGTTTTCTATAGGATGGTCTTTAAGGATCATAGGAGAAGATCTTAATTCGTTATTATGAGTAATAGTATTTTCAGCATTATTTACAGTTTGATCTGGATTGTTTTCAAAATCATTATTTGTGATTGACTTAGGAATAGTTTCGTCATCATCTGTTATGTTATTAATTTTGAAATTTTCATCGAAAGAAGCATGAAGTGTTTCTTCGATTATTTTTGTTCATTTATTAAAAATTCGATAAGCTTTGCTTCGATCTAAATATCCTATGAATATTCCTTCATCGGATTTTGGATCGAATTTTCCTAGCTGATCCTTTGTGTTTAAAATAAAACATTTTGAACCGAATACTTTAAAATATGATATGTTTGGTTTTCTTCCATTTAGAAGTTCGTATGGAGTGTGTTTAGTTAGTGGTCGAAAGGAAACACGATTCAAAACACAACAAGCAGTTGCTACAGCTTCTGCCCAGAAATGTTTTGGTAAGGTACTTCCATTTAATAATGTTCTGGCACATTCTTGTAGGGTTCTATTTTTTCTTTCTACAACTTCATTTTGTTGTGGTGTTCTAGGAAAGGAGAAATTATGAGATATTCCCTTTTTATTGCAAAATACTTCGAAGTTTTCGTTTTCAAATCCACCTCCACGATCACTTCTAATATTTCTAACTTTTAAGTTTTTAAGATTTTGAATTCTTTTAACAAATATTTTAAAATTTTCAAACGTATCACTTTTATTTTTCAAAAATAAAGTCCATGTAAATCTTGAAAAATCATCAACAATTACAAACACATATTTATTATGATTTATCGATTGTATTTGCGTTGGTCCAAAAAGATCCAAATGCAGTAATTCGAGTGGTTGTATTGTAGATATATTTTTCTTAGATTTGAAAGATGATTTCGATAACTTTCCTAGTTGACATGCATCACAAATGTTGTTTACTTTGAAATTCATTTTAGGTAAACCTTTTACTAAATCGTTTTGCGATAATTTTCTTATTGCTTTAAAATTAATGTGACAAAACCGTTTGTGCCATAGCCAAGGATCATTTTCTTTGGCCATTAAACACATATTAGTATCATGAACTATTTTCATATTTAAAATATAAATATTTCTATCTCTTTTTCCTTCGAAAATAAGATTTTTATTGTTATAAAAAATACTACATTTATTTTCAGAAAATGAGATATTAAAGCCTTTGTCACAAAGTTGACTGATACTTAGTAGGTTATGTTTTAAAATTTTAACTAATAAAACATTTGTTATAAGAGGTAAATTAGATATACCGTTGTTGCTCACATCGCCTTTGCCGATGATGTATCCTTTGGAGTTATCTCCAAAAGTGACAAAACCTCCATCCGAGTATATAATGTTAGTCAACATATCTTTGTTTCCTGTCATGTGTTTTGAGTAGCCACTGTCTAAAATCCATTTTCTTCTTTTCTTAGATGGTACCTGCAAAAAATATGTAAATAACATTGGTACCCATCTTTTATTAGGGTCCTAAGAGTTAGATCTTAGGAAACCAAACCCAAGAGGGTTCAACATTCCCTTTATAAATGTAATTCTTATTTTTATGAATATTTTCTATAAACGAATTTATATACTTCTTTCTAATCAAAGAGTTATTGGTCTTAGGAACCCAAATTTTAATGTTTTTAGAAACATTTGACTTATTTTTGGTAATCATTGAGTTACTTTTCTTAAAAACAGTATTATTTGAATTTGTTTTCTTTGGTAATTTTTTTGAAAAATCTTTATATCCTCATCCCTGTCTACTTGACACAGTTTGAGATTTTTCAAAAATTTTAGAAAGATTTTCTTTTCCTTTATTGAAATTCGAAACATTTTTGGTAATTCCTTCTAACTGTGTTTTTAAACTAGAGATATCTAGTTCTAATATGTTAATATTAGTTTTTAAATCATGTTTTTCAATTAGTAAAATATCATTCTTCTCTTTAAAAGTTTCTAATTCCTGAGTTATCATAATAATTTGAGAAGTAGCATTTGAACAGGATTCTTGAGTAGCTTCGAGTTCATCTTCTAAAATTTTCTTTTCATCTTTTAACATTTCTACTTCAAGTTCTGTTCTTTCTAGTTTTTCATTAACTTCTTTATATTTTCTTTTAATATTTTTCTTTTGTTTTAATAATACTGTATTTAATTTTATTAAATCATCAATAGAGAAATCACTTACTTCATCATTTGTAGCCATAAAGTAAACATTTGCTTGTTCAGTGTCACTATCACTGTCGCTATCCGATGAGGAAGATGATTCTGAGTCATCCCATGTTACTGAAAAAGCTTGCTTCCTTTTGTATATGTCCTTCTTGTTCTTGTGCTTGTCTTTCTTTTGATCGGGACAATCTTTCTTCATATGGCCTTTCTTATGACATTCATAGCATTCTATATTTGATGATGATGGTTTGGTGCTATTGTTATTTCCGTTTTTATTTTGTCCAAATCGATTGTTCTTGTTAAATTTCAAAAACTTTTTGAAATTCTTTGCGATAAGTGCCATATCGATTCCTTCGCCATCAGAATCTGATTCTTCCTTTTCATCTTTGAATGCTATTGTCTTCTTATCTTGTGCCTGTACTCTTTTAGCCTGTAGATTTACTTCATAAGACATTAGATTACCGATCAACTCCTCTGGTTTTATGGTAGAGATATCGTTAGCTTCTTCTATAGCTAGAACTTTTCTCTCCCAGTCATCCGTGAGTGAGTTGAGAAGTTTTGACACAATATCAAAATCTGTATACTTTTCTCCTAGTGCCAATAGTGAGTGATATATGTCTTGGAATCTAGAGTACATATCATTTATAGACTCGTCTTGTTTCATTCTAAAGTTTTGAAACTGATTTTTAAGCATTGAAATCTTACTTTGCTTAACTTTGTTTGTACCTTCATGAGTTACTTTTAGTGTTCGCCAAATTTCATAAGCAGTAGTGCACATGCTAACTCTATTAAACTTATTTTTGTCCAAAGCACAAAATAACATGTTCATGGCTTTTGCATTTGCAGTGGCATCTAGTTTTTGTGTGTTGGACCATTCTGCAAATGGAGTAGTAGGTATGTGATGTTCAGTTTGAGTGATATTCCAGATTTCATAACTATTTGATTGCATAAATATTCTCATTCTAGTAGACCAATAATTATAGTTCAAACCGTTGAATAATAGTGGTTGTGTAGTGGATTGACCTTCGGTAAAACTAGTGTTGTTGTGATTTTCCATATTATTCAGTATCGAATAACGGTGTTATGGTTATAGGATAACCTTGCTCTGATACCAAATGAAAGTGACTAATGATCGAGTAATATGGAATATTAAATAAACTAATTACTTGTGCGGAATAGTGATAATAGTAAATAGCAGTAAAGAAAATAACACTAGATATTTTTATACTGGTTCGAACTTCCCGTTCTATGTCCAGTCCCAGACTCCTTCTGGATTTAATCGAAACCCTCTCTTAACCCGGAGGAATAGGTATTACACCGCCTGGACAACCGAATTAGGACTTTTCACCTGAGGATACTACAACAGGATTTTCCCGCCTGAGGATACTACAACATGACTTCAAATAGTTGAGAATAGTTCTGACTGAATGTGCACTTTGAATTGCACTGATAAGTCGTTAAAGTACACCCTTCCTATAATCTTCCCCTCAAGCGTATATATTGTGTGTATGTGAAGATATGGAAGAAATCGATTGCTGTTTTAAACAAGTACTTTGAATATGAATTCAATGGTTTAAAAAGAGCAAAGATAGTTTTTGATTCAAGAGAGATAGAAATTGTAAATCGGTGAGTTAAATGGTCTTGAATCTGTTGTTTATATATATGTTGATGAGTTGCAACTCTTGGTGAAGAGTAATGGTTCTAAGAATCGTTTGCAATTCCTCATGGAAGAGATACTCCTCTTTGACGAAGGGAAGTGTTTCTTCACTATTTAAAAAAATATGACAGTTGCAGTATTCAGTCGACTGGCCAAGAAGTTTAGTCGACTGAATATCATAAGTGATATTCGTGTATGTACACAAACTCAATCGACTGAGGTGCATAGTTCAGTCGACTGAACTGCAGGTTTTCTTGGACGGTCAACTTTTTGTAAAACATGAAACTTTTTGTCGATGTGTTTGTGTTTGTGTTACTTGAGGATAGATTGTACATTGTATATATCTAGATTAACACAAAACTAACTAGAGTTTATCCTTCGGAGATTTCCTTTATAGTCGCTATACGAAGATTCATGAATATCGTCGTTGATTGCAAAGCTCCTTTGTCATTGATCAAAATCAAGGTTCTAACATCTTATTCTTTGTTTAAAGTGTTTAAGCTGAGAGTTTTTCTCACCTCTTAAAAAAAATTGCCTTCTTTGAGTTCAGTTTTGTTTTATCTCTAATTTTTTTTTTAAAAAACATTTGGTTTGTTTTGTTTAATTTGTTTTAGTTCCATTTGTTTAAAAAAAACAACAACAAATTTCAATTTGTTTTGTTTGGTTTCCCCTTGATAATAAAAAAAACTTGTATATATATTGTTTTTAAATTTCAGGTTGCCAAAGAAGATTGGAAGAGTCGCTTGCTTCGCTTGGCTTGCCAAAAAAATAAAATAAACTACTTACTTGCTATATCTATTGTTTTTATTCGCCTTGCATTTTTGGTTGCTTGCATTTAAACAAAAAATTTCAAAAACAAAAACAAATCTCATTTGTAGTTGCATTGTTAATACACGTTTAATTTCTGCTTTGTATTTCATCCTAGAATTTTGATTAATAATGGTTAGAAATCATTTACAGTTAATTGTATATTGACAAGTTGTCTTCTTTGAACAATTTAATTTCTTGGTGTCTAGGCTACGGCAGAGCAATAATCAGTTATAAATATTACGGTGATTCGTAAATATTATACCGAATTGTTTCTCTGAAGGTACTTAAACCTTTGGCTGCATTGCTACGGTGATTCGTGGTGCACCAATAAATCATGTCCGTTACCTGACTAAGAACTATCTTGTTGATTTAAGACAATGTGTGATTATACAATTTTGAGTTAACTTAGGATAGAAAGTCTGTAATTAACCCTTGCATTCATTTAGTTGCATTTGTTCATGCATATTTAAAAAAAATCAAAATCCAGAACTAAAAAAATTGTAAATATTCCTTAACTTAGTTTTTTTTAAATCCTTTCTTTTGAAATTTATTTTTCAATCAAAAAAAGTTGAGTTAGTTTTTTTTTATAAAAAATAAAAAAAAAACCTTTTCAAAAAAAGGAAAAAAAAATTTGAAAATCCAAAAACAAAATAAAAATCAATTTTCCTTTTTGAAAAATAAATTCTATTTGTAAATATTTTTTCTTTATAAAAAAAAACCCAAAAACATTCTTGAAAATGTCCGAATTTCCATATTCACATGAATTCTACGATAGTTGTTGTAACGTCCCGATATTTTGGACCATTCGCATCCATTATAAGTGTATAGGTAGACACTCATGCCGGGGTTGAATTGCTCAAAATACCGCGTTGTTAATTTAAATTTGGCAAAACTGAACATATACAGTAAATAAATAATCACAGAACACAAACACAGAGTAATAATTGCAGCGGAAATAAAAGAGATAGTAGTTCATGAAGCTACTATATGAATATATAAAATACATCAGAGTTAGAACAGATACAACGGAAGAGTAATACAATACATCAGATACAAATTAGAATACATCATTGGAATCATCGAATACTAAAAGCAGAATAGATGGCTGGATCTTCAAGCAAAGCTCCAACTCCAAAGGTGAGTCTCGAATACTGGTACACTCAGTCTGACCCGAGCGTAAAGCAAAACACAAGACACTCGAGTCAGGATTAACATTCTTATATTAATAAATCCAACTCAAGTGAAATAGCAATTGAAATACAAGTAACTCAAAGGATGTTTGGAATAACCATCCTTTAAGGATCCATTAAACTATCTACTATGTAGTAATATACGCTAAGTAGATAATGTCTATCAGTAATATAAAAAATATCAAAATAGTGTTAAGTCATGGCCCATTCCACCCTTAACACATTTTTATTCCCAAAAGCATATACAAAACCGTAGTTTCCCCAAAACCGGAAGTCACCAGAGGGCAATCCATATACTAAAGGTACAAATCAAAATCGTAGTGGTCGCGTATAAATGGAATACAAGTATGACAAGGCACATGAGGCAATACCCAAGGTAGTGATACTACCGTTCGCCTGATCCGGACTGGTGAGAACACAACGCCGCAGCGCCCGCAACACCGTGAAACAACACTCCCAAAATCAAGGGTGCACCAATCGACAACAAGTATAAGTAGTTCGAAGATGTGTGTCCACTTGAGGTAGCTAATCCTCCATTGGCCCGGCACAGCTCCTGTTTTAGTCATTTCCAATTTGACACAAGTGTCAAGGCTATCCATTATCGTTCTCTTTCTTCAGTCAACACGAACATCATTCCAACCACTTCATTCTGGATCATCACTCCGCGCATAGTTATTAAAGTGGTTTTCGGTTTAGATAGAGAGTATATCCATAACCGAATTCCGGTCTCTTTAATAACTTCCGTAATTATTTCATCGATTGGTCGTTTATTTATTTCAAAACCAAATCAATTTCAATTTCAATTTCAATTCGCAAATCAACATTTCATTTGTCTTTCAAAACCATTTCCATAAATTTACGTTTCAAAACTTCCAAATTACACTTTCAAAATCAAATCAAATTCAATTTCAGATTTTATTTAAAACAATAAAATATTGATTCAAGTTCGTATATAAGTCTTATTTCGAAAATCATTTGAATTAATTTGATTTAACATTAAAATCAATTTAACTTCATTTATCGATTTTATTCAATATTCTTTAAGTAAATATTCTATTCAACAATTTCTATTAAATTTCCAATTCATTAAATCCATTATTCAAATTCAACTTCATTAAATCAAAACTTACAATTTTGAATTAAATTAAATTCATCAAATCAAATTCTTTAAATTTCAAGTCTTTCATTAATTTCAATAAATCACATTTTATTTCTTGATAAAGAAATTCAATTTCACTTATTTACTTACTTAAATGATTTTCCAAAACTTAATTAATAAAGAAAACTCAATTTCAATTATTTACGAAGTAAATTCACTTATTCAAAAGTTCAATTTCTCTTATTAAAAAATTCAATTCAATTTGATCATTAAATCATTCAATCTTATTTAATTATTAAATAATTCAAAACTTAATTATTAAATAATTTCAAAGTTTAATAATTTTAAACTCAATTATAATTTCAAACTTGATTATTAAATCATTTCAAAGTTTAGCAATTTCAAACTTAATTACACTTTCAAACTTAATTATTAAATCATTTCAAAGTTTAACAATTTCAAACTTAATTACACTTTCAAACTTAATTATTAAATCATTTCAAAGTTTAGCAATTTCAAACTTAATTACACTTTCAAACTTAATTATTAAATCATTTCAAAGTTTAATAATTTCAAACTTAATTCAATAATTTCTCAAATTAAACAACATTCTTCCATCAATTACATTGTTAATATTTTATTTCATATTTTTAAATATTAACATTTTCCTTTCATTAAAATTCAAATTTCAACTTCATTTCAAAACCATATTATTTATTCAAATAAAATCTTCGTTTATTTTTAAATCAAATTATTGACCAATCTTGTTTTATATTTAATTTTTTATCCTAGGTCAAAGTTCAATTTTTGGGTATTTATCATTTCAACCCGATTCCAATTCAATTCAAAATCAAAGCATAACAAAGGGAACTTGCAGTGTGATAGCTGGGATGGTGTCAAAGTAAATAAACAAGCAATAACATCAATCAATAACAATCCAATAATCACTTCAAATAATCCCGAAATAACCGTATTAATTCACATGGTTATTTGTACGAATTAATATACTTATTTCTAGAATCTACACTATCATTTCATGTAGATTAAATATTATTACATTACGGTTTTCACTTGTCATCTATTTGCAATTTCATACATCATTAATTTAACAACATACATTCAGTGGTTCAAAGTATAATTAAACAAATCCTACGCGTCAATAAATTCAACAGTAAAAGGGGTCATATTATACAAATGTCATTTAATCAAATTCAACATTTAACTATCCTATATCAAGTTCAATTGCATACTATCTATCACTTTAACATTTACAATTAACGTCTAATTAAACATCAATAATCAATCAATTATCAGCCAACTGTATTATCATCGCATAAATAATTAACAGATAATGGTGTCAAATGTCACAGGTTAACTGATACAGGCAATAGCATATATAACAGTGTAATTAACTAACAGCAGCATATTTCAATTGTCGTTTCAATTGAAATCAGATTTAATAAATAAAAGAACGTTAATCGTGAGTGATTGCTCACCTTTCGAGGCTAGAGAGATAGACAACGAAGTTGAGTTATGAAATCCAGACACGAATCCAAAATGAAAAGATCGACACGAATTCGATGAATAGCGCTGATAACAGAATTAAACGAAATTAAATCAGAACTGGTTTGATGATGATAAATTCGAACGAAGAGTATATTATATTATTATTTTATTACATTCTTTCAAAATCAATGTTTACATCAAGACATGTATTTTAAAATAAACTATAAGTACACTTGAAAGTAACTATAAATTTTAAAACGCATACATTTGAAAATCAAAAATTTGTATATATAAAAATCAAAATGCATATATATATATATATATATATAATAAAATAAAAATCTATAGGCATTTTGAAATCAACCTATATATATAATGCATGATAGGACACATATATTGGCAGACATTCATTGGGCTGAAGGAATAATTGCATGCAGGTTAATAACCTATACGTATGCAGACACACCACAACTGAATACCATTATCTCATGTATACGTATCTATTTTAACCCATAAAATACTTCTTTTAAAACTAGCATACCGCAACATACATATATATTTTGTAACAACATATATTATATATATATATATTACACGTTAAACAGTACTACTGGATATAAACACACGTGTTCAAACACATGTAACAAAACATTGTACCTTTTAAAACTATATAACAGCTACTATGTGCAATGAACAATTGTATTACATATGCTTTACTATATAAAACTAATTAAATATTTGTTCACACCCATATCTGCAAAATCAAAGTGGAGGCAACAACTTGATCTGCGCACAACCATAGTATTGTATTACACATACATAAAAATATAGACTTATATACATAATAAATTTTATATACATTGTATATATATATAAACAGCTTTATCTATAAACAACTCATTCACATATAAACACACTTTAATATAAACAATATATAATAGAATATACAGTACTGTACAATTATAGACTAACTTAAACAATCCAACAAATATATAGACTATAGCCGAACAAAAGATTCATCTACAATCATATAACCTGCACCCAAGCATGCTTATAAAACTAACAGGTAACTATATATATATATAGCTAACAAAGAAATATATATATACTGGAAATGAAAAGTAAAAATTTCTATAAACAACTTTGAAGACTTCTTTAATGCCACTGTGAAATTCAACTTACGAAGTAATGAAACCATAGAGTACTTTACATTCTATATTATAAATGAATATATAAGAGTATAACTAGAATCATTTCAAAGTATATATAACCTGCAACATTACAATGTAGATATAAACTAGCCTACTCAACTTTATACAAAAGAGCATATATATTACTGTAAGTATCTATCGAAATTCTTATATATATTATAACATTCATATTACAGTTAAACTTTAATAAATATTTAACATAATACACATATATATAAAAACCTGTGATGGTGAGAAAATGAGACTAGATATGCGGGAAGACCATGTGGCTGAGAAACGAGCTGCTCGGCCGAGGCAGGAGTTGTGGTGGAAGGCGTTTGTGTGGGAGGAGAAGGGTGGAACAGCCTAAAGCTCGGCCGAAGGGAAAGGGGAGGTGGAGTTGAGGAGGTGCGGAGTGTTGGATGCTTCTAGGTGTAGACCGTAGAGGTGGGTTTATTGGATGGGTCTGCTTAGTCGGCATGGTGATGAGAGGCCTGGAGGCGATCGGTCGGAGGCGGTGCATGCTGGAGGGGAGGTGCTGACAGTAGGGTGTTTGCATTGTGGCTTTAGAGGGAGTGGATGCGGAAGAAAAAGGTGAGTGTGGTGTTTGATGAGGGGGTAGGTTGTCTCGTTCAGATCGGCAGGAGAGAGGTGAACAAGTATATTTCAATACAAAGCTTTAGAAAAAAAATAAATGTAAACTGTAGAATGCTCTTCACGAAGCCAAAGTGGGAATGGAAGGGGTATAGGCCACACAAACCAACGTATACATTGAATAGTGAAATAATAAAAGCACCTTAGAAATAGAAAAAGGCAAATGACTATTCAGTTGATGCACGTTGGAAATTGAATGGTCACGAGAAATTTAAAAGCTAAATTTTTTAGAACCGATACGGTTGACCGTTTTACGGTATCTGCTGTGTATAGGACTTCAAAACACAGAATTAAGCATACCGTAGAGATCAGCACAACGAGATGATAAAAATTGTATAAAGATATCAGTGGTACGATTGAATTATAAAAATTCGAATTTTTCTACTACGGAAAATGCAAGAAAAACACTGAAAAATAAGATTGACGGAGCCAAAGATGTCCGAATTTGGAAAAACGACAAACTGACATCTTGCTCAAAAGATGGTTTAGAGTTTTTCTATGTAAAAATATTTAGGTTTCGAGAACATTTTATTTTCATCGCTTTTTAACTGATTAAATTGAAGTAAATTTACGCGCGAAATAAACTTTCATATTTTCGGACGAAAATTTACCAGTTGCTATGTTTAACTAAACGCATTTCAAATATCAAATTTATATTTCAAAATTTTATCGTTTAAAATTTCACAAAATTTCAACTAATTACGTTATTAAAACAGTTGAAATTTACGGGTCGTTACAGTTGTGAAAATCAATATAATCCATATAATTTCACACCAAACTCTTATGGATATTTCAACAACAACTATTGTTTAAACGATTCAAATTTTGAACCACAAAATTTTCAAAATGATGACCAACCTTCAAATCTTGAAAATAACATTCCTTCTTTACTTAAAATCTCTACACAACAAAATCAAATGATAAATGATTTGTGTAATTCTTATTTGTGTGATAACTCAAGTCAAAATTTTCAAAGTAATCAAGATTTGAATTCACTTCAAAATGCAAATGATTTCGAGTATAACCCATGCCAATTCAATTTTGAACTCCAAAATGAATTTCAAAATCAAAATGAAAATGTGATCCACTTTTCAAATAATTTTAGCAATGGTAATAATCTCGACTACGATACGAGTGAAATTTTTTGTTCTCAACAAATCCAAATCGAAAATTCTCAAGTTAATAACTATAAATTGGATTTTGTTGAACAAATGGACGAAATCTTCAATGATCACATGGATTTGCTGTTCGAATCATATATAAAACAATGTGAGAAACAAAACCAAATCCCAACATGTGACGAGTCAAATGATAATCCATCTTTTACCCAAATCGACGATTTTCAAACAACAACTTTTGAAACTGAAAATGATGATCTTAATGAAGTTGTTGAAAACACGGTAATTGAGTTGGATTTCTATTCTTTTGAGGGTGAGAAACTCGATTTAAGATTCGATCTTCCTTTTCCCGATTTTGAAATTTTGAACACAACAACTTTGGATGTTGAACTTGACACATGTAATAAAGTTGTTGATAATTCAATAAAGGAAGATGAATTCAATGAACACGATTTCTTTGGACTTTTAGAAAATGAGTTGTTAAATTCTAAAAGGGAAGATTTGAATCACCATTTCAATTTTGAAATCACTAATTTTGGAAAATTTGTTGATGATGAGCTTAACTTTCAATTTGGTGAAAGTAAACTTGAATTTCAATCAATTGTTTTATCAACCTCAAAAATCATCGAAAATAAAACAACTCATACGATTTTCAATAAAATGACATTCGATTTTCCAAATCCACATTCAACTCCGAAACCTTTTATGGTTTGGTTTTATGAGCTTAAGCTGTGTCTCGCATACTTGACGAGACAAATGAATCAGTCTTTGGAAGACCGTTTCATTTACTTTTTAATGATATACTTTCTGATGTTTTGTAAATAATCATCTTTTCATTTTCATTTAAATAAGGTCATGTTTTTATTTTTATCCTTCCACTTGGGTTGACTGTGAGGACACAGTCAAAATCAAGTGTGGGGGGGGGAGTCTCATCATTTTCAATTTTACATGGTTTATTTTTGCATTCTCTTTCCAAAACTAAAGAAAAAACTCAAAAAAATTAAGAAAAAAATATCAATTTTTTAAAGCATTTTGATAGGGTAAATATATGGTTTCGGTTAATTAAATTATAATTTTTGAAAATTTATTTGTCTTAACAAAAATAAAAATGAAGTTTGATTACAAATAACAATGGTTTAACTAGTATATAGGAAGGTTCATATGTGTTAATTATGAAGTATGTTCTAATTGAAAATCTTTGTTTAAAAAAGTGGTAAATTTAAAGTAAAGGATATAACATTTTTATCTTCTAAGTTAAATGGTGCTAAGATGATTTTGTAAAACTCTCTCTTTCTAAAAAGTAAAATAAATAATAGAAAAAAACACACAAAAAATATAAGTAAAAAAAACATTTGTATATATGTATATATTTTTAACACCTAGAGTCATGTGTTCACACTACGATCGATATATCTGGCCTCAGTTTATCTGAGTTAGGTGTATGTATATAAAAATTCTTTTTAATAACGCCTGCAGTCGATAAGTGTTCACACTTGTGTGTTCACTCGCCACGCTCTATATTCCCCTCACATCAGTCGGCAAGGCAGTGCACGGGTAATATATCTGGCCTCAGTTTACCTGAGTTAGGCATATGTAAATATTGTTAATATCAATAAAATTTTCAAATAAGAGAGAGTAAGCAATTGAAATCTAAGCACTATTTTTACTTGTTTGATTTAACTTATTATTGAAAAGAAATGAAAATACCACTTTGACAAACTTTGATAATCAACTAAGGATCCATTTCATAATTACATTGTGTTATCAACCGAAACAACTAGCCAAACTATAGACTATTTGTTATGATTACTTCGTTTTTGTTGGAAATTTTGATGAGTAAATGACTTAAATTTTCAAGATAATGACCAAAACTTATATTTAACTTATTTGTGTCTATTTAAAAGTAAATCTTTCATTTGTAAATATTTTCAAAAACTCGCATTCATCTCTTTGTAAATAAGTCTTGCATTTTGTAATTATTTTCATCCTGCATTTGGATTTTGTGGGTAGTATCCGCTGAAAACCCTCACGAGACAACACTCGTCCTACTGGAGACACCTAGAGGTTTAACGGATTGTTGCATACGCTCAATGCAATCGTGCTCCCTACGAAAACGGATTTATCTTAGTTTTTTTTCTTTATTCGAGGACGAATAAAAAGATAAGTGTGGAGGTATTTGATGTGCACGTAAATGTGCATATTTTTACCACCATATTTAATCTATTCAAATTAAATAAATGATCATATTGGGTGTTTTAACTTGTTTAAACCAAAATGCAAATTATTTTCAAATTGTCACATATTCATCTTCATATAGGGGCAAAATGGTTATTTTTTTGCATTTATTAATTTTTGAAAATTTAATTGGAATTTTCTATGTTGTTTTGTAGGAATTTTAGTGAATTTTACAAGGGGCTTCATGAAGATATGCATGCACAAGAGTGAATACAAAGGAATGGAGATGAAAATAATTCAAAGTGATGATCATGGAGGACCCCACTTACCCACCTACCATAATGTACACTTAGGAGCTAATGCACATGCGAAAAGACCATTAAATCTTCATGCACACTAAATGGATGATTATTTAAAGTTAATGATAACTTGGCCACCACACTTCCTAAGAGGGTATTTTGGGTAGTTCTCAAAAAAGTGAATTAGGGTTTTAAACTTGTATAAATACCCCTTATGTTTCATGTAATCCTCTCCCTCCTCCTCTGTTATCCCATTTTTGGCAAGGACGTGACAACAAGAACTCAACTGGAAACCGAGGACAGTCCGTCCCGAAGATCGGTTATATGCAGGCTCACTATGGATGTCGATAAATTTTATCCGAGTCCGGATCAAGCTACAATTGACAAGGCACGATGTGCAAAGCTATGAAAGCCAACGTTCCAAATTTAAAGTCAATCCGAGTTCGTATTCTCAAGATATGATCGATGCAAGCCAAGAAAATTGACTCATTCGTATCCATCAATTCACACGAATCCCTTTCGTATCCATCGGTTTGCAAGCCTCAATTCGTATCCATCTAGGGAATCAGCCTCCTTCGCATCGATCCTGTTCGAATCCATCAACTGTGCACGGTTTCGTATTGATCAGTAGCAAGTGAGTCCACTTCGTATCCATCCAGATCCACCTGCTTCGTATCCATTGACTGTAACACGAGTGTCCATTTCGTATCGATTAAGTTTCAGACATGCTTCGTATCAATCGACCACAGATCGATTCGAAATCCATACCTCCCATCGATACGAAGTGGAACGCAAAAGATCGATACGAAGTGGAGTGCGCAAAATTGATACGAAGTGAGATGCAATCGATCGATACGAATAGAGCAAACACAATCGATACGAACATAACAGTTGTGATCGATACGAACAAGGCTCAACTGGATTGATAAAAGGCTCAACTGGATCGATACGAACAAGATACATCCCTATGAAAGATTCAATCACTCGGCATGAAAAGTGGATCGATCCGAGGAGTTAGCGCCATGTCAACATGTAGGCACGTGCTCGGGTCGATACGAACAGAGCGATGCAAAGCAGATCGATGCGAATTCAACAGCCTTTAATAAATTCAAACTTGCATCGATCATAACTCAAAATCTATAAGTCCAAATGCCACCAATTTTTCACAGGAGTTTGCGTACATCCTCAAGAATGTTCATGATCGATTTCGACTCGATTGGACGAAATTTCGATCGATACGAAATTCGTTAGTATCGATCACGGACCGAGTGCAAATGTCATGGGATTGATCGTGTGGGCTCACCTACTTGAGAGAAGAGGTTTTCCGAGATTTGAGCAAGATATTGCAGCATACGCCTATAAATAGCAGCCCAGAACCTATAGAAAAGGGACTTTTTGGCTCTTCGACGTCCAGACTCTGCCGAAATCACTGTTGCACTTGAAAATCATTGTTGTACTCAAAATTTACTGTTGTAATCTGCTGTAATAAGCAAGCAAAAGTGAATAAAAGTGAATCGTTTCATAGTGGACGTAGGCAACACGCCGAACCACTCTAAATCTCTGTGTTTCTCTGCTGTTTTTCTGATTATTATTTGGAGTGTTTGTTAGATAATCCTCTTTTTATATTTATTTTCTTCATTTTATCTCTTCAAACACTTCCAAAGGGTGTTGTGCTCAATTTTGGTACAAACACTTTGGTGCTTTCACTGAGAAAACCTAGTTTTTCTCGTGCTCGTTGGATCTACTATCGATATCGAATTGCGTAAATCTAAGAAGATGATCCAGATTTCCAGTTAAAAGTTCTTCCATCCTATTCAGATTTTCATCAAGTCTAGGAAAGAGCTTCGCTACCCATCATGGTTAACACTAGGACCACATCAACTACCATAGATCCAGAAGGACGGGATAGATAGAACCCCGTATAGTTACCTCCTGCCGATCAGAATGCTGCCGGACCATCAGATCCGCAAGACCCTATCACCGGGGAAGAATTTCAGTTATTAATGCAAGAGCTTACTCAGAGCTGCCAACAGCTCACTCGGCAGCTTCATGCTAATGCGAAATTGACCAACCAACTAAACCGTCAAAGACGAAGGAGATCCAGAAGGGATCAGGCTTCCTATTCCTCCACCGAAAGTTCAGCCTCTTAAGATTTTAATCATAGATCCATGCGCTCGCGACTGGACGGAAGTTACACACAGGCCACTGGGCATCAACACACATTGAATCGTGGGCAACCGAGAGTTGGCCCGTCAACCAGCCATCAAAATGGACCCTCCTTCCGAGGAGGCACTACCCCATATCACATTACCGACAACCGTACTACCACTGCTACTGATTTGGGAGTTGATGCTCGGAACCGAACGGATCCGGCCCACCGCCAACGTAACCATACTCCTGAGCCTTATGTCCCTGAAGACATAGTACCAAGGAGGCGAGACATGGACCGTCGACCGCGACCGGCCCCTCCTCGCATTGTGGAACCCGACCACACCTTGGCCCAACATGCTCAAAAATGTCCAGATTCCTGACATCCCGACGATGATCCGTCAAATGATCCGTGAAAGTCAAGGTCTTACTAATGACGACTAGGGAATCTCCCGGAGTCATACCCCTTTTACTGATGAGATACTCTATGCTGAACCGCCTCGGCGATTCAGGATGCCGACTTTACCCGTTTATGAAGGGAGCTCTGATCCTAATCAACATATCCTGAAGTATGAATGGTTAATGAATGCAGCACGAGTTGATGATGCAGTTAAGTGTCAAAGTTTCCCGATCTCTCTAGAGGGCATAGCAACTATGTGGTTTACCCGTTTACCACCTAGATCTATCTCTTGTTTTGACCAGTTGGCAACAAAGTTTATTGAGCAGTTTCACATGCATGTCTCAAGGCCGAAAGATGTTAATACTTTATCTAGGGTCACTCAAGCTCCTGGAGAGACACTCAGACGTTATCTGAAGAGATTTCATGCTGCATGCGCTGAAATCAGTAACCCCAATGATAATTCAATTCTGATGGACTAACTAAGGGGATTGACCCGATTTTAAATTCGGCAACTGGTTGGCCAAAAATCCTCCTGCGTCATTGGACCATTTCTATTCCAAGGCAGCCCAGTTCTTGAGAAAGGAGGATGCGAAACAGTCTAGGAAAAAGGATGACGCATGGCCTAGTGTGGAAGGGATTCAGAGGAATGTTGCTGTTAAACAATCCAGGGAGAGTTTCGGAAAAGTGCAATTGAACATTCAGAATAAACAAAATCAACAGAAAGGCGATGGTAGTAAAAATAGGAAACGGGATCAGAATCGTGGTCCACAATGTAGGGCGCCTATGTTTGATAATTATACTCCTTTGAACACGTCATTGGAAAATGTGCATTTACAAACCTGCAATACTATTCAGTATAAGAAACCTTATCCGAAGTAATCATCGGAGAAACAGATTCAGACAGGGAAGTTTTGTAGATTCCACGAAAGCTACGGCCATAACACTAATGAGTGCCATCGCTTGCAGGATCTCATCGAAAAGTTGATACGGGAGAGAAAGTTGGAGCAGTTTGTACGGGTGCCGCAGTCTGGAGGTGTGGGCCCATCGAATCATAATCATGTACTGAATCAGGAAAGACAGGAGGAACCCGCTCATACTGGCAGGAGGTTAGTGATAAATACTGTTAGTGGTGGTCCTCATCCAGCAGACCAAAGCTGGAAGGAAATGGAGTCGTATGCCAGTTCTATTAGGCATGCGAGCTTCGAGTGTTGTAGTAGTTTGGAGGATGGGGCTTCGGCCAAGCAACATAAGATGACGACTGACGACATCGTCTTCCGAGATAGAGATGCCGACAGGATCGAAGCCCCAACCATCGATCCACTTATCATATCAGCTCAAGTAGGTCCTGCTTGGATGAAGAGGATCTTGGTAGATAGTGGAAGTTCTGTGAATATATTGTTCAAGCGAGCCTATGACCAGATGAAAATGGAGACTAAAGATTTGAAGCCTTGTCAGTACCGTATCCATGGTTTCAATGGGAGTGCGACTATACCCGATGGAGTGGTGGAATTGCCAGTGGAGTTAGGAATTGGAGAACGCCGGAGAGTCCGGATGTTAGAATTTGTGGTGTTGGATATAGACTCGCCATATAATGCTTTCTTGGGCCGACCGGCCCTAGCTGAGTTCAGGGCTGCTATTGCCCCATGGTGTCTGACTCTAAAGTTCCCCACCGATCATGGGGTTGGAGTCGTTCAAGGGGATCAGGCTGCTGGATGAGCCTGTTATGTTGCTGAACTGCGCGAGGTGAAGGAAAGGAGAAAGGAAAGGGCGTAGAGGAATCTCTCTGCGTCCGCTTTGTTGAAAATTGGTGCCTGGGCCCAGGCCCGGGCACCCCAACCAATTCCAAAGAGATCTTGACCCAAGAGATACTGAAAGTGAAGATGAAGGTAAAGACAGTCAAGCTTCTCCGGCCGAACTAACGATCGATGTCCTGATCGATGATAGAGACGACTCTAAAATGATAAAGATTGGATCTCATTTCAGCCAACAAATGCAAGAGGAATTGGTTGAATTTCTCCGGGCAAACCTCGACGTGTTTGCCTGGGCACATTCTGACATGTGTGGAATCTCGCCGAACATCGCGAGCCACGCATTGAATATTGACCCGCGGCATGTCCCGGTCAAACAAAAAAGGCGTGGTATGGATCCAGAGGGATCTGCCGCCCTTAAAGAAGAGGTAGAAAAGCTCAAATCGAACGGGTTTATCCAGGATGCATTATATCCGGAATGGGTGTCAAATCCTGTACTTGTCCGAAAGCCGAACGGGAAATGGATAACGTGCATCGATTACTCTGATCTGAATAAAGCTTGCCCTAAAGATAGTTTTCCACTTCCTTGAATTGATCAGCTCGTAGACTCGACTGTTGGACATGAGCCCCTATCCTTCATCGATGCATATTCCGGTTACAATCAAATACCCATGCACTTGCCCGACCAAGAGCATACCAGCTTCGTAACCAATATGGGGCTTTACTGCTACAAAGTTATGACTTTTGGACTCAAGAACGCTGGGGCAACTTATCAACGGTTAGTTAATCGAATGTTCGCTAACCAGATTGGAAAAACCATGGAGGTATATATGGACGACATGCTAGTCAAGTCACAATTCTCCACTGATCACATCAGAGACCTGAAGTCAATGTTTAATATCCTCCGAGAATACAGAATGAAGCTCAATCCGTTGAAGTGTCACTTTGGGTTCGCATTAGGAAAATTCCTTGGGTTTATCATCAATGGTCGAGGAATCGAAGCCAATCCCAAAAAGGTCTGGGCAATCAGAAATCTGGAAACTCCGAGAACTATAAAGCAAGTCCAGAGCCTCAATGGCAAAGTAGCAGCATTGAGCAGGTTCATTTCAAAATCCACTGACAATTGCATTCCCTTCTTCGATTTGATAAAAAAAGGGAAACAAAACTTTGAATGGACTACGGAATGTGAGGGCGCATTCTGAGTGCTAATCCAACACCTATCCACACCGCCTATTCTGTCAAAGCCTATTGATCACGAGAAATTGTACATTTACTTGGCGGTGTCAGAAAACGCAATCAGTGCTGCCCTAATTCGGGAGGAAGATCGAATACAAAAACCGGTCTACTATATTAGCAAACGACTAACCGGAGCTGAGAGAAATTATCCGAAGCTAGAGAAGTTGGCTTATTGTCTTGTTATTGCCTCAAGGAAGCTCCGTCCGTATTTCCAAGCTCATCCTATCACCGTTTACACCGACCATCCATTACGACAGGTCCTTACGCGACCCGAGACATCTGGTAGGTTACTCAAATGGAATATCGAGTTAAGTTAGTTTGACATTACTTACACTCCAAAGCGAGCCATTCAAGGACAAGTCCTAGCAGATTTCATAGCTGAATTTACCATCCCAGAGGACTTGCCCAAAACCAGTGAATCTCCCGAGTACATTTGGAAGCTGCATATTGATGGTGCATCAAATGACCATTGCTCGGGTGTCGGAGTTGTGCTTGAAACTCCTGAAGGTTGATCTATATGCTATGCTTTAAAGTTTGATTTTCATGCGACCAACAACGAAGCTGAGTATGAAGCCCTACTTGCCGGATTGAGACTTGCCCGAGATTTAAAAATCATTGTCGTAGAGATTTATTGTGATTCGCAATTGGTCGTGTGTCAAGTTCGGGGAGAGTACCATGCAAAAGACCGAAGACTGGCTGCTTATTTAGCTCGAGTGCAGGAAATACTAAATCAGTTCGATTATTATGCCATCTACTGCATTCCCCGAGAGCATAATCAGAAAGCCAATTCATTAGCAAAGTTAGCTAGTACAAGTGAGGCACAACAAATGGGGCTCGTTCTCATAGAGACGCTAGCTTCCCCGAGCATCGATCAAATGGAGACAGATTGGATATTTGAGGTTATTCCTGATAAGGAATCATGGATGACTCCGTTCAGAAATTATATTGAGCACGGAACCCTGCCAGAGCGCAGGAGTGAAAGTAGACAGGTTCTTCGAAAAGCTTCGCGGTTCACTATTCAGAATGAAGTCATGTATAAAAGAGGATACTTTGTTCCTTTACTCCGGTGTATCGCTCACGATGAAATCAAACGAGTGTTGCATGATGTGCACGAAGGAGAATGTGGCGATCACACCGGGGGGCAAGCTCTTGCCAAGAAAGTGCTTCGATATGGGTACTATTGGCCGACCGTAAATCGCGATGCATCGGACTACGCTAGAAAATGTGACAAATGCCAGAAGCACGCTCGGATTCCAAGAGCCCCACCTTCCGAAATAACTCAGATGGTCAGTCCATGGCCGTTTGCAGTATGGGACATTGACATTATTGGCTCTCTACCTTTAGCCAAAGGTGGTGCGAAGTACGCCATCATAGCAGTTGATTACTTTACCAAGTGGGCGGAAGCCAAATCCCTTGCTACAATCACAACGAAGAAAGTGATCAACTTTGTTGTACGCAACATTATCTGCCGATTTGGTCTCCCGCACACCATCATCACTGATAACGGAACCCAATTCGACAGTGTTGAATTTAAGAATTTCTGTCAACGGTTTCACATCCAGAAGAAGTTCTCCGCAGTTGCACACCCTCAAGCGAATGGACAGGTCGAAGCTGTTAATAAAGTTATAAAGTCTATTATGAAGAAACGACTGGAAAAGGCCAGGGCAAAATGGGTCAATGAACTTCCTATGGCCTTATGGGCCTACCGAACAACCCATAAGTCCACGACCGGCCACACTCCGTTCTCTCTTTCTTATGGTTCATAAGCTGTTATTCCAGTCGAATTAGAAGTGCCTTCTCATCATATGACATACTATGATCCGAAGATAAATGCTATATTACTTGCTGAATCTCTGGATTTATTGGATGAGAAGTGAGAAGAGGCTGATTTGAGGGCAGCCGCATATCAAAGTCGAGTCGCCCGATTATACAATGCCAAGGTCCGACCCCAAACCTTTGAACTCGGCGATCTCGTCCTTAGGAGAATTTACCCGGTCCCTTCACATATGAAGCCAACCTGGGAAGGGCCGTATGTTATTGAATGAAAGTTCGGAGATGGCACATTCAAATTATCGACCGTTGACGGTCTCACTCTTCCGAGAGCCTGGAACAGCGAAAGTCTTCGTCACTACTACACATGATAGGCTATGTTTATTTATTCAGTCTACTTTTCATTTGCAATTTGTTTCTGCATTTCGAAATTTGAATTTGTAATAAGGCAACTGATTTTGCCGTATTTTCTTATTTCAGCAATAAAATGCAATCTCTTCGAGCCAGAGCAGTGATTTTTAAAATGCATCATTCGATCATCACAATGCACGGAGAGCTAAGTTCCATCCTACGGTGGAATTTATTCAAATAGGGAGTGGCTGTGATACGACCGGTCACTCACTAAGTGAAACCCGAGCTCAGGGACAAGTCATCACACTGAAGGCCAAAAAGGATTGATACACGACAATCCCTTAACCAACTCCAGATTACCAGAGTGCGAACTGGAGTACAAACTTACAAACGCGGTCTCGAAGAGGGTGGATCCGTCCACCTAACGACTTCGCCCATATCTTGACCAAGTTTGAGGAAGATTGATCCATCCATCTAACGACCTCGCTTGTCAACTCAGGGTGAATGTGAACCGACCATCCATGATCCTGATAGATTTGTTGTTCCTGGAGTGCAAACGAAATCATAAAAGCCTGAACAGATGTGACTGACCATCTGTCGGCCAACTCCAAGTTCCTAGAGTGCGAACTGGAGTATAAACATCGACTAACTCCGGATTCCCAGAGTGCGAACCAGAGTGTCAACATCAACTAACTTCAGATTCCCGGAGTGCGAACTGGAGTACAAACATCAACTAACTCCGGATTCCCCGAGTGTGAACCAGAGTATCGACAACAATTAACTCTAAGTCCCCGGAGCATAGATTGGAGTTTAAACACAAACCGGGTGTGAATCGACCACCCGTAGGACAACTCCGAATCCCCGGAGCGTGGACCGGAGTGTAAACGCGAATCGGGTATGAATGACCACCCGCAAACTAATTTAAGTCCTCAGAGTACGGACGAAATGCTAAGTATCAAGCGGGTGTGAGTGACCGCCCATAAAATAACTTAAGTCCCCGGAGCGTGGACATATCCTTGAAACTTAAGCAGGCGTGACTGACCACCGATGTACAAATGCAAATCCCTAGAGTGTGGATGCAATCATCGATAGATAAGCGAGTGCGATTCGACCACTCGAATTTCCTTGTTTCAGCATCAATTCAACGACGTTAAGATCGATGTGTTGAAGGTGAAGTACAATTGCCACTTGATCTTTACAATTCGTCCCTGAAACTGGGGGCAGAAATTACGTGCCAATCACTGATTGAGACAGTGCAGCATCGGAGTCCGGCTTAACGTTCGGTCATAACTCATAGTCGTGATTTCAGGAGTTAACAAATAAACTCAAATCCAATCCAAGGGTCGAAACTCAACAAGCATACTGGACTGAAGTTAAAATGCTAAAACACTTAAGCAAATAAACGAAAATTGAGTTGAAGACAAAATGGAATTTCATTTCAACTATTTGTGAAAGAAAATTAAGTACAAGTTTATCCCCAAAATCCTACTAGCAGGGGCCGAACCCGCATCTATACACGACCAACAATAGCTAAAGGAATTCCTATCTACTCAAAAATAAGCCGAAGAGACGTATCTACTCTTTTTTCTTTCTCGGTTTCTTCTTCAGTGTGGACTAGCTGGAGCTGTCACTTGGTTTTCTCTTTGAGCCCTTGCCTTTCGGCAGCCGATCTCCAGTCGGGGGCATTATATCAATTTCCTCCTCCGAACTCAAATGTATTGGAACGCTTCCTGAAGGCGGAGTCGAAGGGACAAGATCAACAGTAGGAGGCGGGATAGGCATACTTGTCTCAATGGCCGTTCCTCCCAGAGATATCATCTACAAAAGGGCTGGACCAGGTCCTACCATTCCACCTCCAAAGCCACTGCCCCGTGCGGCTGCCTCCATCTCAGCGTTGATTTCAGCTATAATTTCCTCTTCATGAAGTGTGTGTGCATCGCCGGGGACTCCCGCAGTTGGGGCCGAAGAACTTGCCATTGGTGCGCTTCCACCCATAACGAACGACAAATCGGCAAAGGGGTCACTGTGATGACCGAGAAGTTCCTATATCATCTGCTCATTGAATTAAGTGTGCTTCCCTATGCCTCGTCAATTAGTGCTGTGGTTGTTGTGGTGATCGCTTATGTTATAATGGCCTCCTGCAAATGATGTGATTCTTGAGTTGCAGAAGGCACGACTAATGTGGTTTCAATCACTGGATAAAAACAGAGGGAAAGAACTGTTAGTAATTACTTCAAGTAATGCTTTCGATTTCGGATAAGCATAGAAAATGTTCAGAGGTCAGAGTACCTTCCTCAGTTTGGCTCGCGGGTGGCGGAACAGCGTCAGAGACTTGCTCGCGAGATGGAGACAACTGCGGTTGATCCGGATTATAAGCAGGAACGGGCTGAGGATCAACCGCAGGTGTGGATTCAGGCTGAGTCGGCACAAGAGTTTCAGGACTTGTATGATGGTGCTCGACACCAGAATCTTCTCCGACCTCCGAATGCTGAGTGCCAAGCTTCTCCTTTTCATATGAGATCGTCGTATCACGGAGAACTTTCTGTTCGTCTTTGCTCAACACCCGGTTCTCGAGCTCGAACTCATCAATCAATTCAGCTTGGTGAGCAGCCTTTTCATCTCCTACTAATCGGTTCCAAGCAATGAACAGGTGTGTTGGATAGTTATCAAGCCAGGTCAGGTTTCCATGCTTCAAAACATTGGCATTGTAAGTAATGAGAAGATCTTCAATGTCTGCCTCTAGCCTGGCTTCAGCCATTTTAACTTCATCCTCAACCTTAGCCTCAACCTTCCGGATTTAAGTGATGCCGTATCCCGTTCACCCCGAAGCACCACAGCTTGTTCACACGCCTCCTGGGCTGCTTTATTTGCATCATCCTTTTCCTTGACGATTTCGGAAAATTTGGCTTTAAGCTCATTAAGTTCTTTCAGAGTAGCGTCCCTTTCGGCCGTGACGGTGGTGTTTCGGTGGCCCATCTGCTCCACCAAAGTGAAATGCGTTTGTCGCATTCTTTCCATAGATTGAGTTGCCTCATCAGCTTTTTGAGTGGCCTCTATTTCAGATTTCTGAGAGGATTCAGCTTCATCATTGAGCACTTGGATAATATGGTCTTTCTGGGCGAGGTCGGTCTCTAACTTCTCAATTATTTTTGCTCGCTTAAAAGCCACCGCCGACGCTATATCCGCGGCTTTCATCCACTCCTTGTATTGGGTATAAATATCATGGATATAGTCGTGCATCATTTGTTCAGCCTCAGTTGGGATTTTCTTTAAGTGAGGAGGGAAGATAAAGCCGTCAAAGCAAATGTTCGGAAAATCTTTTCTCAACCGGGCAATTTTAATCGCTCCTTCCCCCGTAGGCTCGATAATAGCCTGCTCAGTAACAATGGGAGCTGTAGCTTCGGTCCTGCGGTGTTGAGACTCAGACCTCGGAGCGTGAAAAGATGGTTTTTGGCATGGAGGCTCCGGGGGAAGTGTGTTGTGAGTAGAAGGTTGTGTAGGGAATCGAGGAGGTAGAAAACGCGACTGGGATCGATATCTATATTCCCTATCTCTATCTCTATCCCTCTCATAATGCTCTTGGCTAGAATAACCACGATCGCGGTTTCTATCATCCTCCCTCCGACGGGACTCATAATACGAACTCGATGACTGGCGCGCTGAACGAAGACTTCCAAGTATAGAATCTCGCCTATTCATTGTATCTGTAGAATAAAAGAAAGATAGAGTTAGTAATCTCCCAATGAAGACAACTTAAGACTGGAAACCATGTAATGCCATGAAGTGTATATGTGTGCACAGCCCCCTGACCAACCGGTAATGTCGACCACACTTGTGGGAAGAGACTCGCTTAAATCTAGAGCACTTTGAAGCCCCTCCAATCCGGTATCGTGTTGAAGTGACACATAGTCCGGAATCGGAATATCAGCAAGTCCTTCAAAAGGATTCTCTACTTGCGAGGGAGGAGCCTCCGAAATTCTAACACCGGAGGCTGGCAGGGACACAATTACAGATTTCCATCTCAAAGAATTGTGACGCTTGTGTGCTACCGCCTTGCCTTTTCTCCTTTCCTCTGAACCCTGAAAACTGTCAGAAGGCCCGGCTGCGGGTTCATCGTTCGTGGGTGTGTATTCTTCATCGCCCTCTTCAGCTATTAAAACCCTGGGAGATTTACACTTCCCCCGCTTCGTCGGGGCTGCCCTAAGCACTCCTTCAAGTCTTATGCTTTGTTTTCGCTCGATTAGCCCAACAGTTCTCAAGTTTCTATCTGAAAGCACCGACTCGATTTCCCTCATTTCACTTGGCACTTCTTGAAGGACCCGTACTATTTCTTTAAAGTGTGCGCCTTCAGGTCGCGGGATTGCAGTTGTAAAAGAAAGAGGGTATTAGTTTCGACATCAACTATGGTTATCTCGTTAACCACTGGAAAAATTGCAACACTTACGTCTGACTAACCACCGACTAGCAAACCGTGGAGGGCATCGGACGTAGAACCACTCTGTCTTGAAATAACTAAGTCTGATCCAGGATCCGGCCACCACTTGGCAGTTCCTAACTGCCTCTAGAAATATGAACGAAGGACTGTCTCCCCGACTCTTGACGTTAAACAAATATCTGATCTCAATCGGGGTCGGGGGGGCGAAAAAGATGCTCCATGAATACAATGAATAGACTGTTCAGCAGCGCGTATCCATTGGGATGTAATTGTGAGGGGGCAATTCCGAAAAATGCCAACACTTCCTGAATGCACTGGTTAAATGAGGGAAGTGTTCCAGCTGTGCACGAATGTCGATTGAAAGCAGTAAACCCTTCCGGAGGAGCATGCGGTCTGTCATTCGGTCCCGGTAATAAGACGTCGTCCAACGACAGACCGTGCCTTAGGCATATCCACCCCAACATATCTTCGGAGACGTTGTATGTCATTGAATCTTATGGGCTTGCAATAAGGTTGCTCCTGGAAGCTCGTCCGGAGTTGGATCTATTACTTCGGCTGCGATGACCGGGATCTCTATTATCAAGGAAGACGAGCTTTGAGGCTCCTGCTGTTGCGAACTTATAGGTTCCATAACTAGTCAACTTAATAAAAACCATCGTTAGATGATAATAAGCCCGTGTGTTCCCCAGTGTGAAGTGCATGAGTGTGTTGTGCAGTGAAGTGCTATGTAATACTTAAGAAATTCTACAAAAATTCGAGGAATCTTAAAATGACAAGACTTCGAAATTCAACTGGAAGTGACCGTCACAACCGTGCCATCCAGATTTTAAAGACCGATCCAAGTTAAAGTTCATTAAAATTTTGTTAAGTTACAGTTCCATCGACGAGCTTCAAAGGATAGTCAAATATGCAGTTTAATGGTCAAGTCCAGTTATGCAAAGCTAAAGCTCGTCGGGGTCAAGTGTTCGAGTATGCAGAGGGTAGTTGACTTTGTATCCATCAAGGTTTGAATGAGATCGTTCTCCCGAAGCCTAAATTCATATCGATCAAAAGCATGGACCAATGACTCATTCGTATCGATACGTCGTATCGATACTCCATTCGTATCGATCGATTCATGCGTATCGGTCGGCTCGTATCGATCCCCAATTTTCAATTTCGTATCCATCGGTCTTCACCGATACACACCGCCTCACTTCCCAGATCGATACGAAGCAACTTCCACCATCTCCTATCGATACGAGTTTGAAGCAAGAGATTGAAAGTCAGTAACTTCCACATCTCCACCGGTTGCCCTTCTTTTTCCCCAAGCTGCCAGGGTGCCATTGGAGTACCTCCTCGACCCCACTCCGGCTCCATTTCGACATCGACAACATCGGAACTGGCCGATACCCTGGATGAAATGGCGTCAAGACTCGAGTCTCGTCATTTTTTAAGAGGTGTTAATCGATCGTTTACCTAGTTTAGAGAGATTGGTTTAAGATTAAAAACTGGTTGTTTTGGGGATGAAGGCTTCTACAGTTCTATCTCTTTTCAAATCGATGCGAAGTGGAAAGTGTAAGCAATGGAAAGTGAAAAATTTGTCTAAGTACGGAAGGTATTTATATGGATCCATTACCAAGAGAAAGGCGTTTCGTATCCTAGTGGCAAAAAACCGATAGAAGCGATAGGAATACTATCGATACGAAGAACGACCTTCGTGTCCATCAACTCAGAGCAATCCAGAGCCTAGCACTTCGTGTCTGCCAGCCATCTATTTCGTATCCATCAATACGAAATCCATCAATGCGAAAGTCACTACAAGACCATGTTTGAGCCATTCATCCCTGTCGATACGAAAACGTAGCTTCGTATCCATCAGTCTAGAACAATACAACGGTCAACACTTCGTATCCATCAGCAAGTTACCCCCAGCTTCGTATCCCTCAATTCAAGTCTCATCGATACAAAACTCCCAACGAAGTCTTGCTTGAATCACTGGATTTCATCGATACGAAGCGCTATTTCGTATCCATAAGCTTGGAGGCCCGAGCTTCATATCATCGATATAAAATGACAACTTCGCGTCCATCATTTTGAAGACCGTCTGAATTCGTATCCATCGATACGAAATGATTCAAAAAACCAACCGATTCGTATCGATTGCCATCGATACGAAGAACAACTTTTTTAACTTTTCACATCGATCCAGGAGAGGATCGATACGAAGGGACACTCCAAAACAACCGTCAAGCGTTGTTGCAAATCGAATTTCACATTGATTCAGGAGAGGATCAATATGGAATTTGATACAAAAAAAAACCTGAAAAAACCTGACAACGACTCGTGAACGTGCGAACGTTAACGGGAGTCAGGCTAACATACATACATGTATAAACGGACTAACATCCAATTTTTAAAATTCACAGGAATTGAATACTCGTCTGGTGATGATTACAACAACAAACAACAGATCACTATCATACAACACTCAGTTACAACAGTACACGGTACAACAATTGGCAGTCAACAGTTCATGATTTATGTTTCCATGGACCAATCAAAGGTCACAGCTTTCGACGAAAAGATGACAACCATTCAAACAAGTCAGATAAAACTGTTCAGGATGAAGATTGCAACTTTTCAAAGCACATCATGTTCTCACAAGACGTACTTTGGGGGGCAAATGTTATCCCTCCTTTTGGCAAGGACGTGACACCAAGAACTCAACTGGAAACCGAGGACAGTCCGTCCCAAAGATCGGTTATATGCAAGCTCACTATGGATGTCGATAAATTTTGTCCGAGTCCGGATCAAGCTACAATTGACAAGGCACGACCTGCAAAGCTATGAAAGCCAACGTTCAAAATTTCAAATCAATCTGAGTTCGTATGCTCAAGATATGATCAATGCAAGCCAAGAAAATTGACTCATTCGTATCCATCAATTCACACGAAACCCTTTCGTATCCATTGGTTTGCAAGCCTCAATTCGTATCCATCCAGGGAATCAGCCTCCTTCACATCGATCCTGTCGAATCCATCAACTGTGCACGGTTTTGTATCGATCAGTAGCAAGTGAATCCACTTCGTATCCATCCAGATCCACCTACTTCGTATCCATTGACTGTAACACAAGTGTCCATTTCGTATCGATTAAGTTTCAGACATGCTTCGTATCAATCGACCACAGATCGATACGAAACCCACACCTACCATCGATACAAAGTGGAATGCAAAAGATCGATACGAATTGGAGTGCGCAAAATTGATACGAAGTGAGATGCAATCGATCGATACGAACATAGCAAAGACAGTCGATACGAACAGAACAGTTGCGATCGATACAAACAAGGCTCAACTGGATTGATACAAGGCTCAACTGGATCGATACGAACAAGATACATCCCTATGAAAGACTCAATCACTCGGCATAAAAAGTGGATCGATCCAAGGAGTTAGCGCCACATCAACATGCAGGCACGTGCTCGGATCGATACGAACAGAGCGATGCGAAGCAGATCGATGCAAATTCAGCAGCCTTTAATAAATTCAAACTTGCATCGATCATAACTCAAAATCTACAAGTCCAAATGCCACCAAATTTTCATAGGAGCTTGCGTACATCCTCAAGAATGTTCATGATCGATTTCGACTCGATTGGACGAAATTTCGATCGATACGAAATTCGTTAGTATCGATCACGGACCGAGTGCAAATGTCATGGGATCGATCGTGTGGGCCCACCCACGTCAGAGAAGAGGTCTTCCGAGATCTGAGCGAGATATTTGCAGCCTACGCCTATAAATAGCAGCCCAGAACCTACAGAAAAGTGACTTTTTGGCTCTTCGACGTCTAGACTCTGCCGAAATCACTGTTGCACTCGAAAATCATTGTTGTACTCGAAATTTACTGTTGTAATCCACTGTAACCAACAAGCAAAAGCGAATAAAAGTGAATCGTTTCATAGTGGATGTAGGCAACACGCCGAACCACTCTAAATCTCTGTGTTTCTCTGTTGGTTTTTTATTATTATTTGGAGTGTTTGTTAGATAACCCTCCTTTTACATTTACTTTCTTCATTTTATCTCTTCAAACACTTCCGAAGGGTGTTGTGCCCAATTTGGGTACAAACATCCTCTTAGTTAGTTTTAGTTTAGGATCAAAAATAAAAGACAAGCTCTCTTTCCCTTTTCATGGCTACTTAACCATTTTTATTTCATGTACTTTTCCTTTTTTTATGCAATGTTAATTAGTGTTTTATTTTACTTAAATGCTCTCTTTCTTTCATGCTAGTAGTGTAGATTTTATTTTATGCAATTAGATTAGTTCTCTTTTCCATTAGCTTTTATTTTCCTCTTTTTTTGTGTCATGTTGCAAGCTACATTTGTTGATTTGATAACAAATGTGAGAGGCTAAACCCCTTCAATTTAGGGGTAATGAAGCTCTCTAATCATGTAGTTTTAACATAATTTGATAATCTTTTCTCTCTTTTTGTGCTTCATAAAAAGTTGATGTTTATGTAATTTTGTGTTTGGTATTGAGTTTGATAGCCTATGTTGTTCAAAACAAATAGGCTATGCTTAGTCATATGAATCACAAATTGCCTCTTCATCTACATATGATTAAGGCAATGAAGTGAAATTAAATCAAAATTTGATGGCCCATATTTCCAAACAATAGTTAATAGGCCATGCTTGAAATAGATTTCATTTTCAACTTGTTGTTATTTTTCATGAGAGTTAAAAGTTGTTTAAGGGGTGTGTTATAGTTTGATGGCTTATGTTGAGCTAACTAATAGCACAAATAGGCCATACTTATGATAAACACATCAATTAAACTAACTAATGACCAAAAAAGAGAGATCATAATTTTATGTTTGTTGAACTATATGATCTAGAGAGTGGAATTATCTCTAAATTGTCATTTAACTCTCATGTTTTTATCAAATTTCTTTTGTTAGGTAGTTAGTTTATTTACATTTTTAGTTCACACTCTTCTAATCTTGGTTAATTTGATTGAATAGTTTTTTAAAATCTAACAATTCCCTACGGATCGACCCGTACTCGCCACGTACTAGAAATATACGCCGTGTGCTTGCGGTTATTTTTATTTCAAAATTCATTCGGCTATTTTCTAATCCGATAGAAAATTAGCCGTGAACAATGGTACTAACCTCATACAACCGAGGAGATGATCCTCTCTTGAACGCTGCTTCACTTCCAATACTTCCACTCGACCCAACTAGAGTCACTCGATGGACGTCGTGCCATGATTTGACTATAATCAAAGCGAAGCTTTCATATTGAAGATCAACAGTATTCTCAAGTTGAGAGAACCTTGTAAATCAGTCACATTAATATTTTATGTTTGACGTTAGTTTTATTAACCAACAGAAAACTACCAAGTGAGTCATTCCATAATTATCTAATAACCATCAATACGTAACCCCTTGGTGCCCCCGGCAGTCATGAGTAATATACTGCCCAACATTTGAAGAGTATTACGTACTCTAGTCTTAATGGATAAATCAATATCCAGTCTCGATGAATCTTAACCAAGAACATTTAAAATGGTATATTTGTTTTTATTGTGATAAATTACTCACGGTTACAACATTTTGTAACTACTATCACAAAACATACCATTGATGAATTTTCTATTAAATATACTTTCAATTAAGTTAATTAATTAATATAACACATTATATCAAGTATATAATAGAAAGAAAACACCTTTATTTCGAAAAAGACTGGTCAACGAGTTAGATATATGTAACAAATTACATAATTGCCCTTATGGCATACCCATAACTCTATCAATCTCCCACTTGCACTTAGGGTCAATTATGGAATCTTATTCCAACTTCTCCAATTGGTTTTTTCAAAACCAATTGGGCCGGTCCCTTAGTGAATGGGTATGCTATTGTGTTTAAATTATCTATTCCGTTAATCAACTCTCTCCGACACTGATAAACGACCTTTATCATGTGGAACTATTTGGAGTATGTCTCTCGCCTTCCAGTGAGCTCTAAATTCCATTATGAACTATATCACGACATTGTTATCATATAACAATTTTATTGGATTCTCTACATTTGGAATCACCCTCGGCTTAGTTATAAACTTGTTCATTTATTATATATACATTGCTTTTATTGTAATGCTATTCAAGTCAATGTACTTAGCATTTTCGTTGAATCAACCACAATCTCTTCTTTTTGGAACATTTCCAACTTAAAGATTTTTAACTTGAATTTTATTATTGACATATTATACTCAATATCATTTGTGAAGTTTGAGTACGAGCACTCCTTCATAAAGAGTTCATTGTTTCTATAAACAATTCTATAGTATTTCGTAAATACACGAGAACACTCCAAACTTCCATTCAATGATATCAATTTGGACTTGATATCTGCTTAATGTATCAAATACATAAAAAATCATGATATCATAGACAACGTAACATGTATGATAATTCATATTGCAAATATACAAGGAATCCATTTTACATGTTTCATATTAAATATTTTAATAAGGTGTCCTTGCTTATCGTATTTGGACATTCCTAATATCTTTCATACTTACTATAAAAGACATCATTTACAAATCCAACGTCGAGTATTAAAATAACAAAAGATTTTAACACAAGCACATCATTAAAAATCAATGGTGTGTTGTTTACTTATGATTTAGAAATATTGATATACCTTTTAACTTTCTTATAAGCACACGGTTCCTCTGCATTTTGATTGACAATTAAACTATTTGATATTTCTATCAAAACACTTGTTCAATTTTGATGTTTCTTGAACGACACTTTCGTATCTATTCTTGGATCATATCCAAAAGTTCACAAACCCAAATATCACTCCCACTGACTTCGAGACATTTTGGTTGTTATGTGCAAACAGTATATTCTAAATCATTATTTAGAATCTTCCATTTCAGCACATATGTACCAAACACAAAGTCATACTAAGCAATAATTTTATGAGTAAAATCCAAACCTACTTGAGCACATCGAATGGTGAACCTATTTCGCTAATTTCAACAATTTAATTTTACGGTATTATTCTTATCAATGTGGCTCACTATATTCCAACTACATTTGTCTTTCTCTTAAAGACACATTTGCGGCCAAAAGGATCACATACTTTCGGATACAACTATCAAAATATATTTTGATAATGTACTTGGAATCTATTTTGGATTTGTGCATCATACCATATCATAAAATTAATACTCTTAATGGTTTAATTAAACGATCAAGGATTATTTACTCTTGACATTTATAAGAAACTCACAGTTTCTCTTTAATGTACAAGAATACGTATTAAATGTTCTAATGTATTTGTGTTTATTTATTTTTGGTCAATTTCATTTCATCCCTTGTAATCAGCTTTATCATTGGATCGTATCCAAATCCATTTTATACCAATAATTTCTTAAAGAATTCGTTAGCTATGAAATTGGTATTTCTTAAAACAATAGTTGTTTCTCAATGCAACATAATAGGCATACATATACATTTTATGAGTTACCTCATATAAAACTGATTTTGCATTAGTTCACAATATATTATGTTCACAACATAAATTAGTTATCTAATGACTTGATCTCAAAATTATCTTAGGACGATTCATACAAGGTCCTAACTTACAATTATTACATGCAGTCTTTCGATTCGCACAACCTACCAACTCCTTGGCCTAGGATACATAGGGGTTTCTTATAAACCCTTGTCTCGTATGGTTTTGTGAACTGTTCTTTAGATGATATTAATTTTAACTTTGTGTACTACTCTTAAGTGTACGACCTTGTTAAAAGAAGTTAACTCAACTTCACTCACAATTAATCGTGCTTTGTCTAACAAAGTTTGATTGCTTCTTATTAATACATCATTATGTATTATAAAGGGGAGTGACCTTTTGAGACATAATCTTTATTCATGTTAGGTTCATACGGAACTCCTTCCAATATACTCATCCATTCGATCAAATTGAATCATTTCTATCCATGTTACATTATTTACTTCCATTTTATATTCTATGGGCTTATCATAGACTTATAAATGCATATCAAATATACATGTCCATGCCTATGATAACTCATCAAAGAATGTAATGAAGTACGTGGAACCATTTTGGTATTAATAAGCTTATAATTACATACATCCATATGTATTAATCCGAAGAGTTCATTAACTCTTATGATGCTCTTACTAAATTGGTGCATAGCCCTTTAATTGATCATATGATTCATAATCATATAGTAAAAACTATTTTTCAAAACTACGGCTTAGTATATAATTCCAACATAATTGCAAATAATTTTAGATACTTCAGTATTTTCAATTGCATCACTTTTGTTGTGTAAACAAATACCACATTATAGTTTTATCTCATAATGAATATTCATAATATTCATACCGAAATATAACTATGACTATTTTTCAATCGACATTGAAAAATAGTCATCATTTCATAAATAATGTTCGGTACGTTTTACAAAAAAAATTCATAACTTGATGCAATCAATAAGTGTTATGTGGTTTGCTTCCACTATTTCTGCCATTACTATAATAGCGTACTAAATTCAGAGGTCCATCATTCACTTAATAAAACTATTTATTTCATATACTGCAACTAGTTTACAGCGGAGAGTTCTTTGATCAAATATCCTGAACTCAAAGAAATAAATTCTCATAGAAAACAATTTTCTATATGAAAATACATTTTGGAATAGAAATTGTATTTCTTATTCCAATATTAAGTATCAATTATTATTTTACAATTTTCATTTTCAATGTTTCTTTATGAAGTAGTAATGACATTCGCTTTCCTCATCTCCAATGTACCTTCAAATCACATCCACTATTGTACATTCGTTTTTCTTTCTAAATGCTCAAACTATTTAAAAGAATACCATTACTACAACATCATAACAAACACTTTACAAAAGAGCACTTAATCATCCTTAACATTTAAGGACATCAAATATGTTGCACTTTGCGTAAATTGATCAAACTGATATTTTAGTGATCAAGTTCTTAGATCTATCTTGTAGTTTTGGTCTAGTGTTACATTTAGCACAATATGATCTTTATTGTAATCAATTAAATTGAATACTCAATGTCGCACTATAGTTTGTTTGCTTATTACAAATGAACTAGTTTCATCGAAATATCATACATTACGAGTGGTGACCAGTCACCATCTTGGAAATGAATCAAATATTCATATCCTTGTATTGCTTTTAGAGTTCGAAACTCATTGGAGACAATATACAATCTCGAGCAAGTAAACACGTAAGCGACCAAATTACGAGCATATTAAGTAGTTGTAAAATTAGACACTTGCATGGGTATAGAAAACATTAATATGCAAAGAGTATTTAATATTAAGCATATTATATTTCTATTTGTCATTCTTCAGTTCAGTTCTTTTGTATATCTTAATTAATAAACGTTTTTTCAGTCGTATTAAATACTCAAATTTATCCATGTAAATTATTATAACATTATGTAGCATATGTTCTTATAATATTTTGGAAAGGTTAAATGCTATAATTTCATTTTTCTAATAAGGCTCCCACTAGTAGTTTATGTTTAGCCAAACCCTAAGTCGAAACATAGAAGTCTTTCGACTTCACTAGTGGGTGTCAGGACACATTCGTCTTGGAATTCTGACATTGAGTCTTCTCAACAAGTCATAGCTCAACGGATGATGGATAACTCCTTATCGGTTGTATCATATAAACCCCTTAACCCTTTGGTACATTGTCCTAGTTCCACTTCAACCTTGAGTTTTCTCAACAAATGAAAACAAAATTATTCTCTCATATCTACTATATCGCGATGACCTGAGTATAGTATATGTACCTTGAATCTGCTCAACAATACATATAGTTATCTTACTTCGTATATTCAATATATTAATAATACCACACATAACATCCCCGGCTTGAGTCTGCTTAACAACTAAGGAGTATGAAAGTAATTTATTAATATATATATGGTAGAGGATAACATTGTGTTGAAGATTCATAATCTTCACTATATTATTGATATTGACTTATGAAATAATGTAATTCTTATGAATTACTCCCTTGATTCAAGTGTCGGACACATTGGAAATCATGATATACGTACATTTATATATGTATTCATTCCTTAAGTCTATTTGGGTTTCTTTAATGTCCCACCTTTAGTTTATACATTAATATCATATAAGTTTATTATTATATAACTTTTATATTTTACATTACTTTAGTCTTACATATAGCATTGCATTGATTAAATCTTATTTAATTAATTTTAATTAATTAACATTTTAATTAATTTTATCCTGATATAACATTTTTATATTCATTAATTATTATATACTATAACTATTATAGTATAACACATATATCACATACATGTAATTGAAAATATTAGTTTTTCTATTTTAGTATTTGAATAATGTAATTTGGATTTGATATATGCCTTTGGGAGTTTAAGATTACAAAAACATCACATTAAAAATTCTCAAAATTGCACCAAAGCGAAATGTCAATTATTATGTTGGAATTTTAATTGTTTATATAAAATAGTGGAGTTTTATGGATTTTGCAATATATGTGTTTTACCTTCTATTCCACTTTTTATTCTTTTTCTGTAGATCTAATTAAGGGATTTGATTAAGAAATGGTGTGTAAGGTATGAATTCTTATTCGTAGTTTGCACTACCTATTTCCACGAATTGAATAAGGATTCCATTATCTAATTTAATATAGAGTTGAATAGAGCATAAAACCTATAAAATTTTAAGTTTCCATTATTATTGTTTTATTCCATTGTTTTATTATAAAATATGTTGGAATGGGATTCTAAGTACAAATCTATTGATTTGATTTTGGAGTATTGGATTTATGGTATAAATGCTATTAATGCTATTACGAAAATGAGACTTGTATAACATTGAAAGATTTGACATTTAAACGTTGGTTTAGGATGTAATCTCCCTACACCTAATAAATGCATACTTATACGTATATAAACTAGAATAAATAACATACAATGGTAACATATTAATTGTGTAGTCAATTAGGTTAATAATTCTCATTTAAATCCCCCTTAGGAAAGTAATTAATTAGGCGAAATAAGAAGGATTTCTTATAAGGCCTAAATAAAGAATACGGTGAGATGTGTGATAATACGCTTAGAAGAGTGTTATGAAATACGACTAAGTAATAGGGATGCGAAGCCAGTCAAAAACACACAGAAGTCTGCTCAGCTAATCTGGCTACCAGCAATGTGACTTTAGGGCTGATGTGAGACAACGCTTATAATAAGTAACTACAGATGACACGAGGTTAGTCCTAATTCTATAGGTAAATCTGCCCAGCTAATCTAGATACCGGTACCTATGAATTGTCGGACTAATGTAAGACATCTTTGTAGGGTACATGTCATAATACGAAGGACCTGCTTTGGGGAATTGAAGGTATTAAGTGGCTTATTAAGGGCCTGCCTCTTTCCCTTATATGAAGTATCAAATGGTCGGGATTGGGTCAGAAAGGTTTGCTTCAATTAAAGTATTAAGTGTTCAAATAGATTTCCATGCAATGTCAGCTAGATAGGTACCTGTGAGGAGTCCACCTTAGGAATAGGTATTAAATGATGAGGGCATACCTCAGTTAAGGGCTTAAATGGTCAAAGTCTGCCTATTTTCCATTAAAATGTATTAAGTGGCTTGGGTTCTATCTCTCGCATTGGTAGACATTAATAACGATGGTTATGGGTTATTGATTATGTGAAAACCTGCTCTAGGGATTGAAGGTACTAAGTGGTTATTTGAGGGCCCGCCTCTTTCCCTTGTATGAAGTATTAAATGGTTTCAGATATAGTTTAAAATGTGAACGATATATCCTTATTTAAATTATATTGCCCAAGTACCGATATAGAATGGCTCGAGATTTTATATAACGACCTGTAATTTTACCACTTTGAAAATGAGATATTTAATTATTTTAAATATTCAAATGTAGAATTTTCAAACTTAAACAATCAAGTTTTATATGATAAATAAGAATGGTAAACTTATTTTTGATATTGAATAAAGATTTTGAATTTCCATTGTAAAATTGACAAAACTCGGATTCCGATAAAGTAGGATAAATATTCGAGAAATTTGTCTTAAAGGATAAATAATTCTTTTTAAATATATATATAATCGATATCAAACTCATTTAATAATAATAGTAATTTAATTTATAATGGTTTGATAAATATGTAAAACTTTTTTATAAAAGTTGACAACTTTCGTCACATATCGATAAATCGATGTCGTATTTTTATAAATAGATTTGGATATTGTTTTATATTATTTTATAAGTCAAATATGCTTGTTTTAATTATTTAAATATAATAACAAATCAATTTTGAAGTTTGGTTTAAATAGATAAATAGTTTAACAAAAACGTCAAAATGTGATCGTAAAACGTTTTATCAAAATCAACGTTTTGTTCAAAATAAGTTATCGCAACGTCATTGCACCTTGGATAACATGTTTGAAACATATAAATATACACATTTTAATGCTAATCAAGTTTACTTTTACTAAATAAGATTAGAAAACTTCTAGAAGTCATTAGTAAAAATAAGTAAGAATTAACAAAAGTAAGAAAAGTAAACATCAAATCACATCAAATCAAAGCCAACATAATTATGATATTCTTTAATTAATCTTTAAGTGATTAAAACATACAGTAAGAAGTGAAAGGATGATGTTAAGTGTTGAAAAAGTGGAGATTGCTTTAAGTTGAAGTAAGGTTAGTTTGGTAATTTGGTAAGAGGCTATTTTGGTAAATTTACCACTTCTTTGTTTTTCTATAAATACCCACCTCCTTCTTCACTTTCATTCACACTTCTTCTTCTTCTTTTCTCAAGATTCTTCATATTTTTCCTCTCCTCTTTAATGGCTTCCAAGCCATAGAAAAAAATTAGAAAGAAATAGTGTCAAAATATTTACAAAATATTCAAAAGAAATCAATGTTCATTCTCTTCAAATCAAACTCATCTTTTCTCCACATTTTACCTCTTATTCTATTAGCCATAACTTCTTCAAAACAGAACCAAAATACAAAATTCTTTTTTTCAAATCATGTACTTTTCCATTAGCTACAACTTTCATTTTGACCACTTTCTCTCATTCGTAACTTAACCATCTCAAAAATCCACTTCTTGCCAATGCATTCTATGGTCCAGTTTTTAAGACAGAGAATAACCCATTTTGTTTTGATCATAACTTGATCATAACTGATCCAAATTAAGAATTTCTCTTTTTCAAATCATATGAAATTCCAATGGTTTTAACTTTTATGTTGATCACTTTTTCCAGTGTTGTAACAACCCAAAATTTAATCCATAATAATTAATTCATTAATTAATTGGATAATGAATTAACTTTGTGAAATTATCAGAATTAAGCCACAGAAGTTGTACCATTGTGTCCGTGGTAATTTTCTGGTCAATTTTCATATATAGAACGCCAAAATCTGAGCTAATATGACCAAGTTATAAAATAAACAAAATAAGCAAAAAGAATATAGGCAGGTCGACCGACCGGTCGACCTAGGCACCAGGCGGTCGACCTCCCGGTCGACCCGCCTCTGCTATTTACAAATGAAAGTTCGTTCGTTCGAACATTCCAGAGCCTCATACTGACGTGTTTTGCATTCTCCTGACCAATCCGGTCCATCTATTTTTGCATCCGATGGCTCCTATTCAGCCTATGACGTGGTTGCATCCTATTCAATCCTCAAATCCAATGGTCTGAGATCCACTTCTACCCCTATAAATAGACCCCTAGACCTAACACATTTTCTTATTCTACTTTTTCTCCAATTGGGTACACCTTTCTAGGAAATACCCTAAACGGAATAATTTTTCCCAAGGAGAAAATCGTTATAAATTAAATTATTTTACAACTCCAAGTGGATCTGGAAAGACCAAAGGAAGAGATTAGGACCGGAGGTGAGTGATTGTAATTATTTAAAGATTTCTTTAAGTAATTTAAAATAATAATGTTTCCAATAGTTGTAGTTTTACTACGATTTTTGGAATAGCCTTTTCAGTAGTTTATTCACAGTTTTTAGAATTATTTTCAGTCTATTTCCTTTCAGCCTTTCTTTTCAGTAATTTTAGTTACTTCTGTTAATTACAACTTTCCATTTATTTACAGCTTATTTACAGTATTTTAATCTATTTACTTTTATTTATGCGTTATTTACATCTTCTTTCTACGCCTTGGATTTTCTTCTATTTTCAGTTTTCTTTTATTTCTCTTTCTTCTTCGCGTATGGATTGGAATAGAATTAACGTGAAATTGGATTAAATTATAAGAATTCTGAAATAACGAAAGATAAGATGTAAATTATAAATACTGTAATAAAATGGAATTAAGACTGAAATTATGCCTAATTATGATATTAATTGGACTGAATTAAAGAGATTGGCCTATTTATAATAATGAGATGTAAATTATAAAGACTGTAATATAAATGGAATTGGACTGAAATTATGCCAATTATGATTAGAATTAGACTAATTAATTGGCCTAGTTATAACTTAGAATTATAACTAAAAAAGAGTAAAAGATGAAAGAGGCTTATTTTCACACTTAGACCTTGGGTTAAGTAATAAGCATGATTATAACGTAAGTTATAATAAGAAAAAAATAGAATAAGGCTTATTTTAAAACATAGGATAAATTAATAAGCACAGATAGTAGAGAAAAGTGTAAAGGCTTATTTAAATAATTTATCTAAGTTAATAAGCAAAGATGAAAGTATGACCTGTACCAAATAGCATTCCCTATTAGACGAAATGGTGGTCTCACATTAGCCTGAAGTGAGATGAGGGCACGCTTATGCTAAGAATGGTAGTAATTGGTCGAATAGAAGTCCAAATCACGAGGGATTTGGATAAGGGGTGCAACTAGATATTGTTTGGATGACGGGCTAGTACCAACAGCATTTCCCCTATAGATTCTATGGACACACAGTGATCTCACGTTAGCCTGAAGTGGGATGAGGGGCACGCTTATGCTGGAGTTTGAGGTAATAAGAAGACCCAATAGGTGGAGCAAAAGTTAGCATGGGAATGGTGGCAGTTACGCGTGCGACTTCCATTCTGGTGCTCAGTAATCGCTATGAGTTCCAAGCGCTTAGTATGGGTGTTTTTCGTAGACACCATTGCCTTCTGTGTAGGGAGCTATATATGTTGTTCGGATCCGCAGTGGGTGCTTTGTGCATCTTTTATAGATACCATTGGCTGCTGTGTAGGGAGTTATATAGCGTCTGGTCTGCAGTAAGGTCTATGGAGTAGCAGGTCGATCAAAAAAAGGGTAGAATTAGGGTTACATCCTAATTACAGGATTAGGAATTCAGCCTAATCAAAGCAGAAATCAAGGACAAGTGCAAGCAATCAAAGTTAACCCATCTTTTAAATTGAGCAATATTTAATCGTACTTGTTTCCAGTTTATCTCTTTCCTATTTCCTTTGTTATCTTTATATACTGGAACTGTTGTAGAGTCTATTACTTTTACTTTGCTTAAAGATTCTAGTAATTACTATCATTCACCAGACTTTTAGTCTGACCCACTCCTCTATTTTTCCCCTTTTCCCCCTTAGGCAATCAAGGGAGAGGACAATAGATTGCAGTTGCTTAGAGATTTATTGCAGGAGTTTGCTACCATGTATTTCTTTTCTTTCAGCGTTTGTTCTTTCTATGTACTGGCTTATTATGAGGGATATTATGTACTCTGATTTTCGAGACTATGAGTTTTTGTTTCATGAGACATATTGGATTTTTAGTCATGTATGCGGTACTTGGTATTTGACTTATTTATGAAGCAATTATGAAGTTTTGTTTTAATTAAGTTATTATTTTAAGTTTCCGCTATTTTTATCTATTTTGTCTTGTGAATCTTAGTCTCTGTTAGCTTTAGTTATACCTACAATGCACCACGCCTTTTATGGTGTCCTTTTGGGTATATTAAGGGGTGTGGGGTGTTTCAAGTGTTGAGGTTTGATATACCTGAAACTCAATTCTTTGAAGTGCATTTTCGGGCTTCATTTTTGTCAATCCGATAATACCTCTTCTTCATTCTATCACATCTCCCTAAAAAAAACTTGGATTCAAATGATTCTTTTTTTAAAAATTAAGAGAAAATAATTTTAAATAACTTTCTAGTTAATAACTTTTGCAAATTTGGAGATTTAGAGGGCCTAAAATCAGATACAAGATAAGCCATTTTTTAGATCCAATTTTAAGAATTCAAGTCAAAACTCCAAGACTTCTTCTCTATACATTCAGCCAATTTCCATCTCAAGCCTCGGCCAAGCTATTGGAAGGAAGAGAATGTTGTTTGCTAGTGTTTAAATAGAGTATGGATTAATTAGTGAAGTATTGGTTGATTAGAATGTTGGTAGGAAGTTAATCGCTTTGGTTTATGGTGAGAAACTCTATTTAACATCTATATTTATATATATACATGTTTGATGTTGTGTTATGATTGCTATGGATGCTTATATATGCTTTGAACATCAAGTATTGATTGTTTTATATGATTGTTAAATTGTTTTACCAAGTCACGTTAATACACGTCGATAAGCACAAAGGAAATCACTTTCCTTTTGAAAATGAAATGGTGTATATGTAATGCTTAAACCTTTTGGAAATAGTTTTAAAATGAGTTAGAAATGTTTTATAAACATTTAAATATTTTTAAAGAAATAAAGAAAGAAAATCAAGATTTCATCTTGTATATTTTAAAATATGTCCAAAACAATTTTCTAAAAACATCGCGGTTTTGCAGTTCGAAATCCAGAAAAGGATTTCTTTTAAATTGATATTTTAAATATTTTAAAATATGAAATAAATCCTAAAAAATCCTTTAAAATGTCTTAAAAGAGATTTAAATTGAAAAGATGGATTTCTAAATGATATCAAAGTCGTTTTGAAGAATATAGGTTTTAAAATACTATTTGCAACACTTTCCATAACGCTTTTCGCAACAGTTTTTAATAACTTTTGAAACGTAGTTTTAAAGTTAACAATTCTTTCCTAAATCTTTTGTGAATGATTTTAAAAGAATAATTAAGTCATTTAAAGATGATTCTGAAGTTTTAATAAGATTTTGAATAAATGGTTAAGAGGAATTGTTTATAACACTTAAACAATAATTGAAGAATATTGAATATAATAACAAATTGAGTATGCGGAACAACTAGTACATTTATCCCGTCTATGAGAGCTAAATGGTAAAACAAGGTGTGTAACTAAGGTTAGGAATGGAGCAACTAGTGCCTTGAACTTACCTGGCCTTTGCTTTATCTTTTAGATGAGGGGTGGAACAGATCGAAAGGAAAGCCCGGATGCTCTAAAAGATCAGATTTAAAGTATTTTCCTAGATAAAAGAAAAGATCTTCATGATATAGGATTACTTGCCACTAGTCCCTGGAGGTGAAATTTACCATATTTAAGGTGGCAGTAGTGCTCTATTATGAAAATCTTCGATTTGCAAGAATATGATTTGAAGTTAAGAAAGAAATCTTTGATTTAGATTTAATGAACGATTTCGGAATATTGTCCCTAAGTTAAAAGTTATAACTTGAATATAAGAAACCTTTGATTAAGATTTAATGAATGATTTGGGAATGTTTTCTTAAGTAAAAGATGAACTGATTCGAAATTATTTCAAGATAAAAAGAAAGGTAAATAAACCCAATAATTTGATAAATAAGGCTTAATGATTCCATATACTCATGAAAAGAAAATGAAATAAATTGAAAAGAATATATTGAAGAAAGATATTTGATTAAATGAAAAAATAAAGTAATTGACTGATGATTGATAATCATATATGAACTTAACATTTTTTAATCGATGATTGGATTTGAAGGAACCGGGGTCGGATTTGGATGATTCCTATCCGAAAACCACTTCGAACCAATCTATGTTGGAAGTAAAACGCGTTTGAAGACAAATGATTTTGAATATAGGGATCTTCATGATGTAGGGCTGTTTGCCACTAGTCCCTCGAGGTGAAAATTACCATATCATATGGTGGCAGCAGTGCTTTGTTATGAAAATCTCTGATGCAAGGACTTCTCGCTACTAATGGAGTAGGAGAGTACCTTCGGTTTGTCCTGTTCCTAGACAACTTGTATGGACGAATGTCTGACATTGCATTTCTAAGATCATAACGTTGACTTTTACAAACGTACATCTGCTTGGTGGCGGAGAAGGAAACTTCTCTTAGCTTAACACCCTTCTCTGAGACGTACGAGCTCAGAGGTTGTATGTTCATGAAAGTCAATAGTGTTATCAAAGGAATGATAATGTGTCAAAGTGAAGGAGATGTGCTATGTGAAAGGTAATCGTTTACCTCAGGCCTCATCACCCGAAAATGACAGAAACATGGTAGAAGCAGCAAGGCTAAGTGGGTCGCTCCCAATTAGGAGATGTCATCATCCTTCAAGATTTACTCTACACATGTCTAAGTATGTGGTGAATGTATGACCCGGGTACCCATTAAAGGTCGGTAACGACCGGCATGATGACATATTCCGTATTATCCAACATGAGGGGTAGGCCGGTCTTGTGTTGGTTTAGGCGGGTGGTATCTGCTCCCTAGGTGCATCCCTCTAGAGGTGTACCGTCGGAAGGTAGCCCCTTACGTTTTCATTTGTATGGAATCCATTCTCCAATAAGTGCCTTCGGACTTGATTGTAGAACCTAGTATGTTGGAATTTAATAATGTAACAATTTCGACTAAGATTAATAAGTTTATTTGCAAATGTTTTCAAAGATATGTCATAAGAAATAATATCAAATGTTTTGATATATAAAAGGGTTTTAGTTATCATAAGGTAAAAACCCATCCGTGTTTATGTGTGGGCGTGGTCTTATGAGATACTCTTTCATTTCAAAGGATTTTATTCCAAGGCTGATATATGACATTGTCATTTATATTTGAATTTCTCACGCTAGTATATCAAGCCTGATTCGGGTATTTTCAATACTTGGTTCAGATCCGAGTAGTTTCAGGTTTAGTGAAGACGGTTGGAGTTTCCAAAGGGGAGTTGGAGATATTCATCTACGTATGTACGTATTCTATTATCTGCTGTAGTTGTTTGATGTTTGTCAGCATTTGTAAAAACGGATGTTTATAATTGTCCAAGGTGAATTTAGGTTAGACTCTGATATATGTATCTTTAAAAAATTTCCGCCGTAAAGATATTGTTCAATATTATATATATTATTCCATTCGTGTGAGATTCTGTTCTGTCGTTGTTTTCTTTTTCACCCCTTAAAGATCCGCTTATTCGTGCAATTTGAGTTGGACATGTGTGGTTTATTGTCGGCTCAAAGGGTACGGAAATTCGGGCCTTTACATTTGGTATCAGAGCTCAAGGTTAAGTGAGAACCTTGGCTTTGGTAAGGTAAAGACTCATCAGAGATAGGGTTAGTAATACCCTAGGATGAGTAACTCATTATAGATAGGGTTAGTAACACCCTTGAATGAGTTGAGAGTATTATATATGAGCGCGTATTTGTTAATGTTATATATAAAGGTTTTATTTTGAAAAATTTGTAAATGAAATAATTTTACCTAAGATTATATTTTGATTACAAAGTATATATTTTGAAATGTTATATAGTTAGAAATCAAGATTAGTGAAATTTAAATATGAATATCTTGTGATTATAATTCCACAGTTTGAGTATAAGGTGTTTGATAATAAGACTGGTTTAAGAAATGAACATATAAGATAAAAATGTATTTAACAAATAGAAAATGATTATGGAAAAGGTAAATGTAAAAGGAATGAGAATTTAAATTTAAATAATTTAAAAGAATTGTGGAAATTTAAATGAAGTTAATTAATATAAGATGAATGTATAAAAAGAATTTATAAAATAGGTTTTATAAACAAAAGTAATCTCTAAAGGATTTCGAAAAGGGTATTATTTCAAATAAAAAGAGATATCTTATGATAACCAGTTTGAATGGCTCGAAAATAAACTAAAAATGGGCAGGAGATGTGTTCGAATGGTAAACAGTTCTCTTAAGCATTACTCTTCTTGTTAAGTGGATATATAATACTATTGGTAGTACCTAGTTCCTTGGGTTTTTTTTGAGTTACTCGATTTATATAATTTTCTTAAGTTAAAGAGATAATGTGAATCATTAATCGATAAATTGATTAGTAATATGTATAAAAGTGTTTAAACCAAAGATAAATTTGGAATCGCTAATTGATAAGATAAAGCGGGATTCTCGACGATTTTGGACAGTCGAAATTTTTTGAATCACACCCAACTCAGATCTAAGGAATTTATGAATTTTTTTGGTAAAAGATAAACAATTGTGAAATATTTTGAGTAAATGAAATTGGATAAGTATAATTTATAAATGTGATTATAAATAAAAAGGATTTAAAAGTGGAGAAATTTATAATAGCATTAAATCGAAAATAAATTTTGTAATTATTAATTTGAAATGATAGCAACCTACAACAAACTGTAATTCACCCGGATATAAAACCGGTCGGGAATTTGGGATGTGTATATATACTATTAGGATGTAAAAGGGTATTATACAAAAATAGATTTAAGTCATGAACTATTTATACACTTAAGTAAAATAATGACTCTTTTAAAAAGAAAATTATAACCTGGAAAATGTTTTATTAATGAATTCTACCATTAATTAAAGATTTGAACTTAAGTGATTGATTTACATAGTTGTGTTCATAAGATAAACTTAAGTAATAGTTTTACGAAATGATTCATAAAAAATATTAGTATTAAAGAAAATAATATTAAAAAAAATGAATGTGAAAAATAAAGGATGTGAATAAAGAGAATTTGGTATAATTGAGAAAAACCAATAGGAATAAATATGTAATTCATACGTAAATCATTTCGTCACAATAATTTTGATCTAATATCCAAGTACGGAACTTTGAGGTGTTTACACCGATCTGAAAAAGAATTTATCACTCGATTTCTTGATGGCGAGCATTGATGATGTTTTGCGGTTAGTTACTCGAGTTTTCTATCATAGTTGAGAGCTATGAAAGGAAAGCAAGTGTATCTGATCTAGAAGCTTGATCAGAGTCCACACTAGAAGATCGTGGGATTGATACTAGTTCGGAAATAAAGTTGTGGATTCGAATAGAAGATCAAATCAGATATTTTATATGGATGATTTGGATACATCTTATGGGTTTAAGTTTGTGAAATAATGATTTAGGTAAAAAAATTGTGGGTTTAGGTTCAGGGTAATTTCGGGGACGAAATTCTTTTAAGTAGGGAAGAATGTAACGACCCATAATTTTACCACTTTGAAAATGGATATTTAATTATTTTAAATATTCAAATGTAGAATTTTCAAACTTAAACAATCAAGTTTTATATGATAAATAAGAATGGTAAACTTATTTTTGATATTGAATAAAGATTTTGGATTTCCATTGTAAAATTGACAAAACTCGGATTCCGATAAAGTAGGATAAATATTCGAGAAATTTGTCTTAAAGGATAAATAATTCTTTTTAAATATATATATAATTGATATCAAACTCATTTAATAATAATAGTAATTTAATTTATAATGGTTCGATAAATATGTAAAACTTGTTTTATAAAAGTTGACAAATTTCGTCACATATCGATAAATCGATTTCGTATTTTTATAAATAGATTTGGATATTGTTTTATATTATTTTATATGTCAAATTTGATTGTTTTAATTATTTAAATATAATAATAAATCAATTTTGAAGTTTGATTTACATAGATAAATAGTTTAACAAAAACATCAAAATGTAACAAAAACGTCAAAATATGACCGTAAAACGTTTTGTCGAAAATCAACGTTTTGTTCAAAATAAGTTATCGCAACGTCATTGTACCTTGGATAACATGTTTGATTCTTGAAACATATAAATGTACACATTTTATGCTAATCAAGTTTACTTTTACTAAATAAGAATAGAAAACTTCTAGAAGTCATTAGTAAAAGTAAGTAAGAATTAACAAAAGTAAGAAAAGTAAACATCAAATCACATCAAATCAAAGCCAACATAATTATGATATTCTTTAATTAATCTTTAAGTGATTAAAACATAAAGTAAGAAGTGAAAGGATGATGTTGAGTGTTGAAAAAGTGGAGATTGCTTTAGGTTGAAGTAAGGTTAGTTTGGTAATTTGGTAAGAGGCTATTTTGGTAAATTTACCACTTCTTTGTTTTTCTATAAATACCCACCTCCTTCTTCACTTTCATTCACACTTCTTCTTCTTCTTTTCTCAAGATTCTTCATCTTTTTCCTCTCCTCTTTAATGGCTTTCAAGCCATAGGAAAAAATTAGAAAGAAATAATGTCAAAATATTTATAAAACATTCAAAAGAAATCAATGTTCATTCTCTTCAAATCAAACTCATCTTATCTCCACATTTTACCTCTTATTCTCTCGACCATAACTTCTTCAAAACAGAACCAAAATGCAAAATAATTTTTTTCAAATCATGTATTTTTCCAGTAACTACAACTTTCATGTTGACTACTTTATCTAATTGTGAACTTAACCATGTTAAAATTCCACTTCTTGCTAGTGCATTCTCTGGCCCAGTTTTTAAGACAGAGAATAGCCTATTTTGTTTTGATCATAACTTGATCATAACCGATCCAAATTAAGAATTTCTTTTTTTCAAATCATATGAAATTCCAGTAACTACAACTTTTATGTTGATCACTTTTTCCAATGTTGAGGTTTGCTATACATCACGGTTTCATCTTGTATATTTTAAAATATGTCCAAAACAATTTTCTAAAAACATCACGGTTTTGCAGTTCGGAATCCAGAATAGGATTTCATTTAAATTGATATTTTAAATGTTTTAAAGTATGAATTAAATCCTAAAAATCCTTTAAAATGTCTTAAAGGATATTTAAGTTGAAAAGATGGATTTCTAAATGATATAAAAGTCGTTTTGAAGAATGTAACTTTTAAAACACTATGTGCAACACTTTCCGCAACGCTTTTCGCAGCAGTTTTTTATAACTTTTGAAACATAGTTTTAAACTTAACAATTCTTTCCTAAATCTTTTGTGAATGATTTTAAAAGAATAATTAAGTCATTTAAATATGATTTGGAAGTTTTAATAAGATTTTGAATTAATGGTTAAGAGGAATTGTTTATAACACTTAAACAATCATTGAAGAATATTGAATATAATAACAAATTGAGTATGTGGAATGACTAGTACATTTGTCCCGCTAGTGAGAGCTAAATGGTAAAACAAGGTGTGTAACTAAGGTTAGGAATGGAGCAACCAATGCCCTGAACTTACCTGGCCTTTGCTTTATCTTTTAGACGAGGGGTGGAACAGATCGAAAGGAAAGTCTGGATGCTCTAAAAGATCATATTTAAAGTTTTTTCCAAGATAAAAGAAAAGATCTTCATGATGTATGATTACTTGCCACTAGTCCCTGGAGGTGAAATTTACCATATTTAAGGTGGCAGTAGTGCTCTATTATGAAAATCTTCGATTTGCAAGAATATGATTTGAAGTTAAGAAAGAAATCTTTGATTTAGATTTAATGAATGATTTGAGAATATTGTCCCTAAGTTAAAAGTTATAACTTGAATATAAGAAATCTTTGATTAAGATTTAATGAATGATTTAGGAATGTTTTCTTAAGTAAAAGGTGAACTGATTCGAAATTATTCCAAGATAAAAAGAAAGGTAAATAAACCAAATAATTTGATAAATAAGGATTATTGATTCCATATACTCATGAAAAGAAAATGAAATAAATTGAAAAGAATATATCTAAGAAAGATATTTGATTAAATGGAAAAATAAAGTAATTGATTGATGATTGATAATTATATATGAACTTAACATTTTTCAATCGATGATTGGATTCGAAGGAACCGGGGTCAGATTTGGATGATTCCAATCCGAAAACCACTTTGAACCAATCTAGGTTCGAAGTAAAACGTATTTGAAGACAAATGATTTTGAAGATAGGGATCTTCATGATGTAGGGCTGTTTGCCACTAATCCATCGAGGTGAAAATTACCATATCATATGGTGGCAGTAGTGCTCTGTTATGAAAATCTCTGATGCAAGGACGTCTCGCTACTAATGGTGTAGGAGAGTACCTTCGGTTTGTCCTGTTCCTAGATAACTTGTATGGACGAATGTCTGACATTGCATTTCTAAGATCATACGTTGACTTTTACAAACGCACATCTGCTTGGTGGCGGAGAAGACAACTTCTCTTAGCTTAACACCCTTCTTTGAGACGTACGAGCTCAGAGGTTGTATGTTCGTGAAAGTCAATAGTGTTATCAAAGGAATGGCAATGTGACATTCAAAGTGAAGGAGATGTGCTATGTGAAAGGTAATCGTTTACCTCAGACCTTATCACCCGAAAATGACAGAAACAGGGTAGAAGCAGCAAGGCTATGTGGGTCACTCCCAATTAGGAGATGTCATCATCCTTCTAGATTTACACTACACATGTCTAAGTATGTGGTGAATGTATGACCCGGGTACCCATTAAAGGTCGGTAACGACCGTGGTCATGACATATTCAGTACTATCCAGTGTGAGGGGTAGGCTGGTCTTGTGTTGGTTTAGGCGGGCAGTATCTGCTCCCTAGGTGCATCCCTCTAGAGGTGTACTGTCGGAAGGTAGTCCCTTACCTTGTCATTTGTATGGATCCATTCTCCAATAAGTGCCTTCGGACTTGATTGTAGAATCTAGTATGCTGAAATTTAATAATGTAACAATTTCGGCTAAGATTAATAAGTTTATTTGCAAATGTTTACAAAGATATGTCATAAGAAATAATATCAAATGTTTTGATATATAAAAGTGTTTTAGTTATCATAAGGTAAAAACCCGTCCGTGTTTATGTGTGGGCATGGTCGTATGAGATACTCTTTCTTTTCAAAGGATTTTATTCCAAGGCTGATATATGACACTGTCATTTATATTTGAATTTCTCACGCTGGTTTATCAAGCCTGATTCGGGTATTTTCAATACTTAGGTCAGATCCGAGTAGTTTCAGGTTTAGTGAAGACGGTTGGAGTTTCCAGAGGAGAGTTGGAGATATTCATCTACATATGGACGTACTCTATTATCTGCTGCAGTTGTTTGATGTTTGTCAGCATTTATAAGGACAGATGTTTATAACTGTCCAAGCTGAATTTAGGTTAGACTCTGATATATGTATCTTTAAAAAATTTCCGCTGTAAAGATATTGTTCAATATTATATATATTATTCCATTCGTGTGAGATTCTATTCTGTCTTTATTTTCTTTTTGACCCCTTAAAGATCCGCTTATTCGTGCAATTTGTGTTGGACGTGTGTGGTTTATTGTCGGCTTAAAGGGTACGGAAATTCGGGCCTTTACATTTTATATTCACCAGATATTGTTGTTCTGACTCCCTCCTCATTACAATACAGGTTAGGGAAGGAGACGATAATCAAGATGGAGATGTCGATGAGAGAAGCTTGTGGCCGTAATTTATTCATCTATTTATGCTATTTTCTGATGCACCCATTTGAAGTTAAAAATGTATTTTTGAACAAGATAATGTAATGATTATTATTGACATTATGTTATGGTTTAGTTTTATGACATTTGAAATTTGAAATAAGATAGGTACTGTTTATGCTACTATATTTTATCCTTCCGTTGTGAGTTCTGAATGAATGGATAAATAGCCCTGCAATGTTCTTTTTACCAACCAACCGCCAGCTTTGGAATAGGTCTAAGTTTCGATAGGTTTGTTTTTTAGGTCGGGATTTAGGCCTTTTTCGAGGCGGGTTGTTATATTTTCCTTTGGAAAAATATCACGATTCTTCCCTTGATATTAAGTAAAGCGATTTTTTCCTATTATAAGAGAAAAGCATGTTACCAGGAAATGTAGTGAATTTGCGAGAGTGTTCATTCAATGGCGGCTGTAAATATCTGCAATAAAATATCAAAAGAAAATGGAGCTCTAATTAGATGAATGCAAATAAGAGTGGTTTCAAAAGTAATGCTAACTGTTAATAGAAAAATTGTGAAATGGTAATGGAAGCATTCAAAGGTTGGAAATGAAATAAAAACTCCAATATGGCAATGTAAGATTATATGTTTACCATAATGTAAGGCAAAGCTAAATAAATTAGCCCAACTTCACTAGTGGTACTAAAAGGGTACAGTATTTTTTCTTCAAAGTTTGTCCTTCGCCCTAATTCCCACATTATCTATATATATAACACCGATAGTCAATGTAACAAAGAAATTGCTAATGTGACTAAAAATGTAAAATAAATGTTAGTGTTAAAGAAGTTTATATAATATATTTATATTGATAAAAGAACATTGAATATATTTCATTTAGAACCTCAACAAATGTTGAGAAGCCTCTGCTTCTAATATATACATTTTGTTTACTAACAAGATTAATGTACATGAAATTTGCAGCCCTAATAGAGAGAGTGAGGTTGAGTTTTGTTTCAAGAATAGCTATTATTTTAAGATTATGAGAGAGAATGAGATTTTTTACTTGATCAAGTTTCAAGTGGCAATAAGCACCTCTTATGTTCCAAGCTCCTATATTTTGTATCATCATAAAGCTTGAGAGATTGGTGGTTTGTGTTTTTTTGCTCCTAGTTGCAGGAGATTGTGGATCAGCAGGACCAGATTTGAATTTTGGATTTTTCTTTGATGTTGGTCTTTTGTTACTGTCTTTTTACTAAGGGTTGAGTCTTCACACACCTATTTTCCTTTGTCAATCCATCCTGGAATGATAGTATTATCAACATATGGAAACTGAGCTGAAGTTGAAGGAGGAAGTGAAGATGAGTGGATGTGAGAGATTGGGGGATCTGAATTAGGAGTAGAGGATGTTTGAAGAATAGGATAGGAGGTAGAAGCTGTAGAGTCCTTTTGCATGGAGCAGGCAAGTTCAAAAATGAGGTTAGCATAAGAGCTGATGATGTATGTTTCTGAAGCATGAGAACCATGCATATTTATGTCGTTTGTTGGAAACTACTTCATAATCTTTCTGATGTTGATTTTGGTAGGATTTTAATCGTTTATGATCCTACCCCTTTCTCCCTATCCTCTATCCTTTCTTCTAGGCAATTCATTCACACTAAAGTCTTCGGTCAACAAACTCTAGCTTCATTCTACATTACTTTTATTTATGCAGAAAATTCCTCTGCTTCAAGACAAATTCTATTTGACTTCTTACCTTATCTTAGACAAGAATCTCATCCATGGTTGGTCATGGGTGATTTTAATAGCTGTCTTCAGCTTGATGATAAGTATGGTGGTCAGCCCTTATCCCCCAAGCACATCCTTCCTTTAAACCTTGCTATCACTGATTCAGATCTCCTCAAAATTCAATCTTCTGGTGCAAGATTTTCCTAGAATAATAGAAGCAGGAGTGGAGTTAGAACATTCACCACTATTGATCATGCCTTCTGCAACTTAAAATCTCTCTCCTTTTGGCCTAATCTTTTTGTCAATCTTCCTCATCCAATCGTCTCTGACCACTCCCCATTGATTCTTTCATCTGGTCCCTCCATGAAAAAAGAAAAAAAAAATTTCAAATTTTTTAATGATTGGACCCACTCCTCTAAATTCAAACCAATTGTAGGTAATGCATGGTCATCACATTGTTATGGTAACCCTATGTTTATACTTTGCAAGAAGCTCAAGCTTGTTAAAAATCTTTTGAGAACTTAGGCAGTAGAATTGCATGGGGATGGTACAAAACAGTCAACACTATTGAAGATCAGGTATAAACAAGCTCAAGAATTTATGATGAATAACCCACATGACCCCATAGCTGCTGAGGAGGAAGGAAAGCTCTGCACATTACTTAACAAGCTCTTGATATTGAAAGTGGAATGAAACAACAACAGTTGCACTGTAAGTGGTTACAATATGGTGATCGTAACACTGAGTTTTTTCATTCTTCAATCAAAATTAAGCAAGCTAAAGAAAATATACGTATGATACATACACTTGATTGTTCCCTAGCCTCCTCTCCTGAGAAAATTGATGCAGCTTTTCTTAATTATTTTGAGGATTTAATTGGTAACTCCTCTGACTTCAATCCAGACCTAGATATGTTTGATGAAATTCCTCTTCCAACTATTACCAATGTGCAGTCTTCAATGCTTGTTGAAAAGGTTACTGATGAAGAAATTAAACATACTCTTTTTGCCATGAACAGAAAATCGAGTGGTGGTTCCGATGGTTTTAATGTTCTTTTCTTCATCACATGGTGTGACAATTTCTGCAAGGCAGTGCATAACTTTTTTAATAAATGCTCTCTTCTAATTGAATTTAATTCTACAAACATTGTCTTAATCCCAAAATCACGTGATGCTATTACTATATCTTCGTTCAGACCTATATCATGTTGTAATGTGGTGTACAAGTGTATTTCCAAACTCATTGCATCAAGATTAATGCGAGTCCTCCCTTATATATATCTCAGAATCAAGTTGCTTTCCTACCTAACAGAAGTATATTTGACAACATTCTTATTTCCCAAGAGTTTCTATGTGGGTATGGGAGATCAAATGCAACTCCATTAGCAATGTTAAAGCTTGATCCCACGAAAGCATATGACTCGATACACTTGTCCTCTATAGTACGTATGGCTTTAATGAAATTTCCTAAGCATTTTGTAGGAATGGTATATGAATGTATATCAACTCCTAGCTACTCTATTATTCTGAATGGACGACCTGTTGGGTATTTCAAGAGTAGGCAAGGGATTAGGCAAGGTGACCCCATCTCATCTTATTTATTTCTTCTAGTGATGGAGGTCCTCACCAGATACATAAATATCAAGTACTATACTGGTCAGATTAGATACCACCCTAAGTGTAAGCTTACAAATGTTACAACTCTTATGTTCGCCGATGACATAATGATTTTCACTAAGCCACATCTTTCTTCAATTCAGTGTGTTATTAGTTCATTGATTAATTTCTACAAAATGATTGGTTTGCTGCTTAATTGTTCCAAATCCAGTATTACTTTTGCTGGTATTTCAACACAACTTTCCTCTTCTCTGCTGCAAATTTCTAGGCTTCAGCTTATGGACTCAAATATGACATATCTAGGCCTACCTCTTTTAACTTCAAGATTAAAACTCTCTAATAGTCTACCTCTGTACACCAAAATTGTTTCATTATTAGACAGGTGGGCAAACAGATTTTTAACTCAGACAAGAAGGCTAGTTCTTATCAAATCAGTTTGCTTTTCTATGGTAGTTTATTGGTCCAAAGCTTTTCTTTTGCCTGCTAAACTTTTGAAACTGATTAGAGGTGCCATGTTAAGATTTTTTTGGACTGGAACCATACATAACAGGAAACCTCTGCCTTGCTCATTCAGTCTTATTAAGAAAGATAGAAATTCTGGAAGACTAGGAGTTATAAACATCATGAAATGGAATGTTGCTGCTTTCAGTACACATTTTAATTCAATAATTGCCAGGAAGAACAGTGGGTGGGTTGATTGGGTTTGGGCCCATAGAATAGGAAGGAAAAACTTGTGGAGTGTGCAAGTGCCACAAACTTGTAGTTGGACTTGGATAAAGTTGCTTGGCTTGCGTAACACCTTACTTCCCATGATAGTACACAAGATGGCTACCACATCTGAAGTGAAGTTTTGGTTTGATCCTTGGGTAGCCTCTGGTGTGATATTGCACAACCTATTCAGCTATCAATAAGTAATTCAGTCTGGAGTTGCCAGTTCTGCTAAGGCAGTTGATTTTATTTGTCAAGGAAACTTACAGTTACCATACTCCTCCAATCAATTTATTAGGTCTGTTTGGAATGAATTACAATGTAATAATTACACTGCAGTTGAGGTTGATGCTGTACAATGGAGAGCCAAACCCCATTCTATCTCTTATATGTACAAACACCTGATTCTTTCTGGATGTATGCAGACATTTAAGTGGAACAAAATCATTTGGACTTCTGATTCTGTGCCCAGAGAAAATTTAATGCTTTGGAAGGTTGTTCAAAATGCCTTGTTAACTAAAAGTAAGATGATGGATATGGGTCTTAATCTTGGTGTTTCTTGCTTTTTCTGTTCTAACTATCCAGAGACCACCCACCATTTGTTTTTTGAATGCAACTTTAATATGATTCTATTTAGACAAATTATGCAGCTTGCTGGTAGTGCTTTACTGTCAACACTAAGCCCTATTGATATGGACATGATATACAGAGCTACAAGGTGGAGAACCATGAAAGCTAGACTTCTTTCTATTTGCCTCAAGAAGTATTTGATCATTGTGTGGTCTGAACGAAATATGATCTGTTTTGAAAAGAAGAGGAGGGATGGGGATGTATTATGGAAGGCTCTAAAGCATGAAATTCATGAAGCATTTAAGAGACTGCCAGTTTTTACTGCTGCTTCAAGTTATGCTTACGGTCTGCTTCAGTTTTTGTCTGTGTTCTTTTTTCTTTTCATGCTTTGTATTCTAAGTGTGCCAGTTTTTTAAGTTTTTTTCCTTGTGTGTAATTGTAGCTTGTATTCGTTACAAGCTATTTTATTTTATTGTTTTTGTTGCAATAAAATCAGATAGGGGCCCTGTTAACCCCGCTAGTCTTTGCTAAAAAATATATTAGTGTACATGATTTGGTTTTATCTTCTAAATTGCAACACATTATTACCTCAACTTCAATGAGCTAAACTGATAGTTTAGGATAATGAAACATGCATCATTGTAACAACCTAGAATTTCAGCCATTTGAATTTGAAATATTAAATTGATTTGAAATATTGAAAAGTTAATTTTATAAGTTAAATAACTTATATTTCAAATATAGTGATTTATTTGATAATTAAATTGTTAAATTTAATTTTTCGAATTGTTTAAATAATTGAATCTTGAATTTAATGTGAACGAAAATGATTTCGAAAGTTGATTTAAATTCAATTTGAATAAGAAGGAAGATAATAAACTTTTAAATTGGAATTAAAAGTGATTAAACTGATTTTGGAAATAACTCGTTTCAATTAACATAGGGAAAATAGCCTTCCGGGGCACTGTCTTGGATTTCGACGAAACCAGTTTCATGGATCCGTAAAAATGAATTATTATATGCCGTCGAATTTTATGGTGATCAGACATATCATTTGGTCGTGCGAGTTCAAAACGCATAGAAATTAAATAAAGGTATTTAATCTAATAAAACTCAATTTGAAAAGTTTTTTTCTGCATATGATCGAATTAGGTCCCGAGACTAGTTCCATTGTGCTCGGAATAGGGGTATAACATATGGAACGTCAGGGGGCACGCTTCGTTTGGAGCTCAAAATTTTAACGAATGGATGGTGCTTTGAAAATGTTCTATATAAGAACCTTAACATTCGTTTTTTTCTCAAACCCTAATTTTAAAATCTGGCATCGATAAAAGAAAACCAAATTAATGGCCAGATTGCGATCGGAGCGAAACTAGCCAAAATGTTCAACACGAAAGTTGGAGAGCTCATCATCACAAACCCATCCATATAGGTCGATCGTCCATCGATGGAGCAAGGCGGCAACAGTTTTAGTTCAAAGGCCGCAGATTTGGGCTCGGTTTTTGGGTCACGTGCAGCAGCGTGCGTTGCCCGTGGCAGGGGCGAGGTGGAATGGGGACGAGGCAGGGTGGTAGGCGATAGTGGCTGGGCGAACGGCGGCGGCATTTGGTTTCGTGATTTGAAAAAAGAAAAGAAAAAGGAAGCTCGAGCTTTGAATCGCGTACGAGAGGGAGAAGGAGGGAATGAAAATTAAAGTTTAAAAAAATTTAATTTATTTAAGTTAATGATAATTTAATTATCTCAACGTTCGTTAATTCATAACTTTTTCATATGAGGTTGGTTTTGAGTGCGACGAGTGGCATTGCGATCGTATCGATGAGTGGTACACTATGGAGTGGATTGGATGGATTTGGAGCTAGTAGAAATTTGGGTTAAAATTGAATGTCCGTTCAGTTTTAATTCAAACCAAAGCGCTTTGGCGATTACTGGAATTTTAGTAAGTAAACTCACCTCTCTGGCCTGCTTATAATTTTTTATAAGTGGGAATAATTTTATTTATGCTGTTTGTTAACTGTTTGGATGATTTATTATATTTATTAGTTGGTTTGAATATATTACTGCCCTTAGAGCGGATGAGACCCTATTACGTTCCCGTGTAAGAGTGGATGACCCTTTGTATACGATCCGGCCTCGAAGCGGTTGATTTATATTTTATGATTATATATTGTATGTGATGCAGGGGAACAGGTTGGAGGGATCCAACAAGATTCCTCACCACTATTTATTTTATTTTTCATACATATGGTGATATATGAGTGTTGGATGGCATATTATTGATTGTGATATGATTTGACTTATTTAGTGCTATAGTAGCATTGGGCCTTATTTATGGTATTTTGAAATACTAAAATAGCCATTGTGAATTGGAAATGATTTTTTTAAAGTGATTTTGGAATTTTATATGTTTTAATAATTCTTGAATTTCTAAAAGGAGTTTATTGAAATAAGATAAGAATATGATTTTTGGAGTGTTAATTTAACTGTTTTGTGAAATATGTTGAATAGAGATTTTTGAACTATATTTTAAGGTTTTGAAACTTATAAATAAGTCCATCTTTTTATTATAAATAAATATAGTTTTTAAGACGATGGAAATAGTTAGAAGTAAATATTTCTGAAATGGTTTAGATAAGAGATTTATAAAAGCAATGTTTTATAAATAAGTAATAAATGTATAAACAGAGTTCTAGATATTAAAAATGAGATTTTTTTTATATAAGTAAACAAAGAGATTTATAAAGTAATAGATTTGTAAATGGATTTTTGTAAATAAAGAGATTTCACAAATGTATAGATTTATAAAAGGATTTTTTAAATAAAGGAATTTTATAAATAGAAGTTTTATAAAATAAAAGTGAAATTTATAAACGTAGTTTATAAATGTAGAAATGATTTATGTTGAAATTTAGATGTGGAGTTAATCGCTTTAAAAGTGGTTTATCTTTTAAAGGAATGTTTGAAAGTAATATTTTGATGGAGTTAATGGTTTTAAAAGTAATTTATCCTTTGAAAGTAATGTTTTGAAAAATAATAATTCCAATTGGAATTTAATAATTTGGAAATGATTTAAAGTGTGATAAGTATCAAAAACATAGATTTCAACATTTATTGTTGTAATAGACGTTTTCGGGGAAGTAATGAAGGCATGGACTATAACATTGTTGTTATAGTAAATGATTTCCGAAAGGAAATGTTTTATATAATATCCGGGATTTATATATATATATAAAATCGAATCCCTATACTAGTGTTTTGGGTTGTCGTAACGATGTTTTACGCAATATTCGTTTTGACCCATACTAAGTGCGTTTTGAAGAATACTTTCCTTAAGATTTGTATATATATACTTATTTACATTTTAAGTATATCGAGATATCTTCTAGCGTTTAAAATGAAATGATTTGTGAATATACTTTGGTAAAAGTATATGGGAATGTTTTCCATTATCGAATAATTTGAAATAGTTTTGCAAATATATTGTTTTAAAGATAATTTGAAGTAAATATGGGGAAGTTGATTTAGTTAATAAAAGATTAATTAAATGGGCCTAGTGACTACTTACGTGCTAGATTTTACTGTTGCTTTGATAGTTAAACAACCGACTGTCAAAAATTGCCCTCTTTATCGTTGTCGATCCTGAGAGATCGGGACCAGATTTATCCGAAAACTACTTTACACCAATGTATGCATTCGAAAGTGCAGGTTTATGATGATGACAATTGAAGATGAAGAACTTCATGATGTAGTGATGCTTGCCACTAGACCTTCGGGGAAATTACGATATCGTATACTTATGGTGGCAGTAGTGCTCTGTTATGAAAATCTTCGATATGCAAGGACTTCTCGCTGCTAATCCTAGGAGTGACTCCGGATAGGAGAAGTGCCTTTGGTTTGTCCTGTTCCTGGACAACTTGTATGGACGAATGTCTGACCTTGCATTTTAAAATCACATTGATTGATCTTTTTAAACGTATCATTTGTTTGGTGGAGGAGAAGGCAACTTCTCTTAGCTTAACACCCTTTCCTGAGATGTATGAGCTAAGGAGTTATATCTTTGTAGAAAGCAGTTGTGTGATTATGGAATGGCAAGGTGGCATTTAAAGTGAAATGTGCTATGTGAAAGGTAATCGTTACCTCAGGCCTCACACCTAGAAATGATCAAAACAGGGTAGATGCGGCAAGGCTATATGGTTCACAGCCATTAGGATATGGTCATCCCCTTCTAGATATATTTATTCCCACTATGACATCGGGTTTTAAATTATTGTGGTGTATGCGAAGAGGGCCCTCAGATAGGTCGGTAATGATCGGGGTGATGACATATTCGGTACTGTCTAGGAAGAAGTAGACCGGTCTTGTGTTGGTAGAAGTGCAGATGTTTTATAGCCTTGGTACATTGCTCTAGAGATGTACTACTGGAAGGTAGTCCCTTGCCTGGTCATTTTTTGGAAATCCATTCTCCAATACGTGTCTGCCATTTGGTTTATATAACGCACTTTGTGGCTAGTATGCTGGAATTTAATCAATGTAATAATTTCGGCTATGATTAATACTAGACACTAGTATAATATAACAGAATTTGATATGAAATGTTTTGGGTATCATAAGGTAAAAACCCATCCGTGTTTATGTGCGGCGTGGTCTTTCGAGATACCTTTGTTTTGAAAGGTTTTTATAACTTTAAAATTCAGTTGAGATGTGTTTTCTCACGCTAGTTTACCAGACTGGTCCGGGCCTTCTTCCCTTTCAATGCTCGGGTCAGACCGAACATATTTACAGATTTAGATTTGGATGCTTTAAAGCTTCAGCAGGCGAGCTGGAGGTCTTTAGGACATATTCCCATATTTGTTTATTTTTCACTACATTATTGTTTAAGTATCAGCATTTGTATGGACATGTTGGTATAACTGTCCAGGATAATGATTATGATTTGTTGTACTCTAGTGGACGTATGTATATTACAGTTTCTCTTTTGTAAAATTCATTGATATTATATTATATGTTGTTCCGTTGCGTTTGTCTATGATTGTTTTAGTTTCTTTTTCTCTTCTTCTTCTCTTCTCTTCTTCTTTCTTTCCCATAACTATCTGTCTTTCCGTTCAATTTAGGTTGGACATGTGTGGTTTATTGTCAGCTTGAACTGTGTGGATTTGCGGTTCGTTACAATCATAATGTTTTTTTCCTGTGAATAATTATGTATTTGCATGGTAGAAATTTTGTACCATGGTATGTAGACATATATATGTTAAAAACCAACTGATATTTGCAATGCTTATTCTCAAGCATACGCTACAAGTGTTAACATTGAACACAACTAAATTAATTGTCCGTCTTCATAGTCAAATAGGGCATACAATAACTGATAAAAGATGCTATAAGTTTGATATCCTTCCTAACTTTCTACATAGCCAAGTGCGCATGCATGAGAGAATGTGCAAGTTCATAGCTTATGGATAAGATAACCAATAAAAAAACTCAATATATTTGTTACGGTTTGTGTAATGATGATGACGGTGTTAGTGTCATAAGAAAGTGATGGGTAACATGCAATAATTGAATGGTGCAATACAGCAGACGAAAGCAATTACCCTCCATTTTAAAAAATGCTAGACCCAAACATATCTCCATGAAATATGTCCCATCTCATGTGCTCCTCCACTTTATACTGCTATAAATACCTATAACACCATTGCATGCTTTCACAAGTAATTAGCCAAGTCTTATCAAATAAGTACTAGCAGTAAACTTATCATACCTATTATTGTTGCTCTCTTATCACTAACAGTGATACATTGTAATGGAAGAAAAAGCCTCATGAATTATGAGTAGGCACAAACAATCTTCGATTTCTAAACAAAATTAAAAACTTAGCTAATCGCTCACCATTAAGGTTTTGCATAATGATTTGAATCATTCCTCTTTTTCACCAAGGCTCGCCATTCTTTTGGAAAACATGAATGAAACTTTATTAGGATGGATGGGGTAGGGGTTCTGGGAAGTGGTGAAGAAGCAAGGGTATTCATGGAGCTAATTTTGGGCTTTGCCTTGGAGACCTAAGGAATTGAACGTATTTTGATAGGAATCGGGGGTGATGATTTGATTTGGCGAGAGGAGGAGGTGGTTTTTGAATTAGTTGGTGGTGACCCAATAGCAGTTGCAAGTTAGGGCTTTCTTCGATGGAGGGGTCTTTGGTCATGGACCATAGAGAGAGAGAGAGAGAGAGAGAGAGTGTGAGCCGGTGATTGTTTTATTGGGGTTTTAGATATGGAGGATGTCGGTGGTGAGATGGAAGACGAGAGAGGGGTGGAATTATGATTAGGTATGGGAAATACCTGATAGTGTATCTTTTGGGAGCGTATTATTTTCGGGGAGGGTAGATGCATTACAGGGTCCCGTTCTTAATTTTGCAACGGCTATGGGACGTTGCAATATTGTAATAGCCAATAGCCATTGCTAATTCTTTTGCAGCGGCTCTGGTTGGTTACAATATTGCAATGGCCAAGAGCCATTGCTAATTTACCACATAGCCGCGTTGAGAAATTGCCTTTATGGTGTAGTGATAGTGATCGAAATAGTGAGGGGAAAACCCATTTCGTGCGTCAACGCATGGTCTCAATATATGTTTTCTTACTAGGGTAAAGTTTTACTCAAACCTAACTTTATGTCTAACCCATGTTTTTATCATTTCTCATAAACTTATAGGTATGCATTCGAGTAGGCTGAATTTATGGATTAGACATGTAACTTTTAAAGAATGAATAAAGATTCCAAAGACGAAGTTATAGGCTTTCTATTTAATAACTGTTATTTTGAAATTTCGCTTTGTAAAACCAGTGTTTATAACTGCTTATGTGTGGTGTTGGCATCTTCATATGTCGGACACACATACGACTCTATTTATATTTTATTTATATTTACCCCTGCGTGGGAACAATTTGGGTTAAAATGATGTAATGACATTTGTAAAACATTTTGATGTAATGGAAATGATATTTAGTTGCTCTATTTACTTAATGTTGTGAAAAATATATATTGATGAATGACTGCAACGTCATCGCCATTCATTTCGGGTCTCGAAGTGGGGAACATTACAAATACTTTCACTAGCTTTACATTTCATCTCTAACAAGTACCTATTCAATCAATAAGGGTAGGCCAAACTTCTAGGACTGATAACATTTTAGGTTCAAGTTCGCATCTAGGTCGAAAATCAAAGCTCGCAATGGATAGCAACACAAAGTAGCATTCTTCTACTAATGTGTTTACTACTACATTTCCCTTTCTAATAGTATAGGAAATGTCAAAATTGTAAGAAGTTAATAACTCCAACCATCTCTATTGTCTAAGCTTGAAATCCTTTTGAAAGAAGAGATATTTAAGAGTCTTATGACGGGTATACAACTCGAATCTGTAACATCCCACATTTTAAGGCCCGAAACTAACCGTTACAAATACTGCAGTCATCTATAGTATTAATTCTAATGATAAAATGCGGTCATGTTAATGGTAACCATATTATCAGAAGCACAAGAATATGAAATAATTTTAAACACAATTTCAAAGCAAACTTTCACATTTCATTTCAAAGATAATATTTCATATTCATTACATAATCCCAAAACATTGCCCAGGTTCAGAAAAAATTTAATTATTATAAAATATTCCAAGAGCGACATATGAAGATGCAACCTTGGTTGATCAAAGTTACTAAATAGACAGAAACATCTACTATGAATACATTATACAACAACTAACATAACAAAGCAGATAATAATAATTGATAGACTCCTACATAGCTAGGTTTACCTCCTACACATCTTCAGATGCTTTATTCGCTAAAACCTACTTAACATGAAAAGTCCTTACTCTCGACCTACTCAAATCAAATTTTGAGCACCCAAGAGTTTAGGGAAAACATAAACTTCGAGTTAGACAAAAAGCTTGGTGTGAATAATAATATACCATCTCAATTTATAGATATTCAGTGAGACCACGTCGCTGAGCAGAACAGGTTTCCCCTCACTAATATCCCTTTTAAAATATACCTTTCGTAAATCAAATTGCTACAACCAAACTGGTTAAAATAGACAATATAAACAATACTGTGCATATAGCTACATGGGTAATCATGACTATCCATCAAATCAGTGGACTACCTATTTAATGTTTAGTTTTTATAGGGTAACTACCAACCTACACGGCTAACTCAGGCCTACCAGACACCAAATTTCCTAACCGACTGTTAGAAGAAAATTGGACGGTCTGTCCAAATACACTTCCTAATGTTTACCCGACTATCTGTCAATCTCATAGTATTGCTAGGCTTACTATGAACCTAAAGGTTTTGCAGGTGTTTGCAACTAAATTGGTCACAAACACATAAGAATAGTTTTTGTAGAGAAGTAAATGAAGAAAAACAAAATTAAACCGAGTAAATAAACAAGTAAGTAATAAGGAGATAAGCAGTAATCATAGACACAAAGGTTTATAGTGGTTTGGCGTTGTATGCTTGCATCCACTTTGAAGATTATCCTTTATTAATCACTTGTAAATCTGATTACAGCAGTAGAAAATAGTGAGTACTCGATTACAATGGAGTCTAGAGTAACAAGCAGCGTCCAGATCTTGAAAATGAACCAAAAGGTCTGTATTTATAGGGAGAGATGATGAGATATTTCGCTAAGATTTCTACAAAAGGCTCTCTAGGTCCATAGGGGCCCCCATAACGATCGGTGGTCCTAACTCGATGTATAGGAACGATCTGCTATAGTTATGCCGATCGTTATTTTTGGTCTCCAAATGTTGTGCGATCGTTTTTAGGGGGTCCCACATGCCTCTTGAACCTGCGCCTAAAACATAAAGTCATTCTGAGTTGTAGATTGTGAGATATAGATAACCCTTTGTCACATTCGGAACGTTCACTGAGGTACACCAATCATTATGTAGGATCGGCATAAAACGATCAGCCTTCTTTGTATCTCAAGGTTTTGACATGCGATCATTTTTGTAGGTTTCACTCTTTAATATACCGATGCTCTGAAAGTTTCAAGTGGATTGGCCTTGTAGATTTTGAGATATCGATCGATCTTCGCTGATTTGAGCTGTTTTATGGATCGTTCCCAATCAATCCATATAAATCTTTACTTTGTCCGTAATTCGAGCGTATGAACTCCGATCATCTTAAAATTTGAAATGTAACTTTATGGGGATATGCCAGTCACTCCATACTGATTGAACCTCGATTGGGACCCAGTTCGGATTTGCCCGACCATCATCCATAATGTTGTATATAATTGATTCTTAAGGCTGATAACCATCCGTTCCTGGCCAAATTGATGATATCACGACCTTGCCAAAAGGCGGGATAACATTTGCCCTCCAAAGTACATCTTGTCGCGAACATGAAGTGCTTTGAATCGTCGCAAGCCAGAATCGTCGGAAAGGATCCATCCGGTTTATCAAATAGTCGTTATCCCTCTATTGAATTGTTTTCTTGTTGTGGGTCGTAATTTCCTTATTCGTCGTGACGATTGGTCGATTTCCAGCAGTATAAATACCGGATCACAACTTGTTGGTGCTCATCTTGTTTTGTTTCTCGCCATTTCTAAGCTTCAACAACTTGGTTATAATTTTTCTTCGGTCGATTTTAAGTGAACATTCAATTTTTGTTGACTTCAAAGAATGAATTTTGAAGCACATACTAGCACGTATATGTGTTTGTGCCTAACTCCCGATCACGGTTACACGTTCACAGGTCGTTGTCATGTTTTAATTTTTTTATAAACAATCCCTACTGATCGTTATTCTTATTTATATAAACATTTCTATGAAAAATGATCTTTACCGATCGTTATTCCCCTCCTTTTTTTGTCCAATTGTTCACAGGCTTCGTTTTAAAACGATCGACATTGAGCCTGAGTGGAACAATCGATATAAAGCACACAACTTAACCGATCATGGCTTCAAATTGGCAAGGAATGATCAGTATATGCTCTTCATATATAAGCCATCAAACTTAGTCATTTCCTTTACTTCCCTCATTCACTTCGCATCGTTTTCATCTGGGATCAAAAGAGAAAAACACGAACTGCTCCATTTTCTTTTCTTACCAATCCAAGAACGTTCGAACTTTCTAGATCAATTCCTCCTCACGAATCACCATTTTAGTTCCTCCAGGTCTCACTCGACTTCGAATTCGAATCCATTTCTTTTCTGTTGACTATAATTTATGTAGGTCAATCCATATATATTTTGTAATTTGAGGACGAGACTTTGAGTGTTGAGAATCTCATGTAGGTTATTTTAGTTGGGGAAGTCGTTCGATTTGAATCAAGTTGGAGAGGATGGGAATTGTAAAAGCTGAAATTGTCAAGTAAAGGAAATGATACGAATCGATGCATGACGATCGTTCTTGGACGATCAGCAAAACCTTGGACTTAGACGACTCTGGAGTAGATGATGGTGATGATGTACCAATCGTTATGGAGTGATGTTGAAGCTTGGGTGTTTAACGATTGTCTATGAACGATCGACAATGTTTTGGAGTTGGAGGTTTTTGAGGTGGAAATGGTAAAGTGTTACGATCGATTGGTGACATGGAGATAACGATCGGTATGGAAGGTTATGGAGGACGATCGGTGAACATGGACAATTGTGAATGATCGGTAGTGAATAAGTTTAGGAACGATCGGTAGGAATGTAGTAATTTAAACGATCGGACTATCGGGTGATGCGAATGATCGAGTAAAATGAATAGGGTGAAGGATCAGCATGTTTGACTAGGTCGAATGGTCGGTTGTCAACTATCAAAATAAAAAAAATGGAATCTAAACAAATAAACTTGAGTTTAAAGATGAGCTTCAGCCTTGCATATTTAAGTGAACGCATATGACTCATATTGGATTTGAACTGCATATTCTGTAATATATGACATCTGAACTTTGAACTGAACCACTGCCTTTGACCACTCTCTTGAAGCTCATCCGTGATCTGAACATAAAAGTCAAACTTTTTCTTGTTGACAATCAATCGTGAAACTTAAACTACGTCGTTCCCCAATGACATAGAGAAACAACTGAGATGGTCAGGAATGATGGTCCCTCCGATCGAACCTCGAAGTCTCATCGTCTTTTCCGTCTTTAGTTTCATATAACTTATTATGGCATTACATAGCACTTTACCACACACTATGCACCGAGGGGCATAGGTTACTTTATCTAATCATGATTTTTACTAAGTTTAATAGCAATGGGTTCTAGACGTTCTAGGCGTCTTTCAGCTATGCCAGCTGGATCATCTTCTCAACAAGATAATCCCGAAGTGGAATCAAGTTCTACAACTGAGTCTGATAGTCCATCCTCTAGTCATTATTCGGAGCAACCGAAAAGCCCAGGCCTTCAATATGATCTTTATGATACAGTTCCCATTCTTCTATCGGAAGTTGTCGATCCTGCTCCCGACACTATAGAGGATTCAATTATTCTGGAGAACCCTGCTGATTCTGTATCCTCTAAATTAAGGAAGATGCTCTTCGTCGAATCTGCGTAAGGCATGGAATTCCTTTTGACAATGTGTTGGTTCCGTCGTGGGATGATAGGACTCTTAGACCCCCAGAAGGATATATGGCATGCAACAAGTTCATGTACTGGGCCGGATGCACCCCGCCATTTAACTCATACATTTAAGAAATTCTCCATTATTTAAGGATAGCTCCAGCGCAGCTTCATCCGAAAGGCTACGCTCTTCTTAATTGTACTTATATGGTATTTATGGAGTTCATGCACCATCCTCCAACCATCGATGACATTCGGTTCATATTCTCTTTCAAGCGACAGATAGGGAGTCCTTTATTTACATTTCTTGAGTCAGCGAAGAGGTGCTAGATTCTAACTGGCACATGGAACAAATTAAGCGCCTTTAAAAGCAAGTGGTTCTTCGTCTGCTGTCCGCTCGGTTTCGCTCGACAATGGCAGGAAAGACGTAAGTGTTATCCACTATCATTATATTAGCACGGAAAACCGATATTCAGGTCGTATTCCTGACTAAGTAACTTCTTTTATAGCCACCGTCACTCGGCCCAATGGTGTTAACAAGAATTCTTGTTAACATCCCCAATGCTTTGTATAAGATTGTTTTGCATAGGCTCAACTCTATGGTTGAGAGAATATACGCCTTTTGAATAAAATGATCGAGTCAGAAGGTTTTAAGATCTTAGTTATAACCTTAGCTTGGGATGGACAATATCAAAAGGTTTTAAGAAATTGTTTACCTCATCTACGAAATTAAGTGGAAATCTCACTTGCTTTCATTCATATCAAAAGGTTGAGGTTCCGTTCAAACCTTACGGTTTGGCTTGAATAATTGAATTATTAAACCTTCCGCTTTGGCTGGAGGGTTTAAGAAATCATCTAAACCTTTCAACCAGGTTACTAGGATTACATAGCTTTCGACCTTGTCACTTCATTGTATTCCATCTTCCTTAGAAACCGAGAGCAATCAATTAGTGGTTCACATCTCCTTTTGATCTTGTTGGAAGGTAGTAAACCTTTCGATGTTTGCCGAAAGGAGATGTTACTCTGTTTTACATCCTTCTGATGCTTTCGGCCTCCTAGGCTGATGTTCTCCTCATGAAAAACCTTCGAAAGGAATGCATCATCCAAACATATTCAGACAAAAATAAGAACTGATTTAATATCCAAACATCTCCTCCTAGGCTGTTTTTCTTCATGCTTGCAGAAGCTTCATTCTGAAGTTATCATGTGCTTCTTCTTTACTAGTGTTGTACAATCCTTTCGACGTCGCCGGAAGGTGATTTATCCTGATGCTCTGTACCTATGTAGAATGTTTCCGAAATGCCTTCTTTATCTTCATTTATATTTTATGGTTAACATTTAGCCCCTCTCGTATAAAGAAGGCTTTTGTTCTTTAGGACAAAGAATCCAGGATCACTAGACTGTACCTGCATTCTTGCAATACATCTAATAATATTCGCATGGTTAGTTCATACTGTAAGTATCCTTTTAGTTTGGCTGACTTCTAACTTTTATTTTATTTTGGCGGGAGATTCATCTTTTGAACATTCCAAACCAAATAGTAATTATTTCCCATTATGTCATGAATAATGAAAGTTTCTTAGCAATAAAATGTTAAAAGACCATGAATGGGTAATTTAGAAGCTCGTGTCTCGTGACAAATAAGGCTGAAAATTTCATATCAATCCGGCAATAATGAGGGAGGACCAGAATACCAGTCCGATCACTCGTTTTGACGTAAAGGTTTAGATGACTTATTTTGTCATTCAATAACAAAAAACCAAAAGGCTCTTTCTGATGATAAGCAGTAGGAGAATAGAAATGCACATCTGGTAATGAGTAATTGAAGGCCAGAAATCTAATTTGGCATTGATAATGGAAATCCAGAAAACCGTTTCTGGTAATGAGTAATAGATGATCAAAATATCCCTTCTTGATATTTGATAGTAGAAGCCCAGAACATCATTCTAGATAGCTAATGATAGAAGTCCAGGATGCCACTTTCAAGGCATCATTTCTGATAATTAATAATAGAAGTCCCAGAATACCATTTCTGGCAATCAATAATGGAAGACCAGGATGCCACTTTCAAGGCATCATTTCTGATAATTAATAATAGAAGTCCCAGAATACCATTTCTGGCAATCAATAATGGAAGACCATAATACCGTTTCTTGTAATTAATAATAGAAGACTAGAATATTATTTCTGGTAATTAATAATGGAAGACCAGAATACCACTTCTGGTAATTAATAATGGAAGACCAGAATACCACTTCTGGTAATTTATAATGGAAGACTAGAATACCATTTCTGGTAATTAATAATAGAAGACCAAAATACCATTTCTGGTAATTTATAAGGGAAGACCAGAATACCATTTTTGGTAATTAATAATAGAAGACCAGAATACCATTTCTGGTAATTAATAATAGAAGACCAGAATACTATTCTGGCAGATGTTTACGAAGAGAAGTTGGAGAATTCTTTCTAATTCTGTTTGTTGAATGTGCCATCTTCAGGCTTTGAGGATGTCTTGCATGCTTTTGCTTTCTCGGGCTCGAGTTTTCTTTGTCCATTTGTTATATGTTTTGGCCTATTTCAGGCGAGGACTCTTTAATCCAATTTTGTGCTTATTTAAGCAAAGCCCGTTTCAGGCTGTTTGTCATTTTAGACATTACCGACCTTTTGGTGGTTGCCATTTTAGGCGATGCCGATTTCTGGCGGTGCCTATTTCAGGCATGGACTTTTCTTAGTCCGCTGGACATTTCAACCGGGTTTCCGGTGCGCTCGGCTAGCTTATTCTGTAGCAGGGCCCGAGGACTTACCCGATCTCCCTCAAGGAGGCGCCTTAACCTGGCCATAGCGTGACGTGGTTAAGGGCTTGTTCGGTACCTTGGCCAGGCTATAGCGTGGCGGGACCAAGGGATTACCCATCCTCCCTCCAGGAGGTGCCTTATCCTGGCCATAGCGTGACGCGATAAGGGCTTGTGCTACTCTAACCTAGCCATTTCTGACTTTGGCGCGGATAAAGGCTTACGCCCTCCTTCCAGGAGGTGCCTTGACCTGGCCATCTTAGCGCGACCAAGGGCTTTCTACCATTATTGATAGCATACCATCTTAGGTAGTCCAAGTTTAAGTATAATTTTACTCCCGACCATGTAGACTTTTCTCAATGAATCATAGTTGAGACACTCTTGAAAATGTTTTATTCATTCAAAGTTGGAAAATATGGTTTCAAATGTTCTGCATTCCAGGTTCTTGGTACCATATTTCCATCAGGATGGCATAGTTTGTAGGCTCTTGGGCGGATTTTTTTTTGAAGATTATCAATGGACCCTCCCAATTTGGTCCCAATGACCCATCTGATGGGTTTCTCGTATTGGCCATCACTCTTTGAAGTACCAAATCTCCTTGTCTGAATGATCTTGTTCTTACTTTCGAGTTGTAGTACTTCGATATTCTCCCTTGGTATTCAACCGTGCTTAAGGCTGCTTCATCTCTTAAACCATGAATCAAGTCAAGTGATTCCTTTCTCAACTCTTGGTTTGGAATAAAGGAATAGACAATCCTTCGATGAGAAGGTACTTTAATTTCTACCGGTACCATTGCTTCACATCCATATGTTAGTGAATATGGGGTATGTCCCGTTGCAGTTCTGGTTGATGTTCTATAAGCCCACAGAACTAGGGGTAATTCCTCTACCAAATTCCCTTTTGCCTTATTCAGCCTCTTTTTCAAGATTGTCTTTATTGTTTTGTTAGCAGCTTCAATGTCTCCATTGGCCTTTGGGTGAGCGACGGAAGAGAAGCTTTTTATGATTCCATTCTTATGGCAAAATCGTGAAAATTCTTCACTCTCAAATTAGGTGCCATTGTCGAATATTATCTTGTAAGGTATCCCAAACCTTGTGACAATGTTTTTGATGACAAATCTTAATACTTTCCCAGAGGTGATTTTGGAAGCGGTTCTGCTTTTGACCCATTTTGTAAAGTAATCAATTGCTACTACAGCATATTTCGCTCCTTCTTTGGAGACTGGGAGTGGTCCGATTAAATTAATTCCCCAAACATCAAATGGCCATGGAGTAGTAATGGGGGTTAGTTGACTTGGTGGGAGACGTGGTATCTTCAAATAACGTTGACACTTTTCACACCTTTTGACATAGTCAATTGCTTGGTTAGTCAAATGTGGCCAGTAAAACCCTTGTCTCATTATCTTTTTGGCCAGTTTGATTCCATTAGAGTGATCTCCACAAAACCCTTCGTGTGCTTCCTTTAATATCCTCAATCCGCTTTTAGGTTTCACACATCGCAAACAGGGAAGGGCATATCCTTTCTTGTAGAGAATTCCATCCATGATGGTAAAGCTTTGGGCATGTCTTTTTAGCTTTCGTGCTTCTATTTTATCTGCTGGCAATGTCCCATTGACAATATAATTCATAATTGGAGCCATCCAAGTGTTTTCCTAATATTCTTCCGCCATTGGGGCTACAGGTTCTTCATTTAGCATTTCCTGATCTATTTCCTTCGGTTCTTGTGCTAAGGCTTGTGATCGGGTTAATACTAACAATTCTTTGGTTTTCACTTGTTTGTTTTCCTCAATGCTGGGATTTTCTTGAAATCCCACAGGCACAATTCGAGTTTCGGGGGCTCCTCTTGAACTTGCCAGCTTAGCCAACGAATTTGCTGGAGAAGTGTCCCATCTTGGTATTTGATGTACATAGAAATCTTCGAAAAGTGTGAGCATCTTTAAAACTTTCTTCACATACTGACTAAGTTTAGGATCTTTGGTTTGATATACCTATTTGATTTGGTTAACCATCAACTGAGAATCACTAAACACTTGATTCTCTGGATTTTGAGTTGTAGAGCAAGGGTTAATCCTGCAACCATGGATTCATATTCTGCTACATTGTTAGTAGTCGAGAACCCTAATTTCATAGCATAATGAAGTTTGTGTCCATCTGGGGTAATTATCACATATCCTGCTCCGGCCCCTTATTCGTTTGAGGCGCCATCTACAAATAATTGCCATTTGGGCTTTATATCCTTTTCCTTTTCGGATTGTTCTGATATGAATCCGGTACACTCATTAATGAAATTAGCTAAAGCTTGCCCTTTTATAGCCGTTCTAGGCTGATATGCTATATCATACTGGCTTAGTTCGATGCCCCACTTAATTAATCTTCTAGAAGTTTCGGGCTTACCAAAGACTTGTTTCAATGGAAAGTTGGTCAACACCTTAACCGAGTGCGCCTAAAAGTAAGGCCTTAATTTTTGAGCTGTCAAAATTAAACAGTATGCCAGTTCAATGACTGGGTATCGAATTTCGGCATCCTTTAACCTCCTACTCACATAATAAATCGGTAGTTGCAGACCCTTGTCATTTCTGATTAATACCAAGCTTAACGCATGTTCAGAAATTGCCATATACAAGAATAGATCCTCTCCTTCTTCGGGGCTAGATAGGATTGGAGGTTTTTCCAAATGTCGCTTCAACTCTTGAAATGCCCTTTTGCAATCTTAATTCCACTCAAAATTCTTCTTCTTCTTTATTACCTCAAAGAATGGTATGCACTTATCAGTGGCCTTTGATATAAACCTACTTAGTGATGCCACTTTCCCATTTAAACTCATGACATCTTTACTCATCTTAGGCTCTGCCATATCCTTAATGGCCTCAATCTGCTCTAGGCTAGCTTCAATCCCTTGTGCACTCACAATATAGCCAAGAAATTTTCCAGAGTGGACTCCAAAGTTGCATTTTTAGGGTTGAGTTTCATTTGATACTTGCGGAGCACTTTGAACATTTCATCCAAATCTTCAAGATGATCCGTCGCCTCTTGGGATTTTACCAACATGTCGTCCACATAAACTTCCATATTTCTCTCGATTTGCTCTTTAAACATTCGGTTAACCAACCTCTAATAAGTGGCCCCAGCATTTTTCAATCCAAAGGGCATTACTTTATAACAATAGGTCCCCTCATCTGTAATGAAGCTGGTATGCTCCTCGTCGGGTTTAAACATAGGAGTTTGATTGTATCCAGAGTACGCATCCATTAGGGAGAGCAGCTTATGTCCACTGGTGGAGTCGATCAACTTATCTATCCTTGACAGTGGGTAACAATCTTTTAGGCAAGGTTTATTTAAATCTGTGTAATCCACACAAGTCTGCCACTTCCCATTAGATTTCTTTACCAGAACCGGATTTGCTAACCATTTGGGGTAAAAGACTTCTCGGATAAACCCATTTTGCTGCAATTTCTTGACCTCATCGTTTAAGGCATTGGTCCTTACCTTATCGAATTGTCTTTTCTTTTGCCTGATCGGAGGAATGTCTGGATTGATATTCAGGGCGTGGCTCATGACCGTAGGATTAATTCCAACCATGTCAGAGTGGGTCCAAGTGAAACATCCTTATTGGCTTTTAAGAATTCTGTCAACCTTGACTTTAAGTGCTCCTCAAGATCCTTTCCCACTCTGATTATTTTAGTAGAATCGGTAGAATCTATAAGAACTTCTTCGGTTTCTTCAACTGGCTTAACTCTTTCAACCTCTCCTCGATAATCTAGCTCTGTAACAATTTCACTTTCCTCTATCGAGTTAGAGTCCATTCTCTTTCTCTTCCCATAAACTGCAAAACATCTTGCTGCAATTCGTTTGTTAATTTTATCAGATTTTTTCTTTGCTTCGAATGATGGATGCAGAAATCCATCTTCCGAAGGCTGTAAAGTAATGGAAGAATCAAAGTAACAAGTGAACTCTCTGCTATATTTCTATAGAGTTGCAAAATACATTTCTCTTCACGCGAATTGCTCGCCTCGGATGGTGCCCCAGCCACTTTTAGTGAGGAACTTGAGCATCAGATACTTTGGCGGAACAAAAGCATCCACTTCATCCAGTGCTGACCGTCCAAAGAAGGCATAGTAGAATGATGGTTGATCTATGATCACAAAGGTTGTTTCAAAAACTCGGGAGCATGAGGGAAGTCCCAGTTGAACCAAAAGCTTCACTTGCCCAAGTGGAGTTGGCCCTTTATTGTTGAATCCAAAGATAGGTTTGGGGCTAGGCTCAAGCTTGTCCTTGGAGATTCCCATCTAATCAAATGCATGACGAAATATCATATTTACAGCACTTCCTGTATCAACCAGAATTTTTGTGACCACCGAGGACCCTATCTGAGTTGTGATCATTAATGGATCGTTGTGGGGATGATGGATTCCCCTTCTTAATTCTTGTGGAATGATGACCAGTGTGTGCATGTTGATGTTGTATTTTTGGCTCTTGAGTGGTGGTTCTTCTTGTACAGAAAATACACCTTTCTTAGCTTCACGAATGTATTTGTTTCGGGCATTCTGGCTTTTTTCGACGGGATGCGGTCCACCGTATATGACATCAATTCTGTTTTGGGGTGGACTCAGGCTTAGTGGGTCTTCATCTTCGATCACAGTCACGGCATTACCAGCAGGCTTTCTTGCTTCGGCGTTGGGCAGGAAAGTTTGTTGCGGATTCTTCACAAACTCCTTCAACTACCCTTTTCAAATAAACTTCTGAATTATTCCAGCCAGTACCTTACACTCATTTGTTCTATGACCATTCGCATTATGGTAAGCACAATATTTGTCTCCTTTCTTCTGTTCTGGGTAATTTCGGGCTTTGAATGAAGTAGGGAAATTGAACTTGTTCCAGGTCATTGCATAGATGTAAGAAATCGGTCGGTTTAACGCCACCGCATTAGTATTAGCGTCCTCCCATCTAGCTCTTTTAGGAATCCTTTCTGGGCCAAATTTACCACCGTCCTTCTTGTGATTGAATTTCTTCTTTGAGTAGTACAATTCATCCATCCGAATAAATTTGTCAGCTTGAAAATGAAAGTCTTGTAGATCTAGGCATCCATGGATAAACAACTCCTTCCAGAAAGGAGAATTAACTATAAGACCTGAGTGAACAGCGATGAGCTTGTCTCTATCATTCATCCCTTTGGCTTTCAATGCTTCGGTGTTGAACCTTTTCAAGTAATCTCCTAATGACTTACCGTGGTTTTTTCTGATATTAGCGAGTATGGTATAGTCAATAGAGAGGTCCTTGCATATGCAAAACTGAGCAGAGAATTCATAGGAGAATTGCTTCCAAGAATATATCGTATTCTCATGATACCGTCGGTACCATTTAGCAATGGCTCCTTTAAGTGTGACTGGAAAAAGCCGATATCTAACAGCACCGGAAGCATTGTATAAATCCATCTGACTGTCAAATGCCATCAAATGGTCATCCGGATCAATCGTCCCATGATATTTCATGGTAGGGACCTTTACATGAGGTGGGATAGTGTAACAGCCCGCACCTCACTTAACGCAGATATTGTCCCCAGGTTTGTCACCTCCGCCTCATGGGCTAAGCCAGGGTGTGGGGTTTTGTTCCTCAAAAGGCCTCGACGTTATTATGAGGTGAAGGCTTTGGTATATAAGCACCCACTTCTTAGTGTTTTTCCGCGATGTGGGACTATTATTCCCATTTTGAAGGGGTGTTACAATCTCCCCCCTTTAGAGCCCAACGTCCTCGTTGGCTCATGAACACAACACCACCCAGGCATCGTGGTTGTAACACGTACAAACCACAATTCCGGCTGGGTATGGCTCTGATACCATTGTAACAGCCCGCACCTCACTTAACGCAGATATTGTCCCCAACTTTGTCACCTCCGCCTCATGGGCCAATCCAAGGTGTGGGGTTTTGTTCCTCAAAAGGCCTCGACGTTATTATGAGGTAAAGGCTTTGGTATATAAGCACCCACTTCTGAGTGTTTTTCCGCGATGTGGGACTATTATTCCCATTTTGAAGGGGTGTTACAGATAGGTACTGACATGATTTCATCAATGAAAGGGCCAACCCTTTCATTGTCATTTTGCTCTCTCATCCTCAGTTCTCTTACACTTGACGTTCAATAGATCTTTCACAGCCTTCTCTGCTACATCTTTGAGGTAGGCCTCACTATTTAAGTAGTTTCTTTTATCTGGTTTATAGCCATCCGAAGTTGAGCTTGTGGAACAATCCTTATCTTCCGCTTGGACTCTTCCTTGATATTTTTCCTTTAGCGGAAGGCAATCTTTCTTTTTAGACGAGGAAATATTAACTTTACTCTTTACAGCATCCGTGTTGATTTTAAAATTTCTTCTTGGAGAGACAACTTCCTCTCCCGCCGTAGCAGCTTTTATAGATGATCAGTGAGATAGCACTTCATTCGGGAGATATTTCATCTCTGCCATTTGCCGTTCTAAATATGCAATTTTAGTAATGTGTTCCTCTGGCTAAAGATTTTGAGTCGGAGCTAGTTGTGGAGACAGTCGAACCTGAGCTGGAGGTGGAGTTGGTTGAACTGGGGCAGAAGACTGCCCCTGTACCCTATTCCCAGGGTTAAAAGATGGTGAGACGTTTTCCTCCAGTGAAGTTACACGTTCATCCCTTTTGCTGATAGTAGAAAGCCTTTTTGGTCTCATTTTACTAAAACAAATCAAATTTCCGCAATTAGTTATGCTAATATAGCAAGGTCGAAGTTTCAAGCCCTCCTTCTAGCGCCAAAAATGTTAACAAGAATTCTTGTTAACATCCCCAATGCTTTGTATAAGATTGTTTTGCATGGGCTCAAATCTATGGTTGAGAGAATTTACGCCTTTTGAATAAAATGACTGAGTCAAAAGGTCTTAAGATCTTAGTTATAACCTTGGCTTGGAATGGACAATATCAAAAGGTTTTAATAAATTGTTTACCCCATCTAAGAAATTAAGTGGAAATCTCACTTGCTTTCAATCATATCAAAAGGTTGAGGTCCGTTCAAACCTTACAGTTTGGCTTGAATAATTGCATTATTAAACCTTCCGCTTTAGCCGGAGGGTTAAGAAATCACCTAAACCTTTCAACCATGTTACTATGATTACATAGCTTTCGACCTTGTCACTTCATTGTATTCCATCTTCCTTAGAAAATGAGAGCAATCAATTAGTGGTTCACATCTCCTTTCGATCTTGTCAGAAGGTAGTAAACCTTTCGATGTTTGCCGAAAGAAGATGTTACTATGTTTACATCCTTCTGATGCTTCCGACCTCCTAGGCTGATGTTCTCCTCGTGAAAACCCTTCGAAAGGAATGCATCATCCAAACATATTTAGACAAAAATAAGAACTGATTTAATATGCCATGGAACCGTATTAAGGACTGATTTACAAGTCGTATTCCCCTTTCTAAGAAAAGGGTATAAGACTTATGAAGATGTCTAATGACACTTCCACGGCACATACTCGAAATGAACAAAGAAGATAAGAAATAAATCATATATGATTAGCCGTTAATGTTGAATTAACGCCTAATCATGATCATCTTCAAATTCTGAGTTGATCACAAGCCACAATTCTCTTTATTTCCTCATGATGAAGTTTGATACAAAACTCAAGAAACCAATCCCCAATTAGATTTCTAAATTAGGGTTACAAAGTAGTGAGCGGAAGCATTAGCAGTTGAGTGAAAGCTGAATGAGAAGAAAATCCGATCCCGAAACTGGACCCCTTGGGTTCTATTTATAGATACAGGCGGCCCTCCCTTCGACCCCATGCCTTCGACTGGGACGAAAGGTTGCCTCTTATATGTAGTTGTAAACCTTTCGACCTTGTCGAAAGGTTTGTTCATCATACATCATCACGGACCTTTGAATGTTGCCAAAGGGTTTGTATTTCCTAATGTATTCGTGAACCCTTCGTCTTTCCCGAAGGGTTGGTCTTTTTTAAGGTATTGTGAACCCTTCGACCTTGTTGGAAGGTTTCTTCCTTACTCGATTGCTGCCAAGAGCCACGTTTTTCTTGAATGTTGTCTTTACCTTAAACCTTTTGATACTGTCAAAAGGTACTACGTATGTGTTCCAACCGGTTCGTAAGGCTTATTATGCTTTCGAAAGGGTTGTTATAGAGTTACATGTCCTTGCCTTGACTTCTCTATCCTTTTCGGAAGGTAATGACTCTTTGAATGACGAGAGATGAAACCCTCTGTCTCCTCTGAAAGGTTTAGAACTGCTACAAACAGCTATCCGCCTTCTTTTGTCTATTTCAAAAAGGTCTAGAGTGATTTTCCTTTCTTTTAGTCTTTGTTTTATGTTGAATGGTTTTGTAGTCATTTTCCTATTTTGTCCAGGAGGTTCTTAGCAGTTTTGTATCTAGCTACTTCGTTGAGCTTTAGTAGTTTTTTTTCTTCATGCTTGTGAAAGCTTCATTCTGAAGTTATCATGTGCTTCTTCATTACTAGTGTTGTACAATCCTTTCGACGTCACCGGAAAGTGATTTATCCTAATGCTCTTTACCTATGCGAAAGGTTTTTGAAATGCTTTCTTTATCTTTATTTATATTTTAAGGTTAACAAATGGTAATCTTTACGAGGAGGCGGTCACTACTCTGAAAAATGCATCGCCTGAAGACAAGAACATCAAGTATCTGCTTATGGATGAACGTCTTGTTACTTTTTGTTTGATAGAAGTGAGCCTCAGCGTAGGGCTAACTAAAGTTGCTCAAATTGCAGGGATAAGACCATGGGCTGCAGTCAGTCAAATAGACAATCGAACCGATCCCATCATGCCCCCAGCCATGGGTGCTTAGGAATTCACTGGTATCGATGCCGAAGGAGAGAAAGGCGATGTGCCCAGTCGCAATGATGACGAATCTGTTCTTAGAGTCGAGGTCAGATCCTCGTAGACCTCACAGCCCTTGGTTCTCGATAGGAGAAAAAAGAAAACATTTGTTTAAAAATTTCCAAAAAGTCGTCTTTTGGATCAAATCAAGTCGTCAATGGACCCTAAGATTATTCAAGATGAATCTTCTTCTCAAACGTCAGAGTGTTCAAGTCTACCGCTTGATTCTTTGTTTGTTCTACCAATTCTGCATGACCTTGATGCTTTTCATTTTACTGACGTGAGCATCAAGGGGTCGAAATCTCCTACCTGAACTAGTACCGAGATTCCAACTTCTAGAGGAGAAGTTACTCCAATGAGCAAAGCTCATGCACCTAATTTGTCGGGGGGTAACACAAGGACACTTGCACACACTTGCACTCCTCAACATTGCATTATGCTCGACTTGTGCTTTTTAATGCTTAAAGTTGACTGACTTCGGTTTTCCTTTGCAGAAACGATGGTGAAGAAAAGGAACATGTTTGATTCCCTCCGGGATATACACCACCAATCCTCCGGTTCACGCCCTAGCTCTTAACATCAAGGTGGTAGTCGAGAGTATTATGATTCTAGTTATTGCTCCGGTCGGGACCGGGGTCATCAAGATAGAGGTGATAGGGATAAGCCATCCTAAGATAAGCATCGATCAAGATCAAGATCTCCCCCTCCAAATGGTTCCGATAAGCCAACTGATCGCCGTGATCTACCTATCGATCCCTCTCATGGTCCTCCTCCCGTTTCAATTCCTCCACAGCCTTTGGTTCCTTCTCACTCTCAGCGGTCCAGTGATCGTCGTCGCCATAGCGAACATCACACTGCTCAAAGACCCAGCAAGGAAAGTACCGTAGTCAAAACCGCTACTGAAGATCCTCTATGTTTTGAAGGGTTCTTTTTTCCTCCTAACCTGAAGAGGGTCCCAGACCATGTTCAGTAAATGACTATTGACTGCGTCACTGATGTCCACAAGCAGTACCGTGAATGGATGAAGGCAGCAGAGAAAATGTCGAAAGTATCTTTCGAGCGCGCAGTGGAAATTGAAAAGTTAAAACGCCAGGAAGCTCAAAATAAAAGAATTATCGACACTTTGAAAAATGAGTTAGAGACTTCTAGGACCTCCGTTGTAGAGGCTGAGGGAAAAGCTAATGCTGCTGTCAAATCCATAGAGGAGATGAAATCCAGCCGTCTTGATATGGTTCAGGTGTTGCATCATCGAAATCAAGAAATAGCACTCGAGAGGGATACAACTCAAAGTAATGAATCTACAGCCTTAAAGGAGATAGTGGAACTCAAGGCTAAGCTTGAGTACACAAATAAGGAGAAAGATGATGCTCAGAAAATCGCTCAAGATGCTTGTGATGAGCTGGTGAATGTTAGACTTGAGAGAGACACGACCGTTGAAAAGGCCAAAGATGTTGATGCACTTTTTCAACGTGAAGCAGAAGCTACCAAGGATAAGGTTAGGGAGGAGATAATGAACAAGCTCGACCCACTTCTTATTCATTATAATGCCAACATTCTTAAACATAAAAATTTAACATGGCTTGGTGATGATTATTCCTACCAGCTCTGACATGCGTGGGAATTTCTTGTTGCAGAAGAAAAAGAAACTTCTTAATACGGAGGATATCGACCCATCTAAGCTTGAAAGTGAAATGCTATTGGGCGATGAACCCAAAACATTGCATGATATATAGCTTACACTTTAGAAAGAATCTACTGCTGCTTCTTCACATGAAGTGGCTGAAGGATCTGGATCAGCATAACCCGATACTACAACTGAATTGCCCCTAGCACCCCAGGTTATACCTAGCTCCATGGTAGACTCTTCAACCATCCCCAGGTATGATCTGGAAAAGCCTCATCTTTCTCCATTTCCCGAATGCAGTTCTGAGGATATTTCGGCTCAACTTGGGAGTCAAACTGAGGAAGGTATTTCGTCGACATTTTTCGTCTTCCAAAAAGTTGGGGTGTTATCAGTTGATATTTCTAATCTTTTTGCCTATTTTTTCTTAGCTTTGAATTTGTCAGGTGTCGTTCCTCTTCCCTTGCAAGAGCCTCAATTAGGATCATAAACGCCCGTGACATAATCCATTAAGGTTATAACTTCGACTGCTGCCCAGGGTGCTCAAGAAGAAGCCTTGGTTATTGATGATCAATACATGGAGGCATTGTTCAAGGAAGGAAGTGACCCACACAATGAAATTCCCTCTGATGAGAATGTTGTAATCACAAGCTCTTCCAACCCCCTAATGAGCTCAGCATGAAAGAGCGCATCGAGAGGGAAGAATTGTTGAAAAAGAAGGCAAAAACCGAGCCTGTTGATTTGGATTTCAATGAGCCGATTCCTATTGTTTGCTCAAAAGTTGGACAAACACCTCTAAACCTGATATTTTAGTTAAGTTTTGTTTGATTTGATTGATTTGGGTTTTTAAATGTTCCAACACGTGATGGAATGAATTTCAACAAGTGCAGAGACAGTTCACAAGTTCAAAGTTTGGAAAGCGGATAAGGAAAGTAAATAACACAGAGTTTTTATAGTGGTTCAGCCCGAATGTGCCTACATCCACTTTCCGTCTGATTATTCTCTCTTTGATTTGATTACAAGTACAAGATATATTTGAAAAGAGTAAGAACTTGAAGTAGCCGAAGTGATGGATTTTCAGCAGAGTTTTCTCTCTTTTTCTCCAAAAATCTATCCCCATTGTTGTTGAGAAGCTCCGGTATTTATAGAATGGAGTTGTGAAGTGTAGAGGAGAAGTTATAGCTTCTTGAGTTTGGTTCGGCATTTGGGTCAGGGACAGTTGGATTGGCATTTAGGTTAGGAAGTTTTCTTTGGTTCGATGATTCTCACTGGCCGGTCTAAACATTTGATTCGGCATGTTTGTCACACCGGACCAAATGTTTGGTCTGGCAATTGATGTGTTGTGCCGGACCAAATACTTGGTCCGGCATATCAGAGAATGCTGGACCAAATATTTGGTTCGGCATCTCTAAGGATATCGGACTAGATACTTGGTCCGGTATACCATAGGATGCCAGACCAAATATCTGGTCCGGCATGCCGGTCCATATGTTTGGTTCGGCATTTTTGGCAAATCCTGAACCAAGCATCTGGTTCGGTAATTCCATTTTCTATATCCTTATCTACCTTTATTGCCTTCTTTCTTTGCTCGCCAGAAAACGGAGTCAACAATTGCCCCCCAAAGTATGTTATGTAACTACACGACATGCTTTGTTTTGGTCCGGTATCGAGCTCCTACCACCGAATGACAACTTGCGACCATTCGCCTTCCTTCCTTCTTTTTCTTGAAATACTGCCTTTCCCCTTTCTATTTATCTTTCTACTTCATTAATCAAAATTTTCCAATTATACTTTGATCGATTGAGGTCAGATTCTAGCTTGCTTATATTGCTCGAATTCGAACATCTCTGTGTCTTCGCTGCTCGTGGTAAGTCTATTTAAATCAATTGCTTGGCCTTGGGGTTTAAGGCTTTGATTTTCTGTTTTATATGACCTAGAAGAATCAAGTCCATTTTCCTTATGAATTCCATCTGACATAGAGGATTTGAGTCCATTTTCCATATGTACATCTTCTTTGTAAATGGGAGATGGTCGAGTATATGGTGAACCGAAGCTCATGAGTATGGGTTTTTGTGCGAGTTTCAAAGAGGGGATAAGGATTTAGCCTTGTTGCACTAATACTGTTGTTCATGGTACTTGAGTTTGCTATTGGTAGAGGCTCAAGTGGCCGTATTCTTATTTTCTGAGGAGTCTCCTTTTTTTATCAGGATAAGCTAGCATAGGCCTACAGAATAAACACTATCTTGGTAGGACCATAGGAGGGTGTGCTTTGGGTCAGTGGTTGGTGTGAAGTGAGTTTGGTTCGGCATTCGGCATAGGGTAATGTCGGACCAGATAGGCCGAGCACATGGTTTGTGGTTATGCCGAGCCAAAAGCGGGTTTTCCATGAGATGGCTAGGTTAGGGGTAAGGATTCAAATTGGGCGAGTTTGCTAAGAATTCCCGTGCATATTCCCGTGCATGTTTTAACTTCCATTTATGATTTAGACCTTCGCTTGACCTTTATTTTCTTGCATAGGAATATGTCTTCTGGTCGCGAGTTCCTTTCCAAGTTTGTAGCTTCACAGCCTGTCGGGGCTGGTCCCTCTTCTTCTGATGCTCCAGTCAATCCTCCCAGGCAACCTAGTTCTGCTTACTCTTTAGTCAAAGGCTACGCTCCTAATCAACTGCTGGTTAGGCCTTCGGAGTGTTATCCCAGCGTGCTGACGATAGAGAACCTGAATTCTATAGATACTTCATTTGGGATAGATCGTCGAGACATGATATTACCTGGTCTAGATGATAGAGCATGTTTTCCTCCAGGCGGGTATATGGCATATAGCAAGTATCATTGTATGTGCGGCGCGATTCCTCCGCTTACCAACTGGATTGCTAGCTTCATGATCTATTTGAAGGTCGCTCCCATGCAACTTCAGCCGAACTCTAATGCTATCCTGACATGTTTATACCTGATATTCATGAAGCGGTATCAGAGACCCTCCACCCATAGAGAGATCAGATATCTGTATAACGTGAGGAGTTATCAGAAGGGGAGTCCTTTTATCAGTTTAGAGTCCGCCCATAAATTCAAACCCGTCCTAGATCTATATTCTAAGTTTAGTATGTTCAAGAGGGAATATTTCTTTATACATGATGATACCGTGGCCCAACATGCTTTTACTTCTGGTTGTAAGTTATTGTATTATCTTTTCTAAGCTTTCTGTCGACTTGGCTTCTTATTGCACCATAATTTTTAGGTTGTGTGAAGGCGGCGGAGGATGACGGCTTAAAAAAGATGGCCAAGGAAATATTGGCTATACCGGAGGCTAAGCGGGAAGCCTCATTCCTACTCCGTGATGTAGCCCTCCGATTCTATAACTTGATCGGCCCCAAACAGTCCTTGTACAAGATTAGGCCAAGCTCTGGTGAGAGAGCAGGGGTAGCCAGAGGAGATGGAAGTGACGGAGACAAAGGTAAGGGCCCAGATGAGGTGGGTGGTGTGGCTGAAGCCCCGAAGAAACTGAGATATAAGAAGAGCGTAGTTCGTCCTCCCCGCTCGGGGAAATATCTGCATATTCAAGATGCTCCTTCCCCTGGTGACGAGAGAGGTTCTCATTTGGGAGTAGAAAGTGGAGAGGAGGAAGAATTGGAGGGCAACTCTGAAGCAACGAAAGGGGATGTTCATGTATCTCCAGACGTGGACATTATAAGCAGCGAGGGATTGGGCGTGGATCCTTTAAAGAATGCCGAGGCTATGCGAGAGTAGCCCGAGCAGTTGGAACAATCCAAGCTGGTCCCAAGGCCGACTCCTGCTACCGATCTTTCCTAGGAGAACGTGGCTTCGGGTGATCTGGGGAGAATACCGCCTCTTCCAACACAAGATGGAGAGGGAATTGGCGAGGAGTTTGGGCTTTCTCTAGGTACTTTTGGTTACTGTACAGATTTTGAGATACTTCTTGAAAACTTTTTGTTTTTCGATGGGTCCCAGCCTCCTCCTGCTCCTTAATCCAATGAAGTTCGGTCGCCGTGTGTTCTCCTTCCTTTGAGTGGAGTCCCATCCTTGGGTATTCCTTATTTGAGTGAGACCCCGCCCGGCCATATGATTCAGTCTACCCTAAGGGTTTGTAGTAGCTTGCTGTGTCTTAGTGTCTTGAGCGTTTTGTATTTTTTTATGCTTTCTCGCTTTCTTGGATCTAACGCTGTTGCCTATATTCCAGGGAAAAGGAGAAACCCAAAGAAGAATGAAGTCTCCAGGCGGCTTGAGCAGTTCAAATGGATGAAAATGACTTTCGTTTCTTCCAAGGCGACTTTTCAGGAGGAAAAAACTATGCAAGAGAATATTAGGGAGACCCCGCCAGGCCCGGATAGGGGAGAGAGTCGTGAGTCATCCCAGAAACATGCGAGGTCCCCGGATAAGGAAGCCACCTCCCCTGGCTCCCAAACTTCCTCCCGCCGTCGCCGTCACAATCAGATGGGTTCTAAAGTGCACAAAGTGCCAGATGAGTTGGGAGAGGGCAATGTTTATCTTTTTTCTTGGACTATCAGCAGCCGATGCGGAATCCCTTTGAGAATCATCCTGATATAAATCCCGACTATGCGGGTCGTCGTGTGGTGGATCCTTACACCGAGTTCCTTTTACCTCGAAATGCCTTGGTCCGGATCTTAGATGAGGCGAAGACTCTTGATTTTGCTAACTTGACAACGAGGATGGTCCAGATTACAAATGAGACCAGAAACATTGTTGATTATCAGTCCCTTTTTGGCCAAAACTAGTGAAGAAGTTGGGAGTGCCAATGTGCGGTTGCGTCTAGAGATGGAGGACCTTCACAAGGCGCTCAAGGAGAAGAGGCTAAGTTAGAGGAAGTTGAAGCATCTCGCGCCTCCGAGATAACGAAGGCCAAGGAATAGGCTGCCGACCTATGTAAGACGCAGATTGACACGGCTATCAGTTCAATGGATGAGGCTTGGCAGAAGGATCTGGAACGAATCCGCTCCCTTAAGGGCAAAGTGAAGAAATCGGAAGAGGCCTCAGCCGAGCGGAAGGAGTCTCGGGGCAAGTGGAAAAAGGAGAAGGACTTATATCAAGCTGAGATCGACAGGTTGAAGGTGGAACGTGCTCAGTTGAGGAGAGATAAGGAGAAATACATGAATAAGGTGGCGGCCTTCCAAATCGATGTCGATAAATCCAGCGATTTCTGCGACACGGTCAACCAGATGCTAAAGGATACTTATTACATGTTCTAGAAACACAGGAACCTTTAGTGGATGGATGACTACCCTCGGCTGATGGCAGGAATCCATGATCGGCTTATCGAAGAGACCAAGGCTGTAGTCGTGTAGGAAGAAGGGGCTGCGTACGATGTTGGGATGGTGAACAGCCAGTTCACAATGGAGGAGACCAAAGCCATTGCCAAGAGGTATGAGTTGCTGGCTGAGGATGAGGATGATGAGGACGGCTCGGATCTCGAGGGTCTTGGTGATCCAAGTCACGTTGCCGCAAGTATCTCGTCTTTTTTACTTTAGCTCTGCCATTACCTATTCTGGATGGCAAAACTTATGATTATTTTTACTTGCATCGCGCAGAGATGTCTTCGGGGCAAGTTGGGCCTTCGTGAAAGGAAGGCGAGTCTCTCGAGCAATCCGAGCTTTCGAAGGACATGGCTGGAGGGAGCGGGCCGAGCGGCAAGGATGTCCCTCCTTCTTAGTCGAGGAGATTTCCTTTTCCCTTTTCAGCATGTATTTTTGGAGGATGTATGGATGTTCTGCATATATATATATAAATATAAGTGATAAGCTTTGTACGAGAAAAATTTAATGATGTACTGTTCAACTTCTGTTTTTTTGTATGTTTATTTGGGATGACTTTTGTGATGCATGCTTTTTATAGTCTGCTCTATCTATTTGTGAACTGTTTACAACTTAGTTAATCATTATAGTGTTTAGAGACGCAGAGAACCATAAAAGCATTGTTATATTCAAGGCCGATCGCGAACTATAACTACTCGGGTTAATGCCCATGTCGTGAGTATTATTCGATTTATCGTTACCAGCGTGTGTAATGCCGATCGTCAAGTGCGAACTACCCCTGGCTGTGGCTACGCCTTAATCGTGGGGTTTATAATCGCAATTGCCGGCAAGACGAACGCCAATGATGAACTGCCTAGGCTATAATTTGCGCCTAATTCGTGGCTTATGATCGGTTCATTATTGCCGGCTTGGGGGTGCCGATCGTCAGCGGTGAATTGCCAAGTCTTGTTTCGTGCCCTTTATCGTGGCTATCTTACTTTCACTACTGCAGGCGAGAGTCTGCGATTGCTCGTAGTAGGAATGGTTGTCGGATAAAATAATTAAATGAAAGAACATTTAAATAAGATAAGTAATACGAAACACCAGATTTTTATAGTGGTTCGGCCGAAATATGCCTACGTCCACCGTCTTTCTTTTATTACTTTAGTACATGTTTCTTTACAACTTAAGAGAAGTAGCGACGGAGGTGTTGGAGATTCCATGCTTTCCCAAACACCTCTCCATCTACTGTTGACAAGATGTAAGCTCCATTGTGAAGATCTTTATGAATAACAAACGGCCCCTCTCAAATTGGATCTAGTGCTCCGGGTCATGGGAAGACTCATTTGAGTACCAAGTCTCCTTCTTGCAGCATTCGAGGCATCACCTTAGAGTTGTACTACCTTGCCACTTTCTGCCTATGGGCAGCGGCTTTGAGGGCGGCGTCGTTTCTTTTTTCCTCGATCAGGTCAAGTGACATATTCAAGAGCTCTTTGTTTTCTTCCGGATTGTAATGTATCCTACGGTGCGAGGGGACGACTGTTTCGATGGGGAGCTTGGCCTCGGTTCCGTATGCCAATGTGAACAACGTGTGCTCTGTCGTGGTCTTATAAGAAGTTCGGTAGGCCCATATGGCAGTAGGCAGTTTGTCGACCCATGCCCCCTTGGACTTTTCTATCTTCTTCATGATTAGTGTCTTTAACGCCTTGTTCACTGCTTCGACTTGTCCATTTGCCCAGTGATATGCTATAGCCGAGAAGCTTCGGGCAATCCCATGTTCATGGCACCAATTGGAGAATTCTTCACTGTCGAATTGAAGTCCGTTATCCAATATGATTTTCTACGGCACCCCATACCTGCACAGGATGTTACATATTAGGAAGTTTATCACTTTGGTAGATGAAATTTTGTTTAAAGGTCCGCTTCCACCCATTTGGTGAAATAATCCACTGCCACTATAGCGTATTTTTCTCCTCCTCGACCCATGGGGAGTTCTCCGATCAAATCAATTCCCTAGATGGCAGAGGGCTAAGGGCTGACCATCTGGATTAAACCGGTAGGTGGCAATCTCGGGATTTTGGCAAACCTTTGGCATTTGTCACATTTCTTAGCAAACTCGGCCACGTCCTTGTTCAGTGTGGGCCAAAAGTATCCATAACGCAGGATCTTTCTAGCTAGAGTTTGCCCTTTGGTGTTGTCGCCACAACTTCCTTGATGTATGTTGTTAAGGATATCTTTTTCTTCGTTCCCGACGACACACATTAGTAGCGGGTTGGAAAAGTCGTGGCGGTACAACATGCCGTTCTAGATGGTGTAGCGGGATACCCTCCTCAAGATTCTCCTGACTTCATTTCGATCTACTGCTAAGGCTCCTTCTTGTAAGTACCTGACGATGGGGGTCATCCCTGTCTCCTCCTTGTCTATGATCGTTGTGATTTGTAGACACTCGAAACTAGGTGCGAATTGTCTCATGACGGGGGTTGCCCCCGGCATTAGTTTGGTTCTTATGCTAGCCCCTTTTGCAAGGGCATCCGCCTCTTGATTTTCCCCTTGTGGGATGTGTTTTATTACATAGTAGTCCAACTCATCAAGGAGGGTTCTGGCCTTTTTGAGATAGGATGCAAGCTCTTGTCTGCGAGTTTGGAATTCTCCAAGGATCTGGTTAACAATTAGTTGTGAATCACTGTGTACACATATTGATTTAACTCCTATTTCTTTAATGATTTCTAAGCCAGCTATTATTGCTTCGTATTCGGGTTTGTTATTGGTTGCAGTGACTCAGTGCATAGCTTAACTTCCTTTCTCGGGGTGTGACTAATATGACTCCTGCCCCCGAGCCGAGCTCGTTCGATGCTCCATCAACGAACATATTCCATTCGATAGTTTCCTCTATCCTTGCCACAGCCTCCTCGTCTCGCATTGTGAACTCAGCTATAAAATCAGCTAAGGCTTGTCCCTTAACTGCGATGCACAGGTGGTAGGTAATGTCGTACTGGCTTAACTCAATGCACCATTTTAACAGTCACCTCGACGTGTCCGGTTTATGTATGACTTGCCTCAAAGGTTGATCCGTTAGAACTTTAATGGAGTGCGATTGGAAGTAGTGTTGTAATTTCCTGGATGCTATCGGCAGACAGTAAGCCAGTTTTTCGATCTTTGGGTATCTAGCTTCTGCTTCCGTGAATCTCTTGCTAATGAAGTATACCGGTCTTTAGATACGATCATCTTCTCGCACTAATGTGACACTTAGTGCATGGGAGGATACAGCTAGGTATAGGTAGAGGCTTTCTCCATTTAACGGAGTGGAGAGTACTGGAGGCTTCTGTAGGTGTTCTAGCAAACTCCGAGAGGCTGAGTAGCACTCATTGGTCCATTCAAATTTTCCTTTGTCCTTTTTGAGGGCTTCGAAGAACGGGACGCACTTGTCGGTGGCCTTAGATATAAACCTGCTTAGAGCAACTACCTTCCCGTTTAGGCTCTGCATTTCCCTCCGTATGGCTGGGATTTTGACGTCTTTCAAAGCTTGTACCTTTTCAGGATTCACCTCTATTCCTCTAGTGTGCACAATGAAACCTAAGAATTTACCCGAAGACACCCTGAAAGAGCATTTCAGAGGATTCAGCTTCATTTGGTATTTGCGTAATATTTGGAACATCTCGTCTAGGTGGCTCAAATGATCAGTTGCTCTTCTTGATTTGACAAGCATGTCGTCGACCTAGACCTCCATGGAGTGGCCAATCTGTTGCTCAAACATTTTATTAACTAGACGTTGATAGGTAGCGTCGGCGTTCTTATGCCCGAAGGGCATGATCTTGTATCAGTATAGGCCTAGATCTATAATGAAGCTAGTATGTTCTTAATCTGGCACATGCATGGAGATCTGGTTGTATCCTGAATATGCGTCGATGAATGACAATAACTCATGCCTTCGGTCCCGTCTACCAGTCGGTCGATTCGGGGCAAAGGAAAATAGTCTTTGGGGGCAAGCATCATTGAGGTTGGAGAAGTCAATGCAGGTCTGCCACCTCTTCATTAAGAGCAGTCGACCGTTCTATCCCCATGCTTCTTTTCTTTTGTTTGATCGGGATTTTGGCTGGGTCAATATTGAGGGAATGACAAGCTACTTCTGGGGATATTCCTACCATGTCTTCATGGGTCCATGCGAATACATCCAAGTTCTTGCGCAGAAATCCTATCAGCTGGATTTTTAGGTTCTGGTTCAACTGAGAACCTATCTTTAAAAGCCTTGTTTTGTCGTGTTCGTCTACCATCACATGTTCCATAACCTCCATGGGCTCAGCGTTGACCTCCTCCTCTCTATCTCTGGGGTCCAACTCATTAAAAGGGTCACTAGTATATTCAAGAGGAGGAGCCTTCTTTGATTGCTATGCTTCTACAGTTTTGGCGCAGAGGGCGACCCCTACGCTCTTACCTTTTTCCTTCCTTTTGTTTTGGCGGAGTTCTGTCACGTAGCAGTCGCGAGCTGCGTCTTGGTCGCCTTCTACTTATTCTGTCATCAGTTGGGAATTTCATCTTCAGGCACCATGGGGCCAAGACTATCTGGAAATTTGACAACGCAGGCCTTCCTAAAAATGCGTTGTAAGCAGAGTGTCCATCTACCAATACGAATGTTTGCTTTCAGACAATGGATCGGGGGTGACTTCCCAGCTCAACAAACAAGTCTAACTTTCCAAGTGGCATCGTGGCCTCTCCCGTGAACCCGTGTAAGGGCTTCTTGCATGGGGATACATCTTTCATTGATAACTGCATTTTATTGAAGGCTTGTTTTAACAAAATATTCACTGAGCTCCCTGTATCAACTAAGATGCGGAACACCTCAGCCGGGCCGATCCAGGTGGAGATAACCATAGGATCGGTATGCGGATACTGCTTTCCAACCAAATCTTCAGCGCTGAAGGTTATGTTGGCCCTTTCTCTTCGTTTTGCAATGCGTCCCTCAGTAATGGAATGAACATATCCTTCCCTATTTTTCAAAGACTCTCCGTACCTCTCCATCTCGGATCAACTTCCATTGGCCACATGTGGGCCTCCAGATATGGTATGGACAACTATCTTCTCCTGGTTGGAGCGGCTTGTTCCTGCTCCTTCTTTGTTGTTTCCTTGCGGGTGCGGCCCAGGCCCCTCATGGACTGGAGCGGGAGAGTTGTTTCTTTGCTGCACGTACCGTTCCAGTTTCTTTTTTCGGATGTACTCCTCAATGAGATCCCGCAAATGCTGACATTCTTCGGTGTTATGCCCATTAGACTCGTGGAAGCAATAATATTTTCCTATTCTAATTGTAGCTTCTGACTCTTTTTTATAGGGAGGGCGTTTGTATTTTAATTCATGTTGAGTAGCCAGGTAGATGTTCTCCACAATGTCATTCAAAGGAGTGTATGAATCGAATCTCGGTCCAGGTCTATATCGTCGCTTATTGCCCTTTTCGGTTCCCGAGCAACCTTGATGGTTACTTTTTCCTTCGTTGTTTAGCTTACTCCCCCCTCCTTGGGGTGGGGCACTCATGTTTCCTTGGATGCTAGAACCCCCTGTTGGTTGCTCACTATGTCGATGAGTCGCCGCGTCTTCCAATCTCATGTATTTTTCGGCTTCATGAAAGAATTCCTGAAGAGTTAAAGGTTTTTTCTTCGTCAACCTTCTTGCAAGCTTTGAATCAGGGTGGACGCCCCCGCATATTTCCATCAATGTAAGCCTTTCAATCGCATTATGTACTACTGCTGCAGCAACATTGAAACGGGTATGATATTGCTGTAGCGGTTCTCCAGTTTTCTGTTTTACGTCTAACAAGGAATAAGCATCTCTGGGCTGTTCCCCATGGATTCGAAATTGACTTATGAATTTTTCCTTCAACATTTCCAAAGAGCTAATGGAGCCATGAGGCAGGCGACAAAACCATGTGGTTGCTAAGTCAGACATAAACAACGGAAAACATTTACACGGCACACCATCTGTTGCTTCATTCATGAGCATGTGCTGGGTGTAGCGCTGCAAGTGGATGATTAGGTCAGATGTGCGGCCTTTGTAGGGATCCATAGTGGGCATCTTCCATTCCCGAGGATTGGCTGTCACTTCTATATCCCTGGTGAAGGGGCTGGACATCCTTGCCTCTATCCCTCTTTCGAGTTTTTCACATTTGAGATATTCCCTGAAGAGGCATGTCATCCTCTCCTCTGATTCTGGGCAGCCCTAGGAGAAGTGGGGGCTTACCTTTAATGGCGTCTGGAACCTTGGTTGAGGCTGGATTGGCGATGATTGGCTCGAAGCATGACAGGGTCAGCCACAGTCAGTCCTTGCCTGGTGCCCCCTTGATTGGACCCAGCTCTTGATGCTCTTTCAGGACCGGCTTTGGGCTGAGTCTTGGCTCGGCTTCGAGTTCTTGCATCTTCTTGATTGAGTTCTTTATTTGCAGGGGATCTATTCCGTCTACGTGACTCTTCGGATTGAGACTCACCTCGAGATTCAGTATTGTGAGTGGATTCCTTCGTACCTCTCAAGCGTGTCATGAGTTGGTCCACTAAAGCTTTCTGCTGGGCAGCGAAGCAGTCAGTCAACTCATTCACAACCTATCTAAATCCTCTCGGGTGACAGCTGAGTCTGGAGGTTGAGAGTGGGTAATCGGGTTTTCTTGATCTTCTTGGATGGGGTTGAGTGTATCGGTAATAGCAGCGCTCTTACCCTTATCAGTGTTGCGCCTAGAGGGAGCCATGTTCTAATGTTGAGTTAAGGCTTGGAAGGATGGTGGACACAAGAGTTCGGCTCTCCACGCGATTTTTTTCTCAGTGAAAGCACAAAAAATGTTTGCTCAAAAGTTGGACAAACACCTCTAAACCTGATTTTTTAGTTAAGTTTCGTTTGATTTGATTGATTTGTGGTTTATAAATGTTCCAACACGTTCAAAAGTTCAAAGTTTGGAAAGCGGATAAGGAAAGTAAATAACACAAAGTTTTTATAGTGGTTCAGCCCGAATGTGCCTAAATCCACTTTCCATCTTATTATTCTCTCTTTGAGTTGATTACAAGTACAAGATATATTCGAAAAGAGTAAGAACTTTAAGTAGCTGAAGTGATGGATTTTCAGCAGAGTTTTCTCTCTTTTTCTCTAAAAATCTATCCCCATTGTTGTTGAGAAGCTCCGGTATTTATATAGTGGAGTTGTGAAGTGTGGAGGAGAAGTTATAGCTTCCTCAGTTTGGTTCAGCATTTGGGTCAGGGACAGTTGGATCGGCATTTAGGTTAGGAAGTTTGCTTTGGTTTGGTGATCCTTACTTGCTTTGGTTTGGTGATCCTCAATTGCTTTGGTTCGGTGATCCTCATTGGCCGGTCCAAACATTTGATTCGGCATGTTTGTCACACCGGACCAAATGTTTGGTCCAACAATTGATGTGGTTTATCGGACCAAATACTTGGTCCGGCATATCAGAGAATGCCGGACCAAATGTTTGGTTCGGCATCTCTAAGGATACCGGAATAGATACTTGGTCTGGTATACCATAGGATGCCGGACCAAATATCTGGTCTGGCATGCCGGTCCATATGTTTGGTTTGGCATTTTTGGCAAATGCCGAACCAAGCATCTGGTCTGGTAATTCCATTTCCTATATCCTTGTCTACCTTTGCTGCATTCTTTCTTTGCCCGCCAGAAAACTGATCCAACACCTATCCCGCTCCAGATGATACCTCATGGCGGGACAATTCCTCGGGATGAGGTCCCCTCGCTTCTGGTTCTGAGAGTGCCTCGATGCCTCCTGCTTCTAAAGATGATGCTATCTCGATCCACATAACTGAATATGTTTCTTCGAAGAGAAGCAAAGGCGGAAAAGGGTCGAAGAGATGATCGAGTGGCAATTCGGAAAGTTTCACTCCCAAGAAACAAAGGAAAGATAGGAAATCCAAAAAATAATCTTTAGTTTGGTGTGATGTGTAAATAGCTTAGATGGTTACCTTTTCTTTTCGTTGGTCGTGTTTTTTTGGGTACGACCCTCACTTTTATTTCTTATTTTGGATAAACTTGTATTGTGTACAACAAGTTTAGTGTGAATAAGAATTCAATTATTTTTGTGTAGAACTCTCGTATACACTTGTTTAAATGATCGAGATATCACGTCTTCCATTTAATGTATTTATGATTCGTTGCTCGTTGGATCAGATATCGATCCGATTTATCCATCCCAAGGCCTCCCTGAAGTCGTAGCCTCGAGTTGTATCAAACACTGGTCTCGAGCCTTAGTGTTACGCTTGTCGAATTCAGTGGTTTGAGTAATTATACTCCTGCCCCCATTCTCAGGTTAGCGGAGTTAGGTGGTGGATGGTCGAACTCCATCCTTAGCGAGTTTACACTCCTCCTATCGTTTTCAGGCCATAGTTTATGGAATAGTGAACGGTCAAACCACACTCATCTATTTGTTATACTCATATCCACACTCCGGGGATAAGAGTTAGTCAGTGGGCGGTCGGGTCACACCCTTTTATTTCGTTTATGCTCATATCCGTACTTTGAGGATGAGAGTCATTTCATAGGTGGTCGGTCACACCTATTTAACAATTATACTCATATCCTTACTTTGGGGACGTGAGTTATTTGGGAAACTGCCGAGTTCAGTTTTCTTTAGTCAGCCGTTCTATTCTCGAGTATGGGGTTTGATTTAATAAGCATCCGGTCGAATCTCAATCACTTCAGAGTTATGTTGGTCCCATCGAACAGTGACACTCAGTTGGTCGTATATCACAACTAACATGTACTGCAATGGTAGGTCACATATATGATAGAAAATTCAAAGTTCTATTGCTGAATAAAAAGTAGTGACATAACTTGTCTTATTACATATTTGGAAAAACAAATGCTAAAGCAAAATTTGAAACTAAATATGGATGAATGAAAAGGAAATAAACTAAGTGGCATAGCGTCACAAGTGCTCGCTATTCCATGCCCTTGGGAGTGTGATGCCATCAACAGTCACTAGCTTGAAGGTTCCCTCTTCAAGCCTCGGCTCGATGACATACGGTCCTTTCCAGATTGGATTCATATGTGATGGGGTAGGAAAAACCCACTTTAAGATGAGATCGCCAACTTTAAAGGTTCTATGTCGGACTTTAGTGTTGTAGTATCGGGCGACTTGGAGTCGGTGTGCACCTGCCCTCAAATCAGCTTCCTCACTTTTCTCATCTATAAAGTCCAAAGATTCCAAAAAAGGAGATCTTTGTTTGTTCTGGGATCATAATAAGTTACTCTATGAGAAGGAACTTCGAGCTCAACAGGAATAACAGCCTCGAAAGCGTAAGCGAAGGCGAATGGAGTATGGCCAGTCGCGGACTTATGGGTGGTCCTATAAGCCCATAATGCCGTTAGGAGTTCATCCACCCGCTTGCTTCTAGCCTTTTCCAAACGCTTCTTCAGAATGGACTTTATGACTTTTTTCACAGCTTCAACTTGTCCATTTGCTTAAGGGTGGGCAACTGCCACAAATCTCTTTTTGATACGATGCCGATGGTAGAAGTCTTTGAATTCGGCACTATCGAATTGTGTCCCATTGTCTGTTTACGATAGTTCGTGAAAGACTAAAGCGATAAATGATGTTCCGGATAATGAAATTAATTACTTTCTTAGTTGTGATCGTAGCTAAAGGTTCTGCTTCGACCCATTTAGTGAAGTAATCAACTGCAACAATATCGTACTTTGTAGCACCTTTAGAGATCGGTAAGGAACCGATAATATCTATGCCTCAGATGGAAAACGGCCATGTGCTAACAATTTGTGTAATTTTAATCGGTGGAGCTCTTGGAACTTTTGCATATATCTGGCACTTTTCGCATTTCCTTACATAATCGGCAGCATCTCGATTAACTATCGACCAATAATACCCATAACGAAGTATTTTCTTTGCTAGGATTTGCCCCCTAGTATGATAACCGCATTCCCCTTCATGGACTTCCTTTAGGACTCGTTTTATTTCATCATGAGCGATACACTGGAGAAGGGGAACAGAGAAACCCTTCCTGTACATAACTCCTTCCTATACAATATACCGTGAAGCTTTGCGAAGGATTTGTCGCTTTTCTTTCCTTCATTCAGGAAGAACTCCCTGTAGCAAATAATCTTTAAACAGAGTCATCCATGATTCCTTCTCAGGCTCCGTCTCTAGTACTTGGTCAATATCCATCAGATTTATACTCGGGGCATTTAGTACCTCGACTGGAACCAGGCCCATCTGTTGTGCATCACCGATGCTAGCAAACTTTGCTAATGAATCAGCCTCTTTATTTCGATCCCGTGGAAATTGCAAAATGTCGCAGTACTCAAATTCAGTCAATAATTCTTGGACTCTGGCTAGATATGGAGCAATCCGTTGTCCTTTAGCTTGATAATCTCCCCTGACTTAGTATACTACCAACTGTGAATCACAAAGATTTTGAGAGACTTTATTCTTAGTTCTCTAGTGAGTTTAACTCCAGCAATCAGGGCTAATACTTAGCTTTGTTGTTTATCGCTGGGAAATCATGCTTTAAAGCATAACAGACTGATCGATCTTCGGTAGTTACAAGCACAATTCCAGCTCCAGAACCATGATCATTGGATGCTCCATCAATTTCCACCATATTGTAAGGATTTCGCTGTTCTTTGAGGAATCATCTTGCGTAGTGAATTCTGTTATAAAAATCTGCCAGTGCCTAACCCTAGATAGTCCTTCGAGCGAGATAAGTGATATCGAATTGACTAAGCTCAATATTCCACTTGAGTAATCTTCCAGGCGTCTTAAGTCGCTGTTGGACCTGTCATAACGGCTGGTCGGTGTAAACATTGATCGGATGTGTCTGAAAGTATGGGCGGAGCTTTCGTTATGCAATCAGCAAGCAGTATGCCAGTTTTTCTATTTTCAGATAGTTCCTTTCAGCTCCCGTCAATCGCTTGCTGACGTAATATACCGGTCTCTGAATTCGATTTTCCTCATGAAGTAATGCGACACTTATAGCATGTACCGACACGGCCAAATAGATGTATAAAACTTCATGATCCACTGGCTTTGACAAGATGGGAAGTCTCTCCAAATGATTCACCAAAGCTTGAAATGCATCTTTACAATCTTGTGCCCGTTCAAAGTTTCTTTTCCCTTTCCTAATCAAGTCAAAGAAAGGAATGCATTTGTTGGTAGCTCTGGAAATGAATCGGCTTAAGGCAGCAACTTTCCCATTCAAACTTTGCACTTGTTTGATAGTCTTTGGTGCTTGGACAATGCAGATAGCCTGAATCTTCTCTGGATTAGCTTCGATTCCACAGGATTTAACAATAAAACCCAGGAACTTCCCTGAAGCTACATCAAAAGAACACTTCAAAGGCTTAATTTTCATCTTGTAATGTCGGAGGATGCCGAAATTTTCTGCCAAGTCTCTAACGTGGTCGCTTGATCGTTGTGACTTCACGACATCATCCACATACACATCCATCGTTTTTCCAATCTGATCTTTAAAAATCCTGTTGACTAAGCGCTGGTGAGTCGCTCCTGCATTCTTCAGTCTAAACGACATCACCACTAGCAATATAATCCAACATCGGTAATGAAACTGGTGTGCTCTTGATCGGGAATGTGCATCGGGATTTGGTTATATCCTGAGTACGCATCCATAAGAGATAGAAATTCGTGTCCCATGGTTGAGTCCACCAGCTGGTCGATCCTCGGAAGGGGAAAACTGTCCTTTGGACAGGCCTTGTTCAAGTCTGAATAATCGATACATGTTTTCCACTTCCTGTTCGCTTTTTCCACAAGCACAGGATTAGATACCCACTGAGGGTAGAGGTCCTCGCGGATAAACCCATTGTCTTTGAGTCTATCCACCTGCTCTTTGAGAGTGGCAGATCAATCCGGATCCATGCCGCGTCTTTTTTGTTTTGCCGGGACATGCCTCGGGTCGATATTCAATGCATGGCTCGCAATGGCAGGTGCGATTCCACACATGTCAGAGTGAGTCCAAGCGAACACGTCAAGGTTTGCTCAGAGAAATCCAGTAGTTCTTTCATCATCGGGGGGCTGAGCTGTGATCTGATCTTTAGGACCCATGATGGGTCGTCGTGGCTGACTGTAATATCAATCGTCAGCTCAGCTAGTGCAGCCTTGGTCTCTTTAGGATCTTCCTCATTGTATCTCGGATCTATATCTCTATAGAACCGACTGTAGTGCCCGAGCTAAGGTTCAGGCACTGGTTGTCAATCTTCGGTAGCTTGGATGCGGACAGTCGTGTCCACACCCTTACCTTTCTCTTTGCGCTGAGCATCCCTCAACTCAGCTACATAACAGGTACATCCAGTTGCCTGATCACCGTGAACAACTCCAACACCATTATCTATCGGAAACTCCAAAGTCAAACACCATGGGACAAGGGTTGTTTGGAATTCGGCTAGGGCTGGTTGGGCCAGAAAAACGTTGTAATGAGAGTCAACATCCAAAACAACAAACGGTAAGATCTGTAGTCTCCTACGGTCACCTTCTCCTAACTCTATAGTTAATTCAACATAACCAACGGCTTCAGTAGCAACACCATTAAAATCGTGTATGCGGGCTTTAGACAGCTTCAAGTCCTTTGCTTCCATCCTCATTTGATCATAAGCTTTCTTGAAAATAATGTTTATAGAACTTCCACAGTCAACCAATATCCTTTTCACAAAAGTGCGGCCGATCATGATCGAAATGATCATTGGGTCGATCATTGGAGCCTCCACCTTGTCTGCATCTCTATTTCTAAACACGATATCATATGCCATTGTATATTGCTATTTCACTGGAGCTCCATCCTCCACGTTTGAACAACATTCAAAATCCACATGCTTAATCGCACTAGCATTGCGCTCCATCTCATGCCAACTTTTATCAATCGGATGTGGTCCTCCGACTATTGTATTGATCACTAATCTCCCACCGGTCCATGTAAGTTCCTCAGCCCTGTGCGGTACTTTTCCCCGGTTGGGGTTGGATGTCCCTGTTGAGACTTGGTTGTGATTCATGACTCGAAGCTATCACTACAACATACAGATTCTACGACTGTTACGACAAAAAGAGAATATATACTACGTGAAGACAAGACATCAAAATCGGGCATCAATTTTTATATTATTCTTCGAATAATTTAACAAATTATGTACAATTTTTTAATTAATATAATCATTTCTTTTCCTTCATATTTTCACAACACATGTACTGGTTCTAATATTCAAATAAATAAATTTACAGCTTCATAAGTATGAATATATAATAATTAAAAACATTACACAACACCAGGCTTATTGGAAAAAATTTGCACAGGCCAGTCGACTGAACCAGTAGGTCAGTCGACTGACTCCGTAATCAGAATATGATTACAGCAGATTCAGTCGACTACTACAGTCGGTCAGTCGACTAAACCAGAAATTAAATTTTTTATCCCCCAGATTCAGTCAACTGAATCAAACCTTCAGTTGACTGAACCAGTAGTTTGAAAATTTCAAAAACCATCTTCAGTCGACTGAACACCTGATTCAGTCGACTGGTTCATAGATCTGAGCCAAAATAACTGCTCCTACCAACCCAACCTCACCTTTTATCCTCCGTATTCACCTTTAGTCTTCACTTTCACTTCAGATTTTTCAACTTTCCTCAAAACCTAAAAATTCAAAAATAAAATTTTTAATCTCCAAACTCAAAGTCAACGGCTCCAAAAAGAAAAGGTCAAGCAACTTCATCCTCTCATCCTCCTTCCGACGACCAAATCCGACAATGGCTCTTCAACGATACTGTGGTTAGACGATGGAGGAGAATGCAAGATTCTCGTATTTTTGAAGGTTCGTTTGTCAAATTTGCCGATTTCTCTCCTTATCATATACAAGAATTGTCTCGTTGTAGCAATTTGGAGTCTTTATTCAATATTGATGAAAACAAACACAAAATAAACCAAATTATGGTCAAACTATTCTATGCCAATCTTAATTTAGGTCACTAAAACATTCAAAATCAAGATGATTGCGTATGGAGTTTGGTTTGTGGAAAACCGGTATTTTTTTCTTTAGATCGAATGGCTCACATCTTAAAATATGAAAATGAAGGAATTGAATTAAGTAATGTTGATTGTGATATGGTCGTTCATGATCGTATAAGTCATTTGTTTTTGGAAGATGATATGCGCCAACTCAAATCTATGTCCTTAAGGCCTAAAGCTAGGATTATGCACCGTGCGTTAATGAAAACCGTAACTTCGAGAACCGGAAGTTACAAACTTGTTTATGAACACAATTTCAAAGCCTTATATGCCATCTCAGAAATATCAAAGTTAATTGGCTCCGGTTAATTCTTGATGAGTTTTTAAGTTTCAACAATGGCCGCATGAATGTCATATATTACGGTGAGTACATTATGCGCTTACTAAAAGAATGTGAGATTCTGGAACCCGACTCACCGGTCTCTACCGTGGGATGTTTAAACTCCCATACTCTAGCTTTGATGAAATTACCAGTTGCTCGACCTCCTCCCGTCATTTCCTTTGAAGATTAGACTCAACGCCAACTACCTCAAGATCAACCACCTCAACAACAAGGCGGAGCATCATCTCACTGTCCGACTCGCCAAAAATCAACTATTCATCAACAAGACGAAATTATGATTCCAAATACGGGTCTTCCTCCACATGAGTCTATTTCCATGATATGCCGTAACCAACAAATTATTAACACACATATCACAAGGGTTGATAAAAAGCTTGATAAAGTAAAAGGATTTTTCACAAAGCTATGGCAAGCGATCTTGTGTTCATCCGGCTCTTTCACGACCACACTAGGTGATCCGGGCAAACAACCCGTCTTCACTTGGTCCTCCTCTTCCGATGATCAAGCAAGTAGTAGCGACGATGGTGGAAATGAAGGCGATAGTGGTGGTATAGGTGGTCAAAGTTCTCATGGTGATAGGGGTAAGCGTATAATAGAGTAAGTTGTTGCTTATCTTATGATCTACAAACATTAGTCTTTCATTTTAAATCATTAAAACATGGCTTGTACTAAATAGCCAATGTTCTCGTATTATTAAAATTCTTGTTTATGACGTTGTAATGTATGAATATTTGTTTCTTTTCACTACTATGATTTGAATATCTATACATGCATCATACAATTATTCATGCTCTTTATTCATTTTTGTCGATGACAAAGGAGGAGAAAATTATCACTAACATTAAGAATGCAGGATATATATCGTCAAAGATTCAGGGGGAGTAAGTATTTATATTATATACAGTCAAAATCTATATTTATTTACAAGTTGTCATCAATCAAAAAGGGGGAGAATGTTGAGACTTGGTTTTGATTCATGACTCAAAGCTATCACTAAAACATACAGATTCTATGACCGTTACAACAAAAAGAGAATATATACTACGTGGAGACAAGACATCAAAATCGATGCATCAATTTTTATATTATTTTGTTTTGAGTCTTAAGTCAATTTTGTTAAGATCTCTCCTCGTTTACGTATATATTAGCTTATATATAATCTTCTTATTTTTAAATGATTTATACATATATAAGCATATAGAATATATATATGTATATATATATATTATAAAAGTTTTTTAAAATCATATAATATATATATATAGAACTGTGAAAAAATGTTCAAATTGCATAGAAATTACCAGGTCAGTCGACTAACCTGGTAGGTTAGTTGACTGACCTGCTAGTTTCTGTACAACATGCATAGGTGCACAAATATACAAATATGTATTTAAAAATTCGTTTGAATATTTAGTCGTGACTGAATTTTTATAACAACTATATTTTCTGAAAAGACACGACCATTTGTGAAGAGTTACGAATCTCTACAAAGAGATATGGACGCAACACTTCAACCGGAACTCTTCATCAATGGTCGCTGCTTTTTAACAACTATAAATACATATCCTAACTGGATTCCAAATCACTTAATATGCTTATTTCTCTTATCTAACTCTCTTGAATATTCTTGCAACTATACTCTCAAATATTCAGCATTCTTAAGCAATACTATTCCTTTCTATTCTTCATAAACTTCAAATATGTATATTTATACTCGAGGAGAAGATCATAGGAAGGGTGTACTATAAACAGATTTATCAGTGTTACCAGAACACAAAAAGTCAAACAATCTTTTTTATTTGTTAAAGTCTTGTTCTGCTGCTCAGGCGTGTGAAGTCCTCTTCGACTATTGAGGTGAAATCCTATTCCGCTGCTCAGGTCCCTGTTCTGCTGCTGAAGGGTTGTATAGACCTATTCCTCCGGGTTAAGTGAGGGTTGTTGTTTTAGTGAAATTCCAGAAGGAGTCTGGGACTAGACGTAGGACGGTGCTCCGAACCAGTATAAAAATCTCTTGTGTTATTTTTATTATACTGCTCTTATATTCCGCACTATTTACTGTATAGCTATCATCACTACATTCTGTATTATCATACATCCATATTACACGATCCATAGCACACTTTCAGTCCTCTGCCTGCCATCCTGTAGGTTTTTTACGAACTACTGTAACTTCCTTTCTCGAATCAGCTTTTCAATAATATCCTGGAGGTGCCTGCATTCATCGGTGTTATATCTATAACGTTCATGAAATCGACAATATTTCCCAGTTTTTTCTACTTCTCTGTTGATTCTTTCGGAGGCGGCTTCCTGTACTGCATAGTATTGCAAGTAGACAAATAGACATTCTCTAGGGACGTATTCAGTGGCGTGTAAGTGTTGTACATCGAAATCCTATGCTTTCCTCTCCTAGAATCCCTCTTTCATTCTTGGCTCCTATCTCTGCCTTTCTTTTACTGATTCGGTTTGTTCTGGACATTCACTTGAACTTTTCCTGAACTTTAATCAGACTACTTTACTGCAATATTATTCTACACTCCATCTCCACTTGGTCCTGCAACATTCTTCTTCCCGGAGGATCTGGCATCCTCCTTTCTTAAATATTGAGCCGCCTTTGCCTAAAAGCATTCCAACATTGCGGGTGGCTTGCCGACTAACCAATTGCCAAAATCAGATTCTGGATCAATCCCTCTTGCCACGGCCATCAATATTACATGGTCATTTGGATTACTGATTTCTTTAATAGCTGTATGGAATCTCTCCAAATAACCTTTCAATGATTCTCCTGGGGCTTGGATCATGCTGGACATGGACATTACATCCTTGGGGCGAGTTGCGTGCATTCGAAACTTCTCCACAAACTTTGTTGCCAAATCATCAAATCTAGATATTGATCGCGGGGGTTACTTTGTGAACCACATTGTCGCTATTCCAGAGAGAGTGATTGGAAAACATCTACACTTGGTTCCATCTTCCACTCATACAGAGTCCATTAGCCATTCATAACACATGATGTGTTGCCTGGGGTCGATTTTTCCCATATAGGCAGCCATTGGCATATCGAACCTCCTTGGATATTCTACATGAAGAACATTATCAGTGAATGGGGTATGGCTTCTTGAGATTCCCCAATCATCATTGGTCAAGCCTTGGATTTCTCTCACTAGCTGCCTGACCATAGCCGACAAGTCCAACGTTTGGACACTCGATGCCAAGCAGTGGTCGTATTCCACCTCGTGTGAATGGTCCGGTCGACGTCTATGAGCCGTTCCACGCCTTCTTGGTTCAACATCTTCTCGATGTGTATCTCGTAAATTCACTTCATCATTATATCGGGGAAGCATTTGGTCAACATTCAACCGAACTCCATCATCCAAATCAGCCGTAGCAGCTCCATTTTGAATCCCAACGTGCACATGTAAGTTCTCATCTCTGGTGGAGGGATTGGTGCTGATCATTCCTAGCAGACCACGATGGTCTACCTATTGACGCCTCAAAGTTTCTGCATGATATTTGTTTGTTCTATGATGCCTGTGCCTATGATACCCATCCAATGAACTAGAGCCCTCTAACGCCGAATAATGGGTAGGGTCCCTTCTAGCTTTTCCTCGCTGTTGCTGGGTGAGTTGGTTCATTAGGTTGATATTGGCCTGGATCTGCTGATTTAACTCTCGATGGCTATTCATTTGCTCTCTCATCAGATTTTGGAATTCAGCTCTCGTATTAGAGTCGGCTGGATTCTGGACTTCAACTGGTTCAGCATTCACATCCATTGGTTGATTGCTCGGGCCTCCTTATTGGATGGTAGCGTTTTCATTTTCTTCCATGTTCTAAGAAGTAGATCTAGCATTCACCATTATTGATAGCTCTGCTTAGATTTCTACAAATCCGTGTAGTATGAGCAACTTCATGAAGATTACTACAAATCTCCTTTGGGGGATTTATCCAATCCAGTAGCAACAAAGGGAGATGTTCTCGTTGAAAGCACCAAAATGTTTGCAACTAAATTGGTCACAAACACCAAGAATATTTTTTGTAGAGAAGTAAATGAAGAAAAGAAAAATTAAACTGAGTAAATGAATATGTAAGTAATAAGGAGATAAGCAATAATCGGAGACATAGAGGTTTATAGTGGTTCGACGTTGTATGCCTATGTCCACTTTAAAGATTATCCTTTATTAATCACTTGTAAATCTGATTACTGCAGTAGAAAATAGAAAGTACTCAATTACTATATAGTCTAGAGTAACAAGTAGCGTCCAGATCATGAAAATGAACTAAATGGTCTGTATTTATAGGGAGAGATGATGAGATATTTCGCTAAGATTTTGGCAGAATGCTCTCTATGTCCATAGGGTCCCACCATAACGATCGGTGGCCCTAACTCGATGTTTAGGAACGATAGGCTATAGTTATGTCGATCGTTATTTTTGGTCTCCAAATGCCGTGCGATCGTTTTTGGAGGGTACCACATGCCTCTTGAACCTAGCCCTAAAATATGAAGTCATTCTAAGTTGTAGATTGTGAGATATGGATCAACCTTTGTCACATTTGGAACGTTCATTGAGGTACACCGATTGTTATGAAGGATCGGCATAAACCGATTGGCCTAAAACGATCGTCCTTCTTTGTATCTCAAGGTTTTGACCTGCGATCATTTTTGTGGGCTTCACTCCTCAATATACCGATGCTCTGAAAGTATCAAGTGGATTGGCCTTGTGGATTTTGAGATATCGATCGATCTTCGTCGATTTAAGCTGTTTTATGGATCGTTCCCAATCGATACATATAAATCTTTGCTTTGTCCGTAATTCGAGCATATAAACTCCGATCAGAATGTAACTATATGGGGCTATGCCATTCACTCCATACTGGTTGCACCTCGATTGGGACCCAGTTCGAATTTGCTCGACCACCATCCATAGTGTTGTATATAATCGATTCTTAAGGCTGATAACCATCCGTTCCTATCCAAGTCGATGATATCACGGCATTTCCAAAAGGCGGGATAACAGTAGGCCAACCTATAACCTATCTTATATGTATTTCTTCTTTCTGTGCGTACATTTACTTTTGGTCTTACCCTTGACAAAGCCCTACGTAATGGAATTTTGGACTTATATCAGCTAGGGGCTAACAGCTGAAGTATAGGGCGCTACCCTATACCAGTCCCATCTAGTTTTCTAATGTTTGAGTCAATTCATCCTATCACAATCTATCCAAAAGTGATAAGAATAATAATTTCTTTAGTAAAAATCCTAGGCTAAATACCCTTTTCTATTTCCTTGAAAACAAAACCTTTGCAAATGATTTAACCTTGAAATCATACTTTAAAACAAGGAAAATATAGCCCTTTACTTTTTCCTAAAATATTTATGACATGATATATGCTTTATAAATTATATTGATGAATCTCCAAATCAGTTGGAAGTTATCTCACTTCGAAACTATAGGCCATAGAGCCAAAACAGTATAAAACCTTTATATTGATATAACACGATAAAGATATAGTCGATGATGGTCTTTTTCCCTCAAAACATAAGCCAAAACAATAAAACATTATATATCAATAGACCTTTGTTCATCGACGGAAATCCTATCGGTTTAGAAAACCGTCGATAAATTTTGAATTAAATTTATACCGCAAGCGTACGCTGTACTATTGAAGTACGTGGCGAGTACGGGTCGATCCACAGGGAATTGATGGTTTTAAAAATGCTATTCAATCAAAATATACCAATTTGGAATGAAAGTTAAGCTAGAGAATTAGAAAATTAGCTAACTAACTAAAAGAAAAGAGATGCAAATATAAGAGTTAAATGACATTTTAGAGAATAAATCAACTCTCTAGATCACATAGTTCAACACATGAAATCATGATCTCTCTTTTATGGTCATTAGTGCTTTAATTGATGTGCTTATCATAAGTATGACATATTTGTACTATTAATTAGCCCAACATAAGCCATCAAACTTTAACACACCCCTTAAACCACTTACTAACTTTCATGAAACTTGACAATGAAAATGAAAATGAAATCTATTTTATGTATGGCCTATTAACAATTGATTAGAAATATAGACCATCAAATTTTAATTTCAAATCACTTTCTTTTTCCATAATCATATTTTGATGAAGAGGCAATTAGTGTTAGTGATTGTTTAAGCATAGCCTATTTGGTGTCAATAATATAGGCTATCAAATTCAAAGCAAAAACAACTAGTAAACCATTTCTATCATCATCATTAAGCACAAAAAGAGAGAATGAATTAACAAATAGTTGAAACTGCATAATTAGAGAGCTTCATTACCCTTTAATTGAAGGGGTTTAGCCTCTCATATTTGTCATTTGATTAACAAATGTAGCTAACAACATGAAAGCAAAATGAAAGCTTAATGAAAAAGAGAGCTAATTAACAAGAATTAGAACTATTCTACTTGCATGAAAGTAAATCTACACTACAAACATTAAAGTAAATAAGCATGAAAAAGAAAGAGCAAGTATTAAATTGCAATAAAAAGAAAATTACATGAAAATAACAATGAATGGCCAAGTAGCCATGAAAAGAAATAAAAGAGAACTAAGCTAAATTAAGAGAAGAGATGGCCTCCATGAGAGAGCTTAAGAGGGTAGGGTGGGTTACATGAACATAATGGGTTATTTATACAAGCATGAAACCCTAATCCATAATTTGGGGAATGTCCAAACTACCCTTGAGAAAGTGTGGAGGCCAAGTAATCATTAGCTTCTACTAATCATCATTTAAGTGTACATGAAGCCATTAATTCCATAAGCATGTGCATTAGCTTCTAATTTGTACATTAAGGTAGGTGGGGTCCTCCATGTTATTCTCTTTGAATTATTTCCATCTCCATTCCTTTGTATTCATTTTGTGCATGCATGTGTCTTCATGAAACCACTCCTATTTGAGATTAAATTCCTACACAAATATATATAAATTTCCAATTAATTTTTCTCAAAGAAATATATGCACACAAATGACCGTTTTGCCCCTCTATGAAGATGGATATGTGAAAATTTGGAATTAATATGGATTGTGGTTAAAAACAAGTTAAAATACCCAATATGATCATTTATTTAATTTAAATAGAATAAATATGGTGGTAAAAATATGCACATTTATGTGCACATCAACCTTTGTGTAATTATCGCTACTCTGGGTCATCGCCCCTCTTTAATATAAAATATGCTAAAGTCTTTGATTTATAAAAGTAACGGTATATTGTCGAAGTCAACCACTTCATATAGCATATTATAAAACCTTAAAAGAATAGGATCGACATAGATAAATCTCGGCATCACTACCTTAGGGAAGAATAAGCGGCTTCATTAGAGCCGAATTCAATAGGAGCGGCACCATAACCGTCTTCGAAAAAATATAGCAAAGAATAAAGCTAAAGTAGATAAAATGTGGCATCATATGACCGAAGTTAAAAGATGTGACATCATTGCCTTATGGAATCATTACTAAAATATGCGACATCGTTATCGTCACTATTAGTCACTTCGAAAGCAATAGGGTTAACGATGTTTTAGAAACAAGCGGTGATAAAGTGTTCAAGGAAAATGCTCACTCCGAAGTTCATGATATCGATCTTAATACTTGACTTTGCACTTTGACCTAGACCGATTCTGTAACGACTCGCCAATTCACACAATTCAAGTTGACAATAAACCCCACATGTCCTACCCAAATCAAATGGAAAGACGGATAGTTATGGGAAAGAAAGAGGAAAGGAGAAGAGAAGAAGAGAAAATAAACTAAAAACAACATAGAATCTCACAATCGCAGCGGAACAACATATAATATAATATCAATGATCTTTACAAAAGAGAAAATGTTATATACATACATCCATCGGAGTATAACAACAAATCACAATCATCGGCCTAGATAGTTATAAAATCCCGCCCTCACAAATGCTGATGATTTAGACAACAAAGTAGTAGAAAATAACCATATACATGAATACGACTTGAAGACCTCCAACTCATCTCCTGAGCCCCAATGCATCCAAAGTAATATGTAAATATGCTCAGTCTGACCCGAGCATTATAATAAAATAACACCCGAGTCAGTCTGGAAAACCAGCGTGAGAAAGCACATCCAACTGGATTTTAGAGTTATACAAAACCTTTTAAATCAAAAGTATCTCGTAAGACCACGCCACATATAAACACGGATAGGTTTTTACCTTACGATAACCGAAAACATTTTCTATAGAAAATCCATTTATATTATAATAATGTCCAGGGGTCAAAGTATAATATGAATATAGCTGAAATGCTTGCATCTCACATTTCAGCATAGTTGGGTAAAACTAAGTCCGTACAACACTTATTAGAGAATGGATTCCATACAATGACTGGGCTACTGGGGTGCCGCATGTCACGATGCATCTCTAGATAAAATAACCCCGAGGAGCTCGCCTAAATCCCCTGCTAACACAGGACCGGCCTACCCCTTACTAGATAGTACCGAATATGAGCACCTCTACGTTAATGGGTCCCGAAGCATATAAATGAGAGATAATATCGACTCTAGATAGGGATAATCATACCCTACTTGGAAGCAACCCACTTAGCTCTGCTACATCTCCCCTATTGTAGTCATTCCCGATTGATGTGGCTTGAGGCTACGATTTACCTTTTGTATATCACTTCTCACTTGGAATGCTAATACTAACACTTCCCTCCAGGCAACAATGCAATGCCAACATTCATCCATACAAGTTCATTCTGGGACTGAACGAAATGCTTGAGAGCTCCGTCTTCAATTCCATCATCTTCAAGATGTCTTCACTTCGAAACGCTTAAGTTGGATCGAAGTGGCTTTCGGATAACAAACCCGATCCCGGTTTCTTCGAAACAACATTCGATAATTCCCGGTAAATTCAACCTTGGTTCTTTAGGAATAAACAGTCAAAGATAAGAGCGGAGATCACCTCCTAACTGTTAGTGGACGGATTTCCTTAACATTGTTCTATGAGAACGAAACAAGATTTATGCACACAGTACAACATCATCAGAGATGACTGTGCCATGTAACTCACGTGTTTCTCTTAGATATTTCCAAAGTTACGTTTTGGGTTCAAATTCGATAGTCGGTTATTTAACTATTGAATAACAAACATCCAATCAGGGATTTAATTCCATAGGGAAAACCAACAATGGTTAAGCACACAAACAACCACTAACCTCCTTTAAATTAAATCTTTCATTAATTTGAATTCACTTGGTAAATACTTGAGTCAAACTTATTTTTACCAAGACACACACACACCCACAAATCCCTATTTCTCCATACTTGGAAAAAATATCCATATACTTATCTCAATGGTATAAGTATATTCACCAACCATTGGGGAAGATTTCCTTTTTATTCAATTCTAAAATCATTTATAAACTCCATTATACATCCACAAAACCATTTATAAAGCTCCTTTTATAAATCTATAAACCCATTTCTAAAATTCTTTTATAAATATCTAAAACCATTTATAAAACTCTTTTTCCTTTTTAACCAATCTTCCTTTACGTTTCCAAAAAAAGTTATAAGATTCCTCTTATAAAAACCACATTTGTTTATAAAACTCCATTTATAAATCTCGAAAACAATTATAAATAAATTCTAATAATTTACTTTTAAACACTACAATATATTAATAAGGTTATAAATAAATAAATATTAACTTTAAACATCTTAAATAGAAATAAATAAATTCCAATACATTCTTAAATAAACGATAATAATTTATCTTCAACATTATTATAAATAAGAATAATTAATTTCCAAAACTTTATTGATAAATAATTATGATTAATTTCAAACCAAAATAATAATTTAAATAATTAACTTTTCAAAATATTAAAATATTGATAAACAACTTTAAAACAAAGTTAATACAAATACACAACCTTTAAATCATGAATATACTTCTTTGTTAAAAATCCATACTTACATTTCAACATAATCATTTCCATATTTATAAAACTACGTTTAATAAATCTCCTTCTATTTTATAAAACTTCCTTTTTATGAAATCCCTTTTATTTATAAAGCCCCATTTATAACTCCACCCTCTTATAAATCTCACTTTCAACTTTCAAAATAGAATCAACTATTTTTCTAACTTCAAATGCCTTTAATTGAAAAGGGTAAATCACCTTTAAAACAACATTAATTCAATTGATTAATATTTAAATATAATTAATTAAATTAATAAATAAATAATTAAATCACATTATTTAAAATGCTATATTAATTATAAAAACAATTAAAGCAAAGATTAATTAAAGTTAAACAGATTTATTAACTTCTAAAAGTCATTAATTAAAAAGATTAATTAATTCAAAACATCATTAGTAAATTGATTGATTAACTTTAATTCATCATAATCAAATGATTAATTAGGTTTAAACATCATTAAATAAAACGATTAATTAATTTTAAAACATCATTAACCAAGTAATTAGTTAAATTTAAACATCTCATTAACTAGTCAATTAATTAACCTTAATCCTTGTTAATTAAATAATTAATTAAATTAAATAATCATTATTAAAATAATTAACTAAATTTGGAATCATTATTATTTCAAAACTTTCTTAACTTGTAAAACTAATCCAATCACGAAGATAAACCAAATGGTTTCGATTAAAGATGATTTTCCAAAAGTGCCGATATAGCGACTATCACTATACGGGCTGTTCGAAAAACAAGTTCTATTCATTAACATTGGTACCAAACATCACATAGCAAGGGTATGAACATATATACATGGTGATTTACAATAATACAACATATATTAAACATTTGCTAACAATATAATAAGTTTAGCCACTAACTTTTTATATCGCTTTCTACATGCAAACTAACTTCTAAATGCGACAACTTTTTCCAACATGAACCAAACCAACTACCAAACCATCACTACACTTATACAACAAGAATTCATAGGTCAATAATATGAGCATTAAAATAGTTTTAAAACTTCGGTTATAAGGGTGGAGTTTTACTCACCAAAATGTTACCAAATCAAGCCGAAACACTACAACCACTTGCGAAACACTTGAACTACCTTCACTTCACCTAAACTCCAATTTTTGGGCCCTTAGTGGGCTGTTTTGGGCTCGACCATGGCAGCAATAGGCTCGGCCATGGTTCAAAATGAGGGGTATGGCTCTTTTTTTGGATGTAAGGTGACGTACAGTAGTTTTAACTTGGTTTTAGGAATATCTAAATTAGTTTCGACTTAGGAAATGAATTTAGAGGCCATGAATTGATGTATGCATTTATGAAGAAGAGAATGGAGATAGTGTTAGGAAAATGGAAAATGAAATGAAGAAAGTGATGGTATATATAAGCATAAGAAGTGGAAAATTACCAAAACGACCTTGAGTACATACCCTCCACTCAAAATGTGCCACATGTCTCCCTAAAATCCTCCTTCCCCATCATTTTACATGTGAATTGTACCCCTCTCCCACTTTTTCCTCTTCATGAACATGGTAAGGCATGGTGGTAAGGTGTAGGTGCACTTTAGGGTACTTATGTATACGTTTATAGCTTATTTTAATACATTAAGGTCAAATCATGTTTTATTTTAAACTAAGCATGATTACTAATCCTAACACAATAATTAACTTATCATGGCATATGTATATATATGTGTGCACATGTACACAAATGTGCACAACGTTTTGCGATAACTTTTCTGTATCGAAAAGTCGTAAATTCAAAAAACGATTTACGGTCACATTTTCTGTTTTTATCCGAACTAATTATTTTAGTAAACATATTTTGAAAGTGATTTTAACATCATTAATTATTATTTAAAAGATGTTTATTTGGTTATTAAAATCTATTATTTAAATATTTAAAAATGATTTAAATATTCAAATATAAATGGATTAATTTACGGGTCGTTACACTCTTCCCCCTTAAAAGAATTTCATCCCCGAAATTATTATGGAGTGGAAGAAGTAATAACCAACCTAAGAAAAATCAATTTACTTACTTGGTTTTCAGTAATTCTGATTAGTTATATTTTCCTTAGTTATATTACTTCTATCATAAACATATGTAATATAAACACTATAACAACCATATGCAATCAGGTTACTTGATGTAACCAAAAGTAATGTAACAAACATATGCAACAAAATAAAGAGTATATTCTATAATAAATGCTATGCATCCAATATTTTTCAAAATACTATTTTTGTATTCCTCAAAAAGAGAAGTAACTCAAAAACCAAATCAAAAATGTCAAAGAGGGGGTCCTCTTAATAAAGCATGTAAAAATCTAAAATTAAAACAACATGGAGCTTCCAGTGGTATTCTGGTTCCTCCAAATACAACAACTATAATGAACAGTTATTATTTCTTTCTGAAAAGTTTCCAAAATCACATTTCTAACTGGGATTTAAGTCATAATAAACAACAATTCAAAAACCTTGGTTTATAAAATTTAACTTTATAAACTATGGTATACAAGATCACACAATCAATCAATCAAATTCAATTAAATCAAATCAATCAAATTCCATAAAGGAAAATCTAGCACTCAACATTATTTAAAATGTCAAATGACTAACAAACATATCTTAACTTAGGTTCAAAACTTTCTTGATTGCCTAATAATATAAATAATTTCCTAAGCGCACCATTTTTCCCATCAGCCTTTGGTTATTGCTTAGAGGATTACATATGCTCCTTCAGACAAAATTGAAAGTCACTTTCTAAAATTGTTGGTTTCTTAATTATACCAATATTTCTATATCACTTTAATTTGCATTTGGTATTTTATTCAATACCAAAATTGTTTATGAATTATTTCATAAATTTTCACGTAAGTTTAAAAATATTTTATAAAATCATTTCTTTATAAAACACCAAATAATAACTTATTCCACCTTATTTACTTGTATAATACTCTTCTATATCCTAAGAGTACATACAAATACAAATTTTATTTTACTTTTCACAATTTAGGTGAAGATCTAATCAAAATTTGGGTCTTTTAAAACCGAGTCAACCTCTCGACCTCTTTAACTTAGAGTGTTAAAATGGACGATGTTTATGGATTGACCCAAAACAACAAATAGTTTTACAACTTATATGTTTTAAACAAAAGCTATGGTTTAATAAAACAATGTCTATCAAAACCTTCCTAGCTTTTTATCTTAAGGTGTTATAATGAATGATGTTTATGGACTAGCCCAATAACATCAATTAATTTACACTACTTAGATGCTTAAATAATATCTATGGTTTTGATAAAATAATGTTATCAAAACCTCCCTATCCAATCTAACCCATTTAAATTAGTGTTAAATTATTCCTTATCTTATCTAAGGGTAAAAATTCATTTATCAACACAATCTCTTATCAGAATTACTTTTTATTTTGAAATCAATTCCCTACTAAGGGAACTTAAAGATTAAATACCCTGTTATAAAATTCAAAATTCATATTTGAAACCATACTACATATATTTATTTTATGAAATAACTTCAAACAATATTTATTATCTCAAAGGATAATAAAACATATTAATACCTTTATAATTTTTAAAACAATGTTTATCGTCCTAGAGGATGATTTGTATATTCTTTTTAAAACCTTAAAATATAATTTTTCCAAAGAAAATAAATCAAATTTAAATTCTTTTATTAAATTTAAAATAACATTAATTATCCTGAAAGATAATAAATCACATTTATAATCTCTTTTATAAATCAAAAACAACATTAACTATCCCAAAAGATAATTAATCAAATTTACAAATTCCTTTAATAAACAAATCAATTATTTTTAATAAAATAGTTAATTACTCCCGAAACACTTGCATTAAATCAATTAATTTACTTTAAACTCATTTATTAAATCAATTAACTAACTTAAAATATCATTTATCAAACGATTTATTAAATCCAAATAATCATTAATTAAAATGGATAATTAATCTCAACTATCATTAACTAAAATGATTTATAAATTTTACGTCCTAATAATCAAAACAATTAATTAGATTCAAAATGATCATTAGTTAAAATGATTAATTACATTTCAAATATCATTGATTAAAATGATATAGTTAAATTCAAACATCATTAATTAAGATGATTAACAAAATTTCAAAACACTATTATTTAAAACAATTAATTAAATTTAACCAATCATTAATTTAAATGATTAATTAAAGTTCAATATCAATAATTAAATTGATCTGATTAAAGTCAAATCTCATTAATAAAAAAGATTAATTAATTTTAATCATCATTAGTTAAAATGATTAATTAATTTAAAATATCAATAATCAAAATGATAAATGAATTTTAAACATTTACTTTTGTGAAAACACAAGCTCAAGCTCAGACACACACAGAAGGGTTTAGGGGATGATATTCAATAAATGACGGTATAGAGGAAACCGCTATAACGATACTTAAACAGTTTAAACGGAATATCGAGATTAATTTCTATTAAACATCCATTTTCAAAATGGAAATTCAACCAAACAATAAATCAAACAATTTAACTAATCAATCAACACTAGTTTATAGTATCACCTATATGACAGAGTAAGTTTTGAATGTGAGTTAAACTCACATTTAAATAATTCTCCTTTATTATAGCTAAATTTTCTCATATATTTATCCTATAAATGTATTATCCTACCATATAGATTATATTAAACAACCTTTTTATATTAAAAGTTTACTTTTAGCTTATCAATATTAAAAGATAACTTTTAACTTAACCCTCTCACCGAACACCTTATAATCAAACTGTGGAACTTAATTCACAAGGGTTTCATTTCAAGGTTCTCTAATTTCTATATGTCCAATCTATACCTTATTAGGGAAAATTTCTTATGAACTATTCAATAACAGTTAATGCTCAAACTGGATGAGCATAACTAGATCAAATTCCAAATGATGATAATAAAATTTTGTCCTCTATCGATAAATTCTTATCAATATAACTATACTAGTTTTGAAAATCATTCTTGTATATTAAAATATATTCCTAAGTAAAATTATTTCATTTACCATTTTAAAACAATACTGTATCTGTAGGTCTGCTCAAGTGATTAGGAATCCCTATCGATAATGCTGTTCAGGCGCATCGACCAGAATTCATATATCACTTAACGGATCAAACAACACAATATAATTTTTTATAACACTAACAAATATGCACTCAATATATATATATATATACACTCTCTGACTTATCCTAAGATATTACTAATCCTATCCTTAGAGTGTTTACCCCACCAGGGCTTAGGGGTTCGCTAAACCTAAGGTCTGATATCATCTGTGACGACCCACCTTTCTAACCCTTGGTAACGACACTTAATACATCCATGGTATTCATATGTCGTTGCCCAAGCATCTGAAAGACAAGTTGTCTTAGGGAAAAATAAAGAACAGAATAAGAGAGAATAGAAAAAACTCACAACGGAATGGTTACATATAATATAGTAAAAAAGGTTACTCCTTACATGATGTTATCAAAGTTATATAAAAGTACTACATCTAACAGATTGACATCAATACATTCTTCCATTTCATTTTTAGATACAAAACACACATACATAATCATACGGTGGAAATAAATAACTAGATAACTAAGGAGCCGCCTGCTCGATCATCGTCTTCAAAGACCTCCAAAGAGAAACCTGCTACTATTGGACTACTCAAATATAATTGAGTACCCGAGACTTTAGAGAAAACAAACAACTCAGGTCAGACGTTATGTCTGGTATGAGTAAAACTTTAAGCAATAGAGGTGTAATTAAACACAAACATGTGAGACCACGCCACTGAATATGGAACGAGTTTACTCTCACATATATCAACATCAAACGTAAAGAATGGACAAATAATTAAACACCGCGAAGAGTGGTTGACTCTTCTCGTTGAAATTAAGGAAACAAATTGTAACGTCCCAGAATTTTAATCATTTGAAATTAGAATATTTAATTAAATTTAAATATTGAAAAGTTAATTTTATAGATTAAATAACTTGAATTTCAAATATGGCGATTTATTAGATAATTCAATTATTGAATTTAATAATTCAAATTGTTTAAATAATTGAATCTTGGACTTTTAATTTAGATAAAAATATTTTTAAAGGTTATTTAATTTCTATTAATAAGAATGAAGATAATAAAACCTTTAAATTGGATTTAAAAGTGATTTAACCGATTTTGAAATAATTCGTTCTAATTAACATATAAAAAAAGCCTTCCGGCGCACTATCTTAGATTTCGACGAAACTAGTTTCATTGGATCCGTAATAATGAATTATAATATGCCGTCAAATTTCATGTTAATCAAATGAATCGTTTGGTCGTGCGAGGTAGAAACATTTAGGATTTAATATTAAAAATTCAATATAATAATTGGGTTCAAAAACCTATCTTCTGAATACGATCGAATTAGGCCTCGAAACAAGTTCCATTGCATTTGGAATAGGGGTATAACATATAGAACGCCTAGCGGCACGCCTCTTTTGGAGTTCGAGAATTTCGGACGTTTTATAGCTTGATAATTTGAATTTAAATAATATATATATGTATATCTCCACCATATCTGGCCATACCTCAGCCCATACCCTATCACTATTCAGCCATACTTCCCCTACATGTCAACCATCCCCCTTCCTTATATAAATTCACATCCAAAAATAGAAAACCAAGTTTCCAAAATTTTCAAAGTTCAAACTAGCATCATCCTACGTCCCACAACCATCGGGACCAATCCTTGCGCTTTCAGGCGAAGGTTCCAACTAGGAAATTGTAGAGCTCAGTGAGGTGAGTGAGTGAGATCAACTTTTGGATCGGGCGATTTCGACCAGAGATGGTCACAGTTTGGAGATGATCGGCGATTCTATATTGGCCGATTTTGACGAATTGGCGAACCTTTAGGTGGTGCAACCTGAAGGAGAGTTGCAGAGGTTGGCGAGAGCTAGGCACGACCCAAGTTTGGTGGCATGACATGGCTCGTGATGGTAGCAGACCGGGAAACACGGTCGCGTTTCTTGGGTTCGTCGGCGGTTTAGGGTCGTCGTGGAGGGGTCGCGCGGGATTGGTGGGTGTCGGCGGAGTGGGGGGTTCTCTGGTGATGGTCGCGGTGGCTGGCCGTGGCATATGGAGGCAGCGGCATCGTAATTGGAATGTGCGTGCACGCGTTTCCTGTTTCAAACGGGAAAGAAGAGTGGAGGATTAAGAGTTTAAGCTAAGTGATTAACGTTAACAAATTGTAATTAGTGAATTATATTAATTAATTTATTCGGAAATCTTATAAACGTGATATTTAACTCATACTAGATCGGAATTAAACGTGGTCAGTCGCATTAGGATCGTATCGACAAACACTACGATATATGATTGGATTGGTGACGATTGGATCCAGTGGAATTTTATGTTAAGTTCGAACGTCGTTCGAATTTAAACGAAACCAGAATGCGCAAGCGACAACTAGAATAAAGGTGAGTTAAACTCACCTTTTTGGATAACTAGTATGATATATAGTTGATAAAAATTGTCGAATGGCTATTTGGATGAATTACTATATTTATTAGTTGGTTTGGATATATTCCCGCCCATTGGAGCAGATGAGACCCTATTCCGTTCCCGTGTAAGAGCGGATGACCTTTTGTATAGGAATCTCACCCCGAAGCGGTTGATTTTATTTTATGATTATATAACGTTTGTGATGAAGAGGGAAACAGGTTGGAGGGATCCAACAGGAATCCTTGTTATTATTGGATTGTTTCAATAATATTTCATTTATGTGAATTATTGATTAATGAACATGATTGTGGACACTGTGGTTATAACATCGTTATATGTTTGAAAATAAAACCCGGTAGTGATAGAAAATCAATATCAGTATTGGTTAAGTGTTGGGTGGCTATTAGCCTCAAATTAGTATTTTAAAAATACTATATATTGCCGTTTACGTTGGAATTGGTTTTTGAGACAAGAAACGATTTTTAAAACCGAAATTAGGTTTCAAAAATATTTTGATTTAAAGATTATTTATTTATATTAATATTGTTTTTAAGTTAATTAATTATATTAATATTGTTTTTAAGTTACTTAATTATATTAATATTGTTTTTAAGTTATTTAATTATATTAATATAGTTTTTAAGTTATTTAATTATATTAATATTGTTTTAAAGTTATTTAATTAAATTAATATTGTTTAAAAAGCATTTAATTATAGTAATATTCTTTTAAGGTTATAATATTAGAATTGTTTTAAATTTATTTTTTATAGTTATATTTGTTTTAAAAAAGTTATCAAAATATTAATAATTTGAAAGGTTAATTATTTCAAGAATGATTATGGTTTGAAATTAATAATAGGGATTTTTAAAAAGGTTTTGAAAATAAATTATTATTATTTATAAAAATAGTAAAGATTAATTATTATTTTTTATTTAACAATATTTTGGAATTATTAATTATTATCCAGATGTTTAAAGTGAATAATTTTCATTTATTTATAATTTTTATTGTTAATAATTATTATTATATAATGGTGTTTTGAAGTAAAAGATTTTTAATTGTTTATAAATGTTTTAGAGACCCATGAATAGAGTTGAAGCACTTTGATTTTATAAAGGAGCTTATAAATGGTTTAGAGATTATAAAGGATTTATAAACAAGTTGTAGAAGTGTACAAAGAGGATTTATAATTGATTAAAATGTATAAAAGAAGTTTTATAAATGTTTCTAGAAGTTTTATAAAATTGTTTATAAATTGTTTTAGAGAATTAGAAGGGGTTTATGAATGATTTTTGAATCGAATAAAAATGAAATGTATATGGATATTTTCAATGTATCGAAAATAAAGGAATTGGTGGATATATCTTTATAAAAGTATTCTTAATACAAGTAATTTATAAATGGTTTTATTTATGAAAAATTTATAAAACAAGGCTAGTGATTGCTCATAAGCTGAACCAATATCGATTTTTTCCTATGAAATAAATCCCTAATTGAATGTTTGTTATTTGATAGTTAAATAACTAACTGTCGAAATTAGACTCACACGTAAATTTGGAAATATCTAGGAGAAACACATGAGTTATATGGCACAGTCATCTCCGATGATGTTGTACTGTGCATATAAATCTTGTTTCGTTCTCCTAGGACAATGATAAGGAAATCCGTCCACTAACGGTTAGGAGGTGATCTCCAATCTTATCTTTAACTGTTTATTTCCTAAAGAACTGGGGTTGAGTTTACCGAAAATTATCGAATGTTGTTTCGAAGAGACCGGGATCGGGTATGTTATTTGAAAACCACTTCGATCCAACGAATGCATTTCGAAGTGAAGACATCTTGAAGATGATGGAATTAGAGAAGGAGCTCTTAGGTGTTTTGTTCAGTCCCAGAACGAACTTGTATGGATGAATGCTGGTATTGCATTATTGTCTGGAAGGCAATATTAGCATTCCAAGTGGGAAGTGCTATATAAAGGTAAAATGTAGCCTCAAGCCTCATCAACCGGGAATGACTAAAACATGGGAGATGCAACAGGGCTAAGTGGGTCGGTCCCAAGTAGGGTATGATCATCCCTATCTAGAGTCGCTATTATCTCTCATTTGTATGCTTCGCGGCCCATTAACGGAGGGGAGATCATATTCGGTACTACTAGTCAAGTGGTAGGCCGGTTCTACGTTGGCAAGGGATCCAGACAAGGTCCTTGGTGTTATTTGTCTAGAGATGCATCGTGATGGGCGGTACCCTAGTAGCCCAGTCATTGTATGGAATCCATTCACCAATAAGCGCCATACGGACTTAGTTGTGCCCAGCTATGCTGAAACATGAGATGCAAGCATTTCAGCTATATTCATATTTTACTTTGACCCTTAGACATTATTATAATATAAATGGATTTTCTATAGAAAATGGTTTTGGTTATCGTAAGGTAAAAACCCATCCGTGTTTATGCGCGACGTGGTCTTACAGGATACTTTTTAATTTCAAAGATTTTTATATAACTTTAAAATCTAGTTGGGTGTGTTTTCTCATGCTAGTTTTTAAGACTGACTCAAGTGTTATTTTATTACAATGCTCGGGTTAGACCGAGCATATTACATATTAGATTGGATGCTTGGAGCTTCAGGAGACGAGTTGGAGGCCCAAAGACATATTCACGTAGATGGTTATTTTTCCGCTGTATTCCTTGTTGTATTTATCAGCAATTGTGAGGATAGGCTGTTATAACTGTCCAGGCTGAAATAGTTTAGTATACTCTGATTGATGTTTTGAATATACATACATTACCATTTGTTTTTGTAAAGATTGATGTATATTATAGATTATTCGTTCCACTGTGAAATTCAGTGTTGTTTAGTTTTCTTCTTATCTTCTTCCTTCTTTCTTTGCCCTAACAATCGAGTTTTTCGACATTCGATTTCTCGGCATGCAATACAGTGGACGTATTAGTGTCGATTTTCGAGGGTCGAAAAACCCCGGTCGTTGCGTGAATAATGAATGTGAATAAAGCAATGTGAATAATATTGTGAATAATTGAATGTAAACGAATATACTAAGTGAGATTTAAGTAAATGTAAATGAATATACTACATCAATGTGAACCCCGGTCGATTTAAGTGAGATTAGTATTAAAAGGAATATACTAAGTAAATATTGAATGTGAATAAAGCAATGTGAATAATATTGTAAATAATTGAATGTAAATGAAATGAATGTGAATAACAGAATTTAGGATAGCTAAGAAATCAATTGGAATAAATACGTGAGTTGTACATATATTATTTATTTTGCATAATAGTTTGATCCAGATTCGAGTACATGATTTCGAGATGATAAACATCGGTCCGAACAAGGATTTTTCACTCGATTCTCGACAGCGAACACTGGATATGGATTTTTGGTTGATTATGAAATTCTCTATCATAGTAAATGGATATGCAAGGATGATGATGGTTTCTAATCAAGGAACCAGATCTGAGTCTGCACAAGAGTGGTTGCGTGAACGATACTAGTTCAGAAGTGAAATTGTGTGATCGAGCGAGCGATTAGATATGATATTATGTACGGATGATATATGTACATCGTACGGTTTTAGTTAAGCAAATGTTGGAAATTGAAATTGCAGAATAATATGATTATGAACTATATGATTAGACATCATTGGTAAATAAGGTGCAGGTATATAAAAGCAAGAGTTAATTTGATGCCTTTGATTTCATAAGTAAAATTTGGTTGCCCGACTAAAAGGTACATGTTTAAATTGTTGTTTGAATTTGATGGTTTTATGGTTGAGCCACTTGGATTTTGTTTTCTTTGTTGGTTTCGGCCCGTGGTGGCGATTAGTAGTTTTTTCGATTGAGCCGCGCAAAGGAGACGCTGGCGAAATTTTTCGTAAATTTAATGTGCTAGAAATTTTTTGAGAAATTTTGAATAATTTTTTTTGATAACTGAAATTTGATTTTGAGTTATAACCCGAATGATTGAATGGATGATATTAGTTGGAATCTATGAATGAATTTAGAAAACTTAATAAAAGTAACGATGATGGTTTCAACAAATTGATTTTGGAAATGTTTGTACCAAAATTGGGCACAACACTCTTTGGAAGTTTTTGAAGAGATAAAATGAAGAAATTAAATGGAAAAAGAGGATTATCTAACAAAAACTCCAAAAACAGATAATGAAAGTAATAAGAACGCACAGAAACACAAGAATTTAGAGTGGTTCGGCGTGTTGCCTACGTCCACTATGAAGTTGATTGCTTTATTGATGTTTCTTTGATGATTACAAGTGAATTCAGCGGGTTACAATAGATAATTATGATTTACAGCAGTGAAATTCATTGGTAGCAGCAGCAATGGAGTTTAGATCTGGATCTGGTAGAGTTTGGGCGTTGGAGACTTCAAGGAAGAAGAAGATCCCCTTTCTGTATGCCCTGGGGCTCTATTTATAGGTGTAGGAGGCTGATATTTCGCTCAGATCTTGGGAGACTCCCCCTGGCACGTGACTAGGCCCGTGCGCCCAAGCCTGCGAAGTTTCAGCCCGATCCATGATCGATACGAACGGATTTCGTATCGATCAAGATTGTGTCCGATGGAGTTGAAATTTGGCGTGGACATTCTTTAGCATGCACGTAAGCTTCTGTGAAAATTTCATAGCATTTGGACTTGTAGATTAGGAGATATGATCGATACGAATTAGGACTTTCGGTTGGCTGTTTCGTTCGACTCCATCATTTCGACTCAATCCCGTTCGACACGATTGCTGCATGTGATCAAGTGGTGACATGGCGAGCATGCTCCGGATCGAGTTACCTTCTTTGCTCAGTCGATCGAGTCGTTCTAGGGCTTTCGCTCTGTTCGTATCGAGGCACTTGTGTTGTTCGAGTCGATAGAAGGTGGCCCTTGTTTCGTGTCGATGGAGAGCACATGGAATAACTCGACTGCGTGGCCTTGTTCGTATCGATTGGAAATGGCTCCATTTGATCGATACGAAGTTGATGTGGCCAGGTGGACTCGAACACTGTCAGCTATCGATCGATACAAATAACCATGACGTGGATCGATGCGAACAAGTACTTCTCGATGGATACGAAGTAAGGTCAACTGATGGATACGAACTATAGAAGCATGATGGATTCGAACAGAGCTCTTCAGGCAATGGATGCGAAGTAGACTCTGGTGATGAATGTGAAGTGGTTACTGGCTGATCGAGTCGAACAGAGGCTTCCTGATGGATACGAACTCGATCGAGTCGAACAGAGGCTTCCTGATGGTTACGAACTCTATCGAGTCGAACAGAGGCTAGTTGATCGATTCGAACTCGATCGAGTCGAATAGAGGCCTGGTGATGGATGAGGAGTTGAACGAGTCGAAGTAGGCCCTGGTGATTGATGCGGAGCTGATCGAGTCGAAGTAGGCTTCCCTGGTGGATTCGAACTTCGATCGATTCGAACAGTGGTTGGTTTTCATCCAATCTTGCATCGATCGTAACTTAGATTGACTTGAAATTTGAAACGTTGGCTCTCATAGCCTTGCTTGTCATGTCATATCAATTTTGGCTCGATCCAGACTCGGACAAAATTCGTCGATATCCATAGTGAGCCTATGTATAATCGATCTCTAAGACGAACCGTCATTGGTTACTAGTCAATTCCTTGGTGTCACGGCCTTGCCAAAAGGCGGGATAACATTTGCCCCTCAAAGTACGTCTTGTGGAAACATGATGTGCTTTGAAATGCTGCAATCTTCATTCTGAATAGTTATCGTCTTTTCGATGAAAGCTGTAATCTTCGACTGATTTTCTCGATAATGTAAACTGTTGACTGTCAACTGCTGTACCCTATATTGTTGCAACTGATCGCAGTATGCCAGTGATTAGCCGTTTGTTGTTGTAATCGTTATCAAATGAGTTTCTAATTCCTATAAATCTGGAATATTGAATATTAGTTCGTCTTATACGCATATATGTTAATCTGACTCTCGTTGACGTTTATATGTTCACAAGTCGTTGTCAATTTATCCCGTATCGAATCCGTATCGATCCTCTCCTGAACCGATGTGAGATTCGAATTATAACAACGCTCGATGGTCGTTTTTGAATGTTCCTTCGTATCGATCCTCTCCTGAATCGGTGTAGAAGGTCAAAATATTGTTTTTGCATCGGTATTCATTGTATTGATGGATACAAAATGAGCATTTCGAATCGATGGATGCGGGGTTTGATGGATACGAAGCGGTCGTTCGTATCGATGGAGTTCAATGCCTTCAGAACAGCCCTTGTTGTGCATCTCGCATCGATGGACCTGATGTCTCTGGATACGAATAGGCAATTCGTATCGATGGGCATTGGCTTCTGGGAGCTGCGATTTGATGGATTCGAACTGATTGTTCGTATCGATGCTCTGGGGAAGGAGTTGAAAATGATCGATACGAACAAGGGCTTCACATCGATGGATTTGGTGATGACTTCGCGTCAATACAGACTCAGGTTCATGAATTCGAGTAGCTGTTTCGAATCGATTCTAAGCCGGACCTATTGCGACCGATCGCGTTTACTAGGAGTCGAAACGCCTTTCCCTCACACTCGCATCCATATAAATATTCTGGACTTAGGAATTTTTCACTTTTTACTCTTTACCCTTTTACTTTCGTATCGCTCTAGAGACGTGGAAAAAGAAGACTGCTCCTGCCTTCGAATCGATTCAAATCCTTCAATTCCTTAAACTAGTTATCGAAATCAGGTAATCAACTGACGAATTCGCCTTAAGAATGATGAGACTTGAGTTCAGTTCCTCATCCATTCTCGTATATGGCCGAACCCTGGCGATGTCGATGTCAGAGTTGGTTCGGGGCATGGTCGAGGGATGGAGGATAGAAAAAATAATGGTGTTCACGCCGTTTGGAGAAGAGGATGGCAGTTCGATCTTCGTATCGATCGATTGGTGAAGAGGAAGGTACTGCGTTTCGTATCGATCTCACTCTCGTGCCAATCGTGGAGTGGCCATTCAATATCACCTGATTTGGATCGCCATTGATCGATGCGAAGATGGCACATCTCTAATCGATACGAAATGAAGGATAGAGTGAGCATTACGAAACGGAGGTCGAGTTATGATCGATGCGAAATGGCTGTTTCCTGGATCGATTCGAAACGACTATCTCCTGGATCGATTCGAAATGACCATTTCCTGGATCGATTTGAAATGACCATTTCCTGGATCGATTCGAAATGGCTATCCCCTGGATCGATACGAACTGACAATTTCCTGGATCGATTCGAAGTTTTCAGCTTTAATCGCTTCAAACTTGCATGCAGATGGACACGAATTATCGTTACGAACTGGACTTTTTGTGACCGATATGAATCGAACCTTAAATAACTTGCAACTTCTTGCACACTTGAAAAACTAACTCCGGCGAGCTTCAAAGTTGCATGATTGGACTTAACTGTAGAACTGCATATTTGGTTTCCCTTCGAAGCTCGTCGATGGAACTCCAACTTTAACAAAATTTCAACAAACTTTAACTTGGATTGATTGCTAATTTCTGGATGGCACGGTTGTGACGGTCAGCGATGACGGTCATTCCGACTGAATTTCGAAGTCTCGTCGTTCACATGCTTTCTCCAATTCTGTAGAACTTCTCAAGTGATATATAGTACTGCACTGCACAGCACACTCACACACTGTACACTGGGGGATGCACGAGCGTTATTGTATGTTTAACAATGATTTTTCATAAGCTAGTTAGTCATGGAACCTTCAAGTTCACAGCAGCAGGAACTCCCGAGTTCAATTCCTCCAACCATCGAGATACCGGTCATTGAACCCGAAGTTATAGACCCAGCTCCGGACGAGCTTCCAGGCGCCCGGTTCATTTGTCGTTCATAAGATTTTGTGCTGTCCGGCATCTCCGAAGATATGCTGGGATGGATTTGTTTAAGGCACGGCTTGTTGCTTGACGACGTGTTACTGCCTGGTCCAAATGACATGCCTCATGCTCCCCCGGAGGGGTTTACTGCTTTCAACCATCACGCTTGCACAGCGGGGACACTTCCTCCTTTCAATCAATATATAAGGGAGATGTTATCATTCCTTGGAATAGCTCCATCCCAGCTACACCCCAACAGATACGCCTTGTTGAATAGCACCTTCATTTTGTTTATGGAGATCCTCTTTCGACCACCAAAGCTGATCGAGATTAGATATCTATTTAACATTAAGAGTCGAGGAGACATCCCTTCTTTCACCTTCTTGGAAGTGATCAGGAACTGTCAAATAGTAACTGGGTCCTAGGGAAGGCTGAGTTACTTTAAAACTGAATGGTTCTACGTTCGGTGCCACCCTGGATTCGCCCGGCGATGGTTGGACAGACGTAAGTGTTGCGATCTTTCTCTTGAATTATCGAGATAATAATAACCGTTCTCAAATACTGGCGTACTTCTCTTCTTTCACAGCCGCAATCTCATGACCTGATGGTGGATACTTCAGAGAGCTAGTTCGGATCCTCCAAACGGTTTCGGGCGAAGAGAGGCACATTGACCTGGTTCTAACCGACAGAAACTTAAGGACTGTCGGGCTGATTGAACGGAGGCAGAGCATAAGGCTGGAAGGGACACTTAGAGCGGTCTCGAAGAAACGGTTGAAACGAAAAGCGCCCAGAGTCGTAATAGCTGAAGAAGTTGATCCGGAGAGAACGCCTACTGATAACGAGCTCCAGGCTGGGCCTTCTTCCGATGTCCAGGATTCAAGAGGAAGGAGAAAAGGCAAGGTAGTTGCTCACAAGCATTCTAAATCCATGAGATTAAAATCCGTGGTTATGTCCTTGCCCGTCCCGGGGATTAGAATTTCGAAGGCTCCTCCCCCGCATGTAGATAATCCTTTTGAAGGGCTTGCTGATATTCCGATTTTGGATTATGTGTCGTCTCAACACGACACCGGGATGGAGGAGCTTGATAATGCTCTTGAGCTGAGCGGGTCGCTTGCTATGAGTGCGGCCGATATTTTCGGTTGGTTGGGGGGTTGCACATGCATACACTTCACTGCACTACATGATTCATAACTGTAAATCGTCCAACCCAAGAGATCACTAACTTTTCCTTCGTCTCTCATTTTCGGGTACGATGTCCGGAAGAGGGTCAATGCTCGGCAATCTTCGCTCGGTCCGAAAGTCTTCTTCTACTTATTTTGATTCCCGCAGGAGAGACTCTGATAGAGATCGTGATTGCGAGTACTCTAACCAAGATAGGTATGGGCGTGACAGGGACAGAGAATACAGACATCGATCTAGATCTCGCTCTCCTCCTCTTAGACTTCCATCTCCACCTCCTGTTCTTGTTCCACACCCGCCTGAGCCTCCACGCCACAGGCCATCTACTCACACTTCTAGATCTGAGACTCATCTTCAGAGAGTCAAAACCATGGCCTCCATAATTGCAGAGCAGGTTCCAACTGAGACCACAGGAGAAGGGGCCAATAAATTGGCTCAGATGAGGAAGGATTTTCCGAACATATGCTTCGATGGCTACGTCTTTCCACCTCACTTAAAGAGAATCCCATCTGGAGTGGAAAACACGATGCATGATTACGTTCATGACATCTACACCCAGTATGTGATAACCCTGATTTTTGTGAGTAATTTCATGATTTAATTTAGTTTGTATTTATTTGAAATTGCATTGGAAAAAATTGGAATAGGAAATTGATTTGCAGATACAAAGTATAAAACATGTACATGTGCACAAGACAGTGTACACATGCACACAGATTTCTGTGTAACAAAATTTGACAGAAATTAATAGATAAAAAAATAAAATAACTGATTTAGAAATACATATGCATAAAGATAGAATTATGTCTTTAAAATAAAATATAGTACAAAGAAAATAAGAAGCTAGGCTGAAATAAACTAAAAAAAAAGTATTTAAAGAAAGAAAAATAAAAGGCTTAGGTATACATAAGTTATACATGTATACAGTCAATCAATCTTTGGAAAGAAACAGAAATTGCATGAAAATGGCATGAGTCCCTAAACAAGCACTTTATCTATTCTCAGTAATTTCTTTTATTAAGAAAATAATAACAATAAAAATAGGAAGTCATGCATATGACATGACCAGGGAAAAATTAAAAGAGAGAAACTAATTTCTGGAAAAGAAGACAAGGACCACATACCCTTTTATTTTCTTGAATCAAACCAGAGACAGGCTATGTTTGGGATGGGGTAGAACTGACATTGGGTAAGTCCATAAACCCTAGTGACATCCAAGATTTATATAAAAGGCCTAGTATAGTAAGACCATATGTTTTTGTTCTTCATTAACCTAAAGAGAAAAATATACAAGGCATAAACCAGAGAAAATAGGAGAAGGCAGAAGACTAAAAGGGGGTTCATAAGGCATAGGAAGAAGAAGGATTAAGGTGAGTAACCTCACTTAAAACTTTGGCATTAAGACCTGAATATTGAGGCAGCCAGTTTGAACTAATTTTCTTTTACAAATTATGTTTTATGTTTGGATGACTTTGGTTTGTTAATGATTTGTTTAAGGGTAAAACCTCTATCTGGTTTACCCAGAAAAATAAGAGTCATGGATACATGAACTAAAATATTTGTCTGAGATATGGGTTAACTTTGAGATTGAGTATTTTTCTTTTATAAGTTTTCTTTATAAGTTGTTTATAAAAAATCCCCGGATTCAAGTAGTGGGTGTATGGTCTGAAGGTAGAAAGAAATATGGGCTGTAACATTGTGTTGTTGCTTATGTCTCATATTAATTAAAACAAAAGAAAATGTAGAAGTGCAATGTTGTACATGTGCTGAGCTTCTATGTTTTATGAAATACCCAAATCAAATATACTTGTGGTTTAGCCAGATCATGAATCTGATTGAACCAGAGGTAAGGGAAAATATATATAGCAAATTACTCAGGACCATATGCTTACATCTTGATCCAGTGAAACCCACAGGCAAAAATAATGTGCTAAGAAGTCACTTTCCTCTTTCATGATAAAATGTTTGCTTCTGAGAATATAACTTACCAAACTCTGGATGAATACATGTTGCTTGCATTATTTATATTTCTCTGATTAAGAAGTGAGATGCAGAAGGGATTAGCACTGCTATGAAAAATAATAATAACACTTAGTAATTTAACTAAGGACTTGGGATCTTAGGGCTACCAAAGTATAGCTTGGCAATGGGAATATTGCAAGTTCACACATGGTATATTTATACCCAGGGGCCTGAGTGTGCTGGGTTAACAGAGAAAGGTCCCAGGCAGTGTGTGTTTAAAAGGAGAAAGTAGCTAAAGACCCTATTATATTTGATAATGAATTCTAGGAATAAATTCAGGAGAGGACTGGGCAAAATCCCTGATGGCCAGTAAAGTTGAAAAGGGGATGATAACTGAATTGATGTTTGTATTTGGTTGTTTTGGTGCTTTTTATTGATGAATCTTATGATTGTTTTCTATGAATCAAGTCATTGAGAATTTGTTTAACACTGATATGAATGCACATGCCTCACAAAAACATGCACACAGAAGATACTGAGTTTCTTATTCTTGCAATTACTGGAATACAAATAGAACTGAATAAGATCATGTTTTCAGTTAGATTATTCACACCAGACAAATAGTCTGACCCTTTTGTGTTTATGCACCATTGGGTGTCTCATATTCATATGGGGCAGTTCATGGTGGTTTTGCAGGGAAATAGGAAATTGCTTTGATCAGGCTTGGATGTTAAACTGCTTAAGATTTGGATGCTATGTTTTTAAAAGACTTTGCTGAAGTAAACTACACCTTCATGATGAACTAGATTAAGACCTATTGTTTAAAATTACTTTGAGAAACCAATGTATGGTTAATTACTGTTTTGTAGTTGTTGAACTTATATGTCTCAGCTGAACTATGTGCTTTGTTTTGTTAAATGCTTTGCTATGAAAAATGGATTTTTAAGCTTCAAGAACAGTTAGGCTAAATGGTAGAAGATCTGAGATTAAAAGAATTTGTGGTTTGTATGTATATTTATAGATCTGGCATAAGAAAATCCATGTTTAAGTCAAAAAAATAAAATCTGATAGAAAGAGTTTGAATTGCTTTAAAAAGAAAATAATATAGCATGTATTTTGTAACTGAGTGGTGCAAACCAAAACAAGGCTAACATAGCCCTTTTTCTTGAGCCTGGGTCAAGCCAGCAACTAAGGATTTAAATTAAAAGTTTAGATCTGTTTCATAGCCAAAATATATATAATAGGCAGGCAATTTTGTTCACAGGAGAAAAAAAAAATTGGGTTTGAACCGACCAGCATAGCACTCGAACTCGTGACCTTTCATTTGTTAGTTAGGCGCGTTTCCATTACGCCTAGATGTTGCTTGTGTTCACTTAGGATCCACTTTCTTTTAGCCTGAGTTTGATACTATTCAGACTTTAACACAATTATTCATATTAAAAAGCCTGCTTTCCACTGATTTTTACTTGATCATTCCTTGATTAGAATAACAGATTAAAGTACATGTTTCCAGTGGATTCTGTGGTCAAAAATCAGATTACAATAATTAATCTTTTTAAGGAATTATCACTTTTTAATAGATTTAAAAGGAATTCTACTTACATATTAACATGCTCTGATTATAGTAGAATGTAACATAGATATCTTCATATATGTATGTTAGGGTTGATTAAGATTTAAAACAATATTTTTATATTGTGAAAGATCCTGGATATATTTTGTTTGTTGGGGAAAGAAAATGACCCTGGGAAATATATTTGTAATGAATGATATATCTATATATCATTTCTTAAAAAAAAAATCCTTATGTAATTAGGGTGGAAATTAAGAGGGTCATTTCAGTGGTATCAGAGCTATGTTGTTAAATAACATAGCAAAAATTTTGTATGAATTTGTTTGCATTGGATATATAGAAGTGTTTACTGCTTTGGATGTTTTGTTTTTTTATTTACACTATTGATATCTATTATGACAGAATAAGTGATAAATTAAAATGAATTAATCTATAGAGCATTAGGCAAAACAGACTAACCTAAGTGTTATATCCATAGAGCTATGGTAGGACCCAGACATCAAAATGTAGGAACAAGTGAACCACCCATGGTGAATGTGCAAGAATTCATGAGGGCCATAAGAGATGGAGTAGGCAACAGGCAGGAAAATCCACATGAGGAACTTTCCAAGCTACTCAAGACTATTACCAATCTTGGAGGCAAAACCTTTGATGGCACAGAAGGAGTTATGGGGGTTCAAAATTGGCTTAGAATTTTGGAAAGAATCTTTGCAGACATGCAAGTTGAAGACCAAAGGAAGAGGCAAATTGCATCCAGGCAATTGAGAGGAGCAGCTTTGGATTGGTGGGAGGTTATCATAGCTGGAAGACCTGAAGGAGAAGTAACATGGGATCAGTTTAAAGCAATGTTGGAAGGCAGATTTATCCCTGCATCAGCTAAGGAATCTTTACTGGAGGAATTCATCAAATTGAGGCAAGGGACTATGAGTGTCACTGAGTACACTCAGAAGTTTGAATCATTGGCAAAGTATGGTGCAGTGCTCATCACTACTGAGGAAGCTAAGAATGGCAGATATATCCAAGGGTTGAACTCTAGCCTTAGTAGAACCATGCTACCATATAAGGATAAAACTTTTGATCAAGTTTTGGATTTGACTCTGAGCATTGAACAACATGATAAAGCTAGAGAAAATTTCAGGGCATTCAAAAATAATCAAAACAAGAAGGGAAAGGGTAAATTTCACCCTTATGATAAAAAGAAAACAGACATAACTTCCACCAAGAAACCAGAAGAAGCCAGAACTGCTGAAGTTAAGAAAAGGATCACTTGTTACAACTGTGGACAAGAGGGGCACATGAAAAATAGGTGCACCAATCCTAGACCAGCATCCTTCAATTGTCACCATTGTGGGAAGGAAGGTCACATAAAGAGGAACTGCCCAGATTTTAAGCAAGGAAAATTAGGGGCTTTGGAAGGGAAAGGCAAGGCAGCTGAGGGATCAAATGTTGAAAAGCATGGTCAAGTTGAAGGTACTTTGCTTATCCATTCAATACCTTTAACAGTAGTATATGATACTGGGGCTACACACTCATTGATCTCTCATGATATTGCACAACAATTAAAATTGAACTGTATGATTGTTGATAAACCACTGCTAATTAGAAGCCCTATAGGTAGTTCATGTGTCATGGGTATGATGTGCATGCAACTGGGATTAAATATAGGAGGACATGTGTTTGAGTCAAACCTATATGTGTTGCAATATCCAGACATAGGAATTATTTTAGGAGTTGATTGGTTGAGTAGATATAAGGCTATCATAAATATGGAAACATCCACCATATCATTGAAGGTTTCTGATGGACAAAGAATAATTGTTCTTTGTGAGGCAAACAAAAATAGAAGTATAGCCAACCTTTCTGCATTGTCAAATGAAAAACCTATGCCTGCATTAGAAGAGATCCCCATAGTTAATCAATATGATGATGTGTTTGGGGAAGTAAGAGGAGTTCCTAATCACAGGCCAGTTGAATTTTCAATTAGAATAATTCCAGGAGCTAGCCCAGTGGTTAAAAGACCAACCAGAATGGGGCCTAAGGAATTGATGGAGTTGAAAAAGCAATTAGTTGAACTAGAAGAAAAAGGTTTTATTAGACCCAGTAGCTCATCATGGAGAGCACCAGTAGTCTTTGTTAAGAAACATGATGGATCCCTGAGATTATGTATTGACTATAGAGAATTAAATAAAGTCACAGTTAAAAATAAATACCCCTTACCAAGAATTGATGATCTCTTTGATCAATTGAGTGGTGCAAAGATATTCTCCAGGCTTGATTTAGCTTCAGGCTTTCATCAGATGAAAGTAGAAGAGGAAAGCATTAAGTATACAGCCTTTAACACCAGATATGGACTTTATGAATTTTTGGTGATGCCATTTGGCTTAACAAATGCTCCTTCCTATTTTGTTGATTTGATGAATAGGATTTTTAGAGAATACCTGGATAAGTTTGTATTAATATTTATTGATGATATACTAATTTATTCTAAGTCAGTTAGAGAGCATGAGAACCATTTGCATATAGTATTTGAGAAATTGAGACAGGAAGACTTGAAAGCAAAGTTTTCCAAATGCACTTTTTGGCAGAATGAAGTGAACTTTCTAGGCCATATTATATCAGAAAAAGGAATAGCTGTGGACTCCAATAAAGTCATTGCAGTGCAAGCTTGGAAAAGGCCTACTAATGTCACTGAAGTCAGATCATTCATGGGAATGGCTGGTTACTATAGAAGATTCATAAAAGATTTTGCAAAAATCTCAATTCCATTAACCAGATTGACTAGGAAAAATCAAGTGTTCACTTGGACTGAGGAATGTGAAAATGCCTTTGGGAAATTAAAAGAAGCACTGGTACAAGCTCCAATTCTTAAAGTACCTGAGGGAAATGAAAACTTGGTGGTGTATACTGATGCAAGTGGACAAGGGCTTGGAGCAGTATTGATGCAACAACATCAGGTAATAGCTTATGCTTCTAGGCAGTTGAAATCAAGTGAAGTAAGGTATGCTACTCATGACCTTGAATTGGCTGCTGTAGTGTATGCCCTTAAGCTATGGAGACACTATTTGTTAGGGGCAAAATTTGAAGTATATACAGACCATAAATCACTCAAATATTTGTTTTCACAAAAAGAATTAAATATGAGGCAGCAAAGATGGATTGAACTCTTAGCCTCATATGATTTTGAAATATTTTACACACCAGGTAAGGCTAATAAAGTAGCAGATGCCCTAAGTAGACAACATGCTAAAGTGGCTAGATTAATGATAGAAGAGTTTAACACTTTATCATTATTAATTGATTCAGAGATAAAAAGTGATAACATAGAAAACATGAGCTTATGCAGTGGGAAGGTAGAGATGGGAAAATTAAGTTTTATTACTCTGGGATCAGAATTGAAAAATAAAGTTGCAATGCTACAAAACCAAGATCCATTTTTATTTGGAAAGAAGACACAAATATTGAATGGTGAGACAGTAGAAGGTTTTCAGTTGGATGATCAGGGCCATCTGAAGAAAGGAGAAAGAATATGTGTTCCAGCAATGGATGAGTTGAAGCAAGAAATTTTGGATGCTTACCACAAAAGCAAATATACTATACACCCAGGAAGCACAAGAATGTATCACAACCTCAAGAGAGATTATTGGTGGAGTGGTATGAAGAGTGCAGTGGCAACCTATGTATCAAAATGTATGGTTTGCCAGCAGGTGAAGGCTGAGTATCAAAAACCCTCAGGAATGCTTCAACCTTTACAAATACCACAGTGGAAATGGGAAGACATATCAATGGATTTTATTGATGGTTTGCCTAGAACTAGGAGGGGAAATGATAGTATTTGGGTAATGGTTGATAGGTTAACCAAGTCAGCCCACTTTATACCAGTGAAATCAGAAAGAAATGCTAATACCCTAGCCCAGTTGTTTATTAAAGAAGTAGTCAGACAGCATGGTATACCAAAGACTATAGTAAGTGATAGAGATACCATCTTCACTTCAAAATTTTGGCAGAGTTTTCACAAGGCAATGGGGACTGATTTATGTTTGAGTACAGCATACCATCCTCAATCTGATGGTCAAACAGAAATTGTGAACAAATTGCTTGAAGACATGTTGAGAGCATGTGTATTGGATTGGGGAGGAAGCTGGGAAGATTACATATATCTAGCTGAATTTGCATACAATAACACCCATCACAGTAGCATAGGCATGGCCCCCTTTGAAGCTCTCTATGGAAGGCCATGTTTATCACCTTCAAGTTGGCATGAGTCTGGAGAAAAAGTGGTCTTAGGACCAGAAAATGTGAAGGAGACTTCTGAAAAGGTAGCCTTGATCAGAAAAAGAATTGCCTCTGCCCAAGATAGGCAAAAGAAATATGCAGATCAAAGAAGGAAGGCAGTACAATATGATGTTGGGGATTATGTGTTCATCAAGATATCACCCATGAAAAAGGTTCTAAGGTTTGGGAAACAAGGAAAGTTGGTTCCTAGATATATAGGACCATATAAAATTCTAGAAAGAATAGGGACAGTAGCCTATAAATTAGAATTGCCAGAAGAAATGAGAGCAATGCATGATGTCTTTCATGTGTCTCAACTAAGGAGGTGGGTTCATGATAAGGAAGCAATACTAGAATCCTCTAAGGATGTGCAGATTGATCCTAGAATGATTTATGAAAAGGAACCAGTGGGCATAGTTTCTAGAGAAACCAAGAAATTGAGAAACAAAGAAATTAAATTAGTAAAAGTACAATGGAGTCTAGACCCAAATGATTGCACATGGGAAGTGGAGGATAAAATCAGAAATGATTATCCCCAGCTGTTTGATTAAAGAAAAGGTAAATCTATATATATATACATACTAATGAATGTGTTGGTTGAATATGCATTATGATTTTTTTTTTCTCTTGTGTTGATATGCATAGTGCTTAATAGGTGATTGGTTTGAAAATGGTTTTGAAATTAGAAAAAAAAAAATTTCATTTTCTGAAGAGATGATACTTAAGTTAAGTATGAAAGAATTGTGGGACACAATTCCTAAAAGGAGGGGTATATGTGATAACCCTGATTTTTGTGAGTAATTTCATGATTTAATTTAGTTTGTATTTGTTTGAAATTGCATTGGAAAAAATTGGAATAGGAAATTGATTTGCAGATACAAAGTATAAAACATGTACATGTGCACAAGACAGTGTACACATGCACACAGATTTCTGTGTAACAAAATTTGACAGAAATTAATAGATAAAAAAATAAAATAACTGATTTAGAAATACATATGCATAAAGATAGAATTATGTCTTTAAAATAAAATATAGTACAAAGAAAATAAGAAGCTAGGCTGAAATAAACTAAAAAAAAAGTATTTAAAGAAAGAAAAATAAAAGGCTTAGGTATACATAAGTTATACATGTATACAGTCAATCAATCTCTGGAAAGAAACAGAAATTGCATGAAAATGGCATGAGTCCCTAAACAAGCACTTTATCTATTCTCAGTAATTTCTTTTATTAAGAAAATAATAACAATAAAAATAGGAAGTCATGCATATGACATGACCAGGGAAAAATTAAAAGAGAGAAACTAATTTCTGGAAAAGAAGACAAGGACCACATACCCTTTTATTTTCTTGAATCAAACCAGAGACAGGCTATGTTTGGGATGGGGTAGAACTGACATTGGGTAAGTCCATAAACCCTAGTGACAGCCAAGATTTATATAAAAGGCCTAGTATAGTAAGACCATATGTTTTTTTTCTTCATTAACCTAAAGAGAAAAATATACAAGGCATAAACCAGAGAAAATAGGAGAAGGCAGAAGACTAAAAGGGGGTTCATAAGGCATAGGAAGAAGAAGGATTAAGGTGAGTAACCTCACTGAAAACTTTGGCATTAAGACCTGAATATTGAGGCAGCCAGTTTGAACTAATTTTCTTTTACAAATTATGTTTTATGTTTGGATGACTTTGGTTTGTTAATGATTTGTTTAAGGGTAAAACCTCTATCTGGTTTACCCAGAAAAATAAGAGTCATGGATACATGAACTAAAATATTTGTCTGAGATATGGGTTAACTTTGAGATTGAGTATTTTTCTTTTATAAGTTTTCTTTATAAGTTGTTTATAAAAAATCCCCGGATTCAAGTAGTGGGTGTATGGTCTGAAGGTAGAAAGAAATATGGGCTGTAACATTGTGTTGTTGCTTATGTCTCATATTAATTAAAACAAAAGAAAATGTAGAAGTGCAATGTTGTACATGTGCTGAGCTTCTATGTTTTATGAAATACCCAAATCAAATATACTTGTGGTTTAGCCAGATCATGAATCTGATTGAACCAGAGGTAAGGGAAAATATATATAGCAAATTACTCAGGACCATATGCTTACATCTTGATCCAGTGAAACCCACAGGCAAAAATAATGTGCTAAGAAGTCACTTTCCTCTTTCATGATAAAATGTTTGCTTCTGAGAATATAACTTACCAAACTCTGGATGAATACATGTTGCTTGCATTATTTATATTTCTCTGATTAAGAAGTGAGATGCAGAAGGGATTAGCACTGCTATGAAAAATAATAATAACACTTAGTAATTTAACTAAGGACTTGGGATCTTAGGGCTACCAAAGTATAGCTTGGCAATGGGAATATTGCAAGTTCACACATGGTATATTTATACCCAGGGGCCTGAGTGTGCTGGGTTAACAGAGAAAGGTCCCAGGCAGTGTGTGTTTAAAAGGAGAAAGTAGCTAAAGACCCTATTATATTTGATAATGAATTCTAGGAATAAATTCAGGAGAGGTCTGGGCAAAATCCCTGATGGCCAGTAAAGTTGAAAAGGGGATGATAACTGAATTGATGTTTGTATTTGGTTGTTTTGGTGCTTTTTATTGATGAATCTTATGATTGTTTTCTATGAATCAAGTCATTGAGAATTTGTTTAACACTGATATGAATGCACATGCCTCACAAAAACATGCACACAGAAGATACTGAGTTTCTTATTCTTGCAATTACTGGAATACAAATAGAACTGAATAAGATCATGTTTTCAGTTAGATTATTCACACCAGACAAATAGTCTGACCCTTTTGTGTTTATGCACCATTGGGTGTCTCATATTCATATGGGGCAGTTCATGGTGGTTTTGCAGGGAAATAGGAAATTGCTTTGATCAGGCTTGGATGTTAAACTGCTTAAGATTTGGATGCTATGTTTTTAAAAGACTTTGCTGAAGTAAACTACACCTTCATGATGAACTAGATTAAGACCTATTGTTTAAAATTACTTTGAGAAACCAATGTATGGTTAATTACTGTTTTGTAGTTGTTGAACTTATATGTCTCAGCTGAACTATGTGCTTTGTTTTGTTAAATGATTTGCTATGAAAAATGGATTTTTAAGCTTCAAGAACAGTTAGGCTAAATGGTAGAAGATCTGAGATTAAAAGAATTTGTGGTTTGTATGTATATTTATAGATCTGGCATAAGAAAATCCATGTTTAAGTCAAAAAAATAAAATCTGATAGAAAGAGTTTGAATTGCTTTAAAAAGAAAATAATATAGCATGTATTTTGTAACTGAGTGGTGCAAACCAAAACAAGGCTAACATAGCCCTTTTTTTTGAGCCTGGGTCAAGCCAGCAACTAAGGATTTAAATTAAAAGTTTAGATCTGTTTCATAGCCAAAATATATATAATAGGCAGGCAATTTTGTTCACAGGAGAAAAAAAAAATTGGGTTTGAACCGACCAGCATAGCACTCGAACTCGTGACCTTTCATTTGTTAGTTAGGCGCATTTCCATTACGCCTAGATGTTGCTTGTGTTCACTTAGGATCCACTTTCTTTTAGCCTGAGTTTGATACTATTCAGACTTTAACACAATTATTCATATTAAAAAGCTTGCTTTCCACTGATTTTTACTTGATCATTCCTTGATTAGAATAACAGATTAAAGTACATGTTTCCAGTGGATTCTGTGGTCAAAAATCAGATTACAATAATTAATCTTTTTAAGGAATTATCACTTTTTAATAGATTTAAAAGGAATTCTACTTACATATTAACATGCTCTGATTATAGTAGAATGTAACATAGATATCTTCATATATGTATGTTAGGGTTGATTAAGATTTAAAACAATATTTTTATATTGTGAAAGATCCTGGATATATTTTGTTTGTTGGGGAAAGAAAATGACCCTGGGAAATATATTTGTAATGAATGATATATCTATATATCATTTCTTAAAAAAAAATCCTTATGTAATTAGGGTGGAAATTAAGAGGGTTATTTCACAGTATAGAGAGTGGGTAAAGGCTGCAGAGAAAGCTTCCAAGGTGGCTTTTGAGCGAGCCAAAGCGATTGAGAAAATGGAGACCGAACTCGCTCAAAGGGACCGGATCATTCAAGTGCTCACTGCTGAGGCCGAGTCTTCTCGAAAATCTGAAATCGAGGCCACCAAAAAAGCTGATGAAGCGAATGTGGCAATGGAGAGGTTGAGGCAGACACATGTTGCCTTGGTGGAGGAGACGGGCCATCGGAATACTACAGTCACCGCCAAACGGGATGCGGCGGTCAAGGAACTCAATGAGCTTAAGGCTAAATTCTCCGAGATGGCCAAGGAAAAGGATGATGCAAACAACGCAGCCCAGGAGGCGTGCGAACAAGTTGTTCTGCTTAGGGGTGAGCGGGATGCGGCTGTGGCTAAAGTCCGCAAGGTGGAGACTGAGGTTGAGGAGAAAGTGAAGTCGGCCAAGTCCAGGCTAGAGGCTGATATCGAAGACCTTCTCGTTGTTTACAACGCTAACGTGCTGAGGCACAGGGGTCTAGCCTGGCTCGATGATTACCCGGCACACTTATATAACGCCTGGGGTCGATTGGTTGAGGAGGAGAAAGTGGTGCATCTGGGTGAGTCTATTGATGAGTTTGAGCTCGAGAATCGTCTGCTAAATGAAGATTCCCCATGATTCAATGATTTCTTATGAGAAGGAGAGACTCGGCACCCAGCACCTGGAAGTAGGAGAAGGCTCTAGGGTTGAACACCGCAATGCAAGTCTTGAACTTCTAGCGTCAACCCAGCCTGAATCTTTGCCTGCGGTTGATCCTCAAGCTGTTCCTGCTTATAATCCGGATCAACCGCAGATATCTCCGGCTACAGAGCAAGTTACTGAAGCCGTTCAGCCGCATACAAGTCAAACTGAGGAAGGTATTCTGAACATTCCACATATCTGCCTTAAGTCGGAATCTTTATCTGAATTAAATTCTGACAGTTCTCTTATTTTGTGTCCAGTGATCGATGCTGCACCGGCCATGCCTCCTACTACTTAAGAATCATATCAGGCGTAGGAGGCTATCGTGACCGAAGCGATCACTGTAACTACAACTGCCCCACTTGACGATGCGCAGGGAAGCACGCTTGTGTTTGATGAGCAGCTGATGGAAGAACTCTTTCGCCGTCACGGCGATCCTCTTGCCGACCTGCCATTTGTTATGGGTGGAGGCGCTCCTGCTACAAGTTCTTCAATGCCAATTACTGATTCCCCCAGTGAGGCTCGGGCGGTTACTGAAGAGGAGATGTTCGCACAAATCGACGCTGAAACGGCGGCAGCGACTCATGGTGGCAGTTTTGGAGGTGGGATGGCGGCACTCGGTCCAGCCTCGCTCAGAATGATATCTCCTGGTGGCACAATTTTCATCACCAGTGTGCCCATTCCACCTTCTGTACTTGATCATGTTCCTCTGACTCTGCCCACAGAAAGCGTTCCTATTTATACGAGCTCAGAGGAGGATGTTGAGATCATGCCACCGCCTGGAGACCGACCACCGAAAGGCAAAGGCTCAAAGAGGAAAAATAGCGGTGGCTCCAGCGGGTCTACACCAAGAAGGAAGCCGAGGAAGAAGAAAGATTAGACATGCTTCCCTGGTTTATTTTGACTTTCATTTTTGTTGGCCGTGTATAGATGCGGGTTCGGCCCCTGCTAGTAGGAATTTTTTGGGAACAAACTTGTATACGAATTTCTTTCATAAATAGTAGAAATGAAACTTTTCTTTTTTAGCTTCTTGTGTATTTGCTTAAGTGTTTCAATATCTGAAGTACACTGGTGAAGTTTCATGTTCCGAGTCAAGTTTGTTTCTTGTTTTGCCAGGTCCGGAAACTGTGGACATGGTTTACGACCAGGGTGTGAGTTGAATTTTGACGTCTCACCGCTTCAGTTAATGGTCGATGCTTAAGTCCTGCCCCCCAGTCTTGGGGATGAGTTGTACAATATCAGCCAGCGATTGCATCTCACTCACAATACGTTGAGTCTAGTGTCGCTGAACAGATGTTCGATACAAGTGGAGATCGAGTGGTCTATCCATGCTTGTTTGATTGTCGATGATCATATCTGCACTCTGGGGATTCTCATTTGTGTATTGGCGGTTGGTCACGCCGGCTTAAGTTTAAATCGTACGTCCACGCTTTGGGGACTCGGAATCGACAATTATACTCCGACTCGCACTCTGGGAGTTCGGAATTGATACTTATACTTCAATTCATGCTCTGGGAACTCGAAGTTGATGTTTATACTCCGTTTCGCACTCTGGGATTCCGGAGTTGGTGTTTATACTCCGTTTCGCACTCTGGGAATCCGGAGTTGATGTTTATACTCTAACTCGCACTCTGGGAGTTCGGAGTTGTTGTTTATACTCCGTTTCGCACTCTGGGAATCCAGAGTTGATGTTTATACTCCGACTCGCACTCTGGGAGTTCGGAGTTGGTAAGCAGACGGTCAGTCACATCTGCTGTATGTTTTTGGATTACGCTCGAACTCTGGGAACGAAAGATGTATCAGGATCATGGATGGTCGGATCACATCCACCCTGAGTTAACAAGTGAGGTCGTTAGATGGACGGGTCCACCCTCCTCAAACTTGGTTCAGATACGGACGAAGTCGTTAGGCGGACGGATCCACCATCTTCGTAGATCCACCATCTTCGTAGACGTATTTTAGTACTCCAGTTTGCACTCTGGGAACCGGGAGTTAAATGAGGGATTGTCGTGTATCAATCCGTTTTCGGCCTTGATGTGATGGCTTGTCCCCGAGCTCGGGTTTCACTTAGTGAGTGACCGGTTGCATCACAGTCACTCCCTATTGGAATAAATTCCACCATATGGTGAAACTTAGCTCTCCGTGCATGGTGATGATCATATGAAGCATTTCAAGTAAATCACAGCTCTGGCTCGAAGAGATTGCATTTTATTGCTGAAATAAGAAAATATGGCAAAGTCAGCTGCCTTATTACAAATTCTAATTTCGAAATGCAGAAACAAATTGCAAAATGGAAAATAAACTAAACGAGATAACATAGCCTGTTATGTGTAGTAGCGACAGAGACTTTCGCTGTTCCAGGCTCTTGGCAGAGTAAGACCGTCAACTGTCGATAGTTTGAATATGCCATCTCCGAGCCTTCGTTCAATAACATACGGTCCTTCCCATGTCGGCTTCATATGCGAAGGAACCAGATAAATTCTTTTCAGGACGAGATTGCCTAGTTCAAAGGTTCACGGGCGGACCTTGGCGTTGTACAATCGGGCGACTCGACTTCGATGTGCGGCTGCCCTCAAATCAGCCTCTTCACGCTTCTCATCTAGTAGATCGAGAGATTAAGCAAGTAATATAGCATTTATCTTTGGATCATAGTATGTCACACGATGAGAAGGCACTTCTAGCTCAACTGGAATTACAGCTTCTGAACCATAGGAGAGAGAGAATGGAGTGTGACTGGTCGCGGTCTTGTGGGTTGTTCGGTAAGCCCATAAAGCCATAGGAAGTTCATCGACCCACTTTCCCCCGACCTTTTCCAGTCATTTTTTCAGAATGGACTTTATAACTTTATTAACCACTTTGACATGTCCGTTCGCCTGAGGGTGTGCAACTGTAAAGAATTTCTTTTGGATGTGAAATCGTTCGCAGAAATCTTTAAATTCAGCATTGTCGAATTGGGTTCCGTTGTCCGTAATAATGGTGTGTGGGAGACTGAATCGACAAATGATGTTACGAACTACAAAGTTGATTACATTCTTCGTCGTTATGGTAGCAAGAGCTTCAGCTTCAACCCACTTTGTAAAGTAATCAACTGTGATGATGGCGTATTTCGAACCACCTTTTGCCAGAGGTAGAGTACCAATGATGTCGATGCCCCACATTGCAAACGGCCATGGGCTGACCATTTGCGTTATCTCGGTAGGAGGGGCTCTAGGAATTCGAGCATACTTTTGACACCTATCACATTTCTTTGCATAATCCGACGCATCGCAATTCTTAGTAGGCCAGTAATATCCATATCGAAGTATTTTCTTGGCAAGTGCTTGCCCCCCGGTGTGATCGCCACATTCTCCCTCGTGTACATCGTGCAATACTCATTTAAATTCATCGTGAGCGATACACCGGAGTAAAGGAACAGAGTACCCTCTCCTGTACATGATTCCGTTCTGGATGGCGAATCGCAAGGCCTTCCGAAGGACTTGTCTCTTTTTACCCCTGCGCTCCGGCAGGGTTCCGTGCTCAATATAATTTCTGAGTGGAGTCATCCATGAGTCCTTTTCGGGGATGGTTTCGCATACCCAGTCTATTTCTACCCGGTCAATGCTTGGGGAGGATAACGTCTCTACAGGAACGAGTCCCATTTGCTGAGCTTCACCTGTGCTGGCTAACTTTGCCAATGAATCGACTTTTTGGTTGCGTTCTCGAGGTATACAATAAATGGCATAATAATCAAACTGATTCAGTACTTCTTGAACTCGAGCTAAGTAAGCAGCCATCCTTCGATCTCTCGCTTGATACTCTCCCCGTACTTGACACACAACTAACTGTGAATCACAATAAATTTCCGTAGCGATTATTCTCAAATCTTTAGCAAGTTTCAAGCCAGCTAAGAGGGCTTCATATTCAGCTTCATTATTGGTCACATGAAAATCGAACTTCAAAGCATAACATATAGATCGGCCTTTGGGAGTTTCAAGTACAACACCAGCGCCCGAACACCGATCGTTTGATGCACCGTCGGTATAGAGCTTCCAGGCGTATTCGGGGGATTTGCTAGTTTCGGGCAAGTCCTCTGGAACGGTAAATTCAGCTATGAAATCAGCTAGGACTTGTCCTTAAATGGCTCATCTCGGAGTGTAAGTGATATCAAACTGGCTCAGTTCGATGTTCCACTTGAGTAACCTACCAGACGTCTCAAGCCGCATAAGGACCTATCGTAACGGCTGGTCGGTGTAAACAATAATGGGATGTGCCTGGAAATACGGTCGGAGTTTTCTTGATGCAATAACAAGGCAATAAGCCAAATTCTCTAATTTCGGATAATTCCTTTCAGCCCCAGTCAATCGCTTGCTGACGTAGTATACTGGCTTCTATATCCTATCCTCTTCTCGAACTAAGGCAGCGCTGATAGCGTTTTCTGATATTGCCAAGTATATGTACAACCTCTCGTGATCAATAGGCTTTGACAGGATAGGTGGTGTGGATAGATGCTGAACTAGTGCTTGGAAAGCGCCCTCACACTCCATGGTCCATTCAAAGTTTCGTTTCCCTTTTCGAATCAAATCGAAGAAGGGAATGCACTTGTCAGTGGACTTTGAAATGAACCTGCTCAATGCTGCTACTTTCCCATTGAGACTTTGGACTTGCTTTATAGTTTTCGGGGTTTCAAGATTTCTGATTGCCCAAATCTTTTTAGGATTAGCTTCGATTCCCCGAGCGTTGACGATAAACCCGAGGAATTTTCCGGATGCTACTCCAAAGTGACATTTTAGTGGGTTGAGCTTCATTTTGTATTCTCGAAGTATGTTGAACATAGTTTCCAGGTCTTTAATATGATCAGTGGAAAATCGTGACTTCACAAGGATGTCGTCTATATAAACTTCCATTGTTTTCCCGATTTGATTGGCAAACATCCGATTGACCAATCGTTGGTAAGTAGCCCCGGCATTCTTGAGTCCGAATGGCATAACTTTGTAGCAATAAAGCCCTAGATTGGTCACGAAGCTGGTGTGTTCTTGATCGGGTAAATGCATAGGTATCTGATTGTAGCCAGAATACGCGTCCATGAAGGATAAGAGCTCATGCCCAGTTGTCGAATCTACTAGCTGATCAATTCTGGGAAGTGGGAAACTGTCTTTGGGACAAGCTTTATTCAGATCGGAGTAATCGACACATGTTCTCCATTTTCCGTTCGGCTTTCGGACAAGCACAGGATTCGACACCCATTTAGGATATAGTGCATCTCGAATGAACCCGTTTGCTTTAAGCTTTTCTAGTTCTTCTTTAAGGGCGGCAGATCTCTCTGGATCCATACCACGCCTTTTCTGTTTGACCGGGACATGCCGCGGGTGTGATAACCTGGATTTTGGAATATCTGTTAATTGAGAATTAACTGGGTTAATTAATAGAAATACTGATTTTATTTGGATTAATAAATGAAATTCTGATAATTAGAATATATATGGATATGTATATAGATGTACTTGAACTATAATAAATACTGACTTATAAATATCTAGATAAATATTCATTTGATAATATTTATTTAATGATCTTCTTTTATAAATATTTATTTGGCAAAATTTATCTTTTCAAAGCTAATATAATATTAAAAAATAATAATAATATATATAGAATCAACTTTAAAAAAATCTTTGGGAATTTTATATGTAAGGGTGGTTTGTAAATAAGTAAGGTGAGATTTAATTTAAGATTTAAAAATACTTTTTTCTTTTATATACTTGGAAACAGATATAGTTATTATAAATGTAAAATACAAAGCACATATGTGAATGTAAACATATGTGGATATAAAATTAAGTAATTTATAAAATGATAAGGTTTAAAACATAACTTATAAATAAATTTAACAAAGGGGTTTAGGCATAAAAATACCTATTTGTGACAAATGTTTAATAAGTAAAATAGGTATTTAACAAATGTAAACAAATTATAAAATGTAATTACAAGTGTACATAATTTTAACAAGTGTCATTTTCTTCTTTTATTTTAAAAATAATAATTAATAAAGGATAAAACTAAGTATTTAAACATCTCCATACCCCTCTTTCATTTCTTTTATCAGCCATTCTCTAAAACAAAACTAATAAACAAAAACCTGTAACACACAATCCAGTAAAACAAAAATCAAAGAAATCCAAACAATATCTTCACAAATTCAAGTTAAGAGCAAGCTAAGAAAATTCAAGCTAGGATTCAACAACTCAGATCAATTTCAGTTTCCAGTTTTCCAAAAGAATCAAGCTTCCAGATTTCAAAAAGTTTTCAGGCTTCTCTGTTTCTTCATGAACTGTGAGTAAACTTTATCTCTTAAAACTAAATCCTATTTATATCTTGTGCATGTGACAAATCATAATGGAAATGACAGTGATAATGTTTTGAATGTATATAAAAGTTATGTTATAACTGATATGAATCTATCAGCATGTCTCTATGTATAGATTTACCTCTGTTCCTAGTTTACAGGCACAAAACTAAATCAAAAATCAATATCTCTTCTTATGAATCAAATTAGATTAGAGTGTTTAGAGAAATTATGTTCGTATCAATCTAACATTATTTTTAAAATTAATTAATGGTGGAAATAGTTAGTGTTTCTTTGGAAAATTGGAAATAATAGTAATGCACATATATATGTCGAAAATTAGTGTTCGAAATCCCGTGAATTGAATTCATAAACTCATTCGTTGTTGGAAGTGATGAATTTTGATTTAAAAATATGAATTTTTAAGTGGGTTTCTGGATGGGAAGTTCGAGTTGAACGTGGTTTGTATTTTAGGCTTTTTCTGGTGAACGAAGAAGTCTGGGGGGGTCGGGATCACGGCTGGAGGTAGCGGAGGAGTTGTCAAGCTTGGCAAAATGTTGAGTGAATTTTTAGTTTACTATGGTGGCGTCAGTTCGTCGGAATAGGGTTTTGGAACCTGTAGAGGTCGATGATGAAATTGAGATCATTGTAGCGGCGAGGCTGGATCGGAATTGATCGGAGGTTGGGATTGGTAGCGTGGAAGGCAGGTGGAGCTATGGACGGAATTTCATGGGTGCTGGTGGTCGACGTCGTTGGGTCGAGGAGTTTTTTTTAGGTGATGGTTGATGTTCTAGTTGGTTCGAACATCTCGATTTTGATTTAGGGTTTGTGATGAAGTTCTGGGAGGTCGGACACTTTGAGGCAGTGGTCGCCGACATGTGGGAAATGACGGCGATGGTCAGAGCTTTGGCGATCATTGGTGCACGTGCACGGCGAGGCTGGTGTCAGTGGTTTTGGGAAAGAAGGGAGATGTTGATCTGGCTCGGGTGCGCCTTCGAGTTTGTACGTGAGTGTTAGGTTTTGTGTAACAAGTTTTAACTTTAACTAAACTAAGTTTTTAAAAAGAAAGGAAGGTGATATACTCGGGTCAGGGCTCGAGTGTATATTGGGTTGGACCCGAAGTAAATTTAACAGTTTTAAATTTTAATAAAGCAAGTTTTAAAAATCTAAAAATGAATCTAGTTTGAATCATTTCTTACAACCTATTCCTTATATAATAAATGTTATTAAATAGTAAAGTTAAGGAAGTTATAATTTGTTAAGTTTAAATCTTTAAGTTATTTTAAACTTAATTTAAAATGTATTTAAGTGTTAATTAAAGGATAAAATGTTTTAAATTTATATGTTAATGATAATTAAGTAATTAATTAAGATAAATGGTTTATCTTAAAGTTAATTAAGGTCTTGGATAATTAATGATTAATTAAATTAATGTAAGTAATTAGAATTACTTAATATAAGTAATTAAATGATTAATTTGTTGAGGGCTAATTAATTTAATTAATTATTAGAGGATAATGGATTAATAAATTAAAGGTTAATTAATTATGGGATGATTAATTAGGGTTAATTAATAAATGTAATTAATTAAAAGAATAACTAATTAAGGAAAGTGATTAGAGGATCATTAATTAATGTAATTAATTAGGGAGATTAATTAAAGGTTAATTAATGTGAATGGTTAAGGTAATTAATCTATGTGGTAATTAAAGGTTAACTACTTAATGCAATTAAAGAAAAATTAATCAAGGAGGATTAATTAAAATATTAAAGAATGATTTATTAATTGGGTTGTAATTAATAAATGTTGAGTATGGAGGATTAAGGTAATCTAAATGATTAAAGTTGGTAATTAATTTAATTGGAGATTAATTAAATTAATTAGAAATTATATATCTAATAAATCTTGTTATGGATGGTAGAATGATATTGGATGACTTGGATTGATTTTATCTCTGATGGGCGATTGAGATGTGCTGTGATATAAATGGGTTAAACTGTGATAATGTAGGTTACCTATCTCAGTTGAATTGTTGCATGATATCCTGGATTTGAATTGTATTGTTTAAAACTTAACAACTTGGATTAGAGATGACATTGAATTCGAAGAGACCGGAGTCGGGTATCAGTAAATACCCGAAACCACTTCGATTCTTTATAAATGTGAGTTTGGAAGCAAACAGGCTGGAATGAAATAAGTTAAGTATCATGGATATTTAAAACTGGATAACGATTCTTGGATATTGTTTTGAGATAAATAATTGACTTAAATAAGATTAAAACTCGTAGAAAAGTACGAGTTACCCTGGTAATTCACTTAAGTTATATAGCTTGGTATTTCATATTATGGGTTTACTCATGCTGGTTTCCAGCCTGACCCGGGTGTTACTTTGATGTAATACTCGGGTCAGACCGAGTATTACAGATTTCCAGGTTAGGACGTTCTGGAGCTCAGGAGGCGAGCTGGATGGCAGGAACGTATGGAGTGTATTCCGCTGTGATATATTGTAGTTGTTTGGGACATGTTAGTTGTATATGTCCAGTGATTTGTGTATATGTTGTAACTCTGATGTATTAAAGTGTAATTTGACAAATACAGCTTCCTTTGTATAACTGTTATTATTTGATATTATATTTTTCCGCTGCGAATGTGAGAATCTGTGTTTTTGGTGCTTCTGTTTCTTCTTCTTCTACCTCTTTTCTTCTTTTCCCTAACTATCTGGAATTTTCGGGATCGAAAATTTCAGGTCGTTACAGCGGGTCAATATTCAGAGTGTGGCTCGCGATGTCCAGCGAGATCCCACACATGTCAGCTATATTCATATTTTACTTTGACCCTTAGACATTATTATAATATAAATGGATTTTCTATAGAAAATGGTTTTGGTTATCGTAAGGTAAAAACCCATCCATGTTTATGCGCGACGTGGTCTTACGGGATACTTTTTAATTTCAAAGATTTTTATATAACTTTAAAATCTAGTTGGGTGTGTTTTCTCATGCTAGTTTTTAAGACTGACTCAAGTGTTATTTTATTACAATGCTCGGGTTAGACCGAGCATATTACATATTAGATTGGATGCTTGGAGCTTCAGGAGACGAGTTGGAGGCCCAGAGACATATTCACGTAGATGGTTATTTTTCCGCTGTATTCCTTGTTGTATTTATCAGCAATTGTGAGGACAGGCTGTTATAACTGTCCAGGCTGAAATAGTTTAGTATACTCTGATTGATGTTTTGAATATACATACATTACCATTTGTTTGTGTAAAGATTGATGTATATTATAGATTATTCGTTTCGCTGTGAAATTCAGTGTTGTTTAGTTTTCTTCTTATCTTCTTCCTTCTTTCTTTGCCCTAACAATCGAGTTTTTCGACATTCGATTTCTCGGCATGCAATACAGTGGACGTATTAGTGTCGATTTTCGAGGGTCGAAAAACCCCGGTCGTTGCGTGAATAATGAATGTGAATAAAGCAATGTGAATAATATTGTGAATAATTGAATGTAAATGAATATACTAAGTGAGATTTAAGTAAATGTAAATGAATATACTAAATCAATGTGAACCCCGGTCGATTTAAGTGAGATAGTATTAAAAGGAATATACTAAGTAAATATTGAATGTGAATAAAGCAATGTGAATAATATTGTGAATAATTGAATGTAAATGAAATGAATGTGAATAACAGAATTAAGGATAGCTAAGAAATCAATTGGAATAAATACGTGAGTTGTACATATATTATTTATTTTGCATAATAGTTTGATCCAGATTCGAGTCCATGATTTCGAGATGATTAACATCGGTCCGAACAATGATTTTTCACTCGATTCTCGACAGCGAACACTGGATATGGATTTTTGGTTGATTATGAAATTCTCTATCATAGTATATGGATATGCAAGGAGGATGATGGTTTCTAATCAAGGAACCAGATCTGAGTCCGCACAAGAGTGGTTGCGTGAACGATACTAGTTCAGAAGTGAAATTGTGTAATCGAGCGAGCGATTAGATATGATATTACGTACGGATGATATATGTACATTGTACGGTTTTAGTTAAGCAAATGTTGGAAATTGAAATTGTAGAATAATATGATTATGAACTATATGATTAGACATTATTGGTAAATAAGGTGCAAGTATATAAAAGCAAGAGTTAGTTTGATGCCTTTGATTTCATAAGTAAAATTTGGTTGCCCGACTAAAATGTACATGTTTAAATTGTTGTTTGAATTTGATGGTTTTATGGTTGAGCCACTTGGCTTTTGTTTTCTTTTGTTGGTTTCGGCCCGTGGTGGCGATTAGTAGTTTTTTCGATTGAGCCGCGCAAAGGAGACACTGGCGAAATTTTTCGTAAATTTAATGCGCTAGAAAATTTTTGAGAAATTTTGAATAATTTTTTTTTTGATAACTGAAATTTGATTTTGAGTTATAACCCGAATGATTGAATGGATGATATTAGTTGGAATCTATGAATGAATTTAGAAAACTTAGTAAAAGTAACGACGATGGTTTCAACAAATTGATTTTGGAAATGTTTGTACCAAAATTGGGCACAACACTCTTCGGAAGTTTTTGAAGAGATAAAATGAAGAAATTAAATGGAAAAAGAGGATTATTTAACAAAAACTCCAAAAATAGATAATGAAAGTAACAAGAACGCACAGAAACACAAGAATTTAGAGTGGTTCGGCGTGTTGCCTACATCCACTATGAAGTTGATTGCTTTATTGATGTTTCTTTGATGATTACAAGTGAATTCAGTGGGTTATAGCAGATAATTATGATTTACAGCAGTGAAATTCATTGGTAGCAACAGCAATGGAGTTTAGATCTGGATCCGGCAGAGTTTGGGCGTTGGAGACTTCAAGGAAGAAGAAGATCCCCTTTCTGTATGCCCTGGGGCTCTATTTATAGGTGTAGGAGGCTAATATTTCGCTCAGATCTCGGGAGACTCCCCACTGGCACATGACTAGGCCCGCGCGCCCAAGCCCGCGAAGTTTCAGCCCGATCCGTGATCGATACGAACGGATTTCGTATCGATCAAGATTGTGTCCGATGGAGTCGAAATTTGGCGTGGTTCTTTAGCATGCACGTAAGCTTCTGTGAAATTTCATAGCATTTGGACTTGTAGATTAGGAGATATGATCGATACGAATTAGGACTTTCGGTTGGCTGTTTCGTTCGACTCCATCATTTCAACTCAATCCCGTTCGACTCGATAGCTGCGTGTGATCAAGTGGTGGCGTGGCGAGCATGCTCCGGATCGAGTCACCTTCTTCGCTGAGTCGATCGAGTCGTTCTAGGACTTTCGCTCTATTTGTATCGAGGCACTTGTGTTGTTCGAGTCGATAGAAGGTGGCCCTTGTTTCGTGTCGATGGAGAGCACATGGAATAACTCGACTGCATGGCCTTGTTCGTATCGATTGGAAATGGCTCCATTTGATCGATACGAAGTTGACGTGGCCAGGTGGACTCGAACACTGTCAGCTATCGATCGATACAAATAACCATGACGTGGATCGATGCGAACAAGTACTTCTCGATGGATACGAAGTAAGGTCAACTGATGGATACGAACTATAGAAGCTTGATGGATTCGAAAAGAGCTCTTCAGGCGATGGATGCGAAGTAGACTCTGGTGATGAATGTGAAGTGGTTACTGGCTGATCGAGTCGAATAGAGGCTTCCTGATGGATACGAACTCGATCGACTCAAACAGAGGCTTCCTGATGGTTACGAACTCTATCGAGTCGAACAGAGGCTAGTTGATCGATTCGAACTCGATCGAGTCGAATAGAGGCCTGGTGATGGATGCGGAGCTGATCAAGTCGAAGTAGGCCCTGGTGATCGATGCGGAGCTGATCGAGTCAAAGTAGGCTTCCCTGGTGGATTCGAACTTCGATCGATTCGAATAGTGGTTGGTTTTCATCCAATCTTGCATCGATCATAACTTGAGCATACAAACTCGGATTGACTTGAAATTTGGAATGTTGGCTCTCATAGCCTTGCTTGTCATGTCATATCAATTTTGGCTCGATCCGGACTCGGACAAAATTCGTCGATATCCATAGTGAGCCTGTGTATAACCGATCTCTAAGACGAACCGTCATTGGTTACTAGTCAATTCCTTGGTGTCACGGCCTTGCCAAAAGGCGGGATAACAGGAAAGTTAAGGGCTTAAAAGGATCTGATAATTTATTTCAACTAATTGATTTAAAAAGGTAATGGGTTTTGGGCATTTTTCTTACCTTGGTAATTTCGGGGACGAAATTCTTTTAAGGGGGGAAGAGTGTAACGACCCAGAATTTTAGTCATTTAGAATTGGAATATTTGATTAAATATAAATATTGAAAAGTTAATTTTATATATTAAATAACTTGAATTTCAAATATAGCGATTTGTTAGATAATTTAATTGTTGAATTTAATAATTCAAATTGTTAAATAACTGAATCTTGGACTTTTAATTTGGATAAAAATAATTTCAAAGCTTATTTAATTTCTATTAATAAGAATGAAGATAATAAAACCTTTAAATTAGATTTAAAAGTGATTTAACTAATTTCGAAAATAATAATTAACATATAAAAATAGCCTTCCGTGACACTGTCTCGGGTTTTGACGAATCCAGTTTCATTGGATCCGTAATAACGAATTATAATATGCCATTAAATTTCATGTCAATCAGATGAATCGTTTGGTCGTGCGAGTTCAAAACACATAGGATTTAATATCGAAAATTCAATATAATAATTGGGTTCAAAAACCTATCATTTGCATATAATCGAATTAGGCCATGAAACAAGTTCCATTGCGTTTGGAATAGAAGTATAACAAGCAAAACACCTGGCGGCACGCCTCGTTTGGAGTTCGAGAATTTCAGATGTTTTATAGCTTGATAATTTGAATTTAAATAATATATTATTTAAATTCAAATTATCAAGCTATAAAACATCTGAAATTCTCGAACTCCAAACGAGGCGTGCCGCCAAGTGTTCTACATGTACATCTCCACCATATCTGGCCATACCTCAGCCCATACCCATCAATATTCAGCCATACTTCCCCTACATGTCAACCATCCTCCTTCCTTCTATAAATTCACATCCAAAAACAGAAAACCAAGTTTTCAAATTTTAAAAATTCAAACTAGCCTCATATGACGTCCCACAATCATCGGGACCAATCCTTGCGCTTTCAGGCGTAGGTTCCAACTAGAAAATTGTAGAGCTCGGTGAGGTGAGTGAGATCAATGGTTGGATTGGGCAATTTGGACTAGAGATGGCCGTAGTTTGGAGATGATCGGCGAATCTATATTGGCCGATTCCGACGAATTGGCGAACCATTAGTCCATGCAACATGAAGGAGAGTTGTAGAGGTTGGCGAGGGCTAGGCACGGCATGGCTAGTGGTGGTAGCACATCGGGAAAAACACGACCGCGTTTCTTGGGTTCGCCGGCAGTTTAGGGTCGTCATGAGGGGGTCGTGCGGGGCTGGTGGGTGTCGGCGGAGTGGGGGGTTCTCTGGTGATGGTCGTGGCCTATGGAGGCGCCGGCGTCGGAATTGGAATGTGCGCGCGCGCATTTCCTGTTTTGAACGGGAAAAGGAGTGGAGGATTAAGAGTTTAAGCTAAGTGATTAACGTTAACAAATTGTAATTAGTGAATTATATTAATTAATTTATTTGGTAATCTTATAAACATGATATTTAACGCATACTAGGTCGGAATTGAACACGGTCAGTCGCGTTAGGATCGTATCGACAAACACTACGACATGGGATTTGATTGGTGACGATTGGATCTACTGTAATTTTATGCTAAGTTGGAATGTCGTTCGAATTTAGACGAAACCAGAATGCGCAAGCGACAACTGGAATAAAGGTGAGTTAAACTCACCTTTTTGGATAACTAGTATGATATATAGTTGATAAAAATTATTGAATGGCTGTTTAGATGAATTACTATATTTATTAGTTGATTTGGATATATTCTCGCCCATTGGAGCGGATGAGACTCACTTACGTTCCCGTGTAAGAGCGGATGATCTTTTGTATACGAATCCCGCCTCGAAGCAGTTGATTTTATTTTATGATTATATAACGTTTGTGATGTAGAGGAAATAGGTTGGAGGGATCTAACGGGATTCCTCGCTATTATTGGATTGTTTCAACAATATTTCTTTTATGTGAATTATTGAATAATGAACGTGATTGTGGACACTGTGGTTATAACATCATTATATGTTTGAAAATAAAACCCAGTAGTGATAGAAAATCAATATCGGTATCGGTTAAGTGTTGGGTGGCTATTGGCCTCAAATTAGTATTTTAAAAATACTATAAATTGTCGTTTAAGTTAGAATTAGTTTTTGAGACAAGAAACGATTTTTAGACCGAAATTAGGTTTCGGAAATATTTTGTTTCAAAGATTATCTATTTAAGTTATTTAATTAAATTAACATTGTTTAAAAAGTATTTTATTATTGTAATATTCTTTTAAGGTTGCTATATTAGAATTGTTTTAGATTTATTTGTTCATAGTTATATTTGTTTTAAAGAAGTTATCAAAATATTAATAATTTGAAAGGTTAATTATTTCAAGCATAATTATGGTTTAAAATTAATAATTGGGATTTTTAATAAGGTTTTGAAAATAGATTATTATTATTTATAAAAATGGTCAAGATGAATTATTATTGTTTATTTAACAATATTTTGGAATTATTAATTATTATCAAGATGTTTAAAGTGAATAATTTTCATTTATTTATAATGTATATTGTTAATAATAATTATTATATAATGGTGTTTTGAAGTAAAAGATTTTTAATTGTTTATAAATGTTTTAGAGACCCATGAATAGAGTTGAAGGACTTAGATTTTATAAAGGAGCTTGTAAATGGTTTAGAGATTATAAAGGATTTATAAACAAGTTGTAGAAGTGTACAAAGAGGATTTATAATTGATTGAAATGTATAAAATAAGTTTTATAAATGGTTCCAGAAGTTTTATAAAATGGTTTATAAATTATTTTAGAGAATTATAAGGGTTTATGAATGATTTTTGAATCGAATAAAAATGGAATCTTTCTTAGTGTGTAAATATACTTATACCATTGAGATAAGTATATGGATATTTCCTATGTATCGAAAATATAGGAATTGGTGGATATATCTTTATAATAGTATTCTTATACAAGTAATTTACAAATGGTTTTATTTATGAAAGATTTATAAAACGAGGCTAGTGATTGCTTATATGCTGAACCAATATCGATTTTTCCCTATGAAATAAATCCCTGATTGAATGTTTGTTATTTGATTAGACTCACACGTAAATTTGGAAATATCTAGGAGAAACACACGAGTTATATGGCACAGTCATCTCCGATGATGTTGTACTGTGCATATAAATCTTGTTTCATTCTCCTAGGACAATGATAAGGAAATCCGTCCACTAACGGTTAGGATGTGATCTCCGATCTTATCTTTGACTGTTTATTTCCTAAAGAACCGGGGTTGAGTTTACCGGAAATTATCGAATGTTGTTTCGAAGAGACCGGGATCGGGTATGTTATCCGAAAACCACTTCGATCCAACAAATGCGTTTCGAAGTGAAGACATCTTGAAGATGATGGAATTGGAGATGGAGCTCTCAAGTGTTGCGTTCAGTCCCAGAATGAACTTGTATGGATGAATGCTGGTATTGCATTATTTCCTAGAAGGCAGTATTAGCATTCCAAGTGGGAAGTGCTATATAAAGGTAAAATGTAGCCTCAAGCCTCATCAACCGGGAATGAATAAAACAGAGGAGATGCTGCAGGGCTAAATGGGTCGCTCCCAAGTAGGGTATGATCATCCCTATCTAGAGTCGCTATTTTCTCTCACTTTTATGCTTCGAGGCCCATTAATGGAGGTGTAATCATATTCGATACTACTAGTCAAGTGGTAAGTCAGTCTGTGTTGGCAAGGGATCCACACGAGGTCCTCGGTGTTATTTGTCTAGAGATGCACCATGACGGGTGGTACCCCAGTAGCCCAGTCATTGTATGGAATCCATTCTCCAATAAGCATCGTACGGACTTAGTTGTGCCCGACTATGCCGAAACGTGAGATGCAAGCATTTCAGCTATATTCATATTTTACTTTGACCCCTGGACATTATTATAATATAAATGGATTTTCTATAGAAAATTATTTTGGTTATCGTAAGGTAAAAACCCGTCTGTGTTTATGTGCAGCGTGGTCTTACAGGATACTTTTTAATTTCAAAGATTTTTATATAACTTTAAAATCCAGTTGGGTGTGTTTTCTCACGCTGGTTTTTCCTGACTGACTCGGGTGTTATTTTATTTTAATGCTCGGGTCAGACCGAGCATATTACAGATTAGATTGGATGCTTGGAGCTTCAGGAGATGAGTTGGAGGCCCAGAGACATATTCACGTAGATGGTTATTGTTCCGCTGTATTCCTTATTGTATTTATTAGCAATTGTAAGGATAGACTGTTATAACTGTCCAAGATAAAATAGGTTAGTATACTCTGATTGATGTTTTGAATATACATACATTACCAGTTGTTTGTGTAAAGATTAATGTATATTATAGATTATTCGTTCCGCTATGAGATTCTATGTTGTTTAGTTTTCTTCTTATCTTCTTCCTTCTTTCTTTGCCTAACAATCGGGTTTTCCGACATTTGATTTCTCGGCATGCAATACAGTGGATGTATTAGTGTCGATTTTCTAGGGTTGAAAAACCCTAGTCGTTACACAAATTTGAAGGTTCAAATCAAATAAGAAAAGGAAAATCTCTAAAAAATGACTTGGAGGGTGCAACTCTCTTGAAGTATACGTCTAGTAATATACTTCTGAGAAGCTCATTTACTCTGTGACACTTCTCGGAAACCTCTAAGTCAGACCCCACCAATCCTTACCGAGTATTTGAATATTTCACATCTAATAGCACTACCGAATCCAATCTAGATGAGGTGTGAAAGATCCTAATGAGAGCAACCCCATATAGTTTGGCCTTCTCTCACGCTTTGGTTTTAGTCATTTCCAACAAAGAATATCAAAGCTCAATGGAACAACACATCATCTTAGAATTATGATAATAAAGAAGCTGAAATAACCGATAGTTGAGAAACCAACTATCGAGGATATAAAATAACCATATATGGAATTAAGTCTTGTATACTTATCACCACTCGTTGAATTCAAACTTGTAATATTTATTGGTTAACAATAATATCGGACAAGTCAAGATAGTGTTACCTCAAAGTCATGTCTCACAATTATTCTTAACTTTAAAAATAGCGACAAGTCTACTTCTTCGACGTTTAGTGTTAAGCATACAAATCATTTCCATATAATTGATATCGATTTACGGAAATTAATTCATTTCCATAAATGAATTAAACCTTTTCTTTTTAAAACCGAATTCGTGCTTGGCTTCACATTACAAGTATTAGCTTTTAAACACTTTGTTAAAAGATTTTACACACTTTAAACATCATTATAAAAAGGATTTAATAACTTAAACATCCTTATTACATTTATTAATCAACTTTCAAACTTCATTAATTCAGTTGATTAACTGACTTCAATAGCCTTTAATTCAAAAGAAGTTAATCACCTTTAAACACCATTAATTTAATTGATTAATAAAAATTAATTATAAATAATTAAAATAAATAAATAGTTATAATTATTTAAAATGAATTCAAAAGTCAAAACATCCTTGTTACTTTAGTGAATTCACTGTGAAACTTCATTAATTAAGTTGATAAATTAACTTCAAAGGCCTTTAATTGAAAAGGGTAAATCACCTTTAAAACATCATTAATTCAATTGTTTAATTAATTTAATTATAATTAATAAAATTAATAATTAAATCTCATTATTTAAAATGCTTTATTAATTATAAACAACATTAAAGGAAAGATTAATTAATGTTAAACAGATTTATTAACTTCTAAAAGTCAATAATTAAAAGGATTAACTAATTTAAAAACATCATTAGTAAATTGATTAATTAACTTTAATGCATCATTATCAAAGGATTAACTAGACTTAAAAATCATTAAATAAAATGATTAATTAATTTTAAAACATCATTAACCAAGTAATTAGTTAAATTTAAACACCTTATTAACTAGTCAGTTAATTAACCTTAATCCTTGTTAATTAAATAATTAATTAAATTAAATAATAATTATTAAAATAATTAATTAAATTTGGAACCATTATTATTTCAAAACTTTCTTAACTTGAAAAACTAATCCAAGCATGAAGATGAAACCAAATGGTTTCGATAAAAGGTGATTTTTTAAATGTGCCGATATAGCGAGTACCGTTATACGGACAGTTCAGAATACAAGTTAAAGGCATTAACATTACTACCAACCATCACATAGCAAGGATATGAACATATATACATGGTGATTTACAATAATACAACATATATCAAACGTTTGCTAACAATATAATTAACTTTAGCCACTAACTTTTCGTATCGCTTACTACATGCAAGCTAACTTCCAAATGCGACAACTTTTTGCAATATGAATGTAACGACTGAGAATTTAATTGCTATTTAAATAGATATTTAATTATATTTTAAATAATTAATAAATGAATTTTTATTAATAAATAAAACTATTTAAATAATAACTAATGATGATAAAATCGTTTTCAAAATTTGTATACCAATATATATATAGTTCATAGAGAAATAGAAAATGTGACCGGAAATTATTTTCTGAAACATCGATTTTCATTGGTTAAAAGGTATTCAAAATACTATAACACTATTTTAAAGACATATGCACACACTACAAACTAATTATACATGATGAATACATGTGTACAAATGCATGTATATATCTCTCTTTTAAGTGTATATATATAAGGATAGAAGAAAATATTTTATAAAGAAAAGTATATATATACACACACATATAAAAATAACATTTTCAACTTAAGTACATTAGTGCATGACATGAATAGTGCAAGATTGGGAGGTACATGTAGTGGACGGATTTAAGGGGAGTGGGGAGGGGGGAGGAGTATGGTAGTGCATGCATACATATATTTTAATATTACACTTATATAATTTTTAATTAATCTCCTAAGCCTATAAATACTACTACTATTTCATGTTTCTCATTTTACAACCCTCCTATTCATTTTAAAATTCCTAGGAGCTTGGATAAACACTTCCATGGCTTCTCTTCATATCCTCTAGTTTGAGAAAGAATTGCTTCTTTCCACTAAAACACTTTCAATTTTTGCTAAACCACTTCTACATATACTAGGACACCGCCTCTTCCAAGTTGCACGCCCATAATTCCTAAAACCCATGATGGCCGAGCCTAAACATCACTAGGACGAGCCCAAAGTCCCCTTGGCCGAGCCCATCTAGGTGTTCGAGCAACCAAAAGTTTCATATATTGCAGGTTTCTAAAGCGTTTTCAAGTTTTGGTAAAAGTTCGTCTTAAATTTAAAAAGTTTTGGTGAGTAAAACTTTTGTTTATTGAAAAATAAAAATACTTGATTTTGATGAGCTATATGTTGTGAAAATATAGTGGTTATTGTGTTGAATTACCATGTTGTTTTGATGGCATATGATTATAATTTTGTATTTGAGTTTAGATTTGTGATTTGGTAGTTAAATAATTTGTTAGGATATGGATATGTGATTGTTTGGTTATGATATGATGGTACTGTGTTTATGAAACCAAAACCAAGTGTATGCGATAAATTTGTTGTGAAGTTAGTACCTTGAAAAGTCGCAAAGGACTTGAGATCCGATTGCAAACGAAAAGCATTTTTTCTAGTTTTGGATTTTGAAAATGTTCCAAGTTTTCACCTTTGTTTTTAAATTTTCAAAACTTTTCCATTTGTGTTTTCAAATATGTTATAGCTAGAATCAATGTAACGACCCAGAATTTTAGTCATTTGAATTTGGAATATTTAATCAATTTTAAATATTGAAAATTTAATTTTATAAGTTGAATAACTTGAATTTCAAATATGGTGATTTATTTGATAATTAAATTGTTGAATTTAATATTTGGAATTGTTTAAATAATTAAATCATGAATTTAATATGCATAAAAATGATTTTGAAGGTTGATTTAAATTCTCTTTAAATAGGAATGAAGATAATAACTTTAATTTATAATATCGAAGTGATTAAATTGGTTTTTATAATAGTTCGTTTAATTTAACGTGTGAAAATAGCCTTTCGGGACACTGTCTTGGATTTCAACGAAATCGGTTTCATTAGATCCATAATAGTGAATTATTATATGCCAATGATTTTCGTGGCGATCGGACAAATCATTTGGTTGTGCGAGCTTGAAACGCTTAGAAATCAATTATAGAAATTTATATAATATGCTTGGGTTTGAAAAGCTACCTTCCGCATGTGATCAAATTAGGTCTCGAGACTAGTTCCATTGTGTTCGAAATAGGGGTATTATATATAGGACGCTAGGTGGCATGCCTCGTTTGGAGTTCGAGATGTTCGGACGTTTAAAGTTGGATATTTTCGAATATATATATATATGTGTGTGTGTGTGTGTGTGTGTGTGTGTGTATGTATACACACACACACACCATAACCCACCCATACCTTCCCATTATTCACACCATACCTTTCCCATACCTAATCCATACCAGTCCCCATATAAAACTTGCGCCCAAATCAGAAAAATTGGTTCAAATGTTTCAAGTTTAAACTTCCCCTCATCCTACGGCTCTCGTCCATCGGAGCCACTCGAGGCAATTTTGGGTCACATCGTCAACTAGAGAAATGTTGCCGACATCAAGCTTGACCTATTGGATTGTTGGATCGTCCTCAATCATCGCATGGTAGCCGTAGTTCATAGTTGAACGTCGGTTGCAACTTTGGGTTATTGCGGCGATTCTAGGAGCTTGTAGGCGAGGGGTTCTAAAGAGAAAGTGTAGAGGGCGTCGAGGGCTCTATGCTGGTGAAGTTTGGTGGCGCGGTGTGGCCTGTAGCGGTGGTAGTTGTGGGTGGATGTGGGTGTCGGGTTTGATTGTTTGGGCGAACGGCAGTGGCATTTGGCGCGGCGGCGCCGAGTAGGGGGCGGCATGCGATCGGCGATGGTGGTGGTGGCGTGCAGAAGGTCGTGGCGGCATGAAGGAACTCGTGGCCATGGTTTGTGCTTACTGTGCTGTTGTTCGTGTACGAGTGAGGAAGAGAGGGTAAATGTTAAATTAAAGGGGTAATTAGTAATTAAGTTGTAATTAGTTTGTTTAATTATAATTTTAAAATCGATGACTTAAAAACTCGAATATCTTATTCGTTTTAGGTCCAAATTAAACATGGATTTTTGCGTTGCACTCATAACGATGAAAGCTTCGCGATGGAACTAGTTTGGTCAAATTTGGAGACTGTTGAAATTTTGGCTAAAATCGGACGTCATTCGATTTTAGTTCCAAACCAGAATGCCACGGTGACAACAGAAATTTCGGTGAGTTAAACTCACGTTTTTGGCTAATCGGTAATTTTATAGTAGATAACAATTGTTGATTGGATGTTTGGATGAATTACTATTTTTATCAGTTGGTTTGGATTTATTCCCACCCTGGAGCGGATGACCTTTTATATATACCTGCCTGGTAGCAGATGATCTATATTATGAAATTATATATTGTTTATAATGCAGAGGGACAGGTTGGAGGGATCCAACAGGATTTCTCACCATTATTGATTTTAATTTCAATAAAATTCCTGTTATATGGATTATTGGATATGAAGCCTTATGGACGCTATTGGTTATGACATTGTTTATGTTTAAAACTGAAACCCGGTGGTGATAAACAATTAATATCGATATTGGTTAAGCGTTTGTTAGCTGTTGTCCCCAAATTAGTATTTTAAAAATACTATAAATTGCCATTGGAGTTGGAATTGGTTTTTGAGCTAGGAAATGATTTTAAAATCCTCAATTTTTTTTCTCGGAATATTATGTTTTAAAGGATTTAATTTATATTTTATTCCAACCTTTATCTATTTATTTTAAAGTTATTTATTTATAATTAATAATGTTTATATTATTCATAATTAATATTGTTTTAAAGTTATTTATTTATAATTAATATTGTTTAAAGTTATTTATTTATAATTAATATTGTTTTAAAAATATTTATTCATAATTAATATCATTTTAAAGCTATTTATTTAAAATAATATTGTTTTAAAGTTATTTATTTATAATTAATATTGTTTTAAAGTTATTTATTTATAGTTAATATTGTTTTAAAGTTATTTATTTATATTTAATGTTATTTTAAAGATATTTATCAATATTTTACTGTTTTGAAAAGCTAATTATTCAAATAATTAATGTGGTATAAAGTTAATAATAATGATTATTAATAATATTTTAGAAGTTAATTATTATTATTTAAAGTAAAGATAAAGATTAATTATTATTGTTTTATTAATAATGTTTTGAATTATTAATTTTTTTAGATAATCTAAAGTTAATAATAATTATTTATTTATAATGTTTAATAGTGTTTTAAAGTAAATGATTAGAATTTATTTATAAATGTTTTCGAGATTTATAAATAGAGTTATATAAACAGGTTTGGGATTATAAGAGGAATCTTATAATATGGTTTGGGAAACTTAAAGGAAGATTAGTAAGAGGGTAAAAAGAGTTCTATAAATGGTTTTAGATATTTATAAAAGAATTTAAGAAATGGGTTTATAGATCTATTAAAGGAGTTGTAATTAGTTTAATGAATTTACAAAGGATTTATAAATGATTTTAGAAATGTACAAAAAGAATTTATAAGCGATTGAAATTTATAAAAGAGATTATAAATGATTTTCGGAGATTTATAAAATGGTTTACAAATGGTTTTAGAGAATTATAAGGAGTTTATAAATGATTTTAGAATTGAATAAAAGAAAATCCTTTTCGGTTTTGTAAATATACTTATACCATTGAGATAAGTACATGAGTACATTTTCTAAGTTGTAAGGTGTAATGTGTGTGAATATACTTGTTAGCACCAAAATTGGTCACTAACACCCAAAGAGAGTTTTGTGTAGAGAGATTAATGAAGAAGGTAAATTAAAACTGAGGAATAACACAGTGGAATGCAATAATAACTGTAAGAAACAAGAACACCAAATTTATAGTGGTTCGGCGTAACTGCCTACGTCTACTTTGAGTTTAGTCTTTATTGCTTTTTCAATAATTGAATACAGATACAATCCATACACCAACCACTTGAATACAAGTTCTAACTGAAAAAGAATGAGTCTTGAAAATGGCAGAGTCCCCCAGCGTTCTCAAAAAAAGGTCCCTTTTTAGTATGCCCCTGCCCCTCTATTTATAGACGAAGATGGGTTGAACTTCCCTCACGGGCCTAGGAACAAGGTACCTCGGCCCATAGTAGGTGACAACGGCGCTCCGAGCCATGCAAGCCGAACGAGACAGGCCGAGCGAGAAACGCCGGGTGACAATTGGCCGAACCAAGGATTATGGGCTGTTGTGGTTGAGTGACATTCGCCGAGCGAGGCATGCCGAGCGACGACTCTGTGCCGAGCGAGGGCTTGTGCCGAGCGAAGGCTTGTGCCGAGCGAGGCATGCCGAGCGAGGGCTTGTGCCGAGCGAGGGCTTGTGCTGAGCGAAGGCTTTATGCCGAGCGATGCTTTGTGCCGAGCGAGGGCTTGTGCCGAGCAAAGGCTTTGTGTCGAGCGATGCTTTGTGTCGATCGACGACTTTGCATACCGAACAAGAACCCTGTGCCGAGCCTCTCGTTACCGGGTTAAATAACCAGGTAACACTTGCCCCCCAAAGCATATCATGAGAGTCCATCATGATATGCTTTGAACCATAAGACATCTACGCTTACCGCTCCTTCATCATACCTCCTCTTTTTCATGGCTCGGTCCATACTCGTGCGCCAGGCCATTCGATTGTCTAGTCCGAAAGTCGTTCGGCATAACTCCCACCGAACCATTAGCATAACTTTTCACCTGGTCCACCGGTCGATGCCTGTTTGACTTCCCTTCTTCCTATATAAGCCGATACTTCTTCTTCCCCCTTTTACTTTTACCTCCGTTCTACAAGACTTCCGAACTCATCTTCCACCAGACTTCCGCTAACACTATACCCTTTCCTTTTCTTCTCGAATTTAATACGTTGCCTCACATCCCCTCCGAACAACGAACCTGCCCGGCTTTCAAATCCAACTCCAGAATTTTCCCTAAGCTTCAAGCCATTTCTTAGGTAATAACTTCTCTTTTGAATGCTTCACCCAAACTAGGAAGTTTTGATACGAGATTTGAGTTTGTGAATTTTCATAAGATCGAAGATAGTAGGAACCGCGTGGATGAGGAAGACGAATCACAGTTAGAACACTTCTTAGGGCTAGGTGGAGAGGAGGAAGGAAGAGGGCGTCAGAGGTGTTTAGGACGTGAGTTCTTGTTGGGTTGTTGAGTGAGGGAATAGGAATGGTGGTCGGCTTAGTAGGAAGTAGCGAGGTTAGGGAGTGTAGGTTAAGTGTGGCGTGTGAGTTTGAAGAGAACGTATGGCTATGGCTCGGCATGACTTTCGCGTGCCGAACGATGAAGAGAAAGTGGAGAAGAGAAACATGAGTCATGCCGAACGGCGAAGAGAGAACATGGGAGAGAAATGAGAGAGTGTTGGGTTTAGAGTGCCGAGCGATGTGGCTCAGTATTACCGCGGCTCGGCATGACTCCCGCATGCCGAACTGTGAAGAGTGAGAGCAGGAGAGAAGTGAGCGTTGGGCTTAGAGTGCCGAGCGATGCGGCTCGGTATTAAGCCTTTGGAGTGTAGGGGAGTCTAGGTGGTTGCTTAGTCGAGTCTTTTGAATGCCGCTCGGCATTTAGATTTTAAGTAGGCAATAATAGTCGAAACCATTACAACTCGAACATGATTCGTGTTGACTTGACCCACTTATTATGTCTAAACATATGACACAAACAAGGACAAGGACTTAAGAAAACAAGCATATCGACCAATCCGGACTGATAACTCCCCTGTCTCAACAACTATAAATCTGAATTTAACTCGATAAAAACAGACAATGGCCTTCGACATATATTGCCAACTTCCGAGTTCAAAATTAAAAACCATCACTGGACACTTGTACTTTACTTTATCTTATCAACTTCACGACTTTAAATCCTTTGACACTTATACTCGAACGATTTCACTAGTTCACACACCACACGGGGGGAGTATTATTGTCGTTATGTCTAATGTTAATTGTTGTTTAAGTATAGTTCAAACAGGTGTTTAATCAAATTCAACTTTTATTGAAGATGTCTAGAAAGTCTAGCTCTGCCACAGTTTCAGATAAACCCAGGCCAAGTTCTCAACAGAAAGTGGTTGGAACTTCAAATCCATCGACAACTCCTGTACAAGATATTCCGAGTCCCACAATCGCATCTGTTGACCTGGCTCCCGATGCCCTAGATGCAGCGATCTTTCTAGACAATCCGGTCGATTCTCAAGCTTCAAGAATTAATGACAGTGCCCTTCGCCGACTATGCTCGATACATGGAATTCCTTTTGATGATGTACTGGTCCCATCAGGGCAAGATCGTCCCCACCTACCTCCAGCCGGATATACTGCCTGCAACAAATTTATGTGCTGGGTTGGTAGCGTGCCACCATTCAACTCTTTCCTCCGCGATGTGCTGCAAAATATTGAGATCGCCCCAGCACAGTTACATCCCAACAGTCAGGCGTTCATATACGGCACGTGCATTCTTTTCATGAGCATTTTATTTAGGCTCCCGACTCCTGGCGATATCCGCTACATTTACCATTTCAAGAGGCAGTCCGACAGCCCATCCTTCGTATTCCTCGAGCCACACAGCAAGTGCCAAATCCTTACAGGGGCGTGGAGCAAATTCGCCCAATATAAGCAAGAGTGGTTTTACGTGCGCTGCCCCCCTGGTTTCGCGAGGAGATGGCTGGAAGGGAGTAAGTTCCTTTTCTAAATCAATAGTCGTACGAGCCAGGAAGTGCATTTTTTCTAAACCCTTTCTCGACTTTTACAGGTATCAGCCCGCGTCCCGAAGGCTCCGGGTACTCTAAGGCCGTCGAAGCTATCCGAGCTGTTCCCACGGAAGATCGGGACATCAGATCCATCATTTCTAATGAATCGCTCTCAAAATTTGGGTTGTTGGCGGAAGGTCGCCGAATAAGTCTTCCTCACAGCGTCACCACAACCGAACTTGCCTTGGATAGAGGCAAAAGGCAAGCTGGGCCTTCGGTACCTCCGACAAGAGAAACTCCCGAGTTATCTGAGGAAGGTGAAATAAAGGAGGCTGAAGCTCCGGGTGGGAGCGTAAGTCCTGCTCCGGAACCAGCCGTTGAAGCACATGGCACTGTTGAACCACCTCCCCCTTCAAAAGGAAAAAAGAAACTATCTTACAAGTTGAGGAAGAAAGTCGTGGGTGGAACTTCGAAAGTGACAATCACTCCGATGGAGAAAGAGCCGTCTCCAAACCACTTAGAGAGTTCATTGAAAGGCTTGTTCGACTTTACAATTCCTGACAATTTGCTCAACTACGGCTTCGATGACCCGAAAGCCATAAAACTTCATTCACCGGCGAGAGGCTGTGAAGGCGTTCAAGCCCATCACCAAGAAGAAAAAACTCCAATAAGTAAAGCTAAAGAAACTGGTTCGTTGGAGGGAAACATTTGGACACACACGAACACTCACACTTTACCTTGCACTTAAACTTTAGTCGTCATGCCATTTTTGCTAACTTGCCATCACTTAACTTCTGCGCAGGTGATATGGGACGCTCACATGGATTCGACCGCCTTCGCGGCTCTTCCATTTTCCATCCTTCCGGCCGAGACTCTGGATATGGCAAACGCCAAGATAAAGGTGACGATAGCGATAGAGATTATCGCTCTCGAGATTCATCTTCTCGAAGGAAAATCCACAGTCACTCATCGTACTCTAACGATCCCCCACCTCCACCGGAACAAGGCAGGGAGAAATCAGGTCAAAGAGGGCCACAATCTGAAACTCTTCGCGACCAACACTCGGGTTCCTCAAGTACTAGGCAATCTTGGGAGGTTCATAAGAAGTCTGTGGTTTCGACAAAGCAAACCTCCTCTACTCCTGCACCTGATCCGTCGGTAGCGGAGAAACTTGCCGAGCTTAAAGCGACATTCCCAAGAATATGCTTTGACGAACAAAAATTTCTTCTAGCCATCCATCCTATTTCGAGGAATGTTAAATAGAGTGCCCTTGCTTGCACCAATGATGTTTATGTCCAACACGATGCATTTGTTCACTTGGAAGAAAAAGTTTCTGAAGTTTCTATGGAACGCCAACATGAAATTGATCGTCTGAAGCTCGAGGCCATTCATGACAAAGACATCATTAGGGCCCAAGATAAAGAGCTTTCCACGTGTAAATCTCAACTTGAGGCCGCCCAGAAGAACGCTAAAGGTACTGCAGAGGCTGTCAGTCGCTTGGAGGCCACACACAAAAAGGAGATCGATGAAGCTGTCCAACGCTGTGGCGCTTTAGCTTTAGAGAAAGACTTCGTTCAAAAGGATAGAGATGCGTTCGCTCAACGAGTCAAAGAGCTAAAAGAGCTATTTCTCAGAGAGAAAAAAGAAAAGGTTGCTGCTCAAGAGGAGTCACAACGTTACTGCGACGAGATTGTCGCTACACGACTCTTGAAGACAAAGCTCGATGAAGAACTCTCCAAGGTTGAGATACTGAAGGATGAAGCCCGCGAAGAGGGCAAAAGAATAGCATTTATGAAGATGGACAATCGCCTTGAGGCGGCCGCCAAAGCTGGTAGGGAGGAGATCAATGCCAATTCGATCCACTTATAGCCGAGTACAACGCTCGAGTCCTCATGCATCGCGACTTAACATTTCTCGACGAGGGTTACCTCGAATCTTTGGCCGAAGCATGAGAGACTTTGATAAGGATCAAAAAGGCTGAGTCGGGGACCGAAGAGGTTGACGAAGAAGCTTTAGTGAAGGAATTTCTCCGAGGGAATGAGCCTTCGGACTTGTCTGCAGTGAAGGCTCTCTACAGCAGAGATTCCTCCTCACCGAAAGGAAAAAATGACATTACCAGCCCGTCCGGAGTTGAGTCTACAGTTCCTCCCCCTACCCAACCGACTAATCGCCTACCACTTGACCCCTTCGAAAAACACATTGGCTACGACCCAGAAGATCCCGGTCTTGGTATTCATGTTCTATCTCCTATCCCAGAAGGCGAAACTCCCCGAACAGTCGAGAGTCAACCAGAGACGGGTACATAACTTTCCCTTCAAAGTCCAAAGGGTCTTTGCTTTTAGCAAGCGATAAATGTATTCTAACACTTGTTTCTTATGATTCCGCGTAGGTCATCCTGATCCCGTACCTACTCCAAGGAGCGATGCCGCCACGGAGAATGAGGAGAGAACGGGTTAAACAACTCAAGCGAAAGAGACTCCCGGACGTGACGCTTAAGTGATTGAGGTGCTTAACGAAGACATTACGAAGTTGAAATTACTGGCACCTCCAAACACACTTCAAAGCTGGGCATGAAGGAACATGTCACTGAAGAGGGGAGAAAGAAAGCCGAAATTAAGGCCGAGCCTCAAGTGGTAGAACTCGATGACCCACTGTACATGCCTTTGAAGATTATTCTTCCAGGTGGGACCAAGCCGTTAGAAGTTTGTCCTTCCTCTAACACCCCTTCTCGGGTGAGCAAAACGTCCAAGAGAAAACGCGTAGGGGAGGAGTCGTCTGAGAAATCGAAGAAGGAGAAGAAGCCGAAGAAGTAACTATCATGCTCGTTCAACGAGAATCAACCTGGATTATGTAATCATTTTTATTTATTTTCATAGCCGTTGTAGATAGACTTTTTGCCCCGAGTTTGGGAGAAGTTGTAGTAGGACTTCATTTTGAATTGATGAGTAAAAATTCGTTCTTTGTCTCTTAAATGACTTTTGTTGTTCAGCTCACTGTATAACTCATAGTCGAAATCCGAAATCTTGTGAGTTACATAAGCCTTAGTTCCCTTCCATATGACTCGGAGATTTTTTGGATCGCTTATACTCTGATCCGTACTCTGGGGACTCAGAGTACTCCAGTCCACGCTCAGGGGACTTTGGAGACATTCAAACAAACACACTTTATAACTATATAAAGTTTTGAAAATTATTCCTTTATGTAAATAAAATATAATCCTACGCAAAATATTTAATTTGGCAAAATTTTCAAAAATTCAATACCATGTTCATTGGCCTTGGTCGAGTGTTTAGAAAACCCTATCGATACCGTGGCGTCCCACGTTTCGACTAGAATTCATCAAAACTCAATAGACCAATTAACATAATACGTTTTTATAACATTAACAAATACGCTCTCGAATATATAATACTCTCAAACTCATTCTAGGATGTCGCTTACCCTATCTCTAATGAGCCAAACCATACCAAGCCATGGTTCTTGCTTAACCTTGTGCTTTGATACTACTTGTAACGACCTGCCTTTTCAACCATCGAAAGTCGACACCGATTGCTACCACTGTGTTTATAACGACTCGTATTTTTGGCAATTAAAAATATTAAATTTAATAAGATTTTTTGAAATTTAATATAGTGAGAAATTAAAATTTATGAATTATAAATGGAATTTTTTTTATTAGAATATAACTTAATAATGTTGATTGAACGAAATTGACAACTGTTTGATGCAATTTCAGTTAATGGTAATAATAAAGGTTAATAATGAATGTTATTCCTAGTTGAAAGATAATTGTAGAGGTTAATTTGGATATAATTGTAGGTTAATAAGAATTAAATTAAACGTTGTATTAATGATAGAAATAATATGTATATAATTGAAATTGGTTAATATAGAATATGAAATCAGTTTTGGGTAAGTAATTTATAACGCTTGGTTGTAAACAATGAGTTAATAGGTATGAGTTAATAATGTATAACAATTGTTTTAATCATCACCTTATTATTTAATCTGTTTGAAATTAATTTGGAAATCAATGAAATTAAATATAATTTAAATATTTTAGATAATATAAGAAAAGATGTTAACTGTAGAGTATGAGAATAATAAAATGGAAACTTATGTTAATAAATAAATTACATAAGGAACTGTTGGTTTAATATAAGAACCTGTAAATCAAAATAATAGAATTTATTGAAATTTAAAATATAATAAACTGAAGTTTTATTGCCGTTGTAATTTAATGTTGTAATTAATTTAATATTTAAATCTTGAAATTTACATGGAAAATTGAATTTCAAAAGATCGTTAAATTTCTGTGTAATCAAGAATGATAAAATGGTTAACTTTTAAAATTGAATTTAAAGGCGATTAAATTGCTTTTAAAATAATAATTCATTTAATTAACGTGCAAAATTAGTCTTTTTGGGCACTGTCTTTGATTTCGACGAAACCAGTTTGATCGGATCCGTAATAGTGAATTATTATAGGATTTCAAGTTTCATAGCGATCGGACTTCTCGTTTGATCGTGCGAGCTCGAAACGCGTAGAAATCAATTAAAGGAATTTAAATGAATATAATTTGATTTTAACAACTAACTTCTATATACGATAGAATTAGGGTTTGAAATTAGTTCCATTGAGTTCAAAAATATTGAAAACCTATATTTCAACATATAGGATGACCTACTTTCGTTTCGGGAACGAAATGGGCTTTTCGGGTCTATGTTATCGCTTCGACCACATTCAATATGTTCCACCCATTTCTATTCAATCTCTGTCTATATATAGGTTATTATAAACCCTAGCAACTTTCTATTTTCATTTTCTGTACGTACAATTTCTATCTCATCTGTTCCTTCTCAATGGCGAACACCTCAAACCCTAAATTACAATTCCAAATCAAATCGAAAATCCAAACTACTCAAACCTTATTATATAATATATCACCGCGAAGCTCTCACTGAACGTAATCCGCGTCTGCAATTCTTTTTTCGATTGGAGGCTCCGTTTTTCCACAATTTGGCGAAGAAGTTTCGACCGTTCATTCTAGGGTTTGGCTTCAACGGTGGATCGTCGACCAATCGACGATCGGAGGGAACCACGACGTAGTGCTTGGCGAATGGTGATGATCTATAGTGGCCGATCATCAGAAAGTGGCAAGATTTCACCAGAGATTGGTCGTTACGTCGGCGGCGACGGAGCATGCCTGGAGGCGCTGAGGACGGTAGCGAGGCAAAGGGGAGGTCGCCTAGGCGAGGCGGTTCGCACGGTGTGGTCAGATCTAGGGTTAGCGGCTCGAGGCGGTGGCGGTTGGTCTATGGTTCATGGCAGCTGTGGACGTAAGCGGGTTCGATCGCATTTCTGTGGGGTGTAGATGGTAACAAATTTACCAATTTGCCCCTTATTTTTATTTTAATTTAAATTTAAATTTCAACGTTCTAACGTGCATAACATTAACATACGAACTCCGACTGATGCGCGGTTTCTTCCGTTAGGTTCGCATCGAAATTCGGGACAACATGGAACTAGTTTGGTTGAATTTGAAGAATGTTCAAATTTTGAGCTTTTATTGGATTTTAATTGGCTTTAAATCAAAGGTGAGTGATTTAACCCACTCACGCAATACTAAACCTTCTTATGTTAGTTGAATTAAATTTATGAAGTGATAAGAATATTCGTTGTTGTTTGGTGATTTAAATTATCATTTAAATTTAATTTGAATTTATATTGAATTAAATTGATATTTAAATTAATATTGAATTTAATTGCTAGTTAAGTACGTGATATTGATAACTAGTTGATTGTTGTTATTTATTGGCTGATTTGGATATTGACTGTGATGGATGTCTATTTGTTGACATTTTGGATGATTGGATGTTTATTTATTTTTATATATATCCCTATTATCACCCTGTATATTAATTGAAAGCATATAAACTGTTATTTGAATTATTTTGAATAAATTAAGAAATAGGTTGAAATGATATATACCTATGACACTTTGATTTGGATTGAAATGATATATATCCATCCCTATAATTAAAATTTAAATAACTGATCACTTGGCCATAGGGTAGAAAATTATATATGGACACCGGATTGGTTAAATTCAATGGTTTTAAAATCTTGATTTTGGATTTTGATTAAATGATATTGTTTTAAAGGAAATAAATTATGGTTCTAATTCAAGCTTTGAAATGTTGAAATTAAAATTGGTTAAAAGAAATTGTTTTAAGAATTAAATTGGAAATGTGAAGTTATAATTGATATATGACTTTAATTTGGAAATTGAATTATTTTAAAGATTTGGATCTTAAAATTGAACAATGAGGTTTAATTTGATTTAAGTGTTTTAAATCGGTAAATTGAAATTGGACATGAAATTGATATAAATTGAAATGGTTTAAATTAAGAATTGGATTGAAATTTAAATCATTAAATCGAACTGTTGAATCGAATTTGAAGTTAAAATGAATGCTTTGAAAATTGAAGTTAATTCGAATTGAAATTTGAAATCAAGTTGATTTGAAATTTGGACATGGTTCCAGATTTGTTAAAATAGAAGGAAACAGTTTGATTTGATACTATTTTCAAAATAAATTATTTTAATATAAACTGTTTAAAATCTATTTTTTTATATACTCAAATTATTATGATTTCCCAAACTATTTTACTATATAAACCATTTTCAATACTCAAACATTTTATATCAAACTATTTTTAAACTATTCAAACTATTTTCTAAAATTTCAAACTGTGCAAAGTTGAAATGTTTATATTTAAATCATTGATTTAAATAAGAATGTGGTTAAATGAGGTTATAACCTAAGTTAGAATTTGTAATGATATTTCAAGTGAAAATGACCTATTTTGAGTATATATGGTATTTTGAAATGAAGTGATATTTTTGAAGTGAATATGATATTTTCATATCAAATATGAATTGTTTTCGAAATGTAAAAGAACCAACCTGTGTGAAAAATGACGTTTGGTTGTTAAGGAGACTAGGGCCTCTTATTGGCATACTCTCTGTCAATATTGGAACCACTTTAACAACTGTGTATGCGACGGATGATCTAGAATGAAGTGGTTGGATTTGGTGAACGTTTGCTGGATTTGAAGAAAGAGAATGATGATGGATATGTTAGTCCATGAGTTGATGGTTTTGATGACAACAACCTTAGAATAAGATTATAAAATATAAATACTAACATTATAGTTTAGATATATATGTATATGTAGGATTTAACCATGCAGGTACCAAGAATGAAGACTGTACAATATAGAGATTCAAGATATCAAGATTGAAGACTCATGAGTATCAAGAATATCAAGATTATCAAGAGTTCAAGATTTCAAGATAAGTATTGAGTCTAGAATTATGTTAAAACTTCACAATAGCACTGAAATCTTCATTCCGTATTTTCATTTGGGATGGAACCCATTTCTACCTTTTTTGTGGCTTACAAACCTACGACAAGTAGCTTACAAACCTACGACAAGTGGCTTACAAACCCACGAACATCCTGGTTTTGTACAAGTTCTCGAGTCCTGATGTGATGAGATATTCTGCAGGAAGAAGCTTGCAAAACTACTTCAAAATGATTTTCAAAACTGCTTTTCAAAATGTTTTAGCCTTAAAAATTATCCTTTCAACTGATTTTCAAAAAGATGTTTTAGCCTTAAAAAATATTCTTTGATTTTGTTCTTAAATAAATTCTTGTTTTAAACTTCGTTTGTTTTAAACTATCTTTTAATATATTTAACTTTTAATATTTACTTAGATTTAAATATAAAATTATAGTAAATTAATATATATTATTCTCTATATTTATCTATGTATTTTATCTATAGTCAAGTATATTAATAAAGTTTAAAATAGTTTTAATATAAGATAAGGGTTATTTTCAAAGAAAACAAAACATCAAAATTTTCTTTGGGATGTCGACATGCCCTAGTACCCCATGTCGACATAGTGTCAGTTAGGACCAAAAATTTGAATTTCAAAAGAAGTGTCTATTCGCCGTAACCTTTCATGAATAGACATGGTTGTTGTTCTTCTATAAATAGGGGTTGGTTTCAACGAATTTTATATCAGATTTTTTGGTTTTTCACTTCTCTTCTTCTTCCACATTTTCTTATTCAAAATCCTACCATCACTCTGCCGAAATCAACATTGAATCTAACTAGATCATCTCTGGTTTGATTCTCTATCACTATCTCAACAAAATCCCAGTGCTATTCAGAGTTATAGGCTTCTTTGTAATCTATCTAGCGAGAAAAGGTGTGATTGTAGCCTTGGAAATCAATTAAGCGAGAAAAGGTGTGATTGTAGCCTTGGAAATCAATTGGGTGAACTTGTTGCCCCGGAAATCAAGTATCTCTACCCAGAGGATTGTGATTCTGGAGGGTGTACCTCATAGCCTTGAAACCGAGGGTGTAATTGTACAATTGCTTTTGAAAGGAAATTCGTACTTAGTTGTGCGGGACTGGATGTAGGGTAACTCCGAACCAGTATAAAATCCGGTGTGTTCTTTCCTTTACTGCATTTACTTTATTTCTGCATCTGTGTTTGATTCTGTGATTATATCTGTGTCTGAATATTGCATACATTTGTGTACAAATCAACAATAACTCAAAAAGATTTATTAATTTCTAATAAACACTATTCACCCCCCTCTAGTGTTCATTCTAGCCTTAAGATCCATATTCCGCATTCCTCACATTTGGTATCTTTGCGAGGTTTTCAAAAGTTTCATAATCTGAATTTTGAAAAGTTTTCTAAATGGCTACCAACACTGGTACTGTTTCTAACACTAGTTCATTTGTAGAAGGTCAGTCTACTGTCAGTCCACCACTTTTAAATGGCAGTAACTATGCATATTGGGCATGTAGGATGAAAATATATTTACAATCTGTAGGATTAGACACTTGGAATATCACACAGAATGAATATTCTGAACCCACAACTGACTTTGCACAGTGGACCACTGAGCAAAAGGCTGTTGCACAAAATAATTCTAAAGCAATGAATATTCTGTTTTGTTCACTTGATAGGAATGAATTTAATAGAGTGTAAGTTTGTAAGTTTGCATATGAAATCTGGAAAACTTTGCAAGTTACTCATGAAGGAACAAGCAAAGTTAAACAAACCAAAATTTCCCTGCTCACAAATCAGTTTCAGTTATTTAAAATGAATTCTAATGAGTCTATTTCTGATATGTATAGTCGATTTCAGGATATTGTACATTCTCTCATATCCTTGGGAAAAGTGTTTTCCGAAGAAGATCAAGTCAGGAAAATTTTAAACTCTCTCACTCCAGAATGGGATCAAAAGACACTTGCAATCGAGGAGGCAAATGACATCAGTACTTTAAAGATAGAAGAATTAATTGGAAATCTAATGTCGTTTGAAGTCCAAATGATCGAGAGAAGAGAAAGCAAAGCGTCTGAAAAGAAATCAATGGTATTCAATGCATTGACCGATGAATCAGACTCAAATAGTGATAATGTTGAAGAGATAGCTCTTATGACCAGAAATTTTCGGAAATTCTTGAAATACAGAAAGATGAATAATTTCAAGAGAAACAACTATAAGAATCCGGGAAATCAGAATGTAGTGACAAATAATGTCAAATGTTTCAACTGTGACGAACCAGGCCATATCAAAAGCGACTGTCCGTATCATGAAAGGCAGAATCCTCCTATAAACAATGAATCAGTAAAGAAATGGAAGCGTGCATTTACTGCTACTCTAGATGACTCAGACTCGTCTTCAAGCGATGATGATCAGAAGACAAATAACTCAAATTTGTCTTTCACGGCAGTTCACGACTTCAACAAATTCAAGGAAACAGACTCAGAAAAAGGTACACATTTACAATACAATTGATTGAAATTGCATGCTTAGAATGAGATGATTGATTGCTTGATTGATTATTTTTTGAATTGGTGTGTTGATTGAATTTTAAATTTATTTTCTATTATTTTATTATAATTTTATTATTTTTATTATTTTTATTATTATTTATATATATATATATATATATTTTATGGAATATAATATAATCATAATATTATTCCAGATATATATATTTAGTCATAAATATATATATATATATATATTAGAGTAGTTAGGAAAATTAAATCATAGAATATTTCAGGCACATGTCGACATGGTCCCTACCATAATGTCGACATGGGTACAAATTTTGAAATTCAAAATTTGAATTCAAATGCTTGAATTTCCCTCCACCTTTTCACTTCATTCAATACTCTGAAAAGGCATCTTTTGACCAGAGAACATGTCTTTCAAAAATCTATTTATTCACTATCTTTTATCACAACTTTTCACTTTCATTTTCAAATTCAAACTCTCTCTTCAAAACTCCAAGCTCTCTACTCTCTACTTTAATGGCTTCTTCAAGCAACCCCTCCACCATGAGACTTTCCAAAAAATTGAAAGAGCAACTCCTCAATAATCCGAAGGCAATAAAAGCATACATCAATTATGCTAACTATGAAAAGTCCATCTCGGAAAGTTTGCTATTTTTCAAGGTTTTGCTTCTTATGAAATTGATACTCCTTTTGCAAACAATCAAATTCTTAGTCTTGTTGATTCTTCTCAAAATGATTTTGTTTGTTACCCAAATCTTGTTAATATTTTCTATGCAAATCTCAATCGAGAATTTTATGAAGGAAATGATAATGAAATTTGGAGTAGTGTCAAAGGCACTAAAATTGTTTTGAATTGTGATCTTTTGGGTACCATTCTCAATTGCAAAAGCACATGAATGGATCTTTCTAGTTTTCAAATCGATGAACATGATCGTGAGACATTTCATCATATTTTCGAAAGAGATGAAAACTTTGAATTTAAAAACCGAAACTTTCGTCCTAAAGCAAGAATTGTCAATCTTCTTTTACAACATACTTTGACCCCAAGATCGGGAAATTTTAACAATCCTACTTTAAAAGTGTGCAAAGCACTTTTTGCTATCTTCGGAAATTATGATATCAATTGGGCGCAAGTTATTTTGGATGAACTTCGTCCTAAAAATTTTGAAATGGGAGAAAACACTTTATATCATGGAATTTACCTTACTCGGATTTTCAACTATTTTGGAGTAAATTTCAAAGGAGAAGAATTTATTTCAAGAAAAGTTTTTAATATCTCAAACATTTCTCTCATGGAAATCCCATATGTTTTTCGACCTTATGAGACTCTTGCTGAAAAGGAAGAGCGTTTGGCTCATGAAGAAATGGAAGAGGAAGAAGAAGAAGAAGAAGGGGATGAAATGGAAATAGAAGAAGAAGAAGGTGAAACATCCCTAGAAAGTATTGAATATCCCTCCAATCCTACCAACAAAACCCTTCTCAAAAACCAAAAGATAATTGTTAAGAATCAACGGATTCTTAAACGATCTGTTAGTAAGAAGTTGGACAAAATGTCATCCAAGTTGACCAAGTTTTTCTCCAAAGTCAGCAAGAAACTTGGATTATCTTCATCTTCATCATCCTCTAACTAGTTGTATCTTTTCATTTCATGATGTATTACTCTAGTTTGCTTTAGTTTGAATGTTTATGTAGTTCTTTATGGTTAATCATTGTATTATCCTATTATGCAATGAAATTGATTTCCTTTTCTGTTATCCTGCTTATCTTATCTCATGAATAAATGTTAGTATATTATATATATATATATACAAAATTATTCACAAAATCAAAAAAAGTCATTAAAATTCACTGGACCATGTCGACATCCCCCCTTGACCATGTCGACATGTACTGGTCAGAAATGACATTTCATTTCAAATTTGAAATTTGAATAACTACCCTATGCCTATTCATTTCAAACGAATTCCTACACCTCTAAATACCTATTTCTTCCAGAATTCTTCACTCAATATTATTTTCTATCTTCTTTATCTCTTATTCTTCTCACAAATTCAAAAATGGCAAATCCTATTCACAATTTAACCGAGAATCTTGAAGAGACTCTTAATTCGTTCAAGAATATTCTTTCGTTCATTCTTCGTAACCAGCGACACTTAGAGTTGAGTCAAATGCAGATGATCAAGGAGCAAGAAAGGCATTTTGATGGATGATTTCTTCACTACACAAGGATGATAACGAAGCATATCCTCCTGTCTCTCTCACAAATGACAATGAAAATTAGGATGCTATCAAAGCAGACCTTATTTTCGGAGAAGAAGGATGGGTGGAAGTTCCTCGAAATGTTTGATGTTGGTTTGTTTGCTTTTTTTTATTTGATTGCTTTGATTGAAATTGTGTGTTTTGATTGGTTTGATTGACACTTGGTGTGGATTGATGAATGTATAAATATACGTTGATATATTAATTGAATATCATGTCTATAAGTATAGTTATTTCTTAATTATCTATTATATACTCTATTATATAGTTTAATGCAGGTAGTTAAGTACAAGAACGAGGGGGAGTTATATAGTTTGGAGTTAGTTTGTTTTTGTTGATGAAAAAGGGGGAGAAATATAAAATAGGAGAGTTAGGCATAGATTAAGGGGGAGTTATCAGTTTTAGGGGGAGTTATTAGGATAGAAGTAATATTTTATAAACAACGGTTGTCATCATCAAAAAGGGGGAGATTGTTAGTCCATGAGTTGAAGGTTTTGATGACAACAACCTTAGAATAAGATTATAAAATATAAATACTAACATTATAGTTTAGATATATATCTATATGCAGGATTTAACCATGCAGGTACCAAGAATGAAGACTGTACAGTATAGAGATTCAAGATATCAAGATTGAAGACTCATGAGTATCAAGAATATCAAGATTATCAAGAGTTCAAGATTTCAAGATAAGTATTGAGTCTAGAATTATGTTAAAACTTCACAATAGCACTGAAATCTTCATTCCATATTTTCATTTTGGATGGAACCCATTTCTACCTTTTTAGTGGCTTACAAACCCACGACAAGTAGCTTACATACCTACGACAAGTGGCTTACAAACCCATGAACATCCTGGTTTTGTAAATGTTCTCGAGTCCTGATGTGATGAGATATTCTGCAGGGAGAAGCTTGCAAAACTACTTTAAAATGATTTTCAAAACTGCTTTTCAAAATGTTTTAGCCTTAAAAATTATCTTTTCAAAAAGATGTTTTAGCCTTAAAAAATATTCTTTGATTTTGTTCTTAAATAAATTCTTGTTTTAAACTTCGTTTGTTTTAAACTATCTTTTAATATATTTAACTTTTAATATTTACTTAGATTTAAATATAAAATTATAGTAAATTAATATATATTATTCTCTATATTTATCTATGTATTTTATCTATAGTCAAGTATATTAATAAAGTGTAAAATAGTTTTAATATAAGATAAGTGTTATTTTCAAAGAAAAACAAAACATCAAAATTTCCTTTGGGATGTTGACATGCCCTAGTACCCCATGTCGACATAGTGTCAGTTAGGACCAAAAATTTGAATTTCAAAAGAAGTGTCTATTCGCCATAACCTTTCATGAATAGACATGGCTATTGTTCTTCTATAAATAGGGGTTGGTTTCAACAAATTTTATATCAGATTTTCTGGTTTTTCACTTCTCTTCTTCTTCCACATTTTCTTATTCAAAATCCTATCATCACTCTGCCGAAATCAACATTGAATCTAACTAGATCATCTCTGGTTTGATTCTCTATCACTATCTCAAGAAGATCCAGTGCTATTCAGAGTTATAGGCTTCTTTGTAATCTATCTAGCGAGAAAAGGTGTGATTGTAGCCTTGGAAATCAATCAAGTGAGAAAAGGTGTGATTGTAGCCTTGGAAATCAATTGGGTGAACTTGTTGCCCCGGAAGTCAAGTATCTCTACCCAGAGGATTGTGATTCTGGAGGGTGTACCTCATAGCCTTGAAACCGAGGGTGTAATTGTACAATTTCTTTTGAAAAGAAATCTGTACTTAGTTGTACGGGACTGGATGTAGGGTAACTCCGAACCAGTATAAAATCCGGTGTGTTCTTTCCTTTACTGCATTTACTTTATTTCTGCATCTATGTTTGATTCTGTGATTATATTTGTGTCTGAATATTGCATACATTTGTGTACAAATCAACAATAACTCAAAAAGATTTAGTAATTTCTAATAAACACTATTCACCCCCCTTCTAGTGTTCATTCTAGCCTTAAGATCCATATTCCGCATTCCTCACAGGATAGACCCCCTATTAGGCCGGAAGAAGCAACTTGATATGCTTGAGTTCGCTTCTCCCCTGAACTAGTTGTGCCAACCTTCGCAATTAATATACCGGGTCTCTCAAATTAATATACTAGATTTCTCCGAGGCGGGAATCATCCTTTGCTTCTAGTTGGCTAGCATCCATTCTATTCGGTGGAAATCACCTCACTTCATATTCCTTAGCGCCTTTCAAAGTTTGAGCATGATTTTGAAATGCTAGATTTAGATATAGGGTTCTTCCTATTGCCTTTCTACGCTAAAATGTCTTATCTACATGTCCTGGATGGGGGACCTTAGGTCATTCAAGGGCACACTTGTGTCAATTTGAAATGACTAAAACAGGAGCCATACTAACCAAATAGGCTAACTATCTCTAGCGGACACACTTCTTCATATTACCATCTTGACTTTGAAACTTGATTGGTGCGCACCTTCGGATTTTGGGAGCGTTGGACGTGGTGAGCCGTTAGAAGTTACCACCGATCAGGAAACGCAAAACAGTAGTTTCCTACCTAAGGAATCACCTCACGTGCCTTGTCATACTCTTTATCCTTATTCGCGACCACTACGATTTTGTTTTAGTATTGTCTTATCACGGCGCCTCCCTGGCTACCGACGTTACTGGTGATGCTACTAAGGCAAACTGTAGGACAATGCTTAAAAATGTGTTAAGGAGGATCAATGTAAAGCCTTAATGCTATTTTAATACTTTACATTATTGATATACATTACATATATAGCGTATCTTACTACATATAGATAGTTTGGCGGATCCTTCAGAGATGGAAAATCCCGTAACATCTCTTAAGTTATTGTACTCACGTGTACACTTGATAGGAGATGTAATATCCCGTAAACATCTCTGAAGCTATTACACTCATATTTAATTGTTGTTGATTTAACTTACATAAGAACTTTTAGTTCCGACTCGAGTGTTTTGTCTTTTCATTACGCTCGGGTCAGCCTGAGCATTTCAGTGTTTGAAGACATTATTTCTGGAGGACGAAGACGGAGTTTGATATATTATTATTAGTATTATTCCGCCACACCATTTGGTATGTTTGTTGATTGTACTCTGATTTTGTTGTAAAAATTGTGTAATCAAATGTATATTGTAAAACAGCTTCATGAACTGTTTATTTGATTATTATATTTTGTCAATTCCGCTGCGAAATTCTGTGTTTTATTTTTTTCTTCTTTTCTCTTATTTTCTTATTAAATCCCATTGACAATCCTCCCTTTTGAATGGTTTGAGTTAGACATGTGTGGTTTATTGTCGATTTAAACCATCCAAAAAGGTGGGTCATCATAGTTGGTATCAGAGCTTTGGTTTAGAGATACCTTAGCCCGTTGCGGTTAACTCATTAGAGATAGGGTTAGCAATACCATAAAATGAGTCTGTGTGTGTGTGTCTATATATATATATGAGAGTGTATTTGTTAATGCTATACAAATGTTTTGTCTTGTGTTAATTTGTCCATCGAGTATTTATAAATTCTGGTCGGTACATAGGATGTTATGGCATCGATAGGGATTTCTAAACACTTGAATAAGGTAGACCGACACAATATTGATTTTGAAAATAGTTAAATGAAATAATTTTACCTAGAATTTTTTTATTTAAAAGAATAATTTTCTATAAATTGATATAGTTATTTTTGGTGTGTTGTTTGTTAGGAAATGATAATGTTTAATTATTGTCATTTATTGTTGGTTAGTCAAGGTTCTTAAAACTATGGACTATTGTATGTTATAAGAAAATGTAAAGTTTATAAATATGGTTTATAAAATAGGATTTACAAATAAAATTAATTTAAATGGAAATTTGACAACTTAAGTTTACTTAAATGGTATTCTCCTTTTTACTATTCAATTTAATTATTAGCATTTCAAAACATTAACTTATGTTTATACATTCCTTGTACTCTTAATCATCATTTATAAATATATGTTCATTTTGAAGCACTTTTGTTACTTAAGCTTTTACTTGTATAATATTTTATTACATATTCATATTTAATATCACAACTTTTTTTTAAACATTTCTGGTAAGTTTTATATATGTTTTTACAATGTAATTGAGTGTTATACAAATTTATCTTATTAATTTTAGTTAACAAAAATGTTCAATAGTTTACATCTTCTTAATTTTCATTATCTTTTAAATTTATAAGTGACAAATCCAATTTCTTTACAGTTTCATTAAACACTTAGCTTCCTATTTCTTATTTCTCATTTTAGAAGTTTCCAGCTATTAAAATTTCACTTTATTTCTACAACTGAAAATCATTAATTAACAGGAACTTAAGAATTCAAATACCGGATTCGTTTCTAATCACTTTGAAATAATACATATATACTCATACCTTTTACATCTATCAAATCCTATTTGGAAATTTTAAATCAAATTCTGTTTATCGAACCAAATGCGTACCAAAGCTACTAAGTGCCCCCCCCACTTTGAGACTCGAAAATGAATGTCGATGATGCGGCCGTTATCACCGAAATTATTTTCCAACGACAGAAGAGAGGAGTACAGAACTTACTTCCTTTTAAAAAAAAAATTAAAAACATTTCTTTCAAATCTCATTAATAACTATTTTTATCCGAAAATACTTCCAAATAATACTGATATTATTTTTCCAAAATCTTTGAAAACCAATTTCAGAACACCGAATGATAACAAACTCAAGAAAATGTTGAAATTTCATAAATATATTTAATATTAAATAATACCATATAAGAAAGGATAAATGTGAATTAAAAAGTAGAAACACTTAAGCATGAAATAATTCAATAATGAATATTAATATTAAATATAAATCAAGTTATATAAGTAAATAATAACTGTGAATTAAATTGCAAAGAAACTTATATAATATTTTAAGAATTGATTTATTGATGTTCTAAATATTGAATGGGAAATAAATTATGTAAGTAATGAATGTAAATTAATAAAAGATGACCTTTTATGAATGAATGAGAATTAAAATAAATGAAAAGTAAATGATGTATTAAAGAAACCAATAGAATAAAATATGTAACTTGTGCGTAGAATCATTTTATTCGCATAACAGTTTTGATCCAAATTTGAATACATGATTTGTAGTAATTCACTCCAGTCCGAATTAGGATTTTTCGCTCAATTCTTGACGGCGAACATTTGATACGAAATTTTGATACGATTTTTGAAGTTTTCTATCATAGTTTATAGCTATGCAAGGAAAACGGAAATTTCTAATCAAGAAATCGGATCAGAGTCTGCACTAGAGTGGTTCGGTTAACAATACTAGTTCGAAAGTGAAATATGTGTATTCAAGCAAGCGATTAGAATTGATATTGTGTATAAAAGATTTATGTATATCGTGAAAATTTAAATAATATTTAATTCCTTGTTATTTGACTTATGGGAAGTTTGGGAAATGATACTTCAAATTGTTGAGGTTGTATGAATAATCTGTTGAGTAATTATCTAAGGCTGTTGAGCGGAAGGTACACTTGGTAGTTTATTTATCACCCTTGTAAGATGAAAAGTTTTTGAACCTAGAAAAACCATTAATTTTGGTTGCTATGCATGTATGATGGATTCTTTTATTGCATATAATGGTTGTACTGGTTTTGTTTGTATATGATTATTATATAAGTTGTGTCGCTTGTGCTATTGTTTGAGACGACTATATATTACTCTTTTGGATTATTTAAGTAAATACAGGTTTATGGAAGCAATAGCTGTTGCTTTTGGTTTCATAAATAGAGTTTGTTTGCTCGACAGATAGGTACATTTTCGGATTACGGTTTTTGGAAAGTTATTTTATTGTTTTCCCATGGTTCGGGATGTTTTATTATTGAAATATGATATATATTTTAATTATTGATATTATTATTTTCCCAGACCTATCCGCACAAGGGAGACTCTGCCGAATATTTTCGTAAATTTAGGACTTAGAAATTCTTTTTGGATGTTGAGTTATTTTCAAAAAATATTTGTTAAACTTAAATATGTAAGTTAAATTGTTATAATTGACTATTTTGAATAAAATATATCAGATTTCTTGATTCTTTCTTGTCCCTTTTCGGGGATGAAAAGTTTTGAGTGGGGGAGATTGTAATGTCCCTTATTTTTGGCAATTAAAAATATTAAATTTAATAAGATTTTTTGAAATTTAATATTGTGAGAAATTAAAATTTATGATTTATAAATGGAAAAAATATATATTAGAATATAACTTAATAATGTTGATTGAATGAAATTGACAACTGTTTGATGCAATTTCAATTAATGGTAATAATAAAGGTTAATAATGAATGTTATTCCTAGTTGAAAGATAATTGTAGAGGTTAATTTGGATATAATTGTAGGTTAATAAGAAATAAATTAAATTTTGTATTAATGATAGAAATAATATGTATATAATTGAAATTGGTTAATATAGAATATGAAATCAGTTTTGGGTAAGTAATTTATAACCCTTGGTTGTAAACAATGAATTAATAGGTATGAGTTATTAATGTATAACAATTGTTTTAATCATCACCTTATTATTTAACCCGTTTGAAATTAATTTGGAAATCAATGAAATTAAATATAATTTAAATATTTTAGTTAATATAAGAAAAGATGTTAATTGTAGAGTATGAGAATAATAAAATGGAAACTTATGTTAATAAATAAATTACATAAGGAACTGTTGGTTTAATATAAGAACCTGTAAATCAAAATAATAGAATTTATTGAAATTTAAAATATAATAAACTGGAGTTTTATTGCTGTTGTAATTTAACGTTGTAATTAATTTAATATTTAAATTTTGAAATTTACATGGAGAATTGAATTTCAAAAGATCGTTAAATTTCTGTGTAATCAAGAATGATAAAATGGTTAACTTTTAAATTTGAATTTAAAGGTGATTAAATTGATTTTAAAATAATAATTCATTTAATTAACGTGTAAAATTAGTCTTTTTGGTCACTATCTTGGAAATAATTTGATTTTAAAAGCTAACTTCTATATACGATAGAATTAGGGTTTCAAATTAGTTCCATTGAGTTCAAAAATATTGAAAACCTATATTTTAACATATAGGATGACCTACTTTCGTTTCGGGTCTTTGTTATTGCTTCGACCCCATTCGATCTGTTCCATCCATTTCTATTCAATTTCTGTCTATATATAGGCTGTTATAAACCCTATCAGCTTTCTATTTTCATTTTCTATATGTACAATTTCTATCTCATTTGTTCCTTCTCAATGGCGAACACCTCAAACCCTAAATTACAATTCCAAATCAAATCGAAAATCCAAACTGCTCAAACCCTATCATATAATATATCACCGCGAAGCTCTCAACGAACGTAACCTGCATCTGCAATTCGTTTTTCAATTGGAGGCTCCGTTTGTCCAGAATTTGGCGAAGAATTTTTGGCCGTTCATTTTAGGGTTTGGATTCAACGGTAGATCGTCCACCAATCGACGATTGGAGGGACCACGGCGTAGAGCTTAGCGAATGGTGATGATCTATGGTGGCCGATCGTTAGGAAATGGGAAGAATTCGACAAAGATTTGTCATTAGGTCGGTGGCGGCGGAGCACGCGTGGATGCGCTGAGGACGGTAGCGAGGCCAAGGGAGGTCGCCTGGGCGAGGCGGTCCGCACGATGTGGTCAGATCTAGGGTTAGCGACTCGAGGCGGTGGCGGTTGGTCGATGGTTCATGGCAGCTGTAGACGTGAGCAGGTATGATCGCATTTCTGTAGGGTGGAGATGGTAACGAATTTACCAATTTACCGCTTATTTTTATTTTAATTTAAATTTAAATTTCAACGTTCTAACGTGCATAACATTTACATACGAACTTCGATTGATGTGCGGTTTCTTCTGTTGGGTTCATATTGAAATTCCGGACAACATGGAACTTGTTTGGTTGAATTTGGAGACTGTTGAAATTTTGGGCTTTTATTGGATTTTAATAGGGCTTTAAATCAAAGGTGAATGATTTAACCCACTCACGCAATACTAAACCTTCTTATGTTAGTTGAATTAAATTTATGAAGTGATTAGAATTTTATTGATTGTTGTTTGGTGATTTAAATTGTCGTTTAAATTTAATTTGAATTTATATTGAATTAAATCGATATTTAAATTAATATTGAATTTAATTGCTAGTTAAGAACCTGATATTGATAACTAGTTGATTGTTGTGATTTATAGGCTGATTTAGATATTGACTGTGATGGATGTCCATTTGTTGACATTTTGGATGATTGGATGTTTATTTATTTTTATACATATCCCTGTTATCACCTTGTATATTAATTGAAAGCATATAAACTGTTATTTGAATTATTTTGAATAAATTAAGAAATAGGTTGAAATGATATATACCTATGACACTTTGATCTGGATTGAAATGATATATATCCATCTCGATAATTAAAATTGAAATAACTGATCACTTGGCCATATGGTAGAAAATTATATACGAACACCAGATTGGTTAAATTCAATAGTTTTAAAATCTTGATTTTGGATTTTGATTAAATGATATTGTTTTAAAGGAAATAAATTGTAGATTTATATGAATTAAATTATTTACTAATTCATGCTTTGAAATGTTGAAATTGAAATTGGTTAAAAGAAATTGTTTTAAGAAATGAATTGGAAATGTGAAGTTATAATTGATATTTGACTTTAATTTGGAAATTGAATTATTTTAAAGATTTGGATCTTAAAAATTGAACAATGGGTTTAATTTGATTTAAGTGTTTTAAATCGGTAAATTGAAATTGGACATGAAATTGATATAAATTGAAATGGTTTAAATTAAGAATTGGATTGAAATTTAAATCATTGAATCGAATTGTTGAGTCGAATTTGAAGTTAAAATGAATGCTTCGAAAATTGAAGTTAATTCGAATTCAAATTTGAAATCAAGTTGATTTGAAATTTGGACATGGGTCCAGATTTGTTGAAATAGAAGGAAACGGTTTGATTAGATACTATTTTCAAATAAATTATTTTAATATAAACTATTTAAAATCTTTTTTTATATACTCAAATTATTATGACTTCCCAAACTATTTTACTATATAAACCATTTTCAATACTCAAACATTTTATATCAAACTACTTTAAACTATTTAAACTATTTAAAACTATTCAAACTATTTTCTAAAATTTCAAACTGTGCAAAGTTGAAATGTTTATATTTAAATCGTTGATTTAAATGCGAATGTGGTTAAATGAGGTTATAACCTAAGTTGGAATTTGTAATGATATTTCAAGTGAAAATGACATATTTTGAGTGTATATGGTATTTTGAAATGAAGTGATATTTTTGAAGTGAATATGATATTTTGATATCAAATATGAATCGTTTTCGAAATGTAAAAGAACCAACCGGTGTGAAAAATGACGTTTGGTTGTTAATGAGACTGGGGCCTCTTATGTAACGACCCACTTTTCCGTACAGTTCAAGTTGACAATAAACCGCACACGTCCAACCCAAATTGAACGGAAAGGCGTATAATTAGGGAAAAGAAAGAAGAAAGAAGACAAGAAGAAACTAAACAACACAGAATCTCACAGCGGAACGAATAATCTATAATATACAATCAACCTTTACACAAATACAAAACTGTAATATATGTATATATAAACATCAATCAAAGTTTACTGACCAATTTCAGCTCGGACAGCTATAACAACCTGTCCTCACAATTGCTGAATAATATACAACAATGTATGCAACGAAAGTATAATCATTTACGTGAATACGTCTCTGGGCCTCCAGCTCATCTCCTAAAGCTCCAAATGTCCAAGTAAACCTGGAAATATGCTCGGTATGACCCGAGCATTATAGGAAAACAACGCCCGGGTCAGTCTGGTAAAACCAGCATGAGAACACAATCAAATGGATTCTTAAATTTTAAATAAGCCTTTTGAAACAAAGGTATTTCGTAAGACCACGCCGCACATAAACACGGAAGGGTTTTTACCTTACGATAACCAAACATCTATATATCAGAAACTCCAGTGATATTATAATAATGTCTAAAGGCAAAAATAATAATAATCAAGTAGTTGTGATGTAACGACCTGCCTTTCGGACGATTTAAATCGACGATAAACCACACACGTTAGACTCAAACCATTCAAAAGGGCAGATTGTTATGGGGTAAATAAGAAAAAGCAGAAGGTTCTTTTACATTTCCAAAACTGATTTATAATTTATAACAAAATATCATATTCTGAAAACCATATCATTTTCGAAATCATATTTACTTTCAAAATTATATCACATTTGAAATCATATCACTTTCGAATTCATATTTCCAAAAATAGATTAAATCCTCATTTAAAATCATCATATTCCTCAAATATGTCATTTAAATCCCTACTTATGTTATAACATCATTTAATCGTATTCTACTTAAAAATCAAGGATTTAAATATAAAACTTCCACTTTACAAAACCTGAAATTCAGAAAATAGTTTAGATATTTTAAAATAGTTTTAAAAAAATAATTTAAGATAGTTTAAAATAGATTAAAACAGATTAATATAGTTTAAAATAGATTAAAATGGATTAATATAGTTTAAATAGATTAGAATAGATTAATATAATTTAAAATAGATTAAAATAGTTTAATATAGTTTAAAATAGATTAAAATAGATTCAGAATTTAAAATAGATTAAAATAGTTTAATATAGTTTAAAATAGATTAAATAGATTTAAAATAGATAAAAATGGGTTAAAAATACTTTAAATAGATTTAAAATAGATTAAAATACTATAGAATTTCGATTTAAACCAATTTCCAATTCCAACCTTCAAACTTGGATTTTCAAAGCAATTCAATTTATATAAATCAATTTCCTTCAAAATATCATTTAATCCAACTCAAGATTTAAGGGTTTTAAAATTGTTTAATTTAACCAATCCGGTGTCCGTATATAATTTTCTACCCTATGGTCAAGTAATACAGATATTTATCATTTCAATTCATAAAAATTAAAATTTATGGGTATATATTATTTCAATCCACAATCCCAAATTCCAAATCAATGAAAATCGCTTGGGTTTATCATTTCAACCCATAGGGATTTTCTAACAATAACTAAGGGAACTTGCATTGTTATAACAATATAAAGATACCATCAAATCATCCAATATCAACAATTAAACATACATCACCCAAATCAACCAATAAACATTAATAGATAACTAATTATCATTAACAGTATTAAATTGACAATTAAATTCAATATTTGTAACATCCTGAAATTTTCAACTATTCGCATCCATACATGTCGGATTTGAATTGCTCAAAATATCAGATTGTTAATTTAAATTTAGCAAAACTCAGCATATACAGTAAATAAATAATCACAGAATCACAGACACGGAGTAATATAACAATAATGCAGCGGAAACAAAATAATAGTAGTTCATGAAGCTACTATATATATATAACAGTGTTAAACAAGATACAATAGAAGTCACGAATACATAGATGTCTCAATACAATAGTCAAATACAAAATCTGAATACATCACTGGAATCAACTGAATAACTGAAAGCTGGATAGATAGCTGGATCTCCAAGTGAAGCTCCAACTCCAAAGGTGAGTCTCAAATGCTGTATCACTCAGTCTGACTCGAGCGTAAAGCAAAACACAAAACACTCGAGTCAGGATTAACATTCTTATATCAATAAATCCAACTCAAGTGGAATATCAACTGAAATACAAGTAACTTAAAGGATGTTTGGGATAACCATCCTCTAAGGATCCGTTAAACTATCTACTATGTAGTAATATACGCTATTATAATAATGTCTACAGTAAAGTATACTATTTAAAAATAGTGTTAAGGCTTTACATTTCCCACCTTAACACATTTTTAGGTATGCCAATAGTCTATACAGTACCGTAATACCCCATAAACTGGAGCTACTAGAGGATACTCCATAGGTACGACACAAACAAACTTGTAGTAAAGCACGCTAGGGTAGGTGACACGGCACAACTAGGCAATGCCAGGGTAGATATACCAATTACACTTCCGGGCCGGTGGAAACGCAAAGCCGCAGCAATCGCCCACCTCGAGCCACACTCCCGAATCAAGGGTGTGCACCAAATCAATCACAAAGTAATAGAATGGCATACGATGGAGTGTGTCCGATTAGAGGAGCTACCTCATTAGCCCGTCAATTGCTCCTGTTTTAGCCACCTTATGCTAACTCACGGGAGTTAGGTCCACATCTGTGCAGTTAATGCCCCGCCATTACCCCACTATAACCATGCTATATCTCATAGCGGATTTCTACCACTACGATATTTCCATATATCCCCAAATATAGCCTTTTCGCTTTAAGCCCCGCTATTTCCGCTATATTCCGTTATTCTCGCTATATTCCACTATTTCCGCTATATCTTCTTTAAAAGAAATGAATTGAAAAATGACATTTATACATTATAAAAATTATGAAACTAATTTATTTAACTGAATTTTTAATATATTTTCAGAAATGAAAATACTCTAATATTCAACTACATTCAATTATGTTATACAACAATTTTACGTTAATTTACAGTATATTTGCACATGTTTTTATTTAAAATTATTTATGTATTAATTATAATTCAATCGAATTTTAATTTTTCATTTAATTTCCATTTATATATTTGTAAAAACATCAAGTACGAGTTTTATATGCTATTTTAGAGTCATCCGCTATATCCCGCTATGTCTTCGCTGTATCCCCGCTATGACTTTTTGCTCCTCCGCCGCATTGAATCTGCCGAGCGCTTTAACTGCATAGGTCCACGTATATACCTCATATAGGATCGTCGCCACCATCCTACTTCATTATGGACTCTCCACCACGTACACAATTGTTAAAGTGGTTTTCGGTATCGACAGAGAGTATGCCCTTATCTGATCCTGGTCTCTTTAACAACCAAACGTTATTATAACACCGCGGTCATTTCAAAATAGTTTATACTTCAAAACCAAAATATCATTTTCATTTCAAAAAACCAAATCAATACGATATCATTTTCATTTCAAAAATATCCATTTCCAAAATCATATCACTTTCCAAAGTTATAACGCTTTCGAAATCATAAGTCTTTTAAAATCAAAACACTTCGGAAATCACAACATTTTGAAATCATAGTACTTTGAAAATCATAACTCTTCCCTTCAAACAGTTTAGATATTAATAATAGTGTATAAAATAAAATGGTTTATAAAATAATTTGTATAAAATAGTTATAAGTTAAAACAATTTATATTAAAATAATTAGTATATTAAAAATAGTTTATATTAAAATAGTTTATATTAAAAATAGTTTATAAAATAATATAAAATAGTTTATATATAATTTAAAATACTTTATATAATAAAATATTTTCCACAAATTTCATAAATCAATTCAAATCGACTCGAATTCCAAAATTCACATTTAATTCAATCTAAATTCATCGATTTCAATTCAATTCAGTTCTAAACAAACTATTTCAAATTATATCGATTTCAAATACAGATTTGAACCACCAAAAATAAACCATTTCAATTTTAATATATTTCAAAGCTTTAAATATTCAACATTCCAAAACTAAATTCGATAATTTTATATATATATATATATATATATATATATCAAATTCACTTTACTATTATTTAGTTTTGAAATATTTACTTAATCATTTCAATAACATCTAAATACAACTTCAATTTACAAATTTAAATAAACAAAATATCCCATTTAAATTTATATAAGTTTGAAATATTCATTTAAGTCACTTTTAATTAAATTCAAGTTATAAAACATATCTTTAAAATTTCAAATTTAATAATTTCAAATTAAACCAATTTAAGAAAAATTCTTATATAAATAAAATTTCAAATCAATTTCAAATTTATATTTTCAACCTGAATTTTTATTATAAACTCTATATTGGAAAAATATAGATATTAAATAAATACTTAAACATATTATATATCAACTTTATTAAATCAACTTTAATAAATCTTTAAAATCAATATTTATTAAAACCATATATTTCTTTTCAAAACCATAGAAGTCATTTTCAAATATATATATATATATATATATATATATATATATATATATAAACCAATGGTGTCTGTATAAAATTTTCTATCCTATGGTCAAGTGATACGGATATTTATCATTTCGATCCGTAATTTAAATATATACGGGTATATATCTTTTCAACCCGCAATCCAAAATTCAATTCAATGAAAATCGCTTGGGTTTATCATTTCAACCCATAACGATTGTCTCCTATTCTACAGATCGTTCGGGTATGTATCATTTCAACTCATAGTGAATTCTATACTAACAGGGAACTTGCAGAGTGATAACAGATATGATAATAATATAACAGGCATATATCATCAATATAAATAACAGATAACGGCGTCAGATGTCACAGGTGAACAGATACAGATAATGGCATATATAACAATGTAAATAACTAACAGCAGCATATTTCAATTGTCGTTTCAATTGAAATCAAATTTAATAAATATAAGAACGTTAATCGTGAGTGATTACTCACCTTTCGAGGCTAGAGATGATTCGACAACTAGATGGGTTACGAATCCAAGCACGAATTCCAAAGCAACGCTAGATTGGCACGAATTCAACGAACAAAGCTGATAAACCAGAATTGACGAAATCAATCAGAACTGGATTGATGAAGATAAATTATTTAAGTGGACTTGTATATACATAAGCTATATATAACTATATATAAAAAATCAAATTCTAAATTTTAAACATATATTAAATTAAATATATATATGCACTTAAAATCCATTGTTTAAACTAAAACTAAAATATCAAAGTCAAGTATATATAAAATAATAAATTTATATAAACTAACATACCAAACCTTAATATATAAGGTATATAAGACTGAAGTATAACCTAGATGTCTTATAACTAAATATACAAAATATAGAACTGTTATATAAAAGTATACTTAAACCATAGCAACTGTTACATATACTAACAGATATTATATACATTATGCATACTGCCTCAACATATAATACTAAAATATATGCATATAGTGCTGTAACCATGGATATAACTCAGTAAACATGTATACATATACGGTTGTAAATCTATACTTCCCTATATATATAATATAATATATATATCAAACACCTATATACAGCAACCTTTAATAATATATACTATTATATTAACATATATAAATTTATAACACACATACATTTTAGATATTAAAAATCAATAAAATTTAATATAACATGCTTTTAGTATAATACAAATATAACTCTACCGTTTCAAAAAAAACATACGCATACAGTACTCACTCGCAAAAATGTAAATATATATGTCTAAGAAAACCAATGTATACGTATGTAGTATATATATGTGTTAAAAACTTATAACAATATTTGTATAATTATTCTCCTCTGAACAGAACACAGACTCAACTTAATACGAAATTTATACTATATATATATTGGATAAGAATGGGACAAAAGCATATAGTTATATAGTATACATAATATTTTATTGATGATAAAATGTACTGTAACCAAACACAAAATAAGCTTCTATATAAATATATAAGTTTATATATCTTCCTTCTTATATATATATAAAATAAGGAGTGGAATCTCGGTTGGAGGATAGTGCTCCGCGCACTGCTGGTGCTCGGGGAAAGGTCGGACAGAGGAGGCAAAGGCTACAGGCGGATGACTTCGGGTTTTCCAAGCAGATGACTTCGGGTTTCGAGTTTTCTAGCGATGGTTAAGTCGAGACAAGGGTGTTGGATGACTTCGGTGGGCACGCAGGTCGAGGTGATGGTGGGTGAAGTCTCGGGTGGTGGGTGGCACTTTGGGTTTTTGGTGGATCTGCATGGGTTGAACACGGCGATGTTAATGTGGGAAGAGAAAAGGCACGATACTTCAGGAAAAAGGGAAGAGGCTCGGGCATGACTTCGGGTATTTTCCTCTTTGCACGAAGTGGTTGTGTATTGGAAATAGTTAAGCAAAGACAAAGAAAAATGGAGAAGAAAGTATTATCTGATTTGTCTACAGAGCATGCTACTAAGTGACAATGAAAGGACGAAAGCTATATATTTTAAAATCAGAGAATAGAAAGAGTCAAAAGAGGTTTTAGAAACTTATTAGGGTAATGACTGTTGAGATTTCACGACTGGAAATATATAAAAGGACACAGGAACACAGAAGACACCAATACGGTACCGGTACGACAAACAATTTGCCGTTTCCGTCGCGTGCCGGACACCGAATGACAGAAATGACTATACTGCGGAGATCAGCACGACGAGACGATCAAAACGGTATACAAATATCAATGATAGGATCATCCGATAAAAAGTCGATATTCGGTACCGAAAAATGCTGCAAGTTTACCAAAAATAAGATAAACGGAGCTATAACAGTCCAAATTTGGGGAAATGAAATATGTCGTCTCACTCAGAAGATGATTTACAAATTTTCTATATAAAAATATTCAGGTTTGGAAAACATTTTATTATCATCAACTATTAACTGATTTGAATTGAAATAAAATTACACAATAAAATTTACTTGCATATTTTCTGATGAAAATTTACCAATTGTTATGTTTAAATAGACGTATTCCAAATATTAAATTTTTAATTCAAAATTTTATCGTTTAAAATTTCACAAATTTTCAATTAATTACGTTATTAAAACAGTTAAAAATTTACGGGTCGTTACAACATTAAATTAAACGATGATTAAATGCAATAAAAGTTAAATTTAACTAGAATGACAATTTAAATATACCAAATGTCAACCAATCAATTCCAAATCACATCATAAATTCAATTTAACTAACATAAGATAATTTAGTAGTTGTGAGTGGGTTAAAACACTCACTTTATGGATTTCCCTTTTCTAGTCGGATCTGGATCTACTACTACTTCCTCCTTTTGATTTGTTTCCTTGCTATCTTAATCTTCTATTTTTTTATAGAAAGTTTTGGAAGAGACGGAGAAGTTTGTAAAGATCTGGATTTGAAGAAAAGGATTTGGAAAAAGAAGAATGTTTGGAAAAGAAGAAGAAAATTTAAAGAAGATGAAGAATTGAAAAATAAAAGGAAGCTTTGAAAAAAAAGAATATTTGAAGAATAAGAATAAGAAAAGGGAAGCTTTGAAAGAAAAGAAAAAAGAAGAAGGAGATTTGAGGAAGAAGAAAAAAATGGAGGAGGAAAATGAAGAGAGAGAGAGAAAAAATGAGATGGAAGTTTTTTTGGAGGAATGAAGATACAGAGGATGAGATTTGAAAAATGAAATGAGGCTACAAGGATGAAGATGGAAACAAATGAAAAGCTAATAAAAGTATGTAAACAAACTAGTAATTGAAATAAAGTAAGAATATGAATAGCCTTAAAATGGTAGTATTGAAAGAGGTAAAGTAAATGAATAAATATATGAATAAAGATAAAAATAAATCTTCCGTTCTTTAATGTGAAGCTTCAGTAGAAAAAGTTGGTAATGAAAGGAAACTACAAGAACTAATAACGCATGAACAAAATAAACTTCAGAAACGGAGAATAGTAAATGCTAATTAGATGGCATGAAAATTAATTTGGATGTTCACATTAAAAATGGAAAAAGAAAAAGGAAAAAACTTCAGGTAAAGCACTTGAAAGGAGCAAACGAACAAATGAGAAAAAATGAAAAGAATGAGGCAATTATTAATTAATAAGAAATAAATGAGTAGCCTAATAATTAAATGGATGCTCAAATGAAACCTACACGGAGAACTTGAAAATGAAAAGAAAGAGAATGTGGATGTGATAATAAATGCAAAGCAAATGAAGGGACCACTTACATACTATAAACAAACCTTTGGGATCCAAATTTCAAATCTAACTCTTATTAATTCACTTCAACAAACCCAAATATATACATATTTATCATTTAATTCTTTATTAAAACATTCGTTTTACGTTAATATATGTGCACACTCCATTAGTGCAATCAATCAATTAACAATCAATCAATCAACCAATCAATCTATTCATTTATTTATGTTACTCAAACCAATTTTATGAATTAATGAATATATATCTATTTATGTGTGACGACCGCCCATGTCCCCCGCACTGAACCTAGAGATAGTGCGCTGTAAAGTGTGCTAGGCAGCCATGGACGATTGTCAGGGTAAATTAAAATAGCATAATCTATCGTATAACTCACAGCGCATGGACAAAATACAATAGAATATATATATAATGAAGCTTTACAGAAAAGAATGTCATCATATAAAACTTCATAATAGTTGAATACAAACATCCAAATAGTCAATATATCAAGCCTCACTACATATCACTCAGAGAATTATACAAAGCAGCGGAACATCCAGTACATATAGTATGAAAATAATATGCAAGCCTCCAGCTCGTCTTCGTCATCAGCATCGTTGGAAGCAAGAACAGCACCTGTCACCTGCTACCTAGTCTGCCTGTCCCAAAATGGACGAACAACCCAAGGCAATAAGAGTTAAAACATAAAGCCTTGAGTCAGACAACAGTCTTAGTGAGCGGTAAATTAACTAACAACATACCAAAAGAGCATAAAGGAATAGGAATCCAACCCTCCCACTCCACCTCTTTCTATAGTGATAGCCTCCAGACACACACTAAGCAGAAGCAAACATAGCAAAGCAAACAATTAAGGTAAAGTAATTATCACTCGAGTCAAGGGCGATGTTTTCCAAGTACAAACCCCCAAGGCCTAAACCAAGATCAGATAAGCACCCAGAGAATACCGCTCTTGAGACCGAATGACGATACAACCAAACATCCATGACTCTAGCTATCACTGTTATCTTTGCTTCGATACCACCGTTAATTGAATGACCAGCACATTCTTTCAGCCATCCGTCAAGGGTTAATGGCAACCCCGGTTCTAGACATAACTCCGCACGTCGTCGCAGCCCGTGCCTAGGACTATCGAATCTGCCCATAGTACTCGACTACAATCATAGTCTTTAGGGACTATCGAATCTGCCCAACGTACTCTTGCTTTGAGCCTGCTAGAACCTTCAACAACGATGAAATCTCAGCCTTCTAGTCATCCTCCTCGACGACTATTTCCATACTAGCCCAAGCGCCTCTCGAGCCAACCATTATCGTCAAACTCGAACCATTTCACCGAGTTATCAACATGCTTGGAATGATCCCGTCTGGATTAAACCAAGGCTATCTCATACCATGTCTTGCTTCATCTCATCATAGCAAAGCCTCATCTCAGCATCATCATCATCAAATCTATCCATACGAGCTTCATCATTCGCCACATATGCCACGAGCAGCTTTTCCAACTCAAGAGCCTTTCCCTTAGCTTTTGAATCATCTTCGACCATCTTGTCTAAATCAAATCATCAATCAACTAATCCATAACAATCAATTAAGTCAATCATTAATCCAAGTAATCAAACATTCAAATATGATCTAATACACAATTATAACAATAATGGCAATCTTGTAAATAAAGAGCCTAAATCTAACAAGCATGAAACATGAGCAATATCTCTATAACTTGATGAATGAACTTGCATAGGTTAACATGTAGTAAAATGGATGTCAAATCATCATGAACAATAGATCTACACTTAAGTTTATGAAAATGCATGGGAATCACTATTTTAACACATAATCAAACCAACGATCTGATATACTCCTTTGGATCCGTGTGAGAGATAATCACCACTCACCAAATCACCTAAACACCTCAAAAGCAACACACTTCAGATCTGGACAGTGAAGGATCTAACTCGATCTATCACAAATCCACTTCAAACGATGAAATCTCTCTTCGATGGATATATATCTTCAATCTAAGCTCTTTGATCTTTGATTTGGATGGAAGGAAGCACAAGATTAAAGTGGAGAAAAGAAGTGAAGAAGTGTAGAACTCGAGCTCTCAAAATAGCAGCACTTCATCGCTTCAAAATCCGGATCCCCAAAATGAAGAAGAACCCTCCTATTTATAGGCTGATTTTCCCTTAGGTCGTTCGCTCTTAGGTCACCCACGACCTAAAAACCCACGACCTACGACCTAACAAATCAAGCCTCTACGCGACCTAACGAAACCCCAACCTACGACCTAACAGATCTGCGCATGTGCGCGACCTAACACATGCGCGCTTCTACGACCTAACGACCTAACGTATATGCGCATCCACGCGACCTATGACCTAACAAAGACGCAGCTTAGCGACCTAACACAGATCGCAACTTACGACCTGACTACCCTCACGTGCGCGACCTAATATCCCAACGACCTAGGCCCAGCACTAATGTGCGACCCAACGACTTAACACCTTAGGTCGTCTAACGACCTAACTACTCCACTACTAAACTTAGGTCGCTCACGACCTAACTACGCTAACTCGCTAACTCCTATACCGCTAACTCTTAGGTCGCTAACTAATAGGTCGTCCACTTTCCTTTGGTCGTTAACTCTTAGGTCGCTCCAATTCTTAGGTCGCCAACTTCCTATAGGTCGCTCCAACCGACCTATCCTACCCCACGACCTAAGCTACCATACGACTTATCTTCTATACGACCTAAGCTCTAGTCGACCTAAACTCTGGACGACTTAACAATACTAACAGTCTAAAAATAATTGTTTTTACGATGTTTTGATCCGTAAAAATACGGGTCGTTACATTATGCATTATAAAATGATTTACTTTACTTTTTTAATTACTGTAACAGTCACATTAATGCAACAAATTTACAAGTTTTAACCACATATGAAATGGAAAAATAAATATACGTGAACATGTGTAATTAATGGACAATTATTAATTAAAGGTAATTCTAATTGATTCCACAACATTTACACAACCATGAACCCTTTGATATATTTAAAAATTTGGATATTAATGTGTGTGTCTATATTATCCTAAAATTCAAATTTTTTTCCAAAATCATACTTATTCAAAATGAAAATTTTATTTTTTTACATCTCAAAACATGCAATTATCTTAATTAAAATGTTCATTCCATATTGACACAAAATGCAAGTTTCTATATTAACTCATTCATTACAATTTCATTTATGTTTCCTTTTAATGGAAACATTTCAATTAATCTAATTCCAATTCATTTCATTACTAATTTCAACAAATTCTAATTATAAACACTATTTTCTTTTCATTTATACAAATTCAAACATGTTTTATAAAATTTCATATACAACAAAATTTATACACTATTTACAAAGTAAATGTTTTTAACTTATTGAAAACCAACTTCTCCAGGATGCATTTCAAATAACAAATTATGTAATTCTTTTATTAAAACATTCACTCCATCCTATATTCAAATTGAACATTTCTTATTCTGGTTAGAAGCAAACATACAATTTATTCTTTTTAAGTCAAAGCTTAAATTTCATTAAAATCTTTATCTTGATATAATTTAAAATGTAAGTTCTTATGTTGAACTTATTAATTACAATGCACTTGTCTTTTCTTTTCAATTAAAGGATTCCAACAACTATTATTGCAGTTTATATTCAATATTAGATTTCAAACGAATTCTCATTATACCACAACTATTTATTGTTCATTTCATATTCCAACATTTATTTCTTACATTATTCCATTCTTATATTAACATTTATTATTACAATCAATCATTACCCTATGGGCATAGTTAGCATTGGTTTATATCTCATTACATTAATATTCTCAAATTTCATCTTAATTTACATTAATGTAATATTTAATTACATTTAGTCGCAATTTATTCCAAATTAAATTCAATAGATTGATTAAATAAGTAACATATAACAATTGTCACCTTTTCTTGCTTTAATCACACTGATAAGTTTATTATCTTCAAATAAATGTTTTAACTACTTACACCACCCTGATTTTTTCCAATTACAATTTATTACATATTATTTCATCAATTAATATAACATTTAAATTTATTTCCTTATTTTAAATTTATAACCAATTATAACTTACAATTATTACAATTACTTGAGATTACATTCAAATAGTCATTTATTACATTAATTTACATTATTAAACTTCATTCTAGTTAGTTTTCTCATTCCTACATCATAAATTTTATTTTATTCCAACATTAAATTACAAAATCTTATTAATTCAAAATTTTAATTATCGGAAAAATGCGGGTCGTTACACTCTCCCCCAATCAAAACTTTTCGTCATCGAAAAGGGAAAAGAAGGGATAATGAATTAATATATCTTATTCAAAATATTAAATTTACAAACAATCAATTTACATAATTAAATAATTTAAATAAAATATATGTTTGCGCTAAAATTGGTCACAAACCTCGGATATTGCGAAAGCACCAGTGTATGAATACAGATCAACAATATTCTAACACAAATCTCAGATCCAGACGAAGTAGAGAACAACAATTGGAAAATAACAAACAGAAACACAAGATTTATAGTGGTTCGGCTACCTCTGGCCTACGTCCACTTTGAAGGATAATCTTTTATTGATGTGCTTGCTGGTTACAATGAATTATAGCAATAATTTTCAAGTACAACCATGAAGTTTGAGTGCAATCGTGATTTTGGCAGAGTCTGGACGTCGCAGGATCAAAAAGTCCCTTCTCTGTAGGCTCTAGGGTGCTATATATAGGCGCTCCATGCAAATATCTGGCTCAAACTTCGGGAAACCTCTTCTGGCACGTGAGCGGGCCTACACGATCGATCCCATGCAATTTCGACTCGATCCGTGATCGATACGAACGTATTTCGTATCGATCAAGATTTTGTCCAATGGAGTCGAAATTTGGCATGATCATTCTTTAGCTTGTGCGTAGGCTCCTGTGAAAATTTCATAGCATTTGGACCTGTGGTTTGTGAGATATGATCGATGCAAATTCAAGTTTTCGGTGGGCTGTCCTGTTCGAATCGATACATTCGTATCGTTCTGTTCGACTCGATCTCGAGCACGTATGCGTATGGTGATGTGGCGCAAGATTCTTGGATCGCTCCACCTTTTGTGCCGAACGATCGAGTGTTCCTTGTGCATAGGACTTGTTCATATCGATCGGTAGTAACATGTTCGCATGGATCGCTACAGCGTAATTCGTATCGATCACTTATAAGAGCATGATACATTGTTCGCATCGATCGGTCGTGGCTCTGTTCGTACCAATAATTCAAAGGCGCTTTGTATTGATCGCCTCGCACGTCATGCTTCGCATCGATCGTTCTAATAGGCCAACCGATACGAAACACGATAAGATGGGGATCGATACGAAACGTTGCCTGTTGGTAGAATTCGATGGATACGAACCGGAGCGCATTTGCTCGATACGAAGCAGCGTAATTTGATGGATACGAATAAGGCGTCGCTGGACCGATACGAACAAGATGGATTCGAACAGATTGACTCGATCATGGATCAGTGATCGATACGAACAGCGTGCTTTCCTTAACTTGCATCGATCATATCTCGATCATACGAACTCCGATTGACTTGAAATTTGAAACGTTGGCTTTTATGGCTTTGCTTGTCTTCCCTTGTCAATTGTAGCTCAATTTGGACTCGGAAAAAATCCATCGATATCCATAGTGAACCTGTGATGTATAATCGATACTTGGGATGGTTAATCATTGATTTTCAGTTAATTTCTTGATATCTCGGCCTTGCTAAAAGGTGGGATAACAATATATCAATTTAAGATAATTAAATCCTTTTATATTCAAGTTAACAAAAGTTTGGAAAACAATTCACAAAATATTTTTATGTCCAAAATTCACAGAAAATTTCGGGAGAGTCTCCTTTGTATGGAGAAGTCTGGGAGAAATAATAATATAAATAATAACAATATATACCACATATTTCAAAATAATATATCCCAAACCATGGGAAACAATATAGTATCTGTAACGACCCCTAAATTTTAATGGTTTTATTAATGTAATTAATTGAATTTTTGTGAAATTTTAAATAATAAAATTTTGAATTAAAAATTTGATATTTGGAATACGTCTGTATAAAATAGCAAATGGTAAATTTTCATAAGATAATATGGAAGTTTATTTTATTGTGTAATTTTATTTAAATTCAAATCAGTTAAAATTTGATGATAATAAAATATTTTCCAAACCTGAATATTTTTATATAATAAATTTGTAAATCATCTTCTGAGTGAGACGTCATATTTCAGTTCGTCAAATTTGGATTACTATTGCTAGGTTTATCTTATTTTTGGCAAATTTGCAGCATTTTGGTACCGATTATCGACTTTTGATAGGATGATCGTACCACTGATATTTGTATACCGTTTTGATCGTCTCGTCATGCTGATCTCAGCAGTATATTCATATGTGTTTCGGTGTCCGGTATGCAGTGAAACCGTGATACGATTTGTCGTATCGGTAACCAAATTTTTTATTCTTTGGTTTTCTGTGACCCTTTCATTTCCACCGTAAAATCAATTGTCACTACTTTTCAAATTCTCAGAATTATTATTGCTGACCCTCACTATTCTCTATTGCCCAGTACTATTCTCGGTTCATTTTTTCAATGTCTCTGATCGTTCATATCTCTGTGAAGAAAAGAAAATAAATATATGAATAGTATATTACTAAAGCCTGTGCATTCTTATATATAACCGACTATTCACCTTTTTGAAACTCATCATCTTCTTGTTATTTGCATACTCAGTTCAAGCATCTCCTCTCCTTCTTCTTGTGTATAATTTTGTTCTCCTGTACTTCGCATAAAAAAATGAAATTCTGCTTTAGTATATATTGCTTTCACCTAGCTTCCAACCTCCACTGCCTTTTCTCTGATACCCGCCTCCACCATACATGTTCGGCCTCCTTCCTCCATCGCAGACTCACATGGCAGCTTGGCCTCGCCTTACACCATCAGGCAGCCCACCGCATCGCCGCACACCCAATAGCCGGCAAACCCCAAGACCACCACACCTTCCCTTTGTCACCTTCTCCTCCAGCACAAAAGCCGCCTGCATCACCACGTCAGCCGACCCTGCACTCGCCTCCTCTCTATAGCCAAGCAGCTCCGGCATGCAGCCCCGCAACCTGCTTTCTCCATTTCTTGACATGCTCCGACCCAAACCTATCCTCCACAACCCGACCACTTCCCCTTCGCTCGGCCTTGACTTCCTCACCATCTTCAGTCGTGCTCTGCCTTGTTTTCTGGTAGAAAAACTTCTCTGCTTTTCAAATTCTATCATAGATGTTAATTTATGATAGTTATATAATCTGTTTATATATCAGTTGCTAAGTTATATAATATGTTAAGTTTGTTCCAGTTCGATGAGCATACTTAAATTTTAATATATATATATATATATATATATATATGTTAGTTATATAACAGTATAAAAGTTTGATTTTTCTTTGTGTTTAATAGATGAGGATTTGAAATGTTAGTTATACATATATAATAATATAAGTATGCATAATTTTATTTGTTAGCTGTAGCATATTATAAAGTTTATACTGTATATATTATAAAGTATAGGTCAGTATATGAAAGTTGTATAAATCATTTAATTTGCTGTATATATATATAAGTTCATAGCAGTTTATGAAATCTGTTTTGAGTCCATATATATATTAACAAAGTAAGTTTATACTAATCTTATTTTAAACATTGATTTTAAAGAAACACTATATTTGTAAGTTGTATACGGTAGATTTATATATGTAAGCTTTTGGTATTCATTTGTTGTGTAGTCTGCATATATAATAACATGCAATTTGTACATATAGTTGTTTGTTTGTATATATATTTCTTATATAAGGTATGCATACATATACCGTAAATACATATATTTTGATTTAATTGTTTGTATATATATTTGTTTTGCTGACTTCTTCATGAATATGTGTAAGTTATATATATATATATGTTTCCAGAGATTTGAAGCGGGGCTGGCATGTATTTTATATATGATATAGTAATCTGACTTTTTAAGTAATAACATTATATGTTATGTGTTCAATTTTATATAAATATTGCTTTACAAATATTGTTAAGTATTGTTTGAAAATATAAAATATTTTGACTTTAAGTTATATGGGCTTTAACTTGAATATTGACTTTTAAATATATGGGTTCACGGATAATGATTTTAATTATATATATATATATCTATATGTATATGTATATATATTATTTTATCATTTGTTGTAAATATTGATTTAACAAAATAATAATAATATATTTTCTGTATGTATCAAGCTGATCTGATTTATTCTCATCACTTCCTATTTATCAGTTTGTCCGTCGAACTCGTGCCAATCTAGCTTTGCTTTGGAATTCGTGCCTGGATTTGTGACTCATTCCATTGTCAAATCATCTTTAGCCTTGATAGGTGAGCAATCACTCACGATTAACGTTCTTATATTTATTAAATTTGATTTCAATTGAAACGACAATTGAAATATGCTGCTGTCAGTTATTTACATTGTTATATATATGTTGTTATCTGTATTTGTTCTCCTGTGACATCTGACACCATTATCTGTTATTTTATCACTGATGATATATGCCTGTTACTGATTGTTATATTATTATCATAATTGTTATCACTCTGCAAGTTCCCTGTTAGTATAGAATTCCCTATGGGTTGAAATGATACATACCCGAACGATCTTGTAGAATAGGAGAAAATCGTTATGGGTTGAAATGATAAACCCAAGCGATTTTCATTGAATTGAATTTGGGATTGCAGGTTGAAAAGATATATACCCGTAGATATTTAAATTGCGGATTGAAATGATAAATATCCGTATCACTTGACCATAGGATAGAAAATTATATACAGACACCGTTGGTATATATATATATTTTGAAATGATTTCCAAGGTTTTGAAAGGAATATATGTGATTTTAATAAATATTGGTTTTAAGATATTATATATAAACGTTACTTTATAAAGGTTTAAGTTTTAGATTTTTAAAATTATATGTTTTGAAAATTTTAAATTTATAAGTTAGTTTTGAAATTATAAATTTTAAGAATTTACTTATAATTTTACTATTTTAAATATGTATAAATTAGTTTTAATATAAAATAGATTTTTATAATAATTTTTAATAAATTAAGGTTGGAAAAAGAATTAGAAATTGGTTTGAAATTGTATTTATTTAAGAATTATACCTAAATAAGTTTGATTTGAAATTTATTAAATTTGAGATTTTAAAGATATGATTTTTATAACTTGATTCTGATTAAAAGTGATTTAAATGAATATTCTCAAATTTACTTAAATTGAAATGGTATATTTAGTTTTATTTAAAATTGTAATTTTAAGTTTTATTTAAATATTATTAGAATGGTTAAATAAATATTTCAAAACTAAAAAATAGTAAAGTGAATTTGATATATATATATATGTGAAATTGCCAAATTTAGTTTTGTAAATGTTTGAATATTAAAAGCTTTGAAATCTATTGAAGATGAAATGGTTTAATTTATAGTTTATATCTATATTTGAAAACGATATAAAATGGTTTATTGAGATTTGAATTGAAATGGAAGAAATGAGATTTGATTTAAATGGGATTCTGGAATTCGAATTAATTTGAATCGATTTGTGGAATTTGAGGAAACTATTTTTATTATATAAAGTATTTTAAAATATATTTAAACTATTTTTAATATTTTACTTTATAAATTATTTTAATATATATACAATTTTTAATATAAACTATTTTTAATATAAAACTATTTTTAATATACTAATTACTTTAATATAAACTATTTTTAATATAAAACTATTTTTAATATACTAATTACTTTAATATAAACTATTTTAACTTATGAATATTTTTAACATATAAACTATTTTATTATATACTATTATTAATATCTAAACTGTTTAAGAGGGAAGTGTTATGGATTTCAAAGTATTGTGATTTCAAAAGTTATATATTCAAAGTATTATGATTTCCAAAGTGTTATAATTTCTAAGTTTTATAATTTCGAAAGTGTTATCACTTTGAAAGGGCTGTGATTTGGAAATGGATATATTTTGAAGTGAAAATGATATCGTATTGATATGATTTTGAAATGGAAATGATATTTTGGTTTTGAAGTATAAACTATTTTGAAATGACCGCGGTGTTATAATAACGTTTGGTTGTTAAAGAGACCGGGATCGGAAGTTGTCATACTCTCTGCCAACTCAGAAAACCACTTTAACAACTGTGTACGCGGTGGAGATTCCAGAATGAAGTAGGATGGTGGCGACGATCCTATATGAGGTATATACGTGGACCTGACTCCCGTGAGTTAGCATAAGGTGGATAAAACAGGAGCAATTGATGGGCCAAGTGAGGTAGCTCCTCCGATCGGACACATTCCTTCGATTGCCATTCTATTACTTTGTGATTGATTTGGTGTGCACCTTGATTTGGGAGTGTGGCTCGAGGTGGGCGTTAGTTGCTGCTATGCATTACCACCAGCCCGGAAGTGTAATTGGTATATCTACCCTGGCATTGGCTAGTTGTGTCGTGTCACCTACCTTATCGAGACCTCTATGAGTTTGTTTTGTACCATACCTATGGAGTGCCCTCTGATAAGCCCAGTTTACGGGAAGTTACGGTACTGTATAGACTATGGGAATATATAAAATGTGTTAAGGGGGATATGGGTAACGCCTTAACGCTATTTTATTAGTTTACTTTACTTTAGACATTATTATAATAGCGTATATTACTACATAGTAGATAGTTCCACGGATCCTTAGAGGATGGTTATCCTAAACATCCTTTAAATTATTTGTATTTTAGTTGATATTTCACTTGAGTTGGATTTATTGATATGAGAATGTTAATCCTGACTCGAGTGTTTTGTGTTTTGCTTTAAGCTCGGGTCAGACTGAGTGCCACAGCATTAGAGACTCATCTTTGGAGTTGGAGCTTTGTTTGGAGATCCATCTATATCTATTCAGCTTCCAGTTATTCAGTTGACTCCAGTGATATATTCAGATTTTGTTATTTGACTATTGTATTGAGACTTCTATATATTCTAGACTTCTATTGTATCTTATTTTACTCTGTTATATATATAGTAGCTTTATGAACTACTATCCATTTGTTTCCACTGCTTATTTTATATTACTCTGTGTCTGTGATTCTGTGATTTATTTATTTACTGTATATGCTTAGTTTTGCCAAATATAAATTAAAAATCTGATATTTTGAGCAATTTAAGTCCGACATGTGTGGATGCGAATGGTTGAAAATATCAGGTCGTTACAGTATCACTAGAAAACCGTAATCCGAGAACGTGCCTATTTGTCCGGCAAACAACGCTTATTTATGAAATCAAAAGCGGTAGCAATTGCTTCCATAAACCTGCATTTCACTTATATAATCCAAAAGAGTTAGAATTATGCAAAGAGAAATATTTACGTTGTTTCAATCAATAACAACAAATCAACACAACATAACAACAATTACTTACAAACAAATCATACAATCATCACATGCAGTCAAAGTAATCAATTATACATCCATAGCAACCAACAAATTGTTTGTTCGGGTTTAGAAACATTTAATCATATAAAATGATAAATAAACTACTAAGTATACCATACACTCAACAGTCTTAGATAAATTTACCAGATTATTTATACATCTTAAACAATTTGAAGAATCACCTCCCTAACATCCCATAATCAAACAACAAAGAATTTAACACATAATTTAAGTTTACTCTTATTAATTTCCATTCACATCATTTACTGTTCATTTTTTTCTTCATTCATACAATGCTTATTTTTATTAATTTACATTCATTACTTACAAAATTCATTTCCCATTTATTTATACGATGCCATTTACTCTTTTCATTACTTTACATTCATTGCTTACATAAGTTATTTCCATTTCAATTATTGGATTATCCATTATTAGGTAAGTTTCTTTACAATTTAATTCACCATTAATAGATATTCCCCTTTCACATTCATTTCTGTTATATATAGTATTCACTTTTCTATTACATTTAATTAGTAGCACTTCAAACTATTAACTTAAGTTTATAACATTTTATAACATCAAAATCCTTATTTATTGAAATAATTCTATTGAACACTTTCATTACCTTAAGTTTACTTGTATAATATTCTATCACATATTTCTATTTAACATTACAACTTTTACATTTTGGTAAGTTATATATATATATATGTGTGTGTGTGTGTGTGTGTGCGCGTGCGTGTCTTTTAGAGTGTAATGGAATGTTACACAAGTTCATCTTATTCATTTAGTAAATAACACGTTCAATAGTTATCATTTCTCATTTTCCATATCCCTTTGATTTACGTTTACAAAATTTCAATTTCTTATATTTTCATTAATCACTTAGCATCTAGTTTCTAATTACATATATTAAAAGTTTCCAATTATTTAAATAGTAAAGATTTCATTTCATTATAATAATTGAAAGCTACTAATTATCAGAAAGTTTAAGAATTAAACTCTGGGTTACATTTCCAATCATTTAAAATAATATATATACTCATAACTTATATATATCTAATCATATTTAGGAATTAAAATTTAAGATTCGTTATCAAAACAAATGTGTAGTAAACTACTACAGCGGTCTTCCCACTTTGAAACTCGAAAATGAACGTCGATGATGCGTGCACTCATCATCGAAATTATTTTCCAACGACAGAGAAGGGAGTACAGAACTTATTTCCTTTAAAAATTATTTTAAAACATTCCTTTCAAATTATATTGAAATATTATATCGGAAAATACTTCCAAATAATACTAATATTATATTCCAAAATCTTTTGAAAGAAATTTTCAAAAATCCCGAAACTTAAGTTCTCAAATTCCAATTTATATTCATTTTATATACAATCCCATTTTGCAACCAATATTTATAAATTTTATTTCCTATCAAACAACATATAACATCCAACTATATCATTTATAAAGTTATCCATTTATATATAAAATATAATACTAGGCAGAATTATTTATTTACCCATATTTTAAAACAATATTGTGTCGGTCTGTCTTATTAAGTGTTTAGAAATCCCTAACGGTGCCACAGCATCCCATGTACCGACCAGAATTTATAAAATAAAACAGAACAAATTAACACAATACAAAAAACCTTTTACAACACTAACAAATACGCTCTCTCATATATACACTCAGCGACTCATTCTAGGGTATTACTATCCTATTTTATGTGAGTTAGACCCCATAAAGATAAGGTTACCGCTAAACCAAAGCTCTGATACCACTTGTAACGACCTGCCTTTTTGGACGGTTTAAATCGATGATAAACCACACACGTTAGACTCAAACCATTCAAAAGGGCAGATTGTTATGGGGTAAATAAGAAAAAGCAGAGAAAGAAAGAAACAAAACACAAAATCTCACAGCGGAATGACAAAATATAATAATCAAATAAACAGTCATGAAGCTGTTTTTTCCAAATAACCTTTGGTTACAATTTTACAATACAGAATCAGAGTTACATACATCAGAAATAAACAACAATGCAGCAGAATAACATAATGCAGTGGTATGAATATAATAAATAGTAATGGTACCAAATCTTTGTCTTCATCCTCCAAAAGCAGTATTCGATACACTGTAAAGCTCAGACTGACCCGAGCGAATTGAAAAGACAAAACACTCGAGTTAGAACTAAAAGATCTTATGTAAGTTAAATCAACGGTAAATAGATATGAGTGTAACAACGTCAGAGATGTTTACGGGTTTTGACATCTCCTATCCAGCGTCTAACGTGAGTGCAATAACTTAAGAGATGTTTGGGATTTCCATCTCCTAAGGATCCGTTAAACTATCTATATACATAGTACAATACACTATTATAATAGTGTCTACAGTAAGTAAAGTATTAAAATAGCTATAAGGCATTACCCATATCCCCCTTAACACATTTTTATATATTCCCATAGTCTATATAGTACCATAATTCCTCCATAAACTAGAGGGCTGTCAGAGGGCAGTCCATAGGTGTGGTACAAACCAAACTCGTAGAAGGCGCGATAGGTCATGTGAACATGGCACTCGAGGCAATGCCAGGGTAGGACTCTACCGTTTTGCAGAACCAGGCTGGTGGTAACGCATAGCAGCTACTACCGCCCACCTCGGAACACACTCCCATAATCAAAATCGAGGGTGGCCACCAAATCAATCACAAAGTCATAATATGGTATCGAAAAAGCATGTCCGATCGGAGGAATGACCTCACTTGGCCCAGGTATAGCTCATGTTTTAGTCACATCTAAGCTGACTCATGGAAGTCAGGGTCACGTAAATACCTCATACAGAATCGTTCGCCAAACCATCCTACTTCATTTCTGGAATCTCCACCACGTACACAGTTGTTAAAGTGGTTTTCGGTATGGAAGTGAGTATGACAATATCCGATCCCGGTCTCTTTAACAACCAAATGCTTATTTCACACCGGAAGGTTCTTTTACATTTCCAAAACTAATTTATAATTTATAACAAAATATCATATTCTCAAAACCATATCATTTTCGAAATCATATTTACTTTCAAAATTATATCACATTTGAAATCATATCACTTTCGAATTCATATTTCCAAAAATAGATTAAATCCTCATTTAAAATCATCATATTCCTCAAATATGTCATTTAAATCCCTACTAATGTTATAATATCATTTAATCGTATTCTACTTAAAAATCAAGGATTTAAATATAAAACTTCAACTTTACAAAACCTGAAATTCAGAAAATAGTTTAGATAGTTTAAAATAGTTTAAAAAAAATAGTTTAAGATAGTTTAAAATAGATTAAAACAGATTAATATAGTTTAAAATAGATTAAAATGGATTAATATAGTTTAAATAGATTAGAATAGATTGATATAATTTAAAATAGATTAAAATAGATTAAAATAGTTTAATATAGTTAAAAATAGATTAAAATAGATTAAAAAATTAAAATAGATTAAAATAGTTTAATATAATTTCAAATAGATTAAATCGATTTAAAATAGATTAAAATGGGTTAAAATACTTTAAATTAAAATAGATTAAAATACTTTAGAATTTCGATTTAAACCAATTTCCAATTCCAACCTTCAAACTTGGATTTTCAAAGTAATTCAATTTATATAAATCAATTTCCTTCAAAATATCATTTAATCCAATTCAAGATTTAAGGGTTTTAAAATCGTTTAATTTAACTAATCCGGTGTCCGTATATAATTTTCTACCCTATGGTCAAGTGATACGGATATTTATCATTTCAATCCGCAAAAATTTAAATTTACGGGTATATATTATTTCAACATGCAATCCCAAATTCCAAATCAATGAAAATCGCATGGGTTTATCATTTCAACCCATAGGGATTTTCTAACAATAACTAAGGGAACTTGCATTGTTATAACAATATAAATATACTATCAAATCATCCAATATCAACAATTAAACATACATCACAATCATCACCCAAATCAACCAATAAACATCAATAGATAACTGATTATCATTAACAATTAAATTGACAATTAAATTCAATATTAAATTAAACGATGATTAAATGCAATAAAAGTTAAATTTAACTAGAATGATAATTTAAATATACCAAACGTCAACCAATCAATTCCAAATCACATCATAAATTCAATTTAACTAACATAAGATAATTTAGTAGTTGTTAGTGGGTTAAAACACTCACTTTATGGATTTCCGTTTTCTAGTCGAATTTGGATCCGCTACTACTTCCTCCTTTTGATTTGTTTCCTTGCTATCTTAATCTTCTATTTTTTTATAGAAAGTTTTGGAAGAGACGGTGAAGTTTGTATAGATCTGGATTTGAAGAAAAGGATTTGGAAAAAGAAGAATGTTTGGAAAAGAAGAAGAAAATTTAAAGAAGATGAAGAATTGAAAAAGCAAAGGAAGCTTTGAAAAAGAAGAAGAATATTTGAAGAATAAGAATAAGAAAAGGGAAGCTTTGAAAGAATAGAAAAAAGAAGAAGGAGATTTGAGGAAGAAGAAAAAATGAAGGAGGAGGAAAATGAAGAGAGAGAGAGAGAAAATGAGATGGAAGTTTGTTTGGAGGAATGAAGATACAGAGGATGAGATTTGAAAAATGAAATAAGGCTACAGGGATGAAGATGGAAACAAATGAAAAGCTAATAAAGTATATGTAAACAAACTAGTAATTGAAATAAAGTAAGAATATGAACAACCTTAAAATGTTAGTATTGAAAGAGGTAAAGTAAATGAATAAATATATGAATGAAGATAAAAATAAATCTTCCGTTCTTTAATATGAAGCTTCAGAAGAAAGAGTTGCTAATGAAAGGAAACTACAAGAACTAATAACGCATGAACAAAATAAAATTCAGAAACGGAGAATAGTAAATGCTAATTAATGGCATGAAAATTAATTTGGATGTTCACATTAAAAATGGAAAAAGAAAAAGGAAAAAACTTCAGGTAAAGCACTTGAAAGGAGCAAACGAACAAATAAGAAAAAAATGAAAAGAATGAGGCAATTATTAATTAATAAGAAATAAATGAGTAGCCTAATAATTAAATGGATGCTCAAATGAAACCTACACGGAGAACTTGAAAATGAAAAGAAAGAGAATGTGGATGTGATAATAAATGGAAAGCAAATGAAGGGACCACTTACATACTATAAACAAACCTTTGGGATCCAAATTTCAAATCTTACTCCTATTAATTCACTTCAACAAATCCAAATATATACATATTTATCATTTAATTCTTTATTAAAACATTCGTTTTACGTTAATATATGTGCACACTCCATTAGTGCAATCAATCAATTAACGATCAATCAATCAATTAATCTACCAATCAATCTATTCATTTATTTATGTTACTCAAACCAATTTTATGAATTAATGAATATATATCTATCTATGCATTATAAAATGATTTACTTTACTTTTTTAATTACTGTAACGGTCACATTAATGCAACAAATTTACAAGTTTTAACCACATATGAATGGAAAAATAAATATGCATGAACATGTGTAATTAATGTACAATTGTTAACTAAAGGTAATTCTAATTGATTCCACAACATTTACACAACCATGAACCCTTTGATATATTTAAAAATTTGGATATTAGTGTGTGTGTGTATTATCCTAAAATTCAATTTTTTTTTCCAAAATCATACTTATTCAAAATGAAAGTTTTATTTTTATACATCTCAAAACATGCAATTATTTTAATTAAAATGTTCATTCTATATTGACACAAAATGCAAGTTTCTATATTAACTCATTCATTACAATTTCACTTATGTTTCCTTTTAATCGAAACATTTCAATTAATATAATTCCAATTCATTTCTTTACTTATTTCAACAAATTCTAATTATAAACACTATTTTTGTTTCATTTATACCAATTCAAACATGATTTTATAAAATTTCATATACAACAAAATTTGTGCACTATTTACAAAGTAAATGTTTTTATCTTATTGAAAATCAACTTCTCCAAGATGCATTTCAAATAACAAATTATGTTATTCATTCATTAAAACATTCACTTCATCCTTTATTCAAATTGAACATTTGTTATTCCGGTTAGAAGCAAACATACAATTTATTCTTTTTAAGTCAAAGCTTAAATTTCATTAAAATATTTATCTTAATTTAATTTAAAATGTAAGTTCTTATGTTGAACTTATTAATTACAATGCACTTGTCTTTTCTTTTCAATTAAAGGATTTCAACAACTATTATTGCAGTTTATATTCAATATTAGATTTCAAACGAATTCTCATTATACCATAACTATTTACTGTTCATTTCATTTTCCAACATTTATTTCTTAAATTATTCCATTCTTATATTAACAATTATTATTACAATCAATCATTACCCTATGGGCATAGTTAGCATTGGTTTATATCTTATTACATTAATATTCTCCAATTTCATCTTAATTTACATTAACGTAATATTTAATTACATTTAGTCGCAATTTATTCCAAATTAAATTCAACAGATTGATTAAATATGTAACATATAACAATTGTCACCTTTTCTTACTTTAATCACACTTATAAGTTTATTATCTTCAAATAAATGTTATAACTACTTACACCACCCTGATTTTTCCCAATTACAGTTTATTACATATTATTTCATCAATTAATATAACATTTAAATTTATTTCCTTATTTTAAATTTATAACCAATTATAACTTACAATTATTACAATTACTGAGATTACATTCAGATAGTCATCTATTACATTAATTTACATTATTAAACTTCATTCTAGGTAATTTTCTCATTCCTACATCATAAATTTTATTTTATTCCAACATTAAATTTCAAAATCTTATTTAATTCAAAATTTTAATTATCGGAAAAATGCGGGTCGTTACATGTGATGCTCGTGAGTGTACATCACAACAATACTAGGTATATAATCGAAAATCGTAAGGCGCGTTTGCTAATTGTGTAGGATTTCCATGGAGGTGCCCTAAGTACTTCAAGGAATGGTCCTCCTGCACAAGGATTAGAGATATCCTTCCGAAGCAGCATATATCCCTAGTGATGTACCATAAGAAAAACATAGCTAGTTTCACTAAGACCGAGTGCATCGCCCCATGCATGCATAACAACTATAAGTGACATCTAGGAGCAGCCGACTACACCCTATGGGTTTGCCAACCCTACTGGTCATGCCTCCTATCTCTGGTTTTAGTCATTCCAGCTGATGAGGCTACATCCGGCATTCCAGCTTACGCACAGCCACCAAATAGACCATGGAATCCCATATGGATTCCAATACCCCCAACGGGTCTTGGAATCACACCTGGATTCCCATACCCCAACGGGTCTCGGAATCACACATGGATCCCAACATCTCGAAATATCACGAATCTCCTCCATAGAACCGTATATGGTTTTCGGAGTGGTCATGGGTTCGAGTCATCTCTTACGAGTACACTCTTCCATTTTCCAAGTGCTCCACAAAACCAACCGCCGATTTCTGAAATGCTCAATACCGGTTCTTTAGGAAATAATCAGACAATACACAAGAGCGGGGATCACCCCCTAACAGTTTAAGTGGACAGATCTCCTTATCATTTGTCCTAGAATAACGAAATGAGTTTATACATACAGTATAGCACCACCGATGGTAACTGTACCATATAATCCCATTGTTTCCCCTAGATATTTCCAGAGTTAAAATCCTTCGGTGTTAAGTAGGAAATAATTCTGTACCACCAAAATTAAGAAGGATTACATATTTTGGCCAAGATTTGATAGTCGGTTATTTAACTATCAAATAAAAAAACAATCAAAACAAAGATTACATTTCCCATGGAAATCACTAAGCCACTTAAATTAATCTTTCATTAATTTAAAATCACATTTCAAAATCTTTGGAAATCACTTCCATATACTTATATCAACATGATAAGTATATTCACAAACCACTATATTTTCGATACTTAGAAAATATAACCATATACTTATCTCGATGGTATAAGTATATTGACCAAACACTTCGAAAGATTTTCTATTTTGAAATCATATTTAAATGATCAAACCCAAATGTCATCTAGAATGGAGAAACCCAAAACACAAATCCCTTTATAAAACATTCTTAATAAATTCCAAACCCCATTTATAAAATGTCCCCTTCTCAGATTCTTTAAAACTCATTTATAGATTCTTTTATAATTATCCAAATCCATTTATAAAACTATTCCCATATTTAATCCAACTCATTAATAGACTCTTTAAGTCAATAACGTCCTCTTGATAAACCATAAGTTATTTAAAATAGCTTTGAATAACAAAATTACTATTTAAACATCCTTCTATTTAATTTTAATCAAATCTTATTTAAAATAATACTTTAGAATCTATTTAATAATATATTAAATTAATTTCAAACACTATTATTGTATTAATAAGTTAACTTTAAAACAATATTAATATAATAATTAACTAATTTTAAACGTTATTAAAATAATAATTAATCAACTTTGAACTAATATTAATATGATTATTAATTATCCTATAAATATAATTAAATAACTTAAATTAATATCATTAACTAAATTTAATTAAAAATTTAAGGTATTGTTAAATCATTTTAAATAAGTAATTAAATTAATATTTAAAACATTTTTAAAACAATAACAAAATAACTTTAAAATAATAATTAAACATTCATCAAGGAATAACCTTTAAGAATCATATTTATAAAATAATTAACTCTAAACATTATAAAACAATTATAAATTATTTTTAAAATATTATTATTATTAAGTTATTACCTTTATAAATCTTATTACTAAATAATTATTATTTTTTTTACCTTATAATAAAAATAATATTTTTTTACATACAATAATTAGCTTTTCAAATTTTGAAGAAGGCTTAACGATCACCATGGTACTTAAATAAGCTACCATATTATTCAATCTATCTTTTCAAGTTAATAACTGATATTCATATAATTAACAACTAAATAAATAATTTAACATTAACCGTCATCGGTTAACATACTACTTATCCAGAGTGGCATATCAATTTACGATATATAACCAAATGTCCAAATCTATAGAATAGCAGTACGGGGATTTATTCTGCTAATTAATTGCCAAATTAATTTAATTAGCAGAACTATGTTTTATTCCGCTAAATAAATGTCCAATTATCATACTCGATATATGTAACGACTGTAACATCCCGTATTTTTAAGCCATTGAATTTGAACATTTAATTCATTTTAAATGTTAATGTGGATTCTTAATTGATTTTAAAATGAATAGATTCAGATTCAATCAATGAAATAAGCTGTAATTTTTAATTATAGTAATTTCGGGTTGAATTTGAATAACGGGAAGATACTATTTAAATATTCAAAATTGAGATAAAAGGTAAATCTGAGTGTAAATAGTGATAAAAATAGTTTTAAAAATTTATTTGGAGTTATTGGAGTGTAAATAGTGTGGGGGTAATTTTAGATGAATTTAAAAGTCGACAAATTATTATTTGGAATTTTATATTAATTTAAAAATGAATTTAATATTATTAAAATGCAAATTAATCAGATTTGAGTCTGGGATGAGCCAGAATGATTTTTAATGTGATTATAAATTTTATATGATTTATTGTTAAGTTAATAAAATTTTAAAGGTGAAATTTGAAGCGTTTTCGACGATGTTCAGAAATCGCCTGATTTAATAGACGAGTTAAAATAGCCTTCCGGGGCACGGTCTCGGAATTCGACGAAACCAGTTTCATTGGATCCGTAATAATTAGTTATTATCGGATTTTAATTTTCGTGGCAATCGGAGTTATCGTTTGACCGTGGCAGCTCGAAACGCATCGAAATCGATTTAACCGATTTAATTTTAAATTGACCGTTTAATTTTGTATCTCACGCATACGATCAAATTAGCTCACGAAACCTGTTCCATTGTGTCCGTAATGCGGAAAAACCCTAGAATCGCCTGTCGGAACGTGAGAATCGGAGTTCGTTTGCATAACGGATAAGTCGAGATATTATATTAATTAAATAATATAAAAGTAATTATATATATTTAAAATTTATCTCAAACCCTAGCAATAACGTGAGCCGCCACTAGTATTCTTCAATGGCCGATATCTCCTAGTCTTCTTCCTCAAATTCAATGAAATCCAAGCAACGGTTGAAGAAATTTTTAACTGGAAGATCGTAGTACTCGACGAGTACTACACATCCAACGGGTGATTCAGAGTATCGTCGTCGATTGGAGATGATTTGAGGTCGTTTAGGGCATGCGTTCGTGCTCGAATTTCAAGCCCAGGGGGAGGCCGAGTGTTACCGCGATGGAGGCGATGGTGGAGGGCTCGAAGGCGAACCGGGTGATGGTGGCTGATCTTGTTCTCGTCGATCGTGGGTGCGGCAGCGTTTAACCCTAGTGCGTGCGTATTGGGTTCGTTCGAACCTGGGGATGTCGCGTGCGTGTAGAAAGGAAGCGGGAAGATGAAGACGCGGCCTCGTTTTTGCTGGGTGATCTACGGTTGTGATGGTATAAAATTAAATAAAAGAAATTTGTAATAAATTGTTATTCAAACTTTAAAAAATTAATATCTTTTCCGTACATTATCAGATTTCGACAAATCTGATAGCGCCGGAATCGCAGAGAGAAGCACTACGTGATGGCGCAGATCTGGAGTCATTCTGGGCAAGTAGAAATTTGGGTTAAATCGGACGTCGTCCGGTTTAATTCAAAATTTCGAACGCTCGCCGAAACTCAAAGTGAGTTTTTCTCACTCACATCTGGATGCTAGACATTATAAATAATTGATATTTAAATATCTGAATGATTGGTTGATTATAACTGCTGTTATCTGGCTGGATTGATATTTATATTGTGATGTGCTAACATTTGTGATGCAGGAAGAAACAGGTTGGAGGGATCCAACTGGATTCCTCAAAATGTAGCAATTATTTATAGTTGATAGTCATACCTGTTTATATGATGTGATTGATAAATCTGGAAATTTAATTGTTCTGTGAATTTGTGGTATAAATTGTAATCACGGAATTTAATTATCAATGGATAAAATTTGGTTTTTGCGACATAAATGAATTGTTAAAAATAAGAATTTCAAAGAATAAAATTTGAAATCTGATTTGGATGGAAAAATGTAGATTGATAAAATTTTGGATTTAAACTACAGTGGAAATTATCAATCGATAAATTGAAGTTAAAATTTCAGGAAATAAATTCCATGGAAATTATAAATTGTTTAAAATAACGATGTTTATTTTAATAATGACTAATGTTATCCGGAAATTAAAAATATGTTAAAATGGAGTTTCCGACTATTAATTAACAAGTTCAAGAAAAATAGAATGTGTTGAAAATGCCGTATTTCATTGGAATTTAATTAAGTGAATTGGAAATTTGGCTTCCATTGAAAATTCACCAAATGTTTATTTAAAAATGTTTAAACTATATTTAAAAATGAATTTCCGGAAATGAAAAATTGTGATTTAACTTCGGAGGAAGTTATAGTTAAGTATGGAATTGGAAATTTATGTTGAAATCATAAATTGACTTGAAATAAATCAGTGGATTTATATGAAAGAGTACTTTGAAATGTTTGAAACGCGAAAGTGTTTCCCTGGGAAAACCAAGTAAATGTTTATAAAAAGATTTTATTTAACTAAAGGTTAAGTTTTAATTCGTCTTAAAAGTATTTTTAAGAAATCATTATTTTTAAAGAAATAAATTAATAATTTTAATACCGTAAATAATTTGGGAGTATATTATTAATTATTTTTACAAATGGATTTATTTAAAAGTTGGTTTTAGCTTAAGTTGTTAAAATTAGCATTTTTCTTCTTATAACGCTATTTTGAATTTAGTTAAACTAAAACCCTTATTTTTAAAATCAAAGTTTATGTGTAATAATTAGTTTTCTTCACATATTTTAAATTTATATTTTGAGTAAATAAATAGAAGTAATTTTCATATTTTAAAGTATATTTCAGTATAAAGTATTTTTAACTGTTTAAATGCAAATTGTTTTATACTTGGTTATTCCCGATGGGAATAAAGGGTAAAAGATTTACCTTGTAAAGGAAGAGTTTTGGAAAATTGTTTTCAAACGAGTTTTGAAAATGTGAAAATATATCTTTGAAAGATATTAGAAGAAAATAAATAATATGGAGATTATTTATTGTGTGATGGATGTGTATGGATGTTTGTGAACATTAATTGATAGTTAAATCACCAACTATCAATATTGGCCAAATGCGCTGATCGTTTCGAAGAGACCGGGATCGGGTTTGCTACATTACAGCGTGATAGGGGGTTCTCGCTTTGCGTTAGGTGGCGAACGGGAGACTCTTACCCCTACATGTCCCCGGGGGTAGTATAAGGCCTTTTGGGGTTGGTTGCGACTCGAGAGGGTGGCCGTAAAAGCAAACCCGAGGTATCACTGTGAGCCACAGCGGGGCTGGGATGGTTGAAAAGCCTACCGGTCGTGAACCGTTGCTGAAGGTTGAAAAGCCTAGGACGTCACACCATCACCTTCCATACTCCGGCGAAGACTTCCCCAAACCACCATCTACCAATACGCAAATCATGGTTGAACTCGATCAACCGAGGAGACCACATTAGAACAAAAACAGTGACCCAATAAAACTAGGGTTCTACACTGCAAATCACAACCACCATCGCCACAACCCTCTGATCAACTTCGCACTAATTTTTCCACCCTCTCTGATAGCTCCTCCACCTACAAAATCAAACTCGGCACCTCCAAACATTTGTGGCAACAGAGATGCCTCACAATGCACAAAACAGTCAATAGAGAACTGCTCTTTGACTCTAGCTTTAAAAATTGTAATCTTGCTTTTAAAAATCATAATTTTGTATGATATTTTGATTAATAAACCTGAAACTTCAAATCATTGTACTTGAAATTCCACTAATTAATGTTTGTTCATCAGATTATACATTCCAGAGATATATAGAGTTGTCTAAGCTTAAGTAAAGTTTCTGACCAAAGTCTATGATGAAATAAACATAATTGTTTAAGCCTTAAATCTAAATCAAGATTTAATCAAGAGAAAATTTATTTTAAAATCAAACAGAAGTTTGATTTTGAGGAACAGAATGTAACAGATAACAAACATGCACACATAAATATATTCACATATATATATTCCCAGCAAATTCATATTATATATTCATTAATTAACCCTTAATAAGTTTCCTTAATTAATCAAACTTTTAATTTGAATAACGGGAAGATACTATTTAAATATTCAAAATTTGAATAACGGGAAGATACTATTTAAATATTCAAAATTGAGATAAAAGGTAAATCTGAGTGTAAATAGTGATAAAAATAGTTTTAAAAATTTATTTGGAGTTATTGGAGTGTAAATAGTGTGGGGGTAATTTTAGATGAATTTAAAAGTCGACAAATTATTATTTGGAATTTTATATTAATTTAAAAATGAATTTAATATTATTAAAATGCAAATTAATCAGATTTGAGTCTGGGATGAGCCAGAATGATTTTTAATGTGATTATAAATTTTATATGATTTATTGTTAAGTTAATAAAATTTTAAAGGTGAAATTTGAAGCGTTTTCGACGATGTTCAGAAATCGCCTGATTTAATAGACGAGTTAAAATAGCCTTCCGGGGCACGGTCTCGGAATTCGACGAAACTAGTTTCATTGGATCCGTAATAATTAGTTATTATCGGATTTCAATTTTCGTGGCAATCGGAGTTATCGTTTGACCGTGGCAGCTCGAAACGCATCGAAATCGATTTAACCGATTTAATTTTAAATTGACCGTTTAATTTCGTATCTCACGCATACGATCAAATTAGCTCACGAAACCTATTCCATTGTGTCTGGAATGCGGAAAAACCCTAGAATCGCCTGTCGGAACGTGAGAATCGGAGTTCGTTTGCATAACGGATAAGTCGAGATATTATATTAATTAAATAATATAAAAGTAATTATATATATTTAAAATTTATCTCAAACCCTAGCAATAACGTGAGCCGCCACTAGTATTCTTCAATGGCCGATATCTCCTAGTCTTCTTCCTCAAATTCAACGAAATCCAAGCAACGGTTGAAGAAATTTTTAACTGGAAGATCGTAGTACTCGACGAGTACTACACATCCAACGGGTGATTCAGAGTATCGTCGTCGATTGGAGATGATTTGAGGTCGTTTAGGGCATGCGTTCGTGCTCGAATTTCAAGCCCAGGGGGAGGCCGAGTGTTACCGCGATGGAGGCGATGGTGGAGGGCTCGAAGGCGAACCGGGTGATGGTGGCTGATCTTGTTCTCGTCGATCGTGGGTGCGGCAGCGTTTAACCCTAGTGCGTGCGTATTGGGTTCGTTCGAACCTGGGGATGTCGCGTGCGTGTAGAAAGGAAGCGGGAAGATGAAGACGCGGCCTCGTTTTTGCTGGGTGATCTACGGTTGTGATGGTATAAAATTAAATAAAAGAAATTTGTAATAAATTGTTATTCAAACTTTAAAAAATTAATATCTTTTCCGTACATTATCAGATTTCGACAAATCTGATAGCGCCGGAATCGCAGAGAGAAGCACTACGTGATGGCGCAGATCTGGAGTCATTCTGGGCAAGTAGAAATTTGGGTTAAATCGGACGTCGTCCGGTTTAATTCAAAATTTTGAACGCTCGCCGAAACTCAAAGTGAGTTTTTCTCACTCACATCTGGATGCTAGACATTATAAAAAATTGATATTTAAATATCTGAATGATTGGTTGATTATAACTGCTGTTATCTGGATGGATTGATATTTATATTGTGATGTGCTAACATTTGTGATGCAGGAAGAAACAGGTTGGAGGGATCCAACTGGATTCCTCAAAATGTAGCAATTATTTATAGTTGATAGTCATACCTGTTTATATGATGTGATTGATAAATCTGGAAATTTAATTGTTCTGTGAATTTGTGGTATAAATTGTAATCACGGAATTTAATTATCAATGGATAAAATTTGGTTTTTGCGACATAAATGAATTGTTAAAAATAATAATTTCAAAGAATAAAATTTGAAATCTGATTTGGATGGAAAAATGTAGATTGATAAAATTTTGGATTTAAACTACAGTGGAAATTATCAATCGATAAATTGAAGTTAAAATTTCAGGAAATAAATTCCATGGAAATTATAAATTGTTTAAAATAACGATGTTTATTTTAATAATGACTAATGTTATCCAGAAATTAAAAATATGTTAAAATGGAGTTTCCGACTATTAATTAACAAGTTCAAGAAAAATAGAATGTGTTGAAAATGCCGTATTTCATTGGAATTTAATTAAGTGAATTGGAAATTTGGCTTCCATTGAAAATTCACCAAATGTTTATTTAAAAATGTTTAAACTATATTTAAAAATGAATTTCCGGAAATGAAAAATTGTGATTTAACTTCGGAGGAAGTTATAGTTAAGTATGGAATTGGAAATTTATGTTGAAATCATAAATTGACTTGAAATAAATCAGTGGATTTATATGAAAGAGTACTTTGAAATGTTTGAAACGCGAAAGTGTTTCCCTGGGAAAACCAAGTAAATGTTTATAAAAAGATTTTATTTAACTAAAGGTTAAGTTTTAATTCGTCTTAAAAGTATTTTTAAGAAATCATTATTTTTAAAGAAATAAATTAATAATTTTAATACCGTAAATAATTTGGGAGTATATTATTAATTATTTTTACAAATGGATTTATTTAAAAGTTGGTTTTAGCTTAAGTTGTTAAAATTAGCATTTTTCTTCTTATAACGCTATTTTGAATTTAGTTAAACTAAAACCCTTATTTTTAAAATCAAAGTTTATGTGTAATAATTAGTTTTCTTCACATATTTTAAATTTATATTTTGAGTAAATAAATAGAAGTAATTTTCATATTTTAAAGTATATTTCAGTATAAAGTATTTTTAACTGTTTAAATGCAAATTGTTTTATACTTGGTTATTCCCGATGGGAATAAAGGGTAAAAGATTTACCTTGTAAAGGAAGAGTTTTGGAAAATTGTTTTCAAACGAGTTTTGAAAATGTGAAAATATATCTTTGAAAGATATTAGAAGAAAATAAATAATATGGAGATTATTTATTGTGTGATGGATGTGTATGGATGTTTGTGAACATTAATTGATAGTTAAATCACCAACTATCAATATTGGCCAAATGCGCTGATCGTTTCGAAGAGACCGGGATCGAGTTTCCGTATACCGGGATTCTAGGTCTGGAGACTCGAAAACCACTTCGATCCGGTTTGTACGTTTCGTGTAACGTGTTCAGAGTCGAAGATGGAGCAGTGAAGTGCAAGGGCTAGTCGCTACTAATCCTGAGGATATTTCCAAAATGGATGTAGTAGGAATAGTGCCTTCGGTTCCGTTCAAACCCAGGACGGACTTGTATGGACGAATGCTTGCGAAACATCGTCAGCGGACGATGGGCATTCTAAGGGATATGTTCTCTAAAAGGTATCGTTTAGCCTCGAACCTCATCAACCGGGAATGACTGAAAATCAGGGGTTATGCAGCAAGGCTTCGTGGGTAGCTCCCACTGGAGGGTAAGGTCATCCCTGTCTAGATGTCCCTTTTTATTTCGGCTTAGTGGTGCGGTTGCTGATCCCAACCGTGGGGTGATTTTATTCGGGATCATCCAGTAAGGGATGGTTCCGGCCTTGTGTTGCAGAGGAGCGGGTGTACTCCTCGGTACTGTGATCTAGGCCACGTACTGTGACAGGTGGTACCCCAGTGCCTAGTCATTCATTGGAAATCCATTCTCCCTACGTGCCTGTACGGTTTTGATTGTGCCCAACTATTGTTGAAATGTGAGATGCAAGCATTTCAGCTAGATTCTATTTTACTTTCTATAGACACTATTATAATATTAGAGGATTTTAATATAAAAGTGTTTTAGCTATCGTAAGGTAAAAACACGACATGTTTATTTGTGGCGTGGTCTTACGAGATGCTTTTGTTTCAAAGGATTTTTGAAACTTTAATAATCAGTTTGGATGTATTTATGATGCGCTGGTATTCCAGACTGACTCGGGTGTTATTTTATTATAATGCTCGGGTCAGACCGAGTATTTTACAGGAAATTTGCTATGGAGCTCAGGGAGGAGCTGGAGTTCGAGACGTATTTCTCGTACTTGTATTATTCCGCTGCTGTGATTGTTGTATTGACTGATTGACTGGATATTGATGATTGTATTGATATACTCTGATGATGATGTATTGTATATAAACAGATATAGTTCCATTTTGTGTAAAGATCTGTTCTATATATTATATTTTATCCGCTGCGACTGTGAGGTTCTGATTTTGTTTAGTTCTTTCTTCTTCTATCTACTTTCTTATTCTTCTACAATCTGTCTTTTCCGGCGTTCGATCGTCGGCATATTATACTGTTGAGTATTTTGTGTCGATTTTCGAGGGTCGAGAAGGGCGGGTCGTCACAACGACCCACTATTTTGGACCATTCAAATCGACAATAATCCACACATGTCTGACTTGAATAATTCAAAATAACAGATTGTAATAAAATTTGGAGCAAATAAAATCAAATACAGAATCACAGACACAGAATATCAGAATAACTCGCAGCGGAAATTAAAATACCATAGTAGTTCATGAAGCTACTATAACAAAATCTCAAACAAAATACATAATATCAGTCTGAAAAAAAACATATACAATAGAAATCTCAAATACATAGAAGTTTATAAATACCAGAGCTGAAATAGAACAACTGAAACTGAAAGGGAATAGATAACTAGACAAGCAGAATCTCCAGCGATTTCTAGCTCCAGAAAAGAAATCCAAAGCTAAGCTGTAAATACTCAGGCTGACCCGAGCGTAAAGTAAAACACAAAACACTCGAGTCAGGACATACATACTTATATAATGTAAACCAACTCAAGTGAACTGTAGTAGTAATGCACAATAACTTAAAGGATGCTTGGGATCGCCCATCCTCTAAGGATCAGTTAAACCATAAATTTAATTACATCCCGTGGTTAAAATTTCAAAATGATAATTTATACTTCGAAATCAAATATCATTTCAAATCCATTTCAAAATATAAAAATATTTCAAATCAAATTATTCCATTTAAATCATTTAAAAATGAAGTTATTATATTTAATAGTCAATATTCAATTCTCAAAATTTTACCATTTCAGAATTCATTTATTCACTTAAATTTATTAAAACAGTGAAATTTCAACTTTTGCAGCATTTAGAAAATGCTACGGAAAGTTATGTTTAAAAAAACAATTAAATTAGCAAAAGACAGCATTTAGATGCTGTAATAGGTTTAGATTTCAAATAAAACTTTAGTTAAATTCAGCAACTACATCACTTAGTTCATTTTATCCATTTAGTTCATTTATATCAATTACATCATTTACAAAATGCTGTAATATCTTTAACTTTAGAAATGATAGCATTTCAGGAATGCTGTCAATTTAAATTCCAAACTTTCACTCCAATTTCATAAACCATTAAAATTTATTTAAATCCATTTTAACTTATAAAAATCATATTTTCTTACTTTAAAAACAATCATTTAAATAACCCATAATTTATGATTTTACAAAGTGAAAGTTTCACAAACAATTATCAAATCTTTAATAATTCACTTATAAAATAAATGTAAAATTTATAATATTTCATTTACTTAACATTTTAATTAAGTTTACCATTTCATAATTTTATTTAAATTCCATTTTATTTTCTTAACTTAACTTTTATTTTAAAACATTTTCACATTTTCCAAGTTAAGTTATACTTCAAATTTCAACTTTTAAACATTTATTTATTAAAATATTTTTAATTTATAGAAAAATCAATAACACTTTATAAAATCAATTTAAATTAAAATAAAAATCAAATTATCATAATATTTACATTTTTAACATATTTTATAATTTCAAGAAAATATATATATTAACCACGGGTCTGTATATAAATTTTTCTAACCTAAGTCAAATGATACGGATAATATATCATTTCAATCCGTAATTTACAAAGGAAAAATCCGGGGTTTTATCATTTCAAACCCGCAATCCCAAGTTAAATGAAATAAATAAAAATCGTTCAGGCCTATCATTTTAGCTCATAACGATTTTTCCCTATTCTAAAGTCCGTTTGGGTATGTATCATTTCAACCCATAGTGATCTAATCTACAGGGAACTTGCAGTGTGATAAACAGATATAAATGAACAGTTTAACAACATATATTGGTAACATATGAGATGACAGGTAAATAAAAAGGTTTAACATCATATAATTAATAATCACAGGCAGTTATAGCATGACATAATAGTACTACACATTCAATTGTTGTCAATTCACATTTGCATAAGTATAAAATGTCAGGTGAGATTTACTCACCTTTTTATGCTGGAGTTAGCCAATCAAATGACACAAACGAATTCCAGAAAGCACGATGACACAACAATAGACTCTAGTGGGAAGAGAACCAAGCTATTAATCTTGTGAACAACCCATAAACAAAACCAAAATAAAATTATAAATTCAATACGACATTGAATTGAACTAACTTTGGAATAAAACACAATATGAATACACAACTTTTTGCCTTTCTTTCTATATTATTTTGCACGGACTAGGGGTTGGATTAGCTCAGGTTTTGGTCATGTTTGGCTCAGGTATTGACATAGGAATGCACGGCCTAAATGCTAGAACATGTGGAGGAAGTTACAACATGGGAAGGTGAAGAGGTTTTAGGCAACAAAGAGGAGTTTTGGTTCAACAAAGAGGCTCCGCCATGGGGTGTTTGTGGTCGGCCATGTGAGAAATGTGGATTAAGGATCTTAAGGCTAGAATTAACACTAGAGGAGGGGTGAATAGTGTTTTAAGAAATTTGTTAATCTTTTTGAGTTTTATCTTAATTTGTTACCTGTGTATACACTAATCAGACACAAATATGAACACAGAATCAAACACAAATGCAAATATAAAGTAAAAGCAGTAAAGGAAAGAACACACCGGATTTTGTACTGGTTCGGAGTTACCCTACATCCAATCCCGCAACACAAGTACGGATTTCCTTTCAACAACAATTCAACAATTACAACCCTCGGTTTAGAGGCTACGAGATACACCCTCCAGAATGACAATCCTCTGGGTAGAGATACTTGATTTCCGGGGCAACAAGTTCACCCAATTGATTTCCAGGGCTACAATCACACCTTTTCTCGCTTAATTGATTTCCAAGGCTACAATCACACCATTTCTCGCTAATATATTACAAAGAAGTCTATAACTCTGAATAGCACTGAGAACCTTGTAGAGATTGTGATGGAGAATCAAACTAGAAGTAATCGAGTATGATTCGATGTTGATTTCGGCAGAGTAATGGTATGATTTTGTATTAAGAAATGTGGAATAAGAAGAGGAGTGAAAACCAGAAAAAAAGTGATTAAAAATTCGTTGAAACTGACCCCTATTTATAGAAGAACAACAGTCATGTCCATTCATGAAGAGTTATGGCGAATAGACACTTCTTTTGAAATTTGAATATTGAAACCAACTGACACTATGTCGACATGGGGTACTTGGGCATGTCGACATCCCAAAGGGACTTTTGGTGTTTTGATTTTCTTTGAAAATAACCTCTATCTTATATTAAAGTTATTTTAAACTTTATAAATATACTTAACTATAGTTGAAATACATAAGTAAATATAAAGAACAATATATACATAATTTAACTATAATTTTATATTTAAATCTAAGTATAAATATTTAAAAGTTAAATATATTATTTGGAAAGATAGTTTAAAATCAGGAGTAATTTGACTTTGAAATTAATGATGTTGTTTAGGCTAAAATTATTTAAAATCAGGATAGAGAGTTTTGAATCTTTTAAAAGGAAAGTTTTGAAATCATTTTGAAAACAAGATAATTTTGTAAAATCATTTGAATTAAAATTAGTGGATACAAAACAATGTCCCACTAGATTTTCGTAGGTTCCATCCTACTTAGGGTTCCATCCCTTTAACGGGCTCGAAGTGGATTCCATTCCACGAATAAATTGGTTATTAAGATGCCAGTGCTTTTCTACGAGTTTTAACAAATATTCCTAATAAAACAAACTTAACCTTGAACTCTTGAACTCTTGATAATCTTGATACTCATGAGTCTTCTATCTCTATATCTTGAATCTCTATACTGTACAGTCTTCATTCTTGATACCTGCATGGTTAGATCCTGCATGTACATATATATCTAAACTTGTAATGTTAGTATTTATATTTTATAATCTATTCTAAGGTTGTTGTCATCAAAACCAACTCCTCAGGGACTAACAATCTCCCCCTTTTTGATGATGACAACCTTTGTTTATAAAATATTCCTTCTATCCTAATAACTCTAATAACTCCCCCTTAATCTATGCCTAACTATCCTATTTTATACTTCTCCCCCTTTGTCATCAACAAAAAACTAATTCTAAACTAGATAAATCCAAACTATATAACTCTATATTACTCCCCCTGAAACTAAGACTACATTACTTGTGATTATAATGATAGTGTTATCATACATAATCAATACTTAACTAAAATATAATCCTAAACTATTAACTATCCTAACTAAGAATTCACAATTATACTAACAAATATAAGAACACGAGTTTATTTATTACGAGTATGGTTTTATTTACATTTGCGTTTGAAAAACATAAAAACATAAATAACAACGGAAAGAAAGAAAAGAAACTAATGTGTGTTTCTGAACATAAGAGATTTATGAACTGAACAGTTTGGATAGTGGAAACAGAAATTTCCACGTTGTTCGACAAGATTCCCATTTTTGTCGAAACACACTTCTCCAACGCATACTACTTGGTCATTATCCTCCTCGTGTGCTTCTTCCATTGGTTCTTCTTCTTCTTCTTCTTCTTCTTCGTTGCTGACCTCATGTTCTTGATTGAGTGAAGAGTCTTCATCGATCAAGATAGGGTTGGCCTGGTTATCCATTAGGAATTTTTGTAAATTCCTAAGAATCTTGCCTTGCCTTTCTTGCTCTTTCGCCATACGAAGTTGAGTCACTTGAATTTGTGTTAACATCTGAAGAGTATCCTTCATAGACTCCTCCAATTTAGTTACACGTGCGAGAGTAGAGCATTGGAATGGACCAGAAGTAGGAGAGGGGAATAAGAAAGTTGATTTTATGTTTGATTTAGAGGAAGATGCCATTATTTTATATATTTCAGAATAGAAAATGAAGAGAAACCAGAGAGAATGAATAAGAATTCGAAATAGAGAAGAATATATAACTAAATTTTTGAATTTTGGTGGGAATTTGTTTTTAAAAAATGAAAACGTTATATGTCGACATGGGTCTAGTGGGGATGTCGACAAGGTCCTTGAATTTTGCCTTTTTTAATTTATTTTGAATTAATTTTAATTATACTCGTTATTTATATTTTATATTTCAGTTAATGAGCAAATACCTAATTCTCTTCTTAATTTAGTAAATGTAGATTCATTTAAGGGTTTTGTTAAAATATCAGCAATTTGATTTTCAGAATTGATATAGTTGAGAGTAATTACTTCTCTACTTATATTATCTCTGAGAAAATGGTGTCTGATATCAATATGTTTAGTTCGAGCATGATGAGTAGGATTTTTAGATAAATTTATTGCACTAGTATTATCATAATAAGTTGGCGATTTTGAGATATTTAATCCAAAATCTCTTAAGGTTTGTTGCATATATATTACTTGAGAACAAGCCAAAGCAGCAGAAATATACTCTGCTTCAGTTGTTGATAGAGAAACTATATTTTGCTTTTTACTAAACCAGGAAACCAGAGAATGTCCCAAAAAGTGACAAGTTCCACTTGTACTTTTTCGGTCTGATTTACATCCAGCATAGTCAGCATCACAGTATGATATTAAATCAAATGAATCATTTTTAGGATAAAATAAGCCATAATCAAAGGTGTGTTTAATATATCTTATGATACGTTTTACAGCTTTTAAGTGAGTTTCTTTAGGATGAGATTGATATCTTGCACAGAGACAAACACTATGCATGATATCAGGTCTACTAGCAGTGATATAGAGTAGTGATCCAATCATTCCTCTATATAACTTTTGATTTACATCTTTCGAGAGATCTTCTTTACTAAGGTACTCATTGTTTGCCATGGGAGTGGGTTTTCCACTCGCAGTAGTCAAACTAAATTTACTAACTAGGTCTTTAGCATATATTTCTTGACTGATAAAAATACCATTATCTAACTGTTTTATTTGCAATCCTAGAAAGAAGTTTAATTCACCCATATGACTCATCTCAAACTCTTTTTTCATTATTTCAGAAAATTATTTTTTCATTTCGAAGTTAGTTGAACCAAAAATGATATCATCTACGTATACTTGAACTAGCTGAATATCATTTTTATTTCGTTTAATAAAAAGAGTATTATCTATTTTTCCAATTTCAAAATTTGATTGTAATAAATAGGATTTTAGTCTATCATACCAGGCTCTAGGAGCCTGTTTTAGACCATATAAAGCTTTCTTTAGTTTGTACACATGGTTTGGTAAATTTTCATCTTCAAAAAGTGGTGGTTGTTCAACATATACTTCTTCTTTTACAAATCCATTTAAAAATGCACTTTTAACATCCATTTGATATAATTTGAAATTATTATGATTTGCGAAAGCAAGTAGAATCCTAATGGCTTCTAATCTTGCTACATGAGTCGTCACAATCTATACCTTCTTCTTGACAATAACCTTGGGTGACTAATCGTGCTTTATTTCTAACGACCTCACCTTGTTCATTCATTTTATTTTTATAGACCCATTTAGTTCCAATTATAGTTTTATCTTCAGGTCTAGGAACAAGTTCCCAAACTTCATTTCTAGTGAATTGATTTAATTCTACTTGCATAGCCAAAATCCATGAATCATCAGTTGATGCTTCTTTAGGATTTTTGGGTTCAATAGATGATATAAAAGCTACATTACTCATTTGACTTAGTTGATTTCTAGTTTTAACAACAGATTGCATATCTCCAAGTATATTTTCTATAGGGTGATCTTTTAAAAGTCTAATCCTTTTATTAGGATGATTTAATTCATTATTAGATTTAGTTGACTCTTGGTTTTGAGTAATTAAATCCTCTTCATCATTTGTAATTTCAAAATCTTTTAAATTTTCATCAAACGAAACATGCATTGTTTCTTCGATGGTGTTAGATCTTAAATTAAAAACTCTATAAGCTTTACTTCTATTAGAATATCCGATAAAGATTCCTTTGTCGGATTTAGGATCAAATTTATCCAAATTATCTTTTGTATTTAAAATAAAACATTTACTTCCAAAAATTCTGAAGTATGATACCTTAGGTTTCTTTCCATGAAGAAGTTCATAAGGTGTCTTATCAGTTAAAGGTCTAATTAAAATTCTATTCAAAATATAACAGGCGGTAGCAACAGCTTCTGCCCAAAAGTGTTTTGGTAAATTACTATCCGAAAGCATAGTTCTCGCACACTCTTGTATCATTCTATTTTTACGTTCAACTACTCCGTTTTGTTGTGGAGTTCTTGGAAATGAGAAATTGTGAGTTATTCCCTTCTTATTGTAGAATTCCTCAAACTTTTCATTTTCAAATTCACCACCGTGATCACTACGTATAGTTATAATTTTTAAAGATAATTGATTTTGAATCCTTTTTGTAAAAATTTTAAAACATTCAAAAGTATCACTTTTATGTTTCAAAAATACTGTCCATGTAAATCTAGAATAATCATCTACAATTACAAAAACATATTTACTATGATTTATTGACAGAATTTGAGATGGACCAAATAAATCAAGATGAAGTAACTCAAGGGGTTTTGAAGTTGAAATCATATCTTTTAATTTAAAGGAACTTTTTCTAAGCTTTCCTAATTGACATGCATCACATAAACTATCTACTTTAAAATTCATTTTAGGGAGACCTCTTACTAAATCATGTTTTGACAGTCTAGATAAGAGTTTGAAATTCAAATGTCCAAATCTCTTATGCCAAATCCAAGGGTCACTTGTATTTGCCAAAAGACATAGGTTATCATTTGAAACTTTCGTACTAAGAATATAAATATTCTTTTTCCTAGTTCCCTCAAATATTATGGTTGAGTTATTATCTTCAATATGACATTTATCTTTTTCAAATTTAATTTTATATCCTTTATCACATAGTTGACTTATACTTAGCAGATTGTGTTTCTTATTCTTAACTAGCAAAACATTAGTAATAATAGGAGTTTCAGAGTTACCGACATTGCCGATGCCAATCACATATCCTTTCGAGTTGTCTCCAAAGTTAACCAGTCCTCCGTCTTTGTATATAATATTATTCAGCATATCCGGATTACCAGTCATGTGTCTAGAGCAACCACTATCAAGTATCCACTTATTCCTTTTGATCTGCACAGATTGTCCGTTGTGGATTGATTCCTCAATACCCATAAAGCATCTTTCCTGCACATTATAAAATTTGGGTAGACAACTAGAATTTGAATAACATTCATACGCAGACTCATTGAACAATGATAATTTAAACAATTCTAAACTAGTTTTAACAGATTTTTCAAAAATAGCCATTTTAAAACTTTTCAAAATTCAGATTATGAAACTTTTGAAATCCACGCTCTGATACCAAATGTGAGAAATGCGGATTAAGGATCTTAAGGCTAGAATTAACACTAGAGGAGGGGTGAATAGTGTTTTAAGAAATTTGTTAATCTTTTTGAGTTTTATCTTAATTTGTTACAAGTGTATACACTAATCAAACACAGATATGAACACAGAATCAAACACTGATGCAAATATAAAGTAAAAGCAGTAAAGGAAAGAACACACCGGATTTTACACTGGTTCGGAGTTACCCTACATCCAGTGCCGCAACACAAGTACGGATTTCCTTTCAACAACAATTCAACAATTACAACCCTCGGTTTCAAGGCTACGAGGTACACCCTCCAGAATGACAATCCTCTAGGTAGAGATACTTGATTTCCGGGGCAATAAGTTCACCCAATTGATTTCCAGGGCTACAATCACACCTTTTCTCGCTTAATTGATTACCAAGGCTACAATCACACCTTTTCTCGCTAATATATTACAAAGAAGTCTATAACTCTGAATAGCACTGAGAACCTTGTAGAGATAGTGATGGAGAATCAAACTAGAAGTAATCGAGTATGATTCGATGTTGATTTCGGCAGAGTAATGGTATGATTTTGTATTAAGAAATGTGGAAGAAGAAGAGGAGTGAAAACCAGAAAAAAGTGATTAAAAATTTGTTGAAACTGACCCCTATTTATAGAAGAACAACAATCATGTCCATTCGTGAAGAGTTATGGCGAATAGACACTTCTTTTTAAATTTGAATTTTGAAACCAACTGACTCTATGTCGACATGGGGTACTTGGGCATGTCGACATCCCAAAGAGATTTTTGGTGTTTTGATTTTCTTTGAAAATAACCTCTATCTTATATTAAAATTATTTTAAACTTTATAAATATACTTAACTATAGTTGAAATACATAAGTAAATATAAAGAACAATATATACATAATTTAACTATAATTTTATATTTAAATCTAAGTATAAATATTTAAAAGTTAAATATATTATTTGAAAAGATAGTTTAAAATCAGGAGTAATTTGACTTTGAAATTAATGATGTTTTTGAGGCTAAAATTATTTAAAATCAGGATAGAGAGTTTTGAATCTTTTAAAAGGAAAGTTTTGAAATCATTTTGAAAACAAGATAATTTTGTAAAATCATTTGAATTAAAATTAGTGGATACAAAACAATGTCCCACTAGATTTTCGTAAGTTCCATCCTACTTAGGGTTCCATCCCTTTAACGGGCTCGAAGTGGATTCGATTCCACGAATAAATTGGATATTAAGATGCCAGTGCTTTTCTACGAGTTTTAACAAATATTCCTAATAAAACAAACTTAACCTTGAACTCTTGAACTCTTGATAATCTTGATACTCATGAGTCTTCTATCTCTATATCTTGAATCTATACTGTACAGTCTTCATTCTTGATACCTGCATGGTTAGATCCTGCATATACATATATATCTAAACTTGTAATGTTAGTATTTATATTTTATAATCTATTCTAAGGTTGTTGTCATCAAAACCATCATCTCATGGACTAACAGGCCAGTGGAGTGTGGGTCAGGTCAGAGGCTAGAGGGGTGTGTGGTGGTCTGGTCAGAGGTGGTGGTGGCAGCCAAAGGTGGTGGTGGTGGTGGAAAATGAAGTGGTGATGCAAATAGTGGTCACAACATTGTTTTTAAGGCCTAGGTTGCATTTTTGAGGGGTTTGGTCACCATGGTGGGTTCGACCATGGTCATGACCTGGAGTATAGTTGGTGATGATGGCAGGGAAGAGGTGTAGGAGGTGGTGGCCATGGATATGAGGAGGAGGAAGTGCAAAAGAATCCAAGAAACAAGGCAAAAACCATGAAAAATGAGAAGAAGAAGAAGAAGAAGGAAAAAGTAGCCATTACCAAATTTTTTTGCAAGCCATGAATAGAATGAGGAATGAGCACTGGAATAAACGGCCAAACAAAGTAATACACAGCCAAAAAAGTAAATGAGGAGTTGTGGCAATTGAAAGGACATAGGAGATGAAAAGACTTCAGTTTCTAAAGCATTTTAAACTCTTTCATATTTCCTTTTTCTTTAATTCAAATAAAACAAAATAAAATCTGTAATTTGACTTTAGAACCAAAACAAAGTAATATAAAATAAAAATAATTAATTAATTTTAAAGAAAATGGAAAAAGAATATAAGAAATTGCTTAAAAATTAAAAACAGGGTCCAGAAATTACAATTAAATCACTATTGACTTTGGAAGATTATCTACTTCATTTTAAAAATATTCTAAAGCAAAAATTTGAAATAAATAATTCATTTATCATTTCTAAAGTGAAACAAATAATTAAATTTAGAGAAAATAGAAAAAGAATAAAGAAATTGTTTAAAAATTCAAAATAGGACTTAAAAATTTCAAATAGAATATCACTAGTTTTAGAAAAATTATAACTTTACTTCTAAACCAATAAAAGTCAAGTAAAATAAAATAAATGCTGAACAAAATGAAGTGTAAATGAAAATAAAATAAAGTCTTAAGAAAATAGAAAATAAACAAAGAATTTCTTTAATTAAATGAAACTGGAAATTAGGAATTATAAACAGAATACAACTGACATTGGAAAATGTCAATTACACTTTGAAAAATGTTTTAAAACAAAAATATTTTCATAACTTGTTATTTTACCCATATAAATATAAATTAGAACATTACATGACCAAATAAAATATTAAAAATAAACAATTTTGTTAAATACAGCAAATTACACTCAATAGTTAAAAAGGCATAACTTTCACAATATTAATAAGATTTTAACGAAACGAAAAGCATTATTCTTAAAATTTTATTTACTTTCATAATAAAAGGTAAAATCCAAATTTTTTAAACTTTCAAATTTTAAATTTAAAAGTCAAAGTTTGACCATATTGACCAAAATTCACTTTTCTGGAAAATATTCTATTTAGTCATGTTTGGAATTCTAATTCACGTCAAAATCAAAATTTATACTTAAAATAACAAAATTTATTCATTTTAATAAATAAAATAAAGTTTTTAAATCAGGAAATCAATTAAAATAACTGAAATATACAATTAAAATAATCACAAAATACAGGGTTGTTACACTCTCCCCCACTCAAACCTTTTCGTCCTCGAAAAGGAATGAGGTACGGAAAACACAGAAAAGATAAAATGGAATAGGATTAAGACAAGATGACAAGAAGATTAAAATTATACATGATAACTGTTGTTATAGGTAAGTTTAACAAGGTGGAGAATAGGAATAGCTAGAAGGGAAAATAGGACGAAAGACAAGGATGAGCCATTAATTTAAAATTGTTGGTTAAAGAGGTAAACAATATTTAAAACACTTTAAAATCTTTTAGAAAGGAAATAACTGATCAAAATATCCTTTATATAACACTTTATCAAAATACTTTTATAACTCGATGTCTTAACAAGTTTATCCTCGTTCCTGCAGACTCTGGCAGTGCGTTGATCAGGCGCAAAGCTAGAATTCTCCAGGTACTTAGTAGACTTGTTTCAACACCCAGTGAAAATACTAGAAAACTTTTAAAAACAGATATGGAAAGTACAATCCAAACAAAAAAAAACAAACAAAACCTTTGTCTAACCATGGTTCGTAGATACACAATGGTTACGCCTGGATCCCCCAGGAAACAATCTATATCTGTAAGCTTTCTCAGCCCTGCGAGTTATGCCATGATGACTAGTAGAATGCAGGATACACAATGGTTACGCCTGGATCCCCCAGGAAACAATCCGTACCCCTAGGCCATCTCAGCCAAGCGGTTTCGCTACTAATGCGACCTACATAGATGTAGGATACACAATGGTTACGCCTGGATCCCCCAGGAAACAATCTGTACCCCTAGGCCATCTTAGCCAGGCAGTTGCGCTATGCAGTCGCGCTCGTAAGACCATGGGTAACGCCATGGAATTTGATGGAAACTCGAGTATCATATCGGGAAAACCAAAAATCAGAGAAATATCGATAGAATGAATCCAAGATGTGGCCACGAATCGGATATCAAGCAGAAGGCACTTTCCATATCTTTACTTCGAAAATATGTATCATACAGTACCTTTTCAAATCACTTTCAAATATCGTACTTATATAAAGTCCATTATATATAAGATTTTATTTTCAAATCAAATACCTTTCCAAAATCAAAAGTATATCAAATCACACATATATAGACTTCAATTATATCACTTTTCAAATTAAGTACCTTTTCAAATCAATAGTTTCGAATCAACATCATACTTATACAAATCATTTTTTATATAAGTTCGATAACTCCCAAATCGAGTATTTAGTAACACAAGGTTCTCAAATTTCAATTTGTTTCAATATCAGTTTAGTTTCAAAATCATATACAATTTCACCAAATTATTCTTCCAAATCAAATATCTTCAGTTTTAAAGTTTCCAAAATAATAAATTTAGAAAATAATCCAAGTTTCTAAATCAATATAATTCAAGTCAGCCAATTTATTTCCAAAATCAATGGTTTTCAAAATCATCTTATACTTATATAAAGTCCATCTTATATAAGGATCAAAATTTTCAAAATAAATTTTGCTGTACGAAGAGCTATATGGGATTGAACATCTTGCTTTATAAAAGATTTTTAATTTAGAATAGTTTTGTATATAAAAATAGTTTGAAAAATAGTTTGTATGTAAAATAGTTTTGTATATAGAATAGAATAAAATAGTTTGTTTAAGAAAAATAAAAGAAAAATAGTTTTGAAAAATGGTTTTAAACTGATAGTAGTTTTGCATAAAAGAAAAATTCCAATTAAATTACAAAGATATCCAACCCAACAACTTCCAATTTCAACGTCAAGTATATCAATGATATTAGAATATAAGATGTACATATGTCATCATTTTGCAACATTACATTCGATCGCTCGCTCGATCACACAAGTTCGTTTTCAAACTAGTATTGTCCATTCGACTTCCCTAGTGCGGACTTCGATATGGTTTCTCGACTAGAAGCCATCAGTTCCTTGCATAGCCATATACTATGATAGAGAATTCTAGAATCAAGCCCAAGATCCATATGAAATATTCGCCATCAAGAATCAAATGAAAAATCCTAACATGAAATGGTGTAATTCACCCCGAACTTGTGTATTCAAACCTGGATCAAATCAATTATGCGAATAAAACAATATACGTACAACTTATGTATCTATTCCAACTTGTTAAATATATAGTTTTATAAAGATGTTACTAAGTTAAAACATTTAAACTAAATTTTATTCAAAATATTTTAAAGACCAAATTCTTTTCAAAACATTTCAAATCTAAATTTCATATTAGAAAAATTCAAAATAGCCTTATTCATTTACTTAACAAAATAGTTTCAACTTATTTAAATCATATTACTACATACTTTAAATATACATACCAAACTTATATACTTTATACTTTTCAAAATTACTTAGCTTTGAAAAGTTAACCTTGATTTGGAAGTGCTCGAACCTTCAAAATAGTCGAAGAAATCATATTTCAATCCAAGAGTTGGAAATCACCAACAAATCAGTAAATCAATTCCAAAAGTAGGGTTATATCAAATCAAATCCAAAACACAAGAACTGAACACCGGCTCATTTCAAATTGTTCAAATATATATACATATATCTTTCAAATATCACATCACACTTCGGAATTTGAAATCAAAATTAGTTTCACAAGTCACCCACATAACAAAGCTATCGAAGTGGCCTCTCCCCGACTCTGAAACTCGAAAATCAATGTCGATGATGCATGCATTCATCACCGAAATTATTTTCCAACGACATAAGTGGGTTCTGACTTCTATTTTCTCAACTTCTTTTGAAATTTCTTCAAAATCATTTGAAACTCATTAAAATCATTTGAAACATTTCATATTTGAAAAATACTTTCAAATCATATTATTTATTATTTCAAAATCTTAAAACCAGTTCCAAAATGCCAGAGTTCAATCACTCAAATTCAGATTCAAAACCTTCAGTTATAAATTATTTATATGAAACCATTTCTTATATAAATTTCAAATTTTCAAATCCTTTCGAAACTTCAAATTCTCTTTTTTTAAAAGGTATATAATCCTTATTGAAAACATTTCATCTTTATATAAAGATATGGTCATCCTTATCAAAATAATAACTTTGATGTATACGAAATTTTCAAAAGACAATCAACCACCAATTTTCCAAGGGATGATTCAAGGATGGATTACAAAACAAAACAGAGATTCAAATTTAGAGGAACTCCAATTAAATAGAATTCTGATTCAAAGATAAGCTCAAACGAAGATAAGATAATTAAATTACCAAATAGAAGATGGATAAGCTAATATAAATCACGGGCGACCTTAACCGGTCAACCGTGACTTCAGGAATAATCGATGTGAAAATCTAAGGCAAATCGACCTTCGATTGCCAGAGATAGAATCCAGGTATAGCAGAAGATAGAAAACATCGTAAACCGAGGAGGGTTTTGATTACATTCCCAATCTGAAATGCGGACAGCTAAGCCCCAGTATATTAGTTCGAGTCTCTCATTCTTAAATGAATCCGAGTTCCCATACATCTCCAAGGGGACCGAAGACGCCCCTGCGGATTAATTATACTTTCAACCCACCAATCTATCGATGGTTCGGGGGCGCCCAATAAGTCACCTTGGCTTATCGATGGAATGTAGATGGGGGAGGAAGGGGCCGGAAGAGGAGGATGAGGTAGCGAAGCTCGTCATCAGCCGGCAACATGGCGCCGAAGATATCTCACATTCGCCAAGCACTCGTAAGGCCCACAAGATTGAATACTTTGAACATCGAATTCTAGTATAGAAAGGAGGTGAATCAATGCCAATTATAAGGGAGTTTCACCTTTTTATAAATTATTCAAAGATTGGCGGAATCGCCACCTTATAAAGGTCATTCAAAGTGGGGTTACGGAATGCTCCAAAAATCAAAAGAATACAATTAGGGGAGACAGGATTGGATTTCAGAACAAGTGGGAGCGTTCCAAAATTCAAAGGAATCTTATTCGATAAGAATCCAAACCAAGATTAGAGATATATAACCTATATCGATACAAAAGAATTCCCATTCAAAATTTGGAAAGACTCGAATTCATAACATACGAAAATAGAAGCATAAATATCTTTAGTTGGACAACTTCAGCTAAGCAAAAGATACAACAGAGTTTACTCAAAGCAACCTAACAAACTACTGATTTTGCCATACCCAAAATAGATTCCTATCAACAATGAATCTAGATCAATCAAGCTAGAAGTTCAAAATTTAAGAGGATCCTAATCAAAGAAATTACTAACAAGGTGGATACGAAAGGAATGAAGTTTAGAAAAAATTTACTTTCAAAGCAAGAAAATTTATATCAAAATAATCCTTGAAAATTCTTTAAAATCATTTGAAAATCATTTTATACTTCGAAAATACGTTCTCTCACAAAGAAATGATTATGAGATTGATTTCACTCATTCTAGGGTATTTCTACCCTATCTCTAATGAGTTTTTGCTCCGTAGGCTAAGGTTTGCCTAAAACCAAAGCTATGGTACCAAATGTAACGACGCACTATTTTGGACCATTCAAATCAACAATAATCCACACATGTCTGACTTGAATAATTCAAAATAACAGATTGTAATAAAATTTAGAGCAAATAAAATCAAATACAAAATCACAGACACAGAATATCAGAATAACTCGCAGCGGAAATTAAAATACCATAGTAGTTCATGAAGCTACTATAACAAAATCTCAAACAAAATACATAATATCAGTCTGAAAAAAAACATATACAATAGAAATCTCAAATACATAGAAGTTTATAAATACCAGAGCTGAAATAGAACAACTGAAACTGAAAGGGAATAGATAACTAGACAAGCAGAATCTCCAGCGATTCCTAGCTCCAAAAAAGAAATCCAAAGCTAAGCTGTAAATACTCAGGCTGACCCGAGCGTAAAGTAAAACACAAAACACTCGAGTCAGGACATACATACTTATATAATGTAAACCAACTCAAGTGAACTATAGTAGTAATGCACAATAACTTAAAGGATGCTTGGGATCGCCCATCCTCTAAGGATCAGTTAAACCATAAATTTAATTACATCCCATGGTTAAAATTTCAAAATGGTAATTTATACTTCGAAATCAAATATCATTTCAAATCCATTTCAAAATATCAAAATATTTCAAATCAAATTATTCCATTTAAATCATTTAAAAATGAAGTTATTATATTTAATAGTCAATATTCAATTCTCAAAATTTTACCATTTCAGAATTCATTTATTCACTTAAATTTATTAAAACAGTGAAATTTCAACTTTTGCAGCATTTAGAAAATGCTACGGAAAGTTATGTTTAAAAAAACAATTCAATTAGCAAAAGACAGCATTTAGATGCTGTAATAGGTTTAGATTTCAAATAAAACTTTAGTTAAATTCAGCAACTACAGCACTTAGTTCATTTTAGCCATTTAGTTCATTTATATCAATTACATCATTTACAAAATGTTGTAATATCTTTAACTTTAGAAATGATAGCATTTCAGGAATGCTGTCAATTTAAATTCCAAACTTTCACTCCAATTTCATAAACCATTAAAATTTATTTAAATCCATTTTAACTTATAAAAATCATATTTTCTTACTTTAAAAACAATCATTTAAATAACCCTTAATTTATGATTTTACAAAGTGAAAGTTTCACAAACAATTATCAAATCTTTAATAATTCACTTATAAAATAAATGTAAAATTTATAATATTTCATTTACTTAGCATTTTAATTAAGTTTACCATTTCATAATTTTATTTAAATTCCATTTTATTTTCTTAACTTAACTTTTATTTTAAAACACTTTCACATTTTCCAAGTTAAGTTATACTTCAAATTTCAACTTTTAAACATTTATTTATTTAACTATTTGAAAAATCAATAACACTTTATAAAATCATTTTAAATTAAAATAAAAATCAAATTATCATAATATTTACATTTTTAACATATTTTATAATTTCAAGAAAATATATATATTAACCACGGGTCTGTATATAAATTTTTCTAACCTAAGTCAAATGATAAGGATAATATATCATTTCAATCCGTAATTTACAAAGGAAAAATCCGGGTTTTATCATTTCAAACCCGCAATCCCAAGTTAAATGAAATAAATAAAAATCGTTCAGGCCTATCATTTCAGCCCATAACAATTTTTCCCTATTCTAAAGTCCGTTCGGGTATGTATCATTTCAACCCATAGTGATCTAATCTACAGGGAACTTGCAGTGTGATAAACAGATATAAATGAACAGTTTAACAACATATATTGGTAACATATGAGATGACAGATAAATAAAAAGGTTTAACATCATATAATTAATAATCACAGGCAGTTATAGCATGACATAATAGTACTACACATTCAATTGTTGTCAATTCACATTTGCATAAGTATAAAATGTCAAGTGAGATTTACTCACCTTTTTATGCTGGAGTTAGCAAATCAAATGACATAAACGAATTCCAGAAAGCATGATGACACAACAATAGACTCTAGTGGGAAGAGAACCAAGCTATTAATCTTGTGAACAACCCATAAACAAAACCAAAATAAAATTATAAATTCAATACGACATCGAATTGAAATAACTTTGGAATAAGACACAATATGAATACACAACTTTTTGCCTTGCTTTCTATATTATTTTGCACGGACTAGGGTTTGGATTAGCTCAGGTTTTGGTCATGTTTGGCTCGGGTATTGACATAGGAATGCACGGCCTAAATGCTAGAACATGTGGAGGAAGTTACAACATAGGAAGGTGAAGAGGTTTTAGGAAACAAAGAGGAGTTTGGGTTCAACAAAGAGTCTCCGCCATGGGGTGTTTGGGGTCGGCCTGTGGAGTGTTTGTCAGGTCAGAGGCTAGAGGGGTGTGTGGTTGTCTGGTCAGAGGTGGTGGTGGCAGCCAAAGGTGGTGGTGGAAAATGAAGTGGTGATGCAAATAGTGGTCACAACATTGTTTTTAAGGCCTAGGTTGCATTTTTGAGGGGTTTGGTCACCATGGTGGGTTCGGCCATGGTCATGACCTGGAGTATAGTTGGTGATGATGGCAGGGAAGAGGTGTAGGAGGTGGTGGCCATGGATATGAGGAGGAGGAAGTGCAAAAGAATTCAAGAAACAAGACAAAAACCATGAAAAATGAGAAGAAGAAGAAGGAAAAAGTAGCCATTACCAAATTTTTTTGCAAGCCAAGAATAGAATGAGGAACAAATGTTTTATTTGCAGGAATGAGCACTGGAATACATGGCCAAACAAAGTAATACACAGCCAAAAAAGTAAATGAGGAGTTGTGGCAATTGATAGGACATAGGAGATGAAAAGACTTCAATTTCTAAAGCATTTTAAACTCTTTCATATTTCCTTTTTTCTTTAATTCAAATAAAACAAAATTAAATCAGTTATTTGACTTTAGAACCGAAACAAAGTAATATAAAATAAAAATAATTAATTAATTTTAAAGAAAATGGAAAAAGAATATAAGAAATTGCTTAAAAATTGAAAACATGGTCTAGAAATTACAAATAAATCACTATTGACTTTGGAAAATTATCTACTTCATTTTAAAAATATTCTAAAGCTAAACTTTGAAATAAATAATTCATTTATCATTTCGAAAGTGAAATAAATAATTAAATTTAGAGAAAATAGAAAAAGAATAAAGAAATTGTTTAAAAATTCAAAATAGGACTTAAAAATTTCAAATAGAATATCACTAGTTTTAGAAAAATTATAACTTTACTTCTAAACCAATAAAAGTCAAGTAAAATAAAATAAATGCTGAAAAAAATGAAGTGTAAATGAAAATAAAATAAAGTCTTAAGAAAATAGAAAATAAACAAAGAATTTCTTTAATTAAATGAAACTGGAAATTAGGAATTATAAACAGAATACAACTGACATTGGAAAATGTCAATTACACTTTGAAAAATGTTTTAAAACAAAAATATATACATAACATGTTATTTTACCCATATAAATATAAATTAGAACATTACATGACCAAATAAAATATTAAAAATAAACAATTTTGTTAAATACAACAAATTACACTCAATAGTTAAAAAGGCATAACTTTCACAATATTAATCAGATTTTAACGAAACGAAAAACATTATTCTTAAAATTTTATTTACTTTCATAATAAAAGATAAAATTCAAATTTTTTAAACTTTCAAATTTTAAATTTAAAAGTCAAAGTTTGACCATATTGACCAAAATTCACTTTTTTGGAAAATATTCTATTTAGTCATGTTTGGAATTCTAATTCACATCAAAATCAAAATTTATACTTAAATTAACAAAATTTATTCATTTTAATAAATAAAATAAAGTTTTTAAATCAGGAAATCAATTAAAATAACCAAAATATACAATTAAAAAATCATAAAATACAGGGTTGTTACAATATAATTTAACTCAACGATAATTTATTTAGCCAAATAAACATCAATATTTTAAGGTATATAAATTTAAATGACATTATTATTAAAATAACGTGATTTAAATCCCGTCCGTTTAAATATGTCATAAATTTATATCTGTCCAAAGCTATCAATAAATTACACTACGATGTTGTTCTCGTTCATACAAGTTCAGTGCAAAAATCCGTGAGCGAAACGGATTTCAAACGAACAAATTTTCACGTTTTCAAAGTTTTAGAATACCTAACTTTTAAAATATTCAAACAATCAAAATTTGCTCACCATCCAAGCTCGGCCCAAGACATTAAAACCCGGCCCGCCTTAACTATTCCCTTCCTTCTTCCTCATCTCGTTATGTTCCCTCCTCATTGAAAATGCTGGAACGAAAGAAAACCGTGCACGCCTGTGCACTTGCACGTGCACCCGTACCCACCTAACTACTGAGCATTCTTCCTCCTCCCTTCTTTTATTTTTGCCTACGCATATAAGTATACCATGCGCCTGCCTTCACATGCTCCCTGATCCGTACACGTCCTCCTTCACATGCATGAACAGCCCACTCTTATAGAGTTTTGGCACTTGGAACAGTGACCAAGTGCACATTGTGATTAGCGCAGTGCTTTGACCATCGTCACATAATCTAGCTGGTCACAGTCTTCACCAAGAACACAAAGCTAGGCAGCATGATTTTCAAACGCCTTGGCTACTTCATGGAGGCTGTGGACTAGCCATCAGAGTCTATCTCGCCACCAAACATCCAATCCAATTCTTTTAACAAAATTAAATGCTTGAATTTGCAGCACTGCTAACTTTAACAAAATGAAAAGGCTGCTGCCTCAAATCAGTTGGAATCAAACTTCATCCAAGGTCTACGTGGATGAATATCGAAGCAGTTTTAGAGGTAAGGGGAGTATTACCGGGGTAAGTTTTTAAGGGGGAGTAGGAAGTGACTGTAGGAGAGTGGTGATGGAGGAAATTGTAAATGTGATCCCCTGTACAACATGTACGCATATATATATATATATATATATATATATTATATATATATTTTATATATATATTAGCGACTCCTTCATGCCTAAGGGAACAAAAAGTACCAACACTAATGTAAGCTCCCCTAAAGGACGACAATTGAATACGATTACAAAGAAGCATGAAGACATCTTTGCTGCAAAATATCTGATTTGTACGTGATATCTTTTTATATATTTTGTTTCCAAAAGTTATAGGGTACCCTGTCACTCCAGATCGCTTCCGATCCCGAACTGCAATTGACAGAAAATAAAGTACACTCGCGTATAACAATGTTACACGATCACAAAACAAAAATAAAATAGACAAGTTATTAAATTCCGTGAAGTTCCAAAATGCCAGCATTTGCCGTAAAATACGTCAAACGAAAATTTACTATTTTTCCAAATTAAAAATTATGGAAAAATTCTAAAAATTAAATTAAAAATACGTCATTAGAAATCAAGTTTAAATTTGATACAGATAATTTATCATAATTTAAATTCAGATCTGAATATTTGAATAAATTAAATATTCAAATTTGAAGATCCAAAATATGGGTCGTTACATTTTATTGGCATACTCTTTGTCAATATTGGAACCACTTTAATGATTGTGTATGCGATGGATGATCCAGAATGAAGTGGTTGGATTTGGTGAACATTTGCTGGATTTGAAGAAAGAGAACGATGATGGATAGACCCCGACACTTGTGTCAATTTGAAATGACTAAAACAGGAGCCATACCTGACCAATGAGGCTAGCTACCTCTAGTGGACACACTTCTTCATATTACCATCTTGACTTTGAAACTTGATTGGTGCGCACCTTCGGATTTTGGGAGTGTTGGATGCGGTGGGCCTTAGGGGTTACCACCAGTTAGGAAACGCAAAACCGTAGTATCCTACCTTGGGCATCGCCTCACGTGCCTTGTCATACTCTTTATCCTTATTCACGACTACTATGATTTTGTTTTAGTATTGTCTTATCACGACACCTCCCTGGCTACCGACGTTACTGGTGATGCTACTAAGGCAAATTGTAGGACAATGCTTAAAAATGTGTTAAGGGGGAATCAATGTAAAGCCTAACACTATTTTAATACTTTACAATATTGATAGACATTACATATGTAGCATATCTTACTACATATAGATAGTTTGACAAATCCTTAAGAGATGGAAAATCCCGTAACATCTCTTAAGTTATTGCATTTACGTGTACATTTGATAGGTGTAAAATCCCGTAAACATCTCTAAAGCTATTATGTGAGAAATGCGGATTAAGGATCTTAAGGCTAGAATTAACACTAGAGGGGGGGTGAATAGTGTTTTAAGAAATCTGTTAATCTTTTTGAGTTTATCTTAATTTCTTAACAATGTATACACTAATCAGACACAGATATGAACACAGAATCAAACACATATGCAAATATAAAGTAAAAGCAGTAAAGGAAAGAACACACCGGATTTTATACTGGTTCGGAGTTACCCTACATCCAGTCCCGCACAACTAAGTACGGATTTCCTTTCAAAGCCAATTCAACAATTACAACCATCGGTTTCAAGGCTACAAGTTACACCCTCCAGAATAACAATCCTCTGGGTAGAGATACTTGATTTCCGGGGCAACAAGTTCACCCAATTGATTTCCAAGGCTACAATCACACCTTTTCTCGCTCAATTGATTTCCAAGGCTACAATTACACCTTTTCTCGCTCGATTTATTACAAAGAAGTCTATAACTCAGATTAGCACTTGGATCTTGTAGAGATAGTGATGGAGAATCACACTAGAAATAATCTAGAATGATTCGATGTTGATTTCGGCAGAGTAATGGTATGATTTTGTATTAAGAAATGTGGAAGAAGAAGAGGAGTGAAAACCAAAAAAATATGATTTCAAAATTCGTTGAAACTGACCCCTATTTATAGAAGAACAACAGTTATGTCCATTCGTGAAGAGTTATGGCGAATAGACACTTCTTTTGAAATTTGAATTTTGAAGCCAACTGACACTATGTCGACATGGGGTATATGGGTATGTCGACATCCCAAAGGGATTTTTGGTGTTTTGGTTTTCTTTGAAAATAACCTCTATTTTATATTAAAATTATTTTAAACTTTATAAATATACTTGAATATAGTTGAAATACATAAGTAAATATAAAGAACAATATATACATAATTTAACTATAATTTTATATTTAAATCTAAGTATAAATATTTAAAAGTTAAATATATTATTTTAAAAGATAGTTTAAAATCAGGAGTAATTTTGACTCTGAAAATAAAGATGTTTTGAGGCTAAAATTATTTAAAAACGGAATCGAGGGTTTTGAATCTTTTTAAAAGGAAAGTTTTGAAATCATTTTGAAAACAAGATAATTTTTATAAAATCATTTGAATTAAAATTAGTGGATACAAAACAATGTCCCACTAGATTTTCGTAGGTTCCATCCTACTTAGGGTTCCATCCCTTTAACGGGCTCGAAGTGGATTCCATTCCACGAATAAATTGGATATTAAGATGCCAGTGCTTTTCTACGAGTTTTAACAAATATTCCTAATAAAACAAACTTAACCTTGAACTCTTGAACTCTTGATAATCTTGATACTCATGAGTCTTCTATCTCTATATCTTGAATCGCTATACTGTACAGTCTTCATTCTTGATACCTGCATGGTTAGATCCTGCATATACATATATATCTAAACTTGTAATGTTAGTATTTATATTTTATAATCTATTCTAAGGTTGTTGTCATCAAAACCAACTCCTCAGGGACTAACAATCTCCCCCTTTTTGATGATGACAACCTTTGTTTATAAAATATTCCTTCTATCCTAATAACTCCTCCTAAAACTAACAACTCCCCCTTAATCTATGCCTAACTACCCTATTTTATATTTCTCCCCCTTTGTCATCAACAAAAACTATATAACTCTATATAACTCCCCCTGAAACTAAGACTACATTACTTTGTGATTATAATGATAGTGTTATCATACATAATCAGTACTTAACTAAAATATAATCCTAAACTATCAACTATCCTAACTAAGAATTCACAATAATACTAACACATATAAGAACACGAGTTTATTTATTATGAATATGGTTGTATTTACATTTGCGATTGAAAAACATAAAAACACAAATAACAACGGAAAGAAAGAAAAGAAACTAATGTGTGTTTCTGAACATAGGAGATTTATGAATTGAACAATTTGGATAGTGGAAACAGAAATTTCCACGTTGTTCAACAAGATTCCCATTTTTGTCGAAACACACTTCTCCAACGCATACTACTTGGTCATCACCCTCCTCGTGGGCTTCTTCCATAGGTTCTTCTTCTTCTTTGTCGCTGACCTCATGTTCTTGATTGAGTGAAGAGTCTTCATCGATCAAGATGGGGTTGGCATGGTTATCCATTAGGAATTTTTGTAAATTCCTAAGAATCTTTCCTTGCCTCTCTTGCTCTTTCGCCATACGAAGTTGAGTCACTTGAATTTCAGTCAACATCTGAAGAGTATGCTTCAGAGACTCCTCCAATTTAGTTACACGTGCGAGAGTAGAGCATTGGAATGGACCAGACATAGGAGAGGGAAATAAGAAAGATGGTTTTATGTTTGATTTAGAGGAAGATGCCATTATTTTATATATCTCAAAAAAGAAAATAAAGAGAAACCAGAGAGAATGAATAAGAATTCGAAATAGAGAAGAATATATAACTGAAATTTTGAAATTTGGTGGGAAAATTTAAAAAAAAATAAAAACGTTACATGTCGACATGTCTTCCTAGGGGATGTCGACATAGTCCTCATATTTTAACTATATGATTTTTTTAATATTAATTATTAATTATACTTGTTATTTATATTTTATATTTCAGTTATGGAACAAATACCTAATTCTCTTCTTAATTTAGTAAATGTAGATTCATTTAAGGGTTTTGTTAAAATATCAGCAATTTGATTTTCAAAATTGATATAGTCGAGAGTAATTACTTCTCTAATTATATTATCTCTGAGAAAATGGTGTCTGATATCAATATGTTTAGTTCGAGCATGATGAGTAGGATTTTTAGATAAATTTATTGCACTAGTATTATCACAATAAATTGGTGATTTTGAGATATTTAATCCAAAATCTTTTAAGGTTTGTTGCATATATATTACTTGAGAACAAGCCAAAGCAGCAGAAATATACTCTGCTTCAGTTGTTGATAGAGAAACTGTATTTTGCTATTTACTAAACCAGGAAACCAGAGAATGTCCCAAAAAGTGACAAGTTCCACTTGTACTTTTTCGGTCTGATTTACATCCAGCATAGTCAGCATCACAGTATGATATTAAATCAATTGAATCATTTTTAGGATAAAATAAGCCATAATCAGAGGTGTGTTTAATATATCTTATGATACGTTTTACAGCTTTTAAGTGAGTTTCTTTAGGATGAGATTGATATCTTGCACAGAGACAAACACTGTGCATGATATCTGGTCTACTAGCAGTGATATAGAGTAGTGATCCAATCATTCCTCTATATAACTTTTGATCTACATCTTTCGAGAGATCTTCTTTACTAAGGTACTCATTGGTTGCCATGGGAGTGGGTTTTCCACTCGCAGTAGTCAAACCAATTTTACTAACTAGGTCTTTAGCATATTTTTCCTGACTAGTAAAAATACCATTATCTAACTGTTTTATTTGTAATCCTAGAAAGAAGTTAAATTCACCCATATGACTCATCTCAAACTCTTTTGTCATTATTTCAGAAAATTCTTTATTCATTTTGAAGTTAGTTGAACCAAAAATGATATCATCTACATATACTTGTACTAGTTGAATATCATTTTTATTTCTTTTAATAAAAAGAGTATTATCTATTTTACTAATTTCAAATTTTGATTGTAATAAATAAGATCATAGTCTATCATACCAGGCTCTAGGAACTTATTTTAGACCATATAAAGCTTTCTTAAGTTTGTACACATGGTTTGGAAAATTTTCATCTTCAAAAAGTGGTGGTTGTTCAACATATACTTCTTCTTTTACAAAACCATTTAAAAATGCACTTTTAACATCCATTTGAAATAATTTGAAATTATTATGATTTGCGAAAGCAAGTAGAATCCTAATGGCTTCTAATATGGCTACAGGAGCAAAGGTTTCGTCACAATCTATACCTTCTTCTTGACAATTACCTTGGGTGACTAATCGTGCTTTATTTCTAATGACCTCACCTTGTTCATTCATTTTATTTTTATAAACCCATTTAGTTCCAATTATAGTTTTATCTTCAGGTCTAGGAACAAGTTCCCAAACTTCATTTCTAGTGAATTGATTTAATTCTTCTTGCATAGCCAAAATCCATGAATCATCAGTTGATGCTTCTTTAGGATTTTTGGGTTCAATAGTTGATATAAATGCTACATTACTCATTTTACTTAGTTGATTTCTAGTTGTAACAATAGATTGCATATCTCCTATTATATTTTCAATAGGATTATCTTTTAAAAGTTTAATCCTTTTATTAGGATGATTTAATTCATTATTAGTTTCGGTTGATTCCTGATTTTGAGTAACTAAATCTTCTTCATCATTTATAATTTCAAAATCTTTTAAATTTTCATCAAACGAAACATGATTGTTTCTTCGATGGTGTTAGATCTTAAATTAAAAACTCTATAAGCTTTACTTCTGTTAGAATATCCGATAAAGATTCCTTTGTTGGATTTAGGATCAAATTTATCCAAATTATTTTTGTATTTAAAATAAAGCATTTACTTCCAAAAATTCTGAAATATGATACCTTAGGTTTCTTTCCATGAAGAAGTTCATAAGATGTCTTATCAGTTAAAGGTCTAATCAAAATTCTATTCAAAATATAACAGGCGGTAGCAACAGCTTCTGCCCAAAAGTGTTTTGGTAGATTACTATCTGAAAGCATAGTTCTCGCACACTCTTGTATCATTCTATTTTTACGTTCAACTACTCCGTTTTGTTGTGGAGTTCTTGGAAATGAAGAATTGTGAGTTATTCCCTTCTTATTGCAGAATTCCTCAAATTTTTCGTTTTCAAATTCACCACCGTGATCACTACGAATAGTTATAATTTTTAAAGATAATTGATTTTGAACACTTTTTGTAAAAAATTTAAAACATTCAAAAGTATCACTTTTATGTTTCAAAAATATTATCCATGTAAATCTAGAATAATCATCTACAATTACAAAAACATATTTACAATGATTTATTGACAGAATTTGAGATGGACCAAATAAATCAAGATGAAGTAACTCAAGGGGTTTTGAAGTTGAAATCATATCTTTTAATTTAAAGGAACTTTTTCTAAGCTTTCCTAATTGACATGCATCACATAAACTATCTACTTTAAAATTCATTTTAGGGAGACCTCTTACTAAATCATGTTTTGACAGTCTAGATAAGAGTTTGAAATTCAAATGTCCAAATCTCTTATGCCAAATCCAAGGGTCACTTGTATTTGCCAAAAGACATAGGTTATCATTTGAAACTTTCGTACTAAGAATATAAATATTCTTTTTCCTAGTTCCCTCAAATATTATGGTTGAGTTATTATCTTCAATATGACATTTATCTTTTTCAAATTTAATTTTATATCCTTTATCACATAGTTGACTTATACTTAGCAGATTGTGTTTCTTATTCTTAACTAGCAAAACATTAGTAATAATAGGAGTTTCAGAGTTACCGACATTGCCGATGCCAATCACATATCCTTTCGAGTTGTCTCCAAAGTTAACCAGTCCTCCGTCTTTGTATATAATATTATTCAGCATATCCGGATTACCAGTCATGTGTCTAGAGCAACCACTATCAAGTATCCACTTATTCCTTTTGATCTGCACAGATTGTCCGTTGTGGATTGATTCCTTGATACCCATAAAGCATCTTTCCTGCACATTATAAAATTTGGGTAGACAACTAGGATTTGAATAACATTCATATGCAGACTCATGGAACAATGATAATTTAAACAATTCTAAAATAGTTTTAATATATTTTTCAAAAATAGCCATTTTAAAACTTTTCAAAATTCAGATTATGAAACTTTTGAAAACAAAGCTCTGATACCAAATGTGAGAAATGCGGATTAAGGATCTTAAGGCTAGAATTAACACTAGAGGGGGGGTGAATAGTGTTTTAAGAAATCTGTTAATCTTTTTGAGTTTATCTTAATTTGTTAACAATGTATACACTAATCAGACACAGATATGAATATAGAATCAAACACATATGCAAATATAAAGTAAAAGCAGTAAAGGAAAGAACACACCGGATTTTATACTGGTTCGGAGTTACCCTACATCCAGTCCCGCACAACTAAGTACGGATTTCCTTTCAAAGCCAATTCAACAATTACAACCCTCGGTTTCAAGGCTACAAGTTACACCCTCCAGAATAACAATCCTCTGGGTAGAGATACTTGATTTCTGGGGCAACAAGTTCACCCAATTGATTTCCAAGGCTACAATCACACCTTTTCTCGCTCAATTGATTTCCAAGGCTACAATTACACCTTTTCTCGCTCGATTTATTACAAAGAAGTCTATAACTCAGATTAGCACTTGGATCTTGTAGAGATAGTGATGGAGAATCACACTAGAAATAATCGAGTATGATTCGATGTTGATTTCGGCAGAGTAATGGTATGATTTTGTATTAAGAAATGTGGAAGAAGAAGAGGAGTGAAAACCAGAAAAATATGATTTTAAAATTCGTTGAAACTGACCCCTATTTATAGAAGAACAACAGTCATGTCCATTCGTGAAGAGTTATGGCGAATAGACACTTCTTTTGAAATTTGAATTTTGAAGCCAACTGACACTATGTCGACATGGGGTATATGGGTATGTCGACATCCCAAAGGGATTTTTGGTGTTTTGGTTTTCTTTGAAAATAACCTCTATTTTATATTAAAATTATTTTAAACTTTATAAATATACTTGAATATAGTTGAAATACATAAGTAAATATAAAGAACAATATATACATAATTTAACTATAATTTTATATTTAAATCTAAGTATAAATATTTAAAAGTTATATATTATTTGAAAAGATAGTTTAAAATCAGGAGTAATTTTGACTCTGGAAATAAAGATGTTTTGAGGATAAAATTATTTAAAAACGGAATCGAGGGTTTTGAATCTTTTTAAAAGGAAAGTTTTGAAATCATTTTGAAAACAAGATAATTTTTATAAAATCATTTGAATTAAAATTAGTGGATACAAAACAATGTCCCACTAGATTTTCGTAGGTTCCATCCTACTTAGGGTTCCATCCCTTTAACGGGCTCAAAGTGGATTCCATTCCACGAATAAATTGGATATTAAGATGCCAGTGATTTACTACGAGTTTTAACAAATATTCCTAATAAAACAAACTTAACCTTGAACTCTTGAACTCTTGATAATCTTGATACTCATGAGTCTTCTATCTCTATATCTTGAATCTCTATATTGTACAGTCTTCATTCTTGATACCTGCATGGTTAGATCCTGCATATACATATATATATAAACTTGTAATGTTAGTATTTATATTTTATAATCTATTCTAAGGTTGTTGTCATCAAAACCAACTCCTCAGGGACTAACATATTACACTCATATTTAATTGTTGTTGATTTAACTTACATAAGAACTTTTAGTTTCGACTCGAGTGTTTTTTCTTTTCATTACGCTCGGGTCAGCCTGAGCATTTCAGTGTTTGAAGACATTATTGTTGATTTAACTTACATAAGAACTTTTAGTTCCGACTCGAGTGTTTTTTCTTTTCATTATGCTCGGGTCAGCCTGAGCATTTCAGTGTTTGAAGACATTATTTCTAGAGGACGAAGACGTAGTTTGGGTATATTATTATTAGTATTATTCTGTCGCATCATTTGTCATGTTTTTTTATTGTACTCTGATTTTGTTGTAAAAATCGTGTACTCAAATTTATATTGTAAAACAGCTTCATGAACTGTTTGTTTGATTATTATATTTTTCAATTCCGCTGCAAGATTCTGTGTTTTGTTTTTTTCTTCTTTTCTCTTATTTTCTTATTAAATTCCATTGACAATCCTCCCTTTTGAATGGTTTGAGTTAGACATGTGTGGTTTATTGTCAATTTAAGCCATCCAAAAAGGTGGGTCATCATAGTGTTCCAATGCCGTGCATCCAATCGACAAAAGGGCATATTGTTTGGGTAAATAAAAGAAAAGAATAGAGAACAAAGAAAAATAGAATCTCATAGCGGAATTAACAACATATAATATAACAAGGACAGTAGAAACTATCACTTCAAAATAAAGAGTATATCAGAGTTAAAAACAAACCTTATCAGCCGGACAGTTATAAGATCCTGACATTACAAATGCTGATAGGGATACTATATAATACAGCGGAAAATAAAAACATAAAGATAGGCGAATCTCCAGCTCCCCTCCAAGATCTCCATATCACCAAAGCCAACCTGGGAAAATACTCGGTCTGACCCGAGCATAATAATAAATAACACCCAGATCAGTCTGGAAATACTAGCGTGAGATAACTCGAATAATGAGGATCATATAAAAGTTCTGTGAGACCACACCGCTAACGCGGAATGAGTTTTTACCCCATAAGAATAATATCCATATAGGCAAGAGCAGAAATAAATAGAAGGGAACAAATCTAAATAAGAATGGGCATATATAATATTAAAATCAGACTTGGAAGAATGAAAATAATCTGAGAAAAATCAAAATTAGACAGAATGGATAAAACAAGATAATTGTCCAAACTTGATAGAATGGACATAAAAACTATAATCAAACATCGTGAAGAGTGGTTGACTCTTCCCATTGTTGCAGAAAAACTGATTCAAAGGTTCAAATCAAATAAGGAAATGAATTTATCCAACCCAACTAGGAGGGTGCTCCCCCATTTCCATGAAAGTATACCTCTAGATAAAATATACTTGAGAGTACACGCGTCACTCTCGGGAACTTCCAAGCTGGACCCCGCTTCACACGAGCATCCAAATATTTCACATCAATGCATGCATGCCGAAACCTCTGTAGATGATGTGAACATACCCTGATGGGTGCGACCCACATGGTTTGGCTCCCACTCGCGCCTTGGTTTTATTTTTTCTGGTGTTGGATATCAATGCTCAAAACGAGCGATAAATCGTCTTAGAATGAAGAAGCACAACAATGACTTGGAGGGTGCGCCTCCCTTTTCCGTGCCTTGGTTTTAGTCATTTTCGATAAAGGATAACAAAGCTCAACGGAGCAATAAATCAACTTAGAATGACGTTAATAAAGTAGCTGAAGTAACCGATATCTGAGATACCAACTATCGAGGATATAAAACGATCGTATATGGAAATTAAGTCTTGTATACTTATCACCACTCATTGAATTTAAACTTGTACCATTTCTTAGTTAACAATAATACTGGACAAGTCAAGGTAGTGTTGCCTCAAAGTCATGTCCAACGATTATTCTTAACTTTTGAAATAGCAACAAGTTTACTTCTTTGATGTTTAGCGCTAATTATACAAATAAATCGTTTCCATATAAGTGATTCGCTTTACGGAAATTAATTCATTTCCATAAACGAATCGAACTTTTTCTTTTAAAAATGAACTGAACTTTTGCTTGATTTCCATATTAGAATTAGTTCCTGATTGTAAAACGTTAAGAGAATAATCTCTCCAAGTGCTCGACCCCGAAGGTCTAAACCAACATCAAATCTACCCTCAGAAGATTATCCCAAAAGATAATAAAACAATTTAAATACCTTTTATAACTTTAAAACAATATTAATTATCCCGAAAGATAATTAATCACATTTAAAATCTCTTTTAAATAAACAAATCCAATATCTTTAATAAAATAGATAATTATTCCCAAACACTCTTATAACATTGGTAAATTAACTTTAAAATCTTCATTAAATCAGTTTATTAAGCTTTAAATTAGCTGGTTAAAGCAATTTTATTATATTAGTTAATTTACTTTAATCACCTTTTATTAAATTGATTAATTAACTTTAAATATCATTAAATACTAAGATTAATTAAATTCAAATAATCATTAGTTAAAAATGAATAAATCATCTCAAACATCATTTATTAAAATGATAAGTAATCTTAAATTTCATTAATTAAAACAATTAATTAAGTTCAAATAATCATAAATTAATTGGATTAATTAAATTCAAGCCTCATTAGTTAAAATGATGAATTGAAATATCATTTGTTAAAAGGATTTATTTAATTATAAAACATCATCAATTAAAATGGTTTAACTAAATTCCAAATACCATTAGTTAAAACAATTAATTAAATTTAAAACAATCATTAATTAAATGATTAACTAAGTTCAAATATCATAATTTAAAATGACTAATTTCTTTTGAATACCATTAATTAAAATGATTATTAATTCCAATCATAATTAATTAAAATAATTAATTAAACCCGAATAATCATTAGTTAAAACGATTAATTAAGTATAAAACATCATTAGCAAAAATGATTAATCAAATCTAAAGATAAACCAATCTTAAAACACCGTTAATTAAATTGGTTAATTAATTTCAAAATCATTAGTTAAAATGATTAATTATTTTAAATTATCATTAACCAAAAATGATCACTGAATTTTCAATATTCTTTTTAGCGGAAACACAAGCACAAGCTCAAATGACAGGGTTTTGGGGATGAAATTGAATAAATGACGATATAGCGAAATTGTTATAACGGCACTTAACAATTTAAATGGGATATCAAGATTTATTTTAAGTAATCATCAATATAACAACATAATGATGTAAAGAAATAATTATTGGTGAGAAACCCCATTTGGGTTGCTCTACAGGTTTTACCTACAAAACAATGGTTATGGACAATATATATATATATATAATCATATGGGTTTATAACGATCAAATTAATATGTCATTCATTTTCCAAACGAAAATTCAACCAAACAAGCAATCAAATAATTTAACTAACACCCAAGCAATCAATAAACATTTATAACATCATTGATATGATATAATAAAATTTAATATGAGTTAAACTCACATTGATTTTTGTTTCCGCCGAATCGTCCCGATTTTGGACTAAAACTGAACGGTCGTCCGATTTTCGCCTAAATTTTATCATGCTCCAAATCCAACCAAACTAACTCCATTGCAAAGATCTCGATGACACGAGTCCAACGCAAAAAACGACGTTCGAATCCGATCTCGTATGAATGAGATATGAATTTTATAAGTTATTAATAATTTTAAATTATAATTAAAAAACATTACAATATTTACAAGCTATGTTATATAAGAGAAATGGGTATGGTCTTGTTACATGTAGGGGTTATGGTTAGAATAGTGAAGGCATGGGCTAGTTATGGCTGCAATGGTGCATAAGTATGTGTGTGTGTGTATATATATATTATAATTTTTAATATTCAACAGAACATACCCGAAAATCCCGAACTCCAAACGAGGCGTGCCACCTGCGACGCTTATTCCGAATACAATGGAACTTGTTTCGAGACCAAATTCGATCGTATGCAGAAGATAGGTTTTTGAACCTTATTATTATATTAAATTTTCGAAATTAATTTCAACGCTTTTCGATCTCACACGACCAAACGATATGTCTAATCGTCACGAAATTCGACGACGTAATATAATTCACTATTACGGATCCAATAAAGCTGATTTCATTGAAATCCGAGACTGTGCCCCGAAAGGCTAATTTCACAGATTTAAATATGTTTTTATATTTAATTATCGATATTTAATCGATCCGTTTATGTTTGTAAATAAATTTACAAATTGAATTCACCAATATTATTTATTAATTAAAAGGAGTTAAATAGAATTATTAAATCCATTAAATTAACATTTAATTCACAATTCAAATATTTAATTATTCCCTATAGTTGAATTATAAGTTATTAAATTCCAAAATCTAATTATTTAAATATTCAAAATTAATTAAACATTTAAAATCAAATAACCAAAATTTTGGGTTGTTACATCTATGCTAGTGAGGTTTGGCAGCAAAGCGTGGCCTGTGGCGGCGGTAGTTGTGAGGTAGACGTGGGCATTGGGTTTGGTTGTTTGGGCGAAAAGGGACGACATTTGGCCCGGCAGCGCCGAGCAGTGGGCGGTGTGTGATTGGCGATGGCGGCGGCGGCGTGTAGAAGGTCGCGGTTGCATGAAGGAACTCGCGACCATGGTTTGTGCTTGTTGTGCTCCTATTCACATATGAGTGAGGAAGAGAGGGTAAATGTTAAATTAAAGGGGTGATTAGTAATTAAGTTGTGATTAATTTGTTTAATTATAATTTTAAAATCGTTGACTTAAAAACTCGAATATCTTATTCGTTTTAGGTTCAAATTAAACGTGGATTTTTGCTTTGTGCTCGTACCGACGAAAGCTTCGCGATGAAACTAGTTTGATCGAATTTGGAGACTGTTGAAATTTGGGCTAAAATTGGACGTCGTTCGATTTTAGATCCAAATCGGAATGCCTCGGCGACAACAGAAATTTCGGTGATTAAACTCACCTTTTTGGCTAATCAGTAATATTATAGTGGATAAAAATTGTTGATTGGATGTTTTGTGAATTACTGTTTTTATCAGTTGGTTTGGATTTATTCCTGCCTTGGGGCAGATGACCTTTTATATATACTTGCCTAATAGCGGATGTCCTATATTATAAAATTATATATTGTTTGTGATGCAGGGGGACAGGTTGGAGGGATCCACCAAGATTCCCCACCACTGTTGATTTTAATTTCACTAAAGTTCCCGTTATATGGATTATTGAATATGAAACCTGATTTATGGACACTGTTGGTTATGACATTGTTTATGTTAAAAACTGAAACCTAGTGGTAATAGAAAATTAATATTGATATTGGTTAAGCGTTTGTTAGCTATTGGCCCCAAATTAGTATTTTAAAAATACTATAAATTGCCATTGGAGTGGAATTGGTTTTTGAGACAGGAAATGATTTTAAAATCTGAAATTGTTTTTCTTTGGAATATTTTATTTTAAAGGATTTAATTTCTATTTTATTGCATCCTTTATCAATTTGTTTTAATGTTATTTATTTATAATTAATATTTTTTAAAGTTATTTATTTATAATTAATATTGTTTTAAAGTTATTTATTTATAATTAATATTGTTTAAAGTTATTTGTTTATAATCAATATTGTTTTAAAGCTATTTATTTAAAATAATATTGTTTTAAAGCTATTTATTTAAAATAATATTGTTTTAAAGCTATTTATTTATAATTAATATTGTTTTAAAGTTATTTATTTATAATTAATATTGTTTTAAATTATTTATTTATATTATTTATTTATAATTAATATTGTTTTAAAGTTATTTATTTATAATTAATATTGTTTTAAAGTTATTTATTTATAATTAATATTGTTTTAAAGTTATTTATTTACAGTTAATATTGTTTAAAGTTAATTATTTATATTTAATGTTGTTTTAAAGATATTTATCAATATTTACTATTTTGAAAGTTAATTATTCAAATAATTAATATGGTATGAAGTTAATAATAATGATTATTAATAATATTTTGGAAGTTAATTATTATTATTTATAGTAACGATAAAGATTAGTTTTTTTATTTTATTAAGAATGTTTTGAATTATTAATTAATAATTTTTTTAGATAATCCAAAGTTAATAATAATTATTTATTTTAATGTTTAATAGTGTTTTAAATTAAATGATTAGAATTTATTTATAAATGTTTTCGAGATTTATAAATAGAGTTGTATAAACAGGTTTGGGATTATAAAAGGAATCTTATAACATGGTTTGGGAAACTTAAAGGAAGATTAGTAAAAGGGTAAAATAACTTCAATTTAAAATAACTTCAATTTTTATAACAATTCGAGGTTAAGTGTTTATAAATGATGTTTTTAAGTAAGTTATTTATTTAATTTAAAGTTGTTTAAAGTTTTTTAATTATAGTACTAATGATATTTTAAGTTATTTAATTATATTAACAATGTTGTTAGTTAATTGGTTTAGTTTTGTTTAAAGTTAATTAATTATTTAATTAATGATGTGTTTAAAGTTAATTACTTATCTTATTAGTGTTTGTTTTAAGGTAAATTAATTATCTATTTACAATGTTTAAAAAATAATTAAATAATCGCATAAGGGTTTTTATAAAGGATAAATGGTTTTATAAAAGGGATTATACTTAGTAAAAGGATTTATTTAAAGGAGGTTTACAAATGACATTTTGTAAAGGATTTTATAAAGGATTTTTATCGAGGAGTTATAAAGGAAGTTTTATAAAGGTGTTTTTTTAAATAGAAAGAGATTTATATAAGAATAATTGTAAACTAATTGGGAGGTTTATAAAAAGATTTGAAATATGATATTGACGTATAAAAAAGGAATTTTTATAAAGGAATAAGATTTTTTTCTATTAATCCTTCTTAACTATGGTGGTATAGAGATGTTCTTTCCATACTTAACATCGAAGGATAAGTGGATTGGTTTTATAATAAGTAAGGTTTAAAGGAAATTTGTTGGCCCATTTAAATTGTGAATTTGGAAAGAGAAAATCTTCCTTTGGTTTTGTAAATATACTTATACCATTGAGATAAGTATATGGGTATACTTTCTAGGTATTGAAAATATAATGTTTTGTGTAATATACTTATACTATCGAGATAAGTATATAAATGTTTTTTAAGTATTGAAAGGAGTATAAGAGGTTTGTAAAATATCCTTTGTAAAAGTATTTCGAATTAACGATTTGAAGTGATTTGATTTATGGAAAAATCAATTATTAGAGGCTTAGTGGATCTCATATGGAATTAAATCTATATTTGTTTGATTCATCGATAGTTAAATAACCGACTATCAAATTGTATTGTTGTTTTATAATCGTCTAACATTATTATGCACGATCGTATTTTTATTTTTGTCGTTTGCGGCTCATACACGAACGTGATTTTGTATAGCGGGGTACCTCAAAACTTTTCCAAAATTCATAAATTTTTACATACCCACCCATGCATGTTTCTTGAGTTAAAATATGGGTCGTGTATGTTGCCTGTTGCCTTGTCTTTGGAAAGTTGTTTAATAAAACTTTAATCATTTTGTTTTTGTTTGTTATAAAAGAAGGAAAGTGGACAAAGTTGGAACACTATTTACATTTCACATATATACATTCATACACGTACGCAACATATATCTTTCCCATGCCCTTACTTTACACGCGCATGTCTTTCTTTTGCTTTTGACTTTTGAATTCTTAACTATTTTAGATTACTTTGCATTGAAGTAAACTTGTTTATATATTAACACACATTCACTTTCACATTTGGATATACATTCACTTCTTTCCAAAAGTTTGAACACATTTTTCATTTTCCAGAGGAATGAAACATTCACAACATTTTCATTTTTGCTTGCTTCTTGTAAACACACACAACAGCCACCATTTTCATTTTCAATTCTCTTCTTACATTTATCTTCCTCCCTGCAAACACATGAACAAAAACATATACACCTTTTTCATTTTCATATTTCCTTCTCTTCTCTGTGTGGTTCTATATGTATGTGCATGGAAGAGAAGTTGAAGTGTGTGTGTGTGGAGAGTAGTAGCCATGAATATGTGCAGGCATGGATGCGGGAAGAAAGAAAAATGAAGGTGGAAGTTGCATGAGTAAGTGGAAATGGAGGAAAGGGTGGAAGGAATGGAAAGAGAAGGGAAGTGGCAGGCTGTGGACGTGTGCATGCATGTGTAACTGGGTATGTGTTGAGCATGGAGGGAAGAAGGTGGCGCAGGTGAGTGTTGGAGTTGGGCTATACGTTGGGCCTTGGAATCTTGTATTTGGACTACATTAGTGCAGTCGCATGGGGTTGAATGTATGAAGGCACTGTTGAGGTTGGTTAGTATTGGGTTGGCGTGAGAAAAGGGAGAAAAGGCATGGCATGTTATGGGCATACATGACAACAAGAGAAGAGAATGATGGAGGTGCATGCATGAAAGTGAGGAAGATGAGGGAGCTAGTGTGTTTCGGTTATCAGGTAAGTAGGCCTTGGGCTTTATGATTATGGGAAAGAATTTATATACTTCTAAGTTAATTAGTTTAACTTAATAAAATTAGTTTATTAAATGGTTTAGATTAGTTTAGTCATAGCAGCTTTTAATCTGATTTGTGATAAGTAGGCTTAGGCCTTGCTGAAATGTTTGGATTTGGTGAGTGTTTTAAAGTTGTTTAAATTAATGTAAGTTATAATTTAGTTATTAGTTTACCTAGTTAACTAATTTAGTTCAATTTAGTTTAATGATTTGGAAGATGGGGTAGCTTTTGGGTTTCGGTTTTGAAATTATAGTTGGGCTTAGTGGGCTTGCAGGTAAATGTTTGGGTAAGTGGTTAAATTCATATAACTTGTTTAGTTAAGTTATTATAATTTAGTTTATATAGTTTAGTTTAGTTTAAATTGTTCAAACTTTAAAGAGCTATAACTTGTCCATATGAAGTCCGTTTAACCCGCGGTTTTCGACATTAGATTTGTATTAACGAATAGAACACACTAGTGTAAAGTATTGACACATTTGACGAAGTATAATTTAGTGATAAATTATTAGTGGTTGAATTTAATTACGATTTCCATAGTCAAATTATTATACTTCATTAGTGACATCTATTGAGCGGAATAAATCCCCGTTCTGTGCTTGCAAGGAAAAACATTGTTTTGAAGTTATTTAATATGTTGATTAATTATTATTTGATAAATGGATGTGTTTGCTATTTATTTTTGTTGTTGATTGAATTGTGCTTGACCAGTTTATGAGCATTGACTATTGTATATTGATTGTTGATTTTGCTTAACCAGTTTATGAGCAATTACCTTTACATGCATGGACTGGGTAGACCATAATTACGGATGCATTGGATACGAACACCTTGTGGTTAGAATTTCAAAGTTTGACTATAAGATGTTCAATTAGAATATTAGTTAAGCAGATATTATAATAAAATATGTTTATTATAATTTTGGAAATAAAAGATATTTTATCTTTTGAATTGAACTAATTTCTTTTGGAAAGTAATAGAAATATTTTGAGAATAAATATTTTGAAGTAATAATAAAAGTGATTTATATAAAGAATGGTTTATAAAAGTGTTTTATAAATGAAGAGAATTTCGAGGACTAAAACCCAGTGTTTGGAAATGATTTAAAAAGGTTTTTGAGAATGACAACACTATGATTTGAAAGTATTTGTGTATATTAGTGAAATGATTTATCACTTCGGGATGTATAATGATTTGTTATGTTACTAATGATTCGGGTAACCCATAACTAAAAAGTGAGCTTTGAAGGGTTTTTGTAACCCTTAGTATAGTCCACTCTTTGATAGAGGGATATACTTTGTTTATTTATTTTTAGGGGTTGGGACCCAGGTTCCTTGTTATTGGGAGAAACCTCTCGATCTGGTTGCATATATTTTGATATATTTTTATAGTAGTATTTTGAGATTTTCAAATAAATATTTCAAAAGTGATTTGTTTTAAAATCCCGAAGTAATGTATAATCATATATAAGATATATATTATTATTTCAAAGGATTTGAAATAAAAACCAAGAATTTAGTTCGAAGAGACTATTTTCGAAAGGAATATATTTTGAAATAATAAAGTTAATTTTGAGAAATTTAAATGTGAAGATTAAGCCTAAGTGGGTAGTTTGGGAATTGCATATTTGTTTGTTGCATCGTAGGCTCCTTGAGTCCTATTTGCGGTAGGAGAACTACGTTGGCTTGATCCTATATCTAATTGGGGACCCAATTAGATAGGGGTAGGTAGGCAGTCACAAGTTGTGACGCCCCACCTCTATACCCACGCTAACCAAGAACACTACGATGTAGTGCTGTCAACTAGCACGGAGAATAAGGCTGTTGAGGAGCGACCATCCATGTAACTTCTTTGAGCGAGCACCGATATGTCCGATAGAATAGAATGAACTTCGTTTAAGGAGGAAGTCCGACATACCGAAACAAACCCAAAGCTATCACATGGTGGCTATAAATAATCTTCGGAAACAAACATAGAAATAAACGTAACATAAATCAGTCACAGACATCCATATCACAAAGGCGGAAGAAGATATGAAAAAATATATAACACATGAAAGTGTACATCAGAGTAGTGGTCGGAAAGATCCACGATAATACAAAAGAATAGCAACACGTGCTATACAAAAGAATAAGTACACAACATAGAGTCTATATCTCAAATGTGTACATCCAAAAACTACTAATCTATGTAGTTAGCCAAAAGTCAGAATAATCCTGAAGAGAAGTCAAGCAGAAGCAACTGTAACATCTCGGTCTGACCCGAGTATTATTTATAAGAAAATAATAAACGGATCAGTCTAGCTATAAATATCAAATGATATGGTATAAAGTAAAAGACATGACATGAACATGTAATAACCATCGTAGCACACTAGTATAAGTATGTAATTGAAAATCAACAAGAGATTAATCAATATCACAAGAATCTTCTCAAAGATAAAATAGGGTATCATACCCTAAACTTGTATTCATAACAAGTCAATAACACATGAATTCACCAATGCACAAAAACTGATATCATATCAATGAAAATCATGAAAATTGGTGAAGAACAAAATTCCAGAAATCATCACCAGAAATCCAGAAAACACATAAAAAAGGGGGGAAGGCCTAACACATGAACGGGAGCATGAAAACTCACCAACGCGTATAACACATGAACGAGAAGCTATCTCATGGAAGCTATCCATTAAATTTCCACACAGAAATGGCCCGAAGACCATGGGGTGCTACCACATATATGTGATGGCGAAACATCACAAAAGCGGGGTCTAGTCTCCCTCGCAGACAAAGAGACATCGCTCAATCGCTAGTCTAAATCATAAAAATGATCGTCATGATCATAAGGAAGTGTCAATCACACCAAGCTAGTAAATATATGAGTTTAGCTTCATGTCCCATAACCACTTGCTTAACTTAAATATTTACGAACAAGCTGTAAATCTTCACTAGAAAATTGTCACAAAAAGGGTTCAATCGAACAAGTCCAAGAGCTAACCGACGAAGTGAACGCAAGCGTTTCATACCACTCGTTTTACTAAGTCGTTTAATTCGATTTCTCATCCGAGTGAAGTAAAGGCTTGTATATACTAGTAGATTAGAAAACGGTTTGAGAAAACGAGCTTTATATTTAAAACAGTGTTGAAATCGCTTTGATGAAAGAGTTATGATATTCACTACTAGTATTGAAGCCTTCACATTTTTGAAGTGACAAGTCACAAAATGATTGTTGAAACAAACCGCATCACAAAATTTCACATTCGAAGACGTGAGTAAAGTCCAAAGGAATCAATCCCAAAACCATCAAAGTAGAAGTAGGAAGTGCGGCCAGGCTTGCAGAGCGACCTAACCAAATGTAGGTCGAACGACCTACTGATAAATAGGCGAGCGACCTAATGAAATACAGGTCAAACGACCTAACGAAATCAAGCCAAGCGACCTAAGGAAAAGTAGGTCATACGACCTAATGGGTTGCGACTTAGGGGGTTGTGGTCGAGCGACCTAACAGAAGTAGGTCAAACGACCTAAAATCGGAGGCCAAGCGACCTAGTGGTTGCGACCTAAAGGCGAGCGACCAAGGAGGTCCAGCGACCTAAGGGGATACACGGCCTACTGGAAGACAGGTCGAGCGACCTAAGAGATACGCGATCTAAAACCACGCGACCTAAAACTGGCGATCTAAAGACTCGCGACCTAGAGGCCAGCGACCTAACCAAGCGATATGGCGAGCGACCTAACGAGGTCATAGGTGAGCGACCTAACGGGAAGACGAGCCGAGCGACCTAGTGATAAGGTGGTCGGGCGACCTATTGAAAATGTGGTCGAGAGACCTATCGCTGTAAAGGCCAGCGACCTAAACAGGTTATCTAAGCCGGGCGACCTATCGACTTATAGGCCAAGCGACCTACGACTTATACTGGGACGAGCGACCTAAAGTTTGCCGAGTAATAGTAGGTCGGAAACGACCTAAGGCCATTCGAGCTAACATTCTAGAACGACCTAGTGCCAGAAAATCACCAAAAACACTGAAAATTAGGGCTTTTCGCCAATCCAATCCAAACCAAAAGCAAATGTTCATACAAATGCGATAGGGAATCATTCCCAACAGTCCAATGACAGTTATAGGCAAGATGTGAGATTAAAAATCTCACCTTTTCACCAAAATGGATGATGATGGAGATTGAAAGCAAGGAGAAGCAATCCAAAGCTTGAATCCACTATCTTCTTCTTGAATGTTGGGTTTGCAATTGAATTTGAGCTTGGAGTTTTAATTTCCCTTTCCCTCCTCCATTTTTGAAAAAGCTTGAAGTGTTTGGATAAAGTGAGGAAGAGGAGGTGGGTTGGGGCTGAGTTAGAAGGTGCAGTCCAACCAAAGTCAAAGGCGGGAAAAAGTGACGAAAATTTCACTATCTCCAAACATATCGAAGTTTACACTCAAAAAGATCGCAAACGTCATTTTGAACTCAATGGAGGTGGTCTCGAGTCCTAAATTGACCGTATGCAAAAAGTAGTTTTTCGGACTAACATCCGACTAACGATAAAATATTTAAATAAAATATTTAAATATAAAATCGATAAATATGCGGGTTGTTACAGACTCCCCTCCTTAAAGAAATTGCATCCTCGCAATATATAGGGTGGAAATAAAAAGTAACAACCATAAATGCATATTAACACAAAAGAAATTTGAAATAAGAAGTTTACCTCAAAGAGCATGAGAAAATAATTCTGAATGTGTCCGCTCGATGAATTCTCTAGTTTCCCAAGAGCAATCCTTAGGATTTGAGGACCATTGAACTTTAACAAGCGGAACATCTTTATTTCGAGGTCGTTTGATCTCCGAAGCAATAATTCGAATAGGATGCTGCTCATAAGTTAAAATAGGTGAAACTTCAATCTCTTCCACAACACCGGGCTCAAGCATCGAATCGGAATCCCGAAGGCACTTCCGTAATTGAGAAACGTGAAACACGTCATGCATGGCAGAAAACTGAGTCGGTAATGAAAGGCGATAAGCCATGGAACCGATACGTTCAATGATAGGAAATGGCCCAATGTATCGAGGCGCTAACTTTCCCGATCGACTAAAACGTACAACACCCTTCATAGGTGAAACACGAATAAATACGAGATCTCCCACAGAAAATTCCAATTTTCTTCTTCGGTTATCGGCATAGGATTTTTGTCTACTCTGGGCTTCTTTCATCCTATGTCGAATAAGTTCAATCTTTTCTGTGGAATCTCGAATAAAATCTGGTCCTAAAACCAGCTTCTCACCGGCCTCAAGCCAACAAGAAGGAGATCGGCATGGTCTTCCGTAGAGTGTCTCGAAAGGAGCCATACCAATACTAGATTGGAAGCTGTTATTATAGGAAAACTCAACAAGTGAAATATGATCTTCCCAACTTCCACCAAAGTCAAGAACACATGCACGCAGAAGATCTTCAAGTGTTTGATTCACACGCTCAGTTTGTCCATCGGACTGGGGGTGATAAGCGGTGCTAAAATTAAGCTTCGTTCCTAAAGCTTTTTGAAGACTCTTCCAAAATCCACTAGTAAACAATGGATCACGATCACTAACAATGGAAGAGGGAACTCCATGAAGTTTAACAATTTCTTTGATAAAAAGTTTGGCCTGAAGAGGAACGGTTCGGTTTGACCGAACGGGAATAAAATGGGCAGATTTAGTAAGTCTATCAACAATCACCCATAAGCTATTATGACCCAAACGAGAACGGGGAAGGCCATCTATAAAATCCATGGAAATTTGATCCCACTTCCAAACTGGAATTTCCAATGGTTGCAATAACCCACCGGGCCTTTGATGTTCGGCCTTGACAAGTTGGCAAGTCATGCAACACTTAACAAAGTTAGCAATATCAGCCTTCATTCCCTCCCAGTAATAAAGTCGCTTCATATCTGCGTACATTTTACTACTACCGGGATGAATAGAATACTTGGAACGATGAGAATCTTCTAGAATATCTCTACGAAGATCACTATTAGTTGGTACGATCAGTCTACCAAATTTTTGAATGCCGCCTCGAAAATCAATATCAAAGTCTTTCAAACCTTCACTATCGGTTTTATCCTTAAGATTTTGGCCAAGCAAAGCCAATTCAGGGTTTAGCTGTTGAGCTTCAAGAATGCGGTCTAAAAGGGAAGGACGAGCCTCAAGGCTACACAAAACAAGAGATGAACATAAATTGGAGACACGATCTCGAATTTCACAAGTGGATAAAACCTCGAGATCCCTCCATTCGGAAATCATCATCGAAACAACCGCTTGTTGCTTGCGACTAAGTGCATCGGCAACTCGATTTCCCTTTCCGGGAGTATAAAGGATATCAAGATCATAAGAGGCAAGGAACTCGAGCCAACGCTGTTGACGCAAATTAAGTTCCTTTTGAGAGAATAAATATTTCAAAGACTTATGATCAGTGTAAAGTACAATTTTTTCTCCCAAAAGATAATGTCGCCAAATTCGAAGGGCGAAAACGATAGCCGCGAGTTCTAAATCATGTGTGGCATATCTAGTCTCAGCCGGCTTCAATTGCCTAGAAGCATAAGCAATAACACGTTCTTTTTGCATAAGAACGACACCCAAACCAACGCAACTAGCATCGGTATAAACGACAAAGTCTTGATTCCCTTCGGGAATAATAAGAATAGGAGCATCAGAAAGGAGTTCTTTTAATTTCTGAAAAGAAGTTTCACATTTGTCCGACCAAATGTATTTAACACCTTTCTTTGTTAAGCCAGTAAGAGGCACGACAATCTTAGAAAAGTCTTTTATAAAACGGCGGTAATAACCTGCCAATCCGAGAAAGTTACGGATTTCAGTCACGCTCTCCGGTCTCTTCCAATTTTGAATTGCTTCAATCTTTGAAGGATCCACTGATATTCCCGATTCGGAAATAATATGACCGAGAAATTTCACACTAGGTTGCCAGAAATGGCATTTAGAAAATTTTGCCTTTAATTGATTGCTCCTAAGAGTTTCCAATACAATCCGAAGATGCTTTCCATGTTCCTCTTCGGTTTTAGAATACACAAGAATATCATCAATAAAGATGAGAACAAACCGATCGAGGAAATCTTTGAAAACTCGATTCATGACGTCATAGAAATAAGCCGGAGCATTCGTTAAACCGAATGGCATAACTAGCCATTCATAAGATCCATAGCGTGTATGGAACGAAGTCAAAGGAATACTATCTTCTGCAATACGAAGCTGATGGAAACCGGTAGCCAAGTCCAATTGTGAAAAGACTCTAGCACCACTAAGTTGATCAAACAGATCATCAATCCGAGGTAAAGGATATTTATTCTTAATAGTAAGATCACTAAGCTTGCGGTAGTCAACGCAAAGCCTAAGTGTACCATCGGACTTACTTACGAAAATAGCTGAAGCTCCCCAAGGCGAGGAACTAGAGCGAATAAGTTGCTTCTTCTCTAACTCGGATAATTGTTTGCGCATCTCTTCATTCTCCTTATTGTACATGCGATAAGGAGGATGGGTAATAGGTTGAGCTCCAGGCATAAGATTAATTTTGAACTCGATTGCTCGCTTAGGTGGTAGTCCTAAGACGGGCTCAAAGATGTCGGAAAATTCACGAACGACGCGAATAAGAGAAATGACATCCTCCTCGTCATCATTATCATCATCACGAGGATTTAAAGAATATAAAGATGCAACCAAAGCGGAATCTGAATCTTTAAGAACAATAGAAATCTGATTAACAGATTGCGGATGACGGAGATAAATAGTCCGCTCAGGACATAGGATATGAGCTTCATAACGAGTAAGCCAATCCATACCCAAAATCATTCCAAAGCCTAAGTAACGCATGACATGCAAATCGGCTAGGAACGATAAATCACACAAAATAATCTCCACGTCTTTACAAAGTAAACCAAGAGTTGCGGATCCACCAACCGGATTCGCAATTCTCAAAGAAGTCATTAAAGCAACAACACTTAAAGAAAAAGTATCGACAAGTTCCTTTGATATAAAAGAATGAGATACACCCGTATCAAAGAGAACTCTAATAGGTTGATCATGAAATATAATAATGCCATCAAGGACAGAATGAGACATACCTTGACCGCGAGATGTGTTGTCAGGGGCTTGAGCAACGTTTAACTTTCCCTCCTTGTCTTGAAGCTTAGGGCATTGGTGCATAAAATGATCTGGACTTTTACAATAGCGACAAGAGTGGGGCTTTGAACACTTGTTCGAAAAATGGCCCTTAGCACCACAGTTGAAACATTTCTTATCACTGGGGAAAATGTCTTTGCAGCAGGAGTTGCTTGTTTACCCTTTTTGTTGGGATAAGGACCTTTGAACTTGTTAGGCCTTTTCTTGTTGTTGAAGTTTGGTTTGGCAGCCACCACTTCAACATCACTGTCCTTATCAGCCTCTTCAAGACGAAGAGCGATATCAATCAGTTGATCGAAAGAAACTTCTAATTTTAGAAGTAATGGCTTCTTGAGATTCTTGTTTAAGCCATAGACGAACCTCTGGTTCTTCTTCAATGGGGTGTTGATGTATTCAACCCCATATTTGGACAGTGACTCGAAGGATGCGACATAATCTGTCACAGAAGATTCACCTTGAACAAGGTCTATGAAACGTCGAGCCAATGTCACTTTCTCTGCTTTTGGTACGAATTTTAATTCGAAGCGTTCCCGGAATTGCTCCCAGGTGAGATCAGCTTCATTAATTTCAGAAATGAGAAGTTCGTACCAATCCAGTGCTCTTTCTTGGAGCATACTGGAAGCCACCTGAACACGGTGAAGATCGACAAGATTCATGCGAGAAAAGATTCTATCGCATGTTCTTAATCAAGCCTGGACTTCAATAATAGTTTCAGAACCTTTGAACGGTTTCCCACCTAAGTTGGTATAATCGTTGCACAAACGTGCAAATTCAGACTTAGGATGAGTAGGTTCCTGATTAGGACCAGCTGCTTGAGCATTCTTTACTAAATCAAGAAGCTGTTGAGCGGTCATAAAAACTCCATCCTGGGGAGTAACAGTAGATGGTCCAGCTCTGGGACGACCTGGTCTAGACATTCTCTTCTTTAAGAAAGAGAGAAGAGGAAAAAGGTTATTCACCAAATGAATATCAAGCAATCTTGATAGATGAAACAAGGAATCATAAAGAAAACAGGATGAATCAGTTCGAAGACTCGAACTAAATCCTGAAACACAACTCCTAAGGTGGACTTAGGACGATGATCCTTGTTAAGTTATTCGACATTGTTCCGAAGTTTGGCTCTGATACCAAGCTGTGACACCCCACCTCTATACCCACGCTAACCAAGAACACTACGATGTAGTGCTGTCAACTAGCACGGAGAATAAGGCTGTTGAGGAGCGATCATCCATGTAACTTCTTTGAGCGAGCACCGATATGTTCGATAGAATAGAATGAACTTCGTTTAAGGAGGAAGTCCGACATACCGAAACAAACCCAAAGTTATCACACGGTGGCTATAAATAATCTTCGGAAACAAACACAGAAATAAACGTAACATAAATCAGTCATAGACATCCATATCACAAAGGCGGAAGAAGATATGAAAAAATATATAACACATGAAAGTGTACATCAGAGTAGTGGTCGAAAAGATCCACGATAATACAAAAGAATAGCAACACGTGCTATACAAAAGAATAAGTACACAACATAGAGTCTATATCTCAAATGTGTACATCCAAAAACTACTAATCTATGTAGTTAGCCAAAAGTCAGAATAATCCTGAAGAGAAGTCAAGCAGAAGCACCTGTAACATCTCGGTCTGACCCGAGTATTATTTATAAGAAAATAATAAACGGATCAGTCTAGCTATAAATATATGGTATAAAGTAAATGACATGACATGAACATGTAATAACCATCGTAGCACACTACTATAAGTATGTAATTGAAAATCAACAAGAGATTAATCAATATCACAAGAATCTTCTCAAAGATAAAATAGGGTATCATACCCTAAACTTATATTCATAACAAGTCAATAACACATGAATTCACCAATGCACAAAAACTGATATCATATCAATGAAAATCATGAAAATTGGTGAAGAACAAAATTCCATAAATCATCACCAGAAATCTAGAAAACACATAAAAAAGAGGGGAAGGCCTAACACATGAACGGGAGCATGAAAACTCACCAACGCGTATAACACATGAACGAGAAGTTATCTCATGGAAGCTATCCATTAAATTTCCACACAGAAATGGCCCGAAGACCATGGGGTGCTACCCCATAAATGTGATGGCGAAACATCACAAAAGCGGGGTCTAGTCTCCCTCGTAGACAAAGAGACATCGCTCAATCGCTAGTCTAAATCACAAAAATGATCGTCATGATCATAAGGAAGTGTCAATCACACCAAGCTAGTAAATATATGAGTTTAGCTTCATGTCCCATAACCACTTGCTTAACTTAAATATTTACGAACAAGCTGTAAATCTTCACTAGAAAATTGTCACAAAAAGGGTTCAATCGAACAAGTCCAAGAGCTAACCGACGAAGTGAACGCAAGCGTTTCATACCACTCGTTTTACTAAGTCGTTTAATTCAATTTCTCAACAGAGTGAAGTAAAGGCTTGTATATACTAGTAGATTAGAAAACGGTTTGAGAAAACGAGCTTTATATTTAAAACAGTGTTGAAATCGCTTTGATGAAAGAGTTATGATATTCACTACTAGTATTGAAGCCTTCACATTTTTGAAGTGACAAGTCACAAAACGATTTTTGAAACAAACCGCATCACAAAATTTCACATTCGAAGACGTGAGTAAAGTCCAAAGGAATCAATCCCAAAACCATCAAAGTAGAAGTAGGAAGTGCGGCCAGGCTTGTAGAGCGACCTAACCAAATGTATGTCGAACGACCTACTGATAAAAAGGCAAGCGACCTAATGAAATACAGGTCAAACGACCTAACGAAATCGAGCCAAGCGACCTAAGGAAAAGTAGGTCATACGACCTAATGGGTTGCGACTTAGAGGGTTGTGGTCGAGCGACCTAACAGAAGTAGGTCTAACGACCTAAAATCGGAGCCAAGCAACCTAGTGGTTGCGACCTAAAGGCGAGCGACCAAGGAGGTCCAGCGACCTACGGGGATACACGGCCTACTGGAAGACAGGTCGAGCGACCTAAGAGATACGCGATCTAAAACCACGCGACCTAAAACTGGCGACCTAAAGACTCGCGACCTAGAGGCCAGCGACCTAACCAAGCGATATGGCGAGCGACCTAACGAGGTCATAGGTGAGCGATCTAACGGGAAGGCGAGCCCAGTGACCTAGTGATAAGGTGGTCGAGCGACCTATTGAAAATGTGGTCGAGCGACCTATCGCTGTAAAGGCCAGCGACCTAAAGAGGTTATCTAAGCCGAGCGACCTATCGACTTATAGGCCAAGCGACCTACGACTTATACTAGGACGAGCGACCTAAAGTTTGCCGAGTGATAGTAGGTCGGAAACGACCTAAGGCCATGCGAGCTAACATTCCAGAACGACCTAGTGCTAGAAAATCACCAAAAACACTGAAAATTGGGGCTTTTCGCCAATCCAATCCAAACCAAAAGCAAATGTTCATACAAATGCGATAGGGAATCATTCCCAATAGTCCAATGACAGTTATAGGCAAGATGTGAGATTAAAAATCTCACCATTTCACTAAAATGGATGAAGATGGAGATTGAAAGCAAGGAGAAGCAATCCAAAGCTTGAATCCACTATCTTCTTCTTGAATTTGGAGTTGAATGTTGGGTTTATAATTGAATTTGAGCTTGGAGTTTTAATTTCCCTTTCCCTCCTCCATTTTTGACAAAGCTTGAAGTGTTTGGATAAACTGAGGAAGTGGAGGTGGGTTGGGGCTGAGTTAGAAGGTGCAGTCCAACCAAAGTCAAAGGCGGGAAAAAGTGACGAAAATTTCACTATCTCCAAACATATCGAAGTTTACACTCAAAAAGATCGCAAACGTCATTTTGAACTCAATGGAGGTGGTCTCGAGTCCTAAATTGACCGTATGCAAAAAGTAGTTTTTCGGACTAACATCCGACTAACGATAAAATATTTAAATATAAAATCGATAAATATGCGGGTTGTTACAGAAGTGGTAGTGATGCAGCCTCAATAATAATATAACTCTTTCCTGTTTATTTTTTTATTGGTTGCTATTTGTCTTGTGTTGTTGTATCTTCCCTACATACTATTTTATTCCGCATTTGACATATTTATTAAGTTTGCAGGAATAGGTTATTCTGTCATTCTCATCAGAGTTGTGCAGGAGTAGATTTATTGTATATTGAGTATTCTTTGTATTTAAGCACACCTGTAGAATAAATGATTACTCTAATAACTTGTCATCAAAATTTGTATCCTATACATTTAGTAATGTTGAATATTTAACAAATAATATTGTGTATTAATTAAGTTGGTATTTTTCATTCGTAGTTTTTGAACGGACGGGTTTTCGGTGGTTTTGACTGGTCCGAAAATCCCGGTCGTTACAGTATTTTGAATTAATGATTTAAAGTGATTTGATTTATGGAAAGATTAATCATTAGAGACTTAATGGATCTCACATGGAATTAATCTATGTTTTTATGATTGATTGGTAGTTAAATAACCGACTATTAAATCTTGACAAAAATATAACTTTGGAAATATCTAGGAGAAACACGTGAGTTATATGGCACAGTCATCCTCGATGATGTTGTACTATGCGTATAAATATCGTTGTGTTCTCCTAGGACAAATGATAGGGAGATCTGTCCACTTAAACGGTTAGGGATGATCCCCGCTCTTATGTATTATCCATATATTTCGGAAAGAACTGGAGTTGAGTTTACCGGAACTATCGAATGTTGGTTTGAAGAGACCGGGATCAGAAAAGTATGAATTATTCGAAAACCACTTTGGTCCGACTCATGCATCGTATTAAAGACATTCTTGAAGGAATCGAAGACGGAGCTCTTTGAAGTGCAAGGGCTACTTGCTACCAATCCTGAGGGTTATTCCGAAATGAATGTAGTAGAAGTAGTGCCTTTTGTTTATTCATATCCTAAACAACTTGTATGGACGAATGCTAGTATTGCATTGTTCCTAGAAGCCAGTGTTAGCATTCTAAGTGGGAATTGATAAGAAAAGGAAAAGGTAATCATGACTTCATAAGCCTTAAAACTCAGTAATGACTAAAACAAGGGATATGCTGCAGAGCTACCATTAGGAGTAGTCATTCCTCAATCTAGAATCAGTATTTATGGATTTGACATGCATGCAAGAGTGGGGCCATGGCCGGTGCATATTGTTTTGGAGCGTTGGTCTTGGGGAATGAAGTAATACAGCTGTCATGTTAAAGGGGCAACCGGCTCTGTGTTGGCGGGGAGTCCATGTATGGCCCTCGGTACATTTTTCTAGAGGTGTACTATAGCGGATGGTACCCTAGTAGCCTAGTCATTAATGGAAATGCAATCTCCATTACGTGCCTTTACAGACTTAGTTGTGCCCAACTATGTTGAAATGTGAGATGCAAGCATTTCAGCTATTTCTATATTTATTTTTCCCCTAGACACTATGATAATATCACTGGATTTTCTATAGAAAATGTTTTGGTTATTGTAAGGTAAAAACACATCCATGTTTATGTGCAGTGCGGTCTTACGGGTCAGCCCAAGCATATTTTTCAGATTTAGCTGGACACTTTGGAGCTTTCAAGAGGTGAGCTAGATGCCTCCAAGACATACTTCCGTATTTTTTTTTATCTTCCGCTGTATGTTCTTGTTGTAGTTTTCAACAACTGTAAGGACATGTTGTTATAACTGTCCATGTTGATGATGGATTAGTGTTATACTCTGATTTATGTATGTATATTATAGTTTCTTTGTTTTTGTAAAGACTTTTTTAGTGTTATATATCATTCATCTCTTTTTTTGAGATTCTATCTTCCTTCTTTTTTTCTTTTTCCCTAACAAGTTGCATTTCTGGCATTTGGATGCTCTGCAAGTAAATACCATGGATGTATTAGTGTCGACTTCTAAGGGTTGAAGAGGTGGGTTGTTACAGTGGAATTGGTTCCACGAGCCACTCCAACAAATTTGAAAGAAGCCTCTTTGGGTTAACTAGCCTTTCCCTAACAAACAAACTAGCAAACAATTATGCCGGTGCATAACCCAATGGAGTCTACCCTGGTAAGAGGCGAAGACCAGTTAGGTGTAACCCCATTTTCTCATTGACCGCTCATGATTGATGCCGTTTTGCCCTATGCAGCCCTACCTCTGACAGTTGTTCATAATATTATGCTGTATTTGGTGATAGTGTATGTACCAACCATTCTGCATAGTGCTCGATCCCGCTCATCATCCCATTTAGATTGCCTAATGCAATCAAGGTAATACCCTATTAAAAACTATAGTTGGAGCAGACTACTCTATCTATTGGGGGTATTCCTATATTTATACGCAAATGTATATACTCCATGGATCCTATGGTTGGATATGTCTCACATCAGTATAATGTTACACAACTTCTGGTAGCTCCTTGCGCTGGGCAGACTCCTGTTATGTAACACTACTGACCTTGCATTCCAACCTACTCTAATGACCAAATGTCATAACATTCATTTAACTATAATAGGTCACACCCGTCATAAACACATAGAGGCTACGTATATGTATCTCATATATACATACATAAATACATACATACATATACATATACATATATTCACACTTACTTAAGTACCTTGCCTCTATAGTTTGTTTAGCCTTGGTCTTTATTTCATTATGTGTTTATCCTTTTCCTTTACTCTAAGTTCATTTACTGCTTTCCTTTTATCAAGTTCCTAATATCATTTTCCATTCTTTTAATCCATTTTCCCATTTTCTATCTCTATTCCTATTTTATCTTTTTATTTCTTCTTACCTATCCTTTGGATTTCCTTTTTTGTTTACTTTCCATTTTATTGGTATTTCACATTTTATCCTCTTAGGATATTCTTATTGCATCCGTGTCTTTCTATTTAACTCTTGGGGTTTACTGCATTTTAATGCATTGGACCTACATTTTTTTATAAAATGTTGACACCGTAAATTTCCATATCTTATCCAAAAAGAGAGATTTCTGTGTTGTTCGTAATTACAAGGGACTATCTTTTTATAATTTGAAATAGACAGTATAAAATACGGTGAATATCCCTATTTTATACATCTCTTTCTTTTTATGTCTATTCCTTATCATTTCAAACATTGCACTTTTTATGTCTAAAATATGAATAGAATTCTTTATTCTACATTTTTATCCTTTGTGCAAATACAAATTTATTATTAAAAATTAATAACAAGTTACTAGTACAAAATATGTAGGCAAGTTTTTCAATTTCATTAAATCTATTCCATGGTCATTATGCTTAAATCTATTCCATAATCATTACAATCTCTCCCATAATTATTAGGTGTATACAATTTATTATCCAAATCTTTATTTATCATTCTAATCAATACATGTATTCAATTAATAATTCCAAAATGATTTTAAACACAATATGAAAAAGACTTCAATCATATAAATCTAATCTTATTATAAAACATGTAATTTCCCACTTACCTTGCTTTTAGCTTTCACATTCTCCCGATATAGATCCGTTCCCTTTTTATTTGACTCCCTCTTACTTCAAATCCAAAATAATAAAAAGGGAATTCACTTATTAAAATTACGGATCTAGGGAAAGAGTTGAATTAAATTTGAATTTTAGTTTAGATTCAAGATTTACCTTTATTTCTACGTTTTGAATCGATCCTATTCTCCTCTTCTCTTATTCTCCGCTTTCTTCTACTTATATATATTTTATAATAGTTTCATTATTTTTAGAATTTGGAGAAGAGGAGAAAATGGCAGAGTTTCAGTATGAGGTAAATTTTATAAATGAGTTAGGGTTAGGCTTGTTGTTAATTTATAGGAGTTAGGGATTGGTATGGAGCGTTAGATTTACATTAGGAAATCTTTAGTTAAATCTTGAATGTAGCGTAATTACTTTGTACCGACATAAAATATTATACTCCATTTGTGTTGTCCATTCTTTATTTTTAAATCATGCTTTAACACCCGCAAGGGTCGACCGCCCATGCTCTTAGGTCGACCGCTACCGGTCGACCTGGGCAAATTATGGGTCGACATATGCTTATTTTTGAATGTGACTACTTATCCTGTGTGATTTTGTTTATTTCATTCTTTAATTAAACAACCTATATAATTTTCTTCCCATTATAATTTTCTTAACATTTAAGTTAACGTTAACTATCCATTAACTTTAACTTATGCTAATTAATGTTAGTTAATTATTCTTATTTCCTTAGTTATATATATAATTATTTTCGATCCTAAAACATCAAACATAAATAACCTTTACGTTTAAACCCCGGTCAGAAAACATTATATATGAAAGTAGATCAGAAAATCACCATGAACCCAATGATGTAAGTTTCATAGCCAAATTATGATGTTTATAAAAATTCCATTTTTTGGCATTACTAGTTATTAATTAATTCCTTTTAAATTAATTATCGTAAAAATACAGGGTGTTACAAGAAGTCATAATTCCCAATGAGGCCGCAGTCCATCTCATAGGTGGACTCATCATGACCTAAGTGAAAATGAGGAGTTGTTGAACACATCCATGGACCTAATTGATGAAAAGAATGATAAAGCTGCCTTGAATACCAAGGTGCACAAACAAAAGGTAGCCAATCTATATAATTCCTAGGTAAAGTATGGCTTGTTTAAGGAAGGAGACCTAGTTTGAAAGAGTATCTTTCCTATGCCAGGGGCACTTGACCTTGTTTGGGAATGACCATATGTTTTCAACAAAGACTTGAGTGATAAAGCATACATTCTTAGCACGATAGATGGAGCAGTATTTTGGAAGATGCGTAATGCACAAAATCTTCATCGTTAATTTTTCTAGTTTCATTTGTTTTTATTTGAGTTTTGTTATCTTGTAATAAAAGCAACTTTGAAGCAATTATTAATAAGTGTGCATCTCCTGAAATCTAGTTGTGTTAGGTTCCCACTTTTTTCACATGGATTATTACAACTGGTTAGATCATGAATTGAACATCACCAAGCATGTAATTTTCACCAAACCTAGTTTATAAGGTGTAAAAACAAGATAAGCGGTCTGTCTTACACAATCCTTGCGAAGATCACATGCCCATACCGATTGAGTTTTGAGCTATAGGAACCGTGCGGGCAGGATCCCTTTACATTAGTGGGGCATATGACGCTAGATCAATGTGATACTCGTCTATGAAACCATGGTCGGCAACATCGAACTAGAATTACCCTCGATTGGAACAAGATCGCCGACTGGGTAATTCACTATTAATGGTCATCCCTTAAATCTTAGCCAGTAGTAGAGAACCAGACTTACCCATGATCGTAACATGATCACCAACTGACTAGTTCACTGTTGAAGATCAACCCACAAACCTTTATCGATAGCCGTGAAACAGATTTACCTATCATCAGAACATGATCGTCGATTTGGTCGTTCACTATTAGCGATCGACCCATAAACCTTAGGAAAAATCCATGAACCAGATATACCAATGATCTAAATTCGATCGACGACTGGGTAATTCACTACTAACGATTAGGCTCAAAGGTTAGAAATGTTCACTCAAGCACAAAACGTAGAATATCCTTCGCCAAGCTTGTAGTGAGTGATCCTGCACAAGTAACGAGGGCATTACGAAATAAGAAGTAAGGAGATGACAAAACCTAGAAGGGTAACATTACAAGGCCTACTTACCTGGCCAGACTTTTTAGTGACTGATTCTCAACAAGCATACCAGATGATAAGAAAAGAACTATTGACGTACCCCCACACGAGCAATGGCATAATGCATGCGAAATACATTACAATAAAAGAACTTGACATGGTATAATGGCATCATATGAAATTTATATAAGATTTATATGTATTTGTTTATGGTTAATTAGGAAAAAGTATAACATGGAATAAAAGAAACGTCAATCAAAAAGAGTTTCGACATTCAAAATCGTCACAACATTATTAAATACCAAAATTAGAAAGTCACGGACATAAAAAATAACGGGCCTATGCCCTTACAGAAGACAAAGTTATCAAAAATGGGACACATGTCCCTAAAATTCCCAAACATTAATGTTATAAAGAGTCAACTAAGCTGGGAAAGTGTTTCATTTGAACCGAGATGGGTAACCCTTGTGAACAGGTTTCGATGACTCCATTTTATGCTTGTCCTTCTTCGCTGACTGGGCAACGATGTCAAGTTCTATTTGTTTTTCTTTATGATTCTGAGATCTTCCGCTGTCTCTAGCTTGACTCTGTTAACATCAATAGGGAAATTAACCGCTATGCTAGCCTTAAGATCCTCATCCCTATCAAAATCTTCCAGTCCAACGTGGTAACCCAATAGCTTCAAGCCTGGGTCATCTATTAGAGCAGCAATCTTCTTCGGATGTTCCCCTTTTCAGGTAGGCTCAAAAGGATCCTCGTGCATAGGCACTAAATCAGTGGAGGATGAGGGTAGCACAATACTAGTAGGGTCCACCACAGCTATCTCACCTACATGAAAATAAGAAGGACTTTCATATACTGATCTACCTAAAGGGCTCGTAATAGTGGGATAGTAGCTCGGGGACTATGAAAGATAATCCTTCCTCACTTTTGAGCACGTGGAGTGCTATTCTAGGGTTGACTTCGGGCATTGGCATCTTAAGAAATATGAAACACGATTAGTGGGACATCATGCATAGGAGCGTAAAGGACTTGTTTAGAAGTTTGACCATGAGGCATGGCAGTGGAATTAGGGTCTCTCTTTTATCTTTGCTTCCTTTCTTCCTCTTCACCGACAACTAATTTGAGGTTGCCTTAATGAATGGCATCATGTTCCTCCTTGAGAGCCCGACATCAGTAGCGTCTAGACTAAAGGGGGGCCATCTTCTTGCTCACTTGCTTCTTTAGCCTCTCATACCAACCTTTTATGAATAGATGTCATGACTTTTGGATAGTCACCCATCCATTTCAGGTTTCCCTAAATATACATCTGGAAGTAGCCCTATCTAGGAGGTCTTCCATTCGTTCTAGCTAACCCCCTAATCTTTAATTTTCTTCTTGAAGGGATTAAAAGGTTATTTTTCAAGCTTTATTTTCTATAAGTAGAGCTGTGATCTCTCCTTTGAGAAAAACTTTTTTTGTTCTTCATTCGTCGGCAATTTTGCAAATTTTGTCCTGATCTTTCTCCACCTTTACATTCTTGGCCTCAATATCCTTGACCTAATTTTTATTTGCCTATGGTGTCCTTGTAAATTTTATATATTTGGGTGGTCTTCCTATTGTACTTATTCCTTAACCCTTGGTAGTCATCCATGCGCACTTTCTTGATTTTCTCCACCTCCTCATGGTGAGCTTTCTTTAGTTTTTCTACTTCCTCAATATGGGATCTCTCCAGAGCATCTACAACCTCCTTGCATTCCTTCTCTTTCTGGTGAATTTCCTTTCGAAGCTTGAAGATCTTCACAATCGGTTCCATGTTTTTTTGGCCAATCTCCTCTTTGACCTGTAGCATCTTTGCATGGAACTTTGATAATGCTTTCATAATGAAAACATGATTTCCTAGGTTTTTATCGCCTCTTCAAATGGGGTAGGAGGGGCACTCGATGGTAGCTCGGCCAGAGGATTCCAAGGTTTGTAATCTTGTTGGAATTTGTCATACTCCAGATGGTAGGATCCATAATAACGACAGTTTTCTCCTTCCCCGAAGTGGAAACTTTGGTGATTGCTTCTAAAGTAGAAGTCCTTAGAGTCATTTGGGAAGCATTCCTCCTATATGTATTCTCCTAGTGCTTAGAGGTCTCGGAGCAAAAAATAGTGAAAGGTGACACCCTAGAGGATTTTAAGGAGGAGGAGTCATCCAAGATCTTTATTTCGCTAGAGAGTGGGACCTCTTCTGGGAGCCTTTACGGCCATTATCAGTAAGATCTTTAAATGGGCTATAGGTAAATTTCTGTCTAGTTTTTAGCTTTGCATCAGCCTACCCCATGTTCTAGTTAAGGCCAAAAAACGAATATGATACTTTTGTCCTGTTTGGATCCTCCTTTCGGTACATCTGGCTGAATTTAGCATCCAATTTCTTCCTCTTTGAACCCATTTTCCCTGCAAAAGATGCAGAAGTGAAGTATTAGAATCATCTCACATTTAAGTAAGTTTGATAGTGTAGCAAATATGGTCTCATGTGTATGTAAAGTGCACCTAACGTTTAGACAAACCTTCGGGTTCTTTAGGAATTTCTAGCTATTGTTGGATCTCATCCATCGATTCTGAGTTGCCAGAGTCAATACCCAACTCCGAGGCTTTTAGGTAGTCTAAAACAGTAATATGTCCCATGACAAATGCATCTTCATCACCTTTGGACCCAAAGACTCAATGCAATTCCCATTCAATGTTGACGTTGGTCAATGGATCAAGTCTAATCTCCATAGGGGAATAATACTCTTCCTGACCAGAATTTATGGCCTTGTTATCCCTATGATGGGGCTCTTCTTCTACAATCATGCTTTGAATACCATCATCCTCTCACTCCTTGAGGGATTTCAATCATCTGGTTTGATGAGTTCGGGGCAAAGGAGCGTTTAAGTCCTTAACCTTGGTGTCTACCCTTGTCATAGCGTCGGACTAAGCTAGTGTCAAACTAATACCACTTATGGGGGATTAAAGTAGTTTTTTCCTACTTGTCTCCCAGGCCTTAGAAATTTTCGCTTTTCCTTTCCTCATAGGCCTTTGGGCCTAGATAGCTTTAGCCTTCCCAATCTAATGACCCTTGGCCAGCAACCCATAGTATTTGAGAGATTCATTTAACTAGCCTTGGGACCTGTCTTGCCTCGGATGGAATACCTTTCAGCCTCTCATGCATGTCCTTGAGGTCAGCACTAGAATCGAATTTCACAACACCAACGAAATTAGCCAAGAGGACAATTAGTACAAAAACCCATGAGTGGAAAGAACATAAATACACAATCAGGAAATATTTACATCCTGAATGACATCGATGAAACTAAGGGGAGTCATCCCTAATGAAAAAGTACTCTCACTTGAACATGTTATACTTAGAATATAAGTCTTCCACAGGCTTAAACTTGCTACCTGATTTAAGATAGAAGAAGGGGGAACCCTTGGCCTTGCTCTTAATTGCATATAGGAAGCTATGATGCCTATGAGCGGGAGGTGTTTGAAATTCCCTCATGAACATTACATACAAACCCGATAAGATAGCATAACTATTCAGGTGAAGCTAGAATGGAGCGATTTTAAGGTACACTAGGACTCTAGCTATCCAGTGGTGAGGAGGAGGTGGTTCCCCTATCAAGCAATGATATAGGAATAAGACATATATCTCATTGGGGGAGTATGAGCCCACGGATCCAATGTCGGTAAGAGCATATCCACGCTCTGTAATCCATAAGTGGCAACAATAGCATCCAACTACCTGGAAGTCAATGTAGTGGCAACTCTTTATGGTATCTACTATTAGCTAAGAAGGACCATAGCTATCGACCAAAGAGCACACTGAGTTAGCTTGGCTCACCCTAGCCCAAGACTATGAAGACTCATGGTAGCAGATGAAGAAGGGGCCTAAGCTCTAGTAGCACTCGATGATCAAGTATGACGTCTGGTCGACATGTCTGTCTAATATACCAACCTATCTCATGCACTACCGTTAGATATACATGTGTGTGTATGCCATGACATGTGTGCGCACCATGGCACGTACAATAATACTTAAATATGGGTAAGAAAATAAAAGAAGGAAGATCAAACTAGTCTAATGCTACTAAGAATTTGGTTCGATTACTGGATTGGTGAAAACCTAGCATCCCCAAATGTTTCAAAGTCCATTATTCGGTGGTAAGAACTACCGAGCCAATATGTGTGTTAACAAACTGATGAACTCAGTTGCAAAATTAAAATACAAAGCTAGATTTATTGAATTATTGATTGTGTATGGTGACTTAAACAATCCTAATCACCAAGCAATGGCTAATTCCCACTTCTGTACGGTAGTCCTTGGCTTTGAATACAACCGAGCCATCTAAACCCAGTCTTAAGATCTATTTAAACTTGTATGTCAAAGACAACAAATAAGACCCTATCCTTAACTACATATTCTAAGGGAGCCCTATACATCCCTAATGCTTTATGCTAGGTGGTTAAAACCCTTAGCCAAACCCTAAAACCCAACAATCTCAAAATCGCTAAACCATACATACCTTTATAGCAACTTAAGGAAACAATCCAATGTTTTCACACATCAATGATGGTACCCAAACCGTGCCCAAATTACAACTACACTGAAATAACAGAACCCAATTTAGCATGAACATGAGTAAAAATCAGCATGAAATTCACAACTCGTTGTAAATTGAAAAATTACCTTGTTTGTTTGATGGATGTGGATGATAGAATCAAAATTTGAAATGTATTTCGACTGAATTGGGGTGCACAGTAGATAAGGAGAAGAACTGTCTTTGATTTTGGAAGCAAACAATTGAAATGAAGGAAGTGTGAACGGTATGAGGTCGTGAGTGCTTATATAGCCCAGCCAGCGCTTTCCAATACGGAACACAGTAACATCGGGCAACAAAGAACCGAATGGGAAAATCTTATTTGGTAGTAGATGTCGAACCAAATTTGAACCAAGCAAAATTACTAGAGAACAAAGGAATGATATGAAGAGTACAAGGAAACTCTAGATTTAATCTTATATACAAAGAATTTTTGGATCATATCTTTTATACAAGGAAAGAATCAAATTAAGCAAGCTAAATAAGGGATTGCCTATTTTATTGGCCTAGCCTCCCTATATATTCGCTCCTATAAATACCCAAGCTTGCAACAATAACGACAAATGATTCTAGAGAGCAAAAATTGCTAAACCGGGCTAGCCGAACCTAATTTTTAGAATCTATACATAACTTTTTTTTATCATTAGATCATTGTATTTTTTATTCAAATCATTGTACAATTGATATATAAGAGAAATAATAAAAATTGATAGTGGATGTAGACACATTATGCCTGAACCACTATAAATGCTTGTGTACTTTACTTTACTGCATTTCATTTCAATTCATAATATTTGTGATCCGCTCTCTTAAAAATAACTAAACCATAATAAAACAGTTGGATCATACACTCCATGTATTCTACAACAAATATATTAGAGGTGTTTGCCCATTTTTTGAGCAAACAACATGTACATATATTATATAAGGATATATATATATATATATATATCTAAGGAAGGTTCAATGACATCCTAAGTGTTGAAGCACCCCTTTAGAACCTCCATTATACCTTGAGCTATACTATTCCAAATGCTACAAAATTTTATGTTCAATTCACATATAGATAATCATCTCTACAAAACACGAGATTATTTCGATATTTATAGCCTTTTCAAAATCATAAGTCAAACATTTATTTTAACCATTGAATTTAGACATCAAATATATTATGCTACATATATTAAAACGAGCTGAAATTTTGTTGAGATAATCTTGAGTATGAGATGAAAATAATCGCCAAATTTGTAGCATTTGAAATAGTGTAGCACAAGATATGATTGGGGTACTCTGTAATAGGGATGTCATTGAACCTTCCTCTATACGCACATAGTATGTGTGTGTGTGTGTGGTCTGTTTGATTGTAAGAAAATATAAATTTGATTACTATGCAAGAAGTTGAAATAAATGAATTATTTATGTCTATATACACAATACGACAAATGTTTTCCGACTTGATTATTGAATTTATGTGTATAACTTGTTTATGTATTGAATGTTTTCTAACTTGATTGTTGAATTTATGTGTATAATTTTTGTGTATTGAATGTTTTCTGACTTGATTGTTGTATTTATGTATATAATTTGTTATGTATTGATTTCATGTATTATGGATACTAATTATGTAAATTTGTAGGTATCAAATTCTATATCTAGAGTTTTGACTTATGGGGCACACATATATATATCTATATATTCAGTGCATACACACACACACACACACATATATATATATATATATATTCTCTATATTTAACTTATGTTTCAAAATTTGAAATTTGAATGTATTTTATTTTACTATATGAGCATTGCAGGAATTAATTGCTTAGGATATCAATTAATTTTACTTTAGTTGACATTGTTGGAAGTTAATCTATTTATTTTATAGTTTTTAATAAAAGGGGAAAATCAAAATTAAACATATTCCTTCCTTCTTCCTCTCGACTTCCTCCTTAGATAACTATCATTATATATATTTACAAATCCCAAAAAAGGGATAGGAAAATTAAAGTTTTAGAGAAAGAGAAAGAAAAGAAAGAAAATATTATAAGAAAAAACTCAGAGATTGAGAAATAGAGGAAAATAACTTTTATAAGCCATAGTTAAGGAAGGCCTAGGGATTTCAACAACAAATTCAAGGCTAATCTATTTGAGATCTGGGTAATAAATTTGGAGTGATTTTGGTTGAAAGCAAGGAATGTAACGATCTCGGATTTTAAATAAGCTTGAATTGATAATTAATTTAATTTTTGAATAAAAATTGTAAAATTAATTGGTAAATTGATCTGAGTTTCCCCAAATTCAAATAAAATATGTGTTAAATTATTCTAATTTAAATCTTGTATATATATATATGTGTGAATATATATATGTATATGTGCATATATGAGTGGATTTGAATTTATATATATATATATATATATATATTGGATTTGAATTTTAATTTTAAGTAAATGGTTTAAAGATAATTTGAATTTATAAATAGATATATATATAAGATAAATTATAAAATATAAAGTAAACATTAGCTAAATTTAAACAACATATTAAATATAGAAATTCATTTATATTACAAATTAATAAGTATAAAAAGAAAAGTAATATACATTCAAATATGAAAATAATAAGTATAAGTATGTACACTTGTAAATGAAAACAAAATATATATGAAGGCTTATAAAAGAAAAAAAATATAAATATCTTTGGCTTGCAAAGGAAGACAAAGGTGATTAATGCCATATCTTTAGCACACAAAAGAGATATATATCAGCCACTAAGAGGAAAAAAATCTCTGACCTATTGTACATACAAATTATATCACATAGTAAACTCAATTTCTATACATCAATTCCTCATTTCAGTTTCGTCCATCTACATCTGGAAAGAAAGAAAAAAACTTAAACAAACTTCAACATAAACAACAATACAATCAAAACAAACCAGAGATCAAAAAAGAAAGCTTTCAGCTTGCAAATTTCAAGCCTGTTTCAAGCATAAAAGAAGAACTCTGTTCTTTCTTCTGGAAATCACTATGAGTAAACATCTACTTAAAAATCCTAAGTAATAATTATTCTGTTGCTTGTTAGATTTCTGAAATGATTAATGCTTGCATGTGTATATATAAGTGTATGATCTGGGTATATGTATGTTTTGATTCATGTTTGATTAGTCTACCTATTCTTCTCTGTTTCTAATTACAGAGTTTAAAGTAAGATCAAAATTCAATATCTTTTTATTGAATCACTATTAGGATCTGGATTTCAAACAAAACCTGTTTGTTAAAGCATAGGTTAAGGTTTAACAATTCTGTTTAAGTAAGATAAAGTTGTAATTATCTGGAAACAGTAAGAAGAATAAAAGACTGAAGGAATATGCTAAAATCCATCACTCTAATTTACTGATTCAAGATTATAACTTGAATCATCTTTGAAAGTTATGATTTTTAAAACTAAAATCATAAATTTTAGTATTTGTTTGAGTATGCATTTCTGGTTTAACCAGAAATTGATTATTTGGAATTTTCTGGTGATCTCGACGATCTGGGAGGTCAGGGTTCTCTGGGGTGGTAGTGGAGTGATCGGAGACGGAGGGAAAAATATTGGATGGGTGATTAGATGATCATGGCGGCGGCGGCGAGCATTTGAAGTCTGTAGCCCTAGTTTTTAGGTCGATCGGGAATGTTGCCATCACGAACTCTCTGGTGGATCGAGTTCCACCAGGCTTTGGGAATTGGAAGTTTGGACGTAGGCGAGGTGGTGGCCAGAGGCTCAGGCTTTCAGGTGATCGGAGAAGGGAGCACGAGATTTGTTCCAGGCTTTGGTTCTTATTCCAGTTTTGTGCCAGGTTACTCGATTTCGATTTCAAGTTGGAATCGAAGTAGTGATGGTCGGGATATTGTGAGAGGTTGATCGTCGACATGAGTGAGTCGTCATGGATGATCGGAGGAGGGTGGTTGGTCGGTGAACGTATACGTGCATTCGCGTACATGTTTGGGTTCGAACATGTTGGGGAAGAAAGGTGGAAGCTCGGGTTCAAGCGCGTGATTTTGATCAGTTTTCTCGAAGCACGGTGAAGTAGGGGTTTGCTCGGGTTCAAACTCGAGTAAACGAGTGTTTTTCTCGGGTCTATTAATGTTGGCCAAAAACAGTTTTAATGTTTAAAGAAAAATTCAAGTTTTTGAAATTGAAATCTTGATAAATCTTGTTAAATCAATTTTCTTCTTATATTAAATGATATCCAAGTTTAAGTATTAGTTGAGAAGGATTTTTAAATAAATTGTTTTTAATTAGCTAAGTTTTTAAAAAAAAATGGTTTTTAATAACATAGCTTTCATTTTTGAAGTTTATTTTAAATAAACTCAATGATACTTAAAGAAGTTAATATTAAGGATGTTTTAAAATTGTTAATTAACTTTTCAAGGATTGGTTAAACTTTATTTATTAAAGATTTGAAGTAATTACTTAATAAAAGTAATTAATGTAAAATTAATTGATAATTCAAGTTAATTAATTAAGTAATTAATGAATGATTAATTAAAAATAATTACTTTGTAAAAGTAATTAAGAATGGGTAATTAATGATCAAAGATCGATTAACCAAGTAATTAAGGGTTAATTACTTTAAAGAATAATTAATTAATGGGGTTAATTAATTAGGGTAATTAATTTAAGAATAATTAATTAAAGGTTAATTAGTTAAAGTTATTATGAAATGATTATTAATTAAAGGAGTAATTAATTAGTTATTGTAATTGATTAAGAATTAATTATTAATTAAAGGGTAATTTATGATTAATTAAAGAATAATTAATTAAATGTTTGTAATTATTTAATTATTAATTAACCCTGACTAGGAATTATTATCCATAGGAAAATGATCTGGTTTAGATTAATCAGATATCTTAATTGGTTTCATTTATGGATGATTGTATTCTATTGAATGTTGTGAATTGTTTTGTCATCTCTGCTGTGTGATGCTTTGTGATTAGAATTTGTTTTAATTCAAGCTGTGATGAATGTAATTCATTTATTTATAATGCATTTATATTATCTATCTGTGATTCTGTGTACATAGATAAGCGTCATAGGATTATATCGCTTATCGATATTGTTGTGATTGTATATGTGATGATTGAATAATGTTGCACTATTGTGTTAAACCCCTATGGACCACACCATACACACACAAATATGGACATTTTTGAACAATTTCGAAAAACTCGGCTGAAAATTCACGAGGAAATCGATTAAGTCATAGATTTTTGAAATGATTTTAAATTAAATTTGAATTCCAATGGTTTGGAAATGGAATCGGGTTAAATGTGAAAAGCTTTTGAAAAGGAGTTTTGAGAATAAAGTTATTTTGGATAACTTCATAATGTTTTGAAATTTAAAATGGTTGAACATTGTTTTGAAATCGAAGAGGATTTTAAATGGTGTATCTTTTATATATAAAAGATTTGAATTGAAAAATGGTTTTCCAAATTTCGAATAAATCTTTGGAAACGTGTTTTGAAAGCTATAAGTTAAATCTTTGATTTAAAGATTTAATGAGTTAATCCAATTGAAATGGAAATCGATTTGAAAATCTACGAATAGATCTTTGTGAAACTGGGTGAACTTTGTGAGATGAATCTTTTTGTGTAAAAGATTAAAATGGTAATTTGTTTAAACCATTTGAAAGAGAATTTTTGAGTAATAAGTTGTGACTTAACTGAAATCCCAATATCCATATGTTTTAAAATATTGCGCTCATTATTCGGTTTAGCCGGGAGAGGACTTTGTGTCATATAACCTATTACGAATAATGATACGACATAAATGGATGGCATTTGAAGACCGGTGGTGAAGACCAGGTATTTGCAAGAACGATAGGATAACATATCGATTGTCTCTGCAATGAGTAACTACGGTATAGAGATTTCCTAAGTGATGGGAAGTCCGATCGGGATTGTGAATACCCGGATTGCAAGGGCTTCTTTAGAAGTGCCTTCGGTTCTGTTCGAACCCGGAACAGACTTGTATGGCCGTATGTCTAACATTACACTTTGAGATATAAAGCTGATTTCTTTCAAATACATTTCTATTTGGTGGCGGAGAATTTATTCTCTTAGCTTAACACCCTTCTCTGAGACGTACGAGCTCAGAGGTTATGTAGTTGAAGGTTATCAGTGATATACTCCCAAATTGGTAATGTGGCATGCTGAGTGCTGCTGTGTGTTGCTGATCATTTGATGATCAAAGCATGGCTTTCGTGTAAAGCGTAGCTTTGTGGACGAGACCTCATCGAGCCTCACAAACCGGTAATGGTCGAAACAGGAAAAATGCGGCAAGGTTTCAGGGGTAGCTCCCCTAGGGTATGTCCATTCCTTCTGGAAAAGGGTGGTATCATGGTATGGAGCCCAGATACTTACTCATGTGGGCACTGTAGTATATTTATTACTGTGTGATGTTGTTGGTGTAGAGGTACCTCGGATAAAGGTCGCAAACGACCGGGGGTGACATATCTCAGGTTTACTACCCGGGAAGGGGGTAACCGGCCTTGTGTTGGCAGAGAGCCAGGTAGGTTCTCGGGGCGTCCCTCCAGAGGCGTACCCATGTGGCATAGGAAATTCCTTAGCCTGACCATTTGTTGGAAAATCCAAAGAAACAATACGAGCCTTGTACGGTTTTAGTTGTAGAACCTGCCATTTAAAATGGTAGCTATAGTAGGCATAGTATAATGGTACCTATGCTGGCTAAGATTTATATTATACTTTCGAAATGTTTCCTACATTATGCACTAGTAATAATATCAAAAGAGTTTTTTTGCGTAGTAAGCACGTTTGATTATCATAAGGAGAAATCTCCCCCATGTGTGCGATTGCATTGTGTGTGTGCCGGGAGGCCTTATGGTAGTTTCATTTTCCAAAAAGCATATCGGATTTCTCTTATGAACCGTTTTTATTTTAAACAACTGTTTTGTTACTCATACCAGTCTCATGACTAACCTGGAGTTTATTGTTCCCTTCCAAAACTCTGGGTGCCCATAATTTTCCACACGGGCAGTCTAGAGTTGGATTTTTCAGATAGTCGGGTTTAGTAGACTAGTTGGAGCTTTTTCAGATTGTTTAGAGTTCACTCATCGACGCTTGCTTACCTTTGTGCATCGTGATGATGGTTCGAGCTTGATGTTGGAGTTGTTGGACTCATTCTCTTTTAAAGATCGTTTGGAGTTATCACTTCTGTTGTTTCCGCTGTAACATCATTATTTGTCTCTGATATTCTTGTATCATTTGTGATGTATATGATATCATTGTTGTATATCATTCTGGATATTGTATTCGTTGGATTTGTATATGATATCATTCATTTCTTTCTTCCGCTGTGTTGTTATACTTACTGTGTTATAAGCTCCGGCGAGCCAGATTCGGCGTTTGAATCTGCGACATTCAAGTACAGGTGAAGTACGAGTGCCGATTTTCGAAGGCCGAGTTAGGATCGTTATAAGGAAGGTGTTATTCTTCATGTTTTTGCAATAGACTAAGGTAACTCTATATTTTAGGTGATTAGTCAATACTTTAAAAAAATGAAATTTTACTTTGATTCATATTTTTGGATGATGGATGTTGGGATTTTTGGGTTTTTGTAGATTCTGTTATATTTCATATTGGTTTAATTATTACATTACCATGACATGTTATTTCCACATTATTTTATGTGGTTAGTCTATGGTTAAATAACAAATATTTTGGTGCATATGGACGCAAATTGTTAATTGTGAGTTATAGGAAATTCATAAGTGATGATTATTAGATGATTATTGTATGAAATGTTTTAAAACATTAGTGTCCTAAAACACTTTAAGTTGGTTTTAAACAAAGTTATTTATTAAAAAGAGAAACGTTGTATTCAAATAAATAACAGTAAACTGTAAATGAGTTATTATTGGAAAGGGAGTTTTAAAAACTAGTTTTAGAAATTGATTTTAAGTGAAGGGAGAATTCACTATTATTTGTGAAGTATGGTATAATTTGAAGAATAATAATGTCATTCTAAAAAGACTGCATTATTTTGAGTAAATAACAGCATAATCATTTCATGGAGTTTAAGAAAAGATATTATTATCTAAATAATTAAAGAGATATGGGAATAGTAATAACAATAATAAAGATTTGATTTCAAAGTATTTAGGCTAGGTTATTACTAATTTGTGGTAAATAACAATGAATGGAGTTGTTTGGGTTAGTGGAATATTACTATTTTGAGTTGAAAAGTAATAAACTGATTGCAAAAGATAATAAAGTGATTTGAGTAAATAGTATTATTTTAATGTAAACTACTATATTATGGTTTTTGAAAGTAATTTGGCATAAAGTGCTCTTTTTGATCAAATTTCGACGTTTCAAGTTAGTTGAATAGTCAGAAGTATAATAAATGAACTTTAAAGTATATTATCATTTTTAAAGAAATTTAATTGTTTTGAGATGGAATAAATAAAGGTATTTTTATAATAAACGGTAAAATAATATAATTTTATACTTAAGGAAATAATGGTTGTAACTATAATGTTTGGATGGATGTAATATATGTGATTAATTTTTGAATTGATATATGTTTGTTTTATGACAATGGATTCACATTAGAATGCATATGCGATATTCTACAGTTATTACACTAGGCAATGGGTAGTTAATTGTTGATCGAATGTATGGAATGAAGTTCAATCTATTGAAGTGTTCTTTCAAAGGCGCATCAGGAAATTATTTGGGTTTCACCATGAATTCAAGGGGTATTAAAGCTAATCAAGAGCAGATTCAAGCGTGTTGAAAGATGTTGTTGCCCTAAAAACAAGGAGGGAAATGTATAGCATGAACGGAAAAGTTGCCACATTGAGTCAATTTATCTCAAAAGCTACAGAAAAGTGTACCATTCTTTGATGCTGAAGAAAGGAAAAGGAAAGTTTGTTTGGACCAAGGAATTCCAGGAAGCCTTCCACAAACTGTTGAGCATATGGAGAGACTACAATCTTGTTGAAGCCTTTGGAAGGAGAAGATCTATTCATCTATTTGGCAATATCTGCTCATGCACTAAGTGCAGCCTTAGCAGGTGAGGAATCTAAGATCTAAAGGCCCGTATACTATATCAACAAGAGGTTTTTCGGTGTAGAAAAGGACTCCCCAAAGTTGAAGAAGCTAGCATACTACTTGTTGATTGCTTCAAGGAAAGTACGACCATAGTACGTTGTTCACACGATAAAAGTAATTACTGATCAGCCACTGAGGCCCATGGGCTTTAATGTTGTACTTTGAAATTAACTATAGATATTATTATAGTCCTGATCATTGGTCGAGCTTTAGATATTATGGTGATATATTGATGACAAAAAGAAAACATGCACAATATAGCTTAAATGATTAATTATAATTTTACCAAGATAACCAATATGCAATTGAACTCGTACCCACTACTGTGCTTCAAAAAAGTTCATACATGCTTTGATATTTAAACTATTGCCGAGGAATGAGTTTATACTAGAGAGTGACACAAACATGTTTGTTAACATATTTTTGAGTTTAGGCGCTTAGCTCAATTGAATTAATTTATATTTGTTTTGAACTAAAATAGAGAAAATTAAAATAAATGTTATGTAAAGATTTTATGCTTTTTATCATTTATTTATAAGCCTTAAAATAAATTAAAATAATACATAATTGTTATATAAATATTTAATTAAATAAACGAGCTAAAAATAAATATTTAAATAATAATAATGGTTATCAAATTGGAAAGTTTTACATATACACTATATATGGTATGACCAGACACAAAAGAAGTTAAAGAGGGCTTTGTTCAAATTAAGAGAATGTTTGATTAATATACTAAGGAGAAAGGAGGAGAAAATGTGAAAATATGTTTAATATTTTCTAATCTTTTAGAGGTTATAAATAGCTCTGTATTCCCTCATTTATTTCATGGAATGAAAAAACAATATATACTTTCCATTATAAGCTAAATTTAATGGTTATATCTTGCGAATCAAATTAGGAGGAAGGATAAGAAGTTCTCTAAAGTGGAAATTTCTAATAACTCAACATGAATTTAACTAACCAGAATCAAAAGGTGAATTATTAATTTTCATATAAGTCATATCCCAATACTGTATGTTTGTGCATATGTGTATATATTAAGGTAAAAAAAATTCATATATACATATATTATTTATATTATTTAACTAATATGTACATTATATCTAAAAGTGAAAACAGTATAATTAAAAAAAAATTCGACATAAAGTAATTAAAAAAGTAAAAGTTTAATTTTGGACAGTTTATTATATATATATATATTGTATATAAAAATTAATATATATTTATATACAATTTTAATTTATAACTTTCGGTTTTAGATTAAAAACATTAATTTTTAGATAAAAGAAATCCAAATTTTCAACATCCGAAAATAAATGTATTTTATTTTAATGTATATATAATGTAGTTGCATATTTAAATTAGTAAAATAGTTTTACAAATTTAATATAAGAAACCTATTTTTCTGTAAAAACAAAAATTTGTTTTATTAAAATATTATAAAATAATTCAAATGTTATTTAAACTAAGTATTATATTTTACTTCTAAAATTCATATTTTAAATTTATATAAGGTAAAACTACGATATATATATTAAGACAAGAATAACGTTTATACTTTATTAAATAATATATTTATTCATTAATATATCTATATTAACTTATTTAAATCATATAAAATTCATAATTAATATACATATATATACATATAAAGTATATATTTATGAGTCAAGAAATCATATATGTATATAAAATTTATGTGATATATACGCATAGATATCAATATATGTATATGTGTGTGTGTATATATATATATTCAAATCTATATTTATATGCAGACTATATATATTTAAGTATAGTGATGCTTTGGAACACACGCACACATATATAATGTGATTATCCCAATGATCATGTGTATGTAGGCTTATATATATATAATAATATATATGGACACTAATATTATATATATGTATATATGTGTGTGTATTCCCTTTAAGCATTATAATAATAATAATGGATAAACGATGTTCATTATTTACATTAAATATATTTTATATGAATTAATCACAATAAATTAATTTAGCCACAAAATAAAATCTCACTTTTATAAAATCAATGTTAAATATAATTTAATTTAAATTATTTTATTCTTGATAAGACATTAAAAAAATCTAGTGCGTATTGAATAAAAAGGATTTTATTGAAAATTTTGCCTTTTTCCTCAATGCACATTGCACCTAACCTAACAATGATATCAGAGCTTGCATTTTGTTAACATGAATTATTAACCAACATGTAAGGCAATCCTTGAAAAGCCCAATTATATGGATGTTCAGAAAAGGGTGTCTAAGGAGAATGTTACTCTAATAAAGGAATGTTCTTACGAATGGAAAACCTCCCTCACTCCTGGCTCTTATCTGGCTTATCAAAGTGGATTATTTCTAGGTATGCCCTTAGCGAAAGCCCTAAAAAATTTATGCCTTAGGTTGATTCAAATAGGCATATTTGATATTGAATAATATATTAAAGTTGAATTGAAAATTAATTTAAATTAAAATTAAAATTTATAAACGTCATGACTAAATTTAAATTTGTTTTAAGTTTCAATTCACGAGAGTTATAAAAAAATAATATAATTATTTTTTGACATTGAATGTATAAAAGTAATAAGTGACTATTTTTGAATATTTTTGAATTTAAAATTATAAAGGTTATAAATAAATGATATTCAAAATATTTTAAAATTATGATATTAACTATAAATTTTATTGTCCATAAAATGTTGTCGTTAAGTGTTAAATAAAAATATATACATAAATATAAGATTTAATGTTATATTATAATTTTTATTATTAACTAAGGGAATCTTATATAATGCATATAAAATAAAACTAATATAATTTTTTTGAACATGGTTCATTAATTCCAACAAATGTTAATCTCGAGGATCGAGCTCATGACCTTCTGAACTACCAACCAACCGCCAAACGTACGTGTTGGAAAAACTAATATAATTTTAAAGGTTAAAATCGAATTAAAACCCATTATAGGTATAAGGAATAAATGCATATGCATATACTAGCATATACTTATACTTATTGTTCTTATTCTTTTAAGATTATGAATCTAAAATAAAGTTGCTCTATATCATTTGCAATATTGATAGAATACCATGCATACATTTTTTTGTGAGCACCTTCAAGCCATAAATTAAGTGTAGTGATGTTTATATTTTATATAGATTGGAAAGTATATTTTGTAACTTTATCGAACACCCTTAAAGGCTACAAAACTTATTCTTAAGAAATCACAAGATGATGGGCCATGGGTATCTAATGTACTTTTGATTTATTAAGAACCCTTAAGGTTATAAAAGTGATTAGGAGCAAAGAATGTACGATTAGGAGTTGTATACAAGATATATTAATAACATCTTATTTTATAGGGACTACAATTTGTTAAGCACCCTCAAAGTTGTAGAAACATGATAATTGTATCCTAACACTCACTAGAAGAATTTATAAAGTTCTCGCATCTCTTTCCCAGTTTTTAATAGATGTAGAATCTATTGGGAGCCTTACTAGAAAAATATAATAAACCATTCAAATAAGTATAAAAACATACATAATATTATAATAGTCCATTGTAATAAATTTGCAAAGCTATTTTAGTTGAAAAAATTATTTATCAACTAAAACATACTACGTAAACTAAAATAAAGACTGACTAAGAGATGTAAAGATATACATACCTCCAATTAAAAATTAGCACGATGCCACTTCAGGGTCCATTCAAGAGCTGAATGATACAACCATTTAAAACTTTTGAATCTTAGTCACTTATGTGTGTACTTGACTGCTGCTATGTGTTGTTTAAGATGAGTGTGACCTCTAATGCATATAAGAATATGGATATTCAAACCATTTTCAACCATATATAAAAGTTGTATAGTAAATAGGTGCATTACGCAAGATATAAAATTTTGACAAAATTTTTCATTTAAAATAAGAAATTATACCATAGACTAAACTCGCTCTTAGATCGCTAAAATGTCAATTTGATCAGTTTACTTACATGTAACTCAATCTATCACCTTAATATGTTAAGATCATGTGAATGCATTTTTTGAAGAAATCCAATGCAGCCTTGTAGTAAAGGTTTCTCTTTTGAAAGTTTAAACCATTTAAAAGAGAAAGTAAATGTCTGAAAGTAAAATGTAACATAGGGAAAATTAGGATGAATAGAAGGTGAATGGTCACATCTACTTCATGAAGAGACATCAAAAATGGGATTGTATCAAATATTTCTAAACACATAATAAGGAACAAGAAATATGATTCCATTCCAAACGTGTTTTTCTTACAAAATATTGCCTTCTATTAGATCCATTTCTTATAATTTTAGATAATAGTTTTGAAACCCTTGACTATAAGCTAATTATATTAAAAGAAATAAATAACCTATAGTAGTAGATTAAATAGAGCTTTGTAGAGTGAATGTTTCTATTGTAGCATAAATAGTAGAAGCACAACAAACACTTGTTAATGGAAGCATCTATGTTTTGAATAATTACTTTAATTTATATGAAATGTTATTTATAAAATAATAGCCATTTTTGTGTTATGACCGGTAATAGATGCAACTTTCTTTTAATATGAATATTATGGTTTTTTGTTATAAAATAAATCATTTTTGGTAGATCAATGATAGTATTTGTTTTTATAAAAATAATAATGTGTTAGCTAAAGAAAATACAAAAGCATCTGAAATATTTTAAATTTGTTGTTGAAATCATAGACTAAGCCATATCATCGAGAAACTTTTGTTTGATTATATGATTATGGATCACATGGTACTTATTATATCTTAATGGATTGAAAATAAAGCACCTATTCAGTGGTAGTGACAAAAGTGTTAACGAACTCTTAGGATTGATACATACAAATGTAAGCAGTTAAAAGTTTAAAGATATCGAAAGAAAATCCACTTTATTAGATTCACCAAGAATTATCCAAGATATGAACATGTGTTTTTTGATACATATGCTAGATGTCTATGATAAGTTCCTCGAATATAAACGCAAGCAGAAAATAGAATAAAAAGGATTAAAAATTTGGTTTGGTCAAATAATTGAGTATCTTGGGTATGACTTCCAAGGTACCTAAAAGTTAATATGGTTCGCTTTCAAAGTCATTCCTCCTTATGCAATATAATGATGTACCAATAAGGAGTGATCGACCTCTGTTAGACATGGTATGATTGGTTGTGAGTGAAAGGAGTTAATACTTTTATTTGAAGTTATATGCTCTTAAGTGTAAGCGCATGTGTTGAATTCAATTTCATCTAAAAGCTATGTCTATTTTGTATAAGTCTATAAGCAGTTCAAAAAATATTATAAATTCATATTCCATCACAACGGGAAACAAATTTTTGTTTCAAGACATGACACCTTCTTATTAAAGGAATTTTTTATAGAAAAACTAGTGGTAGGAAGGCAGACTTGGATGCAATCCAAGATTCTAATATGAAAACCAATTATGTAGACAATGCAATTTTAACCATTCCCAAAAGGTACATCTTATTAAAATGTCTAATTGGAAATATCACACATTGAAGAGAAACTACGAGTGCCTTATTGATGTCAAAAAAATGGATTGTTCATAGTGATAATCTCCTTCATCATCGATAAGCCATGTAGAGTACAAAATATAATACATGGCAAGATGTTGTTGGAAATGTATAATCTCTTAGAGCAATGTTGATGGGAAATGACTGTCAATTTCAAATGTTGAAATTGATGAATATATTTTTCCAATCACCATGCTTAAGTCTATTTGGATTATGCATGCAAATTATCTCAGAATAGGATTGTGATTTTTCGCACATGCTTATTGCAATAACCTTATAAATAAAGATTTATTAGAGACTGTTTGTGCACCATAACCAGATGACTTGAAGTCAGTGGGAGCAATAATAAAGCTTATGGAAATTTTAAGGTCGACCTATGATCTTAAATAAGCATCTAGATATTCGACCAAGTATTTTGATCGAGAAATCAAATAATTTGATTTTATCCAAAATGCAAAAGAACCATGTGTCTATAAGAATGAAAATAAAGTAACCAATTTTTTTTATATTATAAGTAAGCAAAATGCTAATGATAGGTAATGATGTCTATTGCAATCAGACAAAACTTGGTTTCTCAACGTTTGGTGAAGGATTTGAAAGCGACATCCTTTATACTCGGTATGAGAGGATACTAGAATTTTCCCACTTGATAGTGTTAAGGTTGTGCCTTAGGGGAAATTTTGTAACTACATTATATAACTTAACTCTTATTGCAAATCTAAGTCAAAATAAAATAAGCTTTTGGTTTTATTTTTTACTGTATATTGTTATATTAGGATATAAATAATGTTTCTGTCGGACCAAAAAGTGGTACAGTACCTCTAATCAAACAAAAACGAGATAGATCAAAAAAGAACATAATAAAACAGTAAAGAACACAACAAAATTTAAAGTGGTTCGACCAAATCAAGTGCCTTCATCCACTTTAATATTATTAGATTCAGATTTGTCACAATTACAAGAGTTTTACAATGATTTCAGAGCTAAATAGCATGAGGCATCCCTTAATGAAAAAGATTGATGATGTGGAGAATAAGAGATTAAGAATACATGTAACATCCCCCACTTTAAGACCTAAAAATGATTGCCAATGATGCTGCAGTCATCACCATAATTGTTTTCAAGCGACAAAGTGAGATCAATATAAAAAAATTCATAATGTTAAGTAAATAGAGCAGCTAATTAATTTCATTACATAAAAATGTTTTACAAAAGATGTTACATCCTCATTAACTCATCTCGTTTCCATGTAGAGGTAAATATATAATAAAATATAAATATATTGCCATGCCTGACATATGAGGATAAGGACAGAAACACTTAACCAGTTATAAATTCTTATTTTACAAAGTGGAATTTCAAAATAGCTTTTTCGCAAAATAAGCCTCCTTGATCATCGGAGTCGTTATTCATCTTTTCAGAAGCTACCTGTATATACCATAAACTCAGCCTACTCGAATGAGTACCCATGAGTTTGTCGGAAATAATAAAAACATGGGTCAGACATAAAGCCTAATATGAGTAACACTTTACCCTACGCAAACAATCATAATGTGAGACCGTGCCGCTAAAGAACGGAACAGGTTTTCCCATCACTATTCCAACTTCATCAATTACATCATATACTATGATAATATCAAACCATGACCAGACAAAAATCATCAGTACATAAGGGTGAGATTCCCCGCACAGCATTTTTGAGTAATTTTATAGTCAGTTCATTTTTAGATTTGCCACTCAGGCCTTACTCTTATTAGTTTAATGAGGGTACTATACACTTAAGGTTATCACCTAGGAGTTTTATCTCACTTCCCGTCAAATGCATCTCAAATTATTTAATAGATTGTGCCTTACGCCTTCCATCATCTGAGATAATGTTGCATTTAGACAAACAGTCGCCACAATGATCTTAAACCACCAATTGTCTTATATAAAGTTTAGGCAAATGGTTGCCACAAAGGCCTTACACCATCAATCGTCAAATATAAAGTTTAGACAAATGGTTGTCACACATGCCTTATAGCAATAATCATCAAGTATAATGCCATGTTTATACAAACGATTGCCCCACAAGTCTTGCGCCAACAATCATCAAATATAATATTGCGAGTAGACGTAATATTGCCACAAAGGTCATATAATTACATTTTCAATCTTTAAGTAACCAATTTTATTTTCACTTATTATTCTTTATAGCCATTTCACCCTTATGAAATTCTCAACCATTACTCAGGAATGATGGCTTTCCAAGCGCTACAAAAGTTCATTTATTTACTTAGAATTTCTTAACGCCTTTAGCTCTCGTAGGTTGTCAGTGCATAGAAATCGCAGGTTAAGGCTAACGCCAGTTGATATTGAACTATAGCTAGTTGAGATTGAGCTATCCCAAGTCGACGTTTCTAATTTATTTTAGCTATCTCTAGTTGAAATAAGCTCTAGTAATTTGATATTAAGCTACCGCAAGTTGAGCTATCACACATTGACATTTAGATATAACAAGTTGAGCTATGCAAGTTGACATTGAGCTATAACAAGTTGACATTTATAATTTATTTTAGCCATCTCCACTTGACATTAAGCTATAACAAGTTAATATTAAGCTATCGCAAGTTGACGTTGAGCTATATGAAGTTGAGCTATCGTAAGTTAATATGTAGCAAGTTGACATTTCTAATTTATTTTAGCTATCTCCAGATGACATTAAGCTATAGCAAGTTGAGCTATCATAAGTTGATATTGAGATATAGCAAGTTAACATTTCTAATCTATTTTAGTTATCTCTATTTGACATTAAGCTATAACAAGTTGATATTAAGTTATCGTAAGTTGACATTGAGTTATAATAAGTTGACATTGAACTATAGCAAGTTTAGCTATAGCCAGTTGAGATGGCAGTTTGGTAATTAGCTTGAAAACTATTTTATTTCCATTCAAAGGAACTACTTTTTTTCTAACCAGTAATATGTCGAATTATCATTGGTTTATTAGGGCATTATGCAGTTTTCTTTTTAGAAATTATTAATTAGCCTTTTGTGATTAGCTCTTCCCTTTGCCAAATAATTCATGTAAATTCAAAGATGAATGGAAAAACTCTTAAAAATTCACCAAAAATCCTATTCATTATATTTTGCCTCATATAAAATTTTCAAGCCAAATGAATTATTTATAATATTTTAATAACTAATTTTGAAATTAGGCATTTTCTCATAGAAAATTCATATAAATTCCAAATAATTTCAAAAAATTACGAAATTAAAAATCCACCTCCATTTTATTATCCTACACATCATATAAAAATTTAAAGTGATTTGGAGAAGGTTTGGTTCACATTTTTCCTTAAACACTTCATAAATCATCATATTTAATTTCCCAAACATTTAAAAAATATTTTCTAATCTTCTTAAACTTGTTCATTAACATTCAAAACATCACAAATACATATAATCCAAATATATATGAGTTTGGAAGGTTTTAGAGAAAGAATTACTCACATTTTGTTTGATTACACTTGATTTAGAGCTTTGCTTCTTTTTAGTAATGGAACTCCTTCTTTTTCTTTAAATTTTATTCTTCGCTTCCTTTAGAAGAATATGATCGGTCTCTCTTTTGGTCGTTTTTGTTATTGTTTTTGAATGAATGATGAAATAAATGCATGGTACAAGGGTTAGTAATTTGGGTTTTCGGGTAAAACCCCATTCTAGCCTATTCTTATAATTCCCCTAACTCTTTATCTTAGACTTATTCACTTTTAAATAACTTGTCTTTATCATTATTATTTTACCATCATAGATTAATTTGATTAATTTATTATTTAATTAATTTTCCCATATTATGGTACTTCAATATATGAGGTGTTACAATATGGAAGCTAAATATCTCTAATTCGTTGCTCTATCCCTTCTATTTATAAGTGAATCGCCCACTATAATTGCCACTCGTGGAAAACCGGGTAAGAATTTAGATTCGAAAGAATAGGGAGGAAGAACAAGTCATTCTATGCTAAAAATTATATCAGCACTGACCACAATCATGTTAGGAACGAGATGATTTAGGCTATGTGACAAAAGTTCTTACTCTTACACTTGCGCGTATCTTCAAGTCTTCAAGCTTCGTTCATAAATTTAACCATCAAATCGTGTCGGTAATAATAGATTTGTCTTATATGGGACTTGTCGTTTCTTGCAAAGCTTTGGAGTTGTTCATCTACTATTTCATAAGTAGACCCCTTAGGGCAATCAACTCATCACCAATTGGTTTGCTTTATTACTCTATTCCTTGATCATGCTATAATCTACCAAAGCGAGAAAAAGTTTTCACCTGAAAATCATCTCGGTACCAATCATAATCGTGATCTATACCGATCGCAGCTCTTTGCCCATTTTGATTTGAAATTTTTAGAGCTAGTTGCCATAGCCATTCCAAGCTTAACCCAAGTTCTTTATCTTTGTCTCGACGTCTAGATGCACTTGAAAGCTGCTCGATTCAAATACTGGATAAAACTTGTCCCCTAAAGTATGCTTCTATAAAAACAAAGCATGCTTTGGATCAAGGCAAGCGACATAGAGTCGTCTAGAAACCGTCAATTTGAAGCATCGTCTCTATTCCTAGAGTATCCGTTTATCGCTTCAAATAGTTAGCATACCTTTTGCAACAATGTCGAGACTTCCATCATCCTGAAATTCATATCACATCTTGACTAAGTATGCTAACTTTTTTTTTCACTTCCTCCTTTTTTCTTTTTTCTTTTTTATTGCTGAATCATGTCGGTACCGACCAAAACATGTCAGTATCAAGATGATTTCTATATGGCCGTTAACTTATATTAATAGATCAAGACTTAGCACAATTTTATCACTAGCTTTCACTTGCTAACTCTGATCATTCTTTCTCTCACGACCTTTGCCTTCAACCACCACCTCAGCCCTCCGACCTTGCTGCATAGCTGCCACTGTAACCTGTTAATTCAACAATCGCCATGACATTACCTTAGATAAACTCTCCATCATACTCATCAATTCGATGTCGAATCTACACCCATGACCTATTTTTAGATCTACTTTGAATCAAGTTGGGTTCTCGAATTATGCTTCCATCATGGTCGTCGTGGCTATTGTGCCATGGCCAACGTCCAAGTTATCGCCGCCCATCTGTCATTGTCGACCACAGCTTATCATAAAGCATGCTACCAAATTAGTTTCTCTTGAAATAACTCAGGTTGTTCATTGTGGGAGACACCAAGCAGGACTAGGTCCATATAAAAGTTCCCAATTTTCAGTAATGTTTCGCATTCGCTCCACGAATTGACGGCTTTTGCACCCAGTTCTTCCTTGACTAGCCTTGATTTGACTACATTCAACAAGTCTTTATTTGATGAGACAACGTAAACAACTTCTATCGACCTTTAGTCGAATGTGGATGGATGACTTGATTTTAGTGAGATGGTTCTGAGGAACGGTCACATCGAATGCACTCGGGCATTCAAAGTATATGGGTCAACATTCCAGTTACATACCACAATCTTGTATTCCTATAAAGAAAGCTTCACCTTGCACCAGACGATGGTTCCCTTATCGTTCACTCTACAATAACGGGTAAGATCCGACACACAATTTCATCGTACAATAGAGCTCATTTGCCAGCAAAAGCATACTATCTATATAGTGTGTTGCATACATCATGCTCTGACCATAGGACAAACATTGCATAGGTAAACACTTCACATTTCCTTGGTTAATGTCCAAAATCCGATTGGTCAACACACATTGACACTATTGGATCCTACACATCGGCTACATAGGGTTTAATTAAAGTAGAGTTTTAAAGTAAAACGTACACAACTGTGTTCTCTATGAAGCTTTTCAATTTAGATTAACTCGAAATCTCCTCGTCTCACAGTTAGCTCTGACCCTTCTACTCCTCCTAAGGCCGATTCTTCTACCGGTCAAGCATCCACATTTACTTCGCTCGAAGCAAGACGTTCAATAATAGCCAAACTCAAGGGACAAATCGTTCATGTGGCACCTCTTGAAATCATCCTCCTCCACTGAATGAGAAATGTTCCCTTATAGTCTTGATAACCCTCTGGACCAAACACCATCTTTGCTAACTGCGGAATCACTCCAATCAATTTACTTCCATCATGGAATTCTAGAGTGTGATGTTCTATTGCCGATAATCGACCAGCGGGCACATAATCCCCCTCAAGGATATACTATGTGCAATAAATACATATGTTAAGATGGAGTCGTTCCTCCCTTCGGTGAATTACTCAAATTCTTCTTGCAAGAGATTGGGATAGCTCTTACGTAGGTGCACCCCAATGGATGTGCTCTATTGAATTCCTTGTACATCCTCTTCATGACAAGATTGCATCATCCTCCTAACTTCAGGGAGCTTATCTATACTTTAAGCTTTAAAACAAAATTGGAATTTCCTTCATTGTTGATTGTTGAAGCTTATAATCGTTGTAAATTTATCGAGGCGCTTCACAACAAGTGCAGTTACTTCAAGAGTGAACATGTTTGCATTCGATGTCCTTATGGCTTCAACCATCTTTGGTTATCTGGATGTAAGTCTCTTCTGTCATCTTTCCTTCATTCAGATTTCCCTTATCTAAATGCTTAACTCCTTTTTTATGTTCTTCACAGACCTTCTCGATCAACATGACGCATCACATATGCTGATGCACTAGTGCCTTTGAAGGAAGTCGAATACCAGTTCCGCATTACATCCTTCTTTCTTACCAATGAAAGGCTTTGCCAATATGGCCTTCTACACATTAGCAGACATGTTATTCCTTTTTCGCTCCCTTCTAAGAAATCTCAAGCAGCTATTAGGCTTTCTGTCTATGTTCGCAACTTTAATAACAACGATCAAGGAGACAGCGAAGGCCAAGGAGGTGATGTGAATATTGACAAAGGAGAAGGAAGAATATCGGAAGAGAACATGGCAAGGGAAGGAGATGAAGTAAGAGGAAGTGAAGAAGGTAGAGGAGAAGAAGAAGGAGAAGGAGAAGAGGGAGAGGACGTAGGAGATGGCGAAGATGATGATGATGAAGACTATGATCTGGGTAAGAATGAATCATACGGGGAGATATCCCCCAAAAGTAGTGCAGTCCATGTTCCTCCCCGTCTGAAGTGATTGGTTATCAAGTCTTCTCGGCAAGCTCCTGGCCCAAGTCCAACTCTAATTGGTCAGGTTACACCACTTGTGGGATCTTCGGAGAATGTCTTCGACTTATCGAGTGATATTGGAGATCTTTCGGTCTTTGGTACCAGAGGCGCTACTATTGAAGACATTGTAGATGCACAACATAGTGAATTTAGCTTCCCATCTGGGGATATCCTTACCAAAGTTGATGAAACCCCATCCTTGCAACTCCTCGAACACGGTCCATGGAATATTTAGGGAAATAACAACACTACACACACTTCTAGTATCGTGAACACCAACACCCTGCACTCGCTCTTAATGTAGTGTTTTAGTCCTGATACACCCCTTCTTCTATTCAAGTACAGTGGGAAGAGATTGTTACAACTACCTTCGATCCAACATGAGTCGACATTGCTCGTTATCTCCAAATGCTTACGCCTATGCAGTTAATGCCCCGCTAAAGCATCGCAAAATCCCTACCATAGCGTATAGCGCTCTTTGACTGCTATGTTATTTCAATTTAGCACTATCAAATAGTAGATCCGCTTTAAGCCCTGCTAGTTTCCACTACACCCACTAATTCAAGGCTTTTTTGCACCCGCTTTAGCAATATTAATATATAAAGGTTGGTTTAACTAGTTCTCTTTTAAACCAAATCAAAAAAGTTATGGTAAAGACCTAATTTTTAAGCATAAGTGCTCATTACAAGTTAGAAATTTATTGTAGTCACCAAATCTAGTCTGCATAAATCATGTATTCTTTGGTTTTGTTATATAAGGTTAAACAATATTTCTTTTTCCTACACAATGATGTTTGAGAACGAGAATAAGTTAACTTTAAAATTTGGTTTAATTTCTAAAGAAACCTTTTGCATCTCCACTATTTTCCACTATATCCCTGCTTTATCCTCGATATAACCTTTTGCATTTCCATCGATATAGAACTGCTAAGCGCTTTAACTACACAGGCTTACACACAACGTCCAGGCTTACACAAGGAGATTGAAGATGATAGGAGGAGAAAAGATAAAGAGAGATGTGATAAGGAGGACATATAAAGGTGCTAAGACGAATAAAAAGAGAGCAATGAGCAAGAGGAAAAACATCGATGTTCTCATGATCGTCCCGGGCATGATTCTAGTACTTCTCTGTAGTGCACCCACTCTCAAACTCCTTGACAAAAACCTCTATCAACTCAGCCTCCCATCACTACCGATGCTACCTCCAAAAAATGCAAAGAAGCTTCAACTCATGTAGCTCCATTTCTACCCCCTACAACCCCATCTACAATTATTAATACAAGGATACAAGCAAACTTGCCCGACTTCTGCCTAACGGGGGTCATGTTGGATTACTATGCCTAAGACATCTACAGTCAAGAGGTCAACCAAAAGGTAGATGGAGTTAAGGAGCTCTCAGACTAACTAATTGAATGGAAGAAGCTAGCCGAGGGCCTCTTTGATGTCAGTAGGATCAATCAGATGCAAATCTAGTTATTCAAGATAAAGAGGAAGGATCATGATAGAACAGTCTAGGGTTACAAAATGGAGTTGGCTAGCCTTTATAAAGAAAGAGGTGATGCACTGAAATCGGTAAAGACTTCAAGGAATTAATAGAGGAAATGTCGAGGGCTCATAACCAGGTCATAAGGTCATGAAGGACCAAATCAAAACAGCTCATCAAGAAAATAATGAGCTAGCAGCATAAGTTATGACCAAAGAAGAGAAAAATAAAGCCTTCTAAACTAAGGTAGATATTCGTAAGGCCGGTTTAAAGGCAGAAATGGATTCCAAGCACAAGCTCAAGCTAACCTCGCAAAAGTAGAAAGGAGATCAAAGAGCCTAAGGCAAAGGCTACCCGGGCTAGTGAAGAAATGAATGCCACTCTTTAGCAATTCTTCACCAAAGTCATTGAGAACAAGAATCTAAAGTGGCCGGGAGATATCTATGCTGTCACACTAGCTGACGCTTAGGAAAATATACTATGTAGAGCTGCTGCGGCTAGCGAAGGCTTGACTAAAGAGATTGATGTCTCATTTCTTTGATGAGGAGGACATTACGGCCTTAGAAAGAGGAAAAGCTATTCTGGTCGCAGAAGATGCGGCTGTAGGAAAGGTTGCCATTAAGGCTCCTGCTGTTTCTAGTGCATTGGATCAAGCAGAACCTTCAACTCCTATATCAAAGGAGCTTACAATAGAGATTACAACTTCGTGGCGACAACCTCTAAGGCTGTCGTTACTTACTCTCCTATCCTGGCTGTGCCAATCACCAATGCTTCTCATTCCCCTCCTCCAGCTATCCAACCGACCAAGTCTTCCACCAAAGAGAGTGAATCATCAAGTCATAAGCCAAGAAAACTCCGCCAAGCCAAGGTAATTCTCTCATCTCTCCAGTCTTTAAGAAACTTCAGCTCTCGTCGGAGGATGTCACTAACTTATACTATTATGTTTGTCAGTTTGTCATGTTACAGGTCACCAGTTGCTGCCTCCTCCACCCCTAACTACTCAAGGCCTAGGTTCGAGCATTTTTTCTACCACCTTAACCCCTATCATCATAAAGCCGATAATCTAGCTCCTCTTCTAGCTCCGACCCTAGTCCAAACTCTAAAAAATTAGGGGCATTGAAAGGGTTAGAGGACATCAATCAGTCCCAAATGGAAGAGGTCCCAATCATAAGTGAGAAGGATTAAAATGATCACATCATAATTGCGGAGAGGCAAATACTCGACTTTGAGAAATTTAAGATCAAGCTTGAGTTAGGAAATGAAAAATCTGAAGTTGGCTTTAGAAAATTGAGCCCTATTCATAAGCTTTCCTTTTTTAAAATTAGGCCATCCAAAGGTCGCGGCTCTGGCGAGCTACGAAGTCTTTTGATCCTACTTCCGACAAGCCTGAAGTTCACTCAACTGAACTACTGAGGAAGAATCCACATCTCACGAGGGAAGCACTCCAGAGTAAGAGAAGATCTAGGAAGGGAAGGGTTCGAAGAGGCATTTGGTTAAGCTCAAAACCAAGAGCAGCAAGTGAGGAAGAAGAAATAGGTGGCTGGCTTAGCTTTTGAGAAGATAGTTTCTTTTTGTCTTTTGATGTATTTGGCTTTTCTTTTTCATATAGGCTGACATTATGCGGGAGAGGCCCCCACGATTCTTATACAAAAATTTAGTGTAAGTAAAAGTCTATTTTTCTGCACAACATTTGTCGTATTTACATTTATGTACTTTCGGTTTCACTTGCAAATATACGTGCCTGCATAAATAATATATTTATTTGTAATTTGAATACATTTACAATATACATGCCTATGTTTGTGCAATGCTATTATTATTGTAACTATGTATTATAAATAAATCTCTACAGCTGCTTAGTTATATTTCAATGTTCAGTTTTGTTTACCATCTCTAAAGTATTTCTTTCTTAGATAAACAAAACTATTTTCATTTGGCCATCTCTATGGATAACTCAGTTTATCTTCGGTCATGTTATGTTTGAGCATAGACAAGGTCGTAGTTTTTGTAGCATTCAGCTCTATATTTTTTTCCTGCCTTTGGGACACAACGTTTTGGGCGTCTATCTTTGAACATTGAACCTCGATCTTGCTATCTCCGGGCGTTGATTGAATTCATTTATTTTCCTTCTTCACTTATCATTGGCCGAGCGTGATTCGTTAGGCTATAAGTGTGATCATAGTTATAAATAGTTCAATTATTCACTAACCCCTATCTCTGAGGATAGGTATTTCATATACTTATCTCTGAGCATCGATTTTCGACCTTGCTTATCTCTGGGCATTGATCGAAATTGCTTATCGACTACATCGTTTTACTTCGATTGAGCTTGTCTCTACAGGCTATAAACGTAGTCGTGAAAGCTTCGATTGCACACCAGTTCCTATCTCTGGGAACCAATGTTTCGGTTGCCTAACTCTGGGCATCTCTCATTGTCTTTGCCTATCTCCAAGCATTAGTCAAAAATCGAAGGGATAAGGGAGAATTGTCCGATCGACCCCAGTGTGACTATACTCCTTTGACCCGATCATGGGTCAAAGGAGTTAGTCAGTACCTCTCTCTTGGTACCTGACTGTACTACTAATCATGCAACATAAAGTTTAGCTTACAAGAACGTAGTTCTAGTGGTTCCAAAAGTCAACTTTATTTATAAACAGTGGAAATGGAAAGTCTTGCCTTATTACATTACCCTCGGTTCACTAAGGTGGCTTGGTTGCAGAAAATAAAATAGCATCGTAAGTGCTTGCTATCCCACACCCGTAGAACTAGGATCCCTTTAACAATCGATAGCTTGAAAGTTCCATCTCCAAGCTTCTGTTCCATTGCATAAGGACCTTCCCAATTCGAAACAAATGCCCCTATATTAAGGAGGACTCATTTTAAAATGAGGTCCCCTACTTCAATGGAACAGTTCTTGACCTTGGAGTTAAAATGTCATGCTACTCTTTTCTAGTGAGTAGCTACCCCTCAGTTCAACGTGTTCCCATTTTTTTTCAACCAAGTCTAAGGACTCAAGCAAGAGTTGCTCATTCATTTTGGGACCAAAATGGTTTCTTCGGTGAGAAGGGATTTCCAGTTCTACCGAAATCATGGCCTTAACTCCATAGGCCAAAGTGAATGGAGTGTGCCCAATCGTGAACTTATGGATTGTTCAATAAGCCTACAGTGTTAGTGGTAACTCGTCAACCCAACTGCCATTGGCTTTTGTCATTCATTTCTCCATGATGGATTTCATGATCTTATTCGCCGCCTCTACCAGTCTGTTCGCTTGCAGGTGTGCTACCACCAAGAAGCTCTTCGTAATTCAATATCAGTTATAGAAGTCTTCAATCTCGGTACACTCTAATTGAGTTTCATTATCAGTAATGATTTTCTATGGAACTCCAAATTTCGTATGATGTTCTTCATCACAAAGTTGATCACTTTCTTCGTTGTGATCAAGGCTAGCGGTTCCGCTTTAGCCCACTCTGTTAAGTAGTCCACAGCTACAACAGCGTATTTATCTCCTCCCTTTAATATTGGTAGCACACCGATTATATCGATTCCCCAAATTGCAAACGACCACGTGCCAACCATTTTCATAAGCTCTATGGATGGGGCCCTCGGGTTTTTCATGAACCTTCGGCACTTATCACATCGCTTGGTATAATCAACCACTTCTCGGCTGATCGTTGGCCAAAAGTATCAGTACTGAAGTATCTTCTTCACCAAAGTCCATCCCCTGATGCGATCACTACAGCTTCCTTCATATACATCCAAAAGGGTTTTTTTTGCTTCGTCTTTAGTGACGCATAGTAGTAGGGGGTTAAGAAGCCTATCATATACAACACTACTTCTTATATAATAAACCGTGGTACTTTACGAAGGAGTTTTAGCGGTTCAATCTGCCATTTGGAAGAGTCCCCTTCAATAAGTAGTCTTTAATCGAAGTCATTCACACTCCTGGTCTTCCTCGGCCTTTATGATCCTATTGCCATCCATTTGGTCAATTCTCGGAGCTAATAAAACTTCCACCCGAACAAGTCCCATAGGCTGTGCATTCCCAGAGTTGGCTAGTTAGGCTAGTGAATCAGCTTTTGTATTCTATTCTTTGGGTATGTGCATGATTGTATAATGTTCAATATCATTCAATAGTTCTAGTGTCTTCGTCATGTAAGGGGAAAGTCTAGCCTGAAATTCCTTCTTGATTTGGCAGACCACTAACTACGAGTCATCGAATATACGTAGTGCCTTGACCCTAGTTATTTCGCTATTTTGAATCCTGCAATTAATGCTTCATATTTGGCTTTGTTGTTTGTTGTTGGGAACTCTAACTTTAGTGAGTATCATATTATTCATCCTACCAGGGTCACAAGGATCACTACTACCTCGGAACTTCATTTTTTCGAAGCTCCATCTCCATCTCAAATAGTGAATCTAGTAATGAAATTAGGTAATGCCCATACTCATATCGCCTTTCTAGGATGGTATGTTATATCATATGGCTTGGCTTGATGTTCCACTTCAATAATCTTCCTAATGTCTTGGGTCAATGCAGTAGTTCGGTCCGATAACATTAAATATAATGTTCAATCTAATAACATTAAGCCCATACATGACATTGACTTTAAGTTGATTACCAATTACAGTGATACTAAACTTTTATCTAAGCGAGTCGAATTGTAACAACTCGTATTTTTAAGAGCATTTCGAATATTTAAATTTTGAATATTTAATTAATTTATTTTATCGATGAGCTGGAAAACTCAATTTTCATAGATGGATTTTTAGGGACTCGGAATTATTTCCATTTGGTCGTCTAAGCGAGCCAGAATGAGTATAAGCGTCGATATATTTTGACTGTTTGGTATCGAGTTAGGAGTTTGAGTTTGGTTCGTAAATCGAGCAACTTGAAAAGCTAATTTTTATATATGATGGAAGTAGGTCCTAAAACTAGTTCCGTTGAGTTTGGAATAGGGGTATTTGGTTAGGAATGCTAGTGAGCAAACCTTGTTTGGAGTTCTTGAATTTTGGGCGTGAATAGTGTTGGAAAATTTTCTACATAAAGACCCCAAACCCATTTATTTGCCCAAACCCAAAAAGAAAACCCTAGTAGCTGAATTCTCTACTCCATCATCCAATGGCCCATGTCGATCTTGGCCTCCAAAGGCCGGTTTGGACCTCGACCTCAACTCAAAAAATATTCAGCTAGGTGAGATGAAGGGAGTGAACGGTTGGATCGAGCTTGTTCGACATGGGGTGGCTGGGGTTGGAGTTAGATGGCAAGGCAGTTTTGGGTTCGGCAGGCGATTGCAGTGGCGATGGAGGTCGTGGGTGGTACCGTTCGATTTATCTTGGCAAGGGCTACCATTGGCAAGCATGTGGAGGCAGTTGGAGCTCTATAGCGGCTGCATTTCTAATTTGACATCGGCTTTGTTTTTTGGGATTTCGGAGACTTAGCAGTGTCGAGGGGAGGAGATTCTGGCATCTTTGGGTTCATTGGAATCGAGGCAGTTGACGGTGATGGTGCAGCGGTGGTTAGGGCCCTGCGACGGTAGTGGATTGGAGGTGGCCTGGTTTGGTCAAGAGAGGATTAGAGTTAAGCAAGCTTAATTAAGGTTAATGATTGTAATTAAGGAAATTAATTATATATTATTTAATTCTAGAATCTTATAAAATCAATAATTTGTTCATACTAGGTCCAAATTGAACGCGGTCAGCTGCGTTGTGCTTATAGGAATGTCATCTACATGTTGGAAATGGACTCGTGGAAATTGGAGCTTGTAGAATTTCAAGCTAAACTCGAACTTTGTTCGACTTTAGACGGAACCAGAACGTTTCGACGATAACTGGAAGTTTGGTGAGTTAAACTCACCTTTTTGGTTTATCAGTAAGATATATATTAGATAAATTTTACTGTTGGTGTTTGTTTGAAATTATTGGTTGTATACTTGGATGTTTTAATTGGTTGATTGTTTGGTTTTGATGAATTGTCGCTTTTGAAAACAGTCAATATATGAAATCATTTTTAAGGAGTTTATCTAAAGTACAGGAATTTATAGAGGGATCCAAAGGGATTCCTCGCCCTTGTTGACTATTTTCAATCATATTCCAGTTGTATGAATTATTAGATATCAAAACCTAATTGTTTAGTTCTATTGGTTCTCCCATTGTTATGTGTTAAAACTTAACCCTATAGTGGTAAAAATCAATAACAACATTGGTCAAGTGCTTAGTGGCTAGTTGCCTCAATTTAGTATTTTGAAATACTATTAACTGCCATTTTAGCTTGAAATGGGTTTTTGATTTGGAGAATGATTTCAAATCTAATCTTCAGGTTTTCTGGAATATTTTTATTGAAGTAGATTTTGAACTTCTCTATTTTACCCTAACCTTTTTATTTGACATTTCCAAATCATTTAAAAATGTTTAAAAGTTGTTTAACTATCATTTAATAATGATTTAAAGGTGTTTAACTATTGTTTAATAATGTTTAAAAGTTTTTTGTTTCTATTTAATATAATTTTAAAGTTATTTACTGATATTTTAATATTGTGAAAAGTTATTTATTTAAATAATTGATATTTTTTGAAGAAAAAAATAATTATTTATTAATAATATTTTGGAAGTCGATTATTTATTATAATAATGTTTGAAATTATTAATTATTATATTAATAATGTTTTAAAGTAAATTAATTATTTAATTAATGATGTTCTAAGGAAATTGACTGTGTTATTAATGTTGTTGAAAAGTTAATTTATTATTTAGTTATGGTATTTAAAGTTAATTAATTTATCTGCTTAACTGTATTTATAAATAATAAATTGATTTATAAGGAATTTTATTTAATAAAGAGTTTATAAATGAAAATGGAGTTTTGTATTTATAAAGGATTTTTATAAAGGCTTTATAAATAATTTTTATAAAGGGAGTTTATAAAATATTGTTATAAAGTAATTTTAGAAGGGATTTTTATAAAGGAGTTCTATAAAAGAATAAAGTTTTATAAATGGGTTTATAGATTTATTAAAAGGATTTTTATAAATAGATTTATGGATTTATAAAAGGGCATTATAAATGGTATAGAAATTTATAAAAAGAGTTTTATTAAAGGTTTTAAAAATTTATAATAAAAGTTTTATAAATTGTTTTAGAGATTTATAAAAGAGTTTTATAAATGGTTTTAGAGATTGATAAAAGGGGTTTTACAAATGATTTTAGAGTTATATAAAAATGGAATTTATGAAAGAAGATGAAATTGATTTCCAAAAATTATCTTTAAATAATTATGGTGGTATGGAAACATCTTTCCATACTCAATACCAAATAGGATATCTTTCTCAGATTTTGTAAATATACTTATATCGTGGAGATAAGTATATAAATATGTTTTTTAAGTAGTGAAAGTGTAGTGTCTTTGTGAATATACTTATACCATTGATATAAGTATATGGATATTCTTCCAAGTATTGGAAGGAGTAAAAAGGGTTTATGAGTATACCACTGTAAAAGTATTTTGATACAAGTATTTACAAGGTGATTTAAATTAATGAAAGGAATTAAAGAGGTTAATGGTTGCTTATGTGCTTGACCAATGTTGGTTTTCCCTATGGAATTTGATCCCTGATTTAATTGTTGTTTTCATTTGATAGTTAAATAATTGACTATCAAATTTGGCTAGTTTTAAACTATCGTTGACGGTTCGAAGAGACCAGGATGAGGTATGTTATCTGAAAACCACTTTGAACCGGCATAAGCATTCTAATGGTAGACATCTAGATGATGACAGTTTCAAAGACGGAAATCTTTGAAGTGCAAAGGCTTCTTGCTAGTAATTCTGAGTGTGATTCCAAAATGGCGGTAGAGGAAGTAGTTCCTTCGGTTTCGTTCAGACCGAGAGAGAACTCGTAAGGATGAATACTGGCATTGCATTACTGCCTGGAGGGTAGTGTTAACATTCCAAATCGGATTTGCAAAGAGAAAAGGTAAAAACATTACCTCAAGCCTCATAACCTGAGAAATAGCTAAACAAGGTAGATGCGGATCAGCTATGTGGGTCGTTCCTATAAGGGTGTGTTATCACCTTTTTAGATTATCATATTATGGATTTGGTTGTTCATGAGAGCTCTCTATAAAGGTTAGGAATAACCTGGGTGATAACATATTCGGTACTATCATGTATGAGGTAGGTCGGTCCTGTGTTGGTAGAGGGGCAAATGAGTTTGTAGCCCTCAGTACATTTTATCTAGAGATGCATTGTACGAAAGGTAGTCCCTTACCTTGTCATTTGTATGGAATCCATTCTCTAATAAGCATCGTACAAACTTAGTTATGCCCAACTATGTCGGAACATGAGATGCATGCATTCTAGCAATATTCATAATTTACTTTAAATCCTAGACATTATTATAACATCACTGGATTTTCTATAAAAATATTTTGGTTATCATAAGGTAAAAACCCATTCTTGTTTATATGGGGCGTGGTCTTACGAGATACCTTTATTTTGAAAGGTTTTATAACATTAACATTCAATTGAGGCGTATTTCTCATGCTGGTTTACCAGACTGATCAAAGCATTGTTTTTCGTATAATGCTCGGGTCAGACCGAGCATGTTTACGGATCTAGTTTGGATTTTTTGGAGTTTCAAAAGACGAGCTAGATGCCTCCAAGGCATATTCATGTATATTTTATTTTCCACTGCATGGGTTGATTATATTTATCAGTAGTTGTGAGGACAAATTGTTATAACTGTCCAGGTTGATGAATTGATTAGTGTACTCTGAATTGATGTATGTATATTACAGTTTTCTTTTTGTAAAGATCCATTGTATATTATATGTTACTCGTAACGATGTGAGATTCTATTTTGTCTTTTCATTTCTTTTTCCCCAACAATCTGTCTTTTCGACATCTGGATGTTTGGCACATGAATATCGTGGATATATTTGTGTCGACTTTTGAGGGTCGAGAAGTCGAGTCGTTACACGTGGTACCAAAGCTTAGGTTGAGTGAACACCTAGGCTTTGGTGTGGTAGAACTCATTATAGATAGGGTTAGTAATGTCCTAGAATGAGTAACTCATTAGAGATAGGGTTAGTAGCACCCTAGAATGAGTTGAGTATATTATTTGTAAGAGCGTATATTTGTTATTAATTATAAAAATATTTTATTTTGTGCTGATTTATCTAAGGAGTTGTTCATGAGTTCTAGTCGAGATATGGGACGCCACAGTATTGATAGGGGTTTAGAAATACTTGAAAAAGGCGAACTAACAACGTATTGCTTTAAAATTGGTAAAATGGAATAATTTATATATAATTGATATAGATGTTTTCGATGTGTTTGTTGTTTAGGAATGATAATATTATCATTTATTGTTGGTTGGCCATGCTCACCCAGTTAGGAGCATTGGCTATTATTTGTTGATTGAATAGTCATGCTCATCCAGTTTAGAGCATTTACTATTGTTTGTTAATTTATAAGTAAGTTACCTTCTTACTATATTGGTTAGGTAAATAGTAATTATGTGAACATTGAAACGAACACCTTGTGAAGTCAGTTTCATAATTTGACTATGAGGGGTTCGGTGATAATGTTGGGTTAAAATTTAATTTTAATAAAGGTAGTTTATTTTAATTTAAACAAAGTCACGTCTATGAAACAATTTTATAAATGGAAAGTGAAATTATGTATGTATAATTTATAAACATGGTTATAAGTAAAAAAGAATAAAGCTACGAACTTGAGAACTAAAACCTCGGTGTTTTTGAAATTTGTTGTCAAAGCTTTGAAGGAAAATAATAATATATTATTTGAAACATATTTGAATGGAAATAATTTTAAATGGATTTTAAAGGACATAGAAAGCATTGAACTCATTTAGGTCGTTGGAAAATAATTCCGATGATGACTGCAGTATCATCAGTGTTCATTTTCAAGTTTCTAAGTGAGGGATTGCTACATAGTTTTTTTCCATAAAGTTGTTTGGATAAAAAAATTGTTTTGAATTCCAAAGGTATGATCTGATATACAAAAGAAGATATGTATGTGTTATTTACTTCTAAATAGAGTTGAAATAAAACCGGATATTTAAGTCTGAAGTTTTAAGTTAAGTTATTATATGGATGCATGTATCCTATACATTATGGTAGTTTAGTTTTGGATCTCATTTTGATATGTTGTTTGGTAGTTTTCATTTATTGAAATGAAATGAAATTTTCGATAATTTTGGACAGTTGGGACTTCCAAATTTGTTATAGAAATTTGAAGCTAGGTGTATTTCGTGGAATTATAAGGAACTAAGTTTTTATAACTTATAAATCTAAAGAGATAGTAAGTTAAAATAAGTTTTAAATTTGTTGAACATTCTGGTTAAGTAAAACAAAATCTTATATTGTATATACACTCTTAAGATGTAGAAGAGTGTTGTATGAATATATGAACTTAAGTTTTAATGTGTTGGTAAACCTAAGCGTGTTTTATAAGGTATTTATAAACTTACGTCATGAAATATTTGTACACTTAATAATGTTTTGTGGAATGGTTCATAAATGAATTTAGTGTGAAATGAAATTCTGTTTAATGAAATTGAATGTGATTTAAATTAAAAAGGAAATGGGTGTAGTTAATAAACCAATTAGAATAAATACGTAGGATGTACATATATCATTTTCATTCACATGAGGATCTTTGATTTAGATTTAGGCACATGATTTCAAGATGATTTACATCGGTCCGAACCAGGATTTTTCACTCGATTCTTGATGGCAAACACTTGATATGGATTTTTGACATGACTTTGAAGTTTTCTATCATAGTATATGGCTATGTAAGGAGAATGGTGGTTTCTAATCAAGGAACCTGATCGGAGTTCGCATTAGAGAATTCGAGTGATTAATACTAGTTCAGAAGTGAAATTTGTGTGATCGAGCGAGTGATCGGATTTGATATTGCATACGGATGACATATGTGCATCATACAAGCTTTGATGTAATGGTATGCTTTTTTCATTAGAAATGTAAGTTACATGATTTGATTTGACTTGTTGGTTAAGATGATTGTTATTTATGGTTTGGCATGCTTATATTCATGTTATATGATGGATGAGTTGTTATATTGTTTCATTGTCATGTTTAAATCTCTTTTGGGTTATGTAAGTGAGTTTCAGGTACATGGAAGCAAAGGCTAGCTTTCTTCTTTTGGTTTCATGAGTAGAGTTTGTTGCCCGACAAATAAGTATGTAGTAGAATTAGAGTTTGGGATGTAATTGGTGATTTTATGCTCTAGATATGGGAGGCCATTTTTGCGCTTTGTTTTTTTGTTGGTTTGGGCCATTTGAGGCAAGTTGTTGTTTTTCAGATCAAGCTGCGCAAAGGAGGTGCTGCCGAAATTTTTCGAAAACTTACACCAAAGTTGGAAGGAAGTTAGCGCAAGAATTTTTAGATATGACCGATAGTCGTAAGAATCGGTATCAGAGATTTTTGGAATAGCCCTGAGTGATTTAGGAATTTTAGTGACAATATAGAAAGTTGTTACTATAGATGAAGTTGTCGTCACTTTTTTGTTTTGAGTGTTTCTATCTCGATTTGGATGAGAGTGCCATGTTGGTTGACATGTGCACGTGTAGGTAGGATAGTGTCCAGGATAGATTAATGTGGAGTTACTGTTTTGGCATAAGTTGAAGATGATTTTTATATATCATCAAATATGATTGGGTGTTGGGGTTTGTTACTTAGTCCTTTAGGATTTCGGGGATGAAATCTTTTGAAGGGGGAGAGTGTAACAACCCGTATTTTTAAGAGTGTTTTGAATTTTTAAATTTTGGATATTTAAATATTTAATTGATTTATTTTATCGATAAGCTGGAAAACTCAATTTTTGCAAATGGACTTTTAGGGACTCGGAATTATTTCCATTGGGTTCGGATGATCTGAGCACGCCAAAATGAGTATAAACGTTGATATATTTCGACTGTTTGGAGTTCGGTTCGTAAATCGAGTGACTCAAAAATCTAACTTTTGTATACTTTGGAATTGGGTCTCGGAACTTGTAACGCCCCACCCCGAGACCCACATTAACAAAGAGAATTACTGGGTAATTCTATCTGCTAATGTAGAGAATAGGGCTGGTTAGAAGCGACCATCTATAATCTTGTCTTAAACGTCTACTGAATACGTCGATGAATGCTCTATATTTTTTTCTATCTCTCGTGGATTGACATATCCAATAAATGCTTAATACAAAACTATAGGTGGCTAATGGATCTATCAGAACAGAATACAATAACAGAATGCATATCACATCACAGAACAGTAAACATCATATATATAAATACATATACACTAATACAATCCCAGTACAATACAAAATGATACACAAAAGTGGTATAGAGACCACACTACATAAACCTAATCAAAATACATATCAGAGTTAAGTGGAATGAAACATAAACTACACAAAAGTGCTAGGCTGATATCCAAGCAAATGCATCAAAGCTAAGACCCAACTGATAGCTAACCTGAAACAACTTGGTCTGACCCGAGTATAAAATACACGGGTTAGTCTAGCTAAAACAATCAGTTAATAAGAATAGACGATAATATGAAGCATATAATACAAGGTGATAATTCTTCTCAGATGAGAAGAGATAATAGCAAAGCATGTCTTTATCTTAAGTGAATAAATATTACTTAAGCATAAAGAACCTCTAAAGAAATAACTCAAAAATAAATCATCAAGTAAAATAGTTGCCTCATATCATCGACGATAGCCAAAATTAGCTATAAGGGTTTCTCTAACCTTATCTCTTAAATAGAAGAAAACTCAAATGATAAATCTCAAAATAGAGAAACCTCAAACACAAAATACGCCAAAATGGCAAACTCATATATCTCCAAAAGGAGAATATAATCTCAATCTCAGAAATAGGACCTAACAGCCCAAACAAAAAGCCCAACAGCTTTAAATAAAATATGGACCCAACAGCCCAATAATAGCCCAACAACTATAAAAAGGGAAAGGACCCAACAGCCCATTTGTAGCTACAAAAACCTAGATTGGACCCAACAGCCCAATAAAAAGACCAACAGCTATAAGATATGAAAGGACCCAACAGCCCAATCTATGGCCCAACAGCCTGCCAAGTACCGTGTACTAGAGACCCCTGGCCTCTTTTAGGACCCAACAGCCCCTAAATAGCTCATTGGCTATATATATATATAAGTATGTGTACACGTAGAACCCAACAGCTCAAATACTGGCATTCACTCGAGAATGTGTCACAAACTCTCAGCTAGGAACCCGAAAAGCGGTAACGTGCGTCTCATACCACACGTTCTCACTAAAAGGTTTAGTAACTGTTAGTCAATGCCACATTGGAAAACTCAAAACTAGTCTCATCTCATCGACAAGTATAAATAAACCTCGTGATGGTTCATCATGAACCATAAATCTCAAAATAGAAAATCACAAACTCAAAACTTGCCTCATATCATCGGCAAGTATAAAAACATCGTGATGGCTCTGATCGACCATAACTCCTAGAATAGGAGATCTAAAACCATAAAACTCGCCAAATATTGGCCATCCTAGATAATTCCTATAAATAGGAATTATAAAACTCAAAATGCGCAATTAAATGGAAAAACAATTCAGAATCGTTAACCTCTAATAGCTTCGATCGTACAAGTCCGAAATTAACCGAAACAGTGAACGCACCTGTCCCATACCATGTCTTTTACTAGATTGTATAATTCTCTTTCTCATACGTTCGAATAATGCAAAAATGTATATTTAATATTTAAAATAATTTACTAAAGAAAACTAGCTTTTAAAACTATTTTCCCGAAAACGCTTATTGAAACCCATATTTGAAACTCCTTTATTATAGGAAATAAATAAGTTTTATATTTGAAAATACTTTAAAATACTATATAATAATTATTTTGAAATGTCCATTTATTTCAAAAATTATTTCAAAAAGGTTTGGAGAAAACCGTGCTCGAAAACAATGAAAAACAAAGAAGATTCCTCAAAACCGATAATTCGAATTCAATTCAAATTCAACTCAAAATAAATTCAAATTTGAATTTAAAATTCTCCAAATTTAGCTAGCCTATTGGTAGGCATCATAGCTCTTAAAACATCATCAAAACATCATCAAAATCAAGCAAAATAGAGAACAACTAAGCTAGAATAAGCATCACATTTCACACAACACAAGAGAAGAAGGCCTAGTCCAAATGCCTTAGAGGTTGGCTGTAACAACCCGCATATTTTACGATTTTATATTTAAATGTTTTATTTAAATATTGCATCGTTAATCGGATTAAAGTCTGAAATGTTACTTTTTGTAAACAGCCGAATTGGGACTCGAGACCACTTCCATTGAGTCCAAAATGGCGTTTACAACTTTTTTGAGTATAAACATCGATATGTTTGGAGTTGAGTAGAATTTGCTATTTTTCTATTTGGGCTTTGGGTTTGGGTTTCAGCCCACTAAACCATCTAATACCCTAACACTCCACTCAACTCCTCTTCATTCACTCATTCCTTTTCCTAACACCCTAGCTAAAGAGAAATGGGGGAAAAAGATTGGAAATAGAAATTCCAAACCCTAGTTTGATTTGGAAACTCGAGTTCTTGCTCCAAAATCAAAGAGAAGCTTAGGTAAGCATCCTCTCCATCTTCTCCATCTCTATCTCTCTTCAATTTCAGAAATTCCTAAAGCCTAACTTAGGAAATATTTGCTTATTAGCTTAGATTGGAGCTTCTTGAGTTGAGATTGAAGAGGAATTGGTCTTTCCTTTGTTTTCAAGCTTCTCACTTGTGTTTTGAGTTTAAAAGGTGAGTTCTTTAACTCACATCTACGTCTATAACTTTCATTGTTGTTAGGTATGAATTCCTAACATTTGTGCATATTCATTTGCTTTTGATTTGAATTGATTTGGTGAATTTTCCAAATTTTGGTGTTTTGGTCCAATTTTATGAAAATCCTACTATGGATGTTTGGAAGAGTTGTTTGGGGTGTATTGAAGAGCTTATAAGGCTGGGTTGTCGCTTGGTGTAAATCCTTAGTCGTTGTTGCTCGTCCGATCGCTCCCGATACGTTTTGGCCACTTTGGCCTAGGCAAATTGTTGCCCAGACCAGGTGACCAGACGTCTGGTGACCAAGTCCAGACGTCCGGTTTGGACCTGGAGCAAAAATATATGCACGCATAATTTAAAAAAAAAGACAGAGACTAATTCCAAACGTCTGATTTTTTGGTTCAGACGTCTGGATGGTTTCAAACGTTTGGATTGCCGAACCAGACGTCTGGGAGGTTTTTTTCTGGAATTTCTAGAACCTAAATCCAGACGCCTGGATTGACCCCCAGACGTCTGGAACTGTGCATTTTTGCCTGTTTAGGCTTTTCTTGATTGAATTTCCATTGTTTATCGATTTTAATTGCTCCGATTAGTTGTTATCACTTTTATCGACCTTGATGACTTCTTTCTTTGGATTTTTGGGAATATCTATTTTGATGGATTTGGTATCGATTTCTTTGGATTTAATTCACGTCTTCGTATGTGAATTTTTGGTGATTGATTATTTCTACAATCATTTCTATGGTTTGTCACTTTAAAATGCAAAGGTTTCTATACTAGTAGTAAATATTCAAACTCTTTCATCAAAACGATTTCAACATTTACTTTCAATATCAAACTCGCTTTTAAAACCATTCTCCAATCTATTAGTATATACTAACCTTTACCTCATTCGTATGAGAAATCTAATTAAACGGCTTAGCAAAACAAGTGGTATGAAACGCTTGCGTTTACTTTGTCGGTTAATTCTTAGACTTGTTCGATTGAAATCTTGTGACAATTTTCGAGTGGAAATCTACAATTTGTTCGTAAATATTTAAGTTAAGCCAGTGGTTATGGGACATGAAGCTAAACTCATTTATTTACTAGCTTAGTGTAATCGACACTTCTTGATGATCGATGATGATCATTTTATGGTTTAGACTAGCGATTTGCGATGTCTCTTTGTCCGCGTGGGGGACTGTACCCCATTCTGTTGAGCTTTGTCTCATTTTTATGGGCTAGCGACCCATGGTCTTTGGACCGTTCGTGGAGCATTCGGCTCGATAAGTTGGTGCATGGGGTGTATCTTTTTAGGTGCATCGATTTTCGACTAGGCATGGGGTGTATCTTTTTAGGTGCATCGATTTTCGACTAGGCATGGGGTGTATCTTTTTAGGTGCATCGATGTCCGACTATACATGGGGCGTATCTTTTTAGGTGCGTCGATGTTAGTTTATACATGGGGTGTATCTTTTTAGGTGCATCGATGTTCGACTAGGCATGGGGTGTATCTTTTTAGGTGCATCGATGTCCGACTATACATGGGGCATATCTTTTTAGGTGCGTCGATGTTAGTTTATACATGGGGCGTATCTTTTCAGGTGCGTCGATGTTCGACTGTGCATGGGGCGTATCTTTTTAGGTACGTCGATGTTCGGTTCATGGGATAGCGACTCGTTTGTGATACACGTGTTGGTGAGTTTTCATGCTCCCGTTTGTGATAGGCCTCCCCCCTTTGTGATTTCTAGATTTCTAGTTGATGATTTCTAGAATTTGTGTTTCACCAATTTTCGTGGATTGGCATTGATATGTTTTGTCAATATTTGTGTTTTGGTGAATAATTTAAAGAATGTGATTCTTTTTGGTGTTTTGAGATGATTTGAGATATTGTATGATTTTTGTTTTTTTCTGATGTATACTTGTCACAGTATGGCATTATTGTTATCATATGTTTTTGTGATATATCTTATCCTATCTCATTTTTATCTGATATTTATAGCTAGACTGATCCGTTTATTATTTTCTTATTAAATAATACTCGGGTCAGACCGAGGTATTTCAAGTGCTTCTGCTTGACTTCTTATCAGGGTTCATCACCTGACTTTTGGATAACTACTTTAGATTAGTAGTTTTTGTTATTATACATTTGAGTTATAGACTCCTTGATGTATAATTATTCTTTTGTCTAGCACTTGTATCTATTCTTTTATGATGTAGTGGATCTAGTTTGACCACTACTTTGATGTACACTTCTATGTGTTATATTCAAATCTGTTTCCGCCTTTGTGACATGAATATCTGTGACTGATTTGTGTTATGTTTATTTCTATATTTGTTTCCGAAGTCCACTTAGCCACTGTGTGGTAGCTTTGAGTTTGTATTTGATATGTCAGATTTCCTCTTGAAATGAAATGTAAGTTATATCTTCTGACATATCGGTACTCGCATAAAGCAATTACACAGATGGTCGCTCCTCAACAGCCTTATTCTTCGTGTTAGTCGACGGCATTACCCCGTAGTGTCCTTGGCTAGTGTGAGTATAGAGGTGGGGCGTCACAACTTGGTATCAGAGCCAAACTTCGGAACAATGTAGAATAATATAGCAAGGATCATTGTCCTAAGTCTTTCTTAGGAATCGTGTCATAGGATTTAAGTCGAGTCTTCGTACCGTTCTATCCTATTTTCTTTTGTGATGCCTTGTTTTATCAATCAAGTTTGTTTGATATGAATAACCTTTTTCTTCTTCTTTCTTTCTTAAAGAAGAGAAATGGTTAGATCTGGCAGTCCTAACGCTGGTCAATCGAGTAGACCTTCTCTGAATGGCGTATTCATGTTTGCCCAACAACTTTTGGATCTTGTAAAGAATCAAAGGTTTATCTGTGCTTTGAGTAAAAACCCCAAAAAGGTTTTACCTCTGAAACTAGAAGTTCCTTTCGATCAGCTTGTAGATATCACTCTTCGACTAGAAGAGGCCGATAAAGAAAGTGATGTTGAAGTTGTGGATGCCAAACAAAACTTCAACATCAACAAGAAGAGGCATATTAAGTTCAAAAGCCCTAATCGCAACAAGAAAGGGAAGCAGGCAATTTCAGTAGCAAAGACTCCTACCACTAGTCGTGGACGATGCTACAATTGTGGTTCTATGGACCACTATGCAAATAAGTGTCCGAAACCTTTTTTTTGTCGTTATTGCAAAAGTTCGGGCCATATTATATCTACATGTCCCATACTCCAAAGTAGGAGAGAGGGAGAGTTGAATGTTGTGCAAGCCTCTAGTAACACTTCTCGTGGTCAAGGTAATTCTCCTTCTATCCTTGATGACATTAATTTTTTTTGTGATTATCCTATTCGAGTTCTTTTTGATACGGGTTCATCTCATTATTTTATATCAAAAGAACTTGTTGATTCTTTTTCTTTAAATAATATGGGCTTGATGACTTCACTGAGAATTGCGAATCCGGATGGTGGATCCGCAACACTCAGTTTACTTTGTGAAAATGTCGAGATTATTTTATGTGATTATTCTTTTCGAGCCGATTTGCATGTTATGCGTTACTTAGGCTTCGAAATTGATTTTTTGGGAAAGGATTGGCTTGAACATTATGAAGCCCACATCGTATGTCCTGAGCGGACTATATATCTTCGACATCCTCAATCTATTAAGCAGATTTCTATGGTTCTTAATGATTTCGATATACAAATTCGGTGGCATCATTTTATTCTTTAAACCTACATGATGAGGAGAATGTTATTTCTCTCATTCATGTAGTTTGTGAATTTTTCCAGTATATTTGAGCTTGTCTTAGGATCATCACCTAAGCAATCTATTGTGTGGTGCTAAGGTCTTTTCAGCTCGACCTTGCCACCGGTTTTCATCAGCTACGAGTTGCGAAGGGTAGCATTCCACTTACCGCATTCCGCACTCGTTATGATTCTTGTGAGTGGTTCGTTATGTCATTCGGTTTGACGAACCTTCCAGCTTATTTCATCCATCTTATGAATCGAGTATTCTACGAATATCTCGATGAGTTTATCCTTGTATTTATTGATTATGGATGAAAACAATAATTTTAAATTTGCAAATCTTTTTAATAAGATATTTATAAGTATGATTGGATTTTGTTCTTAAAACGAGCAAAGAATATTTGTAAATTTTATAAGTGACATGTTTATCATATAGAAGATGATTTTGTGTTGTTTTGCCCATTGAGTGCTTTAAAAATTCTGGTCGATGCGCTTGATCAACGTTATCTATAGGAATCTCCTAAACGCTATGATGAGACAGTCATGCACAGTAAATTGACTTGTAAAAATTAAATTTTTCTAAAAAGATGATTACATAAAGTTAATTATAATTTGGAATGTCTTAGCTTTTCGGGAAAAAGGATCAATTAAAAGAACTCCTTTCCGATGCTCCTATTCTTGCGATTCCCGAAGGGAACCAAGACTTCACTGTTTGTACCGATGCTGGTCGTATTGGTTTGGGTGCCATTCTCTTGCTAAGGGAATGTGTTATCACATATGCTTCTTGACAATTAAAGCTTGTCGAGACTAGATATGCCATTCATGATCTGGTGCTCGCGGCTATTGTTTTCGCCCTTATAATTTGGCGTCATTATCTTTTGGGAGAGAAATTAGTTCTCTACAACGATCATAAATCTTTGAAGTGTTTATTTTCTCAAAAGGAACTTAATTTGTGTCAACAACGTTGGCTCGAGTTCCTTGCATCTTATGATATTGTTATACTTTATACTCCCAGAAGGGGAAATCGTGTTGCCAATGCCCTTAGTCGTAAGCAACAAGCAGTTGTTTCCATGATGATATCATAATGGAATGATCTCGAGACTTTGTCCACTTGTGAGATTCGAGATCGTGAATCCAATTCATGTTCATCTCTTGTTTTGTGTAGCCTTGAGGCTCATCCTTCTCTTTTGGACCGTACCTCTTTTGACTAAACTCTATGTCAAAGAAATTGTTTAATTGCATGGAGTTCCTACTTCTATTGTTAGGGATCGTGATCCATTGTTTACTAGTGGATTTTGGAAAGGTCTTCAAAAAGCTTTGGGAACAAAGCTTAGTTTTAGCACCGCTTATCATCCTCAGTCTGATGGACAAACCGAGCGTGTGAATCAAACTCTTGAAGATCTTCTTTGTGCTTGTGTTCTTGATTTTGGTGGAAGTTGGGAAGATCATATTTCTCTTGTTGAGTTTTCCTATAATAATAGCTTCCAATCTAGTATTGGTATGGCACCTTTCGAGGCTCTCTACGGAAGGCTATGCCGATTTTCTTCGTGTTGGCTTGAAGCCGACGAGAAGCTGGTTTTAAGTCCAGACTTTATTGGTGTTCATTTGTGTTTCACTTATGAAGGGTGTTGTGCATTTCAGTTGATTGGGAAAATTAGCACCTCGATATGTTGGTCCCTTTCCCATCACCGAACGTATTGGTTTCGTTGCTTATCGCTTTTTATTGCCAGCTCAATTTTCTGCTATTCATGACGTTTTCCACGTCTCTCAACTGCGAAAATGCCTTAGGGATTCTGATTCTACTCTTAAGCCCGGCGTAATTGAAGAAATTGAAGTTTCACCAAATTTGACTTATGAGCAACATTTTATTCGTATCATTACTTCGGAGGTTAAACGCCTTTGAAATAAAGAAGTTCTTCTTGTTAAAGTTCAATGGTCCTCAAATCCTAAGGATTGCTCTTGGGAATATTGAGAATTCATCGAGCAAACACATCCAGACTTACTCTTTCGTGCTCTTTATGGTGAACTTCTCATCTCAAAATTTCTTCTTTTGTGTTGTTATCCCTTCGTATGGTTGTTACTTTTTATCTTCCTCTTAATTATTGTGAGGACGCAATTTCTTTAAGGAGGGGATGCTGTAACAACCCGCATATTTTACGATTGTATATTTAAATGTTTTATTTAAATATAGCATCATTAATCGGATTAAAGTTCGAAATGTTACTTTTTGTAAATAGTCGAATTGGGACTCAAGACCACTTCCATTGAGTCCAAAATGGCGTTTACAACTTTTTTGAGTATAAACATCGATATGTTTGGAGTTGGGTAGAATTTGCTATTTTTCTACTTAGGCTTTGGGTTTGGGTTTCATCCCACTAAACCATCTAATACCCTAACACTCCACTCAACTCCTCTTCATTCACTCATTCCTTTTCCTAACACCCTAGCTCAAGAGAAATGGGGGAAAAGATTGGAAATAGAAATTCCAAACCCTAGTTTGATTTGGAAACTCGAGTTCTTGCTCCAAAATCAAAGAGAAGCTTAGGTAAGCATCCTCTCCATCTTCTCCATCTCTATCTCTCTTCAATTTCAGAAATTCCTAAACCCTAACTTAGGAAATATTTTCTTATTAGCTTAGATTAGAGATTCTTGAGTTGAGATTGAAGAGGAATTGGTCTTTCCTTTGTTTTCAAGCTTCTCACTTGTGTTTTGAGTTTAAAAGGTGAGTTCTTTAACTCACATCTACGTCTATAACTTTCATTGTTGTTAGGTATGAATTCCTAACATTTATGCATATTCATTTGCTTTTGATTTGAATTGATTTGGTGAATTTTCCAAATTTTGTTGTTTTGGTCCAATTTTATGAAAATCCTACTATGGATGTTTGGACATGTTGTTGGGGTGTATCGAAGAGCTTCTAAAGCTGGGTTGTCGCTTGGCGTAAATCCTTAGTCGTCGTTGCTCGTCCGATCGCTCCCGATACGTTTTGGCCACTTTGGCCTAGGCATATTGTTGCCCAGACCAGGTGACCAGACGTCTGGTGACCAAGTCCAGACGTCTGGTTTGGACCTGGAGCAAAAATATATGCACGCAGAATTTAAAAAAAAGACAAAGACTAATTCCAGACGTCTGATTTTTTGGTTCAGACGTTTGGATAGTTTCAGACGTCTGGATTGCCGAACCAGACATCTGGGAGGTTTTTTTCTGGAATTTCCAGAACCTAAATCCAGACGTCTTGATTGACCCCCAGACGTCTGGAACTGTGCATTTTTGCCTGTTTAGGCTTTTCTTGATTGAATTTCCATTGTTTATCGATTTTAGTTGCTCCGATTAGTTGTTATCACTTTTATCGACCTTGATGACTTCTTTCTTTGGATTTTTGGGAATATCCATTTTGATGGATTTGGTATCGATTTCTTTGGATTTAATTCACGTCTTCGTATGTGAATTTTTGGTGATTGATTGTTTCTACAATCATTTCTATAGTTTGTCACTTTAAAATGCAAAGGTTTCTATACTAGCAGTAAATATTCAAACTCTTTCATCAAAACGATTTCAACATTTACTTTCAATATCAAACTCGCTTTTAAAACCGTTCTCCAATTATTAGTATATACAAACCTTTACCTCATTCGTATGAGAAATCTAATTAAACGGCTTAGCAAAACAAGTGGTATGAAACGCTTGCGTTTACTTTGTCGGTTAATTCTTAGACTTGTTCGATTGAAATCTTGTGACAATTTTCGAGTGGAAATCTACAATTTGTTCGTAAATATTTAAGTTAAGCCAGTGGTTATGGGACATGAAGCCAAACTCATTTATTTACTAGCTTAGTGTAATCGACACTTCTTGATGATCGACGATGATCATTTTATGGTTTAGACTAGCGATGTGCGATGTCTCTTTGTCCGCGTGGGGGACTATACCCCATTCTGTTGAGCTTCGTCTCATTTTTATGGGCTAGCGACCCATGGTCTTTGGACCGTTCGTGGAGCATTCGGCTCGATAAGTCGGTGCATGGGGTGTATCTTTTTAGGTGCATCGATGTTCGACGAGGCATGGGGTGTATCTTTTTAGGTGCATCGATGTCCGACTATAAATGGGGCGTATCTTTTTAGGTGCGTCGATGTTAGTTTATACATGGGGTGTGTCTTTTTAGGTGCATCGATGTTCGACTAGGCATGGGGTGTATCTTTTTAGGTGCATCGATGTCCGACTATACATAGGGCGTATCTTTTTAGGAGCGTCGATGTTAGTTTATACATGGGAAGTATCTTTTCAGGTGTGTCGATGTTCGACTGTGCATGGGGCGTATATTTTTAGGTACGTCAATGTTCGATTCATGGGATAGCGACCCATTTGTGATACACGTGTTGGTGAGTTTTCATGCTCCCGTTTGTGATAGGCCTCCCTCCTTTGTGATTTCTGGATTTCTAGTTGATGATTTCTAGAATTTGTGTTTCACCAATTTTCGTGGATTGGCATTGATATGTTTTGTCAATATTCGTGTTTTGGTGAATAATTTAAAGAATGTGATTCTTTTTGGTGTTTTGAGATGATTTGAGATATTGTATGATTTTTGTTGTTTTCTGATGTATACTTGTCACAGTATGGCGTTATTGTTATCATACGTTTTTGTGATATCTCTTATCCTATCTCATTTTTATCTTATATTTATAGCTAGACTGATCCGTTTATTATTTTCTTCTGAAATAATACTCGGGTCAGACCGAGGTATTTTAGGTGTTTCTGCTTGACTTCTTATCCGGGTTCATCAACTGACTTTTGGCTAACTACTTTAGATTAGTAGTTTTTGTTATTATACATTTGAGTTAGAGACTCCTTGATGTATAATTATTCTTTTGTCTAGCACTTGTATCTATTCTTTTGTGATGTAGTGGATCTAGTTTGACCACTACTTTGATGTACACTTCTATGTGTTATATTCATATCTGTTTCCGCCTTTGTGATATGAATATCTGTGACTGATTTGTGTTATGTTTATTTCTATATTTGTTTCCGAAGTCCACATAGCCACTGTGTGGTAGCTTTGAGTTTGTATTTGATATGTCGGATTTCCTGTTGAAATGAAATGTAAGTTATATTTTCTGACATATCGGTACTCGCACAAAGCTATTACACAGATGGTCGCTCCTCAACAGCCTTATTCTTCGTGCTAGTCGACGGCATTACCCCATAGTTTCCTTGACTAGTGTGAGTATAGAGGTGGGGCGTCACATCGGCATGCAGGTCGACCTCAAGGTCGACCTCTCTCCCCTCTAGGTCGACCGTACGGTCAACCTAGAGAGCTTGGGGTCGACCCCTAGGTCGACATGCATGTCGACCTAGGGCACGAACTTTGCCAGGTAAATTATTCAGCCACGACCTTATTTTCCAACGCGATTTTCAAATAGCAAACGATGATAAAAAGCAATGAAATTTGGAATGCATGTAATAAAACATCCAAACTATAATCTATAAAAGATTTGGAAACAATTCATTAAGATATCAAGAAATTATCACTACCCAAAGATGCAACAGAAACAAGATTGTAAACTGTAAATAAAACTTGACAGAATTTGTTACAGTAAGCTATTATCTTCCAGACTTTTGCATTAGCAGGCAAGATTCAGCTAGAGTTGTGAGTTAACGAACTCACCTTACATTAGAGAAGATAAAACCTGAATTTTCTTGAAAGAGTTGATGCTTTTGGATCAAGAACAGCTTCAATTTCCTGTAGAACTCAATATACAGACATGCAAGGGAAACAAACAATTACCAGACAATATAAATTCTCAAATTTGGATTTTTTTTTGATGAAATATTTAGTTTTGGAATGGATTACCTTCTGATTTCTCCTTAGATTAGCTAGAGACAACAATTTATTGAAGAGAATTGAAGATTTATAGCCTTGAATTTGAAAAATAGTGAAGTTTCTTATTTACTGGTTTCTTTCTTTTTCTGGAGAAGAAGAAGGTGGAGTAGAGTACGTATAGTTAAGTTTCTCACTTCTCATTTCTTCTGGTTACTTCTAATTAATGGGCTTCAGACCCAGTACAATAAATCAATTAATCTATGTAAACTAGTTAACACTAAAACAAGTCTATTTACTTATCTAATAAAGTAAAACAACCTTTTCTTCATATTTTTAATACAAGTAAAACATGTAAACATACTTACATGTTTAAATAAAATATTTTACACTTAATAAAAAGATAAATTTTAGTTTTTAAATTTTTTTTGTTATTAAATTCTTATTTTACACTAATAAATACATAAATCCACATTTTTAACTTCAAAAATTCTACAAATATTATTTTTCTTGCATAGAAAAATATAACAAACCACTTTAAACTCAAATTCATAATCAAAACATATTTATAAACCCAATTTCACCTTTTTATTAAATATAACACACTTTTAAAAATTAATTACTTCTTTTAAAAATTATTAAAAGAAGAAAATGGCAATAATTGGTAAAATTATTGCACTATCACCAAATAAAAATCATCTTCCACTTATTATTAACTCAAACCATTATAATAAAGTTCCCAAAACTTTATTTTCTCATTTATTCCCAAAATTTATTGTTTATTCCAAATAAACAATATAAAATTTTCCAATTTATTATTAATTATCAATATTAAATTATAACTACCGTTATAATTTAATATTTACAAGTAGTCACTAAAACCAGGGTTGTTACAAAACTAGTCCTATTAAGTTCAGAATAGGAGTATTTGGCTAGGAACGCTAGTGAGCACGCCTCATTTGTAGTTCGTGAATTTTGGACGTGGACAGTTTTGGAAAATTTTCTATATAAGGACCTCAAACCCATTCATTTTCCCAAACCTAGCAAGAAAACTCTAGCAGTCGAATTCTCTACTCCATCATCCAACGGTCTAAGTCAATATGGACCACCAGAGGCTGATTTGGACCTCGACCTCAACTAAGTAAATATTTGGCTAGGTGAGATGAAGGGAGTTAACGGTTGGATCGTGCTAGTTCATGTTGGATGGCCGAGATTGGAGTTCGACGGTGAGGCAGTTTTCGGTTTAGCGGAGGCGATTGTGGCGGCAATGGAGGTTGTAGGTTGTGTCATTAGATTTGCCTTGGCGAGGGCTACGGCTGGTGAGCATGCGGCAATAGTTGGAGCTCTATAGCGGTGGCATCTCTGATTCGACGTCGGCATCGTTTTTAGGGATTTCGGTGATCTAGCGGCGTCGAGGGGAAACGATTCTGGGGTCTTTAGGTTTAGTGAAGTCGAGGTGGTCGACGGTAATGGTGCAGCGGTGGCTAGGGCCCTGCGGTTGTGAGGCGACCTGGTTTGGTTGTGAGAGGATTAGCGTTAAGCAAGCTTAATTATGGTTAATGATTATAATTAAGGAAATTAATTATATTATTTAATTCTAGAATCTTGTAAAATCAATAACTTGTTTATACTAGGTCCAAATCGAACGCGGTCAGTTGAGTTGTGCTAATAGGAATGTCATCTACATGTTAGAATTGGATTCATGGAAATTGAAGCTTGTAGAATTTCAAGCTAAAATCTAACTCAGCTTGATTTTAGAAAAAACCAGAACGCTTCGGCGACAACTAGAATTTTGGTGAGTTAAACTTACCTTTTTGGTTTATCAGTAAGATATATAGTAGATAAATTTTACTGTTGGTGTTTGGTTGAAATTATTGGTTGTACGCTTAGATGTTTTAATTGGTTGATTGTTTGGTCTTGATGAATTATCGCTTTTGAAAATGATCAATATATGAAATCATTTGCACGGAATTTATCTGACGTATAGGGAATTTATAGAGGGATCCGATGGGATTCCTTGCCACTTTTGGTTTATTTTCATCATATTCATGTTGTATGAATTATTGGATATCAAAACCTGATTGTTTGGTCATGTTGGTTATGACATTGTTTTGTGTTAAAACTTGACCCTGTAGTGATAAAAATCAATAACAACATTGGTTAAGTGCTTAGTGGCTTTTGGCCTCAATTTAGTATTTTGAAATACTATTAACTGCCATTTTGGCTTGAATTTGGTTTTTTATTTGGAGAATGATTTCAAATCTAATCTTTGGGTTTTCTAGAATATTTTTATTTAAGCAGATTTTGAACTTCTCTATTTCACCCCAACCTTTTTATTTGACATTTTTAAATCGTTTAAAATTGTTTAATTATCATTTAATAATGATTTAAAGTTGTTTAACTATTGTTTAATAATGTTTAAAAGTTGTTTGTTTCTATTCAATATTATTTTAAAGTTACTTATTAATATTTTAATATTGTGAAAAGTTATTTATTTAAATAATTGATATTGTTTGTAGTTAATAATTATTATTTGTTAATAATATTTTGGAAGTCAATTATTTATTATAATAAGGTTTTTGAAGAGTAATTATTAATTATTATATTAATAATGTTTGAAATTATTCATTATTATAATGATATTGTTTTGAAGTTATTTATTATTATTTTAATAATGTTTTGAAGTAGATTAATTATTTCATTAATGATGTTCTAAAAGAAATTGACTATGTTATTAATGTTGTAGAAAAGTTAATTTATTATTTATTTATGATGTTTAAAGTTAACTAATTTATCTGATTAATTATATTTATAAATAATAAATTGATTATAATGGGATTTCATTTAATAAAGAGTTTGTAATTGAAAATGGAGTTTTGTATTTATAAAGTACTTTTATAAAGGCTTTATAAATAATTTTAATAAAGGGATTTTAGTAAAGAATGTTATAAAGTAATTTTAGAAGGGATTTTTATAAAGAATCTTTATAAAGGAGTTCTATAAAAGAATAAAGTTTTATAAATGGGTTTATAGATTTATAAAAAGGAGTTTTATAAATAGTTTTATGGATTTATAAAAGGGCTTTATAAATGGTTTAGAAAAATATAAAAAAAGTTTTATTAATAGTTTTAGAAATTTATGAAAAGAGTTTTATAAATTGTTTTAGAGATTTATAAAAGAGTTTTATAAATGGTTTTAGAGATTTATAAAAAGTGTTTTATAAATGATTTTAGAGTTGTATATAAAGGGAAATTATAAAAGAAGATGAAATTGATATCAAAAAATGATCTTTAATTAATTATTGTGGTATGGGAACATCTTTCCATACTCAATACTAAATAGGAGATCTTTCTCAGTTTTTGTGAATATACTTATACTATTGGGATAACTATATAAATACATTTTCTAAGTAGTGAAAGTGTAAGGTTTTTGCGAACATACTTATACCGTTGAGACAAGTATACGGATATTCTTCCAAGTATTGAAAGGAGTAAAAAGGGTTTGTGAGTATACCTTCGTAAAAGTATTTTGATACAAGTATTTACAAGGTGATTTTAATTAATGAAAGGATTAATTAAAGAGGTTAGTGGTTGCTTATGTGCTTAACCAATGTTGGTTTTCCCTGTGGAATTAAATCCTTGATTTGATTGTTGTTTTTATTTAATAGTTAATTAACTGACTATCAAATTTGGTCATTTCTAAACTATCGTTAACAGTTCGGAGAGACCGAGATCAGATATGTTATCCGAAAACCACTTCGAATCGGCATAAGCATTAAAATGGTGACATCTTGATGATGATGATTTCGAAGACGGAGTTCTTTGAAGTGCAAGGGCTACTTGCTACTAATTCTGAAGATGATTTCAAAATGGATGTAGTGGAAGTAGTGCATTCAGTTTCGCTTAGACCCAGAGCGAATTTGTAAGGATGAATGTTGGCATTGCAATACTACATAGAGGGTAGTGTTAGCATTCCAAGTAGGATTTGCTAAGAGAAAAGGTAAAAACATTGCCTGGAGCCTCATAACCTAGGAAATGGCTAAAATAGGGTAGATGCAGCAGGGTTATGTAGGTCCCTCCCATAAGGCCGTGTCATCACCTTTCTAGATTATCATATTATGGATTTGGTTGTGAATGAGAGCTTTCTATAAAGGTTGGGTACAACTATGGTGATGACATATTCAGTACTATCCTGTAAGGGGTAAACTGTTCCTGTGTTGGTAGAGGGGCAAATGCATTTGTAGTCCTTGATACATTTTGTCTAAAGATATACTATACGAAAGGTAGTCCCTTACCTTGTCATTTGTATGGAATCCTTCTTCAATAAGCATCGTATAGACTTAGTTATGCCTAACTATGCTAGAACATGAGATGCAAGTATTCCAGCTAGATTCATAATTTACTTTAAATCCTAGACATTATTATAATATCATTAGATTTCTATAAAAATGTTTTTGTTATCGTAGGATAAAACCCCTTCCCTGTTAATGTGCGGTGTGGTCTTACGAGATACCTTTATTTTGAAAGGTTTTATAACATCTAAATTTAATTGAGGTGTGATTCTCACGTTGGTTTACCAGACTAATCTGGACGTTATTTTTCTCATAATGTTAGGGTCAGACCGAGCATGTTTAAAGATCTACTTTGGATGCTTTGGAGCTTTAGAAGACGAGTTGGATGCCTCCAAGATGTATTCACGTATATTTTATTTTCTGCTGCATTGGTTGATTATATTTATCAACATTTGTGAGGATAGATTGTTATAACTGTTCAGGCTGATGAATTGATTAGTGTACTCTGAATTAATGTATGTATATTATAGTTTTCTTTTTTGTAAAGATCAATTGTATATTATATGTTACTCGCCATGATATGAGTTTATGTTCTATATTTTCATTTCTTTTTCCCCAACAATCTGTCTTTTCGGCACTTGGGTGTTCGGCACTTGAATACCATGGATGTATTAATGCAGACTTCTAACGGTCAAGAAGGTGGGTTGTTACATGAATCCTCTCTTAAATATTGTTTCACTTTAAGTGGTTCAATTCATACCCAACTATGGCCATAACATGACTCTCGTGGTTGTATGATTGAGCATAATCAAAGTACAGTTTAGCTACTTAAGGTTCATAGTATTCTCAAGTTAAATAACTACTGCACATCGTCATGTAAGACCTTTTAATCAACTTTATAATAAAACTGTAGATGACTCCTAGTTGGCCGTTATGTTATTATTCCAAACAATCACATGTACGGAACCCTTGATTCCACCAACGGTCACACCATCCATTATATGGAAAATGCTGTGTAAACTAGTCTTAATGGATGTATGGATATACTGTTCTCAACACATCTTGAGTAGGAACATTTAAGGTTAAGTATTTATTTGACATGGTTCAATTGTCATGGTTATGAACACATCCATAACCATAGTCGATTCAATACTTTTCCTATGCATATTCTACTTGATATATACTTAATATATTTAAAACATTACTTGCATCTAATATAATAATATATAGTAGAAAATAAAACCAAAAGCTTACTTTATGTCGAATAAGATTCACTATAAAAATTAAGTTATATAATAAAAATATATAAATTCCCCTAGGGCATACCCTTAACCTTATGAACATATCTACCCACCCCATACTCTTTCCCTAAATCAATCTCTTAAATTTTATCTTAGTCATTTTCAAAAAAATATACTGAAATGTCCTTGCATAAGAGGAAAAATACATAAACCAATGATGACGTTGGACCAAGACGTACCATGCCCTTGCTGAATACGACCATTCACATTCTTCATGGTACATAAGAGCTTCTATTCGATATTCTCATCGAGTCATTACATATTTTGACTCGGCATATGTATTTTTTTTTAAATGTCATTCTAAACTACTATTGTAATATTATTAATAATATGAAATAAATACTTTGAACTATTATAGAATTGTTGTATACTATGTTTGGATAGTTGGGTATCAACTATAAATTGATATTCATTGTCTAACCATGATACATAGGTATTCGTGGTGGTTAACCTAAATGCATATTCATATATTATCACATACTCCCTAGAGTATTTACTATACACCAGAGGATAGTACATTTGGTATTTTTGCTACTTGTTAGACTTGTGCATCCAAAATCAATGTTATATTGTTTTTGTTCGCATGTTTCGTACATGTTATCTTAAAATATTCATCGGCTCTTGCAAGAAAACAATTGTCATTTGTTCTTTCGCCAAAAATATTCCCTACAAATACTGGTGAATATGTATTTCTCTGCTTTTTCTGCCTCCTTGTCGTTATTTTGAACTAATCATAACGACTTCGTATTGTTAGAATTTCATTTCAAATGACGAGTATGTACTTCATTGCGGCATGTAAAACAATAGTGACTAGTATGCTTATTTTCTAGTATGTGAAAGTTTAAGAATTAGTGTTCACTCTTTGTTTCTATATATGAAGATAAACCAAATAAATACAAGAAATTTGAATAACACATGAGATAAGAAAGTAGAAAACATAACAAATCTACTCCTCCCATGCCACCATGTTTAGCTTGCTTTATTTTGTCTATTTTGTCTACGTACGCCAAGAAAAATAGGTTTGACCGTTGATATTTCTGAAATATTAGTGACAAAATCGAACGCATACGTCCTATCATGAAGCCTTTTGATGTAAATTGCAGTAATATTTCTTTTGAAACATCTCCCCATTAGTCATACTTGTACATGTCTTCAAGTTTCCAAGCGTTGATGCCAAAATTTCTTCTACAAATCACGTCAACACCAACATGATTTGTCCTATGCAAGACTTGCCTTTTCCTGCAAAGTACATAAGTAATTCACCTAATCCTTAGAAGTGGGCCCCATCAAAACATGTTGGTGCCTATGTGATTAATCATGTTCGTACCGACATGATTAACTTGCATCAATTTTGCTCTAACTACCATCATTCCAAACAATCTCTTAAGTTCTTGATCCATTCCTTTATTGTCTTAAAGTCCAAATCCATCAAGAAATTGCTTGGCCCAAATATTGGATAATATTTTCCCCCCCCCAAATTATACTTTCATGAAAACAAAACATGTTTTGGATCATGACAAGCTTTCAGATGCAGCTTTATAAGGTTAAATAGTCGAATAGCTATCATCTTGAAGCATCATGTTCATTCCAAGAACACCCGTTAATCAATTGAAATAGTCATCATATCATTTATTTTTTGCAGCAAAGTTAGAGCCTTCGACTTTCTAGAAGCTACATTATGCATCGATCAAGTATACTTCCTTTTCTTCTTTTTTCTTTCTTCCTATTTTTTTTAATAAGGAGCAAAACATTTCGGTGCGTACATGATTACATCAATAACGACATAATTTCTAAGTGTACTATTTGTATTTTAAACACCTTAGAAAAATTTCCACACTCCCTCATTTCGACTTTCAGCATTTTTGTTTCCTTTGTGCCTGCGACTTTTTTTTTGCCGCCATAATCATTTCCCTGTTTTCATCATCATCACCACTTCTTGATCACCATCGCAATCATATTTGCACTACTAACACTACCAAGTCGTCATATAATCACAAATCAAATCAAAGATACCTCCACCAGATCCCGATCTAGATCTTGGTGGTTCTTTGATCTTGGCTTTGGCACCGTGTGTGCTGCAATTATCTCGTCACCGCCATCGTTGTTGATGCCATGCTACAGCCATCGTCGTCAATGCCTATTTGGCCTAGATTTCATGATTTCCAGCTTAATTTCAGTTTCCTAACTCAAGATAGTAGCCAAGGACTGACTTGAAGTTGACTTTAATTTCACTCGGGCTTGCCTCCAAAAAATTTCTTGTCAACATACTTGGCATCCACTTTGAGTTTCCCATTTTTCAACTTAGAATTTTTCCATGTACAAGTTTAAATTCTTTAAACATGATGATATTTCACATATGAGAGGTGTAATTGATTTTGGTCAAGTTCCAATCAAGTAAGTATTGACGACTTGGTTTCAATGAGATGGTTCCAAGTAACGGTCACATTGAAATCACTCCAACATCTGACTAAAACATGTGTCAACACTTCAATTCGAACTTCATCTTCCTACATTCCTGTAAAGAAAACTCCATGTCACTCCGAATAACAGTTCTTTTATCATATATTCCATGAAAATGGGTAAACTCTGACACACGATTTCATAGCATGATGGAGCTCGTTTTCCAGCACGAGCGGACTATTTACATAGAGTGTTTGTGTACACCATACTCTAGACACAGGGCATACTACATAGATTGACATTTCATACTGCCCTGGTCAATGTGCAGAACCTAATTGGTTAACACACATCGACATCCATTAGACTCTTTACATCGGCTGCATGGGTTTTAATAAAGTAGAAAATTAAGATAAAACATACCCGACCACGTTCACCATCAAAATTTTCTTTTCAAATGACTGACATTAGATGACATCCTCATCTTAGAACTGGCACCAACCCTTTCACTCCTCCAAAAGTTGGCTCTTCTACTGCTCAAGCGTCTATTCCTACTCAATCAGGAGTAAAACATTCAATTACACAATAGCTTTAACTCCAAGCTATTCTAATAGCCTAGCTTCATGGCCCTGCCCCTCTCAGGGAAGATCGACCTATTCTTATGGTTCTAGACAATCCTCCTAAACAGACACCTTCCAAACTAACTGCCAAGGTGCTCAAGACGATTTGCATCAGGCATGAGATTCTCGAGGATGAGATCATTCTACTTGTACCTCACCAAAGTGCTCATCTCCCACCATCAAACTATACTGCATGTAACAGATACATGTTCCTCTCGAGAACCCTGCCCCCTTTAATGAATTCCTGAAATTCTTTCTTCAAGAGCTCGGACTGGCTCCTACCCAAGTGCATTCAAATGGTTATGCCTTGTTGAGTTCCCTTTATGTCATATTCATGATGCATCTGGCTCATCCACCCTTTTCGAAGAGTTGACTTATCTCCTAAGCTTTAAAAGGAGGCAATACTTGCCTTCTCTACTAATAATTGAAGCTTACAACCACTGCAAGTTTGTCCTGGGGCTTCACAATAAGCACAGGTATATCTAGAGAGAGTATTTCTTCATTTGATGCTCTGAATGCTTCAATCACTTATGTCTATCTGACTGTAAGTTTTCTCATCTGATACCTTACTAACACTTGGCCTTTCTTCACCCAAGTATATAACACCCTTTCCATATCTCTGTCAGATCTCCCAAAATGAATCCCAACCGAAGAACTTGCTAACGCATTGGCACTCCTTAAGAGGATCAGTCCATACTTGAGATAACATGATATCTTCTCACCAATGTTCGACCGCGATAATACCACATCCTCTACAATGGAAGAAGCATCATTCCTAACTCGGTTCCTACGACAGTGACTTGAGCCATTATTGGCCCTTCGGGTCCAGTGAAAGACTTCGACGATGATGAACAGAGGAGTCAAGAAGGCTAAGAAGGCTAAGAAGTCAAGGAAAATCTTAGAAGAGAAGAAGAAGACGGAGGATTTGAAAACTTGGGCAAGGAAGCGACGATAAGAGGAGAGAACATTGAAGAAGCCGAGAATGAAGAAATGGAGGAAGGATGGGAAGGAGAGGATGAGGAAGATGAAGAATGGGAAGGAGAGGATGAGGAAGACGAAGACTACAACACTGGTGGAGACAAATCATTTAGGGAGACTTTCCCAGAAGGCACCATGTTCACCTTATCTCCTAGGCTAAAACGATTGGTAATCAAGTCTTTCCAGCTTACATTCAAGCCACACCACAATCCCATTGAAGAGTTAACTCCTCCATGGGTGCATCAGAAAATAACTTTGGCTGTCTAAGTGATTTGGGAATCTCTCCAACTTTCCCTCCAATGGGATGAATTTTGAAGACATCCTTAACAACACCCCCCCCCCCCCAATTTCAGCTTCCTATCAAAAAATATTCTTAAGACTGCCGACGGTGATGAGACTCCATCTTTGGAACCCCTCAAACATGGTCTATAAGTTAAATAGAGAAAGTCAAAACTTCACACGCTTCTAGGATCAAGAGTACAAGACATAGCACGCATTCTTAATTTGGAGCTACAGTTCTGACATGATTCCTTTCCCTTTTTTTCAAGTACAACGGGGAGAAGTAAAAGAATAGGACAGCTCTACGAGGATGTAGACCAACACCGCTCCTCAACTTCAGAAGCCTATTATCATTGCCATGGATCATATAAAGAGTCAAGACACTAAAAGGCATAGAAAGAAGGAACAAGAATAATTTGATGTTAAAGAAAGGCAGTGTTGTCATGAGGAGCGAAGAGAATTGTGTGACCGCTTTGGGCACGACTTCGATTCCCACCGACAATAACTCTTGCAAACCCAACCTTCACAGCTCTTGCAAACCCAACCTTTACAACACCAATAATCCTCTTATCATGAACTTCCTCCACTATCTCGACCCCTCACAACTACTACTTCTCCTCCCTATCATCCAAAACCATTGGCCCTTCACAGTCCCAGTGATCTCACCATGTTGGTAAAGAAATTCCTTATTGCCATGTTGCTCCCCCTCAATCCCCCAAAGGCTAGTCTACCGTTATTACCACTAAGATGCAAGCAAATCTTCTCAACTATTGCCTCGAGGGGGTTATATTTGGTTGCAACATCAAGGACTTCCTATGTAGCTATGCCAACGAAGGCCTTGTCGAATATGAGGAGGTCGTGGAGCAACTTTATAAATGGCTAAAGGCCTCTTTGACATCGACTATGCCAACCAACTGATTGTCCGTACTTTCGACATGGAGAGGGTCGATCATATTCAAATATGTGAGGACTAGATATGGAAATTAGTCTTAGTACAGAAAGAAAGAGATGAAAAAGCAAAATCGGCCAAAGACTCCCAATAGAGACTAACTAAACTGGCCAATGCTCATGCAGAAGAGACCCTAATTCTAAATTCATAGCCGAGGAATTCCCATGTTTCTAGCATCAAGCTCGAAAGAAAGTCAAAGAAAAAGAAACTGAGAATGAGGCGCTTCAGGCCAAAATCAAGAAGCTCAAGGGTAACTTGAAAGCTGGGTGAAATTCAAAGGAACAGGCTCAAGGCAAGTTTTCAAATTTAAAAGTCAAGTTGGCCAACATCAAAAAAGAAAACAGAGACCTCAAGGCTAAAGCTATTAAAAATGTGGAAGAAATAAAAGCCTTTATCCTCCAATTTTTTGCCAACATTATAGAAACTAAGAATATAAAATGGTTAGGAGATAGCTATCTCGAAACACTTATTGATGCCTAGGAAAAAATCTTACGAAGAGCAAGGAGCGCTGGCCACGATTTCGATGAAGAGTTTTCGAAGAAAAAGTTTTAAGACAAAGAAGGTTTTGATGTCACTATCGCATCTACACTCCGTATCTTTCGTTATAGCTCTGGCCTCGATACAGAGTCAGAGAAAATAGGGGCACTGAAGGGAGCGGAGGATGTCAATGCGTCTCTCTCAAAGAAGTGATGGTAACCGGTGCAAAGGGTCCTAACACTATGCCTATGGCGATGAGGCTAAAAATTAAATCTCCAAGATCAAGATTAAATAGGAGCTAGGTATAGAGAATGCCCCTCTCATTGTTCCAACCTCCACTCTTTAAGCAGCTGGCATATCTGCTAATACTCCCAAGTGTCGCAGTGACTCCACATCGACTACAAGTGGGATGAGGACTCCGAAGGTTGTCTTGCACCTCCATAAAAGGTTGAACCTATGAAGAGAAAGCCCACTTCTCAAGGAAGGATAGAAAGGAGAAGAATAAGGTGAGGAGAGGGGAGCATCTCTGAGGGCGGTTCTTTTATATTTTGCTTCTTTTTTGGCTTCACTCTGTATATAGGCTGACGTTGTGCTGGAGTGGCCCTTGCAAATCTTATACCCAAAGCTATGTGAATAATAGGACTGCTTTCTGTTCAACCGTTTTCTTTACATTTCTGCATTTTTTGTTTATGTTGCTTATATACTTGCCTGTGTGTATAATATATTCGTTTGTAATTCAATTACGTACATATTATTCATGCCTGCATCTATGATCTCTATAATGCCATTGTTTACTGTAACTCTGTTAACCCACCTTTTGGCAAGGCAAAATACAGGCTGATTTAACCCAATCGACTGCATGATGGTAGAAGCTAGATTTTCATAGATAGTAAGCATGATCACGAGACTAAAATATAACATAGTCGACGAACAAAAATTTTGAAATGTTACCCCACCTTTTGGACAAGGCCGGGCTACCAACAAATCGACTACAATGGATAGAAATCAGAATTGGAGACAAGGCTACGATCGATACCATCAAAATTGGACCAAGTTCTAATCAAGGTGGGATCGATCAGGAGTGATGTGAATGGCTCGGTGAGGCTACGCTTCGAATTTCGGATCAAATGGAGTTCATACGCCCAAGTTATGGATGGATCAATATTTGTGGAAAACTGGTTCGTATCGATCTCGTTCGTATCGATCTCTTCATATCGATCGTGATAGTTACGAAAGTGACTCAATGTATGGATCTAAGTAACACGTGTCGGTAGAGAGGCTATTTGGTTTCATGGATATGAGCTATATACTCGCTTGGATATAAAATAGTTTGCATGTCAACAAAATCTGGATACGAATTATGCATACTCGTGGATGCAAAAAACTAATGCTCAGATTTAAGTGGATGAATGTATGACACGTGCCCTCCAAAACATGAGCATGAACCATGTATTAATATGGATACGAAAGCATGAAACCCGGGCATGGATATGAAGAACTATTTAGCCTGATGGATACGCACACACGTTGATGGATACGCTTTCCTTCATATAAATGGATACGAAGATAAGTAGGTTCAAGGTTACAAAATATATTTTTGAGGACACGTGTCCTAATCTTGCTCGACACGTGTACTGCTCCATATATTATGGAAACGGACTATATATTTATGGATACAAAAGTGAATGGCTTCTTGGATATGTGTGAATTCATGGATACGAAACAACTCAATCCCATGGATACGAAACGCTCAAAGTGGATATGAAATTAAGATGTGGTACCGGATGCAAGATGTACACAAAAGTATGGATATGAGAATTGATGGGTTCATAGATATGAAAAATATATGTTTGTGAGGACACGTGTCTCTACTAGATTCGAAGCAGTTATAAAGGACCGATACGAACGAGATCGATACGAGCGTATCGATATGAGTTCAGCAACATACAACAAACCCAAACATGCATCCATCATATATCATAATCTTCAAGTCCAAATGCCACCAAATTTTCACAGAAGCTTGCGTACAACCTCAAGAATGTCCATGATCGATCCCAACCCAAAACGAGCAATTTTGGATCGATATGAATTTGATACGTATCGATCATGGATCGAGTCGAAATGGCAAGGGATCGATCACGTGGGCCCACCCACGTGAGAGAAGGAGTCTTCCGAGATCTGAGTGAGATATTTGCAGCCTACACCTATAAATAGCAGTCCAAGGCCTTTAAAAAAGGGATCTTCTGGCTCTTCTACGCCGATACTCTGCCGAAGTCATTGTTGTAACTCGGTTGTACTGTTGTAAACCTCTGTAACCAGCGAGTTATAATTAATAAAATAGCAACTCTTCATAGTGGGCGTAGGCTACAACGCCGAACCACTATAAATCTTGTGTTTCTACTGCTTTCCTTTTAAATTTTGAGTGTTCTTCATATTTATATTCTCTACATACTTTCTATCTGCAATCTGTGATTGTGAACAGGTGCTTTCATCGGCAATTGGGTGTTTGTGACCAATTTTGGTGCAAACATTTTAGTGCTTTCACTGAGAAAGCTATTATTCAGGGATTCTACAACTTGGACTTTGGATCTGAAAGCTTAAAGACTTGGATCTGGAAAGCTATGACAAAGCAATCAACAAGGAGACAAAGAGCGAAGAGAAGTCGGCATGAAGGAAGCCAGGAAGCATCCTCAGGAGCTAATCAGACTTCATCCTTCATCACTAGAGATAAGATGAAGATGATGATGGGGGCTATGCATGAAGAATTGTTGAAAAAGAAGGAGGAGATGATGCAGAATATTCTCAGACAGTTTGGACAAGCTGGAACAGCAGGAGCATCTAGAGTCCAGATCCTCAGAGCTAGACCAGAAAGACTCAACATGCGATCGGATAGAGCAAGACCATTAGGAGCAGCCCCTAAGCTGGGGAGCACTCCTTAGGAGCATGTTGATCCAACCTCAGGCAGGATAGCAGGCGGAGCTGTTCAACACGGCATTGATAGAGGAATGGATGCTCGTCCAGGAGAGCAGATCCCAAGATTCCCTCGTGAACTCGGGGGGCAGATCGGAGGCAACAAACAAGGACTGCAGCTTAGAGACGGTGACAGATTGACAGAGATGGTCAGACGAGCAATGAGAGGCAGATTAGTGAATAGAGATTTGGAAGATGTGAACAGGATCCCCTTTGCCCCCACAATTAGGTAGCTAGGAATCCACTAGAATTCAAGCTACCAATACTGGAGATGTACGATGGAAGGACCGATCCTGCTGTTCATCTGATAAGGTATATGAGGCATATGATGGTACTGGGGGCATCGGAGGAGGTCGTGGCCTGATGTTTCCCATTGTATTTGATAGACATAGCAGCACTATGGTTCAGGCTATTGGAGAGCGGCTCCATTGGAACATGGACCGAGTTAACTGAGAAGTTTATGAGGTAGTTCAGAGTTCACATTTTGATACCCAAGAATGTGATGAGTTTGACAACACTGAAGCAAAGAACCGGGGAATCTTTGAGGAGTTTTCTGACACGATTCAATGCAGGGGCGGCTTCGGCGGATCGACCAGATCCATCCATGGTTTTGATGGCAGCTGTATCTGGCATAGCTGATGGCCTAGAATTCAAGAACTCGTTGACAAGGGATCCACCTATGGATATACGAGAGTTTTACCATGAGGCAGAAAGGTTTCTACGACAAGAGGATGCAAATGCTAAGAGAGAGGAATGAGAGGGAGTTGAAGTTTATGCAGTTAAAAGTGGAGATCCGCCCGGAAATGATTCAGGCAAGGATAAAGGGAAACGAAAAGCAGAAGATAGTTGCGATGAGCCAAAACGGCCGCGTAAGGAGCCAAGATTCACCTCTTATTCAGAGCTGAATGAGACTTTGGAACGAATCTACCAAGACATTAGGGGGCAGGTTCCCTACCGGAGGCCAATGAGGAGGGATCCGACCAACAATGAGAGGAAATCGGAAAAGTACTGCTTATTCCACGAGCTAAGTGGCCATAGCACGAATGATTGCATGCACTTGAGAGATGAGATAGAAGGGCGTATCTGGAATGGCATGCTATTAAAGTATGTGAGAAGGCGGGCAACAACGGTGGAGCAGGAGCGACTACCAGCTGCACTAAATGAGGACGACTTTGGATCTAGGCATCGTCAGCTTATCATCAACTGATTAGAATAATGACGAATAAGTAGCAAACTTCACAATAACACGGTTGAGTCGCTTACACATGTACGAGATCATAAACGGTCCTCAGGCATGCTCTGAGACGACTATCAACTGCATCAGTGTAGGTGTTTGCACTTTGATATCTCTGGTTTGCTTTTGTTTTCTATTTTTTGCATTTGGACTTGATTTAGTTGGAGATTTTTGTTATAAGACTCATTTGAATGTAAATCTGGTTTTTATAATTTCATAACGGCCAAGTCACTTACACATGCATGGGATCGCGAACGGTCCTCAGGCATGCTCTGCGATGGCGATGAACCACCATAAAAAATAATTCAGAAACTCACTCGAATGTGAAATCTGACATTAGTGATACTAAGTTCCCCCTGGACATACACAATTCTCCTCAAATGGCACCCGACCACGAACGGTCACAATTCGCCTCGAACGGTCACAATTCGCCTCGAATGGCACCCGCCCACGAACGATCACAATTTGCCTCGAACGGCACCTGACCGCGAACGGTCACCATTCGCCTCGAACGGCACCCAACCATGAATGGTCACCATTCGCCTCAAACGACACCCGACCATGAACGGTCACAATCCTCCACGAACGACATCCGACCTCGAACGGTCAAATACCGCCCCGAACGACATATGATCTCGAACAATCGCTATTCACAGTCAGATAAGATTATCAATCCCTTTACAGGTCATCAATAGGATACGAACATCCAGCTTATCGAACTAAAAAACACACCTTCCTATCGCAAGGCATGTTTTGGGGGGTAAAGTGTTAACCCGCATTTTGGCAAGGCAAAATACAGGCGGATTTAACCCAATCGACAGCACGATGGTAGAAGCTAGATTTTCACAAATAGTAAGCATGATCATGAGACTAAAATATAGCATAGTCGACGTCAAACATTTTGAAATGTTACCCCGCCTTTTAGACAAGGCCATGCTACCAAGAAATCGGCTAAATGGATAGAAATCGAAATTGGAAATCGATTGGAGACAAGGCTACGATCGATACCGTCAAAATTGGATCAAGTTCTAATCAAGGTGGGATCGATCAGGAGTGATGTGCATGGGTCGGTGAGGCTACGCTTCGAATTTCGGATCAAATGGAGTTCGTACGCCCAAGTTATGGATGGATCAATATTTGTGGAAAACTAGTTCGTATCGATCTCGTTCGTATCGATCTCTTCGTATCGATCGTGATAGTTACGAAGGGGAATCAATGTATGGATCTAAGTAACACGTGTCGGTAGAGAGGCTATTTGGTTTCATGGATACGAGCTATATACTTGCTTGGATATAAAATAGTTCGCATGTCAACAAAATCTGGATACGAATTATGCATACTCGTGGACGCAAAAAACTAATGCTCAGATTTAAGTGGATGAATGTATGACACGTACCCTCCAAAACATGAGCATGAACCATGTATTAATATGGATACAAAAGCATGAAACCCGGGCATGGATACGAAGAACTATTTAGCATGATGGATACGCAAACACGTTATGGATACGCACACACGTTGATGGATACGCTTTCCTTCATATAAATGGATACGAAGATAAGTAGGTTCAAGGTTGCAAAATATATTTTTGAGGACACGTGTCCTAATCTTGCTCAACACGTGTACCGCTCCATATATTATGGAAACATACTATATATTTGTGGATACCGAAGTGAGGGCTTCTTGGATACGTGTGAATTCATGGATACTAAACAACTCAATCCCATGGATACAAAACGCTCAAAGTGGATACAAAATTAAGATATGGTACCGGATGCAAGATGTACACAAAAATATGGATACGAGAATTACTGGGTTCATGGATACGAAAAATATATGTTTGTGAGGACACGTGCCCCTACTATGTTCGAAGCAGTTATAAGGGACCGATACGAACGAGATCGATACGAGCGTATCAATACGAGTTCAGCAGCATACAACAAACCCAAACTTGCATCGATCATATCTCACAATCTACAAGTCCAAATGCCACCAAATTTTCACAAGAGCTTACGTACAACCTCAAGAATGTCCATGATCGATCCCAACCCAAAATGAGAAATTTTGGATCGATATGAATTTGGTACGTATCGATCATGGATCTAGTCTAAATGGCAGGGGATCGATCATGTGGGCCCACCAACGTGAGAGAAGGAGTCTTCCGAGATCTGAGCGAAATATTTGCAGCCTACACCTATAAATAGCAGTCCAAGGCCTTCAGAAAAAGGATCTTTTGGCTCTTCTACGCCGATACTTTGTCGGAATCATTGTTGTAACTTGGTTGTACTGTTGTAAACCTCTATAACCAGCAAGTTATAAATAATAAAACAGCAACTCTTCAAAGTGGACGTAGGCTACAACGCCGAACCACTATAAATCTTGTGTTTCTACTACTTTCCTTTTAAATTTTGAGTGTTCTTCATATTTATATTCTCTACATACTTGCTATCTGTGATTGTGAATGGGTGCTTTCATCGGCAATTAGGTGTTTGTGACCAATTTTGGTGCAAACAAACTCCGTACACATAAATAATTTCTACAATTGCTCATTGTCGTATCACTACTTGGTTTTGTTTATCATAGCCAAAATGTTTCTTGTTTGACCAAACGAAACTATATTTCTCAGGCTAACCCTATTTATCTTTGGCGAAACGTATCTCGCTTGGCTATAAATAGATATGTGCTTCTTCGACCAACTCTATGGTCATCCCCGTTTACCTTCAGTTTGTCATGTTCCGTTCAGCCACAAACAAGGTCATATTCACAAAATTTAATATCGCGGCAACTCCTATATTTAGGAATCGACATCTCGGATGCCTATTTCTAGGCGTTTGTCCTTGACTTTGCCTATCTTCGGGAGATAATCAAAGAAACTTCATCAACCAGCCTTGTCTATTATTAGTTGACATATCACGTTGCGTCGTAAATAATGTATTACCTACAAAACACTCAATTATACACCGACTCCTATCTTTGAAAACTAATGTCTATCTATGGACATCCATCTCTGACCCCGCCTATCCCAAGCATTGGTCAAGGATGCTTCGTCGATCTTCTTATCATCGCCCGAACATGTCTTGTTGGGCTGTAAGGGAGGTCGTACCTGCAAAAGGATATAATTCTACACTACTTTCGATCTCTGGGATCCAGTGTCTTAGAAGCCTATCTCCAGGCATCAATCCAAGACCTTGCCTATCTTCGGGCACTGCTAAAGATTAGATGTGCAAGGGTAATCATTTGATCGACCCTAGTACGTTTATAATTCGATGACTTAATCATGGATCGAAGGAGTTCATCGATACCTATCTTCAACTACCTAGGCATTTTTTTTCAAAACACATAATGTTTTATTTTTCCACTGATTACATAGACAAAGCCACACTTTTAAGGATACGATTCCACTGATTCTAAAAGCCAACTTCTATTTAAAAAAGCAATAATGGTATGCTATGCCTTATTACATCTCGTTCCATCAACCAAGATGTCTTATTTGCAAAAAAGTAAATCTATGTAAAAGAGCGTTGTAGATGCTCGCTATTCGACGCCCATAGAATTGGGGTCCCGTCAACAGTCGATAGCTTGAAAGTTCCATCTTCAATCTTATGTTCAATCACGTTGAGACCTTCCCAATTTGAACCAAGTGCCTCCATACTAGGAAAGACCCATTTCAAAACGAAGTCGTCTACCTCAAAAGTATGATTTCTGGATTTGGAATTAAATTGCTTTGCTACTCATTTCTAGTGAGCAGCTACCCTTAAATCAACCTCTTCTAATTTCTTTTCAATCAAGTCGAAAGACTTAGCAAAAGTTCCTCATTCATCTTGGGATCATACTGTAGTCTTCGGTGAGAAGGGACTTCAGATTCGATAAAAGTCATGGCCTTAGTTCTATAGGCTTGGACAAATGGAGTATGGTCGATCGCGGACTTATAGGTCGTCCTATAAACCCACAATGCAAGTGGTAGCTCATCAACCCAATTGCCCCTAGCTCTCTTCATTCTCTTCTCTATGATGAATTTGATGACCTTGTTTACTGCCTCTACCTGTCTATTCTCTTGTGGGGGTGCTACTATCGAGAAGCTCTTCTCAATTCGAGCATAAAATGTTTGGTACTCCGTATCTTCAATATAATTTTGTATATACACAAAGTGTCTTTCACTACGAAGTCGATTAACTTTTTTGGAGTGATCGATGTGAATGGTTCTGCTTCAGTCGATTTTATGAAGCAAACCATAACCACTATAACATATTTGTTCCCTACACCGTAAATAACCATGGGCTAACCATTTGCATAAGTTCAATGGATGTGGCTCTTGGTATCTTTCCAAATCTCTAGCACTTAACACTTCTTCTAGAATAGTCAACTGCATCTCGGCTAACCATTGGCCGGAAGTATCCATCGTAAAGAACCTTCTTTACTAACATCTTCCTCTAGTGTGATCACCGCAGCTACCTTCATGCACATCTGCAATAATTTTCTTATCTTCACCTTCGATGACACACCAAAGCAAGGGCATCGAGAATCCTCTCCTATATAGCACTTCTTCTTGCATAATGAAACGAACTTCTTTATGTAGGAGTTTTCGTCATTCATTTCTTCTATTCAAAAGAGTTCCTTTCAGCAAATGTTCTTTAACTGGAGTCATCCACTACTCTTTTTCCTCCTCAACCTATAAGATCCTATCAACGTCTATATCTTCGGTGCTTAGAGCAGACAAAATTATCAGAACGAGTCCCAAATCTGCGCTCCGAAGAGCTAGCTAGTTTGGCTAGTGAATCAGCTTTCATAAGCTGAATTATCTTATTATGCTTAATATCATTCAACAATCCCAAAATTTTGGTCAGGGAAGAGGAAAGTTTCGCTCCCTAAGCCCGAAACTCCTTTTTCACTTGACAAACCATCAATTGAGAGTCACTGAATATATGCAATGTCTTGACTCCCGGTTCTCTTGCTATCTTGAGTCCTGCAATCAATGCTTCATATTCATCTTTGTTTTTTATAATCAGGAATTCTCACCAGGGACTCTAGCGTTAATGCATAGCATATCCTCTGCTCTTCTGGAGTTACAAGAATTTCTCTTGCCCTAGAATAATGTTCATTGGAGGCTCCATCTATGTATAATTTCTACTAAGTTGGTTGTGTTGGTTTTGGGCCAGCCAGCAGCAGAAGATATGGGTGAATTTCAAAAATTTCCATTATTAGATATATATTGGGCATATGAAGTCTAATTTATTTAGAACATTTCTAAATTTAATTTAAATAAAATGTCTTACTTCATTTAAATTTATAAGTAATAGATGGAATTTTATTAAATTTATATTCAATTAAATATAATGGTACATATATGTATCATATACATATACGTATGTGTGCGCATGTGTAACACAATAATCCATGCAAGGCATAATATGCCCGTATGTAGATGTTGGAATTTGCATTGCAATGGACATGTTAGCTCATCTTATACGTATTATATGTTGTCTAAATATATGTATGTGTATAAACTTATTATTTAAATATATTTTAAAATAATATAGATATATATATATATATACTTATGTATATAATATATGTATTGTATATATGAAAAATATTAATAATATATATATATATTGAATTAGGTATTAATTAAAAAATGACTATATAAATACATAAACATACATATATACACATAATATATAAAGTTTTTTTAAAAAAAATACACGTATACTTTACATTAACAAAATTATATATATATTGTCTGTATAAGTTCTATATATAATTATATTTAAAATATCTAAAGTATTTATAATAATATGTATTTAAATATATATATATAATTATATTAATCATGAAAAATAAATAAAAATAAATATATTTTTTATTGCATTCCAGATCGAATACACAACATCATGAAATATTTAACTATAATTTTATATTATTAAATTATATATATTAATTAGCTGAAAAGCATTAAAATAATGTTATAAATATTTTCATAAAATATTTTACAGACTTTAAATTTCTAGAAATTCAAACATTATTATGGCCAAGAAAAAAATTCCATAATTTTCTTAGTCAAAAATAATTTTTTATTAATTATTTATTGTCGACAGCACATATAAAAGATTTTTTAAAAATAAAAAATTTAGTTTTTAAATTCTGTAATTTTCGTCGAGAGATAATATGATGTGAAATAATTAAATATAATTTAAAATATAATTTTTGAAACATATATTATTTGTATGAATTATTCAACTTATATTTTGATCTAAATAATATTAAATAATACTAAACAATTATTAATATAGACTTTGTTGTTACCTAAAATTATAATTAGTATATAATTAGTGTAAATATGCATATATAAAATATAAGATCAATTATTAACATGATATGATGACATAATTAAGTATAAGTCATTTAATATATTCTATATGACATATATATTTATATAAATTAATTAATAAACGAATAATAAATAAATTTATTCAGCTTTGTATACATCAAATCTATAAAAAAAACTAGCTTTTTTAATCATATACATACATATAACCAATCTAATATGTGACAACATTGATACTTATTAGAATCTCATCTAATTAACAATATAATAATGATATACAAACAAACAATAGAATATTATACAGTAATCATAATTCATATGGTATAGTAAACACATACCAAAACCAATGCCTTAAAGTACACCTTTTAACGATGAATCTCCCTCCTCAAAACGCTTCTCAATTCCGTAGACTGCTAATCCTTGAATCGTGGACCGTTAATTATCCAATAATTGTTACTTTGAAATTGATGTGACATGAATTTGTTGGAGCTCCTATGTAGATAAATTTGGCCAGCAATGATGGGAATTGGAAGCCATCCATCTCAAATATTCCTCTAGCCATTTAAACACCCCTTATAATATATGTTGCTGCCGAATTAACACCATAATATCATGGGCTAATAGCCCATTTAAGCCCAGATTAATATTATTAATTAGATCTGATTTAATTGCTTGTCAACATCACATATCGATCAATATATTTATAACTATTATAAATATATACAATAATAATTATTCCTCAAATCATATTCAAATTTTATAATTAATATTTCATAAATATTAATTACTTTAAAACAATTATAAACTAATTAAATCGTTTGGTCTAAAATGAATTCATCATTCCAGTTATGTAACTCGTCAGGTGTAAATTTGGTCAGCGATTAACATCAAACTACTCGAATGTTAATGTTCACACGTCACTTAGCAAGTGATGTGACATATTGGCCAAATTTATCGCTTACTTAGTTTCGATAAAATCCAATGTTATATTATTAAGTGTTACCTGATTGTGACATTTGTTTACACCAATTCTCTTCGTCAAAACTATATCACTTTGGACTTATGGAATGTGATAATGGTCAGAATTCCAATATCTTCCATATTCAACTATATAGTCCAAATGCAAATTCCATGGTTTAATGATAACAATAATTTTTAACCGAAATGCTCTGGCTAGAGACTTTGACTTTGAGTTGACTTGAGTTGACCATGAAACTAACCTCATATAACTAAGGAGACGAATCCTCTCTTGAACAGTGCTTCACTTCCAATACTTCCACTCGACCCAACTATAGTCGCTTGATGGACGTCGTGCCATGATTTGACTGTAATCAAAGCGAAGCTTTCATATTGAAGATCCACAGTATTCTCGAGTCGAAAGAACTATGTAAATCAGTCATATCGGTATTTTTCTGTTTGACCTTAGTTATATTAACCAACAGAAAACTATCGAGTGAGTTGTTCCATGGTTATCCAATAACTATCAGTACGTAATCCCTAGGTGCCCCTAGCAGTCATGATTAATACACTGTCCAACATTTGGAGAGTGTTACGTACTCTAGTTTCAACGAGTACATCGATATTAGGTCTTGATGCATCTTGACTAGGAACATTTAAAATGGAATATTTATTTTCATTGTGATAAATTATTCACGGTTATAACACATTTTACTACTATCACAAAGCATACCATTGATGGATTTTCTATTAAATATACTTTTAACTAAATTAATTAATTAATACAACACATTATATCATATATATATATATATAATAGAAAGAAAACACCTTTATTTTGAACAAGATCGGTCAATGAGTTAGATATATGTAACAAATTACATAATTGCCCCTAGGGAATACCAGTAACTCTATTAATCTCCAATTTGCACTTGGGATCATTGCGGAATCTTATTCCAACTTCTCCAATCAGTTTTCTCAAAACCAATTAGGTTAGTCTCTCAGGGAACAGGTATGCTATTACGTTTCAATTATCTACTATGTCAATCAACTCTTTCCAACGCTGATAAACTACCTTTATCATGTGGAACAACTTAAAGTATGCCTCCCGACTTCCAATTAGCTCTAAGTTCTAATACGAACTATATCGTGACATTGTTATCATATAACAATGTTATGTGATTCTCAACATTTCAATAACCTTCGGATCAGTTAAAATTTTGTGCATTTATTATATATACGTTGCTTTTATTGTGGCGCTATTCAAGATGATGTACTTAGCATTTTCATTAAATTTTCCACCGTCTTTCATCTAGAATATTTCCAATTTAAAGATTTTAACTTGAATTTATTATTGACATTTTATACTCTATATCACTTATGAAAGTTTGAGTTCGAACACTACTTCATAAGGAGTTTCTTGTTTATGTAAACAATTCTCTAATATTTCAAAAATAAATGAGAACACCTCAAACAACCATTTAATGATATCAATTTGGATTTGATATTTGCTTCATGTATCAAACACATAAACAAATCACGATATTGTAGACAACATAACATGTATGATAATTTCTATTTCCAATACATAAGGAATCCATTTTACATGTCCGTGTTAAACATTTTAATAAGGTGTCCTTGCATATCGTTTCGGGAGATTCTCAATATCTTTTATACTTACTATAAAAGACATTATTTACAAATCCAACGTTGAGTGTTAAAAACCCTAAAACTGATTTTAACACAAGTACATCGTTAAAAATCAGTAGTGTGTTGTTTATTTATGACTTAGAAATATCTATGTACCTTTTAGCATTCTTTCTTATGAACACATGCTCCTCTACATTTTGATGATAATCAAACTATTTGATTCATCTATCTAAACATTTGTTCAATTTTTATGCTTTTCAGAATGATACTTTTGTATCCAAAAACCTACAAACTCAATATCACTCCTACTGCCTTTGAGATACTTTCGTTGTTATGTGCAAACAGACTAGTCTAAATCTATATTAAGAACTTTCTGTTTCAGTACATATATACCAAAACATAAAGTCAAACTAGGCGATAATTTTATGAGTAAAATCCAAACCAACTTGAGCATATCAAATGGTGAATCAGTTACGTTAATTTCAACAATTGAAATTCACAGTAATATTTTTATTAATATGGCTCATTATATTTTAGCTACATTTGCCTTTCTCGTTGTTAATCCAAAAAATGGATCAACACCCTGGATTGAGTATGAAAGCGCCAGCCCTGTTCTTACAAAGCAATAATATAGAGAATAAAATGTAAAAGAGCGGAAATAGAAAGAAGGCAAGAAGATTTTTATAGTGGTTCGGCTGTTAATGAAGCCTACGTCCACTTTATAGTTTTTATTATTGACTGATTGTTGTTACAAAGTTCATCGGATTACAAAGTTCTTTAATATCCTTAGCTAGATCAAGTCTCCAATATTAGAGTTCACTAGAAAATCACAGTAAACCCTTTGGATGACCGTTGTAAGGAAGGAGAAGAATGAAGAAAGCCTTCTGTAGAGCCTCAGCAACCAGTCCCTAAGATCCAGTTTATGTTGCAGGTGTGAGAGTATTTATAAAGGTTGGAGAGTTACTGGACCAAGCCTGTTCGCCAACTACTTGCAGATGATCATAGGAAGGTGCACTGGAGCATGCCTCGCGGCCCGAACCAAAACCATGGATCGCTAGCGATCCATAGTTTATGGATTTCTAGCGATCCATAGTGTATGCTCAAATGCGAGCCAACTCCTTAGCATTTATCCTCTGCTATGTTTTGTATGAGTCGCAGCGGTCCTATGATGATGTATGGATCGTTGGCGATCCATAGTGTATGGATCGCTGGTGATCCATACACATAGCCTATTTTTGGACTTTGGTGTCTGGGGTGCCTTTGTCGTCTTGTGTTGATGTTGTTCATGTAGTCTTGTTGCACGTCACCTTGTTTTGATGACAGTTTACATGCTAGTTGTATTTAACTGTTGATTGGGCTAGACGGATGCTTGTCTTTTGATTTAACTAACTCGGAATCTCATCAAACTCAGTCACTGCTTCTATAATATGGATTAAATCATGATGCAAGAGACTCGACAAGCCCTTGAGTCGCCATGGATTGCTACCGATCCATAGGCCATGGATCGCTAACGATCCATGTCCTTAGTGTATTTTCTCATTCTTTTACTCTGGCCTCATTTGGCTTCTTGTTCTGGTCCCTTTGGTAGGTTATTGAGCTATCCAGACTTGATCAAGTTGTTCCGACTTCTCTTGGATCCTGCTGGGTTAAAAATCCAGATAACATTTGCCCCCTCCCCCAGAGTATGACTTCGTTGAAAACAAGGCATGCTCTGGAAGTTATCGCTTTTTAGTCTCTGCTTGTTGAATTTCAAGAAGTCGTGTTAGGGTCACACGAATGTGAACTAGGTTATGCTACAGCTTGCTAAGTTTTGACCTCGATCGCCATTTCTTGTCATAATAGACTGAACTTTACTCTATAGCTTCCCAACATGCCTTGAAGTAGTATATAGATGTCGCTACGAAAATTTGAGACAAAGGGCAGGCGATCCTAGGGATCGCTAGCGATCCATCACGATGGATCGCTTGCGATCCAATTGCTTGGAATATTTTTGGCTTTTATTTTTTGTTCCTATTTAAGCCTTCGAGCCGACCTACCTCACTCTTATTTCACGACCCGAGCCTACACTTCCTCTAGCGATTCGAGCTTCCTTCAACGGCCTTACCCATTTTCCTCAGCGATTAGATCTATCTTTCGATCGATCCCTAAGTTCGCCTAGCCCTCCAGCGCTGTCGTCGATCATCTTGCTATCGAATTCAAAGCCTCGCCGCCACCGCTTCGCCCTTGTTTCCCGTCCTCTTTTGTCGTCGTTAACCAAACCCTAGGTTAGCTCGTGGGCTAGCATAGTTTGTTGTTGATCCACTGATTTGGTCGCTTGATAGAGAACTTCAACCCTCCTTATCTCTTGATTACTGATTCAAGGTGGGTTTGCTGCTTATGACGTTGACTTATCGATTTGGTGATGGAGTTGTATTCGTGGGGTTAGTCATGAAGAGTACGGGTTGATTGCGGCTTAATGGAGGAAGATAGTAAATAAAGTCTTGAGTTCTTAATGGAACAACATTCGGGCCTTGCCCCAGTGCTTGACATGTTTTTCTGTCTTCGTCCATTGAGCTAGAATTGACTTGTGCCAGGTCTCATTGCTGACAACGCATGGCACATCGTGAATTGGTTTCGTCCTTCCAGAGAATTCAGACTAGTTTTGCTTTCTTTTGCACGCATGGTGTACCTATATTGGAAGGGACTTTCTACGTCGTTTTAGAAAACGGATCCGTTATCGATCGTTGATCGATAACGGGTAAGTGTAGGAGAAGTAATTTAAAAAAGAAAGTGATATGGGAGTCCTTTTCCCTCTTAGTTGCGAGCGTACTATCTACTCGGGATAGAGCATTTGTAGTGTTCAGGACACCGAGCCCACTGCATATAGATAACACACCGCACTTGCCCCGGTACATACTTGAAGTCCGACACATCAGCATGAACCGATATTTCTTCGGAGTTCAAGTGTAGTACGGGGAATTCTTATTTTAAAGTAGAATTACCTGACCATTTCAGACGTAAGTTATGTTGTTTAGAATGAAGTACCCGTCTTCTTGCAGTAAGTCTAGCGGAGGAAGTCCTGCGCTTTTGGAGGCCGAGTCGTCGTTTGTCGCCCCTCCTTCTTCTACTTCACAGGCTGAATATGGCCATCTAGTTCTAGTCGGTCTGGTCTTGGACTGGACTCATCCTAATTTTAGAGTTCTTCTAAATCCGCTGGAGAGAGCTCCCTCTATGATTTCTGCTAAAGTCTTGCACAACATTTGCCTGTAGCATGGCTTTCCGGAGGAAGACATGCGCCTCCTAGAGAAAGATGAATTTGCTCATATGCCACCTCCGGGATATACTGCTTATCATCGATATATGGGACTGAACGGAGCAGTGCCCCCCTTCAATGATTTTTCGAGAGAAACACTCTCGGACTTGGGAATTGCTCCGTTTTAGATTCATCCCAACGGATACGCGCTATTCTAACCTGCCTGCATGTTCTTTTCATGTAGACTCTGAATCGCGCCCCGAGCTTCGACGAGTTAAGATATTTTCTCTCGTTTAAAAGAAGAGACAAGTGTCCATCCTTAGTTGTGATTGAGGCCCAGAGGAACCGTAAAATTGTGTTGCACTATAGAGCAATTTATCTCAATTCAAAACTCGATACTTCTTTGTTAGGTGTCCTGAGGGATTCAATCGTCTCTGGACAACGGGGGGAAAGTTTTTCTTACTTGTAGAGCTTCGATACATTGCCACGTAATTTCTAACGAGTCAAATATTTTTTACAGTTATTTCGAGGCCGAATAAGGACTTATCTCTTGACGTAACTTTTCGAATCCCAAAAGGCCGTCGATGCCGACCTACCCCGCTCTTATTTCACGACCCGAGCCTACACTTCCTCTAGCGATTCGAGCTTCCTTCAACGGCCTGACCCATTTTCCTCGGCGATTAGATCTATCTTCTGATCGATCCCTAAGTTCGTCCAGCCCTCCAGCGTTGTCGTCGATCATCTTGCTATCGAATTCATAGCCTCGCCGCCACCGCTTCGCCCTTGTTTCCCGTCCTCTTTTGTCGTCGTTAACCAAACCCTAAGTTAGCTCGTGGGCTGGAATAGTTCGTCGCTGATCCACTGATATGGTCGCTTGATCGAGAACTTCAACCCTCCTTATCTCTTGATTATCGATTCAAGGTGGGTTTGCTGCTTATGACGTTGACTTATCGATTTGGCGATGGAGTTGTATTCGTGGTGTTAGTCATGAAGAGTACGGGTTGATTGCGGCTTAATGGAGGAAGATAGTAAATAAAGTCTTGAGTTCTTAATGGAACGACATTCGGGCCTTGCCCCAGTGCTTGACAGGTTTTTCTGTCTTCGTCCATTGAGCTAGAATTGACTTATGCTAGGTCTCATTGCTGACACCGCACAACACATCGTGAATTGGTTTTGTCCTTCCAGAGGATTCAGACTAGTTTTGCTTTCTTTTGCATGCATGGTATACCTATACTGGAAGGGCCTTTCTGCGTCGTTTTAGACAACGGATCTGTTATCGATCGTTGATCGATAACGGGTAAGTGTAGGAGAAGTAATTTAAAAAAGAAAGTGATATGGGAAGTCCTTTTCCCTCTCAGTTGCGAGCGTACTATCTACCCGGGGTAGAGCATTTGTAGTGTTCAGGACACCGAGCCCACTGCCGATAGATAACACACCGCACTTGCCCCGGTACATACTTGAAGTCCGACACATCAGCATGAACCGATATTTCTTCGGAGTTCAAGTGTAGTACGGGGAATTCTTATTTTAAAGTAGAATTACCTGACCATTTCAGACGTAAGTTATGTTGTTTAGAATGAAATACCCGTCTTCTTGCAGCAAGTCTAGCGGAGGAAGTCCTGTGCTTTTGGAGGTCGACTCATCGTCTGTCGCCCCTCCTTTTTCTGCTTCACAGGCTGAATATGGCCATCTAGTTCTAGTCGGTCTGGTCTTGGACTGGACTCCTCCTAATTTTAGAGCAATTATGTTGCATTATAGAGCAATTTATCTCAATTCAAAACTCGATACTTCTTTGTTAGGTGTCTTGAGGGATTCAATCGTCTCTGGACAACGGGGGAAAGTTTTTTCTTACTTGTAGAGCTTTGATACATTGCCACGTAATTTCTAACGAGTCAAATATTTTCTACAGTTATTTCGAGGCCGAATAAGGACTTATCTCTTGACGAAACTTTCCGAATCCCAAAAGGCCGTCGATGATGTTGCTCCAAAAGTCAGATGATGTCGGGATTCTCTGATTAAAGATGTTAGCGTAGACTACAGAGATTTGAGCAATGTTTACGTTGATTTTGACGCGCTCATGGGGGAAGACTTCAAGTTTAAGGAGGTGTGTCCTCGTCCAGGCCATGTTGCACCCGAAGTTAGTCCTATTCCTTCCACGACGCCTGCCTGATCCGGTTTTTGACGTCGTTTTAGGCTCTCCTCCCAAACACATTACACATTTCACTAGGGTTACACTCACTTAGACACATATTTTTCATGTTTATCTTCCGTTTCTAAGGCTCTTTATTTATTCTTCGTGTAAAGTACTATGAGAGGACGCGGCCTTTACGACGACCTTGAGGAATTTACCGACTCTCAACGCTTGTCTAAACGATCTTCTAACCGTCATCAGCCTCGCGAGACAGAGGAGGAATATCGAAGGAGAAAAGATTTAGAGGCTGAAACTCATCGTCGAGCCAAGAGGGAACGGAGCCGAGTATAGAAAGGCGGGTATAAGAAAAGAAAGACTTTCGATGAGCAAGAAAAGCCGCCTAAAAAGTCCAAATTTGGTCATGGTTCTCATTCTGCGGAACAACAAGCGTTCGCTCCGGCCCCCACCTCAATCGGTCCTGAAATCCAAGTTTCTTCTGTCCACGTTTCATCTTCAACTCAAGTTCTATCATCTCATGTGGCTCTTACCCCCGATTCTTCATGCCCCCATGAGAGATCTACCTATGTTCTTCCATTTGGTCCTCCCAGGCTTGAGGCAGTGCTCCCCGAGTGGTTTTTAAAGGGGGTCGAATTCGATCGTGATCTTCATCCGGTTTGTAGAGATACATACATGCCCCACCTTCAAGCAATCCAGAATGATTTAGAACAGGCCGAAGGGTGGGAAAAATTATGCAAACAGTTGGTGGACATGAACCACAATAACTATGAAATCCACTCCTTTGAATCGGAGAAGGATGAATTCAAAAGAGCGTTGGCGGAACGCAACGCCAGAATCAAACAGCTGGAAGAAGAAAAGGATGCGGCGCTTTGAGAAAGCAAGAACAATGTCGGCTTGCTGAAAGAGATAAAGGAAGCTCATGAGAGAATAGAGAACGTCTACAGGGACAAAATTAAGAAGACTCATGCAAGCCAAGTTAAATGAGGAGGCGGCAGCTTGTAGCACGACAATTGAGGCCCAAAAGAAGACCATTTCCGACCACGACCTTATCGTAGAGGGGCATAATAAAATGATTGCGGAATATGGAGAAGTCGTGAAGTCGCGAGATAAAACCATCTTCGACCAGGCTGAGACGACCTCCAAGCTCTAGGATCAAGTTGCGCAGGTTAGCGCCGATAAAGCTCGTGCCTAAGTTGAGAAGGCCGCCCTTACGACGGATTATTTGGAGCTTTAGAACACCTTCGAGAGAAAGATGGAGAAGTTGAACTTTTATGTCAACTCCCTGCTGCACCAGGGGAGTCTCAGTTACTTAGGCCCTAAATTCCACGCACTCTCGCTATGGTTTGGGAGGAAATCTTGACCTATTTCCGTGATAGTGGGGATGTTTATATCGAGAGAGAGCTGGAGAACACCTATCTCAACGAAGAATCCAAGAAGGCGTTACTAGAAGGTTGGGAGATTTTGCAAATTGAAAGAGAGAAGGAAGCTGCCAATGCTGCCACGGTGGTAACCGTCGAAGCGTTACCGGAGCCTTTTATTTCTGGTCCCGGCGAACCATCGGGGCAGCCTCACGATCTATCAATGAGTTCTGGGCTTGAAGCTTTCCCTCAGATTATGGAACCGTCGAAGGAGGGTGAAGGCAATGAATACGAGGTTGACATTCTCGGTCACTCTTCTAGCGCATGTAATCTACCTGTTTCTCCAAGTTCGAGAACTTTCAACTCACGCCACAAGAGTAGGACGAATTTGACGCTTTCATTTTTGATCTTATAGGTCCGTCTTCCTTATCTGTCAATCTGCTGGTTTTCTCTGTGCCTGGACTTGTTTCTATCCCTACCGCTTCCATGCTTGTTTATGTATCTGCTCCGGTCGCCATGTTTATGTCTGGCGCATAGCCGGGGCCAGAATCTGAGATCGGCGCACTGCATGGTTTGGATGACCCTTCCGTATCTTTGGAGGGTTACTTCACGACTACCGAAGTTCGGGAGCAAGAAATTCAGATTGAGCAGCCACGCAGATCTCAAGAACAACTGGTTGCCATTAGAAAGAGAAAGTTGAAGCAATAAAGGCTTCTAAGTGCTCCTACATATCTCGGATGCGCAAAACGAAAGGCGAGTCTTCTGAGAAAGTTACAGAGCAGGAAGAAGACATCAGCACCGAGGAGATCGTTGACATCACTGGCAGCGACACCACTTCTGAGGCGAAGCAAAAACTTCGAACAAAAGGCGGGAAGGGGGTGGTGGAAAGAAGCGTTGAGAAGCTTTGGTGGTAGCTGATATGATTTTGATTCATTTTGCATTGTTTTGTTCAAGTGCAGAGTCTGCATTTAATACTTTTGTTGTGCTTGGATGGCGTCTGTACTTTTCCTTTTGTTGGCCGGTATTGTGTGGGTACGGCCTCCATATTTTGACCTTGTACAAAAGAAAGTTATAAGTAATGCATTGTTGATATTTTGACTGTACCTTTACTTATCTGCACATATGTGTTCTATGCACTTATGTCTATTTTGTTTACTTCCATTTTACATTGTCTGGTTTTGTGATTACTGCCAAAATTCTTTGTTTGGAGTAACAGAACTTGTGAAATATTTGTTTTAAGCTTTTTTTAAGTACCGGTGTATGCCCCCCAGTTCACAGGGTTGTTTACTTCAAACACTTGAGAAACGACCGGTAACTCATGGTTCGAATAGTTTGCATACCAAAACTTGGAATTTGACTAAGTCATAATTCGAATTTTTCTTTTACAAGTTTTGTAACTTATGTTTTTATGCGATTCTGGAAAGTATGTAACATATGCATGTTTGAAATGTGCATAAAAATGCAAACTTAGTGCAGAACATACAGTTATGAGATTAACTATTAAAAAATTCAGAAGCATAAAGTTACAAAATTAACTTAATGAATAATCTTTGCTAATTTTTGGAAGATAAACCACTCGTCACTTCTCAAAACGTGAGTTGATACTTATGAGCATCGTTTCTTCGGATTTTTGCAATCTTCAGATATGCACTTCATTGCTTAGGGCATGCACATCATACGAGTTAACTGTAGACAGTTAAACGTTATTCACGTTAAATGTCACAGTTCATCATGGGGTGTCAGCAATTGGAGTTTTCTACTGGTTCGTAGCACTCCAATTTAGTTGGAGTCACGCCCGTTACTCTCGATAATGGGAGTGGGTTGATCCTCGCAATTCCTGTGATAGATGAGTTTCCCGATATTGCCGGGGCAAGTCTAGTACTTAAAAGTGTGCGCGGCTTTATAGGATGCACAACTTTTGATACTTCTCAATGTTGCCTATCTTCGGGCAACATGAGGAGTTTATGTTTTAAGAGCATGATTTCACGGCTCGGAGAGTTTGTGCGTGGCTTACGGGATACACGGCTTTTTATGCTTCTCAATGTTGCCTATCTTCAGGCAACGTGAGGATTTTATGTTTTAAGAGTGTGATTTCACGGCTCGAAGAGTTGGTGCGCGGCTTACGGGATGCGCGGCTTTTTATTTGAGCCTTCCCTATGCTGTCGGAGCAACACCGGTTCTTAGAAGGCGGGGATCAGGTTCCGCCGATCCAACGGTTTGAGTCGATTTGCTTCCGTCGACCCGGTGGGTAGGTGGGGTGTACTTGAGTGTGATTCCACTTTCTCAAGTAGCAATCGCGTGGTTTTGAGTTGATTTAAACCTATCGACTCAGTAGGTTACTATTATGAACACAATTTTGTTGGTTCAAAAGACGAATTGACTTTATTAATAGAAGTTGGGCAAGTTTTTACCTATTTACAATGCCCCCGACATGCCGGGACGGCTTATTTGCTGAAAAATAGAAAGTACATAGGGTAGTTTTAGGTGAAGTAGCGGCACAGCGATTTGCTGTTCCATGCTCTGGGAATTTGGATTCCACCGACGGTTGTCAATTTGAAAGTTCTGTCCCTTAGTTTTTGATTGATCACATACGACCCTTCTCAGTTTGGTTCGAAGGCTCCCGGCACGGGATAGATTTTTTGTGGATGAGGTCTCCTACTTCGAAGGTTTGGTTGTGAACTTTGGAGTTGAAGTATCGCGCGACCCTTTTTTGGTGGGCGGTGGTCCTCAACTCGGCTTCTTCCCTCCTTTCGTCAATCATATCCAGTGATTCGAGTAGGAGCTGCTCGTTTTGCTTCTGATTAAAGTTTTGCTTTCGGTGAAAGGGGACTTCTAGTTTGACGGGAATCATTGCTTCTGAGCCATATGCCAAGGCGAACGGAGTGTGTCTAGTTGTCGATTTGTGAGTTGTCCTGTAAGCCCATAGTGCGAATGGAAGTTCATCATCCCAATTCCAATTTGCTTTAGTTAGTCACTTTTTGATAGTGGACTTGATGATCTTGTTTATTGCTTCCACCTGCATGTTTGCTTATGGATGAGCAACCGCGGAAAAGCTCTTCTCAATTCGGAAGCGTTTGCGGAAGTCTTTGAACTCGGCGCTTTTGAATTGGGTCCCGTTATCAGTGATGATTTTTTATGGCACACCAAACCTACAAATAATTTTTTTAGTAACAAAATTAATGACTTTCTTTGTAGTAATGGTGGCCAGCGGTTCTGCTTCGGCCCATTTGGTGAAATAGTCAACAACAACTATAGCATATTTGGCCCCTCATTTAGCTATTGGCAATACGCCGATCAAGTCGATTCCCCATATTGAAAATGGCTACGGCCTGACCATCTATGTTAATTCTGTTGAGGGAGTTCTTTTAATTTTGCCGAATCTTTGGCAATGATCGCATCGTCTGGCGTAGTCCGATGTATCGCAGTTTATTGTCGGCCAGAAATATCCATACCGGAGAGTTTTCTTTGCAAGGGTTTGCCCCACAGTATGGTCTCCGCATTTGCCTTCGTGCACCTCCTTCAGGATCCTTCAAGCTTCATCGTCGGTCGCACATCGAAGAAGGGGGGTTGAGAATCCTCTTCGGTAAAGTATCCCATTCTGTATTACGAATCATGACGCTTTCCGGAGAAGCTTTTTTCGTTGATTCCATCAGATGGAAGGGTCCCAATAAGTAAGTAGCCCTTGAGTGGCGTCATCCATATTTCTAGTTCAGCGGTGGTCTCGAGAACGCAGTCGACATCTATTTCATCTATCTTGGGGCAGTTAGAGTCTCAACCGGGACTAGTCCAAATGATTGAGCTTCTTAGGAGCTTGCCAGTTTAGCTAAGTAGTCGGCCTTGGTGTTTTGCTCTCACGGAATGTGAGTTATGGTATAGTGTTTGATATCGCTCAGCAAACCTTGTACTTTAGACAGATATGGGGAAAGGTCTCCCCTCGAGCATGGTACTCACCTTTTACATGGCAGATAACTAGCTGGGAGTTGCTGTAGATATGGACGGACTTTATTCTAAGTTCTTTCACAACTTTCAGTCCTGCTATTAATGCTTCGTATTCTACTTCATTATTTGTTGCAGGAAATTCCATGCGTAAGGCGTAGCAAATGGCTCGTCCTTTGGGGGTTTCAAGCATTAAACCCGCCCCCAAATAGAGGTTGTTAGATGCACCATCAACAAACAGTTTCAATTGCGTCTCCACTTCCGACGGTGTTTCTTCTTCGTCATCCCGTATGGTAACTCGACGATGAAATCTGCCAACGTTTGCCCATTGATAGCCTTTATCGGATGGTAAGTAACATCATATTGGCTCAGTTCGATGTTCCACTTGAGGAGCCATCCGGAAGTTTCAGATTGGTACAATACTTGTTTCAGAGGCTGATCAGTCGGTACTTTGATTGGATATGCTTGGAAATATGGTCGTAGCTTCCTAGACGCGATCAGGAGGCAATACGCTAGCTTTTCCAGCTTTGGATAATTTTTCTCGGCTCTAGTAAACCACTTGCTAATGTAGTATACGGGTCATTGGATTTTCACTTCTTCACGAACAAGGGCAGCGCTTAACGCATGAGGTAAGATTGCTAGGTAAATGAATATGTCATCTCCGTCCACTGGCTTTGGCAGGATTGGCGGGGCTTCCATGTGACACAGCAATTCTTCAAATGCAGTTTGACATGCCGCACTCCATTCGAAGTTTTTCCTTCTTTTCTATAATGCATCAAAGAACGATATGCACTTGTCGGTGGCTTTCTAGATAAATTGGCTTAAAGCTGCGACTTTCCCTTCAAGCTTTGCAATTCTTTCTTGTTCTTCAGAACTTGGACTTCTCGTAGGGCCGTTATTTGATGTGGATTTGCTTCAATGCCCCTGGCACTTACGATGAATCCTAAGAACTTTCTAGAAGCTACTCCGAAGCGACATTAAAGTGGATTGAGTTTCATTCCATACTTTCAGAGCATTTCAAACATTTCAGCGAGATTATCCAAGTGATTGACAGCTACTCGCGATTTGACCAACATGTCATCCACGTAAACCTCCATGGTTTTCCCGATTTGGCGCTTGAACATGGTATTTACCAACCTTTGATAAGTTGCCCCATTGTTCTTTAAACCGAATGGCATGACCCTGTAGCAGTATAGTCTTAGATTGGTGATGAAGCTGGTGTTCTCTTGATCAGGTTCATGCATCAGGATCTTGTTGTACTATGAGTATGCGTCCATGAATGACAGCAGTTTATGTCCCGTCGTTCCATCCACAAGCTGGTCTATTCTGGGCAGAGGGAAGCTATCTTTCGGGCAAGCTTTGTTTATGTCGGAGTAGTCGATGCAGGTTCGCCACTTCCCATTGGACTTTTTGACTAAGACCGGGTTAGATACCCATTCAGGATAAGTTGCGTCATGGATAAAACCGTTAGCCATTAGCTTGTCAACCTCTTTTCTTAACGCCTTGGACCGTTCAGGACCCAAGCTGCGCCTCTTTTTCTTTACTGGCATAAACTTGGGGTCAATGTTGAGCGCGTGGCATGTGATCTCTGGTGACACCCCACACATATCGAAATGCGTCCATGCGAACACATCCAAGTTAGCGTGAAAAAAATTAGTAAGTTCCAACCGCATCTTTTTTCCAAGGTGCGATCCAATTTTCAAGACTCTTGTTGGAACAGACACCGTTAATTCTGCCGGTGCTGCCTGATCCTTCCCCGAACTCTTCTTTCTAGGGTCCAAAGCCTTATCGAATCGGCTATGGTCCCCGAGCTAAGGGCGGCTCTGTAGTTGCTATTCAGAAGGTTCACGAATGTGGAGAATTCTCCCCCACATCTTTCCCCTTTTTCCCTTCTTTTAGATTCGTGTAACTCTGCAATGTAACATTCTCTGGCATCGCATTGATCACCTTTGACCACCCGATTCCGTTTGCAGTTGGGAACTTCATGGTAAGGCACCATTGGGCCAGAGCGACTCTAAAATCAGCTAAGGCGGGTCGTCCCAAGAAGGCATTATACGTAGAAGTTTCATCCACGATTACGAAGGTTTAAATGAGGGTAACTCTTTAATCGCCCTTTTCAAGCTCCACTGGCAAGTCAATTGTCCCTACAGGTTGTTTGGGTTCGCCAGTAAACCCTTGGATTTTTGTTTGGCATGCAGACATGCTTTTCATGTCGATCTTCATTTGGTCAAAGGTAAAAGTATATTACAGAACTGCCGCTATCGACCAATACTCATCGGACCACAGCGGGTCTGATTCCTACTGTCACCACCATTGGATTGAGAGTTGGAGCTTCGATCTCTTTGTTATCTCGGTTTCGGAATGCAATATCATCATTCAAAGTTTTCTGTTGCTTAGTTGGAGCCCCATCTTCTATTGTGAGACATGATTCCTTTGGAGCGTGCTTTAATGAACTTGCATACCACTCCATTTCTCCCCAACTTCTCTATGCAGGATGTGGGCCTCTAGATATTGTTCCAATAATGAGTCTCTGGTCAGTTTGCTTTGATCGCTCTTCACTGGTTCCGGCTTGGTTTCATTGATTTCTAGAGGATTGAGGAGCCGCGGCCTGGTCAGGATTTCTGTGGTTTTTTCACGTATTGCTGAAGCTTTCTCTCTCGAATCAGTTCTTTAATCAAGTTCTTTAGGCGGCGGCATTCGTTTGTGTTGTGACTGTGCGTCTCGTGGAAGCGGCAGAACTTCCTAAGCGCTTCTGTTGTTTGGTTGCTTCCTTCTTAGGGGGTTTAGTCCCTTGCGTTGCGAGATAAATGTTTTTTGGAGTTTCGTTGAGAGGGGTGTAATCTTCAGGCCTAAAGCCTTTAAGGCGTTTATTGTTTCCATTTTGCTTACTGGAACTCCGATTCTTCCTTTTCTGATTTCCATCTTTCCTTGTGATTCCTTCAGCAGTTCCGGAAGCATTTGTGTTTTGATTCATTGCCACGTCACTTTGCCCGACGTTCATCGTTTGCATGCCAATAGACTTCCTTTCTAGCTCCTGCGCCTCTTCCAATCTCAAGTATTGACTTGCTTTGTGATTGAAATCCTTTATTGTAGTGGGTTGCTTCATCTTGATCCACTTTCCGAACTCAGTTTCGGGATAAATGGCTCGGACCAAAGCCATGAAAACTGTGTCCTCATTTGGATTTCTAACCTCTGTCACTGCGGCATTGAATTGGTTCATGAAAGACTTCAGCGATTTATTTCGTCCCTAGAATAGTCCGGACCTGTGCAGTTAAAGCGCTCGGCAGATTCGATGCGGCGGAGGCGCAAAAAGTCATAGCGAGGATACAACGAGGATATAGTGGATGACTCTAAAATAGCATATAAAACTCGTACTTAATGTTTTTACAAATATATAAATGGTAATTAAATTAAAAATTAATATTCAATTGAATTAAAATTAATACATAAATAATATTAAATAAAAACATGTGCGAATATACTGTAAATAAACGTAATACTGTTATATAACATAATTGAATTTAGTAAAATATTAGAGTATTTTTCATTTCTGAAAATATATTTAAAATTCAATTAAATAAATTAATTTCATAATTTTTATAAGGTATAAGTGTCATTTTTCAATTCATTTCTTTTAAAGAAGATATAGCGGAATATAGCGGGAATAACGGGATATAGTGGAAATAGCTGGGCTTAAAGCGGAAAGGCTATATTTGGGGCTATATGGAAAAATCGTAGTGGTAGAAATCTGCTATGAGATATAGCAGGGTTATAGTATGGTTATAGTGGGGCATTAACCGCACAAGTCCGGACAGGGCATCAAATCTTTAGGTTGCGCGGTATGGAGCCTAAACTGATCGAGGAATCTTGTGGCTAGTTGGTCGAAAGTAGAGATGGATTTCGACGGAAGCCTAGTGAACCACATGGAAGCGATTCCTTTCATGAAAATGGGAAAACATCTGCACCGAATAGCTTCTGAAGCATTTGCTCCGTCCATGTACCAACTATACTTGTACACATGAGGTTTTGGGTCCTTCGTCCCGTCATAGGATGGAATAGTTGGCATCGTGAACTTTTCTAGATACCGCTCATACAAGGTCTCATCAGTGAAGGGAGTCTGACTTAGTTCGGATCCCCATTCATCATCTCTTCTATTTTTACTCTCTTCCATCAATCACTTAACCATATCCATGATAAATGCCTCTGATGTCCGGTTGCCCTGGGGACGGCTCTCAGTCACTACACCAAGTGTTTGACTTTGCAAACGGTCTTGGTGAGTGGGCTGAAGCCTATGCTCCCCCGTCTTTGGGAGAACCACTCCCTCGTGATCCCATTGGCTTGTGGTTGGCCTGATTGGGGCAGTTTGGACATTTCCAGCATCATCGAATGCATTCTCGTTTTCTTCCAACTTATCATCGTTGAATTTTTCTCCATCTTCTGAGTCGGAGAGGTCCATGGCTATATCCTCTCGTGGGGTTTTTGTCCCTTGGTTCAAGTTCAAAGTTGGCTGCCTTGCGGCGAGCGGAGTACTTGTATTTCCTTCTGTGTTGATTCCCATAGTTCCCGCTATCACCCTTCTTTGCAGCTGCTTCCCGTTTCTTCTGTTTAGGCCAGAAACAGAAGAATTTTCTTGTTGTATAATAGCCGTGGGTTCAATCATAGTTCTTGGAGCAGGATTTGATTGTAAGGTTAAGAGAGCATTGAGCTTATCCATCAGAGATCTTTGACTGCTTTCCATTTTTTGGTTGATTTCGTCAACCATCTTGTTTAACTCGTCTCTTGTAACGACTTCGCGCTGATTGGAAGATGCCGGCACCTGATCTCCTACGTTGGCACCATTTACTTTGGTTTGCTGATGATTCATATCTTCTCCAGCTACTACTGGCCCTATGGACCTTCCAGAGGCATTTCTCTTCCTTCCTGGAGCCATTGATTCCGAGCAACAAATTTTTTAAGCAAAGATTGAGGATCTAATTTCTGGACCTATCTGATCCAAAGTAGATAGCTAGATCTGAACTCCAAGTTGGCCTTCTCAGTGAAAGCACCAAAATGTTAACCCAAAAAATGGATTAACACCCTGGATTGAGTGTGAAAGCACCAGCCTTGTTTTTACGGAGCAACAATATAGAGAATAAAATGTAAAAGAGCGGAAATAAAAAGAAGGCAAGAAGATTTTTATAGTGGTTCAGCAGTTAATGAAACCTATGTCCACTTTATAGTTTTTATTATTAACTGATTGCTGTTACAAAGTTCATCAGATTATAAAGTTCTTGAATATCCTCAGCTGGATCAAGTCTCCAATATTAGAGTTCACTGGAGAATCACAGTAAACACTTTGGATGACCGTTGTGAGGAAGGAGAAGAGTGAAGAAAGCCTTCGGTAGAGTTTCAGCAACCAGTTCCCAAGATCCAGTTTATGATGCAAGTGGGAGAGTATTTATAGAGGTTGAGAGTTAATAGGCCAAACCTGTTCGCCAACTACTAGCAGATGATCATAGGAAGGTGCACTGGAGCATGCCTCGCGACCCGAGCCAAAACCATGGATCGCTAGCGATCCATAGTTTATGGATTGCTAGCGATCCATAGTGTATGCTCAAATGCGAGCCAACTCCTTAGCGTTTATCCTTTGCTCTGTTTCGTATGAGCCGTAGCGGTCCTATGATGATGTATGGATCGCTGGCGATCCATACACTTAGCCTATTTTTCGACTTTGGTGTCTGGAGTGCCTTTGTCGTCTTGTGTTAATGTTGTTCATGCAGTCTTGTTGCACGTTGCCTAGTTTTGGTGATGGTTTACTTGCTAGTTGTATTTAGCTGCTGATTGGGCTAGACGGATGCTTGTCTTTTGATTAAACTAACTTGGAATCTCGTCAAACTCGGTCACTACTTCTATAATATGGATTGAATCATGATGCAAGAGACTCGACAAGCCCTTGAGTTAATACCATGGATCGCTAGCGATCCATGTCCTTAGTGTATTTTCTCATTCTTTTTCTTTGGCCTCCTTTGGCTTCTTGTTCGGGTCCCTTTGGTAGGTTATTGAGCTATCCAGACTCGATCAAGTTGTTCCGACTTCTCTTGGATCCCGGTGGGTTAAAAACCCAGATAAAACTCGTAAAAACACATTTGCGACCAATGGATCATATCCCCTCGAATACAACTATCAAAATCATATTTTGATGAAGTACTTGGAATCTGTTTCAGATTAGCGCATCGTACCATATCATAGAGTCAATACTCTTAATAGTTTAATTAAAAAACCGAGGACTGTTTATTCTTGACATTAATAAGAAACACACAGTTTCTTTTTAATGTACAAGAATACTCATTAGACATTCTAATGTATCGGTGTCCATTTAGGTTCAGTCGATTTCATTCCATCTCTTGTAATCAATTTTATCATTGGATCGTATCCAAATTCATTTTGTACCGGTAATTTCTCAAATAATTTCCTTCGCTGTGAAGTTGGTATTTCTTGAAACAACGTTTGTTTCTTAATGCAACAGAATGGACATTTATAAACATTTTATGACTTTCCTTATATATAAAACAGATTTGGTTTTAGTTCACAAAACTTATGTTCAAAACATAAATATGTCAACAATGATAGTCCTTCCCAAACTCCTTTTGGACAGATTCTTACAAAATACCTCACGAACAATTGTTACGTGCGGACTTTCGACTTGCACAACCTGCCAACTCCTTGGCCAAGGATATGTCGGGGTTTCTTATAAATCCTTACCTTGTATGATTTAGTAAACTATTATTAGATGAAATAATATTAACCTTGTGTACTACTCTTAAGTACATGACCTTATAGAAAGAAATTAACTCAACTTCACTCCAATTAATCGTACTTTATCTAATAAAGTTTGATCACTCCTTATTGATACATCATTATGTATCACATGAAGGAGTGACTTTTAAGAATGAATCTTTATTCATTTTTAGGTACGTTCGGAACTCTTTCCAATATACTCACCAATTCGATCAAATCGAATCATTTCTATCGCATGTTATATTATTTACATCCATTGAATATTCTATGGGCTTACCTTAGATTTATACATGCATATCAAATACACATGTCTATGTCTGTGATAACTCATCAGTGAATATAACGAAGTACATGGAATTGTTTTGGTATTAATAGACTTACAATGGCATACATCAATATGTATCAATCTTAAGAGTTCATCGGCCCTTATGGCACTCCCACCGAATGGGTGCATTGCCCTTAATTGTTTGAGATATAATTAACAAGTATCATATGATTCATAATCATATAATAAAGTTATTTCTCAAAACTACGGCTTAGTCTATCTTTCCATAATTTTACATATTTTAGCTACTTTAGTATTTTCAATTGCATCACTTTTGTTGTGAAAAAAATATCACATTATAGTTTTATTTCATAACGAATATTCATAATATTCACATTTAAATATAACTATGTATATTTTTTTAGTTGACGTCGAAAATAGTCGTTATTTCATAAATAATGTATGGTGTGTTTTACGAAAATAATTTTTCATAACTTGATGCAATCAATAAATGTTATATGACATGCTCCCGCTATTTCCACCATTACTATAATAGCGTACTAAATTCAGAGGTCCATCTTCATTTAATATAGATTATTTATTTCATATACTACAACTAGTTTATAGTGGAAAGTTCTTTGATCAAATATCATGAACTCAAAGAAATAAATCTCATAGAAAACAATTTTCTAAATGAAAATACATTTTGGAAAAGAAATCATATTTCTCATTCCAGTGTCAAGTATCAATTATTATTTTACAATTCTCATTTTTGATGTTTCTTCATGAAGAAGAAGTGACCATTCACTCTCTTCATCCCAACTGTACCTTAAATTACATCTACTCTCGTACATTCATTTTTATTTCTAAATGGTTGAACCATTCAAATGAAAATCCTTACTACAACATCATAACGAACTCTTTACAAAGTTGCATTTGATCATCCTTAACATTTAAGAACATCAAATATCATGCACCTTACGTAAACTGATCACATTGACAGTTCAGTGATCGAATTCTTAGATCTTTATTGTATTTTTGGTCTTGTGTTACTTTTAACACAATGTGATCTTTATCGTAATCAACCGAATTGAATATTGATCTTACAGTACTATTTATTAGCTTATTTTTAATGAACTAACTTCATCAAAGTATCGTACATAACAAACTATGACCGTTCCCCATATAAAACTTATATATGACAATATATGGATTAAATATCCATAGTCTTGTATTGCTTTTGAGTTCGAAACTCATTGAATGCAATACACGGTCTCGACCAAATAAACATGTAAGCGACAAATGATGAATGTATTAAGAAGTTGAAAATTAGGTGCTTGCTTGGGTATAGAAAACAGTAACATGCAAGAAGTATTTAATAGCAAGTATATATATTATATTTCTATTTGTTAGTCTTCAATTCACTTCATTTGTTTGTCTTAGTTGATAAACTTTTTATCAATCGTATTGAATGCACAAATTTATCGATGTTGATTGTTATAAAATTATACAGAATACGTTCTTACAATATTAAAAAAGGTTAAATGTTATCATTTTATTTTTCTAATAAGGCTCTCACTAGTCTTTTATGTTTCACCAAACCCTAAGAGAAATATAAAAGTCATTCGACTTCACTGGTGGGTGTTAGGACTCATCCTAAGTCTACTCAACAAGTCATAGCTCCACGGACGAAGGATAACTCATTATTGTTTGTATCATATACAACTCCTAACCTTTTGGTACATTTTTCTAATTTTGCTTCGACCTTGAGTTTGCTTAACAAATCGAAACGAAATTATTCACTCGTATCTACCGTATCGCGATGGTCTAGGTATGGTATATGTACCATGAGTCTGCTAAAAAAATACATATAGTTATCTGACCTCGTCTATTCAATATATTAATAATACTACACGTAACATCCCAAGCTTAAGTCTGCTCAACAACTAAGGTGTATGCAATTAATTTATTTATATAAATTTATATGGTAGAAGACAACATTATATCGAAGATTCATAATCTTTAATATTTATTATTTAGTGATATCGACTTATGAAATAAAGTAATTCTTTATGAATTATTCTTGTGATTCAAGCGTCGGATGCATCTGAAATCACGGTATACGTACATTTACATATGTATTTATTCATTAAGTCTACTTAGGGTTTCTTAGATGTTCCACCTTTAGTTTATACATTCATATTATATAAGTTTTATTATTATATAACTTTTATATTTTGATTGACTTATATAATAGTTATGTAAAATAATATATTAATTAAATCTTATCTAATTAATTTTAATCAATTAACATTTTAATTAATTTTTTATTTTTTAATATAACATTTATATTAAATATTTATTATATACTATAACCTTTATAGTATAACACATAAATTCCATATATGTGTATTTTTATTTGATTAATTAACTTTTAGGTTATTTATTTAACTAATTAACCTTTAATTAATTAATTTAATTAATTAATCTTTAATTAATTTGTTTAATTAATCAACTTTTAATTAGTATATTTAATTAATTAGTTTTAGTTAAATTATATTAATTTCGAAAATCATATCATATACATACATGTATACTTATGATATCTTAAACATTTTAAAATATCATAACACATACCAAACATACATAATACATGTATATATTTTTCATTAATTAATTAATTTAATTTATTTATTTTATTAATCTTATTAATAAATTTAAAATTAAAAAACCAATATTTAATATTTTCAAACATTTTTAAAATTATATTATAGCTTTTGTAATATATGCATATTTTATTTTGAATTTTCAATTTTATATTTAAATTTTCAAACAATTTTGAAATTTAACCAAGGCCCGATTCAAATTTAGGCCTTTTCTATTAGGGACAACCTTTGGACTATATGCTTAATAATTGACCCCAACATAACTAATTTAGACGGTATAGGCTATTGGATTTCGATACGATTATTGGTTCTGGCTAGCCTGCAATGGAAGATATGAGTGAATTTAGAAAAATCTCTTACTGGATCTATATTGGGGCTATGAAGTCTAATTTATTTAGAACATTTTTAAATTCAATTTAAATAAATCTATTATTTCATTTAAATTTATAAGTGATAAATGGAATTTTATTTTATTTATATTCAATTAAATATAATGGTACACATATGTATCATGTACATACATGTATGTGTATGCATGTGTAACATAATAATCCTTACAAGGTATAACATGCCCGTACATAGATGTTGGGATTTGCATCACAACGGAGATATTAAATCATATTATATGTATTGTATATTGTGTGGAATATGCATGTATATGCTTTTTGTTTGATGATAATAAACATATATACCTTCATTTAAATGTATTTGATATTGTACTATTTTATTTTTCATAGATAAAATAAATATTTGCTGAATAAAATAAATAACACAGAATTGGAATTCAAACGAATATTTTATTCAAACAAATATTTATTACAATTTTGATAGTACAATTTCAAGCTCTCACTATAACTATACAATTTCAGTCACAATACAATTACATCACATAGTTACATCAGTTCCTCACTACATATCACTCACACTCGTATTATCTTCAACTTCATTCCAATGTGAATCCAGCATCTGAGCAATCTGCAGAAATATACATTGACGCAGTAAAATTGAAAATAAAATGTTTTTGCAGTATAAAACAAAATATGGGTTTTGAAAATAATATTTGCCTCAGTTAATTGGGTTGTTCGTCATCATTTATATTCGAATTCATCACACACGAACATTGTGACATGCACAGTGCATCACTGTACATGCCACAAGGCCGTGCATACCGAAATATACACTTGATAAATTTACAGGGACAGGTGAGCACAGGTCAAACCCAAATTACAGGATTCAACTCAAGTGCAATAAAATAATGTCACATCTTTCAGCACAAGGTCAAATCCAAATCGGATTCAACACAGGGCAATAAAGGTCAAGTCACCGCAGTCATGACTCAACTCAATGCAACAACCAAAGTCAAGGCAACATGAAGCATGCAAGCTCGAGCACAAGATATGGAAGCTGCAACAATGAAATCTACAAATGCACCAGTGAACAAGTAAATGAAACAGTGGACAGGACAAGAACAGTGCAACTCAATGCTACAAAAGACCACTAGTATGCAATGAAGACTTCAAGAAATACAACACTGCTTCACAATGTACAAGTGAAACAGTGATGGAACTGGAAAATTCAAAATGAACACAGTATAGCAATTACAGAAATGATATGGATTGACACATGAAACAAATGCAAGTAGATCAAATGAGGTATGATGCAGCAATATGAACAAGTGTCAGTGCAAGCAAGTGCCACAATGAAACAATATGAATGCAGTAACAACCACAGGTATGAATGCAGCAACATGACCAGAAAACGAACCAGCAAGCTACAGCAAAAATGAAGAAATGGTGTACACATGATTATAAACAGTGAACAGTGTAGCATCAAGACGAGCCAAAAATGGAAATGGTGAAGTCGTGGACACAAGAGATCAAACTGAAACAAAGTCAATGAACAAATAGCCGAAGTCAACAATTTAAATACCAGAGAAGTTCGAATAAATCAAAGCCATAGTCAAAATGAAGAAGTCATCAGCAAATTTAAATTCTACAGAGAGTCAAAGCCGTGAGCACCAGGAAGATACGAATTAACAAAGCCAGAAAATCACAAAATCAGAAACGTGTTGAATGATTCGAAGTCAACACTGTGATGACCAAGGCGTCGAAACCAAAGTCGTGATTATCACGTAATAAAATCACATATATACGTATTTTGGAAAAGGTCAGAAGAATATCTCAACCAAGCAATCAAATTCAAACTGAATCGAACAGCTCAATATCAATTTCGTGATAACCAAGTTACAAAACCGTGTCAACCAAGATCAGATATACGTGAGTGACAAAGTCATAAATCATCTCAAGCATTCAAAGAAAATCAAGCGGCCAAGCAAAATTAATTGACGAATTCAAATTTATTTGTACGAACGAGAATAAAGGGTTTCGAACCCTATAAATACCCCAATCATCACTGGCATTAATCTATCGAATTCAAGCAATCAAAACCAGCAAGTAAAAGGAGAAAATCACATACCGAAATCATCAAGTCGAATTCGATCTAAAGCAGCCGAAGCAAGCTACACGAAGAAACAATCGATCGACAAAAGCAACGAAGTTCAAAATCATCTTTCGATCGAGAATATAGAGTCGGCAGCCTCAATTTCATAGCCCTAATTCAGTTGCAACATAGAAAGACTAATTCCAGAGATCGAGCCGAAACCCCAATCCAGAATCGCCAGAGAGAAGTCAAAGCCCTAATTTCATCGAGCCACCATTATCACAACAAAAAGGGATCGGGCCGAAGTATTGTAGAAGAAAACTAAAGCAGGCCGACATATGTTTGGCTAAAGAAAAAAAAAGGGGGGGCCGAGTTTTCTGGTGGGCTAGGGTTTATTTTAAAGGGCAAAATTGTTTTAACATTTTCAATTTAATTTTTTGCCCTTGTGTTCTTGTTTTTATTTTGTTTTAAAGTTTGTACTCTTTGAATCAAATCAGGGTAAATCACCACCTAGGGTTTAGGTAGTGTTAGATTGTCTAGTTAGGATTAGTTCAGTGAGCAGGGTGTGCGAGTTTGTAAAACTCTATAGGCGGTAGCAGGGTGTGCGAGTCTGTTAGAGTGTTTGTAAGCGGGATACTGTTTAATTCTAATAGAAATCTGGAAATGCAGCAGTAGGCAGGGGTTGTCGAAGCTGGGTAAATTTTGTGTGTGATTTACTTTTCAGCATATTTATTTATCTGCAGTTTGTTATTGCGTTTAATTCAGTAAATTCAAGAAAATTTGCTATAACCCTATTCACCCCCCCCCCCCCTCTAGGGTTAATCTAGATCCTACATATTGTCCAAATATATGTAATAAATATTAAAACAATATAGATATATATATATATATGTAAAATATATGTATTGCATATATGTAAAATATTAATAATATATGTATATATATTGAATTAGATATTAATTAAATAAACGACAATATAAATATATGAACATATATACATATATATATATACATAATGCATAAACATATATACATACATATATGTATGTACGTATATATGTATGTATGTTTATATAATTATATTTATAATATCTAAAGTATTTATTAATATATGTATTCAAATGTGTGTATACATATATATAATTTTATTAATCATGAAAGCTAAATAAAAATAATTTTTTATTTTCTTAATTACATTTCAAATCGAATATACAACACATGAAATATTTAACTATAATTTTATATTATTAAATTATTTATATATTTATATATATAAATTAGCCAAAAAGCATTAACATAATGTTAAAATTATTTTTGTAATATATTTTACAAATTTTAAATTTTCAAAAATTCAAATATGATATTTTAAGGTCGCTAAAAAGCTTCCATAATTTTCTAAGTCAAAATTAATTTTTTACAAATTATTTAATATTGACCACACATATAAATGATTTTTGAAAAATAAAGATTTTAATTTTTAAATTGTGGGATTTTTTCCAATAGATAATATGATGATAAAACAATTTTATAAAATTTAATATATAATTTTTGAAACATATATTATTTTGTATGAATTATTCAACTTGCATTTAGGTTTAAATAATATTAAATAATGGAAATAGTTATTAAAAAAATACTTTGTTGTTACCTAAAATTATAATTAGAGTAATTATGGGTATATATATATAATATAAGATTAATTATTAACATAATATGATGACACAATTAAATATAAGTCATTTAATTTATGCTATATGACATATATATATATATATATATATTAGTTAATAAAATGATAATAATTAAAATAAATTTATTCGGTTGTGTATACATCAGATATAAAAAAATGGTTTTTTATAATAATATACATACATATAACCAATATAATATGTGACAACATTGATATTTATAAGAATCTCACCTAACTAACAAAATAATAATAATATACGAACAAACAATAGAATATTATATAGTAATCATAAGTCATATGGTATAGTAAACACATACCAAAATCAATGCCTTGAAGTGCACCTTGTAATAATGAATCTCCCTCCTCAAAACTCTTCTCGATTCGATGGACTACTAATCCTTAAATCGTAGACCGTTGACTATTCAATAGTTGTTGCTTTGAAATTGTTTTGAGATCAATTTATTGGAGCTCCTATGTAGATAAATTAGGCTGGCAATGATGGGAAATGGCAGCCATCCATCTCAAATATGCCTCTAGCCTTTTAGTTGCCCCTTATAGTCTATGTTGCTGCCTAAAAGACACTATAGTATCAAGGGTTAATAGCCCATCTATGCCCAAATAAATATTATTAATTAAATCTGATTCAATTGCTTGTCGATATCGCATATCGGTCGATATATTTATCACTATTATGAATATATACAATAATATTTATTCCTTAAATCATATTCAAAATTTTATAATTAATATTTCATAAATATTAATTAATTTATAATAATTATAAACTAATTAAATCATTTGGTCTAAAGAGAATTGTAACAACCCGCATGTGACGACCGCCCATGACCCCTGCACCGAATCTAGAGACAGTGCGCTGTAAAGTGTGCCAGGCGACCATGGACGATTGTCAAGGTAAATTAAAGCAACAGAATCTATCGTATTACTCACAGCGCATGGACAAAATACAATAGAACATATGTATAGTGAAGCTTTACAGAACAAAATGACATCATATAAAACTCCATAGTAGTTGAATACAATCATCCAAATAGTCAATACATCAAGCCTCACTACATATCTCTCAGAGAATACAAAACAGCGGAATATCCAGTACATATAATAAGAAGATAATATGCAACCCTCTAGCTCGTCTTCGATATCAGCATCGTGAGAAGAGGACAGCACCTGTCACCTGCTACCTAGTCTGCCCGTCCCAAAATGGACGAACAGCCCAAGGCAATAAGAATTAAAAACATAAAGCCTTGAGTCAGACAACAGTCTTAGTGAGCAGTAAATTAACTAACAACATACCAAAAGAGCATAAAGGAAAAGGAATAGGAATACAACCCTCCCACTCCAACCTCATTCTACAATGATAGCCCCAGACACACACTAAGCAGAAGCAAACAATTTAAAGTAAAGCTACTATCACTCGAGTAAAGGACGATGTTTTCCAAGTACCAAGGCCTAAATCAGATAAGCACCCAGAAAATACCGCTCTTGAGTCCGAATGACGATACAACCAAACATCCATGACTCTGGCTATCACTGTTATCATTGCTTCAATATCACCGTTAATTGAATGACCGGCACATTCTTTCAGCCGTCCGTCAAGGGCTAATGGAAACCCCGGTTCTAGACATAACTCCCGCACGTCGTCGCAACCCGTGCCTAGGACTATCGAATCTGCCCAGAGTACTCGACCATCAACAGTTAGTCGTTGGGACTATCGAATCTGCCCAAACGTACTCTTGCTTAGAGCATGCTAGAACCTTCAACAACGATGCTATCCAAACCTCCTAGTCATCCTCCTTGACGACTATTCTCATATCCATTCATTATCCTCAACTCGAATCATATCACCGAGTTATCAACATGCTTGGAATGATCCCGTCTGGATTAGACCAAGTCTTCATCACATGATGCCTCGCTTCATTACATCCTCGCAAAGCCTCATCTCAACATCACATCATCAAATCTATGCATAAGAGCTTCATCATCCCGCTACATATGCCACGAGCAGCTTTCCCAATTCAAGAGCCTTTCCCTTAGCTTTTGAATCATCTTCGATCTAAATCTAATCATCAATCATCTAGTTCATAGCAATCAATCAAATCAAACATCAATCCAAGCAATCAAGCATTCAAATATGATCTAAGTAGACAATTATAACAATAATGGCATTTTCGTAATTAAAGAGTTGAAAGTCCAATAAGCATGAAAACATGAACAATATCTCTACAAACTTGATGAATGAACTTGCATAGGTTAACATGTGATAAAATGGATGTAACATCATCATGAACAATGGATCTACATGGATCTACACTTAGGATGAAGAAAATGCATGGAAATCTCTATTTTAACACCAAATCGAGCCAACAATCCGATATACTCCTTTGGATCCGTGTGAGAGATAATCACCACTCACTAAATCACCTAAACAACCTCAAATCAATATGCTTCAGATCTGGGCAGCGAAGGATCAAGCTTGATCTATCACAAATCCGCTTCAAACGAAGAAATCTCTCTTGAAAAGATGAAGATCTTCAATCTAAGCTCTTGAATCTTCAATCTTGATCTTCGATTTGGATGGATGGAAGCACTAGATTAGAGTGGAGAAAAGAAGTGAAGAAGTGTAGAAGTCGAGCTCTCAAAATGGCAGCACTTCGTCGCTTCAAAATCCGGATCCCAAAAATGAAGCCAACCCCTTCTATTTATAGCTGAAATCTGCCCCTAGGTCGCTCATCTCCATAGGTCGCTCGGAGTTAGGTCGTCCACGACCTACGACCTAGCAACATCTTCGACCTAACCAAAGCCATACGCCTTAAAACAAATGCGCATCTGCGACTTAACCTGCCAACGACCTACGACTTAGGAATCACGCAACCTAACACTTAAACTATTCCCTGCGACCTAACAACTCACGCGCTTCAACGACTTAAAGGCTTACGACTTATCACATGGCAAAACCTAGCGACCTAACAAAACCCATCAACTCACGACCTAACAAGGTTACGACCTATAACCTCAGCGACCTAACACTTAGGCAAAACCCAGCGACCTAACAACTCACGCGACCTAACACTTATGCGACCTATCTCCTTAGGTCGCTAACACGCTAACTCCTTAGGTCGCTAACACGCTAACTCCTTAGGTCGCTAACACGCTAACCTTCTTAAGTCGCTCAACCCTATAGGTCGCTAACTCCACTAGGTCGCTAACTTGAACTGCCGACCTAACACTTAACTCACCCATACACTTAGGTCGCTCACAACAGTTTTTCCTTAGGTCGTTGCCGACCTAACTATACTAACTACCAGACGACCTAGTACATAATGACCTAACGCTTATCTAGGTCAAAAACTTAAGTCGTCTACGACCTAAACCCTTAGTCATTAACTCGCCCAGACTTAAATTCCTATACGACTTAAGCTTCCAAACGCTCTCTTAAGTCGTTCAATCTATAAGTCGGTTACGACTTATCTCTTAGGTCGTTCGCGACCTAGGACTTAGACAAATTCTGAATGACTTATCAACAATGCAACCAAAGGTCAACTATCTTACGATGTTTCGATCCGTGAAAATACGGGTCGTTACATTCTCTCCCCCTTAGGAATTTCGCCCCCGAAATTCCAAACAAACAAAGCAATCAAAGACTATTCTGCACGCCTATCATCCATAGCAATCAACAAACCATGCATCCAATTCTAGCTTAGCGTACAGAATTCTAGGACTTAGAACAAGTTACAATATCGTGAGGTGACACGACACCTTAGGGCCATACCTTGAAGAGTTCAGGATGAGCTGCCTTCATCCTCTCTTCCACCTCCCACGTACAGTCGTTATCATCATCACTCCATTGTATCTTGAGCAACTTAACTACCTTCCTCCTAAGCTGTTTCGTGTCGGTTTCAACAACACGAAGCGGCTTACGAGGTCTTCTATCAACTGGATCAACTTCGAAATCATCACAGCTATCAGCAGAAACTACTGTATTCGAGTCGTGCATATACTTCTGTAGATATGATATGTGAAAAACATTGTGCACACCCGACATCTTCTCCAGTAACTCCAATCTGTAGGCGAGCTTTCCAATTCGCTCGATGATCGGGAATGGTCCAACAAATCTCGGAGTCAGTTTTCCTTTCTTCCCGAATCGAATAACATTCTTCCGTGGAGAAATCTTTACAAAAACCATATCTCCTACGTCGAATTCCAAATCCTTTCGACGCTTATCAGCATAACTCTTCTGACGGTCTTGGGCTGCCTACATTCGTTGCCGAATGATCTCTATACAATCCGAAGTCTGCCGAATCATCTCTGGCCCAAGTATCAGCTTTTCTCCAGTTTCCAACCAACATGTCGGAGAGTTACACGGTCTTCCATACAATGCCTCATACGGTGCCATACCAATACTAGACTGGTAACTGTTGTTGTATGCAAACTTCACCAAATGAAGGTGATCTTCCCATGATCCTCCGAAGTCCAAAACACAAGCTCTGAGGAGATCTTCCAAAACCCGGTTGACTCTCTCGGTCTGACCATCTGTTTGAGGGTGATAAGCTGTACTCAAACATAACTCGGTTCCCAAGACTTCCTGGAAGCTCTTCCAAAATCCACTAGTGAACAATGGATCTCTATCGCTCACTATACTCTTCGGAATACCATGGAATCGAACTATCCACTTAACATACAACTCAGCCAACTTTGATGCAGTCCTAGTCGATCGAACAGGAATGAATCGTGCGCTCTTAGTCAGAGGATCCACAATGACCCAAATCCCTTCATTTCCCGTTCTGGTTCTAGGCAATCCATCAATAAAATCCATCGACACTTGTTCCCACTTCCATGTAGGAGCTTCTAATGGCTGAAGCAATCCACTTGGCTTATTCTGTTCGGCTTTTACCAACTGGCAGTTCATACATTTGGAAATAAAATTTCCAACATCCTTCTTCATACCTTCCCAGTAGTAGGTCCTCTTCATATCCCGATACATCTTATTTCCACCTGGATGAATTGTCAACTTCGAGTGATGACTTTTCTTCAGAACTTCACTCCTCAATTCATCTATATCGGGAACAACTAGTCGTCCTTGCTTTCGAAGCCAACCCTCTCGATCGACCTCGAATCCTTTATCCTTTTCTGGATCCAATCCAGATTCCAAATCACTGATAATCTTGACAAGCTTATCATCTCGCTTTTGACTCTCGCCAATCCTTTCCACAAGAGTCGGTCTTATTGATAAGTTTGCCAACATCTCAGGTTCCAATTCACATCTAGGCCTGAAGTCAAATCCAGCTAAATACTCGAGATTCTTCCACTCCGAAAACATGGCTCCCAATCCTGCATGTCTTCGACTTAACGCATCTGCCACTGCGTTACCTTTTCCCGGAGTATAAGCTATACCAAAATCATATGATGCCAAAAACTCTAGCCAACGTTGCTGCCGAAGATTCAAATCCTTTTGGGAGAAAAGATACTTCAACGACTTGTGATCCGTAAACAATTCGAATCGAACTCCCAATAGATAATGCCTCCACATCTTCAGAGCAAATACAATCGCTGCCAACTCCAAATCATGAGTCGGGTAATTCCTTTCATGCGGCTTCAGTTGTCGACTGGCATATGCAACAACTTTATCCCTCTGCATCAGCACTGCTCCAAGTCCAGTACCACATGCGTCGGTGTAAACCACCATCTCATCATTCCCACTTGGAATAGTCAAAACAGGAGCACTCGTCAATCGCTCTTTCAGGATTTTGAAAGCTTGATCGCACTTAGCATCCCAACTGAACACTTGGTTCTTCTTCGTCAATCCTGTTAACGGTGCAGCTACCTTGGAGAAGTCTTTGATAAACCGTCGATAATATCCTGCTAATCCAAGAAAACTTCTCACATCAGATGCATTCTTAGGTCTAACCCAATCCTGGATTGCTGCCACCTTAGCGGGATCAACCGCTATTCCACTTCCAGAAATCACATGGCCTAAGAACCTCACTTCACTCTTCCAGAAGTGACACTTCGAAAACTTAGCCTTCAGCTGATGTTTCCTCAAGATTTCCAAAACAATACGCAAGTGCGTCTTGTCCTCTTCTTTCGTTCTGGAATAAATCAGAATATCATCCACGAACACAAGTACGAACTTGTTCAACTGATCTCTGAACACTCTATTCATAAGATCCACAAAATATGCTGGCGCGTTAGTCAATCCAAACGGCATTACCAGCCACTCAAAGAAACCCGATGGTGTCCGAAAAGCAGTCTTCGGCACACTATCTTTAGCCACTCTCAACTGGTGAAATCCCGTTGCCAAATCCATCTGAGAAAACACCTTAGCTTCGTGAAGCTGATCAAACAAGTCATCTATTCTCGGCAATGGATACTTGTTCTTTTTAGTCACCTTATTCAGCTCACGATAATCCACACACAATCTCAACGACCCATCTGCCTTGGTTGCAAACACAACTGGTGCACCCCACTCGGACACACTACGCCGAATGAATCCTTTATGCAAAAGATCATCAACTTGCACCCTCAACTCCTGTTGTTCCCTAGGCGCCATTCGCCTAAGAGGCATCACAACAGGTCTGGCTCCTTCAACTAGATCTATTCGAAACTCGATCTCTCTATGCGGCGGCAACCCTTTGACTTCGTCAAAGACATCCTCGAATCTGTTAGCGATCGGCACTGATGACAGTCCATCCCGTGGAACAACTAGCGAATACATGAAGCTCATGAAGACGCCTTCTTCATGCTTACATCGTATCACAACCTTTCGCCCCTCCACATTCTCGACTGTCACTTCCAACCTTTCGCAATCAACCTTTGCCGCATACTTCCTAAGTCAGTCCATACCCAAAATAATTCCGAACCCCGCAAAGTTCAGAACAAAACAATCACAAACAAAAGAGCAACCATGACTCGACACAATCAGACCACGGCATAACATACACAAACAAGACGAACCCCCAACTGGATTAGTCACAACCAATGGCCTATCAACAATATCCGGTTCCAAACCTAACCGGCCTACGAGTTCATTACAAACAAACGAATGCGACGCTCCAGTATCAAACAGAACTCTAACTGGAACACCACATAGGAAAAGAGTACCTTGAACCACCACACTCTTTCCCTTCTCTTCAGCAGTAGGAGCTTTCGAAGACGACGGAACAGCTCCTAAAGCATAAGCTTGCACAATCTGCTTGTCCCTCCTCGGTCCTGGACAATTCTTCCTGATGTGCCCTGGCTTGTCACAGTTGTGACACTTCATCGGTGCCTTCGGATTCTTACAATCCTTAGAGAAATGGCCCTTCTGCTGACAATTGTAGCAAGTCACCTCGCCTTTCGGCTTCTTCTGGCCATCCTTACCCTTCTGTTGCTGCTGCTTCCTCTTCTGGTTTCCACCCTGCTGTGGTTTAGACTCTTCCCTGGTAACAGCAACAACAGGTCCTTCCTTAGGAAACAGACTCTCATGCCTAAGAGCTTTCTCCACAAGCTTCTCAAATGAATCGTCCAAATGATCCACCAACTGTCTCCCAAGATAACCATCCAAGCCGGTCACAAACTTCTCATTCTTCTGATAAGCAGATTCAATATATGACCGAGCATACTTGGACAAAGCTTCAAACTCAGAAACATACTCAAGAACAGATCTTCCACCTTGCTTGAGCTCCACAAACCTCTTGAACAAAACAGACTTCTGAGCTGTAGAAATGAACTTAGCTTCAAATCTAACTTGGAATTGCTCCCAAGTAATCTCTTCTTCCGGAGTATTGATGGTAATAGAGTTCCACCAATCAGAAGCTCTCCCTTGAAGCTGTCTCGATGCCAACTTCCTCTTAGTTGCATCCTCAATTCCCAAATCACCAAAGATCCTTCTACAAGCATCTATCCACCTCTGGACCTCAATAGTTGATTCTGTTCCCAAGAAAACCTTCCCTCCAAGAGCAGTATAGTCCTTGCACAACTTAGCAAAATCCACTGGTTTCGGAGTTTGGACTTGAACTCCAACATCTACTGCTGCCCCCGGAACTGGTATCCTTCTCATGATCGAAGTCATCATAGCTTCGAACATGGCTGCATAATCAGCAGTCTCTTCAGTAGCACGGCCTTCCCTAGCAGCTGGTCTCCCTCTTCGACTCATTCTCAATATCTATAAAAAGGAATGATCAGAACATCTAGAGAAACAACTGCATAAAGGACTCAAACTCTACTAAGCTACTATATTATAGATAGTATTCATCCATCAAAATACAATTACGTCTCTCATACGTAGTTACGACAGCGAGCGTTGGGTAAAATCGATTAACCAATGCTCTGATACCAAATGTGACGACCGCCCATGACCCCTGCACCGAATCTAGAGACAGTGCGTTGTAAAGTGTGCCAGGCGACCATGGACGATTGTCAAGGTAAATTAAAGCAACAGAATCTATCGTATTACTCACAGCGCATGGACAAAATACAATAGAACATATGTATAGTGAAGCTTTACAGAACAAAATGACATCATATAAAACTCCATAGTAGTTGAATACAATCATCCAAATAGTCAATACATCAAGCCTCACTACATATCTCTCAGAGAATACAAAACAGCGGAATATCCAGTACATATAATAAGAAGATAATATGCAACCCTCCAGCTCGTCTTCGATATCAGCATCGTGAGAAGAGGACAGCACCTGTCACCTGCTACCTAGTCTGCCCGTCCCAAAATGGACGAACAGCCCAAGGCAATAAGAATTAAAAACATAAAGCCTTGAGTCAGACAACAGTCTTAGTGAGCAGTAAATTAACTAACAACATACCAAAAGAGCATAAAGGAAAAGGAATAGGAATACAACCCTCCCACTCCAACCTCATTCTACAATGATAGCCCCAGACACACACTAAGCAGAAGAAAACAATTTAAAGTAAAGCTACTATCACTCGAGTCAAGGACGATGTTTTCCAAGTACCAAGGCCTAAATCAGATAAGCACCCAGAAAATACCGCTCTTGAGTCCGAATGACGATACAACCAAACATCCATGACTCTGGCTATCACTGTTATCATTGCTTCGATATCACCGTTAATTGAATGACCGGCACATTCTTTCAGCCGTCCGTCAAGGGCAAATGGAAACCTCGGTTCTAGACATAACTCCCGCACGTCGTCGCAACCCGTGCCTAGGACTATCGAATCTGCCCAGAGTACTCGACCATCAACAGTTAGTCGTTGGGACTATCGAATCTGCCCAAACGTACTCTTGCTTAGAGCATGCTAGAACCTTCAACAACGATGCTATCCAAACCTCCTAGTCATCCTCCTTGACGACTATTCTCATATCCATTCATTATCCTCAACTCGAATCATATCACCGAGTTATCAACATGCTTGGAATGATCCCGTCTGGATTAGACCAAGTCTTCATCACATGATGCCTCGCTTCATTACATCCTCGCAAAGCCTCATCTCAACATCACATCATCAAATCTATGCATAAGAGCTTCATCATCCCGCTACATATGCCACGAGCAGCTTTCCCAATTCAAGAGCCTTTCCCTTAGCTTTTGAATCATCTTCGATCTAAATCTAATCATCAATCATCTAGTTCATAGCAATCAATCAAATCAAACATCAATCCAAGCAATCAAGCATTCAAATATGATCTAAGTAGACAATTATAACAATAATGGCATTTTCGTAATTAAAGAGTTGAAAGTCCAATAAGCATGAAAACATGAACAATATCTCTACAAACTTGATGAATGAACTTGCATAGGTTAACATGTGATAAAATGGATGTAACATCATCATGAACAATGGATCTACATGGATCTACACTTAGGATGAAGAAAATGCATGGAAATCTCTATTTTAACACCAAATCGAGCCAACAATCCGATATACTCCTTTGGATCCGTGTGAGAGATAATCACCACTCACCAAATCACCTAAACAACCTCAAATCAATATGCTTCAGATCTGGGCAGCGAAGGATCAAGCTTGATCTATCACAAATCCGCTTCAAACGAAGAAATCTCTCTTGAAAAGATGAAGATCTTCAATCTAAGCTCTTGAATCTTCAATCTTGATCTTCGATTTGGATGGATGGAAGCACTAGATTAGAGTGGAGAAAAGAAGTGAAGAAGTGTAGAAGTCGAGCTCTCAAAATGGCAGCACTTCGTCGCTTCAAAATCCGGATCCCAAAAATGAAGCCAACCCCTTCTATTTATAGCTGAAATCTGCCCCTAGGTCGCTCATCTCCATAGGTCGCTCGGAGTTAGGTCGTCCACGACCTACGACCTAGCAACATCTTCGACCTAACCAAAGCCATACGCCTTAAAACAAATGTGCATCTGCGACTTAACCTGCCAACGACCTACGACTTAGGAATCACGCGACCTAACACTTAAACTATTCCCTGCGACCTAACAACTCACGCGCTTCAACGACTTAAAGGCTTACGACTTATCACATGGCAAAACCTAGCGACCTAACAAAACCCATCAACTCACGACCTAACAAGGTTACGACCTATAACCTCAGCGACCTAACACTTAGGCAAAACCCAGCGACCTAACAACTCACGCGACCTAACACTTATGCGACCTATCTCCTTAGGTCGCTAACACGCTAACTCCTTAGGTCGCTAACACGCTAACCTTCTTAAGTCGCTCAACCCTATAGGTCGCTAACTCCACTAGGTCGCTAACTTGAACTGCCGACCTAACACTTAACTCACCCATACACTTAGGTCGCTCACAACAGTTTTTCCTTAGGTCGTTGCCGACCTAACTATACTAACTACCAGACGACCTAGTACATAATGACCTAACGCTTATCTAGGTCAAAAACTTAAGTCGTCTACGACCTAAACCCTTAGTCATTAACTCGCCCAGACTTAAATTCCTATACGACTTAAGCTTCCAAACGCTCTCTTAAGTCGTTCAATCTATAAGTCGGTTACGACTTATCTCTTAGGTCGTTCGCGACCTAGGACTTAGACAAATTCTGAATGACTTATCAACAATGCAACCAAAGGTCAACTATCTTACGATGTTTCGATCCGTGAAAATACGGGTCGTTACACCGCATATTTTACGATTGTATATTTAAATGTTTTATTTAAATATAGCATCGTTAATCAGATTAAAGTCTAAAATGTTACTTTTTGTAAACAGTCGAATTGGGACTCAAGACTACTTCCATTGAGTCCAAAATGGCATTTACAACTTTTTTGAGTATAAACATCGATATGTTTGGGGTTGAGTAGAATTTGGTATTTTTTTTCTATTGGGCTTTGGGTTTGGGTTTCAGCCCAGCAACCCATCTAATACCCTAGCTCCACCCCCTCTCCTCTTCATACATTCTCATTTTCCTAATACTCTCTAGCTAAAGAAAAAATGGTGGAAGAGAAAGGAAATTAGAATTCCAAACCCTAGTTTAATTAGGAAATACAAATTCTAGCTCCAACATCAAAGAGAAGTTAAGGTAAGCATCCTCTTCTTCTTCTCCATCTCAATCTCTCTCCAATTTCAGAAATTTCCTATAACCTAACTTAGGAAATATTGCTTATGATCTTAGATTGGAGCTTCTAGAGTTGAAATTGAAGAGTAGTTGATCTTTCCTTTGCTTTAGAGCTTCTCGTTTATTGTTTTTGGGTTTAAAGGTGAGTTCTTTAACTCACATCTATGTCTATAACTTTCTTTGCTGTTAGGTATGAATTCCTAACATTTGTGCATGATCATTTGCTTTTGATTTGAATTGATTTGGTGAATTCTCCAAATTTTGGTGTTTTGGTCCAATTTTATGAAAATCCTACTATGGATGTTTGGACGTGTTGTTTGGGGTGTATCGAAGAGCTTATAAGGCTGGGTTGTCGCTTGGCGTAAATCCTTAGTCGTCGTTACTCATCTGATCGCTCCCGATACGTTTTGGCCACTTTGGCCTAGGCAAATTGTTGCCCAAACTAGGTGACCAGACGTCTGGTGACCAAGTCAAGACGTCTGATTTGGACCTGGAGCAAAAATATATGCACGCAGAATAATAAAAAAAAGGCAGAAACTAATTCCAAACGTCTGAAATTTTGGATCAGACGTCTGGATGAGTCTCAGACGTCTGACTTGAAGTTTCAGACGTCTGGGGGTTCTCTGGATTATTTCCAGAGAACAAATCCAGACGTTTGGATTCTAAACCAGACGTCTGGATTCTAAACCAGACGTCTGGTCATGGCTCAGACGTCTGCTTCGATATTCCAGACGTCTAGGTGGTTTTCTGAACTATTTCCAGAAAACAAATCTAGACGTCTGGATTCCAAACCAGATGTCTGGAAACGTTCATTTTTGCCTATTTAGGCTGTTTTGTGTGGATTTCCTATTTTAATCGATTTTTGTTGATCCGGATAGTTGTCATCACTTATTATCGACTTTGATGACTTCTTTCTTTGGATATTTGGGAATATCCATTTGATGGATTTGATATCGACTTCTATGGTTTTGATTCACATCTTTGTCTGTGAATTTTTGATGATTGATTGTTTCTACAATCATTTCTATGATTTGTCACTTTTAAAAATATAAAGGTTTCTATACTAGTAGGATATATTCAAACTCTTTCATCAAAAATGATTTCAATAATATTTTAAATACAAAGCTTGTTTTAAAACCGTTTTCCAATCTATTAGTATATACAAACCTTTACCTCATTTGTATGAGAAATCTAATTAAACGGCTTAGCAAAACAAGTGGTATGAAACGCTTGCGTTTACTTCATCGGTTAATTCTTGGACTTGTTCGATTGAACTCTTGTGACAATTTTCGAGTAGAAATCTACAATTTGTTCGTAAATATTTAAGTTAAGCCAGTGGTTATGGGACATGAAGCTAAACTCATTTATTTACTAGCTTAGTGTGGTTCACACTTTTCATTGATCGATGGTGATCATTTTATAGTTTAGACTAGCGATATGCGATGTCTCTTTGTCCACATGGGGGACTGTACCTCGTTTTATGGAGCTTCGTCTCATTCTTTTTATAGGCTAGCGACCTATGGTTTTATGGAATTCGGTTCATCGGGCGTACCGTTATTGTACTACGTTGTTGTTCCGAATTACTTGGGTATTAGGTTCATCGGGCGTATCGTTATTGTACTACGTCGTTGCACCAACTCTATGGTTAGCGACCATAGGATAGCGACCCATTTGTGATACACGTGTTGGTGAGTTTTCGTGCTCCCGTTTGTGATAGGCCTCCCCTTTTGTGATTTCTGGATTTCTTGTTGACGATTTATAGAATTTGTGTTTCACCGATTTTGATGATAGGCATTGATGGGCTCTATCAATATTTGTGTTTTGGTGAATAATTTAAAGAATGTGATTCTTTATGGACGTTGAGATGATTTGAGATATTGTATGATTTTTGTTGTTATTTGATGTATACTTGTCACAGTATGGCATTATTGTTATCATACTTTTTAGTTATATCTCTTATCCTATCTCATTTTATCTTATATTTATAGCTAGACTGATCCGTTTATTATTTTCTTCTTAAATAATACTCGGGTCAGACCGAGGTATTTCAGGTGCTTCTGCTTGACTTCTTATCAGGGCCCGTCACCTGACTTTTGGCTAACTACTTTAGCTTAGTAGTTTTTGTTAGTATACATTTGAGATAGAGACTCCTTGTTGTATACTTATTCTTTTGTCTTGCACTTGTATCTATTCTTTTGGGATGTAGTGGATCTGATATGACCACTATTTTGATGTACACTTCTATGTGATATATTCATATATGTTTTCGCCTTTGTGATATGAACATCTATGACTGGTTTGTGTTATGTTTATTTCTATATTTGTTTCCAAAGTCTGTATAGCCACTGTGTGGTAGCTTTGAGTTTGTATTTGATATATCGGATTTCCTCTTGAAATGAAATGTAAGTTATATTATCTGACATATCGGTACTTGCACAAAGCAATTACACAGATGGTCGCTCCTCAATAGCCTTATTCTTCGTGCTAGTCGACGGCATTACCCCGTAGTGTCCTTGGTTAGTGTGAGGATAGAGGTGGGGCGTCACAAGAATTCATCATTCCAGTTGTGTGACTCGTCAGGTATAAATTCAGTCAGCGATTAACATCGAACTATTTAGATGTTGATGTTCACACGTCACTTAGCAGGTGATGTGACATTTTGGCCAAATTTATCACTTGTTTAGTTTAGGTAAAATCCAATTCTATACCATTAAGCATTACCCGGTTTTGACATTTATTTACATAAATTCTCTTCGTCAAAACTATATCACTTTGGACTTATGAAGTTTGGTAATGGTCAAAATTCCAATATTGTCCATATTCAACTCTGTAGTCTAAACACAAAGTCCTTGGTTCAATAATAACAATTATTATTAACCGACATGCTCTAGCCAAAGACTTTGAGTTTGAGTTGACTTGATTTGACCATGAAACTAACGCCATATAACTGAGGAGACAACCTCTCTTGAATAGTGCTTCACTCACAATACTTCCACTGGACCTAACTATAGTCACTTGATGGACGTCATGCCATGATTTGACTATAATCAAAGCGGAGCTTTCATATTGAAGATCCGTAGTATTCTCAAATCGAAAGAACTATGTAATTAGTTACATCGATATTATCTATTTGACCATAGTTATATTAACCAACGGAAAACTATCGAGTGAGTGGTTTCAAAGTTATCCAACAACTATCAGTATGTAACCCCTAGGTTCCCCCAGCAGTCATAAATAATACATCGTCCAACATTTAGAGAGCGTTATGTACTCTAGTTTTAACGGATACATTGATATCCAGTCTCAATGCATCTTGACTAGGAACATTTAAAATGATATATTTGTTTTCATTGTGATAAATTACTCATGGTTACAACACTTTGTGTAACGACCCGGATTTTTCAAAGTTTGATTTGAGATATTTAAATGGTTTTAAATATTGAATTCGAATTATAAATTGATTTTGAATATGGAAATTTGGTTTTTATTTATAAAATAAATTCAGAATTTAAATATAGCGATTTATTGGATAAATTTAATTATTGATTATAATAATTGAATATTGGTTAAATTATTGTATCTTGAGTTTTAAGCTCGATAAAAATAATTTTAAGGCTTATAAAATTTATATTAATAATATTAAAGATAATAAAACCTTTTAAATTGAATTTAAAAGTGATTTGTTCAGTTTTAAAAATATATCGTTTAAAATGGCGTTTAAAAATAGCCTTCCGAGGCATAGTCTCGCAATTCGACGAAACCAGTTCCAGTGGATACGTAATATTGTATTATTATCGGATTTCAAATTTCATAGTGTTTGGAGTTATCGTTTGGTCGTACGGTTTATAAACGCGTTGAAAATATATCGAAATCTAAATATAATAATTGGGTCCAAAAAGCTATCTTCTCCATACGATCGAATTTGGACTCAAAACCTTTTCCATCGCGTTCGGAATAGGAGTATAACATTATAAACGCCTAGCGGGATGCCTCCATAGGGGTTCAAAAATTTCGAGATATGTAATATTTGGAAATATATATATATATAATTAAATCAAAATATTATCTGTGTTGTCTTCTCAGCCACGCTGTAATCTGCACGTCGTTGCCCTTTCGTGTAAATCATGTTTCTCCCCTATCCTTTCAGTTAAATCAAAAAAGGAAGAAGCCGCCTCTGTTTTTTTAAATCTCGTCTATCTTCACTTCACTCGGTCAAAAAAAAATCGAATTCGAATTTCACGAAATTGAAACGAACTCGAAATCAAAAAAAATCACGACGGTGACTCGAAGGCGACGGCGGTCGCGAGGCGGCCTGGAGGGGAGGCGCGCTCGCGCGAGGATTAGGAGGAATGGATGGTCGTGGTAAGGGCTTGGGAACTCGGTTTCGTGCATCGCGATGACGTGTCGATGGCGAAGTGGAGAGTGGCAACATTTTCGAACGAGGCTGGGTCGCGGCACAAGGTTAGGCTTAGCGTTCGAGGAGCTGCCATGGGATTGGGGGTCGCGTGCGCACTGAAGTGAGGGCATGGTCGAGTTTCTTGAAGGTGATGGTGGAGGCGATGTCGTGTATGGGAGGAAAGGGCTCGTACTCGAGCTTGGTGTCGCTGGCGGTGGGCTTCCAGTGGAGGGCTGCAGTGATCAAGAGGGGGACCTGGAGAGGGAAGAGGTGATATTGTCGTGGATTAGCAAAATAAATTTAAGGTAATTTGAATTAGTTTAAAATGGTTTGAAATTTTAGATTAATTTTAATTTAATTAATTTAGTTATCCCGATGTTAATAAAATTTGTAAATTTTCTATTCGAGGTCCAAATGGATGGAAAAAAAAGGTAGCCGGAGAATTTACGAGATAGAGTTAAAAATCGGAATGGATTGCAATTAAAAATCAAGGTGAGAATTTCTCACTTATTCGGATACCATATTTAAATTAAATGTTTAATTTAAATTATTGGTTGTTGGATTGATTGATAAATTTATAATTATTTGTGGATGGCCATATATATATATATAGTATTTGGAGTGATATTCCCGCACATTATAGCTGATGAGACCCTATGCGCCCCGCATAATAGCGGATGACCCTATATACCATGATATCCCCCTCGAAGTGGGATTGATATTTATTTTATGCTGTATTAACATCTGTGGATGTAGGGAAACAGGTTGGAGGGATCCAACTGGATTCCTCAAATATATCGTTATTTTTCATATATTGTGATATATGAATTGTGTATAATAATCTAGTATAGATTATTACAGTGATTGAAATTATTGGATGCTATTGAAGCACTGGCCTGAATTTTGATAAATTTTAAAACTATAAATATATTTTAAAATTTATGGAATTGAAGAGAATTTGATAATATATATATATATATATTGGAATTGGAGTTATTTTAAAGAAAATGAATTAGAAAATAATACAATTGATTTGGCTATACTTATCTATTTCGGATAAATAAATGGAGATTTTTAAAATGAATTATATTAGAGAATTTAAAAATGATATTCTAGAAATATATAAAAAGGAGTCAAAATCAATATTGAAAAATAGATTGGAAGTATTAAAGGAATTTATAAGAAATAAATTTATATAATGGATTTTCATAAATAAGATTGGTTTTTATAAACAAGTAAAACCAAAGGGGTTATAGAATTGATAACGATATTTATAAATAAAGAAATTCGATATCAGGTGATAATTGGAATATAAATTCATAGGGTGAATTTATATTGGAATATGGAAATAGGGTTGAGGAAAATAGTAGATTCTATTTTTGAAATGAGAATGGTTAGGGAATCGACAAGGACTCGATATGTTGTGAACTCGGGAGGAAGCTATAAAGTAAATTGGTTATCGAAATTTTAAAAGTATATTATAAATTTTAAGAAGTGAATTTGTTTTAAAAGGAAAATTATATTATTTTAAAACTATGGAATTTTAAACTAGTTGCGATTGAAATACTTGTAAGTCGATTTCTAAATATGAAGTATTTATTTTTAGTAAATTCTAACTTTTGAAATCAGCTTTGAAATTTTATTTATTTAACTAAAAATGAGTTACTGATGTTTATAAAAGTGTTTTTTCGATATTTTAAATAATTATTCGAACATGTGATAACAATAAATTATTTTTCTTTGAAATACTTATTTTATATATATATTAGAGTTTGAAGTGATTGAAATTTTTATTTTATAAATTTTCTCGAGATTCGAAAAGGGGGTTTATAAAGCATATGTTTTGAGGAGAGGAAATTTAAATCGAAATTCCGGAGATTTTTAGAATAAGTCACGGGATAATTATCTGAAAACGTTAATAGTGAAAGGATTTGGAAAATAAGACTGGTAATATTTTCCTAAGTATAGAAAATAGAAATTTGGAAATATTTCTATGTGTTGAGATGTTGGGAGTATCCTGTTACGGATTTAAGTATTTGAAAAATTGTTTTCAAATGTTGAGAGGAATTTATATATCTTTTAAAGCTATTTTGGAAGTAAATATCTTGGAAAAAATTATATTAAGGCCAGATGATTGCTTATGGATGTTTAATTTGATAGTTAAATAACCGACTATCAATATTGGTCAATTTCGTTAATCGTTTCGAAGAGACCGAGATCAGATTTAATTATCCGAAAACCCCTTCGATCTAGTTTGAACGTAACGAATGAATACCGTGAAGATGATGAAGACGGTGATTCAGTTTGTCCAGACCCAGGTCAACTTGTATGGATGAATGCTATCAGCACATTGTCATTGGAGGACGATGAGCATTCTAAGTAAAATCGTTCTTGAAAAGGTAACGCTTAGCCTCAAGCCTCATCAACCGGGAGTGATTGAAAATCAGGGGAGATGCAGCAAGGCTAAGTGGGTCGCACCCAAGTAGGGTAAGGTTACCTCTATCTAGAGATCGAGAGTCCCTTTTTATTCGGTTGTGTGATGCGGTTGCTGATCCCAACCGTGGGGTAGTCTTATTCGGACTATCCAGGTTAGGGGTAGTCCGGTCTTGTGCAGCAGGGGATCCCGGAGTGGTCCTCGGTACATTGTTCTAGAGGTGTACTGTGACAGGTGGTACCCCAGTGCCTAGTCATTCAGTTGGAATCCATTCTCCAATACGAGCTTACGGTTTTGTTTGTAGAGCCTAGTATGCTGGAATTTAATTAATGTAACAATGTCGGCTATTTGAATAAGTATTTGTATTTAGACACTATTATAATATCACTGGATTTTCTATAGAAATGTTTTGGTTATCGTAAGGTAAAAACTCATCGTGTTTATGTGTGACGCGGTCTTACGAGATACCTTTGTTTTTCAAAGGATTTTGATAACTCTAATAATTCAAATTGAGTGTGTTTTTCTCACGCTGGTTTTCCAAACTGACTCGGGTGTTATTTTATTATAATGCTCGGGTCAGACCGAGTATTACAGATTTAGGTTAGGATGTTATGGAGCTCAGGAGACGAGTCGGAGGATTTCTGACGTATATCTCGTACTTGTTTATTCCCGCTGTGTGAGGACAGGTTGTTATAACTGTCTAGATTTATGTATTGATTGTGTACTCTGATGACTGTAAGCATAAGCAGCTACAGATTCTTTTGTATTAAATCTGTTATTAAATATTATATTTTGTTCCACTGCGATTGTGAGATTCTGTGTTGTTGTTTCTATTTTTCCTCTACCTCTTTCTTCTTCTTTACCCTAGTTATTCGCTCTTTCGTATGCTTTGGGTTGAACGAGGAAGAATTATTATCAACTCAAGGGGTACGGAACTGCGGGTTGCTACACTTTGTAACTACTATCATAAAACATACCATTTATAGATTTTCTATTAAATATACATTAATTAAATTAATTAATTAATACAACACATTATATCAAGTATATAATAGAAAGAAAATACCTTTCTTTCGAACAAGATTGGTCAATGAGTTGGATATATGTAACAAATTACATAATTGCCCCTAGGGCATACCAGTAACTCTATCAAGTTGGACCAAATCTTCTTCCACTTCTCTGAATAGTCAATGCATGTTCGCCCCTTTCCATTCACCACTTTAATCAACATAGGATTTTTAACACCCATTTCACGTACAAAGCATCGCGGATGAGATCCGATCTCGAGAACCTATGTAGGTTCGTCACCATCAATCGGGATGTTGATATCGTCAGCTCCACGGAGCCACCCTCATATCCTCTGGCTCTTTTTGTGAGTCCGTAGGTTTATAGAACTTGATGTGGACCCAAGCTAGGGCTTGGGCAGCGGTTTCATGTATTTTCAATCTTGATGTAGAGAAACTTCTCTGTATTCTTTTCTTTTTTACGTTGCTTGGCCTCTCTAACCTTTTTAACATAGCATTCTCAGCTAGCACTTTGGTTTCCTTGAATTGCTCTTATCCCATTCTTGGTGGGGAACTTCATCATTAAACACCATGGAGCAAGCGCGATTCTGAAACAAGCAAGAGGGCCGCTTGGCCTATCAAAACATTATAGGCCGAATGTTTGTTGACCACAACAAACATCTGTACCCGCACTATCTTGCGGTCTCCTTCGCCCTATTCTACAAGCAATTCGGTGTAGCCAACAGGTTCCTTGGCCTCTCCGTTAAATTCATGGATACGAGATTTACAAGGATTCAAGTCCTTCATGTTGATCCACATCTGATCAAAGGTTCTTTTAAACAAAATATTAATCGAGCTCCCACAATCAGTCAAGAACTGGTGCACTGTTGCTGGCCCAACCACGGCTATAGTCACCAGGGGGTCAAACACTAGCGCTTCTACCTCATCAGCATTTCTAATCCTGAAAACGATATCATCATTCATCGTCCTCTGTTGCTTCGTTGGAGTTCATCCTCTATGACGAAATATGTGCCTTGAGGCACATGCCTCAAAGAGCTTCCACACCTTTCCATCTCGTTCTGGCTTTTTTCCATCAGGTGAGGTCCTCCAAAGGTGGTATTAATTACAGTCCATCTCTCAAGCTATCTTGGTCCCTCTCCACTAGACCTAGCTTGATCTCGTTAGTCGATCTGCCCTTAGGTTCTATCATTCATTTACTCGCCAGCTTGCGGTTTGATTACGTATTGTTGTGGTATTTTCTTCCTTACAAATTCTTTATCACATCTCTCAGGTGTCAGCATTCATTAGTATTGTGCCCGTAAGTTTTCATAGGAGCAACAATAGTTCCCATAGTGCTTTTCCTGCTCAGCAATCTCCCTCGAGGCCAACTTCTTATAAGTTTTATTATCTTGCATGACAAGGTAGATATTCCCAATGGAACCATTCAGTGGACTATAATCTCCAAGTCTTGTATACCTTGTGCGCTTCTTAGTGTAATGCTTCTTCCCACAATGCCTTGGTCTTTTTTTAGTATTATTATTACCAACATTCACAGCAACGTTTCTGACACTATCACCACCCTGTTTGGTAGCAGCGTTGCTTTACACAACAACACTGGTCCGTCAAGACCATCACCAACCAAACTAGTTGCTAAATCTACCTCTTCCAAGTGTAGGAATTGGGTTATCGTTCTATAAAACTCCTCAATGGTTGATGTTTATTTTCCCTTTAGCCATATACCGAAATTAATCCTTGGGTTAACTCCATTAACCAACACCATGAACGCAATCTCTTCTCCTGGATTACTTACTTCCATCATTTTAGCATCATGGTCTTTCCAGAATTTCTATCGAAATTCAACAAAGACTTCACGTCTTTTGGTCGAGCGGCATGGAGTCGGAACTGCTTTGTATACTTCTTCATTAACTGGACAAAAGATGGTATGGACCTCTACACGAGTCGAGTGAACCACATCATAGCCACTCCATCTAAGAAAATAGGAAAGCACCTACATCTCACATAACCTATAGCACATGCATTGCCCATATGCAATTCGTACTTCAACAGACGCTGCCTTGGATCAATAGTTCCATCGTAAGATGGCATATCTGATATCACAAACTTCTTCTAATATCTCTCTGCCAATATATTATTAGTGAAAGGGGCTTGACTTGGTGATGGATCCCATTCATCGTTACTTCTACCCTGACTTTCATTCAACAACCTCTTCACCATATCTGTTCTATACTCCTTGCTGGTTTGGGTAGCTGGACGACGATCATTATGTGCTACCCCAAGTGTTTGACTTTGAAAACACTCTCAATATGATATATGATGTCTAGGCTCCCCTGTTTCCGGGAGAGCCATTCATCTAGACCATCTTTGATGCCTTACTAGTTATATGGCATTCGTCTGAACACCATCCGTCTGCATACCGGTATCTTATCCCATGTCATCGCTGGCATCTTGCATATCCTCTTCATTATTAGATAGATTTAGCGCCTCCTTCCCAATATTAGGAATTGTTAGTCCATGAGTTGATGGTTTTGATGACAACAACCTTAGAATAAGATTATAAAATATAAATACTAACATTATAATTTAGATATATATGTATATGTAGGATTTAACCATGTAGGTACCAAGAATGAAGACTGTATAGTATAGAGATTCAAGATATCAAGATTAAAGACTCATGAGTATCAAGAATATCAAGATTATCAAGAGTTCAAGATTTCAAGATAAGTATTGAGTCTAGAATTATGTTAAAACTTCACAATAGTACTGAAATCTTCATTCCGTATTTTCATTTGGGATGGAACTCATTTCTATCTTTTTAGTGGCTTACAAACCCACGACAAGTAGCTTACAAACCTACGACAAGTGGCTTACAAACCCACGAACATCCTTGTTTTGTACAAGTTCTCGAGTCCTGATGTGATGAGATATTCTGCAGGAAGAAGCTTGCAAAACTACTTCAAAATGATTTTCAAAACTGCTTTTCAAAATATTTTAGCCTTAAAAATTATCTTTTCAAATGATTTTCAAAAGGATGTTTTAGCCTTAAAAAATATTCTTTGATTTTGTTCTTAAATAAATTCTTGTTTTAAACTTCGTTTGTTTTAAACTATCTTTTAATATATTTAACTTTTAATATTTACTTAGATTTAAATATAAAATTATAGTAAAATTTTATATATATTATTCTCTATATTTATCTATGTATTTTATCTATAGTCAAGTATATTAATAAAGTTTAAAATAGTTTTAATATAAGATAAAAGTTATTTTCAAATAAAAACAAAACATCAAAATTTCCTTTGGGATGTCGACATGCCCTAGTACCCCATGTCGACATAGTGTCAGTTAGGACCAAAAATTTGAATTTCAAAAGAAGTGTCTATTCGCCATAACCTTTCATGAATAGACATGGATGTTGTTCTTCTATAAATAGGGGTTGGTTTCAACGAATTTTAGATCAGATTTTCTGGTTTTTCACTTCTCTTCTTCTTCCACATTTTCTTATTCAAAATCCTATCATCACTCTGTCGAAATCAACATTGAATCTAACTAGATCATCTCTGGTTTGATTCTCTATCACTATCTCAACAAGATCCCAGTGCTTTTCAGAGTTATAGGCTTCTTTGTAATCTATCTAGCGAGAAAAGGTGTGATTGTAGCCTTGGAAATCAATCAAGAGAGAAAAGGTGTGATTGTAGCCTTGAAAATCAATTGGGTGAACTTGTTGCCCCGGAAATCAAGTATCTCTACCCAGAGGATTGTTATTCTGAAGGGTGTACCTCGTAGCCTTGAAACCGATGGTGTAATTGTACAATTGCTTTTGAAAGGAAATCCGTACTTAGTTGTGCGGGACTGGATGTAGGGTAACTCCGAACCAGTATAAAATCCGGTGTGTTCTTTCCTTTACTGCATTTACTTTATTTCTGCATCTGTGTTTGATTTTGTGATTATATCTGTGTCTGAATATTGCATACATTTGTGTACAAATCAACAATAACTCAGAAAGATTTAGTAATTTCTTATAAACACTATTCACCCCCCCCTCTAGTGTTCATTCTAGTCTTAAGATCCATATTCCGCATTCCTCACATTTGGTATCAGAGCAAGGTTTTCAAAAGTTTCATAATCTGAATTTTGAAAAGTTTTCTAAATGGCTACCAACATTGGTACTGTTTCTAACACTAGTTCATTTGTAGAAGGTCAGTCTACTGTCAGACCACCACTTTTTAATGGCAGTAACTATGCATATTGGGCATGTAGGATGAAAATATATTTACAATCTGTAGGATTAGACACTTGGAATATCACACAGAATGAATATTCTGAACCCATAACTGACTTTGCACAGTGGACCACTGAGCAAAAGGCTGTTGCACAAAATAATTCTAAAGCAATGAATATTTTGTTTTATTCACTTGATAGGAATGAATTTAATAGAGTGTCAGTTTGTAAGTCTGCATATGAAATCTGGAAAACTTTGCAAGTTACTCATGAAGGAACAAGCAAAGTTAAGCAGACCGAAATTTCCATGCTCACAAATTAGTTTCAGTTATTTAAAATGAATTCTAATGAGTCTATTTCTGATATGTATAGTCGATTTCAGGATATTGTACATTCTCTCATATCCTTGGGAAAAGTGTTTTCCGAAGAAGATCAAGTCAGGAAAATTTTAAACTCTCTCACTCCAGAATGGGATCAAAAGACACTTGCAATCGAAGAGGCAAATGACGTTAGTACTTTAAAGATAGAAGAATTAATTGGAAATCTAATGTCGTTTGAAGTCCAAATGATCGGGAGAAGAGAAAACAAATCATCTGAAAAGAAATCAATGGCATTCAATGCATTGACCGATGAATCAGACTCAAATAGTGATAATGATGAAGAGATAGCTCTTATGACCAGAAATTTTCGAAAATTCTTGAAATACAGAAAGATGAATAATTTCAAGAGAAACAACTATAAGAATCCGGGAAATCAGAATGTAGTGACAAATAATGTCAAATGTTTCAACTGTGACGAACCAGGCCATATCAAAAGAGACTGTCCGTATCCAGAAAGGCAGAATCCTCCTATAAACAATGAATCAGTAAAGAAATGGAAGCGTGCATTTACTGCTACTCTAGATGACACAGACTCGTCCTCAAGCGATGATGATCAGAAGACAGATAACTCAAATTTGTGTTTCACGGCAGTTCACGACTTCAACAAATTCAAGAAACGGACTAAGAAAAAGGTACACATTTACAATACAATTGATTGAAATTACATGCTTAGAATTAGATGATTGATTGCTTGATTGATTGTTTTTTTTTGAATTGGTGTGTTGATTGAATTTTAAATTTATTTTCAATTATTTTATTATATTTTTATTATTTTTATTATTATTTTTATTATTATATATATATATATATTATGGAATATAATATAATCATAATATTATTCCAGATATATATATTTAGTCATAAATATATATATATATATATATATATTAGAGTAGTTAGGAAAATTAAATCATAGAATATTTTAGGCACATGTCGACATGGTCCCTACCATGATGTCGACATGGGTACAAATTTTGAAATTCAAAATTTGAATTCAAATGCTTGAATTTCCCTCCACCTTTTCACTTCATTCAATACTCTAAAAATGCATCTTTTGACCAGAGAACATGCCTTTCAAAAATCCTTTTATTCACTATCTTTTATCACAACTTTTCACTTTCATTTTCAAATTCAAACTCTCTCTTCAAAACTCCAAGCTCTCTACCCTCTACTTTAATGGCTTCTTCAAGCAACCCCTCCACCATGAGACTTTCCAGAAACTTGAAAGAGCAACTCCTCAATAATTCGAAGGCAATAAAAGCATACATCAATTATGCAAACTATGGAAAAGTCCATCTCGGAAAGTTTGCTATTTTTCAAGATTTTGCTTCTTATGAAATTGATACTCTTTTTACAATCAATCAAATTTTTAGTCTTGTTGATTCTTCGCAAAATGATTTTGTTTGTTACCCCAATCTTGTTAAAATTTTCTATGCAAATCTCAATCGAGAATTTTATGAAGGAAATGATAATGAAATTTGGAGTAGTGTCAAAGGCACTAAAATTGTTTTGAATTGTGATCTTTTGGATACCATTCTCAATTGCACACGGGAATGGATCTATCTAGTTTTCAAATCGATGAACATGATCGTGAGACATTTCATCATATTTTTGAAAGAGATGAAAACTTTTGAATTTAAAAACCGAAACTTTCATCCTAAAGCAAGAATTGTCAATCTTCTTTTACAACATACTTTGACCCCAAGATCGGGAAATTTTAACAATCCTACTTCAAAAGTGTGCAAAGCACTTTTTGGTATCTTCGGAAATTATGATATCAATTGGGCGCAAGTTATTTTGGATGAACTTCATCCTAAAAATTTTGAAATGGGAGAAAACACTTTATATCATGGAATTTACCTTACTCGGATTTTCAACTATTTTGGAGTAAATTTCAAAGGAGAAGAATTTATTTCAAGAGAATTTTTTAATATCTCAAACATTTCTCTCATGAAAATCCCATATGTTTTTCAACCTTATGAGACTCTTGCTGAAAAGGAAGAGCGTTTGGCTCATGAAGAAATGGAAGAGGAGGAAGAGGAAGAAGAAGAAGAAGGGGATGAAATGGAAATAGAAGAAGAAGAAGGTGAACCATCCCTAGAAAGTATTGAATATCCCTCCAATCCTACCAACAAACCCCTTCTAAAAAACCAAAAGATAATTGTTAAGAATCAACGGATTCTTAAACGATCCGTTAGTAAGAAGTTGGACAAAATATCATCCAAGTTGACCAAGTTTTTCTCCAAAGTCAGCAAGAAACTTGGATTATCTTCACCTTCATCATCCTCTAACTAGTTGTATCTTTTCATTTCATGATGTATTACTCTAGTTTGCTTTAGTTTGAATGTTTATGTAGTTCTTTATGGTTAATAATTGTATTATCCTATTATGCAATGAAATTGATTTCCTTTTCTGTTATCTAGCTTATCTTATCTCATGAATAAATGTTAGTATATTATATAAATATATATATATACACAATTATTCACAAAATCAAAAAAGTCATCAAAATTCACTGGACCATGTCGACGTCCCCCCCCCCTTGACCATGTCGACATGTACTGGTCAGAAATGACATTTCATTTCAAATTTGAAATTTGAATAACTACCCTATGTCTATTCCTACACCTATAAATACCTATTTCTTCCAGAATTATTCACTCAATATTATTTTCTATCTTCTTTATCTCTTATTCTTCTCACAAATTCAAAAATGGCAAATCCTATTCACAATTTAACCGAGAATCTTGAAGAGACTCTTAATTCGTTCAAGAATATTCTTTCGTTCATTCTTCGTAACCAGCGACACTTAGAGTTGACTCAAATGCAGATGATCAAGGAGCAAGAAAGGCATTTCGATGCAATGTGATGGATGATTTCTTCACTGCACAAGGATGATAACGAAGCACATCCTCATGTCTCTCTCACAAATGACAATGAAAATTAGGATGCCATCAAAGCAGACCCTATTTTCGGAGAAGAAGGATGGGTGGAAGTTCCTCGAAACGTTTGATGTTGGTTTGTTTGCTTTGTTTGATTTGATTTCTTTGATTGAAATTGTGTGTTTTGATTGACACTTGGTGTGGATTGATGAATGTATAAATATACATTGATATATTAATTGAATATCATGTCTATAAGTATAGTTATTTCTTAATCTATCTATTATATACTCTATTATATAGTTTAATGCAGGTACTTAAGTACAAGAATGAGGGGGAGTTATATAGTTTGGAGTTAGTTTGTTTTTGTTAATGGCAAAGGGGAAGAAATATAAAATAGGAGAGTTAGGCATAGATTAAGGGCGAGTTATCAGTTTTAGGGGGAGTTATTAGGATAGAAGTAATATTTTATAAACAATGGTTGTCATCCTCAAAAAGGGGGAGATTGTTAGTCCATGAGTTGATGGTTTTGATGACAACAACCTTAGATTAAGATTATAAAATATAAATATTAACATTATAGTTTAGATATATATGTATATGCAGGATTTAACCATGTAGGTACCAAGAATGAAGACTGTACAGTATAGAGATTCAAGATATCAAGATTAAAGACTCATGAGTATCAAGAATATCAAGATTACCAAGAGTTCAAGATTTCAATATAAGTATTGAGTTTAGAATTATGTTAAAACTTCACAATAGCACTGAAATCTTCATTCCGTATTTTCATTTGGGATGGAACTCATTTCTACCTTTTTAGTAGCCTACAAACCCACGACAAGTAGCTTACAAACCTACGACAAGTGGCTTACAAACCCACGAACATCCTGGTTTTGTACAAGTTCTCGAGTCCTGATGTGATGAGATATTCTGCAGGAAGAAGCTTGCAAAACTACTTCAAAATGATTTTCAAAACTGCTTTTCAAAATGTTTTAGCCTTAAAATTATCTTTTCAAATTATTTTCAAAAAGATGTTTTAGCCTTAAAAAATATTCTTTGATTTTGTTCTTAAATAACTTCTTGTTTTAAACTTCGTTTGTTTTAAACTATCTTTTAATATATTTAACTTTTAATATTTACTTGGATTTAAATATAAAATTATAGTAAAATTTTATGTATATTATTCTTTATATTTATCTATGTATTTTATCTATAGTCAAGTATATTAATAAAGTTTAAAATAGTTTTAATATAAGATAAAAGTTATTTTCAAATAAAAACAAAACATCAAAATTTCCTTTGGGATGTCGACATGCCCTAGTACCCCATGTCGACATAGTGTCAGTTAGGACCAAAAATTTGAATTTCAAAAGAAGTGTCTATTCGCCATAACCTTTCATGAATAGACATGGCTGTTGTTCTTCTATAAATAGGGGTTGGTTTCAACGAATTTTAGATCAGATTTTCTGGTTTTTCACTTCTCTTCTTCTTCCACATTTTCTTATTCAAAATCCTATCATCACTCTACCGAAATCAACATTGAATCTAACTAGATCATCTCTGGTTTGATTCTCTATCACTATCTCAACAAGATCCCAATGCTATTCAGAGTTATAGGCTTCTTTGTAATCTATCTAGCGAGAAAAGATGTGATTGTAGCCTTGGAAATCAATCAAGAGAGAAAAGGTGTGATTGTAGCCTTGGAAATCAATTGGGCGAACTTGTTGCCCCGGAACTCAAGTATCTCTACCCAGAGGATTGTGATTCTGGAGGGTGTACCTCGTAGCCTTAAAACCGAGGGTGTAATTGTACAATTGCTTTTGAAAGAAAATTCGTACTTAGTTGTGCGGGATTGGATGTAGGGTAACTCCGAACCAGTATAAAATCTGGTGTGTTCTTTCCTTTACTGCATTTACTTTATTTCTGCATCTGTGTTTGATTCTGTGATTATATCTGTGTTTGAATATTGCATACATTTGTGTACAAATCAACAATAACTCAAAAAGATTTAGTAATTTTTTATAAACACTATTCACCCCCCCCTTTAGTGTTCATTCTAGTCTTAAGATCCATATTCTGCATTCCTCACAGGAATCAACTCGGTACCGACATGAATGTGGTCAGTACCGACTTGATCGACGTTTGCTCGACTTGCACCATCTCTTGCACTTTGCTTCCTTAATGCTCTTGCACTCTTCCTCTTCATTTTTTTCTTGTCACTCTTCGATTCTGATCTAATTAAGATGAATTTTCTTCCTTTGAATCTGAAATGATGAATCCATGTGGCTTCCCTTACACTTTTGAGGTTGCTAGGACATTATAGGAAAATTCTTTTCAATCCTTTCTAAGATAGCATTCTAACTCTCTAACATCTTATTCATTTCAGCCATCATCTTGTCCAACTTTGTTTTTGTCACCATCTCCTATGAGGATGAAGGTCTTGGCAAAGCATTCAAAGGCCGAGTAATTTCTTCATTATGCTGAGAGCCTTCTTCTTCACCTCCTATAGTAACTCCAGACTTAGAAGAAGCTGTCCTTGGGGCCATTTCTTTCAAATTTGTAGTTGATTCGTCTTCTAAATATAAATAACATCAAATATACCTCAAACATCTCTTAGATCTACCTTTTGGACACTTTAAATCCAAAGTTCTAAGCTAGATCTACACTTGAGAATCTCCCTTTCGATGAAAGCATCAAAAATGTTAAGCCAAAAATTGACACAACACCCTAATGAATCAAAAACGATAATAAGAGATATAAAAATAAAACTAAAAGCTTGAACATACAGAATTTTAAAGCGATTTTGCCTCAAATCACTACTTACATCCACTCTAATTTTATTGATGAGATTTTGCACAAGTACAATTGAACTACAATGTTTTAGATCTAGAAAATAGAATAAAAACGAGTTTGACAGCGGTTCGCGGTAAAATGTAGTTTGAGTAGAGAATAAAATTAAGATCCTTCTTTTGTTTCTTAAGGGTGGTTATTTATAGGAAAATTCATCCACCGACGTCAGCTCGTCGAAGAACGGGTAAGAGCTCAAATCCGTGTAATCAGGAAGGAAGAACGAGCAAAACTCGTAACACCAATCATGTCGATATCGACCATATCATGTCAATAACAACATGATTTTGTACCTTGATACTTCACTTTTTCTTTATACTTGTTCATGTCTTCGGGTTTCCTAACTCTAATGCCATAATTGCTCCTACAAATTTTTCCTATGTGAGACTTGTCTTTTTCTACAAAGTACAAAAATAGTTTACCTACTACTCAAAAGTGGGTCCCCCATCAAAACATGTTGATGTCGACATGGTCAATCATGCCGGTACGGACATTATTTACTTGCACCAATTGTGCTCTATCTTTCCATTATTCCAAACAACTCCTTAAGTTCTTGATCCATTCTTTCAATGTCTTGAAGTCCAAATAAATCAAGAAATCTCTTCGTTCAAATGTCGGATAACAGTCATCTAGGTAATATTATCATTAGTCATTTAAGCTATATTGTGCACATTTTCTTTTAATCATCAGTATATCACTTAGACATCTAAAGCTCGACCGATGGTCAGGACTATAATAATATCTATAGTTAATTTCAAAGTACAACATTAAAGCCCATGGTTCAGTCCAATAACATTAATCTCATGGTTCAATCCAACAATATTAAAGCCCATACATGACATTGAATTTAAGTTGATTACCAATTATAGTAATATTAAACTTCTATTTGAGCGAGTTGTATCCTCTCTTAAATAATGGTTCAACTCAAGTGGTTTAATTTATACCCAACTATGGCATAACATGACCCTCGTTATTGTGTGGTTAATCTTAATCAAAGTATAGTTTAGACACTTAAGATTTATAGTATTTTCAAGTCAATAAATTTCCACACATTGTCATGTAAAATCTTCTATTTGACTTTATAATAAACTAATAGAAGACTCCTAGTCGGTCATTCTGTGATTGTTCCAAACAATCACACATATGAAACCATTGGTTATCCCAATGGTCACATTGTCCATTGTACGAGGAATGCGATGTAAACTACTCCTAATGGATGCATCGATATACCGTTCTCGATACATCTTGAGTAGGAATATTTAAGGATAAATATTTATTTAACACGGTTCAATACTCATGGTTATGAATACATCCATAATCATAGTCGATTAAATAATTTTCCTGAGCATACTCTACCTGTATATATTTAATATATTTAAAACATTACTTGTATCTAATATAATAATATATACAATATAAAGCAAAACTAAAAGCTTACTTTATTTCAAACAAGATTCCCTTTAAGAGTTAAGTTATATAATCAAATTATAAATTCCCCTAGGGTACACCTTTAACTCTATCGCATATCTGCTCACCTCACACTCTTTCCCCACATTAATCTCTCAATTTTATCTTATTCATTTTCTAAAAAGTATACAGAAATGTTGTTACATGATAGGAAAAATACATAAACCAATGATGATGTTGGTCCAAAATGTACCATGCCCTAAGTGGATATGACCAACACGTTCTTCCTGATACAAAGGAGCTTCCAGTTGGATATTCTCAATTAGTCATTACAAATTTTGACTCAGCATATGTATATTTTTAAAACAACGTCATTTTAAATCACTATTGTAATATTATTAATAATACGAAATAATTACCGTGAACTATTACTGAATTGTTATATACTATGTTTGAACAGTTAGATGTCAATTATAAATTATTATTTGTTATCTAATTAAGATACACAAGTACTCGTGGTGGTTGGCTTAGGTGCATATTCAGATTTTTATCACATACTCCCTTAGAGTGTTAAGTATAAACCCGAGGCTAGTCCATTTGGTTTTCCTACTTATTAGACCTGTGCATCCAAAATCAACGTTATACCGTTTTCCTTCGCATGTTTCATACATGTTGGCTTAAAATCTTCATCGGCTCTTACAAGACAATAATCATCATCCATGTTTTTGCCAAAATAGTTCCCCACTAATACCAGTATCACCTAAAATAGAACTGAATATGTATTTTCTACTTTGTTGCCCCTTGTTGTTATTTCGAGCTAATCATAATGACTTCATATTGTTAGACTTTCATTTCGAATGGCGAGTAGGTACTTCGTTGCTGCGCATGAAATAATAATAGTGAAGAGTGTGCTTACTTTTTAGTGTGTGAAAGTTTAAGAATTGTGCATTCGCTCTTTGTTTCTATATATGAAAAATAACCAATAAATATAAAAAATTTGAAAAGTACATGAAATAAAAAAGTAAAAAATATAACAAATCTACACCTTCCATGCCACCAAGTTCAACTTGCTTGATTTTGTATATATACGACTAGAAAATTAGGCTTAGTGGTTGAAAATTTTGAAATATTAGTGAAAAAAATCAAATGTGTACATCCCATCATGAAGCTTTTTGATATAAGTAGCTGTAATATCCCTTTTGAAATATATCCACGTAGTCGTTTTCATGAACCGGGTTTAGTGAAAAATCGTACATAGCATTCTTGTTATTTTACCATTGGGATACTTATATGAAACCAATCATTGGTTTCAAATCCTTCTTCTAAGTAGTGAAAAATGTGATCACTTGTACTGGATAGTATTCAGGATAAATGGTGAAGACATATTTTCATTGTAAATTAGAAAAATGTCATGTGGTTAGTGTTGAAAATGGTGTAAAGTATAATGAGTGTAGTGTTGTTTATGATGATTTAGGGATAGTGTAAGTAGGGGGTTTCAAAGAAAGAGCCGTTATGTAGTTGTTGAAGATCAAGTAGTTCTTTTGTAGGTGCTTGAAGTCAAATGGTTATTTTTTAACTATCAAACATCAAACGTCTATAAATATTGTTTGAGCTTAAATGACTAATTTTTTAAATGCCTCCAGTCAGACGCCTATAAAATAGATGTCCGACCATTACTCATTTATCGAAATCACGAATTGAAGATTAAATTAAATATTAGTGTCCCGTTTAATCGTTAGAGAGCACATATTATTGAATCTAAATCTTACATGTTGAATTCTCCATCATTGGAGATAACCTAAAAGAGAGTGTTTTTTAAGAAACATAAACTACGGAATGCATCTTAAGCAAACTACTCATCATTTCCATAATTGTTACCATTGTTTCAATTGTCAAAAACTCACCATATACGAATTAATATCCAAACTAATGTTACTTCTTTGTTACTTATACTCAAGTAATAATTGTTCTGGTTGTCTTGCTAACTCATATCATTTATAATTTTAGTGGAGACTGTCAGCCCTATCTTCATGTACATTATTTTGTTATGTATGGAATATACATCAAATAACAACTTGTGCATAAGACATTAACCCCACACACACACACATATCTGCTTTGTTTAACTCCTTCTTGATTCCATAAGAACTATTAGATCATCCAAATAAAGTAAATTTTTGCAGCCTGTTATTGTAATGTAGCCCTCACATTGTCACCTTCCATCTTCAAGTGTCAATTTTTTTAAATGAAATAAAATTTTGTAGATACAATCTATTTAGTAATGAGATCATATGTAGAAAGTTTTGATCCATTTTGAAACTTCTCACTCGATCATGATTACATTTTGAATCGATGATTAAAATATTTATATTTAATTTGATTGCTTACATTGATTTATAAGTTCGAAAACATTGGAAGTTTTGAAGCGTTTCAAGTTTTTGTGTGGATGATTTTGATAGCACAAAGATTTATATCTACAAAATTTGTTTTGTTTATAAACTTTTTGAAACCAAAAGACGGATGGAGGCCACAAGAGAGCCATGAGACTATGGATATGTACCATATATGTATGTGTGTGTATGAAAAGGATCAAGATCATATTTTGTGTAAAAAAACATTTCATTTGTAAACTTCTTGCCTTTTCTAATAGTAGAAAATCAATCAGCATTCATACCTGGTAGAAGTATTAGTGAAAATATTATACTTGCTCATGAGATGTTAAGAGATTTTAAGAAACCAGGCAAATCAAATATGTGTACCTACGGTATGATCAATAGGGAGTTTGTATGCTATATGCTTTCAATTATGGGTTTCCCACGTTCTCTAATCACTTTAATCTATGAATGCATCAGCACTCCACTTTCTCAATCCTGGTGGAAGGTACCCCCATGGTTTTATACAATCCAATAGTGTTAGTACCTTTGGTTTTGGTTTTGATGATAACAACTATAGGAAATTATATAAAATATTGATACTAATGTTTTATCAAGATATATATAATATATAGTGCAAAATATTAGACATGTGTTGATTAAGAAGACTGTACAGTATCAAGAGTAGATTCAAGATAATGATAATTGAAGACTCATGAGTATTGAAGAGCTCAAGATTTCAAGATATTGCAGATAAGTTATAGAGTCGTATAATTTATGTTAAAACCTTGATAGCACTTTCCTAGTCTCTCCCGCCTTCTCTAATTTTGTTTTAAATTGTTTTTCAATTATCGTGGTTTTAAAATTATCTTTTCAAAATATTTTCCTAAAATGATTTTCAATCTCTTATACTTATAAAGATATTATTTTAGTGTTTTTAAGTATATATATATTGAATTTTTTTATACTTTAATAAGTTATAATTATATTGATTTTTATATATATTACTAAATACTTGAATCTTTAAAAATTATTTTATAAAGTTTTATTAAGTTATATTTTGATTAAAATGTGTATAAACTATATTTAAATGATTCTACAAAGTATCAAATTATTTTACAAAGCAAAGGATTTTCAAAATAATATTTTTAAAGTGTTTTTCAATTTTGTGAAGAGTATGTCGACATACTCTATAGGCATATGTCGACATGGTGGCCGTAATTTTCAAAATTCAAATTTGAATGGAAGTGTCTTTTCGTCGTATCTCTTCGCGAATGGACATGACCATTGTTTCGCTATATATACCAGACTTCCAGATGAAATTTCAAAATCTACTTTATTATTCTTCTCTCCTCTTTTCACTCTCTTGATTTCTAAATCAAAATATAGCCAAACTCTGTCGAAATTTAACTAGAATCAAATTCAATCTTCACTAGTTTGATTCTCCTTCGTCTACTCTCTATCTCTCATCTCTCTCACTCAAACCAAGATCAAAGTGCTATTCAAAATTTATGGGAACAATTGTAAATCAAGATCAAAGATCTGAGTATGTAAAACTCTATCAAATCATACTGTTATACTTATGGGTGTGATTGTAGCCCATAAAATAAATTGGGTGTGCTTAGTAGCCCGTAAATCTAGTGGGTGTGCTTGTAGCCCAGAAATCAAGTGACTCTACTTAGAGGTCGTGATTCTGGAGGGTATGTCTCGTAGCCTTCATATCGAGATTGTATTTGCATTAACTAGTTGAAAAGAAATCCATACAATGAATTGTATAGGACTGGATGTAAGGTAACTCCGAACCGGTATAAAATCCTGGTGTGTTCTTTTCTTTTTTACTTTTACTGCATTTACTTTTATCTGCACTTTGATTCTGTGATTTTTTCTGTGATTCTTAATTACATCTTTCTAAGTAGAGTCTTAAAGAATTTGAAAAATATTCATATAATTCATTAAACACTATTCACCCCCCTCCCCCCTCTAGTGTTAATTTAGCCTTAAGATCCATATGCCGCTGACTCACAAATAGGGGTTTACGATAAGGGGATGCTCTTTTTATTTATTTATTTTGTATTGGTATGGAGTATCTGCCTTTGATGTTGGAAGATAGTCTATCATAAGGAGATTTAAAGCCTTTATCCAGCATTCAGCCCTATATTTCACATTTACTATACGCAGACGATTCTTTGTTTTTCTTGAAAACAAATGTTCATAATGCCTATGGTCTGCAAATTAATTAACTAAAGTCTAAAGTATACTTCAATAGATATGTCGATAATAAGCAAGAAATACTGCAAACTTTAGGCATGACTATAGCTAACTAGCATGTCAAGTATTTGGGAGTACCTTTATCATCAGATTATATTAATGCATCCCAATGTCAACCATTAATGCATCAAATTACAGCTAAGCTAGAAAGTTGCGATAGCAATTTGTTATCAAGTGCTGGGAGAGCTCAACTCATTCAGAGTGTTATTGTTCCTACTGTTTTATAGTGGCTACTTATTTATCATATACGATGTTCCATCATTAAAAAATTAAAGCTTTATGTGCTCATTTTTTTTGGGAGGCATAACACATAAAATTAGTTGGCATCTGCTGTGTACACCAAAGAGAGAAAGAGGTATTGGACTAAGGAAAATTTTCGATCTAGGAACAACTGGTGTTATTAAGCTAATATGGTCATTACTTACTAAATAAAGCTTGTGAACTCAATGGATGAAAGGAAAGTATTTCAAACACATGAACTACTGGACTATGCAATTTAATAATTATTATTCTGTCACCATGAAACATATTTTGTGAAATAGAGAAACGACAACATGGATTATAAATAGAGTTATAGTGAATGGTGCTACAACTTCTTTATTGTTTGATCCTTAGATCAACCATAAAACATTGGTGGAATTGTTGGGCTGACATAGAATACTCATGTTTACAACTACAGAAAGTATGGTAAGTAGCATAATTAGACACAATCAATGGCGACCTGATCTATTACCAGAGACAAGGGAAGTAAATCATCATGTAATGGGTATTGCAATGGACACTCAACAGTAAGATGATTACTGGACAATTGCAAATCAACAGAAGTTTAACTTTAAATCGGTTTGGAATTATCTACGTATTAAATCTCTTACTATTGATTGGTATCGGATTATTTGGCATAAAATGAATTTGAGAAAAGTATCAATATGTGCATATAAAGCAGTTCTTAACAGATTACCTACCATTGACTGTCTATCTTATTGGGGGATTGAGATAGATAATTGATGCTCTTTGTGTCGACGAGAAGATGAATCCCTTGACCATCCGTTCTTCAAGTTCCGATTCAGTAGATATATTTTAAAATTCTTCTGCCCCAAATTAGGGCTTTCGCAGGCTATCAACGGCGATCTTTTGAATGAACTCGGGCATTTTAAAGAAGCCTTTAGGCACAAGGATGCCATGCAACACTTCGCTTTTGTCTCTATGATGACGTTGATTTTTCATATTTAGCCAGAAAGAAACTGGATGATTTTTTAGAAGAAGGAGAGTATCATAGTGCAGCGAGCCAGAAATATAGAAAAGGATGTGACTTAGTTGGTGATTCGAAAAGATTATCTCCATTATAATGAAGAAGAGAGAGCTTTTATGAAGTGCTGGGGAGTGGAGCTGAATGATGAAGGATGAAGTGGTAGGGTTTATTGCTTTGTGATGTTTTTTTTTGGCTTTTTTGGGTTGATTTATGTAAGCAGATGGTCTGTGTATTTTTGTTTGTATTTGTAATTGGAATGGCGATGTATTTGTACTACTGGCCGGTCGTTGCACTCTTTTTCCTTACTGTTCTGGTATGGTTTTTTAAGGAGGCAAAACCAGCAATGTTCTTTATACGTCATCAATAAAGAACATGTTTTCAATATATATATATATATATATATATATATATATATGAGCTAGGATCTGAAGCCCTCCTTATTTAGCTCCATCATGTAGCTCAATGATATCAACCACATGTTAATATTTAAAGATTTGATCGTGTGAAAGGAGAGATAATGGTCTAATTATTTAAATATTAACATGTGACTGATATCGGGAGGTTGCATGATGGAGCTAAATAAAAGGGGCTACGGTTTCTAACTTATACACACATGCAGAGACACACACACATTCACCCTTTATTTCCTATGCGGTCACTGCTACCGAGCTTCACTTCGGTTTTGGGTCTCGGTTGTGCTTCACTGATATGTGTATGGGTTAGAGTAGAAGATTCTATGTCAATGAAAATAATGAACAACATCTCTACTATTAGTAACGAAAATTCAATCAATAAGATTTACTCCGTGTCTTTTTTGAAATTTTGAAAATATATTACATGATATCCTTTCACGACCACATGTCAATAGAATCTCACATCAGTTTGTGGTCACCACCATTACCTTCTTTTTGACCATCCAACAGAATTTCACTATCGATTTGTATTCAACATCACCGACAAGACTGTTTAAAATAAATATGTTGTAACCAACAATGATTTTGCACTTATAGCCCATATTCTCCATTAAATTTTTTGAAATAAAAAGTAAATAGATTTGGCTAATATATCCATATCCCTGCAGGTTATATAGTACATGAAAAATAAGATCTGACGGCACAGCAATAAAACTCCGACTACAACCTAACATTCACCTCAAAGTGGCCTAGGTGGTTTCTCAAGGAGAGCAGAAAAGAAAACCTCATTCACATCCTTATCAATCTTAGGTACAACAACCCATCTATGCTTCTTATACCTCAACAACTTGAAAGCTTCCAAATAATCCTCCAAATCATCTTCCACGCAAAAGAAACTATCGATCCAAAGCAGTCCACCGGGCCTCAATACTCGATCCCAATCATACAAAACGAAGTCCAAAAGTATCAAATCGATCCATCCATCAAGAAACCTCGTCGTATGTATCATATCCAAAGTGTTATCAAAAAAAGGAAGCCGTTGGTTAATAGTCAGGTACAAAGGCACCAACCCTCTAAGTGCAATCATTTCGCTAAAGGGCGCACCAAGATTTATAGTCGCCGATATTATGGTAACGTTATGTTCTCTCATACGTGCAGCAAACGTGCCTGTTCCTACGCTGAAGTCTAGTCCGATTCTGATTTCATGTGGTTTCACATTGAGTACGTCTTGGATCAGGAAGTCCGCAGTTAAATTTTGAGTTGGGTCGGGATAAGTTGGAAATAACCATCTTGGGCTTTCATGGTGGGTCAGGTTGAAGCAGTCCGCGCACTTGAAGAAGCCTTTCTTTGTTGCATTTTTTGCAAGGCATGCGAAGTTCTTGCATATGTAGTAGCTCCATCGTACGTTTCTGTCATCAGGTAGGCTCCATATTGATTCGTTGATTGGAAGAGGTTTAGTGTAGAGTTTTGGTGCACGAGAGAAGCATCTTCTTCTTGGTAATGGATCACAGCCATGCACCTATATACAATTACAGGCGAATTTGGACGCTATCTGTAAGCTTCTAATAAAATATGCACCGACTACTTGATACATACTTCAGGTATGTATATGTACGTACTATGTATGTGTGTGTTTATATGGATTTAAAGAATTCATTATGAGTCAACCAATCTAAGTTGAAATTAATTCAAGTGATTTATACTAAGGAGATAAGTTTGTACCATCAATTTTTGTGCTAGCCTCCAGTCATCATTGCAAAAATCACCAACATCATAATCCATGTACTCTTCTAACTCCTCTTTCATTGAGAAGCAAGCATGACCAATACTAGTAAATGTCCCGTTAGCTCCCATAAAATTTTGCTTCCCTAACCTATTAGGCTTTATCCTTGCATACTTCCGTATTTCCTCGGTTAGAAAGAACTCAATTGCTTCATCAGAGTGATGATCATTGCTTCTTGACAAAGGGTGTGTAACTCCAGATTTGACTTCTTTAATTTTCGGATTGTGATTACTTTCAATGTTGATTGATCCCATGTGGCTTAATATTTCAGTCAGAAGAGCCAAGTGTTTTAGTCTTTCATTTTTTATTTCGGATTCTTCTTGCTCTGATGTTAATTCTTTCAAGCTCTGGATTTGTCCTACTAGTTTCTCGATGATGGTTTCTTTTGCTTTGTTGCCATTGTTTTCTGAACTTTGATAGTTGATGTTTAAGTAGGTTGAAAATGTGGCGGCGAATGATGGGTATGATATTTGGAAGTAGAATCTTACAAGTGTGATGGTGGTGAATAATAGTGCAAGAATTGCGAAGAGAAATGTTAGCTTATAGACTTTTTTCCTAAGTCCTAGATTCGGGAAAGGATTTACATTTCTCATGAATTTTAACATCTAGGAATTTTGTGTGTCAGAAAATATGATACCTGAAATTGCACACCGGTGAATAATGACTGTAAAAATGGAGAAGAGACAAAAGGGTATAAGAAGTTGAAGAGGATGTGATGAATAATGGCTATCTAAGGATGTAGAGGAAACAAAGGGTTAACAAGTTGAAGAGGATGAGAATTAAAAATAGATGAAGTGAATGGAGATTGAAGTAAAGCTCATTTCCCCAAGTGTAGCATAACTTGCCTTAGAAGTGTGTTCTCCTATCTTTATTCTAATTTTTTTTAACATCATATTAAGTAGGGCTGGATTTGCTACTATTCAAGCATTCATTTCCCACATGATTTTGTTAACTGGTCACTCAATTGTCTTGTACTATTTGACTTGTTCAGATATTAATCTGGTATAGTTGAACCATCAACATATTTGTCATTATTTTAACATATGCAAATACATTGTCCATACTGCGTAATACAAAGTTACAAACTCAACCCACCATAGAGTTTATAATGATTTAGCAGACACAAATTACTAACAGATAATGAAAGAGAGAGCCGCAGCAAATCAGTTATCTTAGGCAACTTGTACAGAAGTACATAATGATATAACATTATTCCTTATTATTCAGCACTAACATTTGAACATGTATGACACGTTCAAAACACATCAGGGAGAGTAGGCAGTTTAATCTCTCCTTTCATGGACACAGGTACAGTGAAATTCCCGACAAGAGGGAGATCAACAGTAAACCCGACAAACAATTCATAGTCAATATCCCAATCTCTACCTACGTCTTTCATTACGCTCATCAAGGAATTATAAGGCACTTTCATAGGAAATTGAGAATAATGAAGTATCGTACTGCTGGCTGTTGTATCATTTCCAACCTAACTAGCTATTTGGGCCTGCAAGCCCATGTCTATTTGTATTATAAATAGTAGTCACCACAATTGTATTCATTTTATCTTTTTGCAATCGAAACAGAAACATTTTCCTGTTCTTATATTTTCTGTTATTCACAAATATTTTCTTTCTATCATCAAATCATTGAAATCAAATATGGTATCAGAGCAATTCAAAATAGTCTAACGGCAAATTCCACAATCATTCAATTTCAAAATCGATCTAGCTTAACAGCAAAAGATCAAAAGTTTTATTTTGAATATCATCAGACTGCTCTCATCATTTGATATCATAGCACTCATCAGAAAACTTTCATCATTTGAGTGCTCAAGGGTTCATCAACAGAAAAGAACAGAAGTGCCGCATCTGCAAATTCAATGGATCTTTAAACAAATCCACTGAACCCAGATTGCATCAACTGATCAATTCAAGAAAACCCTTGTTCAAAAAAAGTCCAAAAAAAAAACAGGAAAGAAGACAAGAAAAATAATCACAAAAATCATCAAGAAAATCAAAAGCCACGCCAAGAACTCATCAGATAAGTATCTTCATATGAGTTTTGGCTGCTTCTAACCTGTTTTCTTTTTGAAATTCTTTTCTTGAAATCATCCTGCATCTGAATTTCTGGCATTCCCGGACAAACTTTGATTCATCATGGCAGACGATGATGTGTCTTCAACCAACACAAGAAATACCGCTCAACAAACTGCAACAGAGAGTTTGCTAAAGGCTGCGATCAGCCCCCAGAGTCAACTCGTCACAGTTCATCTCGATGAGAACAATTATCTCTTGTGGAAGCTTCAAATTGAAACCGCCATTCAAGGTTATGGTCTAGAGGGCTTCATTCTTGGAACAATTGCCATTCCACCAAAATGCATCACAGATCCTGAAAACAAGATAATCAGCAATGAAGAATACATAAAGTATCACAGACAAGATAGGTTAATCTGTTCCTGGTTACTCTCCTCTATAAACACGAATCTGTTGTCACATGTAATTGGATGTAAGACAGCAAATGAAATCTGGACAACTGTTGAAAAGGTATTCAACACACAATCTGCAGCCAAAGTGATGTATCACAAAAGACAACTGCAGAATATCAGAAAAGATAACTAAACTATGAGAGAGTATTTGTCCAAAATTAAAGAATTTTGTGATTTACTTGCAGCTGCAGATCATAAGATATCAGATTCCGAACAAATTTTAACTGTTCTTAATGGTTTAAGTGATGAATACGAAGCAGTTGTGGCAGTAATTGCATCACAAAAGACTTTACCATCTATTGATGATGTGCATTCTATCTTATTATCACATGAAGCCAGGATTGAAAACAAGAAACCACAAGAATCTGATTCCTCAGTGAATTATGCAACCAGTTATAGAAACAGAAACCAAAATTATGGTAGATCCAATCAAACATACCAAAGAGGCAGTCAATTCACAAGAGGTAGAGGAAGGGGGAGATGGAACAGTAATAATAGGCCTAAATGCCAAATATGTGAAAGAGTTGGACATACAGCACCTAAATGTTACTTCAGATTCAATGCATCCTATACACTAAATCAAAGTTCAGACAGTCAAAGGAATACAAGTTCCAGTGCAAACTTAGTGCAGGTGCAACATGAATCAAACAGTCAATCAGAAATTCAGAAAAATGTCAACTTAATAGCAAAGGCAGAAGACATACACAATGATTGCTGGTATCCCGATTCTGGTGCTACAAATCATATCACCAACAACTTAGAAAATCTGAACCTTGGCAACAAAGAGTACAAAGGTAAAAAGTTCATATTTATGGGCAATGGTGAGCCCATAAAAATTACACACACTGGTATTGCTTGCATTCAAGGTGAAAGACAATTATATCTTAATAATTTATTAAGAGTGCCTCAAATAAAGAAAAACCTTATGAGTGTGTCACAATTTGCAAGTGACAACAATGTGTTTTTTGAATTTTACCATGATTACTGTTTAGTAAAAGACATACTAACAAAAGAAATTCTTTTGCAGGGTGATGCAGTAATGGGACTGTACAAATTTAGCCTGGTCAAACCAGGAAGGACTGAATACAAAAAGAATTACTGCAACTTTTCTGAAAGTGCTGAAAAACATAAGAGTGTTTTTGATATTTGGCACCACAAGTTAGGACATCCAAATGCTAGTATTGTAAAACAAATTTTATTTGATAATAATATTTCTTTTCAGAATCCCACTTTACCATATGTGTGTACTTATTGTCAAATGGGCAAAAGTCACAAATTAGCCTTCTCTGATTCTAATACTGAATACAATAAACCACTTGAATTGGTTGCTACAGATTTATGGGGTCCTGCTCCCATTAACTCAGATTATGGTTTTAAGTACTATATTTCATTTGTGGATGCTTACACTAGGTACACTTGGATTTACTTTTTAAAAGCTAAATCTGAAACTTACAAGGCAGTAGTTCAGTTTATTACTTTAGTTGAAAATATGACCAGTTTTAAAGTCAAAAGCATACAAACAGATGGGGGTACTGAATTTAAACCACTTGGTGATTACTTTATCAAAAAGGGAATAACACATAGAACTACATGCCCATACTCATCTGAACAAAATGGTCTAGTAGAAAGAAAGCACAGACACATTGTTGAATCTGGTCTTACACTGTTAGCACAAGCTTCTCTACCTTTAAAATTTTGGCCAGATTCATTCAATACTGCAGTTTATTTAATCAATAGGTTGCTAACAAAAGTTCTAGATAATAAAAGTCCTATTGAAAAATTACTTAATATAAAGCCAGATTATAAAAGTTTGAAAACATTTGGATGTTTGTGCTTTCCTTGTCTAAGACCTTACAATAAACACAAACTAAACTTTAGGTCTACACCATGCACTTTCCTTGGATATCCTACAAATCAAAAGGGATATAAATGTCTTGATGAAAATGGGAAGCTATTTATCAGTAGGCATGTTGTATTCAATGAGTATATATTTCCCTTCACTGATTTAAACAAGAAACCAACACAGAAAATTTACAATCCAAAAGGATCAGTTCCATCTATACCTGTGTATCCAAGTGTACTGGATAAGGAATGGGTTGAGGAGAATCATGAAAACTCTGGTCCACAATACACAGTGTTCGCTGAACCAGATCATGGGTCAACATCAGAGTCTTCTGATCAGCTCAGCCACACTCCTACAACATCAAACAAACAGTATCAAAGTAATACCGAAGAAAGTAATTCAAGTCAGTCTATTATACAACAGCAACAGGGTGACACAGGTACACCACAACAAACACAACACAACAGACAACATCAGACTGAACATCCCATGGTCACAAGGTCAAAAAGTGGTATCTTTAAACCCAAAGCCTATTCAGCAGTTATTGAAACTGAAGAACCAGAAACATTCAATCAAGCCTTAAAAGATTCAAATTGGAGAAAAGCAATGGATGAAGAATATCATGCTCTAGTAAGAAACAAAACATGGGAATTAGTCAGTCCACCCAAATACAAAAATGTCGTAGGGTGTAAATGGACATACAAGTTGAAAAAGAACCCTGATGGGACTATTGCTAGATATAAAGCAAGGCTGGTGGCAAAAGGGTTCACACAGCAACATGGTTTTGATTTTAATGAAACTTTCTCTCCTGTTGTGAAACCAACAACAATCAGAATTATTCTTACTATTGCTTTGTATAGAAATTGGCATATTAGACAACTTGATGTAAATAATGCCTTTTTGAATGGTGAATTACAGGAAGAAGTTTACATGGAGCAACCACCAGGCTACTGCAATAACAACAAATATGTGTGCAAGCTCAACAAAGCAATTTATGGATTAAGACAAGCTCCTAGAGTTTGGTTTGACAAACTGAAAACAACACTGATTAATCAGGGTTTTCAATCTGCCAAATCAGATAACTCACTATTTATCAAATCAGATTACACATCCACCATACTTGTACTGATATATGTTGATGATCTAATTATTACAGGGGATAACACTACTGAAATCAGCAAACTCATTCAATACCTAGATAGGCAGTTCTCTATTAAAGATCTTGGTACATTAAGCTACTTCCTGGGCATAGAAGTGAAAAGAAGATCAAATTCAGAACTATTCCTAAGTCAAAGGAAATATATCGCAGAGTTACTGATTAAAGCTAAAATGGACAATGCAAAGCCAATGCCTACTCCAATGATAGCAAATCAGCATTTATCAAAAGACAGGGGAGAACCTATACTTAATGATAAACAATATAGAAGCATTGTTGGTGCATTACAATACGTAACCATAACAAGGCCAGAAATAAGTTTTAGTGTTAACAAAGTGTGTCAATTTATGCAGGAACCAAATGATGAACATTGGATAGCTGTCAAGAGAATACTCAGATATCTAAAAGGGACAGCAAGCTATGGATTAACACTAAAAGCATGCAAAGATCTTAATATAACAGGATACGCTGATGCGGACTGGGCTACAGATCCAGATGATAGAAGATCTACCACTGGATACTGCATTTACATGGGCAACAATCCTATCTCATGGTGCTCAAAGAAACAAGCTACTGTATCAAAATCTAGTACAGAGGCAGAGTATAGAAGCTTAGCAAGTGCCACTGCAGAGATTATGTGGATTCAATCTCTGCTTAGTGAACTGCAGTGCTGCTCTAACATAAAACCAACTATATGGTGTGATAATCTAAGTGCAGTATCACTATCAGCTAATCCAATACTTCATTCACGAACAAAGCATATAGAAATTGATCTATACTTTGTTCGTGAACAAGTTATTAAAGGCAAATTACAAGTTAATCACATACCTGCCACTTACCAACGTGCTGACATACTTACCAAAGCATTATCAGCCAAGAGCTTTATCAGATTGAGAATGGAGCTGAGGATAGAAGAGGGCAAAGACCTGATCTCTCGGGTTTCAGACCTACAAACCAACTCGCTACAGCAATCACAAGTCAATTCCGAACAGAAAGAGCCTAAAGATCAGATCTTCACCACTCAGCAGCAACGAAAATCAGATGACCAGACTTCTCAGCCTTCAGATCAACTGACATGCTCGTCTCATCAACCATGGAACAATCAAAGACAGAAGGAGCCTAAAAAATCAGATCTTTACATCCCAGCAACAACAAAATGCTCTCAGCAAAAGTGAAGAAATCGAAGAAATTAGAGAGAGAGCAGTCAGATCTGAAGCTATTACAAGTAGGTCTTTTTGTTTTGAAGAGATTTGAAGTTACCAGCATTCGATCTAGGTTATTTTTCGTAAACCCTAGAAATCGCTACCGCCATGAAAACCCAAGATCGAATTGAAGGGGGGAATTGAGAATAATGAAGTATCGTACTGCTGGCTGTTGTATCATTTCCAACCTAACTAGCTATTTGGGCCTGCAAGCCCATGTCTATTTGTATTATAAATAGTAATCACCACAATTGTATTCATTTTATCTTTTTGCAATCGAAACAGAAACATTTTCCTGTTCTTATATTTTCTGTTATTCACAAATATTTTCTTTCTATCATCAAATCATTGAAATCAAATAAACATCAAGCTTTGTCATTGTGTTGCCTGCTAGTGAACCTGGATCTGGTAGCGTGCCTGAAAGCACAACTCTGTAGAACAAAACATTAAAAATAAAATAGAAAACCGTTCAATACTTATTACACAAGATTTGAAGCAAATGTATGAAGAAAATATACAACTCCACCTGCCAGCACTTTTGAGAGTGTAGGAAACCTCACATACTGGAATGGGATAACTATAAGGATTCCTTACAGCAATATTTCCGATGAACAAAGCAGAGTCTCTGCTCATTTTCTCGATGCCAAATCCAGATAATTGAACATCTGGTTTTTTCATATTTGCAATCTTGTCTGTAAGATATGCCTTTGCTTTGTTCATCAAATGCGCCATGATAGAGTTATTTGATGATGAAATCACAATTACAGTGTGTGATATAATTGGTTTAAATAATGGAAACGAGTAAATTTGTCATTAATATTATGGAATGTTATTATGGTAATTACATTTTAGATAAGCTTGGTGCAATTTTTGGAGGTATATTTTATGGTTTTGATGTTTCAGTGAATGTTAATGCATCGAAGGCATGTCTAATCTTCTGTCCCTATGTGTCATACACATCCTAGCCGTTGATTTTTCATCAACAACCATTCATATGGTACGGTGTATCTCATTGATTTATTATTTTGTTGTGATGAATGACTGTGATTTCTTGTGGCATATGGAAACGGATAAGAAGGACATGGAGAAATTGAATCCATTGAAAGGTTGGTGCATAAAATATATTCAGTGTTGGGACTATAATGGAAACATGGTTATGGTGAATATTTGAAAAGGTGGTTATAGTATGTTCAATTAATGAGCACTAACCAAATAAGATTTATGAACGAAGTTTTAAGAGTTTTCCAAAGCAGATTGAAATTCCTGTTTTCGAAATGTATGTGACCATGTTTAAAAATAATATCATCCATTCATCTTGGTACGGTTAGTTTAGAAAAACTACTCGTTTAATTCACCACCTATTTACAAATAAGAACTTGTTTTTGTTCATTTTGAACCATATCACTTAACCAAAAAATATTCAAGCATTTATCATTGTTTTGTTTTTCCTACTGCTGAATTCTTATTGATATTACTTTTTTCATTTATCAATAAATTAAAATGGTATAAATGAAAAAAAAAATATCCAACTATTTTCAACTATTTTTATCCAACTATTTTTCCACTAGTTGAAGTAAAAGATTTTTCTTCATACAAAGAATTCTTGAAGATTAAAATTTTAACGGATATACATTTTTGGATTAATTTTAGAAAATCGGTTTTTTGATTCAATTTTTCAACATTAACATTTTGAGTTATGATGATTTGAAATTTATATCTTTTGAAATTAGAACTTTCAATTTTATTCAATTTTCAAGTATTTCCAAAATTTAGATGTCTTTGTTATTCAACCTTTTCAACTTCAAGCTTCTCTTAATTTTAATTATCATAGCTAAAATTTCTTATTTTATAGATTATCATGTGGAAAAACAATTAATATAATGGGTAATATTTTCAAAATGACCATATACTTTAATTCTAATCAGAAGTTTCACATATATAAACAAACAACTATTTATCATTCAGTATTGACTAATCGGCTATCAAAATTCAACATTCAACAGTTAATGCTCAATATTCAATTTCACTAGAAGGACAAACTTTGCGGTCCAATTAGTTTCTAGGACACACATCCACAGAAATTAATTTCAAGGCCAAAGTCAGTAGAATAATTACTTTTAAGGACAAAGTTAGCGGTGCAATTACTTTCAAGGACATAATTTCATAGGTTTTTAGACCTTAGAAACTAATTATTTTGCATTTTATCCTTAAAAGTAATTATTTCAGTTGTGTGTCCTAGAAACTAATTGCACTTGCTAAAGAGGCCCTTGTGGCTAATTTCCACTTTTCTTTCTAATTCAACGGTTTGAAGAGTTTCCAAACGAGATTGAATTTCCTATATATTGTCCAAATGTAAATGACCATGTTTAAAAATAATATCATCCATTCATTTTGTTATTTGTATTTTAAGGCGCAGTTTGTTTAAGAAAACTGCTCATTTTCGTTCATACCCTTATATGCATACACCTATAAAGTTATTATAATTACTATAACTTTGGAATGCTAGAATTCCAAACTTTTAAAAATACAAAAGGTTCAAAGTTTTAACGCTTCAAAACTTTACCAAGAAAGTAGTTACTTTAGAATTACTTTTTTTTAATTAGAACTTTATAACATTGGAAGTTTTGAAACAAAGAATTTCTAAAGATTAAATTTTTGACGAATAAACATTTCTGGATTATTTTCAAAAATCAGTTTTTGAAAATTCAAATTCTAAAAATTAACAAATTTAAATATTTCAAAATAATCAAACTTTCAATCTTTTTTGAATTTTAGATACTTTCGTGATTCAATCTTCTCATAATTTACCTTTTCAAAATTTAAATTTATCATGGCTAAAATTCATTATTTTGTTAAGTTTCATGTGCGAAACAATTAATATAATGAATAATACTGTCAAAATGATCATATACTTTCGTTCTAATGATAAGTTTCAAAGATGTAAACAAACAACGATTTATCATTCAATATTCACTATTCAACAATCAAAATTCAACATTTAATAGCTATGTTCAGTATTCAACGTTCAACATTTAACAAATGGGGCCAATGTGCTTTATTTATTGGAAATGTAGGATTATGGTCGGTTGAAAATCTAAAAATATGGAATATTGTGTTTTAAACTATCATGCAAGCTACAAATTTCAAGAAAATTGGAATTAGATCCTACATGTATTACCAGTAACTAAAGTAAAGTAATTCTATTTAAATCCAAGAATATACCTTTTTAAGATTTTTAATTTTTTTTAGAAAAAGGACAAAAGTACCTTATTTTAACTATTTTCTTTTGTCTTCTCTTATGTACATGAACAATTTTGTCTATGGTAAATCAGCGTCTTTGATTAATCCCTAGTTTTCAAAATTTAGGTAAAAATTTTAATTTCTTGTTTAAAATGATGAATTTTGATGACAGCAATGAAATTCTATAAGAATTGAAAGAAATAATTAAAAAAAGCTTTTAATTTGACGGAATTTTTTTACATGTTGTAGAAGACATGCTTGGAGATTACAATGTAATCCACATAAGGAAAAGACGTGGTGCATTCAAACTACCTTACATACATTATGTGTTATTGATCTATTAATCATGTAGACTTTGTTTGTAGTATACTTTATTACTACCATGCAAGCAATCCGTGTGGTCTCTTTAGAAAACCCCACAATCTGCTTGTAGGGTAAACCCCAATGTTGTTGCGTAACAGGGTCGACCATTTTGTTCAAATTCCGGAGATCCATCCATATAACCCACAAGGTGTAACGCCCCACCTCTATACCCACGCTAACCAAGAACACTACGATGTAGTGCTGTCAATTAGCACGGAGAATAAGGCTGTGGAGGAGCGACTTAAGGTCAAACGACCTACGACTTAACAGAGTCGAGCGACTTAAAAGCACACGACCTAAAGACACGCGACCTAAAACTCGCGACCTAAAGACGCGCGACCTAAAACTCGCGAACCTGTTAGGTCGCGCACCCTCCTTAGGTCGTGAACCCTTAGGTCGTATGACCTACTTTTCCTTAGGTCGCTTGACCAGCTTGTCTTCTCTTTATGTAGGACAACATGAAGTTTGGTCAACATCTTTTAACAAAAGAAACCCTTGTTGGTACATACGACCAAACTCGTATATGTATGTATGTATGTATGTATGTACGTTCGTATGTATGTATATGTATATGTATATGAGGAACGTTCAATGACACTCCAAATAATGCAGCACCCCAATTGCCTCCTGATTTCCACCCCAAGTTCCTATTTAAATAATGAAGTTAGTGGAAAGAGAGAAAGAAGTGTTACTTAACATTTTTCTAAACTCATTATTGTGCTTAAACGATTTTTACAAACAAAACTTGATTCTCTTTTTTTAAAAGGAGCTAAATGGCTTTCAGAATAACATTTAATGTTGAACATTTTTCTAAACTCATTATTGTGCTTAAGCGATGTTACATAGCATATATAAACTATGTAAAATTAGAAATATAATTCTCATACTACATGGGTGTTGAATTTAGTTTTATGTTTAGTCGATTTCATAAATCTAGCTTTTCTTTGGTAAATTGATTGAGAAGAACAAATTAATTCTTGGGGTGATATAGTTTTTACCCTTTTATTGTTTACGATTCGGTACTAAATGGATCATAAGGTTCTCTAATAACATAAGAAGTAACAGTGGATTTTAATTGTAAATAAGGGTTGGTATATACTATTTCGACTTTTGAAAATGCATTATCTGTACACAAATTCGCTACAAAAATAGCTACATTGTGAAATAGATATTGAGAATTCTCAAGAATTTCTATTTGGGTTTTCTTTCAAACACCCTTCAAAAGTTTCAAAATTTACTTCCGTCCACTCTTAGAAACAAGTTTCACGAAATACCCATGTAAAAGTTTCCAATGAAAATATGCATTTTACTGCACATATTTGCAGTTAAAAATGAAACACCCATGTAAAAGTTTCCAATGAAATATGAAGTTTACTCCACATATTTGCAGTTAAAAATGCAAATATTTGCATTCTACACCGTAAATATTTGTTAACTGCACATCTTTACTACTAATAAAGAGAATTCATTAAATAGATTTACTCGGTGTCTTTTTGAAAGTACAAATATACCATTTTACATCTCATAGAGAAATAGTATTCAAATATGAGGATATAGCCTGTTATTTTTTAAATACAACTGTTAATAACCAAGAAGAACTACAGTATACGTTCATAAGCTAAAGCATCCTAGCGTTTCATATTGTCAGTAATTTACGTGGGAGTACATCGGTCGAAGTCTTGCCTGATTTCGGGTTAGTATGAAGGAGCTATTGCAATCTGAACAAAAAATAGCGGCTTCTCTCTAGGCGGAGTTCAAATATGAGGATGTAGCTTGTTATTTTTTAAGTACAACTATTAGTCTATTTTCTAAGTACAACTATTAGTCACAATGGAGAACTACAGTGTGCGTTCAAGAAATGAATTATCCAAGCATTCCATATCGTTCGTAATTTAGATGAGTGTTCATCGGTCGAAGTCTCGCCTGATTCCGAGTTAGTGTGAAGAAGTTATTGTAGTATGAATAAAAAAATAGCGGCTTCTGTCTAGGCGGAGTTCAAATACAGGGGTATAGTCTGTTATTTTCTAAGTACAACTGTTAATCACCATGGAGAATTATGATATACGTCCATAAGCTGAAGTATTCGAGTGTTCCATACTATTCGTAATTTAGGTGGGAGTTCATCAGTCGAAGTCTCGCCTGATTCCGAGTTAGTGTGAAGAAGTTACCGCAGTATGAACAAAAAAATAGTGGTTTTTGCCTAGGCGGAGTTCAAATACGGGGATGTAACCTGTTGTTTTCTAAGTACAACTGTTAATCACCATGGAAAACTACGATGTGCGTTCACAAGATAAAGTATCCGAGTGTTCCATATTTTCCGCAATTTAGATGGGAGTTCAACGGTCAAAATCTCACCTGATTTCGAGTTATTGTGAAGAAGTTATTGCAGTCTGAACAAAAATAGCGGCTTCTGCCTAAGTGGAGTTCACATATGAGGATGTAGCCTGTTATTTTCTAAGTACAACTGTTAATCACCATGGAGAACTACGGTATACGTTCATAAGCTGAAGTATTCGAGTGTTCCATATTATCCAAAGTCTCGCCTGATTTTGAGTTAGTAGGAAGAAGTTACTGCAGTTTGAACAAAAAAAATAGCAGCTTCTGCCTAGGCGGAGTTCAAACATGGAGATGTAGCCTGTTATTTTCTAAGTACAACTTTTAATTACCATGAAAAACTACGGTATACGTTCAAAAGATGAAGTATCTAAGTGTTCCATATTGTCTGTAATTTAAGTGGGAGTTCATGAGTCAAAGTTTCGCTTAATTCCGAGTTAGTATGAAGAAGTTATTGTCGTATGAACAAAAAAATAGCGGCTTCTGCCTAGGCAGAGTTCAAATATGGGGATGTAGCCCGTTATTTTTTAAGTAAAAATGTTAATCACCATGGAGAACTACGGTATACGTTCATAAGCTGAAGTGTCCGAGTATTCCATATTGTCCGTAATTGAGGTGGGAGTTCATCGATCGAAGTCTGGCCAGATTCCGAGTCAGTAAGAAAAAGTTATTGCAGTATGAAAAAAATAGCGACTTCTGCCTAGGCGGAGTTCAAATATAGGGATGTAGCATGTTATTATCTAAGTACAACCGTTAGTCACAATGGAGAACTATAGTGTTCGTTCAAGAGATGAAGTATTCGAGTGTTTCATATTGTCCGTAATTTAGGTAGAAGTTCATCGGTCGAAGTCTCGCCTGATTTCGAGTTAGTATGAATAAGTTATTGCAGTATGAACAAAAAAAATAGCAGATTCTGCCTAGGTGGAGTTCAAATATATGGATGTAGCCTGTTATTTTCTAAGTACAACTGTTAATCACCATGGAGAACTACAATATAGTTCATAAGCTGAAGTATTCGAGTGTTTCATATTGTCCACAATTTAGGTGGAAGTTCATCGGTTGAAGTCTCGTCCGATTCCGAGTTGGTATGAAGAAGTTATTACAGTATGAACAAAAAAATAGCGGCTTCTACCTAGGCGGAGTTCAAATATGAAGATCTGTTATTTTTGAAGTACAAATGTTAATCACCATGGAAAACTACGGTATGGGTTCATAAGCTGAAGTATCCGAGTATTCCATATTGTCCGTAATTTAAGTGGTAGTTCATCGGTCGACGTCTCCCCTGATTTCGAGTTAGTATGAAGTGGCTATACTGTAGTCTGAATAAAAAAAAATAGCGGCTTTTGCCTAGACAGAGTTCAAATGTGGGGATGTAGCCTGTTATTTTCTAAGTCACCATGGAGAACTGTAGTGTGCGTTCTCAAGATGAACTATCCGAGTGTTTCATATTGTTCGTAATTTAGATGGAAGTTCATCGGGTTAAGTCTAGTCTGATTCTGAGTTATTATGAAAAAGTAATTGCAGTCTGAACAAAAAAAAGTAGCGGCTTCTGCCTAGGCAGAGTTCAAGTATGGGGATGTCGCATGTTATTTTTTAAGCATAACTGTTAGTCACCATGGAGAACTACAGTATACGTTCATAAGCTGGAGTATCCGAGTGTTCCATATCGTCTGTAATTTATGTGGGAGTTCATTAATCGAAGTCTCGCTTGATTCCGAGTTAGTATAAAGAAGTTATTGTAATCTGAACAAAAAATAGCGGCTTCTGCCTAGGTAGAGTTCAAATACGAGGTTTGCATGTACAAACCTATAATTTTTTTATACTTCTTTTTTTGATTCTTTTCATGTCTAATCTTTGATGTTCATGTTTTCTTTCTTGAATGCCCGAACAAATAAAGAAGAAGATTATTAAAATGAAAATAAAATATAACAATTTTGCTCGGGTAATTAACTCTATTAAAATAAGCAGTATAAACTTAAGAAAGACAAATATGCAATTACTAGTTTCCAAAAGAAAAAATATTAATTTGAAAGCTGATTTCCAAAAGAGTAACTTGAAAGCATAAAAGACAAAAATCTACAAAAAAGTGGTAAAGAAGCAATTAATTGTTGATATATTTTGATACGTTTTTGCTCACAGCTCACATTAGCTAAACGAGCATAAGCATTTAAAAGTACAAGTACTATTTTCATTCTCAGTAGTATAAAATAAACTAAAACAAAAGAAAGGAATGATAAAACTACGAATGCTTTCAAGTTATTGATTCTATGAATGTTCTTTAGTTGTCTCAGTCTTCTCGGTCGTTGCCTTAGGTTCAGTTTATGCTGACAATGCTACTGTCAAATCTACTTTCACAGGTGCAACAGAAAATGCATGCACGTTGTGATTAAATGCAGACCCACCAGAGCGTGCATATATACTCGCTTTTATAAAATAAAAATTTGAAGTCTACACTGTAAGAATGTACATTTTACACTTTAAATATTTACAGTGCACAGTACAAATATTTCTTTTACAAATATATGCATTTTAAGCCGTAGTGTTTAGTATGCATATTTTCGGTGAACTTTGATAGGGATGTTCTATGAAAACTGTTTTTGAGAAGGTTTTACAGGTACTAAGTTTGAAAACAAGGGACGGATCTCAATTTCCACTTTCTATCTTTGATTGTGGTTTCTATTTGCCTTCAAGCCACACTCATCAGAAACAAATGTTTTATTATAATTTAAAAATAAATACAAATAATGCAAAAATGCAAAACTAAAATAGTCAAGGACCTCTAGCTAGTTCAAGTGGCTAAAGTTTGAAAATGCACTAAAATTTTATTATGCAAATCATGTTTACACCTTTGTTTGTTTCTAGAAAAAAGGTCAAACCTCTTTCTTCGTTTTGATATTGTAAACTGGTGCTTAAAATACAAAGACACTTCTTTTTTTTAAGGAATACCCCTGGATTATGCATTCTTATAATGTAGTGGGCATTAAAGTTAAAAAAATGTTAAAACTTCTTGTACTATTAAAAAGAATATTTTATGATCGTAAATGATATAAATTATTAAACTTTCAAAGTGTTAGGTCGCATGTTGTAAGGAGTAACGACGTTTTGGTATTGGAATAGTCCCACATCATTAAAAAACTTGAAAAAGTAGTGTACAAATATGAGTTGGTGGACATGAAACATTGAGGATTAATTTTGTTACAAAAAGGTGTGTCAACTCATAAGCATACGCCACGTGCTGAAGATAGGAAGCTTGGTCTGATCGATGTTACACAACACAAAGTCGTGTTAGTGTTTACCAGATTTTATGTTTTATTTTACATTACAATTTTACAGTGCAAGCTACATATAACTTTTGAATTTATCTATTTATGCAACATAGTATTGCATCATGTAATTAAAATAGCATGTTAAATGAGAATAAACATTATAAATTAGAAAGTGTTTATAATAATATGTTTTTGTGCAATTTCAATTGTTTTTATTCTACGTTGCATTTTTTAGAGCATAAGGTAAATGCTTATATTTGGCTCAATTTAGTTTATGGTATTATGAAATATTGTAATGGCGGTTAGGTAATGATTTGTTTTTGCTAAATAACTTGAATTATGTTAATAGAAGTGACATATTAAATGATACAAATATACAAACAGTTCAAAATATTATTAATTGTGCACTTTTGTCTCATCCATTTAAACAGTATTCACTTGCACTACGTCATGAAGTCAATAGCCACCCTCCATCATCCGATATTGCTTTGTTTTAACCACGAAATGACAATATAGTGGAGAGTGCGATAGCTATTGAAAATGGCATTTGCACGTCATTTCTCCATTGTTGATATTGTTATAAAAAAAATTCATGTAGCATTGAATATGTAAATTATGTCTTTATTTTTCAAAATCAGAAAACACAAACCAGTTTGCTTTTTGGGTATAAAATGTAAGTTAATTTGAGTCTTTTTGAAAAATTTAAAATTGAAAAATTAAATTTCTTTATTCCTAAATATTAATAATTGTTATATAAATGTAACTTTAGTAAATAACTACGGATTTTCACCACCATCGAATTTTATAGAATTTTTTATTGTTTTTCAAAAAAGCGCAAGTCAGCTTGCATTTTCTGTAAGAAAATTGCAAGTTAACTTATGTTTTTTATTTTTCTAAAAATATGGACTTAATTTACATATTTTTTTATAGAGAATTACTTATAACAACATAAAAAACAAGAACCTATAGTTTTTTATTATTTTAAAAATAGAGTTATAAATTGTAAAGGGGACCTCCGTAAAAACTCTTTTTAAGTTTATCTCATCAAAAACAGGTTTTAAAAAAGGGGCTTTGCACGAAAGGTCCCTATTTTTGATAGTGTTACAAGAAAAGTCCCTGTAGAAATAAGTATGTAAATTAAGTCCCTGTTTTTTTTAAATAAGAAAACGCAAGTTAGTTTGCGCTTTTTAAATTTTCAAAATTTTCAAAATCAGAAAGCGCAAACTAGCTTGCGCTTTCCTGATAGAAAGCGCAAGTTACCTTGCGCTTTTCAAAAAATTTAAAAGTTTTAAAATTTTCAAAAAAAATTTAAAAATTAGAAAGCGCAAACCAGCTTGCGCTTTTCATTATTTCAAAAAAAAACTTACGCTTTTCAAAATTTTCGAAAATTTCGAAAAATATTTCAAAATTGGAAAAGTGCAAGTTATCTTGCATTTTCTGTCAGAAAAGTGCAAGACACTTAGCGTTTTTTTATTTTTGAAAAATAGGGACCAAATTTATATATTCATTTCTGCAGAGACTTTTTGTATAACAACATCAAAAACAGGGACCTGTGACTCTTTTCTTGTTGCGGAAAACTCTATGATCTTGTAGAGAAATCAAGAAATGTTAGAAATTTTTGGACTGTGAATATTTGAATTTTCAAAAAAAAATGTTTTAGTTATAGAAACATATAATTAGTAATGGGATTTAATTTCCAAAAATATGAATTTCTTTTTTACTGAAATAAAAAACAAGGATGCAATTTACATTTTGTTTTTGAAAAGGGTTTTAATAGATCGAAACTAAAACTGAAAATCAGGGCCCGAAAAATTCAAAATGGAGACGTTATTCAAGAATGATGCAGTGAATTCGTTGTTTTCAAAAAAAGGAAAAAAAATAGTATAAACGGTTAGTTTATAATCATTGCCTATTTCGCAACAGAGGCATCACCTTTGCCATTTTTCAAAATTTCGAACTTTTGAACATCCAAACATCTGCAATCAAACGAACAGGAGAGTAATAATTTAGAAATGAAGTCGTCCATCCGCCGTCGTCAACGCAATTTGAAAAAGAGTCAACAATCAGAATCTGAATGGGAAGAAGATTCACAAGAGTACTCAGCGACCAACCAAAACAACAGCCATGGACAATCTTCGTATTCATCCTATTCCGTCCAAGATTCCAACAACAGTAACAACGAGGACGAAAATGATGAGGACAAGGACAACGAAGAAGAAGAAGAAACACATGCATCATCATTGTCATCATCCTCTGTTCCATACCCAAATTACATAAACGTGGCCCCACTGCCCATGTTCCAAGGAGAGCCTACAGAATGCCCGGTGTCTCACCTGTCTCGATTCTGCCTGGTCTGCCATGCCAACAACGCCACCTCCACCTCCGCCCTCCTCCGCATATTCCCAGTCACCCTCCAGTCCTACGCCTCCCTTTGGTATGAAGTCTTCGTTGACCCTGAAACTTTCACTTGGGAAAAGGTTCGAGAAGAATTCATAGGATTCTTCATTCATCCGGAGACGGTGCAGGATGCAAGAGTGAGACTGATGTCGCTGAGGCAAGAGGAGGAGGAGACGGTGGGTAGGTATTATTTGAAGATGAGAAGGCTGATGAAGCAGTGGCCGGACCATGGGCTGTCGGATGGGCTGCTGATGGGCCTGTTTGTAGATGGCTTGAAGGAGGAGTTGAGGGACTGGGTGGTGGGCCGGATGCCGGAGACATTGGAGGAGGCGGTGACAGTGGCCAGGAAGTTGGAGGCCGCACAGAGTTTCTCAAGGGTAAGTAAGCAGAAATGCGGATTTTGCGAAGGGGAGGGGCATGGAGAGAGGGAGTGCGAGGGAAGGAGGAGGATGAAGGAGGTATGGAGTAGGAGGAAAGGAGACGAGGATGAGAAGGTGGAGGAAGGGAAGAGGGGACTGAGGAGGGTGGTGAGCTTGATGGAGAGGAGGAATGGCCAGTGCCAATGCTGGAAGCATCAGTGTTGGAAGACTAAGCTTCAGAGTGGCAGTAGCATTGTTACTTATAAGAATGTTGCTGCTGTTGATCAGACATGAGGTTCATCTGCTAGGTTTCGTTCAACAATGTTATGTTTGTTTCAATTTGTATGTATTTGTATTGGTGCATAGACGAATATGACCTCTGTTTGTATACCTTACCGTTTTGCATTCTAATTTTTGAGTAGCAATGAGTATCATATATAGTATATACTACAAACCAAGGTTCGAACTTTCGAACAGGAATGCCAATGATTCGCTTTCGGTTACGGCGTGAATAAGTAATAATTACAGGCTGCATAAATTTGTAATAATAATTATAATTAGGTATAAATTATGGACACTATAAATTTTGTTTAATATTTATTTACCGATGTTTGAATACAAAAATCGTAATATTGTTTGGAATTACCACACGATATTCGGTGTCAATAAAAAAGCAAAATGCAATTATTATGGTAAAAAATTTCGTAGAGATGCGATATGTATGAAATTTTTTTAACAATATTGCACCATATACAAGTGTTCGTGAAAAAACCATAAAACTTACACGGGAACATTTTTAAAAAAAAGGAAGTTACTCAAATTAATATTGCATATTTATTATTTTATTTACAAAAAAAACTTACCAGAATAGAATTAAAGCATAATATCCGGAATCAAATCAAAATTTTGGAATTTTTCGATGACCAGAATAAAACGAAAAATAAAAATTTGAACCTTGCTGCAAAAACACAACTTTGAATCACCACTTATATGGTAGTACTGAATTGTAGGCATTATGTTTTTGAGAGAACTTAATCAATGCATGGATAAACAATAACGACAACAACGACGACAATAATGTAAAAATGGTTGACGTTGGATAAAATATAAGTTTTTTCAAACAAAATTGATTGAAGGAAGCTAGGAATTCATGTAAAATAAATCTCCAACGTGAAGGCACATACATATAGACCTTGACAAAATTGACCAAACCTCAACATACAAAAGAACATCAAAATAAATTACTATAAAAAACAATTAAGTATCATATTCGATCGTTTGGTATTTGCAGAGACAGTAGATTTGCCAAGAGCTGTTGTTAGGAACTGTTATTCATGTAAACAGTCTCAAAACGCTATTGAGAATCAGATCTACTCATATCCATAGATTAAGAAAGGAGAACCGGTCTTCGTTAACTGATTCAACTTGTTTATGTTGTGACTCGGGTAGGTAAGTGTACGACCTTAGCAAGTGGAGTGGCTAGGGAAGTGGAGAAATGAAATTTGAAAAGTGGGAAAAGAGACCGGGTCAACTAGCTAAACGGGAGTAGGGTCGACTGTGGGTGATGCATGGGTCGGCTACTCATGTACTTGGCTCGACTAAGCCATTACTAGAACGAAACCAATTTATGGGTTGGCTAGTTTGGTGAGCCATAACTGGCATCAAGGCTGACCCGGATTGCCTCACCTCCTGTTTCGACCTTTATATTTTCTTCGATTCTCTCCCCATCTTTTGCATCACTCTTTTACACTTCCTTACAACTTTTCCAATCAGTTCCATGATCATCAATATCCTTATCTCTTCATATTCTTTCGTTTTCCAAGTGCAATAAGTTGGTTCAGTAGTAGTTTAACTAACAGTCTCTCTTCAAATAGTGATCTCTTCTTCGGTTTAACTTGACATCCAATGAAACATTCTCCACTGCATCCATTTGTTCTTAACTATCATCTGTAAGAGTTTGGTGAGGTTTAGATGATACGGGCTCCTTTCTGATAGAGTTAAGGATGCATTAGGGGCAATTATGTCACTTATTACATAACTTAACTCTTATAATAGAATCTCGTGCATAACTGCTGTAAGCATCTAGTTTATTTTCTTATATATATATTGTTATGTATAGATATAAATAATGAATCAAATACATTAAACATATATAAGTAGAAAATCCGTAGGAGAAGTATTTTATCGATTATAGTTACGAATGTGTTCGTGACCATGACAATTGAATCGATACACACACACACACATACACATATGCATGCATACATACATACATACATATACATACATATATATATATATATCCGTGTGTATGTATGTAATATGTGTATATATATAAAACATGTACTCCTTAAGTGCTTCTAGTCAAGATGTATCGAGAAAAGGAATAACGATACATCTGTTGAGACTAGTGTACGTAATACTCTCTACATGATGGACGGTGATTTACTCTTGACCATTGGGGGCACTAAGGGGATATGTACTTGTGGTTGTTTGGAACAATCACATAACGACTCAATGAAAGTCTTTTATAGGTTAATATAATTTAATCAAAATGGAAGATCTTGGGGTTAACGACGTATAATAATCTTCTAATTTGAGAGTACTATCAATCTTAAGTATATAAACTATACTCTGACCATAGTCAAGCACATGGCATACCGACCATACCATGACCATAATAGAGTATATACTGAATTTCTTGAAGTGAAACACTACTCAAGAGAAGATTTCTCTCTTTCGTTATAGAAAGTGTATCGCTGTAATTAGTAAATCAATTTAGAGTACAAATCTCTAGCCATAGTAAAACGGTTAATCGATAAATATTATTGGATTGAACCAAGGACCTTAAAAGTTGTTTACGAAGTTAACACATATACTAATAGAGTTTTTTGACCTTTGACGAAACTCTAGATATCTAAGTGATACAGTGGTAAAGAAAAGAATACGTGTACAAAATGTCGTAACTAGGTGAGCTTATAATATATCAAAAATACGATTTTGCCTAATGATCTGTAAGCATTGAATTTGATCATATATTGTGCTTCAACAAAGCTTGTACTGTGTTAAGTATTTAAATTGTTTAAATATTGACTATGGATAAAGTTCACATCAGAGAGTCGATACAACTGCATTGTCAGTTATTTTTAATTCGACCAAGGACAAAATTAATTTAAAAATAGTATAACTTAATAATAAATTAATATAAATATTATAATAATATGATATGACTAATTAATAATTATTTATTTCAAGCTTAAAATCGAACAAAACTACGTATAAAAGTTATACGATGATTCGATCGATGGAAGGACAAGAAATTAGTTAATTAAACCATGAGTCAAACAGGAGTCAATGCGATATTTGACCATGCTTGGTCAACATCAGTGTCGGCCATATCAACGGAGTTTGTGGGTTTTACTAATCTTTAGATCTAGAGAAAAAGAGGAGAGAAAGGTGCTGGCTCTTGATTATAAATAGCCTAGCCTCCACATGAAGTTTGAGATACCTTTTGAGCTCTCTCTCCTATCCCTAGCAGCCTACATCTACCATTGGTGAAGCCATCTTTTGGACGTTGCAAATCAAAAGGATGAGTAGATAGTGATGCTCCAAGAGGGCAAACTAAACAAACAACGTATTAACTCTCGGCATGATCTATTTGGAAAAAGGTAATTTTCGATTTATATAAATTTGCATATATTCCCATGTATATCATTGTGCTTCATCGTTTATCTATATTTATGCTTGGTCGTTAATTATAAAAGAATAAAAAAACTGAGTACAAAATTATTCATTTTAAAACCTTTTAATGACAAAGATATTTAAATCTATGTGTGTGTATGTGTTATATTTTTTTTCCACCAATGATTAAAAAAATTAAATGTTATATTTATATTTAAAACATAATATTTTCAATTAAGGTATCGGTTTAAATTAAAATATATATTCTAAACCTTTACTGTTATGAACATAAAAAAATTATTTGTATATTTATACACATTTTAATATCTGCTCCGACATTTAAAAATTATGTTTTTATGTTTCTATTTTCGTCCAGATCTGTAAAATAATATTAATATTTTGTAAATATTTGTTTCTATTTTCTCTTAGTCAAATAATTTTGAAATTTGAATATATTAATGTCGTGTAGTCAAATATGTGTGTGTGTATATATACATACATACATACATATATATACACACAAATATATATATATATATATATATATATACATAAATTCGGCGGATGCAAAAAAAAATTAATTTTACCCTCAATAAGTCAAAACTTTTAAAATTTGAATTTTGAAATATTAATAAATAGAAAAAATAAATATATTAATACATATATTTACACACACATACACATTATTTATTAATACTCTCATATATATATATACGATTTAAAACAAAATATTTTATGCTTATAATATATGTGTATATATATTATATATATTGATTTGTTATATGTCTATATACTTTATGTGTTTTAATTTTTAAATATTAATTATAAATAATATTTTAATGGCCGAATTAAAAAATTGATTATATTTTTATATGTACACCTAAGATAATTTATAATAAATATTATATATATATATATATATATATTACGCTTAGTCATCTTAAAGCGTAGTACAAAGTGGTCAATTTTCCCATGAACCCCTAGTTTAGGTTATATATGTATATTATTGTGATGTTTATATTGTGATTATTTATATCATAACATAGTAAAGAAAAATAAAAATAAATTAATTTAAATTAAAAATGAATTTATTTTAAACACTAAGATTAAATAAATACTGTAATCAAAATAATTAAATTAAAATCATACAAAACTCTTTTATTAATCAAAATACTAAATTTAATTTACTATAAACAAATATTTATTTACACAAGCATATAATAAAGATCTTATGCAATTTAATAAAGAAATTTTCTTGGAATTCACCCTTTTAACCATATGGCTAGTGCACCTAATTCAATAATGGTATTAGAGCCCACATTGTGTTTGTTATAATGAACCAATACGTATGACACTTTTTTTAGAAAAGTCAAAGAAGATAGATGTTTAAGAAAAATGTGCTTAAAATGAGGAGAACGTTACCTCAATTAAGGACCGCTCTTAGGTGGAAAACCTCCCCATCTCTAGGCTTTTACTTGGCTCGTCGAAATGATCTGTTTCTAGGATATGCCTTTGTGGAAGACTCAAAAGCGTTTTTGAGTCTTAGGTTAATTCAAATTGAATATTATATAATTAATTTAAATTTAATAGTTAATTACATAATCTTATAAATAGTTATAAATACAAATTTAAAATTGTTTTAAATTAAGTAATTGATTACATAATTTTATAAGGGGTTATAAAATGAAAATTTAAAATTGTTTTAAACTTATATACATAAAGCTTATAAATTAATTAGTTTAAAATTAATTTAAATTATATATAAATAAATATAAATGTTATATTTATAAATTAATTAAATTATTTAATTGATAAAAGGAATACATATGAATATATTTATATATATATAACTTAATAATTTATAAATGTTATAATAATTAAATGCGTATGCATATCGTATGTATGAAGAAAAAGGAAGGTTAAAATAAACATGTACAAGAACATGAAGAACAAACATAGCAACCTCCGTTTTTTGTCTCCCCTCCAGATCTAACTTCGCTTATCTTCTTCTCCCCATCATTTTCATCTTTTCACTATCCCTTCTCCTCAATTCTGTAATTCAACCTTCCTCTTCTCTTTCGATCAACTTTATTGATCTGGTATGGCCAAAAATCGTAAGTCTAAAGCTAGGTTCAACTCCTCCAATGAGCTTCGTGCTTCAGTCACACGATCTGGATGTGTTTTTGCTATGCCTCCGAAGTCGGCATCTACTGATTTTGATGACAACCCTGATGTCGATGAATTGGGGGTTTCTGTTTCTAGATATAATTCGCCTATGATTGTTGCTAAGTTATCTGATGAAGCTGGCCCTACTACTCCTCTAGCAAGTGACACATTATGCGGTGATCTTAATATGGTTAAAGTGGCTATCGATGTTGATTTTAATTCTACTATTACTGAAACAATTAAGGTACGCCCTCTTCTCCTGCCGTTTCTGAACTTAAATCACTTCATTGTACAAAACCTTGCTTTCCCAAAAACAACAATGCTATAAAGAATTTAGAAGCTTATACCCAGATATTTTGTGCATCACCCATTATTGTTGATCCAGATCTTTCTACTCACTCTTTGAATAGTGGTGCCAATCTGAGTCACCAATTGCCAGCCATGTCGTCTAGTCTTCCCGATGTTGTCCCATGTATGAATTACAATTGCACATTACCTGACTTGTTTACTGGTATGCCCTCTACATTCCAGGATCAGGCTTATGCTCCTTTTATGGAGCACTTTAAGCTTGGATCTCCTTGTTTTCCTCTAAACCTCATATTGCAGGTGTTTATGTTCCGAGAGTTTTTGAACTTAAGAAGGTTAATGATATCAATATCCCTCCTCCTGAAGTTGTAGAAGCCGACAAAGTGTTTTGGCAGAACCAACTAGTTGGCTTCTTTCTTGACGACAACCCGCCTTATGCGGTAGTGAAATCCCATCTAAGGATGTTCTAGAAACTATAAGGAAGAACTACTATGAGATATGCCAATTCTATGTTCTACTTTGTTTCTCTTGTCCTAAAGATAGACTACGAATACTTGAAACCGATCCAGTAATTATTATGGGGAAGCCTTTTATTATTACTAAATAGAGCCCTTCCATTGATTCTGCACGAGAACAAGTACATCCTATTTATGTCTGGGTTCAATTCACGAATATTCCTTATGTTTTGCAATCTAATGGTTGGTATTTATTGGCTGGAAAATTTGATTGGGAAATTGGTTTGTTTCGACAAATCGACAATGAAGAGGATAGGTTGGGCTATGCGAGGGCTTTGACTGAGGTCAAGCCTAATAAAATATTGCATTCAGTTTTACCTATTGAGCCAGTGGATGGCCTTATTTCTATGGTTACTGTTAGGTATAAGTGGAAGCTGCCCATCTGCTCTAACTGCTAGACTTTAGGCATCTTGTTGCTTCATACAAGCATTCACTATGCACTGCGCCACTTCCAAATATTGATAATGTTGACGTTGCCCTTCCCTTGCCTAAGAAGAAACCACTTCCTAGAGTTGTGAAACGTGTTTGGGTCCCCAAACGTGCTTCCCCACACTCTCATGAAGGTAATGACATGGGATCATGTAGTTATGCAGTTTCTCTATTCTCCTTTTACTAACACATATTTCAAATTCGTTTCTGCTTTGGAAGGCGGGCATAGATCTTTGTTTTATCAAGTCGATGGTAATACGCTATCTCTTTGGGTGGATGGCAAATATGTGGAACAAATAAATGAGATTTTGAAAGATGAAAATAGGGTTAGGCCATTCATTTTCAGTTATAGTATGATGTGTTTGATGAGTCCATTGCTAAGCTTTTTAGTGAGTTTGTTAATGTAATTAGCACCGACTCATCTAAGGATGAGTATGAATCCTTCTCTTCTCAGGAGGATTAGATGTTTTTTTTTCTTTTGTCTTTTTTTTGTTGCTGAGACGCCTGTGCATCACATTTATGTTTTCTTTTCATGCAGTTACTGAGGTTTTCTTGCCTCACACCTGTAATAGCTGCTGTAAAGTGGTACGATCACTATAATCCAGCTTTTCTATGAAAAATAATAATACTTTGTTTTTTCTGCAAAAAAGGAAGGTTAAAATAAATAAAACTAAGAGATTTAAGGAAGTATACATTAGATGTATATAGAAGATATGTGATTATGAGTTATAATCGTTATGCTCATCCCCCTTAAACAGTCGACAATACTCTACAATATTAATTCTAAACTATGAATTTAAATTAATAATGCTTTTCATCATTTATAATATAAATAGAGTACCATACATATCCATGGTTGTTAAGCACCCTTAAGCCATGGAATATCTAAGGTGATGTTCATATTCGGAAGTTCAAAAGGTATGCTTTAGGGGTAATAATGTAATTTATTACATATCCTAACTTTAAAACCAATCTCGTTCGAAACAAAGTATGCTTTTGGCATTTGTTTTGTATTATATATGATGTTATACTGCGATATAAGTAAATAATTAAATAACCATTTAATATATATATATATATAAAATCCTTAAATAAAGCATTATATGATTGTAGTTACAAATGTTGTAACCATGAATATCAAATCATAAGTCAAAAATATTTTATTTTAAATATTCCCAGTCAAGATGTTTTGAGAAGAAGTTAAGGACCACTAGCTTAACTGATTGATAGTATGACGCTCTAGACTTAGGTTCTAGAGGTCATGTGTTCGAACCCTTGAGACATCAAAATGAGCGTTAACTTCGTAAATAAAGTACCACTCTTACAATAAAAAATTATTTCGAGAAACTGATATTGATACATCCGTTGATATCAAAGTACATAGCGCTCTCTGATGTTTGGCTGTTTATTACTCATGGCTTCTCGTGACACCAAGAGGTTATGTACTTGTAGTCATTGGATGACTACAGAATGACTTGACCAAGAGTTATTCCTATTGGTTTATAATAAATAACTGGAACATTAAGAGTCATAGGCTTGTCATTTCTGAATTTGATCTATGAATCACTTAATTATTCATTCTTTATATATGTATACAACCCGGTAATTATATGTATGCATATATTTCCCATATGCTTTGCATTTATTATAATGTCATTATGTTGTTGTGTATGTGTATCACATCTTATTATATATATATTCTGTGTATGTGAAATTAAAAATCATTAACGTTGAACAAATAACTCATTATGACTAGTAATTGTAGAAGTTTTACACGTGGAATGTGAAAGGTTTAAATTTATGCACATATAACATAAACACGTTTGAATCAAAATAAAATGTTAACCTAAAATGTAGACCGGATCTGAACGCTAACTAGTTATTCATATAGGCCCATTAAGATCCATTAGAGGAATTTTTTTGAAATTTATCTCATTTCATCCGCTACCAAACGGATCTGAACCAACAATGGTATTGGAGCTCAATTGGTTTATATAAATAAATTAGTTTGCAGTTAGGCCAACTATTGGACTTTACTATTTAATAGGTTTCTAGGATGGAATGTCTAAGGCTTGAGGTTGGAGCAACCCATTCCCTCTCCTTTCTAGCTTCAAACTTGGCTTAATAGATAGTGGATGATTTCAAGGTTAGCACAACTATAAGGCCTAAAATTGTTTCTGGGTCTTGGGCTAATTCAAATAAGCATATTTGAGTATTATAAAATTATTTGAATTTAAAGTTAAATTTAAAATATGAAACTTTGTGAATTTAAAAAGGTATTAAATTTAAATTTTAAACTTGTATGTTGCAAAGGTTACAATATACATGTATAGTATATGCATGCATAATATTTAAAATTATTCAGATTTTAAATGTGTTGTAATCGTTACAACTACAAATTTCCAAAATTATTTTTTGAAATTTGAATTTGAATTTAAATTTAAATTTTGAATAAGAATTTGAATTTAAAATTTTGAAATTTAAAATAGAGTTTAATTGAATTGGTTAACTGAAATAAATAAATAATTGAACTGTTAATTAATTAAAATACATATACATATGCATATAGCTATAAATGTTATAGTTGCCAGTATTTCTTAAATATGTTTAAGAAAATAATTGAAATGTTCAAATTTAAAATAATTTTTTTGTTGACTAAAACAATAATCAAAGAAAATTAAAATTGTTTTAATAAATAAAATACATATATTATGTAAGTTAATTACATTATAAAAGGTTATAAATAAAATTGGACTTACATGAATATATGTATAGTAAAATCATAATTGTTATGATCAAACATATATATGTATATATTATAAATTTTATAATATATATATATATATATAATTATAAATGTTATAACTGAACATATTAATTTAAAATTTCTTTGAATTAAGATTTATGATTTTGTGAAATCTTGAATTAATCGATTAATTAAATTATTTAATTAAATAATTAAAATACATATAAAATTATGTATATAATATAAGTATTAACTTTAGTTTAGACCAACAAAGATACCATAGTCTAAAATATCAAAATCAAATCCACCTACTTCATTTCTCCTATTGAAATGTATGAGATACATACTTATATATATTGATACATCGTGTCAATTTCTATACTGTACATGGAAGTATAGTCAATCATATGGTATTTGGAATTCTATCTCAATTAATTAAGGGTAAAAAATTCATTTGATGGAAGCAACAAAATAGATAGATGTATATAGTACAAAGTCTAAGATACCAAAAGCAGATCCACTTACTTTGTTAAATTACCGATGAATTATCTAAGATATGAACATATGTTGTAACAACCCGCCTTTTTGACCCTTAGGTTCAACGCCCGAACCGACATCAACGCCTCGAGAACCGAAAAGGATCGGTCGTTAATGTAAACATAAAATAAACAGATATATATCTAACTAATAACTTTTAGAGTCTCACGACAAAAAGAAAAAAAATGTGGTACAACAATAATCATAATCACATCACATCAACATAACATATCCGTCTATCAAATACATATGTCCGTACAACACAAGTCAAACCCAAACCATACACATAGTCAAATCCATGTTACAACACTTATTTACATCATATACAATATACACAAATGAATCCCTATCTCCAATATAATCTCGTCTCCAAACTTCATAAACCTGGATATATAAGTAAAAGGGAAAAACGACAGTGGGTTAGAATCAGTCTGGTGAGTGAGCCATACTTTACTCTACATATACTACAAAACTAGTACTATAACATGATATGAGTCTAACGCTCGACCACCTCACGTCTTGCCAGTCACATCGTACATAACTGTCATATTCATCTCGTCATATCATATCACATCTATGTGTACTCACTTCCCTTAATTCACCTTGTGCGTTACGGGGTTGCATATTATCCAACGTCACATAAATCACATATAAGACTCACGCCTTGGACTAGCCTCATGGCGTACAGGTTCGCCTGTTGCCCTTGCATAAAATATGGACTTACGCCCTGGACTAGCTTAATGCCCTACAGGGTCGCTCAACATCCATCCTCCACACTAGTCCGCCGAAGCACTACGGGGGATCAACGCAATACTGGACTACCTACATGTGTCATGGGTTTGTATCCGTATCCATATCGTTATCCATATCTATATCCACATCTGTATCCGTATCCGTATTCCGGACCGCCTACTTGGCACAAGCTCGTTCCCATTTACGTTCCTCTTCACATCACGTTTCACATTACTAACACATACTAATCCATCATTATACAAAATAAACCATCACATCATACACATGAATCCATAACGTCATCACATGCCTCGTCATTAGTCTTCATACGCCTTCAAAAAATAGAAGAAACAAGACTCGAACTGATAAATGTTATTTTATATAGGCCCTTACAGGTCCAGGTTCAACATGCCCCGAATTGTGGATCGGTTTGCAAGACCGGAGCATTGATGTATACGAAAACTAGAAGTTTACCAGTTCGCTATTTTTGCCGTTTCACCATGTCTTTTCGCCTTCAACCGTCTCCGCTATGCCTCTAGTCGCATGAGAACATCCCTAGTGCTTATCCCTACGTTTCTAAGTCTGGTTCCATAGTTTATTTCATTACTTTGAACATATATTCATCAAATTACCATATTTTAGGGCAAACCTAATTCTAGTTTACCGTTCTTACGAAATTCACTCCCAAATCCCAATTAAATCTAAATTTATTCATTTATAAGTGTTTATCTAATCTAATATAGCCAATATATCATATATATATATATATATATATATATATATATATATATATAGGATCAAGATTGCATTATAAGAAGAGGAAAGCATGAATCACTTACCAAATTCACTGTTTACAGCCTGAATCTGCACTATCCGACCTACTGCTCCTCCGTGCTTTAGAATTCTGCTTCCGAGTTGATATAGATGCGAAGTTCTCCTTGCTAGCTTCCTGATGTTGCTGGTCTCATGCAGTTTTGTTAAGTTTTGAGGAACATAGGAAGATTTTAGGTCAGTCTATAATGAGGAAGAAGAAAGAGAGAAAGAGCGTGCATTGGTTTCTGAAACTGAAAGCACGTGAGTTTGTTTTTAAACGAAATGAGGGAAAGCAACTGTCCGCTCTCATGTTCATATTCAAATTCCTAGTTTTGAGACCCGATCAACCCGACATCTTTTCAACCATAATTCTTTTATATGGACTCCATATGAGGCGAACCAAAATATTGTGCAAATCAGAAAAACGAGACGGTCGCAATGACACCAGTCTCGTCATCAAATTCCAAAATTTTAAAAATGACCATTTTGCCCTCGTTATTTTTAATATATTTTATTAACACATTAAATTAAATTATTTTCATATTATATATTATTAATATTTAATTTAAATATTTACCAAATTTTCGGGGTATTACATTCACCCTCTGTAAAAGGATTTCATTCCCCAAATTCCTAAGGAACGGAAAATGTAATATAACGCTCACTCATTCGCCAAAAATATGTTTATATATAATAGGAATACACTCAAATGCAGCTTTTGAATTTACCAAATTGATCGCGGTAGTATTGAACATAATTTAAGGACCTTTTCGTACTTTTGTTTCACCATGTTTTATTTAGCAAATCCACCCATCTACATCTTCCCTTATTGCATCAATTTCCCTAACCTATTGATATAGTCCTTATGAAATTCCTAGTTTCAATATGGTCCAAAATTTAAATCCCAAATGTAATTTCACTTCCAAATGATCGCTTACAATCCATCAATTTTCGGCTTGCAATTTGTCTTCTACACCTTCTCTATCAGAAGTAGTCAAGCCCTTCCTTTTAATATTAAATTAAAGAGACCGATAAACCTTCCAAGAGAAGGTGCAGCATAAAACATCATCATCACCAGACAACGAAAGATGTAAAAAAATTAATTCAAAGCAATCATAGTGTGGATAGTGCTGAGCTAAGGCGAATCCATATGCGATTATCAACCCAGATCTCATGAAATAAAGCTAGATCTACAAAGAAGCTCCATAAAGGGGGCTATGACGTTAAGTCAAGTTGTAACGTTTTTCTTCTTCTTAGTTTTGAATTTTGATGTTGTTTTGTAATTTTCATTATGAACTTTTAAGATTTTGGAGTTTTTCTCGGACCAAAGTTGCAAGTACAGTCTGTGGATAGTTTGAGGCAAACTAATTAACTTTATAGATGTGTATAGTTTATCAACCTATGTGACATTTTTTTAGTGTTTTTACTAAAAAAATTGAACCAGCACGAAGTATGAATTACAAATCTTGATTTAGAAACATTATATTTGCCGTGTTACAAGAGGTTATAGAGCTTTTCTATTGCATGTAGCCCTCTCTTAAAACGATTTAAATGAATATTTGGTTTCAAAATATCATTTTTTGTAGTATATGTTCATAGGAAAACAAAGTTATTAGAAATGAAAATATCAGGTTGCAATTTCATTGAACACTGAAAACAAAGTACTTAAATCTTAACTTCAAAATGGCATAAACATGTTAAGACAAATAACAACATGCCTGTACCACAAATTTATACATTGGATTTACAAAAATACCTTTTACAAATTAATCCAGCATTAATTATATTTTACATTCCATTTCTCATCAGTTACCCTAGCATTTGATGGTCCACGATTACACCATTAGCCAATGATTATTAATATTTAATCATTCTAAAAAAACCTACCAATCAAATAATGGCAGCCTTTTTGATTTTGGATTGAAGATGAATATTTGATTTTAGACTTTTGATTTGCCTTTGCGTTAAAAATTTTAGCTCTTGATTTGTGTAATGCAAACTTTTTCCATTTTTATTCATAAATTTAGAATCATACCGTTTGGATTTGAATGAATTGCAGCGACGGAGAGAAGGTATAGGGGTTTGTAGTTTAAGATGAGAAAATGGAAGGCTATAGAGGTATTTAAGGAAGAAAAACTAGATAAGACATCGATTTTGGGTGTTTCGAGGTGCAATGGACAATCAGATTAGATTGAAGCTGTTAATTACTCTAAACCCTATAAGCAAATTATTTGCATTTGGGTCCCTAATTTTTTTGTTTTAGTTCGAAATGGACTTAAATATTAGCTCATGTTCCCTTTTGAAAATTCAATGGCTATCTTATATGTGTTTAAAAATAATCATGGCAACTTTGTTTTCTTACATAGATATTGCGATAAAACAAAATTTTGTGAAACCACCAGATGCATACAGTTACAGTATTTTAAAAGATATAGAGTTAATTTTCTTCTTATTTGTATACGAAGTTTAAACTATATTGTTCCAATAGAAAGAGAATAACGAGTAAAGAATTATTTATGAAGTTTTCAAAATTAAAGTGACACACTTAATTGTCACTTGGCCAGTAGAATAAGAGGTAGTGTATATGTAAATGAAAAAAAAATTATTGCAACATATATGTAATGAATGCAGTACATAATTATGTTTGACATCTTTTTAAAACTATTTGAATATTTCGTTCACGCTGGGCAATTTTAGAAAGACAAAAACATATAAAGTGTGCGTCAGTTATGAAAAAGATACATTGATCTAAGATTAAATCATAAAAGAGCAACTAATACATAATTTTATGATAATAAATTTATTATTAACAACAAAGTTACTACACAAGAACAACAGATGACAAGCACCATTGTCCAAGTGGTTAAGTGATTCAGCTTTGGTGCGAGAGGTCACAAGTTCGAAACTTGCGTAGCGTGATTCGAACGTTTATTGACATGTGATATGTTGTCCCAATGACATGTTGTATATAAAGTACCATTTCAAAAAAATAATAATATTGGAACAGATTGCTATAAATTAAGCAAACATGACCCACTTCACAAACAAATTTCTTATTTAAGCCTTAAAATACGATCTTCATTTCTTCTAAGGGATCCATTTGATTTTTTTATTCATTTCATCTTAGTGAATGACACCTTATCTCCATCTTTAAAGGTTCACCCCTCTTTAAGTAATACTATTTTTTCTTCCTTCTATTGACTTTATTAACGATTCATAACTCTTTAAATGTGTGATCGTTAATTATGATAAAGGTTATACATCCTCATGCTTATTTTATGTTGCATATTGGTATGCTTATCGTATGCATCATGGAAGTCAAAAATAAATAAACTGTAGTACTTTAAGCAACGTTTTGTAGAAATACCCATATTAAATGAATACTCCAGACAGGGTTCAAGAGGTCTTGGGTTCAAACATCAAAGATATCAAAATTATGTTTCTACCAATCTACCATTTTTTCAACAAAAACTTTTTTTTGAAAGAAAAAATAAAATGATTCTTTATTTTATGTACATATGCATCGCACATGCATAAGTACTGGTAAATCAAATAAACAACCATAGCATCCAATTTATTAAACAACATATAGATACAAATGATATAAGTAGCATATAGATACGAACGATGCCATGAACTTGTAGTTTCTAGACCAACGATGCATAAATGCAGCTAACGAAACCTATATGAATATATTAAGATGACATATCAGACATGGAGGCACAACACCCTAGTATATGCATACATATTTTTCTATATGAATGCAAATTAAACAACATAAAATTCAACACCTAAATAATCCAAATCCTAATCCTAAAATAACTTAACAGAGGAAATCAAATCAAACAAGGAAACATACCAGAAAAGAGTTAAGGATGAGTAGCCTTCATCATCTCTTCAGGATCCCATGTACTCTCCACCGGATCATTTCCACAATGGCTCTAACTAACTTCACTAATTTGTTCCTAAGTCACTTCATCCTATGCTCTATAGTATGGGTTGGACCACAGGATGAGCTCGACCAAAATTCCAACTCTACCCCCTCTAATTGACTAGACGCAATCACAATCGTCGTATCGTGCATACATTTTCGCAAATTTGACATATGGAATATGTTATGGACTCCTGCCATCTTCTTCGGAAGTCCCACTATATACTCTAAACTCCCTATCCTCTCCAGTACAAAAATGGATGCATAAATTTGAGCGCTAACTTTCTCAAACTTCTAAATCTTACAACCTCTTCAGTGGAGAAACTTTCATAGACAAATCTCCCACCTCGAATTCTAAATCTTTCCTTCTCCTATCAGCATATGACTTTTGTCGATCTTGTGTAGCTTTCAGCCTCTTCCTAATGAGCTCCACCTTCTTTGCAGTTTCTCTAACCATCTCTGGACCCATAATAATCTTATCTGTGGACTCCCACCAACACGAAGGTGACTTGCACGACCTTCCATACAATGCTTCAAACGGTGTCATTCATGTACTAGTATGGTAGATAATATTATATGCGAACTCCACAAGAGGTAGATTATCCTTCCAAGATCCTCCAAAATCCAATATACAAGCCCTCAATAAGTCCTCTAACACCCTGTTTACTCTCTCAGTCTGCTATTGGTTTGCGGGTGATATGCCATACTCAAATTCAACCCGGTCTCTAATGCCTCTTGTAGACTCCTCCAGAATTTACTCATGAAAAGTGGATCCTGGTTACTCACTATACTAGTTGGAAATCCATGTAATAAGGCCACTTCTTTAATATACTGCGTCGCAAATGCCACCGCCATTCTCATAATCTTTACCAAAATAAAAGTGCGCATTTTTCATGAGATGGTATACTATAACTCATATGTGCTTTAATTTCCTCTTCTACTCCTAGGAAATCCATCCACAAAATCCAAAGATACGCTCTCCCATATCCACTGTGGTACGTCTAACCAAAATAATTGCCCACTCAGCTTCTTCTGTTCCGCCTTGACCCTTTGCCAAGTTATACACTTCATCATGTATTCCACCACCTACGTCTTTATCCCTAGCCAATAGAATATCATCTTCACATCCTAATACATCTTATCTACTTCTGGATGAATAGTCTTCCTAAAATGGTGACACTCGCCCAAGACATCCTCTATTAACTCCTTTACATGTGGTACACATGCCTTCTGTCTCTTCTCAAGTAGCCTTTGTAGTCATTGCAATAACAGTCCAAATGGCTCGATCGTTCACCCTATCCTAACCGCTCTATAATACTAATCAATACTACGTCTTCCCCTTGATTTAACCCAAAACGATCCATTAGTGTAGGTCTAGGCTCCATCGCTGTTAATAATCTAGGTGCATACCCCAGTTGGGGTTGGAAATCAAACTCTGACATAAACTCCAAATTCCTTCATTCTAGGCAACATAACATTCATTAAGGCCTGCATCCTACTTAAAGCATAGGCGACTACGTTTCCCTTCCTTGGAGTATATGAAATCCCAAAATCGTATAATGATAAAAATTCCATCCATCGTTGCTATCTGAAATTCAAATCCTTCTAAGAGAATGGATACTTAAGAGATTTATGGTCCTTAAATAACTCGAATCTCTCGCCCAACAAATAATACCTTCACGACCTTAATGCGAATAGCATCCAAATCTAATTTGTGCATCAGATAATTCCTCTTATTATTCTTCAAATGTTGACTCGCATATGCCATTACTTTCCTTACTTGCATATGGACAACACCAAGACCAGTACCACATGCATCGATATATATGGTGAAAGGTTTGGTACCATTAGAAATAACCAAAACTGGAGCACTCGTTAATAACTCCTTCAATTCAACAAACACCACTTCAAATTCCAAACTTGTAACATCCCCTATCTCGAGGCCCGAAGCTAAGCACTACAGATGCTGCAATCATCCATAGTATTAACTTCCGGTGACAAAATACGGTAATATTAATGGTATCCATAATATCAAAAACACATGAAAATGAAATAAAAATTAACATAGATTTAAAAAAACTTTTCTGATTACATTCTAAATCAATATTTCATATTCAGATACATAATCCCAAAACGATTCCCAGGTTTTGATCAAATATAACTTTTACAAATTACGCCAAGAGTGACATATGAAGATGCCCCCTTGGATGATCAGAGTACTAAATAGACATATCAGTCTTAAATACATCACAGCGGAATAAAACTAGTTACTCATATATAACTAACATTGCCTCCTACACGTCTTCAAAAGCTTATTCGTCAACCTAATAAACCTGAAAAACATTAACTCTCAATCTACTCAAGTTAATTTTTGAGCACCCGAGAGTTTAAGGGGAAAACATAAATTTCGAGTCAGGCATAAAGCCTTGTGTGAATAATAACATCTCGGTTTACTGATATTAAGTGAGACCACGCCGCTTAGCGGAATGAGTTTCCCCTCATTAATATCCCTTTTAAAACATATCTTTTGAAAATCAAAACCCTGCAATCAAACTGATTAAAGCGAGAATAGCAATATCATATATGCATATAAATCAGGTAATCAATGGACTATCTGTCCGAACAATATAGTTTTGTTTGGCTAAATATAAACCATTGGCTGACTCGGGCCTACCAGACATACTCAATTATCTAACATCCGTTAGACACACTACTGGGCTATCTGCCCTTAACTATCTTCTTCTAGGGTTAACTGAACCTAATGGTTTTGCGGGCTCACCAATACATTTTCTATCTCTCCTATCCTTTCCATTAAGCAAGTCTTGCATTTACAATCCATACACCTTCCATCCACCACCTCTTTCTACCTTTCCTTTGTATATGTTGATAATTCTATCAGTTCTAGACAATCCCTCTTTAACCTCATTTCCACATTTAGACAAAATTCCCACCCTTAGATTGTCATAGGTGACTTCAACTGTGCCAGCAGACTCGTTGACATATATGGAGGCATTCCTTTGTCCCATAATGAGATCAAACCCCTCAACAATGCAATTGAAGGCTCTAACCTTTTTGAAATAAAGAGTACTGGTGAAATCTTTTACAGGAATAACTCAAGCAGAAACCCCCCCCGTACATTTTCAAAAATTGATCATGCTTTCTGTAATGAAATCACCCTTAACAAATGGCCAAAACTATTCAATCACCTCCCCCTTCCCGGCCTCTTTGATCACTCTCCTCAAATTCTTTCCTTTGGTGATGCTGCCATAAGAGGAAATCTAAGTTTTAAATTTTTTTAATGTTTGGGTCCACGAACCTGTGATATTGTTATTAAATCATGGTCTACCACTTATCATGGTAATCCAATGTTTATACTGCAGAGCATACTTCGGGCAACTAAGGTGGCATTAAAGGAATAGTCCAAGAACAAATATGGGAAAGATGATCTTGCTTCATCTACCTTGAAAGAAGAATTAAACAAAGTACAAACTGATATGCAACAAAGCATGGATGATGTGCTATGGCAAGGAAGGAAGCAGAAATTTCTAATCAACTTAGTGATGCCTTGCTGATGGAGGCAAAAATGATAAATAAAAAAACAAGAATGAATTGGTTCTCTGAAGGAGATAGGAACACCTCATTTTATGACTCCTCACTTAAAGCAAAACATCAAAGAGAGAACATTAATGCACTTCTCAATGATAATGATGAAATACAAACTGACCCTCTTGTCATTAATGAAATGTTTCTTAATTACTTCAGGGATCTATTGGGAAACCACAATCAATTCACTCCAAACCTTCAAAATCTGGAAAATATTAATCTTCCTCAGATTAATCAAGATGACTGCCTCTTATTAAGTGAAGCAATCTCTAATTCTGAGATTAAGGAAGCAATCTTCTCTCTGAATTTCCAACTCATGTGGTGGTCCAGATGGATTCAATGTATTCTTCTTCACATCATGCTGGGCCATCATTGAGGAAGATATAATTAAGGCAGTGCATAACTTCTTCAACAAGTGCAAGAACTTCACTCAATCAACTCTACCAACATAGCCTTAATCCCCAAAGTTAAAAATGCTGACCATGTTCACCAATTCAGACCTATCTCGTGTTGCAATACGATCTACAAATGCATCTAAAAAATAATTGCAAGCAGGATTAAGAAAGTCCTCCCCCACATTATATCTTCCAACCAAGCAGCATTCCTTCCCTCCAGAAATATTCTTGATAATGTAATGATGACTCATGAACTGCTGCGAGGTTAGAACAACAAGCAAATTTCTCCAAGAGCTATGCTGAAATTGGACATCTCAAAAGCCTTTGACAGTTTGCAGTGGGACTCAGTAATCAAAATAATGTCATTGATGAACTTCCCTACTCACATAGTGGCATGGATATATGCCTGCATCTCCACTGCAAGGTACTCCATAACTGTCAATGGTAATAATATTGGATACTGTAAAAGCAAGCAGGGCATTAGGCAGGGAGATCCCCTATTTGCCTACCTGTTCATTATAGTTATGGAAGTGTTAACATAGATTTTTTTACACCTAGTCCAGACTGGGAAATTTAAATTACACCCTAAATGTAGAGAGCCTCAAATAACCTCTCTGATGTTTGCTGATGATTTGGTGGTCTTCACTACGCCAACTATGGAATCCATCAATGCTATACTTTAAAGCCTTTCCCTCTTTCACTCTTATTACAGGCCTTAAAATCAATATGTCCAAATCAAGTATCTTAGTAGCTGGTGTTCCTGAATTGTACAAAACCTCGGTTTATAATGCTACATCTCTGCATCCTAGAGATGAAGCACTCAGCTACCTTGGCCTCCCTCTAGCATCATCTAGAATTACTAAAGCATAATGTATGCCTCTGTATGATAGAATCCTTAATAAAATAGACAACTGGTCAAACAGATTTCTAAGTCAAGCTGGAAGAGTTACCTTGATTAATTCAGTTATATTCTCAATGACAACTTACTGGATGAGGACTTTTGTACTCTCTGCAAAGTTAATTCAGATTATAAGGAGTGCAATGCTTCGATTCTTTTGGCATGGAAGCATTTACTCAAATAAACTGATACCATGCTCCTTTTCAAAACTTGAAAAAACTAAAGCTAAGGGTGGACTGGGAATTAAAAGGCTTGAAGTGTGGAATAGGGCAGCATTTGCAAAATATGTTGATGATAAGCATAATACAAGAACAAATATCTGGAAAAAGTGGTCAAAAGCACACATCATAGGAGACAAGCACTTTTGGAATATGAAACCCCCTCAGAACTGTAGGTGGACATGGAGGTGTATATTCAAACTAAGAAATAATCTATTGCCCATGGTTAAAATATCTGTTGCCCAAGGTGGAAAGGTAAGTTTCTGGTTCGATCCTTGGCTAGAAACTGGTCTTATACTGGCCAATATATTGAATCCGCAGCAAATTAGTCAGACTGAAATCCCTCTGTCTGCTAAGCCATATCAGTTTATTGATCAAGGCCATGTCACTCTTCCATACTCTAGTAATCAGGTCATTCGTCAGCTATGGGCTCAGTTCAATGATAAAACATTCACTCAATCTGAATATGATGACATAAAGTGGATAATCAAACAACATGAATTCAACATTCCTTAGTTTATAAAGGCCTGTCAACTGACTCACTTATCCTTAACTTCAGCTGGAGTAAGAGGATTTGGTTGACACACAATTCAGAAACCTTTGGAAGGTTTTTCTTAATGGAATCAACACAAAATCAAACTTGTATCACCAGGTAATGATAACTGATCTGTTGTGCCCCTTTTGTTCTCTGTTTGAGGAAAATTCTCTCCATTTATTCTTCAAATGCTCATTTATATTCCACATTTGGAACAATATAATGCAAAAGATAGGAAGAAATAACGCTAATGCAAATAGTTCGATGGAATGGGCACTGATATATAAAGCTACTAGATGGAAAGAAATGGATTCATATATCCTTTTGTTCACCCTGGAGGTATTCGTTCGAGTCATATGGCATGAGAGAAACTCTATTGTATTTGGAGCAAAAAGAAGAACTCAAAGGCAGCTGCTTCATTTCATTCTTCATGAAATAAGCTCGGGGATGAAATATTCTTCATTCCAGTTTACTCAAGCATTTTATGATGCTATTGGTCCCTTCTGATTTACTTGTGTGTTCTTCTTACTGTTGTGTTCTGTTCTTTTGCCTTGTTTGATTGGAGCCCCTTGTTTCTAGGTTTTCTTTTTTCCTTTCTAATGCCCTTGTAATCCTTTATTTGTTTTTTTCTCTGACCTAAGATTGTTAAGGTTGGATTATTTTTCTCTTGTGTGCTTTAATAAACTGGTAGGGGTCCAGTTAACCCCACTGGCTTTGCCAAAAAATAAAAACCTAACTTTCTCTCTGTATATTTTGTTCTGTGTGTAACATCATTTTAGTCTCACCTGTGACAAAGCCCTACACACTGGAATTTTGTACTTATATTAGCTAGGGGCTATAACTAAAGTATAGGGCATGACCCAATACCAGTCATCTGGTATTCTAATATCTGAGTCATTTACTTAGGGTTAACTATCCTATCAAATTTTCCTTGAAAACATTTCTTTCAAATTGATTTAATCCTTTAAATCATACTTAAACAAGGAAAATATACTTTTTGCTTTACTCAAATATCTTTGCCATGATATATGCTTTACACAAAACAATGTTGATGAAAACCTAAATCAATAGGGTTGTCTATCCATTTAAACAAGTTAAAGCCCTTCTTAACTTAGAAAACATTAGGTTTTAAGTTCAAGATATCACATTTGAAACCTTTGTTTAAAAAATTTTAAACAGTTCCTTTCAAATCTATTGAAAGAACCCTTTCAAAATAGGTTAACTACTTTACCTTGAAACACTAGGCCAAAGGCCAAAACATACCTTTCGAAACCTTTAAAAATAGACCTATCGAAATCATGGAAAGCATCCCTTCGAAAGCTTTATAAAACCTTAGACGTCCTCTTTTCAAAACACTTTAAACTTGCCTTTCGAAAGCATTGAAAACCTTCCATTCAAATACTAAAAGTAAACCTTTCGAAAACATTGGGGAATCTCCCCTTTGAAACCTTCATTATATATCTTTCGAAAGCATTAAAGTCCTTTACTTAAAACAAACCTTTTGAAAGCATTGGGTCCAAGTAAAAGTTTGTGAAACATAGCTTCGAAACCATTTAAAACCATTCCTTTCGAAACCTTTGGGTTTAACTTTCAATATATCTAAGGGTCTTAAAAGAACTGGGGCGAAAGTATTGCTTTCGAAAGCATTATTCCTAAGTAAAAGAAAGTAGATGGTTTCGAAACGAACCCTCTCGAAAGCATGGAGAAGCGGCTTCAAAGTTTAAGGCAAAAGAACCCTTTCAAAGGCATTGATTTGAAAGGTTGAATGCGGCAGCAGGGGTTTCGACCCTCTTCGAAAGCTTGTTTTAAAAACAAAAAGCAACAACCTATTCAAAAACCCTTTCTTTATATAAACGGAAGCAAGTTGGTTAAGTCGAATGCTCCAACCCCTTCGAAAGCCTCGTTTGTAATCAAAATAGTTCCAAGTTTATAAGAGCTACTTCTACACCTTCGAAAGCATGTTTGACTCTATACCTTCCGCCTTTCTCCAATCCACTACGTACCAAGGCATTGATACCATGTGTACTGGTTTCAACTTGGTTGGAGCGGATGTATGGTGTCGAAAGGTGGCTGCTATAAGTGGCAAAGCATTAATCCTTTACAAAACTGATTTTTAACCTTTTAAAGTAATGTATATCCAACTAACTTGCCTTATTTGTCAACATATAATTGGTTGCCAATTCTTTTACAAAACCTTTTTCTAGAAGTGCCGCCAAATTCAGTAATTAACAATTTTAAAACATTTAACAAATTGCCCCTTCTCCTTTTATAAACATATAAAACATTTAAGTTCCATACCTTAAATAATTTTATATCTTTAATAAAATACTTAGGAAAATTCTCCAAAAACTCCCATAAATCACTTTTAATATGTTTTCTAACATATTTTAATTTTTGACCCAAAGTTAACATATAATAGCCGTAAATAATTTAAACCCAATTTAACCATTTTCTTTACTAGAAAATTCATAATAAATCCACAACAACTTGGAAAATTATGAAACTTGAAACCCATCCCTAAAATAATGTTTTTGACCTTATATAAAAAATGCAAGCCATTTGGATGTCATTTGATAGGTTTTTCAAATCAAATCTTATCATAAAATCTATATGAAACGACATAAATCATCAACAAACATATATAATCATTTAAACAATTAAAACATGACATTTTTCTTGCAAAATAAATTTGGATCTTATCTAGAAACCGAAAGCAATAAAAATGACATTTAATCTATTATTCACCTTAGCTTATTATTAAGGAGTTTGAGAGTTTCCCTTGAATTGATTTGATTAAGGTTCCTTCTTGAATTCTTGTTTATCTTCCTTTAGATTACTTCTAATGGTGGCCGGCCAAGTTCTAGGTATAGTTTTGTTTATGAATGTTGTAGATGAAATTGGAATAAGGATTTAGGGTATAAGAATATAACCTATTCCTATTGTGCCCTTATCTTATTACCTTTAATTACTTCATTTTAATTCTCTTTGGTTTTAGATTAATTAGGCATGACTACCTTATGATCATACAAATCTCAATCCCTTAACCATTTACATCATTTCATTTAATTTATCTAATTAAATGTCCTAAATAATGTTAGTCAAAATTAGAGTCATTACAAAAATCCAATTATAAATTAGGTTCTTCTTCATCAAATTAGGCAGATGTGCTGACATCTTTGCAAAATCCTTAATAAACTTTCAATAGAATCCAGCCAACCCAAGAAAGCTACGAACTCCTAAAGCATTCTTCGATGTCTTCCAATTTCTAACTATAGCTGCTTTCCTTAAGTCTACAGCTAATCCATCCACTAATACTACATGCCCAAGGAAGCGAACTTATTTCCTCCATAAGTGGCATTTAGAGAACTTAGCCTTCAACCGATTTCTCCTTAAGAGTTCCACCACTTCTCACAAATGAACCTCATGTACCTCCTCACTTCTGGAATAGATAAGAATGTCATCAACGAAGACCACAACAAACCTACTCAACCACTCCCTGAATACCCTACTCATCAAATCTACAAAATAAGCTAGAGCATTAGTCAGCCCAAACTGCATGACTAACCACTTAAACAATACATCAGGTGTATGGAAAATAATCTTCGAGATACTATCTTTAGCCACTCTCAACTGATGAAATCCTATTGCCAAATCAAGTTGAGAGAAACCTTCATCCCGACTAACCGATCAAAGATGTCGTCAATGCAAGGCAATAGATAACGGTTTTTCTTTGTCAACTTATTCAATTCTCAATAGTTAACGCATAACCTTAGGGAGCCATCTTCCTTACTAGCAAAAAGACAGGAACTCCCCATTCTGAGGTACTCCTTCGAATAAAGGCTTTCTGCAATAATTCTGAAACCTGCTTATCCAACCCTCTTCTTTCCTTCGGTGTCATATGCTTAAGAGGCATTAGTACCGGCCTTACGTTTTTCTCAAGATCAATATGAAATTTGATTTCTCTTCAGGAAGGAATACCAAAAACTTCTTCGAATACATCAAAATAATCCTTCATTATGAGTATAAACAATAGCTCTTCTTATGAAGGCTGAGTGAATACAAATATGCGTACGTAACAGAAATACCAGGCTCCCAACACAAAATAAAATCAAGTCCTTCGCCCTTCCTCAATCAAACCATCCTCCTATAATAATCCAACACTACCCCATAGCAAGACATCCAATCCATTCCCAAAATCAACCCATACCCTTTAAAGTTTAGTAAACATTCATCACAAGGGAATTCCAAACTACGGATGACCAACTTTAAGTTATGACATAGCATCGATAAATGGGTTGATCCCCCGACAGGATCGACATCGAAATGGATTCGATGTCATGTTTAATGGCTAAACTATTGACTAATGAACATGCTATGAACGAACGGGATGCACAAGTGTCAAATAAAATATGAACTTGAAAATCAGATAAAATCAACACACCTTCCATCGCAATCTATTTCCCCTTCTCTTGAGCTGATGATGGTGCTTTAGTAGAGGAAGGAATGGCATCCCGAGAACATGCCTTAACTATCTGACCTTCACTCTTTAAAATAGGGCAGTCTCTCTTCATATGTCCGAGCTGATCACAATCATAACACTTCACTTTCCGCTGAGCTAGGGCTCCTTTACAATCCTTGGCCATATGTCCCACTTGGCTACAGTCATGACACTTACCCTTTAAAAGATTTGTCCTACAATTTTTGGTCATGTGTGTTAGTCCTTGAGATGATGGTTTTGATGACAACAACCTTAGAATAAGATTATAAAATATAAATACTAATAATATAGTTTAGATATATATGTATATGCAGGATTTAACCATGCAGGTACAAAGAATGAAGACTGTACAATATAGAGATTCAAGATATCAAGATTGAAGACTCATGAGTATCAAGAATATTAAGATTATCAAGAGTTCAAGATTTCAAGATAAGTATTGAGTCTAGAATTATGTTAAAACCTCACAATAGCACTGAAATCTTCACTCCATTTTTCTTTTGGGATGGAACCCATTTCTACCTTTTTAGTGGCTTACAAACCCACGACAAGTAGCTTACAAACCTACGACAAGTGGCTTACAAACCCACGAACATCCTGGTTTTGTACAAGTTCTCGAGTCCTGATATGATGAGATATTCTGCAGGAAGAAGCTTGCAAAACTACTTCAAAATGATTTTCAAAACTACTTCAGAATGATTTTCAAAACTGCTTTTCAAAATGTTTTAGCCTTAAAAATTATCTTTTCAAATGATTTTCAAAAAGATGTTTTAGCCTTAAATATTCTTGTTTTTAAACTTCGTTTGTTCTAAACTATCTTTTAATTATAATATATTTATACTTAGATTTAGATATAAAATTATAGTAAAATTATATATATATTATTCTCCATATTTATCTATGTATTTTATCTATAGTCAAGTATATTTATAAATTTTAAATAGTTTTTAATATAAGATAAAAGTTATTTTCAAAGAAAATCAAATCATCAAAAAATGCTTTGGGATGTCGACATGCCCTAGTACCCCATGTCTACATAGTGACAGTTAGATTCAAAAATTTGAATTTCAAAAGAAGTGTCTATTCGCCATAACCTTTCATGAATAGACATTGCTGTTGTTCTTCTATAAATAGGGGTTAGTTTCAACGAATTTAAGATCAGATTTTCTTGTTTTTCACTTCTCTTCTTCTTCCAGATTTTCTTATTCAAAATCCTATCATCACTCTGCCGAAATCAACATTGAATCTAACTAGATCATCTCCGGTTTGATTCTCTATCACTATCTCAACAAGATCCCAGTGCTATTCAGAGTTATAGGCTTCTTTGTAATCTATCTAGCGAGAAAAGGTGTGATTATAGCCTTGGAAATCAATCAAGCGAGAAAAGGTGTGATTGTAGCCTTGGAAATCAATTGGGTGAACTTGTTGCCTCGGAAATCAAGTATCTCTACCTAGAGGATTGTGATTCTGGAGGGTGTACCTCGTAGCCTTGAAACCGAGGGTTGTAATTGTTGAATTGCTTTTGAAAGGAAATCCGTACTTAGTTGTGCGGGACTGGATGTAGGGTAACTCCGAACCAGTATAAAATCCGGTGTGTTCTTTCCTTTATTGCATTTACTTTATTTCTGCATCTGTGTTTGTTTCTGTGATTATATCTGTGTCTGAATATTACATACATTTGTGTTCAATTAACATAAACTCAAAAAGATTTAGTAATTTCTAATAAACACTATTCACCCCCCTCTAGTTTTATTCCTAGCCTTAAGATCTGTAATCCACATTCCTCACATTTGGTATTAGAGCAAGGTTTTCAAAAGTTTCATTCAAAATGGCTACCAACACTGGTACTGTTATTAACACTAGTATTTCTGTCACTAGTTCATTTGTAGAAGGTCAGTCTACTGCCAGACCACCACTTTTTAATGGCAGTAACTATGCATATTGGGCATGTAGGATGAAAATATATTTACAATCTGTAGAATTAGACACTTGGAATATCACACAAACTGAATATTCTGAACCCACAACTAATTTTGCACAGTGGACCACTGAGCAAAAAACTATTGCACAAAATAATTCTAAAGCAATGAATATTTTGTTTTGTTCACTTGATAGGAATGAATTTAATAGAGTGTCAGTTTGTAAGTCTGCATATGAAATCTGGAAAACTTTGCAAGTTACTCATGAAGGAACAAGCAAAGTTAAACAGACCAAAATCTCCATGCTCACAAATCAGTTTCAGTTATTTAAAATGAATACTAATGAGTCTATTTCAGATATGTATAGTCGATTTCAAGATATTGTGCATTCTTTAATATCCTTGGGAAAGGAATTTTCGGAAGAAGATCAAGTCAGAAAATTTTTAAATTTTCTCACTCCAGAATGGGATCAAAAGACACTTGCAATTGAAGAGGCAAATGACATCAGTACCTTAAAGATAAAAGAATTGATTGGAAATCTAATGTCGTTTGAAGTTCAAATGATCGGGAGAAGAGAAAGCAAAGCATCTAAAAAGAAATCAATGGCATTCAATGCATTAACCGACGGATCAGACTCAAACAGTGATACTGATGAAGAGATAGCATTTATGACCAGGAATTTTCGGAAATTCCTGAAATACAGAAAGATGAATAATCTCAAGAGAAACAACTATAAGAATTCTGGAAATCAGAATGCAGTGCCAAACAATGTCAAATGTTTCAACTGTGATTAACTAGGCCATATCAAAAGAGACTGTTCGTATCCAGAAAGGCAGAATCCTCCTATAAACAATGAATCAGTAAAGAAACGGAAGCGTGCATTTACTGCTACTCTAGATGACTCAGACTCGTCCTCCAGCAATGATGATCAGAAGACAGATAACTCAAATTTGTGTTTCACGGCAGTTCACGACTTCAACGAATTCAAGGAAACGGACTCAGAAAAAAGTACACATTTACAATACAATTGATTGAAATTGCATGCTTAGAATTAGATGATTGATTGATTTTGAATTGGTGTGTTGATTGAATTTTAAATTATTTTATTTTATTTTATTATTATAATTTTTTTAATAATATAATAATATTTTCTGGAATATACTATAATTCTAATAATATTCCAGATATATATATAGACATTAAAATAATAAGTATATATATTAGAATACTTAGGAAAAATAAATCATAGAAATTCACAGGCACATGTCGACATGGTCCCTACCATGATGTCGACATGGGTGCAAATTTTGAAATTAAAAATTTGAATTCAAATGCTTGAATTTCCCTCCACCTTTTCACTTTATTCAATACTCTGAAAAGACATCTTTTGACCAGAGAACACGTCTTTCAAAAATCTATTTATTCACTATATTTTATCACAACTTTTCACTTTCATTCTCAAATTCAAACTCTCTCTTCAAAACTCCAAGCTCTCTACTTTCTACTTTAATGGCTTCTTCAAGCAACCCCTCTACCATGAGACTTTCCAGAAACTTGAAAGAGCAACTCCTCAATAATCCGGAGGCAATAAAAGCATACATCAATTATGCTAACTATGGAAAAGTCCATCCTGGAAAGTTTGCTATTTTTCAAGATTTTGCTTCTTATGAAATTGATACTCTTTTTGCAAACAATCAAATTCTTAGTCTTGTTGATTCTTCTCAAAATGATTTTGTTTGTTACCCAAATCTTGTTAAAATTTTCTATGCAAATGTCAGTCGAGAATTTTATGAAGGAAATGATAATGAAATTTGGAGTAGTGTAAAAGGAACTAAAATTGTTTTGAATTGTGATCTTTTGGGTACCATTCTCAATTGCAAAAGCATGGGAATGGATCTTTCTAGTTTTCAAATCGATGAACATGATCGTGAGACATTTCATCATATTTTTGAAGGAGAAGAAAACTTTGAATTTAAAAACCGAAACTTTCGTCCTAAAGCAAGAATTGTCAATCTTCTTTTACAACATACTTTGACCCCAAGATCGGGAAATTTTAACAATCCTACTTCAAAAGTGTGCAAATCACTTTTTGCTATGTTCGGAAATTATGATACCAATTGGGCGCAAGTTATTTTGGATGAACTTCGTCCTAAAAATTTTGAAATGGGAGAAAACACTTTATATCATGGAATTTACCTTACTCAGATTTTCAATTATTTTGGAGTAAATTTCAAAGGAGAAGAATTTATTTCAAGAAAAGTTTTTAATATCTCAAACATTTCTCTCATGAAAATCTCATATGTTTTTCAACCTTATGAGACTCTTGCCGAAAAGGAAGAGCGTTTGGCTCATGAAGAAATGGAAGAGGAGGAAGAGGAAGAAGAAGAAGAAATGGATGAAATGGAAATAGAAGAAGAAGAAGAAGAAGGTGAAACATCCCTAGAAAGTATTGAATATCTCTCCAATCCCACCAACAAAACCCTTCTCAAAAACCAAAAGATTATTGTTGAGAATCAACGGGTTCTTAAAAGATCCGTTAGTAAGAAGTTGGACAAAATATCATCCAAGATGAACAAGTTTTTCTCCAAAGTCAGCAAGAAACTTGGATTATCTTCATCTTCATCATCCTCTAACTAGTTCTATATTTTCATATCATGTCGAATTAGTTTAAGTTTGTTTTAATTTGAGTGTTTATGTAGTTGTTTATGATTAATCATTGTATCACTCTTCTATGCAATGAAATTGAATTTCCTTTCTGTTATCTAGCTTATCTTATCTCTTGAATAAATGTTAGTATATTATATAAATATATACACAATTATTCACAAAATCAAAATTACCATCAAATTTCTCTGCCTCATGTCGACATACCCTCTTCGACCATGTCGACATGTACTGGTCAGAAATGACACTTCATTTTGAATTTGAAATTTGAATAACTACCATATGTCTATTCATTTCAAGCGAATTTCTTCACCTATATATACCCATTTCTTGCAGAATTCATTACTGAATATTATTTCTTATCTATTCTATCTCTCATTCTTCTCACAATTTCAAAAATGGCTAATCCAATTCCTAACTTATCCGAGAATCTTGAAGAAACTCTTAATTCATTCAAGAATATTCTCTTGTTCATTCTTCGTAACAAGCGACACTTAGAATTGAGTCAAATGCAGATGATCAAGGAGCAAGAAAGGCATTTCGAGGCAATTCGATGGACGATTTCTTCCCTGCACAAGGATGATAAAGACGCACATCCTCCTGTCTCTCTCACAAATGACAATGAAAATTGGGATGCCATCAAAGCATACCCTATTTTCAGAGAAGAAGGATGGGTAGAAGTTCCTCGTAACGTTTAATTTGATTGCTTTATTTGATTACTTTGTTTGAATTGATTGCTTTGATTGAAATTGTTGTTTTGATTGATTTGATTGACACTTGGTGTGGATTAATGAATGTATAAATATACATTGATATATTTATAATAGCTGATTGAATATCATGTCTATAAGTATAGTTATTTCTTAATATACTCTATTATATAGTTTATTAATGCAGGTACTTGAGTACAAGAATGAGGGGGAGTTATATAGTTTAGAGTTTGTTTGTTTTTGTTGATGACAAAGGGGGAGAAATATAAAATAGGGTAGTTAGGCATAGATTAAGGGGGAGTTATTAGATTTAGGGGGAGTTATTAGGATAGAAGTAATACTTTATAAATAAAGGTTGTCATCATCAAAAAGGGGGAGATTGTTAGTCCTTGAGATGATGGTTTTAATGACAACAACCTTGGAATAAGATTATAAAATATAAATACTAACAATATAGTTTAGATATATATGTATATGTAGGATTTAACCATGCAGGTACAAAGAATGAAGACTGTACAGTATAGAGATTCAAGATATCAAGATTGAAGACTCATGAGTATCAAGAATATTAAGATTATCAAGAGTTCAAGATTTCAAGATAAGTATTGAGTCTAGAATTATGTTAAAACTTCACAATAGCACTGAAATCTTCACTCCATTTTTCTTTTGGGATGGAACCCATTTCTACCTTTTTAGTGGCTTACAAACCCACGACAAGTAGCTTACAAACCTACGACAAGTGGCTTACAAACCCACGAACATCCTGGTTTTGTACAAGTTCTCGAGTCTTGATATGATGAGATATTCTGCAGAAAGAAGCTTGCAAAACTACTTCAAAATGATTTTCAAAACTACTTCAGAATGATTTTCAAAACTGCTTTTCAAAACGTTTTAGCCTTAAAAATTATCTTTTCAAATGATTTTCAAAAAGATGTTTTAGCCTTAAATATTCTTGTTTTTAAACTTCGTTTGTTTTAAACTATCTTTTAATTATAATATATTTATACTTAGATTTAAATATAAAATTATTGTAAAATTTATATATATTATTCTCTATATTTATCTATGTATTTTATCTATAGTCAAGTATATTTATAAAGTTTAAATAGTTTTTAATATAAGATAAAAGTTATTTTCAAAGAAAATCAAATCATCAAAAAATGCTTTGGGATGTCAGCATGCCCTAGTACCCCATGTCGACATAGTGACAATTAGATTCAAAAATTTGAATTTCAAAAGAAGTGTCTATTCGCCATAACCTTTCATGAATAGACATGGCTATTGTTCTTCTATAAATAGGGGTTAGTTTCAACGAATTTAAGATCAGATTTTCTGGTTTTTCACCTCTCTTCTTCTTCCACATTTTCTTATTCAAAATCCTATCATCACTCTGCCGAAATCAACATTGAATCTAACTAGATCATCTCCGGTTTGATTCTCTGTCACTATCTCAACAAGATCCCAGTGCTATTCAGAGTTATAGGCTTCTTTGTAATCTATCTAGCGAGAAAAGGTGTGATTATAGCCTTGGAAATCAATCAAGAGAGAAAAGGTGTGATTGTAGCCTTAGAAATCAATTGGGTGAACTTGTTGCCCCGGAAATCAAGTGTCTCTACCCAAAGGATTGTGATTCTGGAGGGTGTACCTCGTAGCCTTGAAACCGAGGGTTGTAATTGTTGAATTGCTTTTGAAAGGAAATCCATACTTAGTTGTGCGGGACTGGATGTAGGGTAACTCCGAACCAATATAAAATCCGGTGTGTTCTTTCCTTTACTGCATTTACTTTATTTCTGCATCTGTGTTTGTTTCTGTGATTATATCTGTGTCTGATTATTACATACATTTGTGTTCAAATTAACATAAACTCAAAAGGATTTAGTAATTTCTAATAAACACTATTCACCCTCCTCTAGTGTTATTCCTAGCCTTAAGGTCAGTAATCCGCATTCCTCACAATGTGTCCCACCTTTTGACATTGATTACAATTAATCGTCAGTTTTTTGCCTTGCTCTCCTTATGGTCCATTTTCTTTTTCGCTTGCCTTGTTGTAGACCCTCTCCTTTCTTAGCCTGATCCTAAACCAAAGTTCCATTCAAAGTTCGATAATGCTGCTTCCACCAATCCCTTAAATGTAGCTCTATACGTTATCTAATTCAATGCAAGCTCCCTTAGAGGTAAGTTCAAACCTTTTGCAAATTTCAGTGCCTTCTTCCCCTGGGTATTCACTAACTCAAATCCAAATTGACTAACTCATTAAACCAACTTATATACTCTCCAACTATCATTTCTCTTTGCTTAAAATGAATAAATTTCTCCAGTAACAAATCCCTCTTAGCATCAGAAAGGAACTTTGTCTTAAACCTTGTCTTGAACATTCCCCAAGTAATAGTATTCTCATATACTTCTACTATCACCACCTCCCACTAACATGCTACCTCACCTTGCAAATTCCAAGCAGCTAACAATCTCTTAGTAACATCTCCAAGTCATAACATGTTGAAAATCTTCTCACAATTATTAAACCATTCCCGAGAACCTGAGTATGGATCCATCCCAACAAAAGGCTTCACTTCAAGGTAGGAGAAACCCATACACAACTTAGGAAAGTCAGCAGTTGGTGGGGTTGGAATCACACCTTGGTTAGTAGTTGTAATGGTGGCCGTGGGTTCGATTGGGTTGGCACTAGCTTGGCTCGTGCCTGAATATAGCGTCTAAACCATACTAGAATATTAACTTTGAGAATATCTAATAAATCTACTCAAGTGCTATTCCCTACCCTGGTCTCTGCCCCACCAGCATTGGCTGCGTTGGTCTCTATTCCAGTTTCGATCGAATTATTCATTTTCAGCTATCAGTAAAAATGGGATTCATTAGCAACTCCCCAATAGATTGTAAACAAAACTGGAACAGTAGATGGTGTGTGAATATGTACTTAATTCCTATATTATTTATTTATTTATCTATCTAACAGAAAATACAAATACGCTCTCTTAATATGTTCCTAGTTCCTATCCTAAAGGTATGTTTTGCTCTGATACCAAATGTAACAACCGTTTTTTACCTCTAGATTCCACCTCGAACCGAGGTCAACACCTCGAGAACCAAAAAGGACGAGTTGTTGGGGTAAGATAAAATATACTTACAGATCTAGTTAATAACTTTCAAAGTCTCACTGCAGAAAGGGATAAAATAAAATACAATAATAATCATAATCACGTCACATCACCATAACATATATGTATATCAAATACATATGTCTATACAACACAAGTCAAACCCAAACCATATACATAGTCAAATCCAAGTTACAACACTTATTTACATCATATACAATATATACAAATGAATCCCTATTTCCAATACTATCTCGTCTCTAAACTTCATCAACTGGATATATAAGTAAAAGGGACAAATAGGATTGGGTCAGACATAAGTCTGGCGAGCGAGCCATACTTTACTCTACATATATACAAACTAATACTATAGCATGATACGAGTCTAATGCTCGGCCACCTCACGTCCTAACAGTCACGTTGCACCTAACCATCATATACATACTGTCATATTGTATCACATATATATATAGACTTACTTCCTTGGACTTGCCTCGTGCACTACAGGGTTGCCTATTGTCCAACGTTACATAAATCACATATAGGACTCATGTCCTAGACTATTCTCATGCCCTATAGTGTCGCATGTTGTCCTCACGTACAATATGGACACATGCCCTAGACTAACCTCATGCCCTACAGGGTCACTTAACATTCATCCTCGATATTGGTCCGTCGAAGCACATCAGTGGAGCAACGCAATACCTAGACTACCTACTTGTGTCATAGGTCCGTATCCATCTCCATATTGTATCCATATTCATATCCCTATCCTGAGCCGTCTACTTACGCCACAAGCTCGTTCATGTTCACGTTCATCATGACATCATGTTTCACATTACTAAAACACACTAATACATCACTATACAACAATCAACCATCACATCATACACGAATCCATAACGTCATCACTTGCCATATCAGTGGTCTTCATACACCTTTAGAAAATAGAAGAAACAAGACTCGAATCAGTAAAATTTATTTTACATAAGCCCTTACAGGTCTAGGGTCAACCTATCCCGAATTATAGGGTACCGGTGGAGGTATGACCGGTGCATCGACGTACACAAAAATGGGAATTTTTCTGATTCGCAATTTTCACCATTTCACCACATCGTTTCACCTCCAACCACCTCCGCTTTGCCTCTGGTCATTTGAGAATGTCCCTAGTACATATCCCTACGTTTCTAAGTCCGATTCCATAGTTTATTTCATCAATTTGAACATATATTTGTTAAATTACCATAATATAGTGTGAACCTAGTTCTAGTTTACTGTTCTTGCCGAATTCCCTCCTATCCCTATTCAATCTAAATTTATTCATTTACAAGTGTTTATCTACTCTAATATATTCCATATATTATATATATAGGATCAAGATTGCATTATATGAAGTGGAAATCATGAATCACTGACAAAATTCACCATTTACTGGCTGAATCATCGTTGTCTGGCCTACTGCTCCTTTGTGCTTCAAAATTCTGCCTCTAAGTTGATATAGATGCGTAGTTCTCTTTGCTAGCTTCACGGTGCCGATGGTCTCACAGTGATTACGTTAAGTTTTAAGGGATTTAGGAAGATTATATTTTAGTCTTTAAAGAGGAAGAAGAAGACAAAGAGAAAGAGCATGCGTTGGATACTAAATTGAAAGTAAATGATTTTTTTTAAATCAAATGAGTGAAAGCAACCGTTCGCTTTCAAGTTCAAATTCAAATTCCTAGTTTTGGCACCCGATCAACTCGACATCATTTCGATCATAATTCTTCCATACCTCCAAACGCAGAAAACCAAAATACTGCATAAATAAAAACAAGACGGTTGCAATGGCATCAGTATTGTCATCAAATTCCAAAAAAATGATCATTTTGCCCCTCCTTTTTTTAAATTTATTCTATTAATACATTAAATTCAATTATTTTCATATTATCATATTATTGATATTTAATTAAAATATTTACCAAATTTCTAGGGTATTACATGAGTATTTGATACATATGTTCGATATCTATGATAATTTTGTAAAATATAAAACGGAAATAGAAAACCAAAACATGCAAAAGTAATAAAATGATTCAGTATGGTCTAACTGGTGAGTATATTGAAAAAGAGTTTCAATTGTACCAAATATTGAATAAGGTTCAATCTCCAAAATCGCTCCTCCTTATGATACATAATGATGTATGTATAAGTAGTCAGACTTTGTTGGACAAAGTATGATTGTTAACGCGTGACATTGAGTTTAGCTTTTTTAGTAAGGATATCTACCTAAGAGTAAGTACTTATGTTAAATTTAATTTCATTTATAAGAAAAGTTTGTGATTTCATATAAGATTTGAATTACGAAGGAACACCAATTTTGAACAGTTTAAGATATGTGGTTATCCAATTTACATTATGAACATAAGTTTCGAAAATTCATAACTAGGTATATTTACATGAGTCTATTGATAATTCATAAAATGATTTGAATGCCTATCCTAATGCAGTGAGAAACAAATTGTTGTTTCCAAACATATCACCTTCATGCCCAAGGAATTTCTTTCCAAGGAATAGTGGTAGTTCAACCAAGCCTAAAACAGACACAGTTATATTAGAATGTCTAATAAGAATTCTCACACGAGAAACTATGGTTTTCTTATCAACGTCAAGAAAATAATTTATTAGCAATAATAATGTCTATGTTCTCAACAAGCCATAGAGAGTATAGACTCAACCACATGGCACAATGCTTTAAATATGAAATGGATTCCAAGTACATTAACAAAATATAATTTTGGTCATTATACCAATAAGGATATGATCCATCGGTTGAGATTGAGTCTTCTAAAAGACGAAAAATGCAGTAGGAATTTTATAAAGTGGTGTTGATATGGAATGATTTAATTGATTTTGAGTGTTGAAATTAGTGAAGTAATTTCAAAAACCAACATGCTTAATAAGGCTGTCAATGGATACCCAAAAAGTCCAAATCCATCTGCATTTGTATCCAAAAAGTGGATAAATATCTGATATCCGAAAAAACGGACACAGATGCAGATACAAAGGTATCTATATTCTCTACCCGTCTTAGTTTTATCAAAATTATAGTTTATTTTATGTGTATTTTATCATAATGAAAGATAAATATTTATTTTTTATTAAGTTAATAGTTTATATTATATGCAGTAAATGCATACTTATTGCTCAAAAACTATAAATATTATTATAATCAATGAGATTGGAAAAAGATTTGTGTTATGCCAAAATTTTCTTTTTATGCTTCTCAATTTATAAGCCGTTAGCGGATAGGATAATTATCTGATATCAGTCCGTAACATGGATGCAGATATTTGAAAATGATTTCATATGCGGATGCGAATATGGAACTATCCAAATCCGAAAATATCCATTGATAGGCCTAATGCTTGAGTCCATTTGGATTCTACATGCAATTATTGAACAATTTAGTATTGAGTTTTAGAGCATTAATGTTGAATAGAACTTATAAATAATGATTTAGAAAAGACTGTTTGCACATAACAACCAAAATAACTTGAAGTTACTAGGAGCTATAACATGGTTTATATGTTTTGGATAGAACTGATGCGATAATGGCATCCAACAAGCATCATAGTTGAGCGAGTATTTTGACAGAGATATCAAATATTTTGATTTTTAGTCAAATACAGAGGAAGCATATGTCTTTAAGAAAGAACATTAAAAGGTACGAAAATATTTCTAATGCTATAAATTAACAACACACCACTGATTATCAATAATGTATTCATGTTAAAATCAGTTAAAGTATGGTTGTTTAATCTCAATATCAGATTTGATAGAGACATCTTTTGTACTTGGTATAAAAGGATGTTAGGATTGTCCCAATCTATATACACTAACACCATTCTAAAAGGTTTAATATGGAACATATGATATTGATCCCTTATGCATCAATGATATATATATATATATATATATATATATATATTATCATGAATTTTATGTTACGTGGTATTCCAGTACTCTCTATACGCTAGATGTATTAAGTGAATGTCAAACATAGTAAAATCACTAAACGGTAATTTAGAGTGTTCTCAAGTATTTATGAAATACTAGAGAATTGTTTACGCAAATACGAACTACTTATGAAAGAGTGTTTGGACTTTAGCTTCATAAGTGATATCTTATATAGTAAAATCAATCTTAAATTCATATTCAACCTTAATCAAGAAGCTTTAAGTTGGAAATGTTCCAAGCAAGAAGTTGTGGTAGACTCAACGGCTAAGTACATCACCTTGAGTAATGCCACAATAAAAGCATTATATATACATCCGTGTGTGCACGCATGCGCAAATTTACAAGAGAGCAAGGGGAGGTCCACAACTTTGAAAATCCAATAAAGTATTATGATTTCAATAATACAATAGCGATTGCAATGCAAACTTCCATTTGATAAGAAATCGAGATATGATCTCCGTAATGAATACATGAAAAATGAGTTTATCAGTAATGGGTAAGCGTAATCGAAAGGTAGATACAAAATAGTAATGTCAAGGATCCATTTACTAAGGCTCATTCTCAGTCTAGTTTAGGTAGACAAATTGAAGGTATGGTCATGATGCACAATAACTGGCCCAAATGCAAGTGGGAGATTGATAGAGTTAAGGGTGTGCCATAGGACTAATTATATAATTCATTATGTAACTTAAGTCTTATAAGAGAATTTCGTTCGAAATAATATATGCATTTGGTTTTATTTTCTTTTATATATGTTGTTATCTATAGATATAAATAATGAATTAAATACATTAAACATATATAAGAAGAAAATCCTTAGGAGAAGTATTTTATTGATTGCCGTTACGAATGTGTTTATAACCATGAGTATTGAATCAATATACACACACACACATATATACATATATATATATATATATAATACTCACATCTTAAATGTTCATAGTCAAGATGTATCAAGAAAAGGATATCGATACATCTGCTGAGACTAATGTACATAACGCTCTATATGATAGATAGTGATTTACTCATGACCGTTCGGGGAACTAATGGGTTACGTACTTGTGGTTGTTTAGAAAATCAGAGAACGACACAACGAGAGTCTTCTATAGGTTAATACAACTTAGTTGAAATAGAAAATCTCAAGGTAACAACGTATAATAATCTTCTAACCTGAGAGTGTTATCGATCTTAAATATCTAGACTATACTTTGACTATGGTCAAACACATAGCATATCGACCATAAGATGACCATAATTGGGTATATGAAGAAATGCTTTAACTGAAATACTACTCAATAGAGGATTCGTCTCCTTCATTATAGAAGGTCATTATCACCTAATTGGTAAGTCAGCCTAGAGTCCAAATTTCTAGTCAGAGTAAAATAGTTTATTGATAAATGTTATCAGATTGAACCAAGAACTTTAAAGCTATTTACGCAATTAATACGAATATTAATAGAGTTTTTTAGACCTTAGGACCAAACTCTAGATATATAAGTGACATAGGGATGTTGAAAATAATATGTGTACAAACTGTCATTACTAGTTGAGCTCGTACTAGATCAAAAATATAATTTCACCTAAATGGTATGTAAGCACTAAATTTGACCTTATATTGTACTTCAGCAAAGTACATACAAGCTTTAGTATTTGAATTATTTAAATATTGATTGTAGATCTAGTTCACATTAAAGAGTCATACAACCGCGTTGTCGGTTATTTTCGAATTCGACCAAGGATAAAATTAATTTTTAAATGTTATAAAGTAATAATAAATTAATACAAATGTTGTATTAATATGATATGGCTAATTTTAATTATTTATTTCGAGCTTAAAATCAAATAAGACAATGTATAAAGTTATACGATGGTTCGATCGGTAGAAGGGCTAGAAATTAATCAATTAAATAATGATTCAAACAGGAGTCAATGGGATTTGACATGCTTAGTCAAAAATTGGGTCAGCCATATTAAGGAGAGTTTGAGGGCTTTGCCTAGTCTTCATATCTAGAGGAAAAAAAGGAGAGAAAGATGCTATCTCTTGGCTATAATAGCCTAGTTTCCACACAGGGTTCGAGATACTTTTTGAGCACTCTCTCTACTATTTGTATCCTCCTTCCCCTATCCTTGGTTAAGCCGTCTCTTTGATATTGAAAATCAAAGTAAAAGAGGAGATAGTGGTGATCCAAGCAGACATACCGAACAAATAATGTACTGACTCTTGGCATGATCTATTTGGAGAAAGGTAAATTTATATATATTCCTATGTATATCATTATGCTTCAGCATTTATTATATTTATGCTCGGTCATTTATAAAAAAATTAATTTCAAAATTTTTTATTTTAAAATCTTATAAAAACAAAGATATTTTAAATCTATATATGTGTCTAAATAATATATATTTTACATTTTTTTTTCAACAATGACTAAAAAAAACTTTAAAACATTATATATATATATATATTCAAAACATAATATTTTAAATTAAGGTTTCATTTTGAATTAAAATAAAATAAAGAATATTTTAAACCTTCAATGTTTTTAAAAATTAATTTTTTTATATGTATGTATATATGCATATATTTATACATTTTAATATCCGCTCGGATATTTAAAAGGAGCAAACTTTTTATTTTTTTATTTTCGGCTCGGATCTATAAAAGAATATTTATATTTTGTAAATATTAATTTGTATTTTCACTTTAGTCAAATAGTTTAAAAAATTTGAAATTCAAAATTTTACTGTTTTAATTTTATGCAGTTGAATTAAATTATATATATTTATATATTTGGCGGTCATAGAAGAAATACTAATTTTATTTTGAACAAGTCAAAACTTTTAAAATTTGAAATATTAATATATAGCCAAAATTAAGTATATTAATATATATAAATTATTTATTAAATACACACACATATATAATTTATACTTATGATATTTTATATATTATTTACTTTATATATATATATTATATACACACTTTACATGTTTTAATTTTTAAATATATTATTATAAATAGATATTTTAAAGGACAAATACAAAAAATTGATCATATTTATTTCATTTGCACCTAGGATAATTTATATTAAATATTATGCATCTATATATCATACTTAGTCATCTTATTAAATGTAGCCGAAGAGACCAAATTTCCCCATGAACCCCTAGTTTAGTTGTGTGTGTGTGTGTATTATTGTGATGTTCATATTATTATATGGATATCATACCATATTAAATATTAATTAAAATTAATAAATTAATTTAAACTAAATTATCAATAAAATTAATTTAAACAAGATAAATAAATATTTTAATCAAAATAATTAAATTAAAATATTACAAATCTCTTTTATTAATCTAAATATTAAATTTTATTTAGTATAAATAAATAATTATCTACACAAGCATAAAATAAAGATCTTGTGCAATTTAATAAAGGATTTTTTGAAATTTTACTTTTTCACCCCTTTACTAATGCAGTTGATCCAACACTTTCGAGGCATGTTCTCCAATATTGTCAACTCAATGTCTTAACTATCACTTATTGTGAGCACATCTTCTTGATACGAAGTTGGATTTTGACAAGACTTCGATCAATGGTAACGACTCAGTATGAAAATCATTCTTAAACACTTAAATGTTTAATTATCAACTGTGAATTTTTTTACCCATAACACTTGTCCTATAAAATATGTTTTCTTACTAATAAAACATATTTTGAAATATACTATCATAGTGGGAAAATTACTTGACCTAAATATTTATACATGGTAAATGTTGTGATAGTTAAGGGTGTGCCCTTAGGGCATTTGTGTATTTCACCACATAATTTAACTCTTATAAGAGAAGTTCGTTAGAAATGATGCAAGCATCTTGTTTTATTTTATTTTATATATGTTGTTATATATAGATATAAATAACGAATTAAATACACTAATCATATATAACTTGAAAATCCTTATGAGAAATATTTTATCAAATGTAGTTACGAAGTGTAACCATGATTATTGAATCTATACAGGGATCCATAAATAAATATTGATTCCTTAAATATTTTTAGTCAAGATGTATCAAGGGATATCGATAGTTCTTTTGAGACTAGTGTACATAATGCTCTTTATACAATGGACAATGATTTACTTATGACCATTGGGGGCAACAAGTGGTTACATACTCACGGTTATTTGGAACAATCATAGAAAGACTCAATGAGAGTCTCCTATAGTTTATTATAACTTAGTCAAAATAGAATATCTTATAGTAATGATGTACAATTGCCTTCTGGCTTGAGAGTACCTTCGAACTAAAGTATGTAGATTGTACTTGATAATGGGTAACCACATGGCACAGTGACCATGTTACGTTCATAGTTTGGTGCAAGTTGAAATACTTGAAGTGAAATACTACCCAAAAGAGGATTTGCCTCCTTCTTCATAGAAGGATAGTATCATTGTAATTGTTAATTCAAATTAAAGTCAAAGTCTCTGGTAAAGCGAATCGATTAACCGATAAATGTTATCAGATTAAACTAAGGATTTAAAAATTGACTTGTGCAATTAATAAGGTATTAATAGAGTTTTTGATCGTAAACTAAACTTTAGATATCTTAGTGATATAGTGATGATAAAAATAATACGTGTAAAAACTATCGTTACTAGGTGAGCTTATATTAAATCAGAAATACGATTTCTCCTAATTGGTCTGTAAGCATTGAACTTGACACTATGTTGTACTTCAATAAATTCTGTATAAATAACGATATTAAATTGTTTAAGTATTGACCGTGGATAGAGTTCACACTAGAGAGTCAATATAACCGCATTGTCAGTTATTTTCGAATTCTACCATGGATAAAATTAATTTATAAAAGTTATAAATTAATAATAAATTGATGCAAATGTGGAATTTGATTGAATTAAGGGTATGGCCTATGGAAAATTTATAGTTTATTGTAAATTATTAACTCTATGATAAAATCTAGTTTAAAATAAAAAGTGTTTTTCTTTCTATTGTATACCTGTCATATTGTGATATGTTATGATTAACTTAAGCATATTAAATAAAAAAACCCTTAAATGATATGTTATGTGATAATAATTTCAAGTTTTATAATCATGAGAAATTCATCACATGAAAACAACATATTATTTTAAATATTCATAGTTAAGATGTTTTGAGATAGGATATCAATATGTCTATTGAGACTAGAGTACATAACGCTCTCCAAATGTTAGGCAGTGTATTACTCATGGCTTCCAAGCCATAAAAATCAAAGTTCCATTTATTAATTGTTTCGCACAATAAACTTTTGGGCCCCCCTCTCCTCTCCTTTTGCAACCAAAAATTTCATGGCTTACAAGCCATAAAAAATCCCCAAAATAAATTCAAACAAAATAAAATTAATACAAGATGGTTTTTGTCTCTAGATCGTTGCAAAATCTAAAGGCTGTTTTGATTAAATTTAGGAGTTAATCTTCATTTAAGGTGTGATTTTTTGACAACATCATAAGGTAATATCCAACCCCTTCTAATATATGTTACATCTTATTAATATAGTTTAGATCTCATATTTTATACAATGAATTTATATATGCTTATGTTGTCCAATCTATAGCCAGCTATTGTTTTAGAAATTAAAGTTTAATGAAAAAACGTTTTTAGATTAAAACTAATTTTAATTAGTTGAAATAATTTTGTAACATATTTTATATACATATATAAGTTAAATACATACATTAACTTCTTGAAATTATTTTATAAAATTGAATACAAGCTTCATGTATATTATGTGATTTTGAATACCAAATACTTTTGGCTGTTATATACATATGTTTATTCATATTATTTCAATTCAAAATATAAAAAAGTGTAAAATTATAGATATAATGTTGAATTCCTTCCTACAAAACTAGATTTCAATTTCTTAATTTTAAATTATAAAACATATAAAATTATAAGTGTTACATATATATGTTTTGAACTTAAATATAGTTTGTTATTATTTGTATATGTATATACGTAGTATTTCAATTCCAAATATATAAAAGGACTTTTGTGTAAAATTATAAATTCAATGTTGAATTCCTTCTTAAGTCAAAACTAGATTTCAAATTATTAATTTTAAATTGTAAAACATAAAAACACACACACACACATACATACATGCATATATATATATATAGACACACACACACACACATATATATATATATATGTGTGTGTGTGTGTGTTATTTTGAATTTAAATATAGTTTGTTATTATATATGTATGTGTGTGTCTCTATATGTGCGTGTGCGGATTATTCTAATCCAAGTTTTGTAGGACTTTTGTGTAAAATTAAAAATCTAATGTTGAACCCCTTCTTTAGTCAATACTAAATTTCTTATTGTTGTTATTAAATTTCAAAACACATAAAAGAGTTAAAGGGTGAATATGTACGTTGCAATGTAAATCCTAACACCTATAAACGTACACATTAACCATGTACATTGTTTATATAACTACCCGATATTTTCGAACCTGTATTTTTTGACATAAAATACTAATTTTAACTAGTGAAGTCGAAAGCAATAGATTGTTAGGTAATTAATACAAGAAGGTAAAATAGAAACTATATATTTGTCTTTTAGTACTCATAGCGGAAGGACACAAAGTATAATAATCAAATAACATTGTGTCATTTCCAAACCAATCCATATATAGTCTTCACATGTCACTAATATGTACAATACAAATTGACACCCATACAATACATCAAGTGTATTATTTATATACATATTATCATGTACACACACTAATATGCATAACATGCCTTTATCATCTGGACCTCCAGCATCATTATAATCCAACATGTCTCCATCAACTGTCACATATCATAAACAAAGGAAACATGGTGAAGAGGGGGTCAAACACAAATTCCGGTGAGTGAATGTAATTGAATTCAACATTTACTATGCTTGTTTCATAATATAACATTATCAAAAATGATAAATTGCCATATCATTATAAAATTCAATTCATATTCAACTTGTATCAAATCCGATATACAATTCATGTTCATAAGGTTTCATATAGCCATGTTGCTATATTCGATCTAAAGTGAGGCAACTAAATCCACACTCACCCTATGATAAGTTGTATAGTCATATCACAGATAAACCGCACAAACCGTGAACCATGCTATACCCAATAAAAATTATGTTGTGGCCAACTTGCAACATCCAGAGTCATGACTTTCTCCCACCATGACTTTATTCCAAATCAATAACCAAAACTAGGCCGTGTAACTTATAAACATCGCCCCTCTACAGCATGCGATATCCATGTACTAACATATATTACCACATATGCTTGTGTACGTAATCTACCCCTTCACATGGACCAAACACAGCGAGCAAATTCAGCATGAGCCTTTAAATCTACATATTACGGCCTAAAATAAGTCTAGGTTCAACCTCTCAAAAGTATTCGACAATCGGTACACCGGTGTGGACCACTGGTCCACCAATTTAATAGCCTGAGGCAAATCTTGGGTTATTCCAGGATACTTATTTTGTTTATAAATTTGTTTATTTTCATTTTTAACTCTTTTTTCTTGTGATTCCTTAACCTTTTGATCTCATACTTATGCAATATACATTCATAACATATCGTACTCTTTTTCCCACAAAATTTTATTAAGATTTACTATTTTTTGAATTATAATTTCTTTAACTTTAATATATTAAAATATCTTATATAAATATATATATATATATATATTTAAAATTTGAAATAAAAATATATTTCTTGCTGAAATATATGTATTTAATATCCAAAAATAAAATATTGATTTTTTAAACCATATATAAGTATAAATCATATATACATGTTATCACCATTTAGTGTACTTTTCACTAAATAAACCATATTTATTATTATATATCTCTACAAATCCGAAATAAAATTTCTAAATTCATATAAACATGTATTTTAACTTTGGAAATCACCTTCATGCCATTTTGACGTGATTACATACATCAAGTCATCAATATACAAATTTGGGCTGCTTTTCACATAATATGAAATTTGTAAATATAAGTTCATATAAATTGAATTAAAATACATAAAAATACCTTTTAGACCTGATATCATCATATCAAATCACAAAAAATAGCTTCATATCAATTTGACATATTTAAATGATCCAAATTATAGAATTTGTATTTTTGGATTGTTTGTCCACAAAGATATAATACCTCAAAATTAATTCATAATAATCATATAAAAATGCACAAAAAGTATATTTAGGTCTGTAAGTGTAACAACCCGGAATTTTAACGCCTTAATTTTTGAATATTTAATAAATTTTAAATATTCAAAAAATAGGTTTTATAATTAAAAATATAAGTCTCTTAAATAATAACAAATGATGGTAAAATAGATTTGTAACAACCAAGGATTTTTCCACTTTGAAATAGGCTATTAAATATATTTTATATAATCAATAAATGGATTTTTATTAGCAAATAAACCTATTTTAATTATTTAATAATGATGATAAAATAGTTTTCAAAATTTATTTACCAATATCAATAGTTTAAATAAAAATAGAAAATATGACCAAAGAACATTTTCTGAAATTTCGACTTTTCGACACCCGAAAGTCGTCAGGAACGTTGTGCAAACTAGTGTACATATGCACACATATATGCTCATGCCATGTTAAGTAAATTAGTGAGTTAATACTAAATAAATCATGCTTAGTTTAAATTAATACTTGATGTGACAAATTATGTTATAAAAAGGTGTATATATACATATAAACACACTTATACACACACAAAAAAATCTTATGCCATACCTTTAATACCCTAGAACATGGCCTGAGGGGAGGGAGAACGTGTGGAGGGAAGCATGGTGGGAGGTGTGGAGTGCATGCATGTGTGTATATTTAATTCTTATCACTTTATATATATTATAACGACCTGACTTTTTGAACCGTTCGCATCCACACATGTCGGACTTGAATTGCTCAGAACAACATATTGTTAATTTTATATTTGGCAAAACTCATCAAATACAGTAAATAAATCAATCACAGAATCACAAACACAGAGTATTACACAATAAGTAGCGAAATAGATAAATAGTAGTTCATGAAGCCACTATATAAACAACAGAGTTTGAAATAAAATACAACAAATCTCAAATACAAATGAATATCTAATACAAGAGCAACTGACAAGTCTGAACATAAAAGACTGGAATAAACTGAAATAACTGGAAGCTGGATAGATAGATCTTCAAACAAAGCTCAAATCTCCAAAGGTGAGTCTCAAATGTTGTACCACTCAGTTTGACCCGAGCGTAAAGCAAAACACAAAACACTCGAGTTAGGATTAACATTCTTATAATAATAAATTCAACTCAAGTGAAATGTCAATGGAAATACAAGTAACTTAAATGATGTTTGGGTTTTCCATCCTCTAAGGATCCGTGGAACTATCTACTATGTAGTAATATATGCTATTATAATATGTCTATCAGTAAAGTATTAAAATAGCGTTAAGTTGTTACCCATATCCCCCTTAACACATTTTTATATATTCCCATAGTCTATACAATACTGTAATTCCTCCGTAAACTGGAGGGCTATCAGAGGGCACTCCATATGTAACGACCCTGAAATTTTAAATTTATTTAAATTAATAATTAAATGAAATTTTGAGTTAAATTTATGATTAAATAAATTTTTGAATAAAAATTGTGAAATAAATTTAATTAGAAAATTGGAGCGAGTTTCCCCGAATCCAAATTAAAATATATTAAATCATTTAAATTTAAATATTGTATATATATATGTGAATATATATGTATATATGATATATGAGTAAATTTGAAATTTTATATATAAGTATATATTGATTTGAATTTAAATTTCAAGTAAATGGATTTTTAAAATAAAACAAAAGAAATACACATTCAAATAATAAAAGAAGAAGAAGATAAAACAAATACAACTACCTATATACAAAATTATACCAAGTAATTAAACAAACACTAATATATATTCAGGTATGAGCAAACAAAATTTTATAACATTGACTAAAATAACAATACAACATCACCACAAAATAAAATAGAAATTCATCTATATTGTAAAGCAATAAGACAAGGCACAACAAATAAGGTAAGTATGAACACAAGAAACAAGCAAGTACATAATATTATCTCTAAGCACACAAAGTATATTTTCCCAATTAAGATAAATACATGAAGGACATAAGCATGTACAAGAATCATCATCTCAGCCGAGAGCAAGGAAAATAGTATTCATATATGTACACTTACCAAATAAACAAAGTACAAAACATATAAAAGCAAGATTCTTAGTACACTATCCTATATCTCATCAGCCACCAAAGTAATGTTGCAGCCCCCAAACTTCGTAAATATCTCTGGCCAAAGATTTATAAAAGGAAATCTTGTTCCTGCTTTGTATAAACAAATATTACCTGTACAAGATTTATACATCACCTTGTACTAACTATACCAGCCTGTAGCTTCATATATACATCAAACTTTAACCTGAAACAAAGATCAAATATGGGCAATTAATGGAAGCAAGCATAGATTCGACTGAGCTAAGGAAATCAAAGCTAAGAAATGACGAATAACGTCTTCAAATCTGAAGCAATTTTCAAAACCTGGAAAACAACAAATTCAATTTCCAGTTCATCCATCTAGTCCTCTGTTCTTTTTGTTAGGTGAGCAACTCTTCCTTTCAAAGCCTACTCTGTTCTTCTTCTCCATAAAACGGTGAGTAACATCACTTTTAAAATGTTTAAGTAGGTAAATCTGTTGCATGATTCATCTCTGAATAAGTATGTAGTGTGTATATATATATGAAGTTCTGCCGAATACATATGAATGTATGAAATGCATGTGAGTTTTATCATGAACTCTCTGATTATAGTTCCCAAAATTCAAGCCTAGATTTTAATAAAAAATCCATTATCCCTTGAATAAATCTTTGTTAGGCCTTGGTTTCAAAAGTATATATGCTTGTTTACGTATCAGTAAAAAAAAAAAATGGTTTCAAGTAAAATATAAATATGTAGATTGAAGAAAAAAAAACTGGATTTTACAGAACAAACTCAAATTTCTGGTAATCACGAATGCCACAAAACATTGATTCAATTATATCACTGGAATCCTTATCGAAAAATGAGATTTTTAAGCCTAAAAGGATAATTTTTAGATGGGTATGCATAGAGCGGTTTGAAGTCGAACTAGAAATGGTTTTCGACCAATTGCTGTCGAGATGATGAACTGGAAGGGTCGGGATTGGTTCGGTGGTTAGAGGAGTGATCATTGAAGCTAGGAAAAATATTGGATCAAGGATTTAAACTAGGTGGATGTTGGGATTTGGTTTTAAAATCTGTAAACCTAGTTTTAGCTATGATGGAAATTTGATCACCTCGGCCTCAATGATGGATCGAGTGTTTTGATACTTCGGGTGGTAGAAGTTGGGGCGATGTCGAAGTCGAGACCGGAGGTGGAAGCTCGCAGATGGACGGCACGGCGTGGACGAGGCGATGTTGACAGGTTTGGGGTTGAAGTGGTCTCGAGTTTCCAGTTTAGTTCCAGGTTTCGTTTTCGAGCTCGATTTTGTTTCGAGGAGACGATGGGGATTCTGGTGATCTGAGGTTGGTTCGAGGACGATCGCCGACTTGATCGACGATGAGGTGGTGGCTGGAAGCAAGCCGCGGTGACGTACACGTGCACGAGCGTTGATCGTGTACAGGTGATATTGGGTTCACTGTTGAATTTGGGGAAGGAACGTTTGCTCTCGGGTCCAAACTCGAGAAAGACGTGGGTTCGACTCGAAGAAATGGAATGGTGAATGAACTCGAGAATGTTAGCAGTTTTTGCGCGTGAGTGTCGCGTGATTCTGCTTGATAGTTGCTCAGGTTTTAATTAATTAACTCGAGTTTGTTTGAGTAGAGGGTTTTAAATTTTTATAAGAAAATTGTTTCCTGGTTTTCAAAAGTAAATAATATAACCAAGTTTTGAAATGGGTTAAAATAAATATAACTTTTATTTTGAAAAGTTATCTTAATAAATATTATTACAGGTTGTTAATTAATGGAAAGAATGTTTTAATGGTTAATTAACTTTTAAAGTTTAAAGTTAATTTATTTGTTGAATGAATTTATTACTTGAAGTGAATTACTTAATAAAAGTAATTAAGGTAAATTTGTTAATAATTTAAGTTTGATAAATCAAGTAATTAATGAATAATTAATTTAAGGGTAATTAATTACTTAAGAATAATTATTTAATAAAAGTAATTAAGGATGGATAATTTATGATTAAAGTTGATTTATCAAGTGATTAAAGAATAATTAATTAAAGGATAATTAATTTATGTGATTAATTAATTAAGGCTAATTAATTAATAATTAGAGGTTAATTAAATTATTATTAAAGGATAATTAATTAAAATGGTTTGTAATTAGTTAATGTTAATTAACCAAGATTAGTCATTTATTCATAAGTAATAAATCTGATTTAAATTAATCAGATAAATTCATTAATTTTACTTATGAATATTTGGATTCTATTGAATGACTTGATTGTTTGATATCCCTGATATATGATGCTTTGTGATACATCCTGATTTATGTTGTGATCTGTAATTGATTATCTGCGATATATATATCTGTGATTTCTGTTTTTGTGATATATTACTGTGAATATGAAACCCTTGACCCATAAACGACATTTGAATTTCGATGCGACAGGGAGTCGGATTCCAGTTGGTTATCCGAAACCCACATCGAATTGAAATAGTGAATCTTTGTGACTGATAAATTAATTTTATCTATGAATCTGTGAATGAAGATAAGCGTTATCGATTATACCGCTTATAGATATATCTGTGATGATTGATGTTGTGCACTATTGTGTGAAACCCTGGACCACACTGTTACACACACAAATATGGATTTCACGTGGAAATCGGTTAAATCATAGATAATTTAAATTCCATGTTTTTGAAATTGAAAATTTAATTTCAATTGATTTTGAAATTGGAAATTGGGGTTTAATATGAAAAGCTTTTGAAATGGGATTTCAAAGATAAAAGTTATTTCGAATAACTTAATCGAGTTTTGAAAATTTAAATAATTTGATTTAAATTTGAATTCAAGTTTGAAATTGAATTTTATGATTTGAAACTAAGGATTAAAGATGCTGTACAAGTTATATATGGGTTAAACCATTTTAAAGGTATTGATTTGGGAATTTGAATTTAATTCAAGGGTTTTAACTCGTGTAAATATAACTGGATTTTTATGAAACGAAAACTACTTGCTTTCAAAAAAATAATAGCTTTCATTTTAAGAAAGGATTTCCAAATTATGTTGAACGGTTTCAAGTTTGAAATAGAATTGAAATGTTTTGAAAACTATGAAATGAGTCTTTGATTTCAAAGACCGAACGAGTTAATCTAACTTGAAATGGAATTGTTTTGAAAGGCTATGAATGAATCTTTGGAAACGAGTTTTGAAAGCTATAAGTTAAATCTTGATTTAAAGATTTAACGAGTTAATCAGATTGAAATGGAAATCGATTTGAAAATCTATGAATGAATCTTTGTGAACGGGGTAAACTTTGTGAATTGAATCTTTTGTTTAAAAGATTGGAAATGGTAATTTGTTTTACCATTCGAATGAAAAGTTTTTAGCTTTAAGCTGTGATTTAACTGAGACCCCAGTATCCATATGATTTTTAATTGCGCTCGTTATTCGGTTTAGCCGGGAGAGGACCTTTGTGTCGTATAACCCATTCCGAATAGTGATACGTCGATATGGATAGCATTTGAAGAACGGTGGTGAAGACCGGGTATTTGCGAGAATGATAGGATGACCTATCGATTGTCTCTGCACTGAGTCGCGCCGGTATAGAGATTTCCTAAGTGATGGGAAGTCCGATCGAGATTGTGAATACCCGGATTTGCAAGGGCTTCTTTGGAAGTGCCTTCGGTTCTGTTCGAACCCGGAACAGACTTGTATGGATGTGTGTCTGACGTTACACTTTGAGATGTAAAGCTGGTTTCTATCAAATACATTTCTGTTGGTGGCGGAGAATTTATTCTCTTAGCTTAACACCCTTCTCTGAGACGTACGAGCTCAGAGGTTATGTAGTTGATGGTTACTAGTGATACATTCCCAATTTGGTAATGTGGCATACGAAGTGCTGATGATGCGTTGCTTTGTGAAAAAGCGTGGCTTTGTGAAAAAGCGTGGCTTTGTGAAAAAGCGTGGCTTTGTGGAAAAGCGTAGTTTTGTGGACGAGACTTCGTCGAGCCTCACAACCCGGAAATGGTCGAAACAGGAATGTTGCGACAAAGGTTTGTAGGGGTAGCGCCCCTAGGGTATGTCATTTCCTTCTGGATAAAAGGTGATATCATGGTATGGAGCCCAGATATTTTACCTATGTGGATGCTGCACAGTTATTATACTTTGTGGTTGTTGCTTTATGATCGAGACGTCTCGGATAAAGGTCGGTGACGACCGGGGGATGACATGACTCGTGTGTTAGTTACCTAGTTACAGCTCGGTTAGAGCGTGAGGTAGCGTCGGCCTTTTGTTTGCGGAGATCCGGTTAGGATCCGAGGCGTCTTTCCAGAGGCGTTTCTATTTCGGTAAGGAAGTTCCTTAGCCTGATCATTTGTTGGAAATCCAAAGAAACAATACGAACCCTGTACGGTTTTTAGTTGTATTACCTGCTATGGAATGTGGCGGTAACCTGCTATTGAACGTAGTAGCTATAGTAGGCATACGATGATATGTTGTATGCTGGCTAAGATTTATATTATATTTTCGAAATGGTTTTCGACACTATGCACTAATGATAATAATATCGAATGATTTTGCGTAGTAAGCATTTTTGACTATCATAAGGAGAAATCTCCTCCAATTCTGCGATTGCATTGTGTGTGTGGCGGGAGGCCTTTTGGTAGTTTCATTTTCGAAAAGCATTGCGGGTTTCAATGTTTAAAGTTCTTTTGTGTTGTTTTAAAGATAAACTGTTTTTGTTGCTCACACCAGTCCCATGACTGATCCGGAGTTTATTGTTCCCTTCCTAAACTCTGGGTGCCCACTATTTTCCACACGGGCAGTCTAGAGTTGGGTTTCTTTTCAGATATTCAGGTTTAGTAGATTATCTGGAGCTAGTTCATTCATCAGAGTTGCTTATCTTGGAGTTGTGGATTCATTCTTGTCTGAAGATCATTTTGGAGTTATCATTTCTATTGATATTGTTCCGCTGTTGTTGTTATCTTTTCTTTTCCGCTGCTATTTCTTGTATCATATCTCTGATGTATATTGATATTCATTGTATCACTCTGTTGTATCAGATATTATATATCAATGTATTATTCTTTTCTTCCGCTGTGTTATTTACTTAATTGTGTTATAGCTCCGGCGAATCGGATTTGAACGGTCGAATCTGCGGCATTCTAGTACAATGTGAAGTACGGATGTTGATTTTCGAACGCGAAAAATCCGAGTCGTTACATTTGGTATCAGAGCTAAGGTTGAACTTTAGCTCAGGAGTGTAACACATTAAGTAGCTCGTTAGAGATAGAGTGAAGTAAACTCTAGAATGAGTAATTCTCAGATATCCGTCCGTACGTCTCAGTAAATTCTCTTACTATCCACTGATAGTAGATATGAGTGCAAGAAGAGGACGAGATAGGGGACAAGGGAATACGACTATAAATGGTCAATACCCTGCAACAGTGGAAACAAACTTTCCTATCAATCTTCTTTGATTCGTTTCCAAATTCTTTTGATTTTTTCGTATCAGCTACAAGAAGTAGTTTCGGTGTGATGATGGCTCTACGAACCGTTGTAGAAAATTCTTATTTCGTATCTTCATCGACTTCTTATCAGTCTTTTGGATTTAAACCTTAATGAATTTGAAATTGGAATTTTAAATTGAATTAAATTGACTAATAAAATATGAGGGTAAATTGAATTGAATCAATAAAACGATTTCGTTTGAAACCCAAATTTGAAATTTTATTCAAATTTCTTGTGAATACCAAAGTCCGAAGAGGGACAAATTGGTATGTATTCTGAGATATTCCGACTTGAGTTTGGAATTCATATCGTAAGTTTGAGGAATTATAGGAGATCGAATCTGTCTATCTTTGTGTTGTTTTCGTGCCTGCGAATTTCGAGGACGAAATTCTTTTAAGGGGGGAAATTTGTAATGACCCTGAAATTTTAAATTTATTTAAATTAATAATTAGATGAAATTTTGAGTTAAATTTATGATTAAATAAATTTTTGAATAAAAATTGTGAAATAAATTTAATTAGAAAATTGGAGCGAGTTTCCCCGAATCCAAATTAAAATATATTAAATCATTTAAATTTAAATATTGTATATATATATGTGAATATATATGTATATATGATATATGAGTAAATTTGAAATTTTATATATAAGTATATATTGATTTGAATTTAAATTTCAAGTAAATGGATTTTTAAAATAAAACAAAAGAAATACACATTCAAATAATAAAAGAAGAAGAAGATAAAACAAATACAACTACCTATATACAAAATTATACCAAGTAATTAAACAAACACTAATATATATTCAGGTATGAGCAAACAAAATTTTATAACATTGACTAAAATAACAATACAACATCACCACAAAATAAAATAGAAATTCATCTATATTGTAAAGCAATAAGACAAGGCACAACAAATAAGGTAAGTATGAACACAAGAAACAAGCAAGTACATAATATTATCTCTAAGCACACAAAGTATATTTTCCCAATTAAGATAAATACATGAAGGACATAAGCATGTACAAGAATCATCATCTCAGCCGAGAGCAAGGAAAATAGTATTCATATATGTACACTTACCAAATAAACAAAGTACAAAACATATAAAAGCAAGATTCTTAGTACACTATCCTATATCTCATCAGCCACCAAAGTAATGTTGCAGCCCCCAAACTTCGTAAATATCTCTGGCCAAAGATTTATAAAAGGAAATCTTGTTCCTGCTTTGTATAAACAAATATTACCTGTACAAGATTTATACATCACCTTGTACTAACTATACCAGCCTGTAGCTTCATATATACATCAAACTTTAACCTGAAACAAAGATCAAATATGGGCAATTAATGGAAGCAAGCATAGATTCGACTGAGCTAAGGAAATCAAAGCTAAGAAATGACGAATAACGTCTTCAAATCTGAAGCAATTTTCAAAACCTGGAAAACAACAAATTCAATTTCCAGTTCATCCATCTAGTCCTCTGTTCTTTTTGTTAGGTGAGCAACTCTTCCTTTCAAAGCCTACTCTGTTCTTCTTCTCCATAAAACGGTGAGTAACATCACTTTTAAAATGTTTAAGTAGGTAAATCTGTTGCATGATTCATCTCTGAATAAGTATGTAGTGTGTATATATATATGAAGTTCTGCCGAATACATATGAATGTATGAAATGCATGTGAGTTTTATCATGAACTCTCTGATTATAGTTCCCAAAATTCAAGCCTAGATTTTAATAAAAAATCCATTATCCCTTGAATAAATCTTTGTTAGGCCTTGGTTTCAAAAGTATATATGCTTGTTTACGTATCAGTAAAAAAAAAATGGTTTCAAGTAAAATATAAATATGTAGATTGAAGAAAAAAAAACTGGATTTTACAGAACAAACTCAAATTTCTGGTAATCACGAATGCCACAAAACATTGATTCAATTATATCACTGGAATCCTTATCGAAAAATGAGATTTTTAAGCCTAAAAGGATAATTTTTAGATAGGTATGCATAGAGCGGTTTGAAGTCGAACTAGAAATGGTTTTCGACCAATTGCTGTCGAGATGATGAACTGGAAGGGTCGGGATTGGTTCGGTGGTTAGAGGAGTGATCATTGAAGCTAGGAAAAATATTGGATCAAGGATTTAAACTAGGTGGATGTTGGGATTTGGTTTTAAAATCTGTAAACCTAGTTTTAGCTATGATGGAAATTTGATCACCTTGGCCTCAATGATGGATCGAGTGTTTTGATACTTCGGGTGGTAGAAGTTGGGGCGATGTCGAAGTCGAGACCGGAGGTGGAAGCTCGCAGATGGACGGCACGGCGTGGACGAGGCGATGTTGACAGGTTTGGGGTTGAAGTGGTCTCGAGTTTCCAGTTTAGTTCCAGGTTTCGTTTTCGAGCTCGATTTTGTTTCGAGGAGACGATGGGGATTCTGGTGATCTGAGGTTGGTTCGAGGACGATCGCCGACTTGATCGACGATGAGGTGGTGGCTGGAAGCAAGCCGCGGTGACGTACACGTGCACGAGCGTTGATCGTGTACAGGTGATATTGGGTTCACTGTTGAATTTGGGGAAGGAACGTTTGCTCTCGGGTCCAAACTCGAGAAAGACGTGGGTTCGACTCGAAGAAATGGAATGGTGAATGAACTCGAGAATGTTAGCAGTTTTTGCGCGTGAGTGTCGCGTGATTCTGCTTGATAGTTGCTCAGGTTTTAATTAATTAACTCGAGTTTGTTTGAGTAGAGGGTTTTAAATTTTTATAAGAAAATTGTTTCCTGGTTTTCAAAAGTAAATAATATAACCAAGTTTTGAAATGGGTTAAAATAAATATAACTTTTATTTTGAAAAGTTATCTTAATAAATATTATTAAAGGTTGTTAATTAATGGAAAGAATGTTTTAATGGTTAATTAACTTTCAAAGTTTAAAGTTAATTTATTTGTTGAATGAATTTATTACTTGAAGTGAATTACTTAATAAAAGTAATTAAGGTAAATTTGTTAATAATTTAAGTTTGATAAATCAAGTAATTAATGAATAATTAATTTAAGGGTAATTAATTACTTAAGAATAATTATTTAATAAAAGTAATTAAGGATGGATAATTTATGATTAAAGTTGATTTATCAAGTGATTAAAGAATAATTAATTAAAGGATAATTAATTTATGTGATTAATTAATTAAGGCTAATTAATTAATAATTAGAGGTTAATTAAATTATTATTAAAGGATAATTAATTAAAATGGTTTGTAATTAGTTAATGTTAATTAACCAAGATTAGTCATTTATTCATAAGTAATAAATCTGATTTAAATTAATCAGATAAATTCATTAATTTTACTTATGAATATTTGGATTCTATTGAATGACTTGATTGTTTGATATCCCTGATATATGATGCTTTGTGATACATCCTGATTTATGTTGTGATCTGTAATTGATTATCTGCGATATATATATATCTGTGATTTCTGTTTTTGTGATATATTACTGTGAATATGAAACCCTTGACCCATAAACGACATTTGAATTTCGATGCGACAGGGAGTCGGATTCCAGTTGGTTATCCGAAACCCACATCGAATTGAAATAGTGAATCTTTGTGACTGATAAATTAATTTTATCTATGAATCTGTGAATGAAGATAAGCGTTATCGATTATACCGCTTATAGATATATCTGTGATGATTGATGTTGTGCACTATTGTGTGAAACCCTGGACCACACTGTTACACACACAAATATGGATTTCACGTGGAAATCGGTTAAATCATAGATAATTTAAATTCCATGTTTTTGAAATTGAAAATTTAATTTCAATTGATTTTGAAATTGGAAATTGGTGTTTAATATGAAAAGCTTTTGAAATGGGATTTCAAAGATAAAAGTTATTTCGAATAACTTAATCGAGTTTTGAAAATTTAAATAATTTGATTTAAATTTGAATTCAAGTTTGAAATTGAATTCTATGATTTGAAACTAAGGATTAAAGATGCTGTACAAGTTATATATGGGTTAAACCATTTTAAAGGTATTGATTTGGGAATTTGAATTTAATTCAAGGGTTTTAACTCGTGTAAATATAACTGGATTTTTATGAAACGAAAACTACTTGCTTTCAAAAAAATAATAGCTTTCATTTTAAGAAAGGATTTCCAAATTATGTTGAACGGTTTCAAGTTTGAAATAGAATTGAAATGTTTTGGAAACTATGAAATGAGTCTTTGATTTCAAAGACCGAACGAGTTAATCTAACTTGAAATGGAATTGTTTTGAAAGGCTATGAATGAATCTTTGGAAACGAGTTTTGAAAGCTATAAGTTAAATCTTGATTTAAAGATTTAACGAGTTAATCAGATTGAAATGGAAATCGATTTGAAAATCTATGAATGAATCTTTGTGAACGGGGTAAACTTTGTGAATTGAATCTTTTGTTTAAAAGATTGGAAATGGTAATTTGTTTTACCATTCGAATGAAAAGTTTTTAGCTTTAAGCTGTGATTTAACTGAGACCCCAGTATCCATATGATTTTTAATTGCGCTCGTTATTCGGTTTAGCCGGGAGAGGACCTTTGTGTCGTATAACCCATTCCGAATAGTGATACGTCGATATGGATAGCATTTGAAGAACGGTGGTGAAGACCGGGTATTTGCGAGAATGATAGGATGACCTATCGATTGTCTCTGCACTGAGTCGCGCCGGTATAGAGATTTCCTAAGTGATGGGAAGTCCGATCGAGATTGTGAATACCCGGATTTGCAAGGGCTTCTTTGGAAGTGCCTTCGGTTCTGTTCGAACCCGGAACAGACTTGTATGGATGTGTGTCTGACGTTACACTTTGAGATGTAAAGCTGGTTTCTATCAAATACATTTCTGTTGGTGGCGGAGAATTTATTCTCTTAGCTTAACACCCTTCTCTGAGACGTACGAGCTCAGAGGTTATGTAGTTGATGGTTACTAGTGATACATTCCCAATTTGGTAATGTGGCATACGAAGTGCTGATGATGCGTTGCTTTGTGAAAAAGCGTGGCTTTGTGAAAAAGCGTGGCTTTGTGAAAAAGCGTGGCTTTGTGGAAAAGCGTAGTTTTGTGGACGAGACTTCGTCGAGCCTCACAACCCGGAAATGGTCGAAACAGGAATGTTGCGACAAAGGTTTGTAGGGGTAGCGCCCCTAGGGTATGTCATTTCCTTCTGGATAAAAGGTGATATCATGGTATGGAGCCCAGATATTTTACCTATGTGGATGCTGCACAGTTATTATACTTTGTGGTTGTTGCTTTATGATCGAGACGTCTCGGATAAAGGTCGGTGACGACCGGGGGATGACATGACTCGTGTGTTAGTTACCTAGTTACAGCTCGGTTAGAGCGTGAGGTAGCGTCGGCCTTTTGTTTGCGGAGATCCGGTTAGGATCCGAGGCGTCTTTCCAGAGGCGTTTCTATTTCGGTAAGGAAGTTCCTTAGCCTGATCATTTGTTGGAAATCCAAAGAAACAATACGAACCCTGTACGGTTTTTAGTTGTATTACCTGCTATGGAATGTGGCGGTAACCTGCTATTGAACGTAGTAGCTATAGTAGGCATACGATGATATGTTGTATGCTGGCTAAGATTTATATTATATTTTCGAAATGGTTTTCGACACTATGCACTAATGATAATAATATCGAATGATTTTGCGTAGTAAGCATTTTTGACTATCATAAGGAGAAATCTCCTCCAATTCTGCGATTGCATTGTGTGTGTGGCGGGAGGCCTTATGGTAGTTTCATTTTCGAAAAGCATTGCGGGTTTCAATGTTTAAAGTTCTTTTGTGTTGTTTTAAAGATAAACTGTTTTTGTTGCTCACACCAGTCCCATGACTGATCCGGAGTTTATTGTTCCCTTCCTAAACTCTGGGTGCCCACTATTTTCCACACGGGCAGTCTAGAGTTGGGTTTCTTTTCAGATATTCAGGTTTAGTAGATTATCTGGAGCTAGTTCATTCATCAGAGTTGCTTATCTTGGAGTTGTGGATTCATTCTTGTCTGAAGATCATTTTAGAGTTATCATTTCTATTGATATTGTTCCGCTGCTGTTGTTATCTTTTCTTTTCCGCTGCTATTTCTTGTATCATATCTCTGATGTATATTGATATTCATTGTATCACTCTGTTGTATCAGATATTATATATCAATGTATTATTCTTTTCTTCCGCTGTGTTATTTACTTAATTGTGTTATAGCTCCGGCGAATCGGATTTGAACGGTCGAATCTGCGGCATTCTAGTACAATGTGAAGTACGGATGTTGATTTTCGAACGCGAAAAATCCGAGTCGTTACACCATAGGTATGGTACAAACCAAACTCGTAGAAGGCGCGATAGGGCATGTGACAAGGCACGCGAGGCAATGCCAGGGTAGATATACCGTTTGCACTCCCGGACTGGTGGTAACGCATAGCAGCTACTACCGCCTACCTCGTGACACACTCCCAAATCAAAGGGTGCACCCAATCAAATCACAAAAGCAATAGAATGGTATTGAAGAAATGTGTCCGATAAGGGAATGACCCCATTTGGCTCGGTATAGCTCCTATTTTAGCCACATCAAGCTGACTCACGGGAGTCAGGGCTACGTAAATACCATATAGAATCATCGCCAAACCATCCTACTTCATTCTGGAATCTCCACCACGTACACAGTTGTTAAAGTGGTTTTAGGCATTGGCAAAGAGTATGACAATATCCGATCCCGGTCTCTTTAACAACCAAACGCTTATTTCACACCATGGTCATTTCATTTCAAATAGTTCATACTTCATATCAAAATATCATATTCATTTCAAACCCATATCAATTCGATATCATTATTCACTTTAAATAATATTCATTTCCAAAATCGTAACACTTTCAAAATTATAACACTTTCGAAATCATAACACTTTCGGAATCATAACACTTTTGAAATCATAACACTTCCAACTTAAACAGTTTAGATATTGAAAATAGTATATATATTAAAATAGTTATAAATCAAAATAGTTATATATTAAAATAATTTACATATTAAAATAGTTTATATATTAAAATAATTTAATATATTAAAATAGTTTATATATTAAAATAATTTAATATATTAAAATAGTTTCCTCCAATTTCACAAATCGATTCAAATCAGCTTAAATTCCAAAAAATTCAATTTAAATAAATCCCTATTCAATACTTTCAATTTAAAGGGTTAAAGATTCAATTTAAATTCTCAATAAACCATTTCAATCTTATCGATTTCAAATCCAGGTTTGAAACTATCACTTCAATTCAAATAAGATTCAAAGTTTAAATATTCAAACGTTCCAATAAAGTTTCATTTATATTTCAATATTTCACTGTAATTTTATTCAAATTTGAAAATATACACTTAATCTGTGACGACCCGGAATTTTTGAGCACTTGAAATAGGAATATTTAATTAATTTTAAATATTCAAAAGATAATTATTAACTTTAATTTCAAATATCATTATTGATTAGACAAGTAATTGTTGAATTTAAATTATTGAAAATGGGTAAATTATTGAATCTGGAGCTTTAAGCCTGTTAAAAATAATTTGAAGACTTATAAAATTTATATAGATAATACTGAAATGGATAGAAGTGTTGGAATCAGCTTTAAAAATGGTTTGTTATGTTTTGAAATTTTATATCATTTAAATTGAATTTAAAAATAGCCTTCCGAGGCACAGTCTCGGAATTCGACGAAACCAGTTCCATTGGGTCCGTAATATTGAATTATTACCGGATTTCAAATTTTGTAGCTTTCGGAATTAACGTGTGATCATACGAGGTATAAACGCTTAGACGATAATTATCGATCTAATTTAAATATCCTTATCCGAATGAAATCAAATCAGCAGCCACCCTGTATTTCCTTTAGCCAACCTATCTCTGTTGTAGCCGACACGCAGAAACAAATTTTCACGCGAAACATCTTTTCCTGTTCCCTCTCGTTCAATAATATCTCAACCTTGTTTCCTTCTTCATTTCTAAAGTCAGGAACGAAAGAAATAAAATGGCTTCCTTCAAAAGCAAACGAACGAAGAAAATAACAGCCTCCCATTCCCTTTTCGAGCGAATCAAATTCGTTTAATTATTTTAAAAGCCGAACCCCACTTCATCTTTCCCTTCCCAAATCAACAACGAAATTCAAGTAATCGAAAAAAAGGGGTTAGAAGTATTTCGCGACAGGCTTCGCCAATTCGAGAGGTAGGGGGCACGAGCTCGCAGCGAAAGCATTAGGGTTCGACTTCGCGTGGTGGCAGTCGAATATGAGGGAGGGGTCGCGGTGTGCTGTGGGTGTCGTACTTGAAGTCGTGGTCTGATTTGCGAGGAGAGCGGCAGCGAGGCGACTCGAGTATCGAAGGGGGATGATTGTCAGGGTTTTGGTTGTCGCAGTCGGCTCAGCGTGGGCCGGGGAGAAGAGGTGTTGGGCTGCAGTCGAAAACGAGGGGTTCGGCGTTGTTCTTTGGGTTGGCTCGCGACAGTGATGATGGTTTTAGGATAGGGCTGTAAGTACAGTATCCTTGCTTTTTGATTTAAAATATTAGCAGGCTAAATTTTTGATTCCAGAGGAAAATATATTCACGTATACATGTTTTTAACCTACTGTAGAAAATTTAGATAATGATTAAAGGTGAGTAATTTGTTTAATAAACTGATTTGATTTACAAAAAGGTAAAAAAAAAACCCTTTGTTCACTGTAATTAACTTGTATTAATTATTTTGGTTACTAAAGATAATCTATTAAAGGAAACCCGTTTAAACCTAATCATTAGTTAATTAAATTTTAAAATGGTAATTAATTGTTCGATTTATTCGAATATTAATAAAATTATATAAATTGTTTATTCAAGGTCAAAAGTCAAAAAAATCGAGTCAAGATTGGATCGGACTGCAAATGAAACAAAGGTGAGTTAATCTCACTCAGTTGAATTTAAATTTAAATGGTTAAATTTAAATCATTGATTGGATGATTGCATTGATTGATGTGCTATATATATATAGTAGTATATTGAAATTGTTGATATTCCCGCATTTTATAGCGGATGAGACCTTATGCGCCGCATAATAGCGGATGATTATATTAAACCCATATACCGCGATATTCCACCTCGAAGTGGAATTGGTATTGTGCTAACATCTGTGGATGCAGGGAAACAGGTTGGAGGGATCCAACTGGATTCCTCAAAATATTTAATTTTGTTTAAATATTCTGTGATATGATTTTTGATACCCTGTGATGATTTATATTGGATAATCTGGTTGGATTAAATTTCCCAGTATAATGAGTTATCAAAAGCAATTGAATTGAATTTTGGAAAGAAATAAAAGAGTAAAATTTAAGTTAAATAATTCTAGTGAATTCGAATAAATTAAATAGGGAATTGTAAAAGAAATAAAGAAATTTCTTAATTCGAACAAATATGGGAAAAGAGGATTTTGAATTTAATAGTGAAGAAATAAATCTTTAACTAAAGTGATATTATTTAAAAATATAAAAGAATTGATTTTATTGAAATTTAAAGATTTAATTTAATTAAAATATTAATTGAAGAAGTTTGGAAATCCGAAATTGGTATTTTAGTTAAAAAGGGTTTTAACTCATAATAAGGAAATAAAAGATGAAAGTTAATGTATTTGAAATAATTGAAGTAAATAGGGAAATTTACTTCAAAGTAAAGTAAAAATGGAAATCAATTGGAAATTGATTTAAGCGTTTAAAAACTTGGATTTTTAAAAGAGAAATGAGATTTTGGAGATATAAACTGGGTTTATAAGGTAAAATAAAATATCAGTGGATATTTGAGAATATAAATTCAAGATGGGAATTTATAAAAGGATATGGATTGGTTTAAAAATAAATGTTGGTTTATTTTTAAAAATGGAAATGAGAAGTGTATTTCTCTGGATTGCCAAGTACGTTTTTCCAAGGCAATTTTAAATATAAGTTAAAAGTTCTAATTGTGTTTTAAAAAGCATATTTTAGAAAATTTATTATTTCTAAATGTTAAAGCCTAAAGTAAGATTTTCAAAATCTATTATTGTAGTAATTATATAAAAGTGATTTGGTATTATGTTTTAAAAAGAGAAATTTAGTTTATATTTGTAAAGTGGTTTCATTTTAAATATTCCTTAAGTATATATTTTGTTAAGGTATTAAAGAAGTTTTTAAATTTCAATATTATAAAGTATATTTATAGTAAAGTGCTTTTAAATTATTTTTAAATCTATAGTATTTTGTACTTGGTGTTTCAGAGAAATAATTATTGGGAAATGTATTCCGTAAGCGGAAACTGTTTGAAATTGTTTTCAAAAGGAGTTTGAAAATAGAAATATATCTTGGAAAGATATTTGGGCAAATAAATAATGTGGGAAATTATTGATTGTTGATGGTTGTTATGGATGTTAATTGATAGTTAAATAACCGACTATCAATATTGGCCAAATGCGCTGATCGTTTCGAAGAGACCGGGATCGAGTTTCCGTATACCGGGATTCTAGGTCTGGAGACTCGAATACCACTTCGATTCGGTTTGTACGTTTCGTGTAACGTGTTCAGAGTCGAAGATGGAGCAGTGAAGTGCAAGGGCTAGTCGCTACTAATCCTGAGGATATTTCCAAAATGGATGTAGTAGGAATAGTGCCTTCGGTTCCGTTCGAACCCGGGACGGACTTGTATGGACGAATGCTTGCGAAACATCGTCAGGTGGACGATGGGCATTCAAAGTGAAATGTTCTGTAAAAGGTAACGTTTAGCCTCAAGCCTCATCAACCGGGAATGACTGAAAATCAGGGGTTATGCAGCAAGGCTTCGTGGGTAGCCCCCACTTGAGAGTAAAGTCATCCCTGTCTAGATGTCCCTTTTATTTCGGCTTAGTGGTGCGGTTGCTGATCCCAACCGTGGGGTGATTTTATTTGGAATTATCCAGTAAGGGATGATTCCGGCCTTGTGTTGCAGGGGAGCGGGCGTACTCCTCGGTACTGTGATCTAGGCCACGTACTGTGACAGGTGGTACCCCAGTGCCTAGTCATTCGTTGGAAATCCATTCTCCCTACGTGCCTTGTACGGTATTTGTTTGTATACCTAGTATGCTGGAATTTAATCATGTAACAATTTCAGCTATTTTAATAAGTATTTGTGAATAGACACTATTATAATATCATAGGATTTTTATAAAAGGTGTTTTAGCTATCGTAAGGTAAAAACCCGACATGTTTATTTGTGGCGTGGTCTTACGAGATGCTTTTGTTTTTCAAAGGATTTTGAAACTTTAATAATCAAATTGAGTGTGATTTTCTCATGCTGGTATTCCAGACTGACTCGGGTGTTGTTTTATATAATGCTCGGGTCAGACCGAGATAAACAGGTTCATGATATGATGCTGTGGAGCTCAGGAGACGAGCTGGATGATGATACGTACTTCCGTACTTGCTATTATTTTTCCGCTGTGTATTCAGTTGTATGTTATGGCTGTTGATGTACTCTGATGTATACTCTGATGATATCGTATAAAACAGATATAGTTTTGATTTGTGTAAAGATCTGTTAATATATATTATATTTTATTCCGCTGCGATGGTTAGATTCTGATGTTGTTTTTTTTTATTTTTCTTCTTCTACCTCTTCTTCTTAATTTAAATGGTTCGATTTTCCGGGTCTGGAAAGTCGGGTCGTTACAGTGGTATCAGAGCTTAGGTTGGCGATAACCTTGGCTCTGGTGGGAATTTTGAGAGTATTAATATATATGAGCGCGTATTTGTTAGTGAATATAAAATGGTTTTATATTGTGTTGGTTGATTTATTGAGTGGCATATGAACCTTCGTCGGCACAGTATGCGCAACTGTATCGAAGGGGTTTCTAAACACTCAAATAGAACAATTCGACACAATATTGTTTTGAAACGGGTAGATGAAATAATTTTACCCGGAAAAAATGTATTTTGATATAAAAGAAATATTTCTTTAAATTATTATATATTTGGATGTTTGGATGAAAATATTCTGACAAATTAAAATTGAAAAAAATATGGTAAGATTGTAAAATCAGAATGATTTACTTAACCAATGGATATTTGTATAAATATGAACACAAATGAATTATAACTAAAAATTTGATTTAATCAAACGGTAAATTTAAACCCTGGATATTTGGAAGTGTTTTCAAAGTGTTTTGAAGATAAACACAAGCATTATTATTTTGGAAAGTATTTCTGGAAGGAAAATTGTTTCAAATAAATTTTTGAAAGGGATATAGCAATAAATTCATTTCAGTTGCTGGAAATAATTCGGAGGATGACGGCCGCATCTTCAGAATTTATTTTCGAACTCCTGAGTGACGAATTGCTGCCAAATTGATTTATTCAGAAAAGCTAGTTGTTTTTGAAATTTCCAGAGGAAATTTGTTTTGTTTTTGAAATTTCAAATGAAATTTGTAGGGAATAAAAATCCAGAATTGGTTTAAAAACGTGAGAAGTGTGATTTTGGAATAAGTGGAGATTTCAAAATGATTTGAAACTAAAAGCCGGGTACATAAGAATTCTAAATCTTTATTTGAATCAGATGGAGAAATAAAATTAAGTTGAGACAAATGAGCTTAAACTAAGTTTAATTTTGAGTTGGATTTGAAGCAAACTGAGAAAAATAAATCCAGTTGTATTTGGATTGTTGGAATCGAATTGAAATAAATTGTGATGGAAATGATATTAAGAGAATAATATGATTTGACTGAAGTTAAGTTAAATAAAATTAAATTGTAATGAAATTCAGTTGAATTATAAATAATATTGAGTGAAATTAAAATCCTTACATTAACAAGTAAGAGTAAGATGAATAAGAGATGTGCAGTTTGGAATAGAGATTTGGGTTAAATTAAATTTAGCTTGGATAATGGTAAAGGAATTAAATTTATTGGAAAATTAAATTAGTTGTGGCTTGAATGGGAAGTTATAGCTAAGTAAATAAATTTGTTTGGTATTTTGGGAATGAATAAGATCCAGTACTTGAATTATAAAACCCGAGGAGATTAACTAGGGTGATTTGTAAGGATAAAAATCAAATATTGTATTTGTTAAAATGGAAGTAAACTAATTTGGAATAAATTAGTAAATCAAATATGTTAATGGAATTTGGATTTGGTAATAAAAGTGAAAGTGTGAATGAATAATGGAGTTGAAGTATAATAGTGATAATTTGAATTGTAAATAATTGCAAGTAAGTAGAAATGGATTGAAGTAGACTTGTTAGTAATAAAATACAATTCAGAAATAAATTATCAAATGCGGATTAGAATTTATATTGGATTCAGTGAATTTACCAATTAAATTATAAGTGTAATGGAATTAAAATAAATTGAATTGGAATCAATTCAAATTGGTTGTAAAACCCAAATAATCATTTATTCATATGGATATGGACGAGGCTGCATTAAATAAATCGTCGTTTGACGTAAACAAGGAAGTTAAAATTCTATAAGTTGATAGAAGTTAAATAGATTGATTTTGAGATCAACTGAATTAAATATGAGTTTGTTTTGCTAAAATGAATCGAATGTGAGAATTGAGTTGTAAACAATTTAAATTAATGGTGGAACCCTATAAATTGCTTATAAGTGTTGTTTAACTTGCATTGCTTATTAAAACGCTTATGTTGCTAGTTAAATATGAAAAATGTTGTTAAGTTGCATGATTTTGGCACTTACATCTTTAAATTAAGTAAGTACAGGTTCGGGGAAGCCGTATAGCTGATTTTGGGTTGCACAAATTGCTAAATAATAAGCCGCTTGCTTTAAAATGCTAAAAATAAAGGTACGCCTACGCAAAAGAATTCAAAATAGGAAATATGAACTGCTTATATTGATATATATTATGATTTCCGGCCTGAGGCCGATGTATATATATATTTGTGCATCCTGCGATATCGCAGAAGTCCCTCCGTACAAAGGAGATTCTGCCAAAAATTTTCGGAAATTTTGGGAGTTAGAAAATTTTAGAGATTTTTGAAAATTTTCATTTAACGACAAATGATTTAAATTGGTTAGCAAATGAAATTGGAACTGGATATTGGAATCTAATTCAAATGTAAATGTAAGGATAAGTGAAATTGAGGGAACTAAAGAAGTGAAGTTTGCGAATAAACTGTTAATTGAAATTTAAATTAATTAGTAAGTGCAACTAATTAAATATTCGGGTGAAAGCCAAATTGAAATCAAATGGAATAAGTATTTATATTTGAAATGAAGTGGTAAATTGAAGTAAATTGAAATTCATATGAAATTGGAATTCGATTTGAATATATACACTTCAGTGGTGAAGAAGTAGATAAATATAAGAAAAATTTATTTTGAACTTAAGAATTGAAGAATGAAATTCTTAAGAAAATTTGTAGTGGAAATATACTTAGTAATTTTGGAATGGAAAAATACAATATATATATACTAAGTGAATAGTTGAATGAAGACTAAAACTGAAGTTGTGAAATGGGATAGTTGTGAATAAGGGGATAACAATAAAAAAGGAATGTGAATAAAAGAGAATTGATATAATTGGTAATCAATTGGAATTTATACGTAAGATGTACGTATATTATTTTATTCGCATAGCTATTTGGTCCAGGTGTCGAACACAAAATTTCAAGATAGATATATCGATCCGAGTTGGAATTTTTCACTCGATTTTCGACGGCGAGCCTGGATATGGATTGTTGATTGATTCTGGATATTCTCTATCATAGTTTGTGGCTATGCAAGGAGAATGACGGTTTCTGATCAAGAGACCAGATCTGAGTCCGCATTAGGAAGTCGGGTGGACGATATTAGTTCGGAAGTGAAATTGTGTGATCGATTGAGCGATCGAATGTGATATTGCGTACGGATGATAAATGTGCATCATACGGGCTTAAGTAAAACAAATATTGAAAATTTGTAAAGGAAAGTATAAAATGACTTTGGGATTGGGAGTGAATATTATTGCTTAGTATGATATACAGGTGTATAAAAGCAATGGATAAATTGGGATTTTGAATTTTTGAAGATAAAATTTAAATGGCCCGACAAAAAGGTATGTATTTGAATTTCTATATGAAATTTGATTGGGTTTTTGATCCAGCCACTTGGCTTTTTGTTTCTTTTTGAGATTGGGAGGCCGTAGAGCCATTTTGTAGTAGTACCGAGCTAGCCGCGCAAAGGAGACGCTGGCAAAATTTTTCGGAAATTTAGAGAGTTAGAAAAATTTTGAGAAATTTTTGATAATTCAAAATTTGAATTCAAATTTAAATTTGAATGGATAAGTAGGTGGTATGGGTTGAACTTATGAATAAGTTTGGGAAGTTAAAAGATGATTAGTGTATCATTAATAAAAGATTGTTTGGGTATTGTTAAAACTGTTTGAATTGGCGAAATAGTTAACGGGGATTGAATCATTCTTCCTAACTGGTAATTTCGGGGACGAAATTCTTTTAAGGGGGGAGGAATGTGACGACCCGGAATTTTTGAGCACTTGAAATAGGAATATTTAATTAATTTTAAATATTCAAAAGATAATTATTAACTTTAATTTCAAATATCATTATTGATTAGACAAGTAATTGTTGAATTTAAATTATTGAAAATGGGTAAATTATTGAATCTGGAGCTTTAAGCCTGTTAAAAATAATTTGAAGACTTATAAAATTTATATAGATAATACTGAAATGGATAGAAGTGTTGGAATCAGCTTTAAAAATGGTTTGTTATGTTTTGAAATTTTATATCATTTAAATTGAATTTAAAAATAGCCTTCCGAGGCACAGTCTTGGAATTCGACGAAACCAGTTCCATTGGGTCCGTAATATTGAATTATTACCGGATTTCAAATTTTGTAGCTTTCGGAATTAACGTGTGATCATACGAGGTATAAACGCTTAGACGATAATTATCGATCTAATTTAAATATCCTTATCCGAATGAAATCAAATCAGCAGCCACCCTGTATTTCCTTTAGCCAACCTATCTCTGTTGTAGCCGACACGCAGAAACAAATTTTCACGCGAAACATCTTTTCCTGTTCCCTCTCGTTCAATAATATCTCAACCTTGTTTCCTTCTTCATTTCTAAAGTCAGGAACGAAAGAAATAAAATAGCTTCCTTCAAAAGCAAACGAACGAAGAAAATAACAGCCTCCCATTCCCTTTTCGAGCGAATCAAATTCGTTTAATTATTTTAAAAGCCGAACCCCTCTTCATCTTTCCCTTCCCAAATCAACAACGAAATTCAAGTAATCGAAAAAAAGGGGTTAGAAGTATTTCGCGACAGGCTTCGCCAATTCGAGAGGTAGGGGGCACGAGCTCGCAGCGAAAGCATTAGGGTTCGACTTCGCGTGGTGGCAGTCGAATATGGGGGAGGGGTCGCGGTGTGCTGTGGGTGTCGTACTTGAAGTCGTGGTCTGATTTGCGAGGAGAGCGGCAGCGAGGCGACTCGAGTATCGAAGGGGGATGATTGTCAGGGTTTTGGTTGTCGCAGTCGGCTCAGCGTGGGCCGGGGAGAAGAGGTGTTGGGCTGCAGTCGAAAACGAGGGGTTCGGCGTTGTTCTTTGGGTTGGCTCGCGACAGTGATGATGGTTTTAGGATAGGGCTGTAAGTACAGTATCCTTGCTTTTTGATTTAAAATATTAGCAGGCTAAATTTTTGATTCCAGAGGAAAATATATTCACGTATACATGTTTTTAACCTACTGTAGAAAATTTAGATAATGATTAAAGGTGAGTAATTTGTTTAATAAACTGATTTGATTTACAAAAAGGTAAAAAAAAACCCTTTGTTCACTGTAATTAACTTGTATTAATTATTTTGGTTACTAAAGATAATCTATTAAAGGAAACCCGTTTAAACCTAATCATTAGTTAATTAAATTTTAAAATGGTAATTAATTGTTCGATTTATTCGAATATTAATAAAATTATATAAATTGTTTATTCAAGGTCAAAAGTCAAAAAAATCGAGTCAAGATTGGATCGGACTGCAAATGAAACAAAGGTGAGTTAATCTCACTCAGTTGAATTTAAATTTAAATGGTTAAATTTAAATCATTGATTGGATGATTGCATTGATTGATGTGCTATATATATATAGTAGTATATTGAAATTGTTGATATTCCCGCATTTTATAGCGGATGAGACCTTATGCGCCGCATAATAGCGGATGATTATATTAAACCCATATACCGCGATATTCCACCTCGAAGTGGAATTGGTATTGTGCTAACATCTGTGGATGCAGGGAAACAGGTTGGAGGGATCCAACTGGATTCCTCAAAATATTTAATTTTGTTTAAATATTCTGTGATATGATTTTTGATACCCTGTGATGATTTATATTGGATAATCTGGTTGGATTAAATTTCCCAGTATAATGAGTTATCAAAAGCAATTGAATTGAATTTTGGAAAGAAATAAAAGAGTAAAATTTAAGTTAAATAATTCTAGTGAATTCGAATAAATTAAATAGGGAATTGTAAAAGAAATAAAGAAATTTCTTAATTCGAACAAATATGGGAAAAGAGGATTTTGAATTTAATAGTGAAGAAATAAATCTTTAACTAAAGTGATATTATTTAAAAATATAAAAGAATTGATTTTATTGAAATTTAAAGATTTAATTTAATTAAAATATTAATTGAAGAAGTTTGGAAATCCGAAATTGGTATTTTAGTTAAAAAGGGTTTTAACTCATAATAAGGAAATAAAAGATGAAAGTTAATGTATTTGAAATAATTGAAGTAAATAGGGAAATTTACTTCAAAGTAAAGTAAAAATGGAAATCAATTGGAAATTGATTTAAGCGTTTAAAAACTTGGATTTTTAAAAGAGAAATGAGATTTTGGAGATATAAACTGGGTTTATAAGGTAAAATAAAATATCAGTGGATATTTGAGAATATAAATTCAAGATGGGAATTTATAAAAGGATATGGATTGGTTTAAAAATAAATGTTGGTTTATTTTTAAAAATGGAAATGAGAAGTGTATTTCTCTGGATTGCCAAGTACGTTTTTCCAAGGCAATTTTAAATATAAGTTAAAAGTTCTAATTGTGTTTTAAAAAGCATATTTTAGAAAATTTATTATTTCTAAATGTTAAAGCCTAAAGTAAGATTTTCAAAATCTATTATTGTAGTAATTATATAAAAGTGATTTGGTATTATGTTTTAAAAAGAGAAATTTAGTTTATATTTGTAAAGTGGTTTCATTTTAAATATTCCTTAAGTATATATTTTGTTAAGGTATTAAAGAAGTTTTTAAATTTCAATATTATAAAGTATATTTATAGTAAAGTGCTTTTAAATTATTTTTAAATCTAAAGTATTTTGTACTTGGTGTTTCAGAGAAATAATTATTGGGAAATGTATTCCGTAAGCGGAAACTGTTTGAAATTGTTTTCAAAAGGAGTTTGAAAATAGAAATATATCTTGGAAAGATATTTGGGCAAATAAATAATGTGGGAAATTATTGATTGTTGATGGTTGTTATGGATGTTAATTGATAGTTAAATAACCGACTATCAATATTGGCCAAATGCGCTGATCGTTTCGAAGAGACCGGGATCGAGTTTCCGTATACCGGGATTCTAGGTCTGGAGACTCGAATACCACTTCGATTCGGTTTGTACGTTTCGTGTAACGTGTTCAGAGTCGAAGATGGAGCAGTGAAGTGCAAGGGCTAGTCGCTACTAATCCTGAGGATATTTCCAAAATGGATGTAGTAGGAATAGTGCCTTCGGTTCCGTTCGAACCCGGGACGGACTTGTATGGACGAATGCTTGCGAAACATCGTCAGGTGAACGATGGGCATTCAAAGTGAAATGTTCTGTAAAAGGTAACGTTTAGCCTCAAGCCTCATCAACCGGGAATGACTGAAAATCAGGGGTTATGCAGCAAGGCTTCGTGGGTAGCCCCCACTTGAGAGTAAAGTCATCCCTGTCTAGATGTCCCTTTTATTTCGGCTTAGTGGTGCGGTTGCTGATCCCAACCGTGGGGTGATTTTATTTGGAATTATCCAGTAAGGGATGATTCCGGCCTTGTGTTGCAGGGGAGCGGGCGTACTCCTCGGTACTGTGATCTAGGCCACGTACTGTGACAGGTGGTACCCCAGTGCCTAGTCATTCGTTGGAAATCCATTCTCCCTACGTGCCTTGTACGGTATTTGTTTGTATACCTAGTATGCTGGAATTTAATCATGTAACAATTTCAGCTATTTTAATAAGTATTTGTGAATAGACACTATTATAATATCAGAGGATTTTTATAAAAGGTGTTTTAGCTATCGTAAGGTAAAAACCCGACATGTTTATTTGTGGCGTGGTCTTACGAGATGCTTTTGTTTTTCAAAGGATTTTGAAACTTTAATAATCAAATTGAGTGTGATTTTCTCATGCTGGTATTCCAGACTGACTCGGGTGTTGTTTTATATAATGCTCGGGTCAGACCGAGATAAACAGGTTCATGATATGATGCTGTGGAGCTCAGGAGACGAGCTGGATGACGATACGTACTTCCGTACTTGCTATTATTTTTCCGCTGTGTATTCAGTTGTATGTTATGGCTGTTGATGTACTCTGATGTATACTCTGATGATATCGTATAAAACAGATATAGTTTTGATTTGTGTAAAGATCTGTTAATATATATTATATTTTATTCCGCTGCGATGGTTAGATTCTGATGTTTTTTTTTATTTTTCTTCTTCTACCTCTTCTTCTTAATTTAAATGGTTCGATTTTCCGGGTCTGGAAAGTCGGGTCGTTACATAATCACTTTAATAATAATTAAATAAAATCTCAATATATAAATTTAAATCAATATTAAATATTCGGTCTCAATTTTATTTAAAATTGAGAATATTCATTTAATCGCCTTTTTATTAACCCATGTTATCAATCATTTCTTTCAAAACCTCAAAATCAATAAGTTCAAACCAATTCTTATTTAAATTCAATTATTAATCAATTTAAATTCCAAGTCAATATTAATTCATCTTCCCAACCTTTAGTATAAAAATCTAATTTTAAAATATTAAAATAAATTTAAGTAAATACTTAAACATGTTATATACTAATTAAATTAAATTTTTATTTAATTACATCTTATTATTAAATGTATATTTTATATTAAATATTATTTTATATATATTTTAAAATAATAAAATTATAAGTAAAACCTTAAAATTTATATTTTCAAAACTAACTTATAAATTAAAATTTCCAAAACATATTATTTTAAAAATCAAATTTTTACAAAATAAAATATCTTTATATTATTTTTTTTAATCAATATTTTATAAAATCCTTCCTTCCAAAACTTTGGAAAAATCATTTCAGAATATAGACCAACGATGTCCGTATATAATTTTCTATCCTATGGTCAAGTGATACGGGTATTTATCATTTCAATCTGCAATTTAAATATCTACGGATATATATCATTTCAACCCGCAATCCCAATTCAAAATCAATGAAAATCGCTTGGGTTTATCATTTCAACCCATAACGATTTTTCCTATTCTACAAAATCGTTCGAGTATGTATCATTTCAACCCATAGGGAATTCTAAATTAATAGGGAACTTGCAGAGTGAGAACAAATATGCTAAAATATAACATATCAATAACAGGCATATATCATCAGTGATAAATCAAATAAAATATATACTACAGGATACGGTGTCATATATCACAGGTGAATAATTACAAAAAATGGCATATCATATAGCGATTAAATAATTAACAGTTCAAATTTAACAGCATATTTCAATTGTCGTTTCAAGTGAAATCAAATTTATTGAATATAAGAATGTTAATTGTGAGTGATTGCTCACCTTTCAAGGCTAGAGAAATTTGATAACGGACTGAGTTGCGAATCCAAGCAACGAATTTCAAAGGAAAGTATGATGAACACGAATTTTGACGATCAAAGCAGAGCTGGAAGTTTGGAATTGATGGAACAAATCAAAATTAGCTTAATATAATTGAAATGAAATAAATATTATATACATATATATCTTCTCTAATAATCAATATAAAATTTTAAACTCATATTTAAAATAATATATATATTTTAAATAAGTACTAAATTTAAACACCTATACAATAAAATCTCTATATATATTTATTCAAAACCCAGACTCATGTATACTCATATATAAATTAATATATAAACCTATACAAACTCACATACATATTATACTTAAAATCAATATTTAGTATAAGAATCAATATAAAATTACTTCATTATAAACTCAAACAGACCATTTATAAACTCATATACAAATAAACATGAAATATACGACTTATGTATAACATGTAATAGAAGAGCCTGGAAAATCAGATTCTCTGATACACTTATATATATTTGAAAAACCCAAAGTCATATATACTTATATAAATAGGCTAATATATAATCATGTATACTAACTTACATACTTATTATATTAAAATCAGTATTATTATAAACCTATATACATATATACTTTGAGATCAACAATATATATATATAAGACTAATATATAAGCTGATATATATAAACTTACAGATCAAATATGAACTTATAAAAATAATATAGCTTATCTATACAGTACTCATATATGGTAGATCTATATAATCATGCCGTAAACTAACATATGCAGATTATATAAGTAAACTATTATAAACTTTTACATATTAGAAAAATATATATATATATAACCAACTATTTTTTAAATATCAAGAGTAAGTTATAATATATATGTAACATATATATGCAAACGTATACCTGCAAGCTTAAAAGAGTAGCAAGCGAGCATGCTTGCTATCGGCGTTGGGTGGGGAAAAGGATGAGCCAACTTCAGCTGAGAGGAGGGTGGAGTTGGATGTGGCAGGGGCGGCTTCGGTTGCTGTGCTTGGGTTATCGACTACAGATGTGGAGAGGGAAGGAAGGCACAGCTCGGGGCTGACAAAGGGAAAGTGGGTGGTGACTCCTGGTGGCTTTGTGTGATGCCTGTGGTCGGTGGAGGAGGCTTCACGTGAGAGGAGCAAGGTGGATCTAGGGTTCGTGCTCGGCTGGGCTATTGATGGGGTGGCAAAGTTGTTGTGGCGGAGGATTTTGAGGCTGTCCGAGCGACAGAGGGGAAGTGGAGATGTGGGGAAGTGAGGCCGATCGGATGTGGTCAGTTTGAGGTGAGGTGGAGACGGTTGCTAATGGGAGATGGTCGACATGGAGTGGAGAGAGAAAATAGTGGGAGGGAAGAAGGAGTGGTCTCGGCTATTGTAGAATGGATGAGCATGTTCTCTGAATGGAAGAACATGAACAGGCTACAGATATAAAATTTGATTAGTATTATTTTTTCTCAAAGTGATAGTACGAAATATGAAAGGGAAGAGAAATGAAAGGACAACAGCTTATAAATTTAACCAATATGAATTGAAAACGTAAAGCATGAATTCAGAGAATTATAAAAGCAAACCGCTATTAGGTTGTCTCAGGACAACGAAAAGACACAGGGAAACAAAAGCACCCGAATGGGTACCGATACGGCGAACCGTTCCGAAGTTTTCGCCGTGTACCGGACACCGAAACACACGAATGAATATACTACGAAGATTAGCACGATGAAACAAACATGATGGTACACAGATATCAACGATACGACTATCCCATCAGAAGTCGATATTCACTGCCAAACTAAGTTAATTTGTCAAAAATAAGATAAACGGAGCTAAAGAGGTCCAAATTTGATGAAACGAAAGATGATGTCTCACTCATAAAATATTAAACATTTTTATTGTATAAAAATATTCAGATTTTGAAAATATTTTATTATCATCAAATTAACTAATTTTAAATTGAAAATTACACAATAGAATTTACTTTCATATTTTCCAATAAAATTTTACCAGTTGCTATGTTAAAATAGACGTATACCAAATATCAAATTTTCATTTCAAAATCAATTGTTTAAATTTTCACAAAATTCAGTTAATTACGTTATAAAAACAATTAAAATTTATGGGTCGTTACACATATTTTATTAAATTCTTAAGCCTATATATACCCCCCCTCATTTCTACATCCTCTTCTTTGTTTTCATTTACATTTTTCATGTCAAAACCCTCTTCAAATATTCATATATTTCAATGCTTCCATCTCCAAATTCCTAAAAAAAAGATAGAGAAAATAGTGTAAAAATATAACTAAACTCCTCCATTTCACTTCCAAATCCATTCTCTACTAAACAAACCCCATATCCACCAAAAACCACCAAGGCCGAGCCTTGTTCTAGCCATGGCCAAGCCCAAACACATGCATGGCTAAGCCCATTTAGACTTCCAAGGGTCCACATCTTCACTTTGTTGAACTAGGAGCAAGTGAGCAAGGTCGAGAGTAAGTTTAGTTTGATTTAGTGAAAGTTTGATGAGTAAAGTTCGTGTTTTTAAAACTCAAGTTACTAACTTACTGTAAAATTTATGAGTTAAAGTGTTGCTTAAGTATGTGGTAATGTTATATGTTGTGTATGCATGCATATATGTTGATTTGGTGATGATTGCTTATGCCGAAGTTTGAGTAAGCGATAAAGATTATACCTTGAATATTGGAAAAGTTAGTTTGTATTGTGAAGTAATACTTTGTTTATGATGGTGCTATAATGTTATGATGTGATATTATATTGAAATGTTGTATGTGGGTTCATGACACAAAGGTAGCGATTCACTAATCAAAAGCGACGTAGAAATCCGCTTTTTATTAAAAGTATGATTTTTGTTTCAAAGAGAAAAGTTTTCAAGTTTAAAACTTTGATTTTGGTTTCAAAAGTTTATTTTCATGTTTTAAAGAAGACAAGATTTCAAAGTTGAAGTTTTAAAAGTTAGAAAACCGAAACTCCAAGTTTTGAAATTATGGGTTCGTATAGCGACAATCGCTATACGCACAGTTCGCAAAAACCAACTATTTCCAAATCTGAAACTTGTTTCCACCTAGAAACTTATTGAAAGGTGTTTTCTAACTTTGTTATAAGTTCTAAGGTGTAAAAATAGAGTTTTGAAGTTAATTTGCTTAAAAACCAAGTTTTGAAATTACGGGTCCGTGTAGCGATAGTCGATATACGTGCAGTTCGGAAAATTTAACTAGTTTTCTAGTCCAAACTTGGTTTCACTTAAAAATCTTTTTGAAAATGTTTTCTAACTTTTATTTAGTAATTATAGAAAAATTATTTATTTATTTAATGATTATTTAATTGATTAATTAATAAAGATAAGTAGTACATAATCATTTGTCAATAATGGTTTTTAAACTTAAATGTTAATCAATTAAGTTAATCATGATTTGTTACTTAATTAAATTTAATTATTATTTAATTTTAAATTAAGGATTAATTGATTTTTATTTAATTATTTATTTAAGATAATTATTAATTAATTATTATTCTAAAAAGAGGTTTTATTTCATTAATCTTTGATTAAAGTTAATTATGTTTTATTAAGGTTAATTACTTTTAATTAGAATTTAATTACTGTTTAAGAAGGATTTGATTCTCATTTACAAGGGTATTAATTGTTTTAAAATCGTTGGAGTTTAAGTAATCAGTTTTGTCTTAAACTGGTTTTCATTTCAAATTTGTTTTTAAATCAACGGATTTCTATGTCGCTTACCCTTAAGTAACCCCACATGATTGGGAAAACTAAATGACATTTATTAGTAGAACAAAACACCATTCTTCTATTACAATTAACTTGGACATTTACTTAAGTTGATTGATTGTTATGTGTTGATCCCTTATATACCCATTGTTATGTGATATGTTGTTAGACTGGATAAGTAAAACTAAATTAAAAGCACCATTGTGGTCATTAAGCCTCACTTTTATTTTGTAAGGATAAATATTCCATTTTCTTTCTAAAATGGTTTCAAAGTTATTACATTTTGAACAAGATATTTAAAGCATGAGTTGGCAAATGGTTTTATTAAAGATGTTTTAACTAATGGAAATGGTTTTCAATGTTATAAAAAGAAGTTTACGAAGAGTTTTCTAAATGATTTGCATGTTTATAAAAAGAAGTTTTGATAAAGAGTTTTATAAAGGAATTTGGAAATTTATAAGGTGTTTTGGGGAAATGGATTTGAGTTTTTCAAGAAAATAGATTCCATAAATAAAGGAGATATATAAAATGGATTTGCTTATTAAAGGAAGCTAATTTGATTTAAAGTTATTTAAGAAGTTGTTTAAAACATGAAAGGTTTATAAAGAAGTTTTATAAATGATTTTGAGGTATTTATAAATGAAGTTTTAGAAAATGGTTTGGATATTCATAAAGGGAGTTTATAAAAAGGTTTGGATATTTATAAGAAATTTATATAAAAAGTTTGGGTATTTATAAAATCAATTTATATAAATGATTTTGAATATTTAAAAAATGGTTTTGTAAATGAATTTGGAAGTTTGGAAAGTATTTTGAAATGGTTTGGATTTCAAGTAAAAGAGATTTCACGAATGAAATAGATTTGATAAAAATGAATTTATCGAAACAAGTATAAAAAGAATTTGAGATCCGTGTTTCTCTAAATTGACCTTTTAAAAATGGCAGTATGGAACATTCGTTCCACACTTAACACTGAGGAAATAATGTTTAGGGTTGTCCTTACCTCTAATTTAAACCACATTTGTTTAATCCTTTTTAACATGATTTGGAAGTAAGAAGTTATTCGCAAATGTTTTTTGAATATACTTATGTCAGAGAGATAAGTATATGAATGTTTTAGACAAACGTTTTGAAAGGAATTTATTAAATAAATATTTTTTTGAGGCTTAGTGGTTGCTATGGATAAATAAATCTTGAATGGCATTGGTTGTTGTTTGTTAATTTAATAGTTATATATCTGGCTATCAAATATGGACCCAAATGTAACTTTGGAAATATCTAGGAGAAACACGTGAGTTATATGGCACAGTCATCTTCGATGATGCTTTCTGTGCCTATAAATCTCATTTCGCTCTCCTAGGAAAAATGATAAGGGAATCCGTCCACTGACGGTTAGGAAGTGATCTCCGCTCTTATCTTTGACTGTTTATTTCCTAAAGAACCAGGGTTGAGTTTACCGAAAACTATCGAATGTTGTTTTCGAAGAGGGATCAGATATGTTATCCGAAAACCACTTCGATCCAACTCAAGCGTTTCGAAGTGAAGACATCTTAAAGATGATACAATTGAAGATGGAGCTTTTTGAAGTGCAAGGGTTTCTTGCTACTAATCCCGAGGATGATTCCAAAATGGATGTGGTAGAAGTAGTGCCTTCGCTTTGTTCATCTCCTAGACAACTTTTATGGATAAATGCTGGCATTGCATTATTGTTTGGAGGGTAGTGTTAACATTCCAAGTGGGAAGTGCTATATAAAGGTAAAACGTAGCCTCAAGCCTCATCAACCGGGAAATTACAAAAATCGAGCATGCGGTAGGGCCAAGTGGGTCGCTCCCATCAGGGTATGGTCATTCCAAATCTAGATTGATTACTATCTACCATGTATGCTTCGGGGCCCAAGTGGGTTGACCATATTCGGTACTACTAGTCAAGTGGTAGGCCAGTCCTGTATGGTAAGGGTACAAGATGTTCTTGTCAGACCCCGGTACACTTTATCTAGAGATGTACCAACATAAGGTAGTTCCTTACCTTGTCATAGTATGGAATCCATTCTCTAATGTATGCCTTTACGGTTTTTATTATAGAACCTAGAATGTTGGAATTTAATTAATGTAACAATTTCATTATGATTAATAAGTATTTGTACTCTAGACCCTATTATAATATCAATGGATTTTCTATAGAAAATGTTTTGGTTATCGTAAGGTAAAAGCCTGTTAGTGTTTATGTGCGGCATGGTCTTACGAGATGCCTTTGATTTAAAGGTTTTTATAAAGTTAAAGACTTATGCTTTACTCACACCAGACCCATGTTTGACCCGGAGTTTATTTTCCCTTTTTCTACACTTTTGGGTGCTCAAATTTGAATGGGCAGCCAAGTAGTTCAGGTTTTTCCGTAGATTTACCTTAGAGTAGCTTCGAGCAGGTGGCTTCATCGATAGCTAGTTATTTTTCTTGTTTCCGCTGTATTATATATATATTGTATCAGTTAGGTAGGACAGGCTGTTATAACTATCCTAGGTAGAATTTGTATTAGTATGACTCTGATGTAACATTTTGAAACGATTTTGTAATATATTATGTTGAGTAATATATATTGTTCCGTTGCATCATGAGATTTTGTGTTGTTTAGTTTCTTATCTTCTATCTTTTCTTTCTTTCACCCCTAATGACCTATCTTTCAAATGACTAAATGATCGGCACACGAATATCGAGGATGTATTAAGTGTCGTCTTGGTAGTAAGAAAGGCAGATCATTACAGTAAACACCTTATTTCACCTCAAAATTATTTTTATATAAGTTTAACTTGATTTATCCATCATTTCACTACGATTTCCCTAGTTTTATGACTCAATTTCACATGGTTTTGTATATAGAGTTTACATATACATTATAACTCCATATCTTATTTAGTTACTCAAACCATTCATTAATCAAGTTGGGAAAAGTTTCCAGAAATCACAGAGCCTAATTTTGAAATTAATCATTTATTTACCAAATTTAACCATATTTAATCGTGAAATCAGGAGTTTAAACATAGAATTTTGGTATACCCACTCACATTATTCAATTCTACCAATTCCATGCCTCTAGCCTCACTTTCCTTCACTTTCTATGTTAGAATCTCGAATTTTGATGTTTTGATTGTGACAACTATATAAGTAAATATTATATGAACTAACCAAGTTTGCAAGTCAAAAAATCATTAGAGAGATAATCACAAACATATGAAGACCAGGTTCCAGAGTGTACCTACATTGTATTATTAAGTATATAGAGTCTGAGTTTAGAAGTGGAAATATGTTAAAATCTCTTCGAAGTGGTATACACATACACATAAAATATAAGATTCATCAAAACAAAGAATACTGCTCAAAACAGCACATGCAGCTTGCCGAATGTGCACTTTCAGCCGTCTGAATGTTGTGCACTTGCACAAAAAAATTACAATATTCAACCGGCTGAAGTATAATATTCAGACGACTAAATAAGAGCTATTTTGTACTATTTCCTTGCTGTCTTGATTTTCACTCGATTCAGTTGGCTGAAAAGTTTAGTTCAGATGACTGAATATTTATAACGGCTAGTTTTTGAAAAGTGCTTCTCTTTCATGAACAGAAACAACTCCTGATTTAAGAGTAGCTTCCATATCTCTTCATGACTACTCTTCATGAACGTATACAACTTTTAATCTCTATAAATAGCAAAGAATTTCAACGTCTTAAAAATCAATTTTCTCATTCTTAATTCTATTTATTCTTGCTATTTTAACTCTAAAGCATTCTATACATAAAAACTCTATTTTGATCACTTGTATATTCAAGTTTACTATTCTTGTGATCAAATAAAGTTCCTTTCTTCACGAACTACACAATATACGACAAATGGAGAAGATTATAGGAAGGGTGTACTTTATCGACTTATCAGTGCTATTCAAGAGCATACTCAGTCAAAAACATTTCTACTATTTGTATTGGAAGTCCTGTTGTAGTATCCTTAGGTAGTTGAAGTCCTATTTGTTTGCCTAGGCGGTTGAAGTCCTGTTTGGCTGCTCAGACGGTGTAATACCTATTCCTCCAGGTTAAGTGAGGGTTTTGATTAAATCCAGAAGGAGTCTGGAACTGAATGTAGAACGGGATGTTCGAACCAGCATAAAAATTTATGTTGTCATTTACTTTACTGCTTTTACTTTTATATTTATATTACGCAAATTTAGTTAATATCCATATTACACAATCCTTAGTAACTTTCATTTGGTATCAAAGCACGTCATCATATAACCATAACACAGTTGTTTGATTCAAATAATATGGATAATAACCTAGCACAAGTTTTATTGAAGGTCAATCCACTGCACAACCACTACTGTTTAATGGATTAAACTATAATTATTGGTCAACTAGAATGATAATTTACATGCAAGCAAATGGATATGATACTTGGAATATCACTTAGGATGAATACATTTTACCTACTACACCATATTCACAATGGTCTAACACACAAAAATTGGATGCTGCTACAAAGGCTAAAGCCATGAATATGTTATTTTGTTCACCAGATAAAAATGAGTTTAACAGAGTTAGTATGTGTAATTCTGCATATGAAATTTGGCGTACACTTAAAGTTACACATGAAGATATTAACAAAGTTAAACAAAGCAAGATTTCCATGCCGAAGAATCAGTTCCAGAACTTTAGAATGAAGCAAGAGGAAACAATAAATGAAATGTATTCTAGGTTTCAAGATATATATCATTCATTTTTAGCATTAGGAGAAAAATACACAGATTTTGATATCGTTTCAAAAATCCCCAACTCTTTAACGGATGAATGGGAACGAAAAGTGTTAACAATTGAAGAAGCTAATGACATTTCAACTCTAAAACTAGAAGAGTTGATAGGAAATTTGATGTCATATGAAGTTAATTTACAGGCAAAACGTATTCAGATACAAGATAAAAAGACAACTGCATTCCAGGCCGAAAAAGAAGAGTCAGATTCAAATGAAGATGATATGGCGTTTATAGCTAAAAATTTCAAAATGTTTTTGAATTTTAGAAAGAGCAATAAGTTTGGAAATAGCAAGAACAACAGAAAACCATCAACTTCAACTCTCGAATGTTATGAATGTCATAAAAAGGGTTGTATGAAGAAAGATTGTCCCGACCGTAAGAAAGAAAAATACAACTACTAGAACAAAAGAGACAAATATATGAAGAAGCAAGCATTTTCTGTTACATGGGATGATTCAAATTCGTCTTCCTAATCAGAAAGTGAAAATGATAGTGACACTGAACAAGCCAATGTATGCTTTATGGGCACAAATGACAATGTAAGTGATCTCTCTGTTGATGATTTAGTAGATATAAACTGAGAATTACTAGATAAACTAAAGAATCTCAAAGGAAAATATAAAGATTCTCTAGAAAAATTAAAAAGAATAGAAATTGAAGTTGATATGCTAAGAGATAAGAAGAAAATTTTAGAAGAAGAACTTGTAAATAGACAAGAATCGTGTGCTAGTATTACTTCTTAGCTTACTATGTTAAGTAGTGAAATAGAAACTCAAAAAGAAAAGAATGACATTCTGTCAACTGAGAATCATGAGTTAAAATCTACTGTTAAAATTTTAGAATTAGATAATTCTGGTCTTAAAACATAATTAGAAAATATTACAAAAAACGTTTCTAATTTTAATAAAGGAAGAGAAAATCATTCTAGAATTATAGAAAATTCACAAGCTATCTCAAAATAAAAAGGATTTAGGATACAAGAAAATGACAAAAACCAATCCTAAACATGATCCTTTATATATTAACTTTAAAAAGAAAGAAAATACTTTGGTGCAACCAGTTTTTAAAAGTATTATTTAACCAAAATCTATTAAAATTTGGGTTCCAAAGACAAACAATCATTTAATTAGAAATAAGTATATAAAGATTTTTATAGATACAGTTCATAAAAATAAAAAATTTACTTATAAAGGGAATTCTAAACCCTCTTGGGTTTGGCTTTCTAAGACCTAACTCTTAGGACCCTAACAAAAAGTGGGTACCAACGTCATTTCTATATTTTTTGCAAGTACCAATTAAGAAAAGAGTAAAGTGGATACTTAATAGTGGTTGCTCAAAACACATGACAGGAAACAAAGACATGCTGACTAACATTAGCTACTCAGATGGAGGATCTGTCACATTTGGAGATAACTCCAAAGGATATACCATCGGCAAAGGCGACGTGAGCAATGACGGTACATCTAACTTACCTCTTATTACAAATATTCTATTAGTTAAAAACTTAAAACATAATTTGTTTGGTATAAGTCAACTTTACGATAAAGGATTTAATATATCATTTTCAAAAATTGCAATATATTTGATCAAAATAAAAATCTTACTTTTGAAGGGATTAAAATATACGTGTTAAATATGAAAATTAATCATAACACAAACGTGTGTCTAATAGCCAAAGAGAATGATCCTTGGTAATGGCACAAGAGATTTTGTCACATAAATTTCGAAGCTATAAGCAAATTAACTAAAAATAATTTAGTAAAAGGTTTGCCAAAGATGAACTTTAAAGTAAATAGTATTTGTGATGCTTGTCAGTTAGGAAAATTAACTAAATCATCCTTTAAATCAAAGAAAATTATTTCTACAATACAACCACTTGAGTTATTACATTTAGATATATTTGGACCAACACAAGTTCAATCTATAAATCATAATAAATATGTTTATGTAATTGTAGACGATTTTTTGAAATATACTTGGAAAATATTTATGAAAAATAAAAGTGATACTTTTAAAAAATTTAAAAACTTTTTTAAATGAATAAAAAATATTAAAAATGTAAAAATTAAAAACATTAGAAGCTATCATGGAGGTGAATTTGATATTGATATTTTTGAAAAATACTATAATAAGAAAGGAATTTTTCGCAATTTTTTGTTTTCTAGAACTCCACAACAAAACTAAGTTGTAGAAGGGAAAAATAAAACACTTCAAGAATGCGCTAAAGCCTTATTAAATGGAAGCACTCTACCTAAACATTTCTGGGCAGAAGCGGTAGCAACTGCTTATTATGTTTCAAATAGAGTCTCCATTAGACCATTAACGAAACATACTCCATATGAACTTTTTAATGGAAGAAATCCCAACATATCATATTTAAAATTTTTTCGTTTAAATTGTTTTCTGTTAAATACAAAAGACCAACTTGGTAAATTCGATCCAAAATCCGACGAAGGAATATTCATAGAATACTCGAAACAAAGCAAGGCATATGGAATTTATAATAAAAGAACTAAAGTAATCGAAGAAACGATTCATGTGTCATTCGATGAAAATTTCAAACTTAATAATTAAAATGAAGATGAAGATATAATCTCAAAATCAAATATCACAGTAGATGATAATATTGAAAATAATACTGAAATTGAAAATAACTTACCGAATGAAAATGAAATACGATCTCCACATAGATTATTAAGAAATCACCCAATCGAAAATATTATTAGAGAAATAAATTCTAATGTAAGAACAAGAAATCAGTTAAATCAAATGGGTCATGTAGCTTTCCTATCTAATACTGAACCTAAAATGCTAAAGAAGCCTCAACCGATGACTATTGGATTATAGTTATGAAAGAAGAGCTAAACCAATTTGAACCAAACGAAGTTTGGGACTTAGTTCCTAGACCTACTGATCAAACATTCATTTATAATAGGTTTCCAAGAATAAAGCTGATGAGCAAGGAAATATCACTCGAAACAAAGCTAGATTAGTCGCCCAAGGCTACAATCAAGAAGAAGGAATGGAAGATTGCTTTGGTATGTTTTTATTTATTATCTAGACATAACTCTATCTTTTCTACTACTTATTTCAAGAACATATCTATGTAATATTTTTAAAAATATTTACAATTTATGATAGTTCTCTTATCGAATAGTTGTTTCCTTTTTGTCGATGACAAAGGGGGAGAGTACGGTAGTCATATCGATAGGGGGAGTATCGAGTCAAGAGGAGAATAATTGAATCCTTATATTTAATTCTTATATAGTTGTCATCATCAAAAAGGGGGAGAATGTTAGAACCTCGAATTTTGGTGTTTTGATTGTGACAACTATATAAGTAAATATTATATGAATTAACCAGATTTGCAGGAGAAGAAATCGTTAGAGAGATAATCACAAACATATGAAGACCAGGTTCCAGATTGTACTTACATTATATTGTTAAGTATAGAGTCTGAGTCTAGAAGTAGAAATATGTTAAAATCTCTCTGAAGTGGTATACACGTACACAAAAATATAAGATTCATTAAAACAAAGAATACTGCTCAAAATAGCACATTCAGCCAGCTAAATGTGCACTTTCAACCATCTGAATGCTGTGCACTTGCACAAAAAATTTACAATATTCAGCCGGCTGAAGAATAATATTCAGACGGCTGAATAAGAGCTATTTTGTACTATTTCCTTGCTATCTTGATTTTCACTCGATTCAGTTGTGTAACAACCCGCATATTTTACAATTATCTATTTAAATATTTTATTTAAATATGGTATCGTTAGTCGGATTTTAGTCCGAAAAGCTACTTTTTGCAAACTGTTGAATTGGGACTCGAGACCACTTCCATTGAGTCCAAAATGGCGTTTGCGACTCTTTTAAGTATAAACATCGATATATTTGGAGTAAGTCGAACTTTGCTATTTTCTATTGGGCTTTGGGTTTGGGTTTCACCCCAACTAACTCTATAACCTAGTTCAGCCCTCCCCTCTCCTCTTCACTTCATTTCTATTTCTCTCAAACACCTAAGTAAAACTGAAAATGGGGAGAGGAATGGGAAATTAAAACTCCAAGCCCTAGTTTTCATTTGCAAATCCAAATTCTTGCTCCAAATCCAAAGAGAAGATAAGGTATGCATCTCCATCTTCTTCTCCAACTCATTCTCTCTTTAATTTCAGAAATTTCCTAAACCTAACTTTGGAAATGTTCTTCTTTGAGCTTAGATTCAAGCTCCTAGAGTTGAGATTGAAGAGTGGTTGACTCTCCTTTGTTTTCAAGCTTCTTCTTCCTTGTTTTTGTGTCAAAGGTGAGATTTTTATCTCACATCTTTGTCTATAACTATCTTTGATGTTAAGTATGAATTCCTAACACTTGTTCATGATCATTTGCTTTTGGTTTGAATTGATTTGGTGAACATTTCAATTTTTGGTGTTTTGAAGTCAAAACTTTGAAAATCCTTGTTTTGATTCGTGAACATGTGATTGGTGGCGTATCGAAGAGCCTATAGGGCTGGGTTGCCGATTGGCGTAAACCCCTAGCGCCCATCGCTCGACCGTTCGCCAATTGTTTGGGATTTTGCCCCTTGGGGGCTAAGCTGAGAATACTGGAATTTCCAGTACCGGTCGACCGACCACCTGGGTCAGTCGACCGAGCCTGGAAAGAGAAATTCAGGCATTGGAATACTGGAATTTCCAGTAGCGGTCGACCGACCCCTCTGGGTCAGTCGACCGAGCCTGGAAACAGAAAGTTTCTAGGCATTGGAATACTGGAATCTTCAGTAACGGTCGACCGACCACTCTGGCTCAGCCGACCGAGCCTGCCGTCTCTGCCTATTTTGCCTTTTGTGTTTGAGTTTCCAATTTTTAATCGATTCTTGATTCTCTGTTTTGTTGTTATCATTTGTTATCGATTTTGATGACTTATATTTCGGGATTTTTGGTTATATCCATTTTGATGGATTCGACATCGATTTCTCTGGATTTGATTCACGTCTTCGTATGTGAATTTTTGGATGGTTGATTGTTTCTACAGTCATTTCTGTGCTTTGTCACTTTAAATACAAAGGTTTTTATACTAGTAGTAAATATTCAAACCCTTTTACTATAATGATTTCAACTCTATTTTAAATACAAAGTTCGTTTATAAAACCGTTTTCCAATCTATTAGTATATACAAACCTTTACCTCATTGTATGAGAAAATCTAATTAAACGGCTTAGCAAAACAAGTGGTATGAAACGCTTGCGTTTACTTCACCGGTTAATTTATGGACTTGTTTTGTGACGCCCCACCTCTATACCCACGCTAGCCAAGAACACTATGGTGTAATGCTGTCAACTAGCACGGAGAATATGGCTGTTGAGGAGCGACCATCCGTGTAATTACTTTGCGCGAGTACCGATATGTCAGATAGTATAATAAGCATTTTTATTTCAAGAGGAAATCCGACATACCGATACAAACACAAAGCTACTACACAGTGGCTATATTAGTTTAGGACAAAATATATAATAATAACACAGATAATATAGATAAATGCGGAACACAGATTAAACAGAAAAGTCTCATATATATAATAACTGATGACAGTTACAATACATTTGACACGGTACATATGATGCAACTACAACTGTCGACACTGGAAGTTATATACACAAATACATTATCAACTAATGTACATGAATACACATCCTCCAAATCAGTACACTGACTACTACAAAAAGACGCAAAACGCTTCAAATGATATGAAAAGTCTTCATAGCACTAGCAGCATCCCAAAGCTAAAAATCTACAACATGTAAATACTCGGTCTGACCCGAGTATTAAATTCAAAAGAGAATAATACACAGGTCAGTCTAATTCAAACTCAGTTATTAATGCACAGAAGCAGTAATAATCAAATACCAAATAGACGACAGTCACAAAAATCTCGTATATCCAACTCTTCAATAAGAGAATTGGATATCGATAATTATAACAGATATCAGTGTTAAACAACAAATCATTAGATTCGAGATATCAACAAAGATAAGTAAAAAGATTATCAATAATGATAATTTAGAAAACAATAGAATTGCCAAAACAGCAATTTACAACAAAAACATCAAATTAATCCAAGCAAAAATGCGAATTCAAAATTATTGAATTGGCAACACAAAACAAATCCAGCAATTGAAATATCAATAAAAATCAATACGGTGTGGCTGCAGTACACGCACGCGTGCACTGCCTCGCCACAGCAGTATAAAATGTCATCACAACTCCAACTATTAACAGCACATCAATACTGCAGAGGTCAAAATATTTACAAAATGCAGAGATCAAGTCACTGTTACCAGGACTCAACACAATTGCAATACTACTGGAATCACAATACGAGCACGGGGTCAAATCCGAGTTGCAAGCTGGATTCAACTCAAGTGATTTCGAAAACAACTCCAAATGCATTAATACAGTGCAAAAGAAATCATCAAAGACCAAGACACCTCCGAGGTAGTCCATCATAGTGCAGCAGTGAAGACTACAAGAAGCTCACGTGCTCAGACTCAAATGAATACAGAATCAGTAAACATATATGCAAATTCGAACATACATATATACATATCAAAAGATGTATATACATACATGACTGCATACATATATATGAAGATTAAAAATGCAACTATACTTCATGCTAAAAGAACTGGGCCAATGTCAATAGTGTAACAAAACAAACACACTATCAAAATAGCACTACTGGCAATAGTGAACACTAAGCATGTTAATGACAAAGCAATGCAAACTGCACACAGTGCCGAAGCAAAAAGGTAAAAGATATTGCTTCATCAAAACCAAATACTGGAAAATGAAAACTCGAGTATGCTGCAGTTAAATGAACAATGGACAAATGCTACAACTTCAAGTGAACTAATGCACAGTGATGTATAACATCAAGACCAATTTCAAATGACTAATGTAATGTATCAGTTTCAACTATATCCCCAAGTGCACATGCAATATAGACCTGACAGTATGCAGTGATACTGTCTCGAGGTAAATAGCCTCCAACACTAAATAAAGCATGGCAAAGACCAACTAAAATAAACAAGTTGGCAAACTGTCTCAAAGCTAACAGTTACAGTATAATCCCATGAAAACAGGGACATTGCAATGTTCAAAGAGATGCAATATCCAAACACATGAAGTGCTGATTGACTTAACTAATGCAAGTAAAGCTAACCTACAGAGACTGTCTCGAAGACCAGTGAGCAACAGGGGAAAACAAAGTTCGACAGATTACGCGTGTGAACAAGTACATATATGAATGCAATGAAACTCGAGATAACAACATATGCAAAGTACACTACTGGAATGAACTTCCAAAATCAACACTGATATCACAATTCGAATGTTACGAGTAAAATGATCAGGAGAAATATCAGTGGTGAACAAAGACAACTGCAGTGAGATGCAACTCAAAGTCATGCCGAAGTCATAGACGAAACGTGTTCAAAAATCATGAAATAGATTTCAAACCAAAGACAGTACCAAAGAAATCAACATCGAAGAAAAATCATTTCGAAACCGAGGCCAACATTATCACATTTTAAAGAAATCGAAATAGCAGTTTTCACAAAATCGACTTAGTTACAACTAGCCAATAGAGGGTCCAAAACAACAGTTAACGGCCGAAGTGAAGAAGAACGACATCAACATCGTCAATTCAAGTAAGCGAAATTATTTGACATGAACTAAACAAAAATCACCAACAGCAAACAAAAGCAATATCACAAGCCGAAGCCCAAAAAGAATGGAGTCAACCAGTTCAAAAGTCACGTAAATTGCAAATGTAGGAAATCATCGATTACTAAAACACTTAAATCCCAAGTCACGAAACAGAGTACTTGAATTAGATGTGAGCAATAAATCACTCACCTCTATTACAGTCGAGGCAGCCGAGCCATGCGAAAAGACGAAGCATTACGGGGAAGACTAACGAAGTTAGCAGCCACTATACTCGATTTCTACGATTCCCTAGTTTGGAAGAGACGAGGCCGCCATTATTTCGCTTTCTTCGATTTTGGGCTTAGGGTTTATGAATGGAGGAAGGGGGATTTGGGTGTTGAATGATATCACGGCTGAAACAATTAAACGAATACGTGGGCAATTATTCACAGTGTAAAGCCCACTCAACAGTCAACGAATTCTTTATAAAAGAATTTTACTTGATAAAATTTCCAAACAGCAATTAGCTAGGAAAAGAAATCGTCTAAAGACGATAGTTAATCGGTACGAAATACCGGGTTATTACAGACTCCCCTCCTTAAAGAAATTGCGTTCTCGCAATCATAAGGAATAAATGGACAAATGGTAACAACCAAAAGAGCATGGCAGTGTCGAATGCATAAGCAAAGCAAATGTCAGCAGGGAAGTATTAGATATAAAATTAAAAGGTTCGACTGCTTCAAATCAAAAGAATCAACATCGTGGGGATCAAGCAATCAAAATCAGACGACTATATAAACAACCCCAAACATCATCATCGACTAACAAAAGCAAGAACAATCGAGTTCCAGCAATTAAAAGAAAAGGAAAACAGAGCAGAAATCACATACTGAGCACGAATCGAATGTGAGTAAATCAAATTACTCACCTGAATCACCAGAGAAAAAGACGAAGCTCAAATCTCAAAATCGCAAATATTCAATTATCAAAAACGATAATCAAATTTTCAAATCACAAATATTTACTTATCTCAAACGATAATCAAATCAACAAATATTTAATTATCAAAACGACAATTAGAATCTCAAATATCGAATTATCACAAGCGATAATCAGAAATCACAAATATCCGATTATCAAAAACGATAATCAGAAATCACAAATATCCGATTATCAAAAACGATAATCAGAAATCACAAATATCCGATTATCAAAAACGATAATCAGAAATCACAAATATCCGATTATCAAAAACGATAATCAGAAATCACAAATATCCGATTATCAAAAACGATAGTCAGAAATCACAAATATCCGATTATCAAAAACGATAATCAGAAATCACAAATATCCGATTATCAAAAACGATAATCAGAAATCACAAATATCCGATTATCAAAAACGATAATCAGAAATCACAAATATTTGATTATCAAAAACGATAATCAGAAATCACAAATATCCGATTATCAAAAACGATAATCAGAAACACAAATATTTAATTATCACAAAAGATAATCAAATCTCACGAATATCCGATTATCAAAAACGATAATCAGAAACACAAACATCTGATTATCAAAAACGATAATCAAAAGTCATAAATATTCAATTAACGAGTTCGGAATTAACCGAAGTAGTAAAAGTATGGTTCCATACTCCGTACTTTTGCTAAATCGTTTAAATCTCTTTATCGTTTCCTTGAAAGTGCAAAATTGTGTGTTTTTAAAAATAACATTTCACATTCTCAAACGGACAAGTCCGGAATTAAGCGAATCAGTAAAAGAAAGGGGTCATAGTCCTCGATTTTGCTGAAACGTTTAAATCGCTTCATCGTTCTTTTGAAAATGTAAAAATTTTGAAAACAATTTTAATTTATATTTTTGAAACAACTTTTGAAAATAAAGAATTTTGAAAACACGTGATTAAATTAGCAATATCAGTAGTAACTTTGATAAGGAAGTTGCACTTCTCTAAATACCGTAAAAACGGACAACAAAATCAGCATTGCGGGGGAACCGCATGTAAATCCATTTCAAAATTGACGGTTAATGAAGTTAACACGTCAAAATCTCATCAAAGTAACTGGCATCAAAATATAATACCAATGAATTTTCATTCATCAAAAATGTTACAAGAATCTTCTCAAAGATAGAAAGGGATACCATACCCTAAACTTGTATTCATAACAAGTCAATGACACACGAATTCACCAATGCACAAAAATTGATAAAACTTATCAATAAAAATCGCGAAAATTGGTGAAGCACAAATTCTAGAAATCATCACAAGAAATCCGGAAAACACAAATTCTAGAAATCTACACACGAAATCGAGAAATCACAAAGAGGGGGAGGCCTAACACATGAATGGGAGCATGAAAACTCACCTACGCGTATCACACAGGAATGAGAAGCTATCTCATGGAAGCTATTCATTAAATTTTCACACAGGAATGGCCCGAAGACCGTGCAACAAAGAAATATGTGTGAGACGAAATCACACAAATGGTGTCTAGACAATCCTCAAAGCCCAAGAGATATGTGTGAGACGAAATCACACCGATGAGGTCTAGTCTAACCGTGCAATATGTGTGAGGCGAAATCACACAAATGGTGTCTAGACAATCCTCAAAGCCTAAGAGATATGTGTGAGATGAAATCACACCGATGAGGCCTAGTCTAACCGTGCAATAAAGAAATATGTGTAAGATGAAATCACACAAATGGTGTCTAGACAATCCTCAAAGCCCAAGAGATATGTGTGAGACGAAATCACACCGATGAGGCCTAGTCTAAATGTGCAATAAAGAAATATGTGTGAGACGAAATCACACAAATGGTGTCTAGACAATCCTCAAAGCCCAAGAGATATGTGTGAGACGAAATCACACCGATGAGGTCTAGTCTAACCGTGCAATATGTGTGAGGCGAAATCACACAAATGGTGTCTAGACAACCCTCAAAGCCCAAGAGATATGTGTGAGACGAAATCACACCGATGAGGCCTAGTCTAACCGTGCAGAGAAAGAGACATCGCACATTTGCTAGTCTAAATCACAAAAATGATCGTCATGATCATTAAGAAGTGTCAATTACACTAAGTTAGTGAATATAAGAGTTAAGCTTCATCTCCCATAACCACTTGCTTAACTCAAATATTTACGAACAAACTGTAGATCTTCACTAGAAAATTGTCACAAAAGGTTCAATCGAACAAGTCCAGGAGTTAACCGACGAATTAAACGCAAGCGTTTCATACCAATTGTTTTACTAAGCCGTTTAATTCAATTACTCATACGAGTGAAATAAAGGCTTGTATATACTAATAGATTGGAAAACGGTTTAAGAAAAGGAGCTTTGTAGTAAAATAGTTTTGAAATTGTTTGGAGAAAAGGATTTTAATATTTACTACTAGTATAGAAAACCTTTATATTTTTAAAGTGACAAATCACAAAAATGATTGTGGAAACAATCAATCACAAGAATTCACATGCAAAGATGTGAATAGATCCAAAGAAATCGATACCGAATCCATCAAAAAGTATGTTCACAAAAATCCCGAAGAAAATGTCATCAAAGTTGCTAATAAATGATAGCAACAAATCAGGGAAATAATCAAGAACCGATTAAATTTGGAAACCAAGTCAATTCACTAAAATTTCACATTCGAAGACGTGAATAAAATCCAAAGAATTCGATTCCAAATTCATCAAAGTAGAAATACCCAAAAATTCCGGAAGTAGAAGTTATCAAAGTCGGCAAAAGTGATAACAACCAATTGGAAAAGAAGAATCGATTAACACTTGGAAAAACGAAGCAAAACAAGCATAAATGCAGAAATGACTTCAACAAAAAATAAAAATCAAGTCAATGTCGAAGTCAACAATTAATGGCCGCAGTCGAGTACAAAATGAATTAATCATTATCATCAAAGAATCCAACGGCAAACAAAATCAGAGTCTTGGAAATCAAGAAATCAGCAATTTCTCAAAAACAAAGTGACCGAAGTCGAATGGAAACCAAGCCGAGGAAAACACAAGAACAATTTCCTCATCATCAAAAACCCAACTTGAGTTTGTAAAGCAAACGGAGGCAGAAGCCAAAAATACTTTCACGAAATCAAAATCAAACATAGGCAAAAATGAGAGATAAAACATCGACAAATAGTTGTAACATATGCTCCATCTAAGTTATGTTTTATAATTGTCCTAAACCCCAGGCTCTGATACCAAGCTGTGACGCCCCACCTCTATACCCACGCTAGCCAAGAACACTACGGTGTAATGCTGTCAACTAGCACGAAAAATAAGGCTGTTGAGGAGCGACCATCCGTGTAATTGCTTTGTGCGAGCACCAATATGTCAGATAGTATAATATGCATTTTTATTTCAAGAGGAAATCCGACATAGCGATACAAACACAAAGCTACTACACAGTGGCTATATTAGTTTAGGACAAAATATATAATAATAACACAGATAATATAGATAAATGCGGAACACAAATTAAACAGAAAAGTCTCATATATATAATAACTGATGTCAGTTACAATACATTTGACACGGTACATATGATACAACTACAACTGTCGACTTTGGAAGTTATATACACAAATACATTATCAACTAATGTACATGAATACACATCCTCCTAATCAGTACACTGACTACTACAAAAAGACGCAAAACGCTTCAAATGATATGAAAAGTCTTCATAGCACTAGCAGCATCCCAAAGCTAAAAATCTACAACCTGTAAATACTCAGTCTGACCCGAGTATTAAATTCAAAAGAGAATAATACATGGGTCAGTCTAATTCAAACTCAGTTATTAATGCACAGAAGCAGTAATAATCAAATACCAAATAGACGACAGTCACAAAAATCTCGTATATCCAACTCTTCAAGAAGAGAATTGGATATCGATAATTATAACATATATCAGTGTTAAACAACAAATCAGTAGATTCGAGATATCAACAAAGATAAGTAAAAAGATTATCAATAAAGATAATTTAGAAAACAATAGAATTGCCAAAACAGCAGTTTACAACAAAAACATCAAATTAATCCAAGCAAAAATGCGAATTCAAAATTATTGAATTGGAAACACAAAACAAATCCAGCAATTGAAATATCAATAAAAATCAATACGGTGTGGCTGCAGTACACGCACGCGTGCACTGCCTCGCCACATCAGTATAAAATGTCATCACAACTCCAACTATTAACAGGACATCAATACTGCAGAGGTCAAAATATTTACAAAATGCAGAGATCAAGTCACTGTTACCAGGACTCAACACAATTGCAATACTACTGGAATCACAATACGAGCACGGGGTCAAATCCGAGTTGCAAGCTGGATTCAACTCAAGTGATTTCGAAAACAACTCCAAATGCATTAATACAGTGCAAAAGAAATCATCAAAGACCAAGACACCTCCGAGGTAGTCCATCATAGTGCAGTAGTGAAGACTACAAGAAGCTCACGTGCTCAGACTCAAATGAATACAGAATCAGTAAACATATATGCAAATTCGAACATACATATATACATATCAAAAGATGTATATACATACATGACTGCATACATATATATGAAGATTAAAAATGCAACTATACTTCATGCTAAAAGAACTGGGCCAATGTCAATAGTGTAACAAAACAAACACACTATCAAAATAGCACTGCTGGCAATAGTGAACACTAAGCATGTTAATGACAAAGCAATGCAAACTGCACACAGTGCCGAAGCAAAAAGGTAAAAGATATTGCTTCATCAAAACCAAATACTGGACAATGCAAACTCGAGTATGCTGCAGTTAAATGAACAATGGACAAATGCTACAACTTCAAGTGAACTAATGCACAGTGATGTATAACATCAAGACCAATTTCAAATGACTAATGTAATGTATCAGTTTCAACTATATCCCCAAGTGCACATGCAATATAGACCTGACAGTATGCAGTGATACTGTCTCGAGGTAAATAACCTCCAACACTAAATAAAGCATGGCAAAGACTAACTAAAATAAACAAGTTGGCAAACTGTCTCAAAGCTAACAGTTACAGTATAATCCCATGAAAACAGGGACATTGCAATGTTCAAAGAGATGCAATATCCAAACACATGAAGTGCTGATTGACTTAACTAATGCAAGTAAAGCTAACCTACAGAGACTGTCTCGAAGACCAGTGAGCAACAGGGGAAAAAAAAGTTCGACAGATTACGCGTGTGAACAAGTACATATATGAATGCAATGAAACTCGAGATAACAACATATGCAAAGTACACTACTGGAATGAACTTCCAAAATCAACACTGATATCACAATTCGAATGGTACGAGTAAAATGATCAGGAGAAATATCAGTGGTGAACAAAGAAAACTGCAGTGAGATGCAACTCAAAGTCATGCCGAAGTCATAGACGAAACGTGTTCAAAAATCGTGAAATAGATTTCAAACCAAAGACAGTACCAAAGAAATCAACATCGAAGAAAAATCATTTCGAAACCGAGGCCAACATTATCACATTTTAAAGAAATCGAAATAGCAGTTTTCACAAAATCGACTTAGTTACAACTAGCCAACAGAGGGTCCAAAACAACAGTTAACGGTCGAAGTGAAGAAGAACGACATCAACATCGTCAATTCAAGTAAGCGAAATTATTTGACATGAACTAAACAAAAATCACCAACAGCAAACAAAAGCAATATCACGAGCCGAAGCCCAAAAAGAATGGAGTCAACCAGTTCAAAAGTCACGTAAATTGCAAAAGTAGGAAATCATCGATTACTAAAACACTTAAATCCCAAGTCACGAAACAGAGTACTTGAATTAGATGTGAGCAATAAATCACTCACCTCTGTTACAGTCGAGGCAGCCGAGCCATGTGAAAAGACGAAGCATTACGGGGAAGACGAACGAAGTTAGCAGCCACTATACTCGATTCCTATGATGCCCTAGTTTGGAAGAGACGAGGCCGCCATTATTTCGCTTTCTTCGATTTTGGGCTTAGGGTTTACGAATGGAGGAAGGGGGATTTGGGTGTTGAATGATATCACGGCTGAAACAATTAAACGAATACGTGGGCAATTATTCACAGTGTAAAGCCCACTCAACAGTCAACGAATTCTTTATAAAAGAATTTTACTTGATAAAATTTCCAAACAGCAATTAGCTAGGAAAAGAAATCGTCTATAGAAGATAGTTAATCAGTACGAAATACCGGGTTGTTACATGTTTGATTGAAAACCTTGTGATAATTTTCGAGTGGAAATCTACAATTTGTTCGTAAATATTTAAGTTAAGCTAGTGGTTATGGGACATGAAGCTAAACTCATATATTTACTAATTTAGTGTAATTCACACTTTTATTGATCGATGATGATCATTTTGTGATTTAGACTAGCGATGTGCGATGTCTATTTGTCTGCGAGGGCGACTAAACCCCGTTTCTATGGAACTTCGGTTCAATTTGGCGGGGCAGCGACCCGTGGTCTTCGGACCGTTTGTGGAGCTTCGGCTCAATTTTTATGGTTAGTGACCATGGAATAGCGTTCCATTTGTGATACACGTGTTGGTGAGTTTTCATGCCCCCGTTTATGATAGGCCTTCCCCCCTTTGTGATTTCTGGATTTCTATTTGATGATTTCTAGAATTTGTGTGTTTCACCTCTTTATGTGATTGGCAATTATATGTTTGTCAATATTTGTGGCTTGGTGAATAAAATAAAGAATATGACATTCTTTTTGATGCTTTGAGATTTCTTGAGATATTGTATGGTTTTGTTGTTGTTTAAAACATACTTGTCACAACTTAACATTATTGTTATCATACGTTTTGTTATATCTCTACCCTTATCTCATTCCTTTATCTGATATTTATAGCTGTAACGACCCGATATTTTCAACCATTCGCATCCATTATAAGTGTATAGGTAGACATTCATGCCGGAGTTGAATTGCTCAAAATACCGCATTGTAATTAAAATTTGGCAAATCTCAGAATATACAGTAAATAAATATAATCATAGATCACAGACACAGAGTAAAATAATGCAGCGGAAGTAAAAGAAATAGTAGTTCATGAAGCTACTATATAAATATATCAGAGTACATAAGATACAATAGAAGAAATAGAGTACAACGGAAGTATAAATAAGATAACCAAGTACAAGCTGAACAGAGCAACATAACTGAAGTCGATAGAACAAGACTAGCAGATAATCTCCAGCGATTCAAATCGCCAGAAGGTGGAAATCCAAATCTGTGAATACTCAGGCTGACCCGAGCGTAAAGCAAAACACAAACACTCGAGTCAGGACAATATATACTTATATAATATAAACCAACTCAAGTGAACTGTAATAAGGTACAAGTAACTTAAAGAATGCTTGGGACCGCCCATTCTTTAAGGATCCGTTAAACTATCTACTATGTAGTAATATTCGCTATTATAATAATGTCTAATCAGTAAAGTATAATCATATAGAAAATAGCGTTAAGGGGATGGAGAACCTTAACGCGGTCGGATCTTAAAATCATAATCGTAGTAAAGCTCGATATGGTAGGTGACACGGCACAACTAGGCAATGCCAGGGTAGATATACCAATTACGCATCCGGACTAGTGGTGACGCATAGCAGCCACTACCGCCCACCTCGAACAACACTCCCAATCAAGGGTGGCCACCAAATCAATCACAAGTAATAGAATGGTATCGAAGAAGTGTGTCCGATAAGAGGTGCTACCTCCTTGGTCCGTCAATCGCTCCTGTTTTAGCCACCTTATGCCAACTCACGGGAGTTGGGTCCACGTAACATACCTTAAGAACGTCGCCACCATCCTACTTCATTCTGGAATCTCCACCGCGTACACGGTTGTCAAAGTGGTTTTCGGTATCGACAGAGAGTATGTCCATATCCGATCCCGGTCTCTTTGCCAACCAATCGTTATTATAACCCGTGGTTATAACTTTTAAAAACAATACTTTACTTCAAAATAAGATATCATTTCAAAATCATGTCTTTATCAAAATAAAGATTTATCATTTCCAAATCATTTCAATATTCTAAAATATCGTATCCTTTCAAACTTCTTTTCAAATCATTTTAATACATCAAAATATTATATCTTTTCAAACTTTATTTCAAATCATTTTTATATATCAAAATATCATACCTTTGATAGTTATACTTCGAAACCAAAATCATTTTATTTCAAAACTATGTTCATTTCAAAACAACATCATTTCCATTTCAAACATATATTCACCTTTCAAATAGTCTATACTTTCAAAGTTATAACTCTTTTGAAACAAAACATTTGAAATCATTATACTTTGAAAATCACAGCATTTCGAAATCATATATTTAAAATCATCTTTTAATTCTATACATTTACAAACTTATTAAATTCAAACCATCAAATTTCAATTCAATTACAGTTTACCAACAAACCGTTTCAAATCTTATCAATTCCCAATATAGATTAAATCCACAAAATACAATATTCAATCTTTAGTATATTTCAAAACTTTAAATCTCCCATATTTCATAAATCCAATATCATTTAAATAAACTCAATTAATATATACTTCAAATATTCATTTATCAAATAAATTAAATAAGTCAGAAATCAAGTATCATTTCAAACTCATTTCACAATATCAAAATATTATTCAAAACACCATTCATTTTTATTCATTTAAATACCATTTAAATCCATTCATTTTATTAAATTTAAATACCATTTTAAACTCACATTAGAAATCAAATTCTTCCACTTAAATATCTCTTCATTATCTTTAGAAATTTAACATTTAATTTCCCAAAATTATATCATTTTCCAGATATTATTTTTCATTAAAATTAATTTAAAACAACAAAATATAGTTTCCGTAGCACTTATAAAATGCTACGTAAAGTTATAGTTTAAAACAGTTAATTAACAAAAGACAGCGTTAAATGCTGTAATAGATTTCTTTTAAGTTTCAATTAACTTACATGTTAAGTTTAACCACTATAGCACTTACAAAGTGCTATAATAGCCTTTATTTCAAATTAACCTTTTAGTTCATTTAAAACACTACAACATTTACAAAATGCTGTAATATCCTTTACATTACATTTCAAAATGCTGTTAAATCATATTCAGAGTTTTATTTACAATTCCACAAATAATTAACTTTTAATATAAATCATTTTAACTTATAAAATCATATATTTCACATTTAACACAATCATTTAAATACCTTTATTTCTATGATTTTATAAAGTCAAATTTCCATACAAAAATCAAATTTAATAACAATTAAATTTTCATTTCTTTAATTAAATTATTAACTTAACAACTAAGTTTAAATTTCCAAAAATATAGCTTATTTCCATTTATTTTACTTAATTAAAATTTCACTTTTAAACAAATTTCACAAAATTCAATTTAAGTTATATTTCCAAATTCAGCTTAAATGTTCATTTATTCCATATTTTAATTTATACAAAATCATTAACACCTTTAAAACATTATTATTACTTAATAAAAATCATTAAATTCATCTTTAAATCAAATTTGTCATATTTTCTTACTTTACAAAAATTCCATTTATAAACAAAATCATAAATTCCAAAATTAACTTATATTTCAAATTCTACTTCACCATTTACTTAATTCACTTATTTAATTTGTAGAAAAACACAAATACTTTATAGAAATCATTTTAATGAAATTTAAATCAAAATACCATAATATTTACATTAAAAAAAAGTATTTTAAAAATTTCAGAAAAATATATAAACCACGGGTCTGTATATAAATTTCTAGCCTAGGTCAAGTGATACGGATATGTATCATTTCAATCCGCAGTTTACAAAGAAAAACCGGGTTTTATCATTTCAAACCCGCAATCCCAAGTAATATAAATAAATAAATAAAAACCGTTCAGGCCTATCATTTCAGCCCATAACGATTTTTCCTTATTCTAAAGTCCGTTCGGGTATGTATCATTTCAACCCATAGTGATTCTAATCTACAAGGAACTTGCAGTGTGATAAACTGATATAAATAAACAGAATAGCATGAGATAACAGTAATAGATGATATAACATATGTAATAATAGGGGTAAACATTATATGATCATAATATAACAGTTACAACAGGATGATATAATTTTACAGATTCAAATGGTGTCAGTTTACTAGTTATATAAGTACACATTGTCTGGTGAGAATTACTCACTTGTTCAAGCTGGAGATGACAACCACAAACGCACAACAAAGATTTCCAGAGGCACGAGAGCACGATAATTATTTGAGTGTGGGAGAGCCAAAGCTAATTGCCTTGTCACATTCAAACCAAACAATTACAAACAACATAAGATTTCAACCCAAAAATTCAATAAACAATGCTAGAAATGGATGCATAAACAAAGTCAAAGTGTTTGCACTTGCTTCCTACCACCTATGCTTCAGCTCCAGATCTGAAATGGCACGGCTAAAGGCATGGTTTGGATCAGGTATGGTCTGGAAAAGGTGCGGCTACAAGGTGATGAAGGTGAGTGGAAGTTACAAGGTGTTGAAGGCAATGGAATACCAAAGGGTTTCAAGGCAAAGTGTGGCTTTTGTTGCACCATAGGGTTCGGCCCCTTGCTGATGTGGCTTGGCCATGGTATGTGGTGGTCAGTTGGTGGCTGGAGTGTGGGCCAGAGGTGGTGGAAGGTCAGGTCAGAGGTGGTGGTGGTGGAGGTAGTGGTGGCAAAAGGTGGTAGAAGGAGGAGATGACAATTCTAGGTCATAAGTGATAGTTTGTGATGGTTTTTGGTGGATTTTGTGTAGATCTTGGACTTGGATTGGTTAGGCCTGAGGAGGAGGGTTGCTAGGATGGGTGATGGTCAGAGGAAGGGGGTCGTGGTGGTCGGCCAAAGCCTGGAGGAGGAGGAACCAAACTATGAAGGTAGAGAGAATATGCAGTTTCCATAGAAAAAACATAGAAAACAAGGAAGAAAGAAGGAATTTTTACCCAAAATTTTGAAGGCATGGCCGTGATTTTTTTGGAGGAGAAAGAGAAGTGTTTGCGTGAAAAAAATGAAAAGAAGTCCGCTGAAAAGAATAGGGTATGCATGGCCAAAAACATTGAAGAGAGGAGTTGAGAAAGTGAAAGGTCGGGAGGTGAAAAGCCATAGGAATTTCAATAGTTTAAAACTTTTCATATTTCCTCTAATTTCTTTTTAAGTTTTATTTAACTGAAATATATATATAAACTCAGATAAAATACGAAAATTTAGTAAATAAACAAAAATAAATAAATTAATTATTAATTATATAAAATTTAATTAAGTAAAACAGCAAAAATTGCAACTAGTCTTGAAAATATGAAAAATAAATGCAATGAACTTTGGAAAAAGTTTATGGACTTGTAAAATATTTATAAACAAAGATAATAACATAAAATAAAAATGCATTCACAAAATGAATAAATAAATTTTAATTAAATAAAATTAAATTGAAGAAAATAGCAGAAAAGTAGAAACTAGCCTTTAAAAATAGAAAATAAATTCAATACGCTTTGGAAAAATTATATAATCACTTTAAATTATTTAAAAGACAAAATTATACATAAAATAAAATACTAACACATATTAGAACAAAATATGACAAATAAAATATAATTTAAAATAGACAATATTGCTAAATACATCAATTTACACACAATATTGAAATATACATAACTTCCACAATTTAACTCCATTTCCAACGAAACGAAAAGCTGTATCAATGGAATTAAATCTATTTTCATAATAAAAGATAAAATTTAAGAATTTGAAATATTTAAATTTAAAGTTCAAAAGTCAAAGTTTGACCAGTTTCAATAGAAATTCACTTTTCAGTGAAATATCCAATTTATACTAGTTTGAACTATAAATCACTTAATAGTCAACATTTATATTTAAAATGAAATGTTTGAAATAGAACAAGTTTAAAATAATTTAAAATAAAATAAAGTCAAAATTTAAAATATAGGCCAAAATCTAGGGTTGTTACACTCTCCGCCACTCAAAACTTTTCGTCCCCGAAAAGAAATGAAGTACGGGAAAACACAGGAAAGATAAAATTGAAATGAGATTAAGACAAGATGACAGAAGATTGAAATTATACCTGATAACTGTGGTTATAGGTAAGTTTAACAAGGTGGAGATGGTCTTTCCAAGATTCTCCAGAATCAGGAACACAAGTACGAAAAGATCCTCTAGAATCTGATTCACTCTTTCCGCTTGACCGACAGTCTGTGGGTGGAAAGCAGTGCTCAGATTTAAAATGAGTACCAAAGATTATAAAGATTATAGAAAGATTTCTAAGCAAAAAGATTATAGATAGATGCCTATACCTGTCTATAGCAAGATAAGGAAAAATAAGGACAACTAACAGACAGTTTGAAAAATAAAATTAGGTAATAAGTTTGAAAAACAAAATAAGATAATAGGTTTGAAATTTCCATGGTTTCAGCTTAACTGATAATTAATTTTACACAAGTTAAATAAATCTTAACTATCTCTAATTTCATTATCTTATCATCAAATTTTCTTAAACAAACAATCTCTAAAATCATGATTTGATTAAAATTAAGTGTATAACATTCAATAAATTTAATTCTTCTTTATTCCTAATTATAATTAAATTTATCCCCCTCAAATATTTTATCACATATGTTAAATATGCTTACACTTATTATAACTGTTTTAATTTATTCCAAATTCCCTTAACATCATTTGTATTGTAAATTATTCAATTAACCTTTAGTCTATTTACCTGTGTTAATCTTTTTATAACTAAAATTTAAGTGTATAATATTTATTATAACCACTCAAATTTTATTTATAAAAATCTTTTTATATTGTATATTATCCAATTACATTGTTAACTTCTAAAAATTAAGGTAAGTTATATTGGAATGCAATTGAGAATTATACAAATAAAACTTTCTAAAATTAATATACACTATAAACATCCTAATTCAATCATTTCAAGCTTGAATCATCTATTCAAAAATTTTGATTTTCTTTTTATACTTGAAGTTATTATTTAAGATACAATTTAAGAATAAAATCTCCGATTCCTTTCAAACCATTTAGAGATAGATAAATGTATGTACATAATTTGTCAAATCAAATTTAAATCATATATCTATATATTTTATAAAGCAATCATATTTTAGAAATTTATATCAATCAAGTTTCCCAAAACAAAGCTGTAGCAAGACTACAGAATGGTTTCTTCACTTCGAAACTCGAAAATGAATGTCGATGATGCTGCAGTCATCACCGAAATTATTTTCCAGCGACAAAGAGAAGAGCACTTAATTTTTAAACTTTAAAATCCTTTAGAGACAATTTTTTTTTTATTCAAAAATACTTTAAATAATATCCTTTTAAAAATTTTAAACACAAGGTTTGAAATCCATCGGAAATTAACTCTTTAAATTTCTTGTTTTAAATTCATTTCAGTTCCCAAATAAATTTATAAACAACTATTTATAAATTCCTTTGTAGAACAATAAATGATAAATCAAGTATTATCATTTTAAATAATCAATTTAAACCAATTTATTAAGTTCCATAAATTTACTTATATATTAAAATTTATTTAATTAACCAAATTTTAAAATAATATTGTATCGGTTTGTTCTGTCAAAGTGTTTTAGAAATCCTATCGATAGTGTTGATCAGACGAATCGATCGGAAACCCAAATCGACATCAACAACTCAAACAACACAATATATAATAAAATATAGATTTAAAAGTACAATTCAAAATGTTGGAGATAGTTTAGAAACAAAGACAAGATGATTAATTAACAAAATATGAAGATGGATAATCTTAGATAAATCGCGGGCAACCTTAACCGGGTCAACCGTGACTTAATAAATAAGAGAAAATGTGGATTTTCCTGGGGTAAATCTACATCCGATCTCAAGAGATAGAGTTTGGAATAACAAAAGATATTAGCATCTAAACCAAGGATAAATATAAATCTCTGGTGAATCGATGCAAATTTGTAAAGGAGTTTTCCCCCTTTTTCAAGTCATTAGAATATTGGCGAGACCACCAATTCACTATAAAGCTCATTCGAAGCGGAGTTATGGGATACTCCAGAATCAAAAGAAGATGAATAGTGAGGGACAAGAATGAATTTTGGAACCGCAGGGAACGTTCCAAAAATTAAAAGGAAATTTGAATCAAGAGGAAAAGATTCAAACTCGAACGTAAGTGATTCTGTAAATAAATCTACTCTATATGCTGAGTTTTGCCTCAAAGCCAAAGCTCTGATACCAACTGTAACGACCCGATATTTTCAACCATTCGCATCCATTATAAGTGTATAGGTAGACATTCATGCCGGAGTTGAATTGCTCAAAATACCGCATTGTAATTAAAATTTGGCAAATCTCAGAATATACAGTAAATAAATATAATCATAGATCACAGACACAGAGTAAAATAATGCAGCGGAAGTAAAAGAAATAGTAGTTCATGAAGCTACTATATAAATATATCAGAGTACATAAGATACAATAGAAGAAATAGAGTACAACGGAAGTATAAATAAGATAACCAAGTACAAGCTGAACAGAGCAACATAACTGAAGTCGATAGAACAAGACTAGCAGATAATCTCCAGCGATTCAAATCGCCAGAAGGTGGAAATCCAAATCTGTGAATACTCAGGCTGACCCGAGCGTAAAGCAAAACACAAACACTCGAGTCAGGACAATATATACTTATATAATATAAACCAACTCAAGTGAACTGTAATAAGGTACAAGTAACTTAAAGAATGCTTGGGACCGCCCACTCTTTAAGGATCCGTTAAACTATCTACTATGTAGTAATATTCGCTATTATAATAATGTCTAATCAGTAAAGTATAATCATATAGAAAATAGCGTTAAGGGGATGGAGAACCTTAACGCGGTCGGATCTTAAAATCATAATCGTAGTAAAGCTCGATATGGTAGGTGACACGGCACAACTAGGCAATGCCAGGGTAGATATACCAATTACGCATCCGGACTAGTGGTGACGCATAGCAGCCACTACCGCCCACCTCGAACAACACTCCCAATCAAGGGTGGCCACCAAATCAATCACAAGTAATAGAATGGTATCGAAGAAGTGTGTCCGATAAGAGGTGCTACCTCCTTGGTCCGTCAATCGCTCCTGTTTTAGCCACCTTATGCCAACTCACGGGAGTTGGGTCCACGTAACATACCTTAAGAACGTCGCCACCATCCTACTTCATTCTGGAATCTCCACCGCGTACACGGTTGTCAAAGTGGTTTTCGGTATCGACAGAGAGTATGTCCATATCCGATCCCGGTCTCTTTGCCAACCAATCGTTATTATAACCCGTGGTTATAACTTTTAAAAACAATACTTTACTTCAAAATAAGATATCATTTCAAAATCATGTCTTTATCAAAATAAAGATTTATCATTTCCAAATCATTTCAATATTCTAAAATATCGTATCCTTTCAAACTTCTTTTCAAATCATTTTAATACATCAAAATATTATATCTTTTCAAACTTTATTTCAAATCATTTTTATATATCAAAATATCATACCTTTGATAGTTATACTTCGAAACCAAAATCATTTTATTTCAAAACTATGTTCATTTCAAAACAACATCATTTCCATTTCAAACATATATTCACCTTTCAAATAGTCTATACTTTCAAAGTTATAACTCTTTTGAAACAAAACATTTGAAATCATTATACTTTGAAAATCACAGCATTTCGAAATCATATATTTAAAATCATCTTTTAATTCTATACATTTACAAACTTATTAAATTCAAACCATCAAATTTCAATTCAATTACAGTTTACCAACAAACCGTTTCAAATCTTATCAATTCCCAATATAGATTAAATCCACAAAATACAATATTCAATCTTTAGTATATTTCAAAACTTTAAATCTCCCATATTTCATAAATCCAATATCATTTAAATAAACTCAATTAATATATACTTCAAATATTCATTTATCAAATAAATTAAATAAGTCAGAAATCAAGTATCATTTCAAACTCATTTCACAATATCAAAATATTATTCAAAACACCATTCATTTTTATTCATTTAAATACCATTTAAATCCATTCATTTTATTAAATTTAAATACCATTTTAAACTCACATTAGAAATCAAATTCTTCCACTTAAATATCTCTTCATTATCTTTAGAAATTTAACATTTAATTTCCCAAAATTATATCATTTTCCAGATATTATTTTTCATTAAAATTAATTTAAAACAACAAAATATAGTTTCCGTAGCACTTATAAAATGCTACGTAAAGTTATAGTTTAAAACAGTTAATTAACAAAAGACAGCGTTAAATGCTGTAATAGATTTCTTTTAAGTTTCAATTAACTTACATGTTAAGTTTAACCACTATAGCACTTACAAAGTGCTATAATAGCCTTTATTTCAAATTAACCTTTTAGTTCATTTAAAACACTACAACATTTACAAAATGCTGTAATATCCTTTACATTACATTTCAAAATGCTGTTAAATCATATTCAGAGTTTTATTTACAATTCCACAAATAATTAACTTTTAATATAAATCATTTTAACTTATAAAATCATATATTTCACATTTAACACAATCATTTAAATACCTTTATTTCTATGATTTTATAAAGTCAAATTTCCATACAAAAATCAAATTTAATAACAATTAAATTTTCATTTCTTTAATTAAATTATTAACTTAACAACTAAGTTTAAATTTCCAAAAATATAGCTTATTTCCATTTATTTTACTTAATTAAAATTTCACTTTTAAACAAATTTCACAAAATTCAATTTAAGTTATATTTCCAAATTCAGCTTAAATGTTCATTTATTCCATATTTTAATTTATACAAAATCATTAACACCTTTAAAACATTATTATTACTTAATAAAAATCATTAAATTCATCTTTAAATCAAATTTGTCATATTTTCTTACTTTACAAAAATTCCATTTATAAACAAAATCATAAATTCCAAAATTAACTTATATTTCAAATTCTACTTCACCATTTACTTAATTCACTTATTTAATTTGTAGAAAAACACAAATACTTTATAGAAATCATTTTAATGAAATTTAAATCAAAATACCATAATATTTACATTAAAAAAAAGTATTTTAAAAATTTCAGAAAAATATATAAACCACGGGTCTGTATATAAATTTCTAGCCTAGGTCAAGTGATACGGATATGTATCATTTCAATCCGCAGTTTACAAAGAAAAACCGGGTTTTATCATTTCAAACCCGCAATCCCAAGTAATATAAATAAATAAATAAAAACCGTTCAGGCCTATCATTTCAGCCCATAACGATTTTTCCTTATTCTAAAGTCCGTTCGGGTATGTATCATTTCAACCCATAGTGATTCTAATCTACAAGGAACTTGCAGTGTGATAAACTGATATAAATAAACAGAATAGCATGAGATAACAGTAATAGATGATATAACATATGTAATAATAGGGGTAAACATTATATGATCATAATATAACAGTTACAACAGGATGATATAATTTTACAGATTCAAATGGTGTCAGTTTACTAGTTATATAAGTACACATTGTCTGGTGAGAATTACTCACTTGTTCAAGCTGGAGATGACAACCACAAACGCACAACAAAGATTTCCAGAGGCACGAGAGCACGATAATTATTTGAGTGTGGGAGAGCCAAAGCTAATTGCCTTGTCACATTCAAACCAAACAATTACAAACAACATAAGATTTCAACCCAAAAATTCAATAAACAATGCTAGAAATGGATGCATAAACAAAGTCAAAGTGTTTGCACTTGCTTCCTACCACCTATGCTTCAGCTCCAGATCTGAAATGGCACGGCTAAAGGCATGGTTTGGATCAGGTATGGTCTGGAAAAGGTGCGGCTACAAGGTGATGAAGGTGAGTGGAAGTTACAAGGTGTTGAAGGCAATGGAATACCAAAGGGTTTCAAGGCAAAGTGTGGCTTTTGTTGCACCATAGGGTTCGGCCCCTTGCTGATGTGGCTTGGCCATGGTATGTGGTGGTCAGTTGGTGGCTGGAGTGTGGGCCAGAGGTGGTGGAAGGTCAGGTCAGAGGTGGTGGTGGTGGAGGTAGTGGTGGCAAAAGGTGGTAGAAGGAGGAGATGACAATTCTAGGTCATAAGTGATAGTTTGTGATGGTTTTTGGTGGATTTTGTGTAGATCTTGGACTTGGATTGGTTAGGCCTGAGGAGGAGGGTTGCTAGGATGGGTGATGGTCAGAGGAAGGGGGTCGTGGTGGTCGGCCAAAGCCTGGAGGAGGAGGAACCAAACTATGAAGGTAGAGAGAATATGCAGTTTCCATAGAAAAAACATAGAAAACAAGGAAGAAAGAAGGAATTTTTACCCAAAATTTTGAAGGCATGGCCGTGATTTTTTTGGAGGAGAAAGAGAAGTGTTTGCGTGAAAAAAATGAAAAGAAGTCCGCTGAAAAGAATAGGGTATGCATGGCCAAAAACATTGAAGAGAGGAGTTGAGAAAGTGAAAGGTCGGGAGGTGAAAAGCCATAGGAATTTCAATAGTTTAAAACTTTTCATATTTCCTCTAATTTCTTTTTAAGTTTTATATAACTGAAATATATATATAAACTCAGATAAAATACGAAAATTTAGTAAATAAACAAAAATAAATAAATTAATTATTAATTATATAAAATTTAATTAAGTAAAACAGCAAAAATTGCAACTAGTCTTGAAAATATGAAAAATAAATGCAATGAACTTTGGAAAAAGTTTATGGACTTGTAAAATATTTATAAACAAAGATAATAACATAAAATAAAAATGCATTCACAAAATGAATAAATAAATTTTAATTAAATATAATTTAATTGAAGAAAATAGCAGAAAAGTAGAAACTAGCCTTTAAAAATAGAAAATAAATTCAATACGCTTTGGAAAAATTATATAATCACTTTAAATTATTTAAAAGACAAAATTATACATAAAATAAAATACTAACACATATTAGAACAAAATATGACAAATAAAATATAATTTAAAATAGACAATATTGCTAAATACATCAATTTACACACAATATTGAAATATACATAACTTCCACAATTTAACTCCATTTCCAACGAAACGAAAAGCTGTATCAATGGAATTAAATCTATTTTCATAATAAAAGATAAAATTTAAGAATTTGAAATATTTAAATTTAAAGTTCAAAAGTCAAAGTTTGACCAGTTTCAATAGAAATTCACTTTTCAGTGAAATATCCAATTTATACTAGTTTGAACTATAAATCACTTAATAGTCAACATTTATATTTAAAATGAAATGTTTGAAATAGAACAAGTTTAAAATAATTTAAAATAAAATAAAGTCAAAATTTAAAATATAGGCCAAAATCTAGGGTTGTTACAATAGCTAGACTGATCCATTTATTATTTTCTTATTAAATAATACCCTGGTCAGACCGAGATGTTACAGGTGCTTCTGCTTGACTCCCTATCTGGGATCATCTTCTGACTTTTGCCTAACTACATTACACTTGTAGTTTTTGTTGTTATACATTTGAGCTATAGATTCCTTGATGTATACTTATTCTTTTGTCATGCACTTGTAACTATTCTTTTGTGATATTGTGGATCTTATTTGACCACTACTCTGATGTACACTTTTATGTGTTATATTCATATCTGTTTTCGCCTTTGAGATATGAACATTTGTGACTGATTTATGTTATGTTTATTTCTATATTTGTTTCCAAAGGCCTCATAGCCACTGTGTGGTTGCTTCGAGTTTGTATTTGATATGTTGGATTTCCTCTTAAAATGAAATGTAAGTTATTTTATCTGACGTATCGGTACTCGCCCAAAGCAATTACACAGATGGTCGCTCCTCAACAGCCTTATTCTTCACGCTAGTCGACAGCATTACTTAGTGGTGTTCTTAGCTAGCGTGAGTATAGAGGTGGGGCGTCACAAGTTGGCTGAAAAGTTTAGTTCAGATGACTGAATATTTATAACGGCTAGTTTTTCGAAAAATGCTTCTCTTTCATGAACAGAAACAACTCCTGATTCAAGAGTAGCTTCCATATCTCTTCGTGGCTACTCTTCATGAATGTATACAACCTTTAGTCTCTATAAATAGCAAAGAATTTCAACGTCTTAAAAAGCAATTTTATCATTTCTTAATTCTATCTATTCTTGCTATTTTAACTCTAAAGCATTCTATACATAAAAACTATATTTTGATCACTTGTATACCATAAAAGGAGAAGATTATAGGAAGAGTGTACTTTATCAACTTATCAGTGCTATTCAAGAGCATACTCAATCAAAAACATTTCTACTATTTGTATTGGAAGTCCTATTGTAGTATCCTCAGGCGGTTAAAGTCTTATTCGATTACCTAGACGGTTGATGTCCAGTTCGGTTGCTCAGGCGGTGTAATACCTATTCCTCCTGGTTAAGTGAGGGTTTTGATTAAATCCAAAAGGAGTCTGGGACTGGACGTAGAATGGAAAGTTCGAACCAGTATAAAAATCTCTGGTGTCATTTACTTTACTGCTTTTACTTTTATATTTATATTACACACAGATAAATAATTTATTTAATATCCATATTACACGATCCTTAGTATCTTTCATTCTAGAGATAGAACTCCTTTTAATTCATTGTCTAACACTACTAGTGACTCCTGTGCATTCGTCCTTGCTTCTCTCTTCGGTTTGGAGATTTAATTTCTTAATTTGTTTTTGATTTTGGGAATTAAGGTTAATTAAAGTGTTAGGGAAGAAGAAAGAAACAAGCAATTAGTTTTTTGAAATGGAAAGTGGGATATGCGTTTCATTTTTAAGTCAAAGGAAGGAAACAACCGCCTGTCTGCCAAAATTCAAAGAATCGCATAGCGCCCATTCGATTCGATGACTTTTCCAACCATATCTCCTTTATATGAGCTTCAAAATGACACTAATAAATTTATTGCACCAATTATAAAAATGAAAAGGTCGCAATATCACTGGTTTCGTCGTCAAATTCCAATGTCGCAAGTATAGCCATTTTGCCCCCCGTTATTTTTAAGTTATTTAATTAATTCATTAATTCCACTATTTTTCATATTATTATATATTATGATTTAATTAAAATATTATTCGAATTTTCAGGGTATTGCATTCTTCCCTCTTTAAAAAAATTGTTCCCGAAATTCACAAAGGATAGAAAGAAAGTAATATTCCCTCCTAATTTTTCATATTGACCCATGTCACTTGTGTCATTCATGCATATGTAATTCTCATATAAGAAAACAATTAACAGTCAATAGCATATATGAAACGGAGTATTTAAACATGCATTAGTATAATATACATATATTGAAATGCAACAATGCAAATCTAATATTTGGCCACCTATATGAATGCAGTTTATATGACATATCAGGCATGATGCATAGCACCCTAATAATTATATAAGTTTTATATGAATGTAGAAACAACAAGTAACAATATAAGGTAATATATTCTAACCTCTTCTACCTAAGGTCAGCCAATCAACTAATACATAAGCACTACAACCATGCATCCAAAGTTGTCCTAAAATCAAATATGCTTAAGAAATGTATCGGTAAAGAGATGTGGATAGGAAACTCACATTCTCTCCTCTTGGTTCCAACGTACTATCTACCGGATAATTTCTTTATTAGACCATAACTAACTTTACAATCTTATTCCGCATTCATTTCACTCCATATTCAATAATCCATGTAGGACCACGAGACAAACTCGCCTCAGGTTCCAGCTCCACTTCCTCCAATTGATTAGTTTCGATCACAGTAAACGGATCATGTACATATTTTTGCAAATGTGAAACATAAGACACATCATGAACACTAGCCATTTTTTCAAGTAGTCGTATTCTAGAGGCCGACTTCTAATCTGCTCTATCATAGGGAAAGGTCTAATAAATCGGGATGCCGATATTTTCAAATTGCCAAATCTAAACACTCTCTTCAATGGTGACACCTTGACAAACACTAAATCACCTACAACAAATTGTAGGTCTACACTTCTCACATCCTCATAAGATTTCTACCTATCTTGTGCTGTTTTCATCCATTTTTGTATAAACTCCACCTTTTTTGAAGTGTCTATGATCATCTCTAGTCCAAGAATGACCTTGTCCATAGACTCCCACCAAGATGACGGTGATTTATAGGGTCGTCCATACAAAGCTTCAAACAGTGCAATCCTAATACTTTCTTGATAACTATTGTTATAAGCAAACTCCACAAGCGGTAAATTATCTTCCTATGTTCCTCCAAAATCTATAATACATCCCCTTAATAAACCCTCCAACACCCGGTTTACCCTTTCTGTTTGTCCATCTATTTGCAGCTGATATGCAGTACTCAAATTCAACTCCATTCCCATATCATTTTATAGACTCCTCCAGAACTCACTCATAAAATATGGGTCTCAATCACATACTATATCAACTAGTACTCCATGTAGTCAAACTATCTCGTTGATATACAAAGTTACCAAAGTCGTTGCGGTCCTTGTACTCTTTATTGCAACGAAATGTGAGCTTTTCGCAACATAATCCATTATTACCCAAATACTTTCATTACCCTTCCTACTATTTGGTAATCCATTAATGAAATCCATAGAAATGTTCTCTCATTTCCATTGAGGTACTTCCAAAGGTAGTAACAACCCTCCCGGTTTCTTCTGCTCCACCTTAACCCTCTGACATATCATACATTTAGCTACAAACTTCGCTACATGTCTCTTCATACCTGACCAGTGGAAAACTCTTTTCATGTCTCAAAACATTTTATATCCTCTTGGATGAATGGTCATCCTCAAGTGATGACACTTATCCAATACCTCGTCTATTAGCTCCTTCGCCTATGGTATGCACAACCTCCTATCTATTCTCAAGTAACCTTTCTTATCCTTAGAATAGTGGTCCAAATGACTTGATCTCTTACCTCGCTCCAACTTTTCCATAATCTTCACCAAAGCAGTATCCTACCTTTGATTCATGCCTATGCAATCCGTCTGTGCTAGTTTGACTTCCAAAGCTCCAATTATCCTGGTGCATACTCCAATGGAGGTCGAAAATCAAACTCAGACATGAACTCCAATTGCCTTATCTTCAACGTCATCTACTTTAACACCACATGTTTCCTACTCAAAGCACCGGCCACAACATTACCCTTTCCTGGTGTATATGCAATCCGAAAATCATACGATGCCAAAAATTCCATCTAACTTTGTTGTCTCAGATTCAATTCTTTTTGAGAGAACAAAGACTTGCAGTCTGCTTATAACTCAAATCTTTCTCCAAGTAGGTAATATGTCCAAGGATTCAAAGAAAACACGACAACAACTAACTCAAGATCATGTGTCGGGTAGTTCCTTTCGCAAATCATAAGCTGTCTACTAGCTTAAGCTACTACCTTTCCTTCTTGCATCAAAATAGCTCCTAACCCAGCACCACAAGCGTCTGTATACACAATGAAAGGTTTGGAACCATCAGGTAAAGTGAGAACCAGTGCAGATGATAATAACTCCTTCAATTTGATAAATTCTTATTCATAAACGTCATCCCATGTATAAAACCAAATTCTTATTGGTAAGGTGTATAGCGGTGCTGAGATCTTTACAAAGTCCTTGATAAACTTCCAATAGAATCAAGCCAAACCAAGAAAACTCCTAACTTCAATCGCTTTCTAGGCCTCTTCCAATCGGAGGTGTTTATCGTATTTGTAACTCTATTTCAATAACAATAGAAAAGATAATTTTTTGGAATTCCAAACATAAGGCAAGTCCACTTTAGATAATTTACGGAAAATAACAATGTTAACGTTTCCTTTTAGGAAGATATAATTCCAATGTATTAAAATGCAAAAATCCCTAAGTATAAACTAAAGTAATGTAAGTAGTCATAATAACAATAATTTAATATGAATGTAATATATGCAATTTTAGATAAGTTAGAAAATAAACAATAACGGAAGGAATATAAATAAAGTGATGGGGAAATAAGAGGATATAATAAAAAAGAAAGGTAGTTAATAGTTGAAAAGGGTAGTAAGCTATATTTAATAGTGTTAAGTGGAAGTTAAGCAATAAAAGATATTTAATCCATTAAAATAAGAAGTAAGCGGTAAATGACATTAAACAGCGTTAATAAGACAAGAAGTAAGCTATGTAAAAATAACAGAATATTAAAAGTTTAACATAAGAGGCGTAGTAAATAAATAAATACTATATATATATATATATGTGTGTGTGTGTGTGTGTGTGTGTGAATTGTAGAATCTAGTCAATAACTTAGATTCATTAAAATTGACTTGGTCATTAATATGTGTTGGAATGCAAGGTCAGTAGTGTTCCACAACAAAAATCTGCCCATCACAAGGGGCTACCAGTAGTTATATATAAATTATACTGATATGGGACATATCCAACTGCAGGACCTGTGGGATTATACGTTCATGTATAGGTGGAAGGAATATAGCACAGTAGTATGGTTCGCCCCGGTCGAAGTGTCAAAGGGCCAAGTAAAGTTTGCTTCAACCTCTTAGGGGGTACCTGTTAAGTAACTAAGTGGGCATTTCCTTGATTGCATTAGGCAATCTAAATGGGAGGATGAGCATAGGCTGGTGCTATGACAGCAAGCTTGGTACCATATATGTGAGGAGTAGGAGCTATTTACATAGGCCAAGATCGTCATTGGTCTTGAGTGGTTAGTAGAAAGACAAGAGTTACGCTTGAACGGGCTACACCTCTTACTAGTGTAGATCACGTTTAGGACATGCACCGCATCATAGTTGTTTGTTATTAGGAGGTGAGGCTGGATAATCCTTAATAGGAGTCTTTCAAATGAATAGAATACAGCTAAATAGTTGTAATGCAGTTATTAGGCACTGTAGTAGTTTCTTGGAATGCGTAGTGGTGAGGATGTGATACTACATTGACGATGGATCCTAATGAGGTGTAGAGTTACAGATACTAGTGGGGAAAGTATTCTAGTCTAAAAGGAGATTGTGGTACTTATATATATTTATACGTATGTAGTTATTGTATGCCTTGAGTAGGTGGAGCATATCATACGCATATATGAAGTCAAGATGGCTAAGCTTAAGAAGTAGATATAACATGTAATGGAAAGCAATCGGCATAAACTAGTGTTATGTACAAAGTACGTAATATATTAGTCACCAGAACGTTGTTCTAACCCCCTCCTCATTATAACCCACATGATAGACTTAGAGGGACATATACTGGTACAAGGCGGGAATAGTGGAAGGACATGCATGCTCGACACTGACAAGTGCACTAGACATCAGACGCCTTGGTCAGTAATTATATGTTTATTATACTTTATTATTTCGCAATGAGTTTATATCATAGCGCTCTGATATGCTTTTGTTACTTTCAAGATATCAACACTAACGATCTGTACTTTGGTGGACTTTGGTATTCGATTTAGCGAAAATTCAGGCCTATTGAGGTGCTTGTGTTACATTTGGTATTAAAGCATTAGTTATTTGATCTAAAGAATTAGGATATACTGAGTGAACGTATTTACTATAATTATAAACACACACACACACAGATATATATATATATATTATATGCAAAAATCTACAAAATCCAACCATAAAAGTAGTTACAACCATAATTTGAAAAGATGTGCAATGTGATTATGAGTTGGAACAATAAATGAAGTTGAAGATATACACCTATCCCAATTACCCCATGGGAAGTAGGTTGTATTGGAAGGCCTAGACTTAAGAAGAGCATGCACACGACATATAGAAGAGTCTCTGAAGCTGGATAGTACTTGACTTCCTTGAGGAGCACATATTGCCATATGTTTGTAAATCCCCATAGGATTGTCGATTGATGATGTACATTAGATCTAGATAAGAGGAGTGTAAGAATCTATAAGTTGCATATATCCAGAAGAAGAACTAAATAAGTTCTTGAAAGAAAGTGTGTAGTAATCACTGTAGGATGATAGACGAATTTTAATATTTTGAGAGAAGATAAGTCAGAAAGTAAGTGGAAAGAAGAAAGTCCAAAAGAAGGGACAAATAAAACCACTCCGAGTTCGACCCCATATGAAAGAATTTAATAAAATATTAAAAAAAGGTTTTAGGAAAATATATAAATAATATATTTGAAAGGATTTTCAGCGGATTTGTCAAAAGTTGAAAAGTAAGTAAAAATTAAATTTCTAGAAAAAAATCCTTATCTTATTTAAATAAAAATTTCTAGTAGAAAATTAAAAAAAATTTGGATCAAAATTTTTAGTTAAAATGGGTTTTAATAATTAGATGCTTTTTTTAAAATAAAAAGAAAATAGAGCATATATATATAGCTCGTTGATTTTTATGAAATAAAAAAAATTCTAAGTTATGATTTTTTAAGGGATGGACAATATTAAGTGGTACAAGTTTAAAATGGAGTAAATAGAATGGAAAAGAAGATTAAAACCCGAAAATAAAGCAGTAAATGGAAGCACCGCGATGGTTCAATAAAGCAATAAAGTAGTCAGTCAGTTGAGATAAACAGTTTAAATAAGAGCAGTTTAGATAGAAAAAGTTAAATAGTAGGAATATTATGAAATATAAATAGAAACGATGTTAGAAATTTATAAAAAATAATGTTAATAACTTAAAAGAAAAAATGGATAGTTTCCACAAATATGTGCAGTAATTGCACATACCTCTTAAAAGTCCCCCTATATGATATCAGAGTCTCCGCTAAGGTTGAAAGTGGAAATAACACAAGTGATAGGAAAATAATAGAATGTAAGTTGTTCTTGTTTGCTTTAGTTTTTATTGTTTAAGGTTATAAAGGATGTTTTAGAAACAATGTAGTTTGAGTTAAAAATCCCACTTTTAAGAAGTAAAATCTTTGTTGTTAAAAGGCTTTAAAGGAAAAGTTGATTTGAATGACCATTCATCTAATAAAATTTGACTCTTACTTGAAAAGAAAGAAATGATCTTTTAAAATTTTAATTGCTAACATTTCCTTTTTGACTTAATAAATAAACTTAATTAATAAATCCTAAATTATAGTTTTAAAAGTTAAGACTCTTATAATTAATATTGGTTAAAATAGGAGGTTTCCATGGTTCCTTTTTGAAATCAAGCTATTGAAGGATTTAAATTAAAAGTTTCTAAGTTTATATTTTTAAAGATAATTTTTTTGGAATTAAGTACTTCATGATTGTGAAGTTTTAATTTTAGAAAGAGTGGTGAAAACCAAACCAAATTTTGAATGGAGTAGATAGGAATGACTGCCTAGGTAAGATGGGGTAAAAGTTAAGACTGTTAATAAAATAGCGACAAATGGTCGTAGAATAGCAATAGTGAATCCTCATTGGATTTAAGGAATATTAGTTTAAGCCTAGGAATGTTTCATTAAACATGGGTGAAGACCATAAATAATACCCATAAGGAAATGGGAAATGGTATCAAAGTACATTTTTGCGAGTTTTAGAATATACCCACATGAAAAAAATAAAGAAAGCATATACCAAGATTTGAGAATACTATCAAGGGATTTGGATTAAAAGAAGATAGTAATATAATTGGTTGTGATAATGAAAGTAATGGATGAACCTTATTTATTAGAAGCCAAAAGAAAAAGTTAAGATATGTGGGTTATAGGAGAATAACATGTTAGAAAAATCCATTTAATTTAAGTAAGAAGTGATAGGGCCACACCATCATTAATGCCTGTTGATGTTGAAGAGCATCTTCCAGCAATTTTTTTATGTGGCTTTTAATCATTAATTGTCTTTGTTTGTATAAAAACACGTACAATATTTTGTGAGAAAAGTTCCTTTTTATTTTTGTGTTGATTTTGTGGATTGACGGCTATATATTAGGATGCATAATAAATAAGGAAATCTCATGTAGACACTTTACTAATGCAAATTAAGACTGAAAGTTTATAAAATAAATTAGGAAATTTATTAGCTACTGAAAGAAAAATAAAGTTAAGACCCAAAAAAGCAGTAAAATTTTAGGAGAGAAATTTTAGCGAGCGAAGGACAGGGAAAGGTTGTTGCGAAACCATAGGTCACTATCCCTATGCCTTAAAAACTGCAATTTATAAATGAACTTGTGTGCTGATTGTTGTTTTAAAATAAAAGAAAAAGTTTTAGAAGTTTGAAAATTACCGTGTAGTAGAAACGAATTAATCATGGATATTAACCCATTGACTAAATCCCGACTACGTAGGATGTGGCTAAATTTGTTTTGAAAAGTAAAAACACATAATTTTGAAAAATTTTGTTCAAAAATCTTTATTTTAAAAATGCGTTTTTATTTTTAAAATTTCCAACTATTTCTAAAATTTAATTGAAAAGGATTTTGAATGAAAAGGAGGTAATTTCTAATTTTTGAAATGCCACATGCTTAGCATAGGGAAAAACGGGTTAGCAAATATGAATTTTACTATATAGCAGAAGTAATAGTAAATAAAATATAGTTAGTGACGAGAGAAGAAACTGTTTTAGCTTTGGGGATTTCTTTTTCCATACTTGTCGATAGGCGAACAAAAGTTGTTTAAAAATAACCCTGCTTTATAAAGAAAGTTTAAATGTAAATTTTCTTATGCGGACTGTACCTGGAAAAGTTGAAAAATTATTGGGGGCAAAAGAGAAGCTTCCAAGGTACAGTGGAAAGGGTACACAAGAGAAAGATGGAAATATGAGATTCTCCATCTAAACCCTTTTTTCGACATAAGAATATATGTTTAGAAAACAGGATTTTCAAATTTTTGGATGTTAGAAATTGTGTGCTAGGATTTCGGATGGTAGGAATTGGATGCAAAATTGGTTGAAGTATACTTCTATTCTTAGAAGTATGGGAGAATTTGTGTGCATAGACAAAGGATTTTTATTTTCATATCTTTCATACATGTAGAACTGTTTGTATATTTAGGTTGTTTTAAACATATTTTCAAAATTGTTTTAAAGAATGCATTCATATAGGAGACGCTATTTAGTACTATTCAACATACATGTCATATGTATTATGTAATGACCCTAAAAATGAAATGAAAAAAAAAAATTATATTAGGAAATTCTGAGATATATAAAATATATATATATATATTGCATTAAAACAGAAAAGAATTTAGCAATAAATAAAATTGCATGGGAGCTTCTGTTTGATAAAATGCAAGGAATTAAGGTAATTAGAAGAAAAATTGGAACTCAAAATAAATATAGCTTTATGTTCAAAGAATTATGTAAATATATATATATATATTTAATATATATGGGGTATTTTCTGTTTTATATGAAGATAAAATAAAATGAAGTTTAATAAAAAGGTTTATATGTCTTATAATTATGCCAAAAATAATTAGCATAATATATGTGATTTTTATTTAAATATGGAAGGAGTTACTGATTTGACAAAGAGGCAGAAATATATATATATATATACACACACACACACACACACATATAAGAATCAAATAAAAATTTCCATACCATATTTATTCCAAGCAAATAATTTGGGTAAATGATTTTACATCACATAATAAGGTATGATAGTATGCATGATTGAAGGGAAATAACAGATAGGTAGAAAAAAAGGAAATTTTCAGATTCCTTAAACTTGTAAAAAGAAATAATGAACTGAGGGTCACATGCTTATTGCATGAGTAGAAAAGAGTCATGAAAATAGTATTGAGTGTTTAAAAATGCATGATCCCCGAAATAGCTAATTAAAGTAACCTAAATGTGTGCATTTCCCATTTATGATCACACAGGAATATGATGTGTACATAAACATCTAAGGGTATCAGGGGAAATACCCATTTTCTTAAACCCTAGAATGGATTTATAAATAACTGCACATAGCCAAATCCATCATTCTCTCGGGATCAAAACAAAAATAAAAGAATAAACTAGGAGAAACAATAGCTTGAGGCTTTGGGGAATTTGCTGTTCAAAGGATTAAGGCAGTAATAGGAAAAACCTTAGGTGAGTATTTATCCTTTGTATGCAATGGCATTAAGTCCTATTGCAGGCAGCCTAAAAAATATTATGAGTCATTTGAATCTCTGAAATAAATTGTTATGGGTAATATGGATGTTTGTTTGTGCATTTTTGTTTGGAGCATTAATCTGTAAGTAGGTTTTTAGAGTTAACATGACTTGAGCATTCTTGTTCTATTTTTAAACATGGACATAGATTAAACATGGGAACATGGGGTTGAACCAGAAAATATACAAGTAGTCATATCTCTCTGAAATATGAATGAAAGAAAAACTAGATTGGTCACTTGGGAGATAGTCAATGATCTGCTTACTCCAGGTGGGAGCAAGCATATGCATGGTGCAACTGCATCCTGAGGCCTTTGTGTGTTGGAATAAATTAAGTAACCTGGGAGTTTCCTTCACAATGCATACATAGTGTTCATTTGACAAGGAGTTAAAGACCATAAAACAAATGGGGACAGGGGTTTAAAAATCTGGGTTATATATATTCAGATATGGTGTTAGATTTAATCAAAATAAACATTGTTCGTTGATTAATTGCTGGGTGAAATTTGGAGTATGAAACCTGAGTTTACTTATCTAAGATTTGGTGTGGATGAATTAGGAATTATACACATGATTATTTCAACTGTTTGCTGTGTATTGTTTAATTTGTTGAATGTGACTTTGTATCTCTTTGAATGAACCAAAACATGTTAAGTATAAAACCTGTTAAACTAAGAAGGCACTGCAAGATTACTAAAATTATGTGTAAGTATACAAAAATTGATAAATGCTCGTACCAGTGTAAACTGACCCTTTTGGTTGCCCTTGCAATCATCTGGGTGTCTCAAAAATTCTTTGGGGCAGCTAAATGATTTGCTTGCAGGAAATTGAAGTTGGCTTGATGAGTAAAGAAGGCATTGGCTGCTAGTATAAATAAGAGAGACTTGTTTTAAAATTTGCAGTTGCATTGTAATGAAATTACTAGACAAATTCTATTTTCTGTAATTGAAGTTACTTGTAGGAAACTTTCTAAGTATTTTGGGGTTGAAAATATGTACTTAAGCAAAACCTGTTGTGAGTGATCATTGATGATGTCTGGTTAACTACTAATTTATTTTATGAATGATTGATTTGGAGAAAATAAGGAGATAGACATATCATATACATATGATATGTGCATAAATATTTGATCTCTGATTTTTATTGCCTATATTTTGCCTTATGGAAATTAAACAGTTAAGGGGATTGATTTTTGAAATGAACTCTCAAGATTTTAGTAGAATATTCAAGTGAAATGAATTTGTGCATGGCAGGTAAATGATACTGGCATGTGCATGAATTCTGGAAGTTTGTATGTATTTGAATATTTAAATTTCAAATAGCACTATGAGAGCAGTAGACTTGGAAGATACTGAATTTTGAATAATTGAATGAATACATATAAGAAAGCATTTCAAAAAAAAAACTAGACACAAACATGTTGGGGATTAGGAGTAGGAATTTGTAGAAGCTTGTTAAAATGAGGGATATGGGTTTGCAAGTGGTTAAAGAGGGACTATGGCTGGTCTAGATGGCCATGGGTCAAACCTTTGGAGCCTGGAACCACTTCATTTCAATCAGTGAAGTGTAAAGTGCTTCCGGGACAAATCAAAGAAAACACCAAGCAGCCCATGGATAACACCAAGCATATCCCACAAATCACCAAGTATGTAAGTCTGCATCATGTTAAATTTAAAAATGCTAAAAATCCTCATCTGATCAACCTGAAATGATAAATGGAAATTAAGTCCAATATCCATGCCTGCTAGTAAAATTTGTAAGTAATTTCATGCATACACTTGATAAATATCATGAGATCGAGGAAATACCATTTTAGTGTTAATAGAACTATTTAGGCAGATTGATACATATATAGTCAAATAAAAGTATAAGTGTTATAATTTGCTAAAAATATACCTCTGGCAGTATAACAAAATTTAGAAAGGAAATAAGTGGTTTGTCAATAGCTTGTATGGTATTTTGTTTTCAATTTGATTCAAATCCCCTCTGATAAAAATAATAATAATAATAATAATAAAGAAACAATTGTATATCATCAAATATATAATTGTCTTAATTTGTTTGTACACTGATATGATTATATTGGTAAAAATCAGGGTCTTGGGAAAAAATATTTGGAAACTATATAAAAATTCAAATATAAAAGAATTGGGGTTTAGTGGTGAATTCCTCTTGAATGTAAAAAAAAAATCTATGTGTTTTAGAGTGAGGGTCACCATAGTTGGTATCGGAGCTATGTTTTAAATAACATAGTAAATGTTGTTGCATGTATATGGATGTTTGACTGCATTGTTTGAATTATTGGTGTTGAATGTTTTTGTTTTATGTCAAGAAATATATGTGTGTACATGTGACACATGCACAGTGTGCACAGAAATAAAAAATGAACCAAGTAAAGACACCAAAAACTGATAGGGGTAAATAAACTAACATAACAATCATATTTATAGCATTATGGTAGGACCAAGGCATCACACAGGTGCAGGATCATCACATGAGCCACCTGTGATGAGCATGGAGGATTTTGTGAGAGCTTTAAGGGATGGAATGGCACCAAGGCAAGACAATCCTCATGAGGAACTCTCCAAATTGCTTAAGACATGTACCACTTTGGGAGGAAAGGATTTTGAAGGTACTGAAGGAGCTATAGGTGTTCAAACTTGTATAAAAACTATGGAGAGGGTCTTCACAGATATGCAAATCAATGACCAAAGGAAGAGACATATAGCTTCAAGGAAATTGAAGGGGCTGCACTGGATTGGTGGGAAGTTGTGACAGCAGGAAGACAAGAGAATACCATCACTTGGAATAATTTCAAGGACATGCTTGAGGCCAGATTTGTCCCAGCATCTGCCAAGGCCACACTGCTTGAAGACTTTATTAGATTAAGGCAAGGAAGCATGAGTGTGAATGAATACACTCAGAAGTTTGAAGCATTATCCAAGTATGGACTGGTGTTAATAGGGAATGCATAATCAAAGAATGTAAGGTACATTCAAGGCTTGAACCCTAGTCTGTCAAGGGCAATGTTGCCATACAAGGACAAAACCTTCGATCAAGTAATTGATCTAACTCTCTCATTTGAGCAACATGACACTGCAGGAGAGAAATTCAGGAATATGAAGCTCAATAAGAAGAAGGGTGGTCAGAACAAAGTGCAACCTTATGACAAGAGAAATGCAAGTAAAGGAGCTAAGAAAGGGGAAGGAGCAACAACACCTGAAAGCAAGAAATTCACTCATTGTTTTAATTGTGGAAAAGCTGGACATTATAGTAACCAATGCCCTGACCCCAAGATACCCAGAGGAGGCTGCTATAATTGTGGAAAGATGGGTCATCTCAATAAGGATTGCCCAGAAACCAATAGGGGAACAGCAAGGGTAGGAGCTTTGGCAGCAAGTAACACTGGGAATGTTGGGCAACTTGAAGGTATAATTTTTATTCATACCCAACCAATATCAGTAATATATGACACTGGTGCCTCACATTCACTAATATCTCTGGAAATTACAAAGAAATTAGCACTTGCATGTGTTTCTATTGATCAGCCCTTAATTGTACACAGTCCCATAGGGAGTCATTGTATGTTAGGGATGAAGTGTATGGGTCTGAAATTAATGATAGGAGGTTATGAATTTAATTCAGACTTATATACCTTAAATTGTCCTGGTATTGGGATTATTTTGGGAGTAGATTGGTTAATGAGAAATAAAGCAATTTTAAATTTAGAAAACCTTACTATTTCTTTGGAAACAAATGAAGGCAAAAGAATTACCATCTTAAGTGAAATAGCAAAGAATACATGTTTTAATAAAATCTGGAGCATTAATGAAGTTCAAAAGGAATTAAAAATAGAGGAAATCCCAGTAGTCAATGAATATATAGATGTGTTTGGAGAAGTGAAGGGAATTCCTCAAAACAGACCAGTTGAATTTAAAATAAAATTAATCCCAAGAACAAATCCAATCATTAAGAAGCCTTATAGAATGGGTCCAAAAGAGTTGGTAGAATTAAAACATCAACTAGAAGAATTAGAAGAGAAAGGATTCATAAGATCAAGTAGTTCCAGTTGGGGTTCCCCAGTGCTATTTGTCAAGAAACATGATGGCACAATGAGGTTGTGTGTAGACTACAGGGATTTAAACAAGGTAACTATCAAGAATAAGTACCCACTGCCTAGAATAGATGATCTATTTGATCAATTGCATGGAGCTAAAATATTTTCAAGGCTGGACTTAGCCTCTGGATTTCACCAAATGAAAGTTGCAGAGGAAAGCATTGAGTACACAGCCTTCAATACAAGGTATGGCCTATATGAATTTCTAGTAATGCCATTTGGCTTGACCAATGTTCCCTCCTATTTTGTAGACTTGATGAATAGAATTTTTAGAGACTTTTTGGATAAGTTTGTCTTGGTATTTATAGATGACAAATTAATTTATTCAAAGACAGAAAATGATCATGCCATGCACCTACATTTAGTATTATCCAGACTTAGAGAGCATGAATTAAAAGCCAAGTATTCGAAGTGTACATTTTGGCAACATGAAGTAAAATTCTTAGGACACATAGTGTCACAGCAGGGAGTAAGTGTAGATCCAAGCAAGGTCATTGCAGTTCAATCATGGAGTAGACCCAAAATAGTGACTGAGGTGAGGTCATTCTTAGGTTTGGCAGGGTACTATAGAAGGTTCATGAAGGATTTTTCAAGAATAGCCGCACCAATGACCAAACTAACCAAGAAGAACCAACCATATGTGTGGACTGAGCAGTGTGAACAAGCTTTTGAGAAATTGAAGCAAGCATTGGTGGAAGCTCCTGTCCTACAAATCCCAGAAGAAAATGAAGGAATGATTGTATACACTGATGCTAGTAGGTCTGGGTTAGGTGCAGTGCTTATGCAACATGGCAAGGTGGTGGCATATGCATCAAGACAGCTTAAACCCAATGAAACCAAATATGCAACTCATGATCTAGAATTAGCTGCAATAGTGTTTGCACTAAAACTATGGAGGCATTATTTGCTTGGGGCAAAATTTGAATTATTCACAGATCATCAAGCATTGAAATATTTATTTTCTCAAAAAGATTTAAATATGAGGCAAGCAAGGTGGTTGGAGTTTCTAGCTGCATATGATTTAGATATTTTGTACACTCCTGGAAAAGCTAATAGAGTGGCAGATGCTTTGAGCAGAAATCATGTAAGGTTAGCCAGATTGATGATTGATGAGTTTAAAAACCTTGTAGTGCTTGGGGAGGCAGATATATACAGCAAGGATGCAGTGAATTTTAAAAAACATGGTGATATGGTGGAGTATGGTACACTGGGAATAATCACAGTGAAGTCTAATCTGGTGGAGAAAGTTGGTAGCATGCAAGATCAAGATCAAAGTCTAAAGGAGAAGAAAGAAATGTTATTAAATAACATTGAGTCAGAGAATTTTAAAATAGATTCCCAAGGTTATTTGAGGAAAAATGATAAGCTTTGTGTACCAAACATTGCAGAGTTGAAGGAAGAAATCATGAATGAGCATCACAAGACCAGGTACACCATACACCCTGGTGGTACTAAATTGTATCATGATTTAAAAAGAATCTACTGGTGGCCAGGAATGAAGCAAGCAGTGGCAAGATATGTGGCAAAGTGTTCCACATGCCAACAAATTAAAGCAGACCACCAAAAGCCTTCTGGCATGTTGCAACCTTTGGAGATACCTCAGTGGAAATGGGAAAGTATTTCCATGGATTTTGTGGATGGTTTGCCTAGAACTAAGAAAGACAATAATAGTATATGGGTAATTGTTGATAGACTAACCAAATCAGCTCACTTTGTTCCGGTCAAGTCAGATAGGAATGCATCTAAGCTTGCACAATTATTTATTAAAGAGGTGGTGAGGCTACATGGTATACCCAAGACTATTGTGAGTGATAGAGACACTTTGTTCACCTCAAGATTTTGGGAAAGCTTCCAAGAAGCAATGGGAACACAACTTTGTTTAAGCACTGCCTACCATCCTCAAAGTGATGGGCAAACAGAGATAGTGAATAAAATATTAGAAGATTTACTTAGAGCATGTGTGCTTGATTTTGGAGGTAATTGGGAGGATCATATTCATTTGGCAGAATTCACTTACAACAATAGCTATCAATCAACCATAGGAATGGCTCCCTTTGAAGCCTTGTATGGGAGACCCTGCATGTCTCCTGCCTGTTGGTTGGAAGCAGGAGAGGGTGTAATATTGGGGCCAGATCATGTTAAAGAAACCACCAACATGATTGAATTGGTTAGGCATAGAATGAAGGCAGCACAATCAAGACAAAAGTCTTATGCAGATAGAAAGAGAAAGCCAATGGAGTTTGAAGTAGGAGAGCATGTTTTTCTGAAAGTATCACCAATGAAGAAAGTGTTCAAGTTTGGAAAATCTGGCAAGTTATCACCAAGATTTGTAGGACCATATGAAATTATGCAGAGAATTGGTGCTATGGCCTACAGACTTAAGTTACCTGAGGAGTTGAGTGGTGTGCATCCTGTATTTCATGTTTCTCAATTGAGAAAATGGGTGCATGATGAAGGAGCAATTCTGGAGTCACCTACTCGAGTTCAAGTCCAGAAGAATTTGGTTTATACAAATGAACCAGTAGGGATAGTTGCCAAGGAAGAGAAAAAGTTGAGGAACAAGGTGATCAAACTGGTGAAAATCCAATGGAGCTTGGACACTAATGATTGTACATGGGAGGTTGAAGATAAAATGAGGGCTAAATACCCCAATTTGTTTACTGATGGAGAGGTATGTTTAAGCAGCCTATGATAATTTTTCTAAATATATTTAAATATTGTTTGTTTTCATAAAAAAAATGAGTATAGGGTTATGGAGTTACAACAGGCTATAGATTAGAGCTCTTAATTGGAAAAAATTAGGTGAAATTATGGGGACATAATTCCTTTAAGGGGGAGGGTATGTAATGACCCTAAAAATGAAATGAAAATAATAATAATAAATATTTATATTAGGAAATTCTGAGATATATAAAATATATATATTGCATTAAAACAGAAAAGAATTTAGCAATAAATAAAATTGCATGGGATCTTCTGTTTGATAAAATGCAAGGAATTAAGGTAATTAGAAGAAAAATTGGAACTCAAAATAAATATAGCTTTATGTTCAAAGAATTATGTAAATATATATATATACATTTAATATATATGGGGTATTTTCTGTTTTATATGAAGATAAAATAAAATGAAGTTTAATAAAAAGGTTTATATGTCTTATAATTATGCCAAAAATAATTAGCATAATATATGTGATTTTTATTTAAATATGGAAGGAGTTACTGATTTGACAAAGAGGCAGAAATATATATATATATATATACACACACATATAAGAATCAAATAAAAATTTCCATACCATATTTATTCCAAGCAAATAATTTGGGTAAATGATTTTACATCACATAATAAGGTATGATAGTATGCATGATTGAAGGGAAATAACAGATAGGTAGAAAAAAAAATACAAAGGAAATTTTCAGATTCCTTAAACTTGTAAAAAGAAATAATGAACTGAGGGTCACATGCTTATTGCATGAGTAGAAAAGAGTCATGAAAATAGTATTGAGTGTTTAAAAATGCATGATCCTCGAAATAGCTAATTAAAGTAACCTAAATGTGTGCATTTCCCATTTATGATCACACAGGAATATGATGTGTACATAAACATCTAAGGGTATCAGGGGAATTACCCATTTTCTTAAACCCTAGAATGGATTTATAAATAACTGCACATAGCCAAATCCATCATTCTCTCGGGATCAAAACAAAAATAAAAGAATAAACTAGGAGAAACACCAGCTTGAGGCTTTGGGGAATTTGCTGTTCAAAGGATTAAGGCAGTAAAAGGAAAAACCTTAGGTGAGTATTTATCCTTTGTATGCAATGGCATTAAGTCCTATTGCAGGCAGCCTAAAAAATATTATGAGTCATTTGAATCTCTGAAATAAATTGTTATGGGTAATATGGATGTTTGTTTGTGCATTTTTGTTTGGAGCATTAATCTGTAAGTAGGTTTTTAGAGTTAACATGACTTGAGCATTCTTGTTCTATTTTTAAACATGGACATAGATTAAACAGGGGAACATGGGGTTGAACCAGAAAATATACAAGTAGTCATATCTCTCTGAAATATGAATGAAAGAAAAACTAGATTGGTCACTTGGGAGATAGTCAATGATCTGCTTAACTCCAGGTGGGAGCAAGCATATGCATGGTGCAACTACATCCTGAGGCCTTTGTGTGTTGGAATAAATTAAGCAACCTGGGAGTTTCCTTCACAATGCATACATAGTGTTCATTTGACAAGGAGTTAAAGACCATAAAACAAATGGGGACAGGGGTTTAAAAATCTGGGTTATATATATTCAGATATGGTGTTAGATTTAATCAAAATAAACATTGTTCATTGATTAATTGCTGGGTGAAATTTGGAGTATGAAACCTGAGTTTACTTATCTAAGATTTGGTGTGGATGAATTAGGAATTGTACACATGATTATTTCAACTGTTTGCTGTGTATTGTTTAATTTGTTGAATGTGACTTTGTATCTCTTTGAATGAACCAAAACATGCTAAGTATAAAACCTGTTAAACTAAGAAGGCACTGCAAGATTACTAAAATTATGTGTAAGTATACAAAAATTGATAAATGCTCATACCAGTGTAAACTTTCCCTTTTGGTTGCCCTTGCAATCATCTGGGTGTCTCAAAAATTCTTTGGGGCAGCTAAATGATTTGCTTGCAGGAAATTGAAGTTGGCTTGATGAGTAAAGAAGGCATTGGCTGCTAGTATAAATAAGAGAGACTTGTTTTAAAATTTGCAGTTGCATTGTAATGAAATTACTAGACAAATTCTATTTTCTATAATTGAAGTTACTTGTAGGAAACTTTCTAAGTATTTTGGGGTTGAAAATATGTACTTAAGCAAAACCTGTTGTGAGTGATCATTGATGATGTCTGGTTAACTACTAATTTATTTTATGAATGATTGATTTGGAGAAAATAAGGAGATAGACATATCATATACATATGATATGTGCATAAATATTTGATCTCTGATTTTTATTGCCTATATTTTGCCTTAAGGAAATTAAACAGTTAAGGGGATTGATTTTTGAAATGAACTCTCAAGATTTTAGTAGAATATTCAAGTGAAATGAATTTGTGCATGGCAGGTAAATGATACTGGCATGTGCATGAATTCTGGAAGTTTGTATGTATTTGAATATTTAAATTTCAAATAGCACTATGAGAGCAGTAGACTTGGAAGATACTGAATTTTGAATAATTGAATGAATACATATAAGAAAGCATTTCAAAAAAAAACTAGACACAAACATGTTGGGGATTAGGAGTAGGAATTTGTAGAAGCTTGTTAAAATGAGGGATATGGGTTTGCAAGTGGTTAAAGAGGGACTATGGCTGGTCTAGATGGCCATGGGTCAAACCTTTGGAGCCTGGAACCACTTCATTTCAATCAGTGAAGTGTAAAGTGCTTCCAGGACAAATCAAAGAAAACACCAAGCAGCCCATGGATAACACCAAGCATATCCCACAAATCACCAAGTATGTAAGTCTGCATCATGTTAAATTTAAAAATGCTAAAAATCCTCATCTGATCAACCTAAAATGATAAATGGAAATTAAGTCCAATATCCATGCCTGCTAGTAAAATTTGTAAGTAATTTCATGCATACACTTGATAACTATCATGAGATCGAGGAAATACCATTTTAGTGTTAATAGAACTATTTAGGAAGATTGATACATATATAGTCAAATAAAAGTATAAGTGTTATAATTTGCTAAAAATATACCTCTGCAGTAGAACAAAATTTAGAAAGGAAATAAGTGGTTTGTCAATAGCTTGTATGGTATTTTGTTTTCAATTTGATTTAAATCCCCTCTGATAAAAATAATAATAATAATAATAATAATAAAGAAACAATTGTATATCATCAAATATATAATTGTCTTAATTTGTTTGTACACTGATATGATTATATTGGTAAAAATCAGGGTCTTGGGAAAAAATATTTGGAAACTATATAAAAATTCAAATATAAAAGAATTAGGGTTTAGTGGTGAATTCCTCTTGAATGTAAAAAAAAAATCTATGTGTTTTAGAGTGAGGGTCACCACATATTATGAGACACCGTGCACTTGTACATGATTTGTTGTAGAATTTGTTATACCCTGATTGATTGGATAACTTAGATTGGTTGCACATTATGTTACACTATTTGGTCCTTGAGGAATTCTGGGGACGAAATTCTTTTAAGGGGGGACAGTGAGAATGTAAATTGAATGATAATTAATTAAAAAGAATTAATAAATAATCACTAAAGAACAAAAATAGAATTTTTGAAAATGGAAAATTTTGGCAACAAAATTTGCACCATTGTGTTCATGGCGATTTTCTGATCGACTTTCATATATAAAGTTTTACAATTGAAGTTCACACGAAAAAGTTATTAACGTTTGAAGTTTTAGGATCGGAAATAATACAAAACCAATTAAGGATGTAAATGTTAATAACTTAACATTAAAATGTGCACTAAATGTAAATGTAAATGTTAATGTCAAAGGAAATAGATGTGGTAAATCTAATTAAATCAGCATTAAAATGGAATTAAATAAGAATTTATGTAGGTGAAAGTAATGAATGTTAACGTTTAAAAAGAAGAAGGTAATAAATATTATCGACTCAGCTTTTAAGCAACCATTAAAAATGTACATAAATTAAAATTGTTCAATAAAATAAAATCTAATTACGAAAGCATAGAAGGAAGTTAATAAATTAAGCGCAGAAGTAAATAAGTATCAATAACTTATGTTAATGTAAACATTAGATGTAAATCTTATCATTTAAGTAATTGACTATTTTAAGTCTAATCAAATCAGAGATTAAAAGAAAATAAATATTGTAATTAATGGTAAACAAATACTTCATCTCTAAATAATGTTAAAATTAATGTTAACATTAATCTCCGATGGAATAAAATTTAGTCGCATAAGGAAATAAAAGGAAAATAAAATAAAACTAACATGTATACAATCGACCGGTTGACCACTTATTGGGACCGATAGACTGCTATCGATCGATCGGTAAGGGTATAGTGGTCGACCGATGGCCGTTACGGCAGCAAGAATTAACCTAGGCCTAACGGTCCGAATTTAATAGACTAAAATCTAACAGATGGAATTGATTTGGATGCCTATAAATAGAAGCCTAACCCTTCACTATTTTTCTCATATTTTTTGAATCAAAGAGCGAAGCTCTACCATTTTCTTTTCTCCACAAATACTAGGAAATATAGAAATTATAAAATTGTATATCATGCGTGTGTGTGTGTGGAAAATAGTGAAAAATAAAAGAGAAGAGGAATAAGGGGTGAATCAATTCTACGAAGAAGTGGTAAATTCTAATCCTAAACTTTACAACTATGTTTAATTCAAATCTCTTCTCAGATCTATAATTCTAATAAATATGTATATGTTTTAATACATATTTTGGTAGAAGGAAAGAGAGTCAAATAGGAAGAATGGATTTAGATCTGGAGAATTGGAAGCTTAAAAGTTAGTAGGAAATTATATTTTTTTATATGATATTAGATTTATATCGTAATAAATCTTCCTTGTATGCTTGAAAGTGATTTTGGAGTTTTAGGCTTACATATATGCACGTAGTCAATTTGAAAACCATGCCCACATATTCTATGAATTGTTACCTTTTATAACGATCCCAGATTTTAACTAAGTTTAAATTGGTAATTAATTTAATTTTTGAATAAAATTTGTGAAATAATTGGTAATCGATATCAAATTTTAGTTAAACTATGAATTAATTGAGAATTAATTTGGATATTTGGGATAAATATGTATATAAAATAGATCAAGAATAAATTTGAAATTGGGATTTGAATTTATATATATATATATATTTATACAGTGGATTTGAATTTAAAGTTTAAGTAAATGGTTTAAAAATAAGTATAAGAAGAAATACACTCAAATATGAAATAAAATACATATGTAGACATACAAGACAATTAGTATTAAAGTTAGAAATAAATATTTGAGTTAAAAATAGGAATACAAATATATAAGATAAATTATAAAAAAATAAAAATAAAAATAAAATAAATACATAAATAAATTCAAACAACATGTTAATAAATTATGTAAAATATAAAGTAACACATTAGATAAATTATAACATGTTAAAAAAAATAGAACTTCATTTATATTACAAAATAATAAGTACAAGAAGAAAATAAAATATATTCAAATATGAACAAATTGGATAAGTGTGAAACTAGACAACAAAAATAAAAATATATGTGTGTTAGCTTGCAAAAGAAGATGCTAGTATAAAAAATCTATGTACAAAATCAAATAAGATAAGTATAATTGTACAAGCCTAATTAATGTTATCCACCACAAATATTATCCATCAGCCACCAAAGCAAGAAATATCTCTGCCTCTTGTACAAACACTATCTTCTCCATATGTACATCAACTCTATTTTAGTTCGTTCTAACAAAACTTAGCAAGCCTGAAAATAAACATCATTATCTTACCAACCCAAATATCATTCAAGATCAAAACAGAAAGAAGATTTACAGGAAAATCAAACTGCAACCTTCAACACAACATTGTTTTCTGTTCAATCTAATATCAGGTGAGCAAACTCTTCATTTTAAACACAGTTTCAATCTGTTTGGTATGTTGTTTACATGTGATAAAATTTTGAAGTAATCTAGTGAGTAATGTTTGCATGTACGAATTTATGTGCTGTATGTATATATACATAGAAAATTTGAGCATGCCTGTATATAGAAAAATCACATCTCTGTTCATAGATTTCAGACTTCAACCCTGTTCAAAAATTCAAGTTCTCATCCTATAATCCTTTTTAGGTTTGGATGTTTAAACAAGATGTGTTCAAATTAATAGGATCTCAATTGTAAAAATGGTTTCAAACATTTATAATTAATTAATATTCATAAAATAAGAAATTACAGTAAAATCTTTCAAAATCTGGAAATTTGATATTTTTAATTTCACATTTTGTTTATATAAATAGATTCGTATCTAAAAATTATGATTTTTAAAATAAAATTCACGATTTTTAGTTTATTATCGAGTGAGAAAAATCAAGTTGATCGGAATTGATATTATTGACAATTGCCGTTGATCGGCGTAGCCATGTTCGTCGAGATTTAAGTCGGAGGTGGTTGGAGGCTAGGGGATCCTCAAAAAAATAGTGGAAGGTGTTAAAGGTGGCTGTGGCGGTGGGAGTTCGTCGATTTAGGGTTTAGGAACAGTTTTTGGTTGATGTTGAAGACGTGGGTCGTTTGACGGCGAGGTAGCATCAGAGTCATGAGGATCTAGGGGAATCGAAGCTAAGGATTGTGGTGTTGCTCTGGATGGGATTGCAGGAATTCTGGTGGACTAGATTATCATCGGTAAGGCGTTTTTGGTCGGAGGTGTTGGTTCCAGGAAGAATTGGTTAGCTCAATTTTAAATTCGTGAAGAAAACGTTGATCTGGGTGTTGGCCTGAGGCAAGGTGATCAACGTCGACAGGTGAGCTGTCGCGATAGTGACCGGAGGTGAATGCGGCGATGGTGCACGTGCACGATATGTCACGAGTCTCAGTAGCTTGAGATGTTTGGGAAGATGGCATTGCCTCGGGGTTGAACTCGAAGTGGATGAAGACTTGTCTCGGTGTTGGTACTCGAGTAGTTTGTGGGTGATAAGCCTACAGTATTTAAACTAAAATAATTCTAAGTTTTTTTTGAAAATGGGAAGAAGAAAGGTTTGGTCTCGGGAATGTTTATGTGTAGACTCGAAGCAGATGTTAGTTTGTCTCGGGAAGTACACGGGAAGAACTCGGGTACTATGATTTCCAGTTTTTTTTAAAGTCTTTAACAATCTAAGTTAAATTGATTTCTAAATTTATTCTTTATCGAATAATGATTGTTTGTGAAGCTAAAATGTGTAGTTAAAGGTTTAATTTAATTAATTAATGATTTGGATTAATTAAATAAGTAATTAGAGGTTTAAATTAATTAATTAAGGTTTAAAGATTAATTAATTAAGGAATAATTAATTTTTAAATTAAGGATTATTAATTAAAATTAATTAATAATTTAAGTTGATTAATCAAGTGATTAATTTTTCATAATTAATTAATTTAGATTAATTAATTTAATAATGATCATTTATGGAATTATTTAAGTGTAATTACTTAATGGAAGTAATTAAGGAATTAATTATTCAGTGTAATTAATTGAGTTTAATTGGATTAGTTCAAGTTAATTACTTAAGTTTAAATTAATTTAGAATAATCACTTGATGATTTGGAAAGTATAATTACTTAGAGAAGTAATTAATAAATGATTACTGGATGTAATTAATTGAATGATGATTAGTAACTTAAGTATAATTATTTGTTAGTAATCAAAGGATTAATTAATGAATGTGATTAATTAAGATTTATTAAATAATTAAAAGTTAATTGATTCATTAATTAAGGATGATTAGTTAATAATTAAAGGTTAACTAATAAATGATGAAAGGGAAATTTATTCCAGATAATTTGTAATTAACTCATGATAATTAACCTGGATTAATGATTATTCATAAGTAATACATCTGAATTAAATTAATCAATTGATTAATAAATTTTACTTGTGAATGTTTGGATTTTATTGAATGGGTGAATTGTTTGATATCCCTGATTTGTGATGCTTTGTGATATATCCTGATTTGTGTTGTGATCTATAATGTAATTTATTTATTTGGGATGAATGTAATTAATTATCTGTAATGTATATATCTGTGATCTGTGAATGAAAGATAAGCGTTATAGTTATACCGCTTATCAAATATATTGTTGTATTTAATCTATGATGATTGAATGATGTTGCACTATTGTGTGTGAAACCCCTGGACTACACTCTTACACACACAAATATGGATTTCACGAGGAAATCGGTTAAGTCACAGATGATTTAAATTTAATGTTTTTGAAATTGAAATTTTAATTGATTTTGGAAATGGATTTGGGTTAAATGTTAAAGCTTTTAAAAAGGAGTTTTTAAGATAAAAGTTATTTTGAATAACTTGGTAAAGTTTCCAATTTAAATAATTTAATTTGAATTTGAATTCAAAATTTGGAATTGAATTCCATGTTTGGAAATTATGGTTAAAGATGTTATAAATGTTTTTATATGAATTTAAACCATTTTTAAAAGTATGGTTTTGAGAATTTGAATTTAACCCAAGGACTTTAACTCGTATAAACGAATCAGATTTTCCGAAATGAAAACTATTTGTTTTCAAATAATAGAAGCTTCATATAAGGAATGAATTTACAATTTGTGTCAAAAGAATTTCAAGTTTGGAATGAAAATGGTTTTCCGAGTTATGAATAAATCTTTGTGAAAAATTGTTGAACTTTGTTTTGAAATTGGAAAGGTGTACCTTTTGTATAAAAGGTCGAAATGAAATTATTTTGAAAGCTATAAGTTAAATCTTTGATTTAAAGATTTAACGAGTTAATCCAATTGAAATGGAAATCAATTTGAAAATCTATGAGTAGATTTTTGTGAAACTGGGTGAACTTTGTGAGATGAATCTTTTTGTGTAAAAGATTAAAATGGTAATGTGTTTAAACTATTTGAAAGAGAAATTTTGGGTAATAAGTTGCGACTTAACTGAAATCCCAATATCCATATGTTTTAAAATATTGCGCTCACTATTCGGTTTAGCCGGGAGAGGACTTTGTGTCATATAACCCATTCCGAATAGTGATACGACGTAAATGGATATAATTTGAAGACCGGTGGTGAAGACCGGGTATTTGCGAGAATGGTAGGATAACCTATCGATTGTCTCTACATTGAGTAGCTACGGTATAGAGATTCCCTAAGTGATGAGAAGTCCGATCGGGATTGTGAATACCCGGATCGCAAGGGCTTCTTTAGAAGTGCCTTTGGTTCTGTTCGAACCCGGAACAGACTTGTATGGTTGTATGTCTGACATTACACTTTGAGATATAAAGCTGATTTCTTTCAAATACATTTCTGTTTGGTGGCAGAGAATTTATTCTCTTAGCTTAACACCCTTCTCTGAGACGTACGAGCTCAGAGGTTATGTAGTTGAAGGTTATCAGTGATATACTCCCAATTTGGTAGTGTGTCATGCTAAGTGTTGCTGTGTGTTGCTGATCATTTGTTGATCAAATCATGGCTTTCGTGTAAAGCGTAGCTTTGTGGACGAGACCTCATCGAGCCTCACAAACCGGAAATGGTCGAAACAGGAAAGATGCGGCAAGGTTATGAGGGTCGCACTTTTTAGGGTATGTCTTTCCTTCTGGAAAAAGATGGTATCATGGTATGGAGCCCAGATGCTTTTCCTGTGTGGTTGCATCAATCTCATTTACTGTGTGGTTGTTGCTTTGTGATCGAGGCGCCTCGGATAAAGGTCGCAAACGACCGGGGGGTAGCATACTCGTGTAGTAGTTACCTAGTAAGAGGTAACCCGGCCTTGTGTTGGCAGAGAGCTGGTTAAGTTCTCGGGGCGTCCCTCCAGAGGCGTTCCCATGTGGCATAGGAAGTTCCTTAGCCTGACCCTTTGTTGGAAAATCCAAAGAAACAATACGAGCCTTGTACGGTTTTAGTTGTATAACCTGCTATGGAATGTGGCGGTAACCTGCTATTGAACATAGTAGCTATAGTAGGCATACAATAATGTTTGTATGCTGGCTAAGATTAATATTATATTTTTGAAATGTTTCCTACCCTATGCACTAGTAATAATAAAAAAAAGAGATTTTTCTCGTATCAAGCATGTTTGACTATCATAAGGAGAAATCTCCTCCAATTCTGCGTTTGCATTGTGTGTGTGGTGGGAGGCCTTATGGTAGTTTCATTTTCCAAAAGCATTGCGAAATTATTTTATTTTCTTTGTGAAAATAACTGTTTTTGTTTGCTCATACCAGTCCCATGACTGACCTGGAGTTTATTGTTCCTTTCCTAAACTATGGGTGCCCACAATATTCCACACGGGCAGTCTAGAGTTGGATTTTTCAGATAGTCAGGTTTAATAAATGATTTGGAGCTAGTTTAGTTTTTGGAGTTCCGACTGTCCTTGCTTATCTTTGTGAAATGTAATGGTGGTTCGAGCTTGATGTTGGAGTTGTTGGATTCATTCTCTTTTTCAGATCATTTGGAGTTATCAGTTCTGTTGTTTCCGCTGTAACATCATCATTTATCTCTGATATTCTTGTATCATATAGATATCATTGTTGTATATCATATTCTGTATATTGTATCATTTGTGTTGTTTATGATATTATCCATTTCTTTATTCCGCTGTGTTGTTATACTTACTGTGTTATAAGCTCCGGTGAGCCAGATTCAGCGTTTGAATCTGCAGCATTTGAGTACAAGTGAAGTACGGGTGCCGATTTTCGAAGGCCGAGTTCAGGATCATCACACCTTTGATTAAATATTGCATATACTTAAATCTGGAAAGTAAGGGTGAAAGTGGTCCCTAAATTAATGAGATTATATAGTAATTCTAGATTTGTTGGTTAAATGATATATGTTATTAAACATGAATTAGAAGTTATTATAATTTGGTTAGGGATTTAAACGGTCTTTTAATTATTGGAATGAAGTGTGTTGCAATGTAAATTTCTATATATTATCCAGTTTTATAAATATGAATAAAAGTGCATCATTTGAAATAATAAGAAACATGCCTAAGAGAAAGAGTTGTACAAAATATGGATGTTCACTATATTTTGTATCATCTATTTCAATAATAATAGAAAAGATAATTCATTGTAATTCCAAACATAGCACAAGTCCACTTTAGATAATTTATGAAAATTTAAAGTGTTAACGTTTCCTTTTGGGAAGATGTAATTCCATTGCATTAAAATGCAAAAATCCCTAAGTACAAACAAAAGTAACATAAGTAGTAATATTAACAATAATTTAATTGTGAATCTAATATATGCAATTTAAGATATGTTAGAAAATAAACAATAAGGGAAGAAATATAAAGTAATGGAGAATTAAGAGGATATAATAATCAAAGAAAGGTAGTTAATAGTTGAAAAGGGCAGTAAGCAATATTTAATAGTGTTAAGTGGAAGTTAAGCGGTAAAAGATATTTAATCCATTAAAATTAGAAGTAAGCGATAAATGACATTAAACGACATTAATGAATCAAGAAGTAAGCTATGTAAAAATAACTAAATATTAACAGTTAAACATAAGAGATGTAATGTGTGTGTGTCTATATATATATATATATATATATATATATATATATATATATCCTCAAGTACGTATTTATAGCTGGCGTGAATTGTCGAATCTAGTCAATAACTTAGATTAATTAAAAATGAATTAGTCGTTAATATAGGTTGGAATGCAAGGTCGGTAGTGTTACGCAACAGAAGTTTGTCCACCGCAAGGGGCTACCAGTAGTTGTGTATACACTATACTAATATGGGACATATCCAACTGTAGGACCCGTGTGATTATACGTTCGCATATAGGTGAAGGGAATATACCAAAGTAGGATGGTTCACCCCGGTCGAAGTGCCAAAGAGCCAAGTAGAGTCTGTTTCAACCTTTTAGGGGGTACGTGTTAAGTTACCAAGTGGCATTTCCTTAATTGCATTAGGCAATCTAAATGGGAGGGTAAGCATAGGCTCGGTGCTATGACAACAAGGTTGGTACCATATATGTGAGGATTAAGAGTTGTTTACATATGTCGAGATCGTAATCGGTCCTGAGTGGTTAGCAGAAAGACAAGAGTTACGCCTTAACGGGCTACACCTCCTACTAGTGTAGATCACGTTTAGGACATGCATCACATCACAGTTGTTTGTTAGTTAGTTTGTTATTAGGAGGCAAGGCTAGATAACCCTTAATGGCGGTATTTTAAACGAATAGAATACAACTAAATAGTTGTAATGACGTTATTGGGCACTACGAGAGTTCCTTTGTATGCACAACAACGAGGACGTGATACTATGTTGATGATGAATCCTAACTAGGTGCAGAGTTATGGATACTAGAGGGGAAAGTATCCTGGTCCATATAGGGGACAGTGGTACTTATATATATGTATGTATGTATGTATGTATGTATGTATGTACAGGTATGTAGTTTTTGTATACCTCGACGGGTAGGGTGTATCGTACGCGTATACGAAGTCAAGTCAAGATGGCTAAGTTTAAAAGTAGACATAACATGTAATGTAAAGCAATCTACATAAACTAGTGTTATGTATAAAGTATGTAATTTACTAGTCATCGGAATGTTGTTTTGACTCCCTCCTCATTACAACCCACATGAAAGACTTAGAGGGGCCGGTACTGGTACAAGGCGGGAATGGTGGAAGGACATGCATACTTAGCACTAGCAAGTGCACTAGACATCAGAAGTATTAGCCTTGGTCAATAATATGTCTATTATACTTTATTATTCCGCTGTGATTTTATATCAATAGTGCTCTGATATGCTTTTACTATTTATAGGATACCAACACCAACGATCTGTATTTTGGTGGCCTTAGGTTTTCGATCTAGCGAAAATTCAAGACCAGTGAGGTGCGGGTCATATAGTCGTATAGTTGTATACTGAGGTGACTTAATTCACACTCGTTCATACGGTAAGTTATATAGTCGTATCACGGATAAACTGAACAAACCGTTAACCTCGCTATATCCAATGACAATTGCGTTGCAGCCAATCTGGCAATATCCATAGTCCTAGCTCCCTCCCATTCCGACTTTATTCCAAATCAATAACCAAAACTAAGTCATATGACTTACAAACATCGCCCCTCTATAGCATGCGATATCTGTGTATGAAGACACATTACCACATAGGCTAAGGTACGTCATCTACTCGTTCACTCGGACCGAACACACTAAGAAAAAAATCTGGCACAAGCCTTTAAATCTATGGCCTAAAATAGGTCTAGGTTCAACCTATCAAAAATACTCGATGACTATTACACTAGTATGGACCACCAGTCCACCGTGTACTATCCCGAGGCAATTCCTATGGTTATTCCGGGATAATTGTTTTTTTAATAAATTTGTGCACTTTCATTTTTAACTCCTTATTCTTGTGATTCCTTAACTTTTTGGTCTCACACTTATGTAACATACATTTATAACATATCATGCTATTTTTCCCACAAATTTTTATCATCATTTACTATATATAAATTATAATTTCTTTAATTTTCATATATTAGAATACCTTATATAAATTCATATATATAGTATAACTTCTAAATAAAAATATATTTCTTGCTGAAACATATGTATTTAATCTACAGAAATCAAATTTTGGTTTTTAAACCATATATAAGTATAAATCATATATAAATGTTATCATCATTTAGTGTATTTTTCACTAAATAAATCATATTTATTAATATATATCTCAATAAATCTGATATAAAATTTCTAAATTCATATAAACATGTACTTTAACTTTAGAAATCAATTTCATGTGATTTTGGCTTGAGTATACACATCAAATCGTTAATATACAAATTTGGGCTGCTTTTCACATAATATGAAGTTTGTATATATAAATCGAATTAAATTACATAAAAATACTTTTTAGACTTTGTTTAGTCATATCGAACCTCAAAAAATAGTTTCATATCAATTTGACATATTTAAATGGCCTAAATCATAACATATGTATTTTTGGATTGTTTGTGCACAAAGATATAATACCTCTATACTAATTCATACAAATTATATAAAAATGTACAAAAATTATATTTAGGTCCATAAACATCATATTTCATCTTAGAAATTTTTTATATAAGTTTAACTTGATTTATCCATCATTTCACTATGATTTTCTCAAATTTATGCCTCAATTTGGCGTATTTTGCATATATAGTTTTCATATACATTATACAACTCCAATAATTCATGTAATTGCTTACAAATCATTCATTAATCAAGTAAGTAAAAGTTTCCAGAAATCATAGAGCCTAATTTCAAAATTAATCTTTTGATTACCAAATTTAATCATACTAAATCATGAAATCAAGAAAGTAAATGTAGAATTTCGATAATCCAACTCACTCTAATCGATTTCTTCCAATTGCAAGCCCTAGTCTCACTTTCCTTTGATGTCCAAAGATAGAAATCCCTTTAATTCACTGTTCTAACACCGCTGACTCATATGTGTTTGTCCTTGCTTCTTTCTTTGATTTGGGGCTATAATTTCTTAATTTGGTTTGATTTTGGGGATTAGATTTAATCAGAACATTACGGAAGAAGAAGAAAGAAATGAAAAATCAGTTTTCCAAAATAGAATTCAAATTCGAATTCAAATCACATAGTGCATGTTCAACTCAGTGACATTTCTAACCATATTTCCATCATACGAGCTCAAAACGACACAAATAAATATATTGTTTGAATTAAAAAAATGATACGATCACAATGACACTAATTTCATTGCCCAATTCCATTGTCTTAAAAATGACCATTTTGCCTTTCATTATTTTTAATTAATTTAATTAATTCATTAATTACTATTTTCATATTATTATACTATTATTATTTAACTAAAATATTATTCGAATTTTTAGGGTATTACATTTTATATGTTGCACTTGCACTATACACATATATGAGCGTATTGGTAATGCTCATTATAATATATTTAATTTGAATTAAATCTAAACTCCTTTTAAATAAACGAAATAAAATAAGATTTTATTTAAAACAAATTTTAGTTTGGATCTAAATCAATTAACTAAGATCCAAAGTGGATTTTTTTAAATCACTCATTTAACTTGTTGTGACTCGATCGTTTCCATCAATGGTATTAGAGCCTAATAGCCTATGCGGTCTAAATTAGCAATGTTTAGGCTAACTAATTACAGCCTACCCATTTAGTAGGGTGTCAAGAAAGGTAGTGTCAAAGGTTAGGTTTGGGTAATTAAGTACCATGCCCTACCTAGCTAATGGCATGGCCCAAAGGATAATGTAAGCCCACAGATTAACCCTAATATAAAGGCTCAAATTAATTTTGGGCCTTGGTTTAATATTTCAAATTATGTTTTGAAAATTTAAAATTATATTTAAAATTTAAATTAAGTTTAAAATATAACATGTTATAAATATCATAAAAAATTTCAAACATTGTTTTTGAAAATTGATAAATTAATTTTAAATTTTTATATTAATTATTTAATTAATTAGATTAATTAAAATTTAATTAATTAAATTAAAATATACATAATGATATTTGTATATTTATCTAGAAATGTTTAAGGTAAATGATGATGAAATTTCGAATTTCATTAATATCATCTTAATTAAAATTAATATATTTTAATTAATTTAATTAATTAAAAGTTTATTTATAAATAATATACATGTATAATGATATATGTATATAACTGCTATAAATGTTATACCCTATATTCATCTACAGATGAACAAATTAAAATCCAATAGTAGAAATTAAAAATAAATTTATTAAAATGTTAATTAAACAAGTAATTAAATATGATTTAATTAATAAAATTAAAATAAATATGATTTAATTAATAAAATTAAAATTAAATTAAATAGAGTGGAACTATAAGAAACCCAAACTAGATTTAAGCAATAAATACATACGTATGGTATGTATACCATAATTTTGGATGTGTCTGACACTTAAATCACAAGGGTATTTCGTAAGAAATACATTATTCCCTAAATTGATATCACTCGAATAAATATCTTGTGGATTATGATCTCTCATATAAATGTTGTCCTCTACCATTTATTTATTAATAAATTACTTGCATAGCCTTTAATGTTTTTGCAAAATCAAGATAAAGATGTTATGTACAGTCTTATTAATATATTGACTAGACGAGGTAAAATAACTATATGTATTTATTGAGAAAACTCAAGGTACATATATTATACTTAGCGCATCATGAAATGGTAGGTATAATTGAATAATCTCTTTTGATTTATTGAGCAAACTTAAGGTCGAAATGAGATTAGGACAAAGACCATGGGTTAGAAGTTGTATATGATACAGCTGATAAAGTGTTATCCATGACTTGCGAGCCTATGATTTGTTGAGCAAATTCATAGTCAAAATCTCAAGGCAAGCAAGTCCTAGCCCTGATCAGAGATGTCGAAAGACTTCTATGTTTATCTTCGGGTTTTGAGAAATATAAAAATTCTAGTGGGTGCTTATTAGTAAAATGAAATAAATGTATCTAACCTTACTAATAATATAAGAACATTTTCTATGTATAAGATATCCTAATCTAATTAAATTAAATTTGCAGAAAATGTCTAGACCAAGGTTGTTTTCAAAAAATGATAAACTCACCAGACCAAATTACATTGATTGGCTAAGAGTAATTAAATTAGCAGTAACTTATGAATGCTTATGGTCATCTATACAGGAACCTCCAAAATAACAATCCGTTGAAAATGTGGATCCTGAATTAGTGATTGCTTATAAAAGTGGGTAGTGGATCTTTAAAATTACTTTAGTTTATGTGTTGTCTACTTTAGACAAACTTCTGCAAAGACAGCACGAAAGCATGAATGTCCATCAAATCTTTAGTAGCCTCAAAATTTTGTTTAGGGAGAAATCTCAGTATGATATTACTAAAAAATTATTCGATACAAAGATGACAAAGGAAACTCTAGATGAATATGTCTTGATGATGAATGTCTATACTGATAGACTTTCACTGTTAGATGTTACTATAAGCAATGAACAACAACTGGACTTGATCTTAGGCTGCATACTCTACAGTTTGAGCCATTCATATTAAACTACAGTATGAACCACTTGAATGTGACCCTCGTGGAGTTGCTCAATATGTTAAGATCAATCGAGAGCTCATCCAAGGATCAAGAAATAGTGCTTTTTATAAAGGTAAAGACATCATGTTAAATGGTTCAAAGATGAGAAAGCGGGTTAATAAGAAGGGTAAGAAGACTGCTCCTAACGACCAGGGTGAATGTCACCATTGTCATAAGAAAGGGCATTGGAAACAAAAATCTCTGGACTACCTAAAACTTGTCAAAGAGAAGAAAATGAATGGTTCTACCACTCGTAATGGTATGTTTATGATTCAAAATTATTTTGAAATCAATAAATTATCATGGATTTCAGATACTGGATCTAGGACTCATATCTATAATCTGTTACAGGGACTTGGAGTGGACGGCATATAGCGAAAGGTGAAATAAGGCTTCAAGTTGCTGATGGATCTATTGTAGATGCAACTACAGTGGGAAATCACCATTACTTTTGCCTAATGGTTTTGATTTAGTCTTGAATAATCACTACTATGTAAGGAAATTTATTTACAGTGTTATATCTATTTCGAGATTGTCTGAGACTAGTTATGGCTTTCATTGTAATGACAAAATTATGAATATTGTGTTTGGTGAAAATAATATCTATGATCATGTGTTGGATAATGGCATTTATATATTTAATCTTAATCAAATTTGTGTTGTTAATAATTTTTCTACTTTTAACGTGAATAATAACTATTTATGGAAATATAGGTATGGCCATATCAATGACAAACAACCGCACAAATTGAAAACTGAATTTGTTCTGCCATTGTTTGATTCTGAACCATTTGATACTTGTGAGTCATGTCTAAAAGTAAAAATGGCCACATACTTAGCAATGACAGATTTGAATAACTCTTGGGTCTCGTGCATGCTGATGTATGTGGCCCAATTTCTAAAGTTACCAAAGATAATACTTCTTACTTTGTAACATTTACTAATGATTCCTCAAGACTAGGATATGTATACCTTATGTAGAATTAAATCCCACATAGGTGAGAAATTCAAAGAGTATAAGAATAAGGTTGAAAATTAAACGAATGATAAAATTAAAATACTTCAGTCTGATTGAGGAGGTGTGTATGTTGGACAAGTTCTCAACATCATTTAAAAGATAACATGATTATCTCTGAAGTTACTCCACCTTATACTCCACAATACAGTGGTGTTTCAGAAAGAAGAATATATATCATTAATTTCATGATGAGTAAAACTGAGTTACCTCTTTCCTATTATGAATACGCACTAGAAACCATAGTGAATATATTGAATTTGATGCCTACTAAACTGTACCTAAGATGCCATATGAGATATGCTATGGGAAGAAATCCTAATTCAAGTATTTGAAGGTGTGGGGTTGCCTAACCTAAGTTAAGAACATTGGCCCCAATAAACTTGAGGCAAGATTAGCATTGTGTAAATTTCAAGGATATCCAATGAATTCAATGAGATATATAATCTACAATACTGGAGAATAGAATGTTATTATTTCTCGGCATGCTGTCTTTTAGGAAAAGGAATTTCTTGCGAAAGAAATTAACAGTGAGATTGTGGACTTAGGTGAGATCCAAGAAGTTAACACAAAGGTCAAACTAGTAGATGAATCAAATTCACCAGTATACGAAAACATGCAACCTATTAGAGGTCTAGTAGGGAATCTCGTGATGCAGGGAGATACTATGGATTTCTCATGGATGGCGATAAATAGGATTGTGTCTTTGAAGATGACACTCCCTCTCATTCCTACAAGCACTGTAGAATAAAGGCTCTGCACTTTGAATTGAAGCTATAAATTTTGAAATGGATTTCGTGTAGATTAAACCCATTGGCTAAATATGGATTTTTAAGAAAAAACTAAATATGGATGGATAGGTAGAGACCTATAAGGAAAGGCTAGTTGCGAATGGATTTGTCATTTCAAGTTGTTGATTATGACTAGATGTTTTCACACATAGCTATGCTTAATTCCATTCGGATAATACTTGCTATCGTTGCATTCTATGACTTCAAAATTTGGAAAATGAATGTGAAAACGGCATTTCTAAGTGGTGATTTAGAAGAGACCATTTACATGTCGTAGTTGGAGGGTTTCGAAGTCAGTAGGAGCGAGACAAGGCTTGCAAATTGTTAAGATCAATTTATGGTCATAAGCAAGCTTCGAGGAGTTGCATTAAGTATTTTGATAAAGTTATCAAATAGTTTATTTTTTATCAAAATAGAGAGAAAGCGTGCGGATATCAGAAAGAAAAGGGAAATGCAATAGTATTCATAGTCATGTACGTCGATGACCTACTCGAGATTGACAGTGACATCCCATTATTGCAATCAGTAAAAGCATGGTTCTCCAAGAACTTCTCCATGAATGATTTGGGGGAAGCAGCTACATACTTGGTATTAAGATCTATAGAGACGGACCTAAGAGGTTGTTGAGATTGTCCCAATCCTTATACATAGTTGTCCTATTGAAAAGATTCAGTATGGAGAATTCGAAATATGGAAATGTTCCAATATAATTTGGAATCGTCCTTTCTAAAAAGAACGCTTCTCATACTGATGAGGAGAAGAAGCATATGAAGAGGATAACATATGCATATGCATTCAATTCCATAATGTACGCTATGCTATATACTGGACCAGATGTGCTTATGCACGGTCTAATTGTAACGACCCGTAAATTTTCGATAATTTAAAATTGTTAATTTAATGAGATTTTGGTAATATAATATTGAAAGAAATAAAATTGGTGGTTTAAGAATGAAATAATAATTAGAATTAAAGGTATTAATGTTAATATAAGTTGACTATTAACAATTTGAATGAAACCCCAATAATTGAAATAGTGTAAATGTTATACTTGGCTATAGATTGAATATAAGAAAACAAACGTAAATATTGAATTAATTAATGAATTAATATATAATAAGTGGTAATTGAATAAAATAAATGTTTTGTGAGTAATTACAATATTTGTTGGAAATGATAAACTTATAAAAGTGTGATTAAGAGTGAATGACAACAATTATTATAAGTTACCTATATATTTAATCCGTTAAATTGAATTTGAAATCAATTGCAATAAATCTAATTTAATATTATGTTAATGTAAATTAAGTTAATATTTGGAAATAATGTTAATTTTATTCATAATATGATAATTGGGAATAAAAAGAATGGATATCAAGATTTATCAATTTATTGAAATTTAAATTATAATAATTAGGATTAATTGCAAATAAATGAAATTAAATATTTAAATATTACGTTAATGGAAATTTAGATGAAAATTGATAATATTAATGTAATAAATCATGAATCAATGTTAATTTCCTCTATTTGATAAATATGGATTGAATAATAGGAGGAAAGGTCAATTAAATGGGATTATTGAAAATTTAATTTATGAATTTAATGAAATTGAAATTAAATACTGAAATTGATGGATTATTCAACTTTAAATTGACATTTAAATTTGTTTAAATTATTGTAAGTGATTAAGAAATCAAAAATGATAAAAGTTGTAAATTATTAAGATTTAAACTGAAAATGTGATTTAATTAATTTAATATTAATTTATTTAATTTACTGAAATATAGCCATTTTGGCCACTGACTCGGATTTCGACGAAACTAGTTTCATCGGATCCGTAACAGTGAATTATTGTAGGATTTCAAGTTTCGTAATGATCGGACTTGTCGTTTGATCGTACGGACTCGAAACGCCTAGAAATCAATTTAATTGAAATCAATTTGAAATAAGCTGATTTTAGCATATGTAACATCCCACCTTTTTTGTATGCTTAAGCAGACACACGTGCCGACTTAAACCATACAGAAGGGTGGATTGTTATGGGGTAAATAAGAAAAGTGGAGAAATAAAAGAAACAAAATAGAATCTTGCAGCGGAACGATAAAATATAATAATCAAATAACAGTTCATGAAGCTGTTTTACAAAACATTTGATTATACTTATACAATACATATCAGAGTTACACATACCAGAGAATGATAATTATGCAGCGAAATACAATGGTGTAGTGGAATATATAACAAATAGTAATAATAAAATCTTCGTCTTCGTCCTTCAGAAATAGGGCCTTCAAATCCTGAAATGCTCAGGCTGACCCGAGCGAATTGAAAAGACAAAACACTTGAGTCAGAACTAAAAGATCTTATGTAAGTTAAATTAATGAAATAAATATGAGTGTAAACGGCGTCAGAGATGTTTACGGGGTTTGACATCTCCTATCCAGTGTCTAACGTGAGTGTAGTAACTTAAGAAATGTTCGGGATTCACATCTCTTAAGGATCCGTTAAACTATTTACTATATAGTAATATATGTTATATACAGTAGTGTCTAATCAGTAAAGTATAATCATATAGGAAATAGCGTTAAGGGGATGGTGAACCTTAACGCGGTCGGATCTTTAAACCAAAATCATAGTGGGCTCGATATGGTAGGTGACACGGCACACAAGGCAATGCCAGGGTAGATATACCAATTACGCATCCGGACTGGTGGTGACGCATAGCAGCCACTACCGCCCACCTCGAACAACACTCCCAAATCAAGGGTGCGCACCAAATCAATCACAAGTAATAGAATGGTATCGAAGAAGTGTGTCCGATCAGAGGTGCTACCTCCTTGGCCCGTCGATCGCTCCCGTTTTAGCCACCTTATGCCAACTCACGGGAGTTGGGTCCACGTATATACCTTAGGATCATCGCCACCATCCTACTTCATTCTGGAAACTCCACCGCGTACACAGTTGTCAAAGTGGTTTTCGGTATCGACACAGAGTATGTCCATATCTGATCCCGGTCTCTTTAACAACCAATCGTTATTATAACACCGTGGTCATTTAAAAATATATATACCTTTAAAAAACACAATCATTGCCCTTTCAAACCATATCCTTTACTACAAAATAGTATATACTTTAAACCAAAATATTATTACTATTTCGAACCCAAATTATCAATGTATTATTTCCATTTCAAAACCCGATTCAATAATGTAACGACCCGACATTTTGGACCATTCGCATCCATTATAAGTGTATAGGTAGACACTCATGCCGGAGTTGAATTGCTCAAAATACCGCGTTGTTAATTTAAATTTGGCAAAACTGAACATATACAGTAAATAAAATAATCACAGATCACAGACACAGAGTAATAAGTGCAGCGGAAATAAAAGAGATAGTAGTTCATGAAGCTACTATATGAATATATAAAATACATCAGAGTTTACAACAGAAGAGTAATACGATACATCAGAGTTAAACCAGATACAACGGAGGAGTAACACGATACATCAGATACAAATCAGAATACATCACTGGGATCATCGAATACTGAAAGCAGAATAGATGGCTGGATCTTCAAGCAAAGCTCCAACATCAAAGGTGAGTCTCAAATACTGGTACACTCAGTCTGACCCGAGCATAAAGCAAAAACACAAGACACTCGAGTCAGGATTAACATTCTTATATCAATAAATCCAACTCAAGTGAAATAGCAAATGGAATACAAGTAACTCAAAGGATGTTTGGAATAACCATCCTTTAAGGATCCGTTAAACTATCTACTATGTAGTAGTGTACGATAAGTAGATAATGTCTATCAGTAATATAAAGATATCAAAATAGTGTTAAGTCATGGCCCATTCCACCCTTAACACATTTTTATTCTCAAAAACATATACAAGACCGTAGTTTCCCCAAAACCGGAAGTCACCAGAGGGCAATCCATATACTAAAGGTACAAATCAAAATCGTAGTGGTCGCGCATAAATGGAATACAAGTATGACAAGGCACATGAGGCAATACCCAAGGTAGTGATAATACCGTTCGCCTGATCCAGACTGGTGAGAACGCAACGCCGCAGCGCCCGCAACACCGTGAAACAACACTCCCAAAATCAAGGGTGCACCAATCGACAACAAGTATAAGTAGTTTGAAGAAGTGTGTCCACTTGAGGTAGCTAATCCTCCATTGGCCCGGCACAGCTCCTGTTTTAGTCATTTCCAATTTGACACAAGTGTCAAGGCTATCCATTATCGTTCACTTTCTTCAGTCAACACGTACATCATTCCAACCACTTCATTCTGGATCATCACTCCGCGTATAGTTATTAAAGTGGTTTTCGGTTCAGATAGAGAGTATATCCATTACCGATCCCGGTCTCTTTAATAATTTTCATAATTATTACACCGATTGGTCATTTAATATATTTCAAAACCAAATCAATTTCAATTTCAATTTCAATTCGTAAACCAACATTTCATTTGTCTTTCAAAAACCAATTTCCAAATTTACGTTTCAAAACTTCAATTTACCATTTCAAAATCTTATAATTCAATTTCAATATCTATTTAAACAATTCAAATATTGGTTCAAGTTCGTATATAAGTTTCATTCCGAAATCATTTAAATTAACTTAATTTAACATTCAAATCAATTTAACTCCATTTATCAATTTCATTCAATATTCGTTAAGTTACTTTATCATTCAAAACAATTTCTATTAAATTTCCAATTCATTAAATCCATTTTTAAAATTCAACTTCATTATATCAAAACTTTCAAATTGAATTAAATTAAATTCATCAAATCAAATTCTTTAAATTTCAAGTCTTACATTAATTCCAAAAATATCACATTCTCATTTCTTGTTGCAGAAATTCAATTTCACTTATTTACTTTCTTAAATAATTTTCCAAAACAGAATTAATAAAGAAAACTCAATTTCAATTATTTACGAAGTAAATTTCACTTATTCAAAAGTTCAATTTTCTTATTAAAGAATTTCAATTCAATTTAATCATTAAATAATTCAATCTTATTTAATTATTAAATAATTCAAAACTTAATTATTAAATAATTTCAAAGTTTAATAATTTCAAACTTAATTATTAAATCATTTCAAAGTTAATTCAATCATTTCTCAAATTAAACAACATTCTTCCATCAATTTCATTGTTAACATTTTGTTTCAGATTATTAAATATTAACACTTTCCTTTCATTAAAATTCAAATTTCAACTTCATTTCAAAACCATGTTATTTTCAAATAAAATCTTCGTTTATTTTTAAATCAAATTATTGACCAATCGGGTTTTATTTAATTTTCTATCCTAGGTCAAAATTCAATTTTGGGTATTTATCATTTCAACCCAATTCCAATTCAATTCAAAATCAAAACATACAAAGGGAACTTGCAGTGTGATAACTGGGATGGTGTCAAAATAAATAAACAAGCAATAACAACAATCAATAACAATCCAATAATCAATTCAAATAATCCCGAAATAATCGTATTAATTCGTATTGTTATTTGTACGAATTAATATAATTATTTCTAGAATCTACACTATCATTTCATGTAGATTAAAGATTATTACATTACGGTTTTCACTTGTCATCCAATTACAATTTCATCCATCATCAATTTAACGACATACATTCAGTGATTCAAGATGTAATTAAACAAATCCTACTTGTCAATAACTTTAACAGTTAAAGGGGTCATATTATACAAATGTCAGTTAATCAAATTTAACATTTAATTATCCTATGTCAAGTTCAATTTCATACTATTTATCATTTTAACATTAACAATTTTAACGTCCAATATAAACATCAACAATCAATCGATTATCAGCCAAACTGTATTATCATCGCATAAATAATTAACAGAAAATGGTGTCAGATGTCACAGGTGAACTGATACAGGTAATAGCATATACAACAGTGTAATTAACTAACAGCAGCATATTTCAATTGTCGTTTCAATTGAAATCAAATTTAATAAATAAAAGAACGTTAATCGTGAGTGAGTGCTCACCTTTCGAGGTTAGATAGAACAGGAGATGACACAGATACGCACACTGATACGGACACAGAAATTGAATTTCGAATCCAAGCACGAATTCACAAAACCAGGCAAGATTGAATCGGCGAACGAAGCTGATGAATAGAAAGAGACGAATTCAAATCAGAACAGGATCAATGAAACAATTAAAAATCAGTTAAGCTTTATTTATACAGAAAATGTATATACCATTATTATTATTATTTCCTTGAAATCAAATTTTAATTTAAGACAAACATTAAAATAATGTATATACAATAAAAATCATCGTTTTAAATTAAACACATATATTAAAAAAAAATATTTATACATGCTTATATAACATAATATGACTTATGTGAAATTGGACATATCATACTTCTCAAAAGCAAACCGAGCGGGCAAAACATATGTGGTTTATAAAACTTACAAATATATCATAGCAAATGTATACATATTAGCATAACAAACCAGAACTTTTAAAAATAAAATATATGTATATTAAAAACTCTTTCTCCAAGGTATAAGTATTTTACAAACAAAAGAGGACAAGCAGATATATATATACTATAATACAGATATCTACATAAGTTTAAACCCATAGCACATCAGTTATATGATATAGATCTACTAGAAATAAATGTTATTAAATATATCAATACTAATGTATAAACAGACATATATATGCATAGACAAATGTACATATACAACATTATATTTTATGATACTTCAATCAAATATACCATGCTTCAAAATCTGCAAATGCACTGACACAGTATGTGCCTAATATGTAAAACAGTAACCTATATATATATATATATAATAACATATAAAATAAATCCATTAAATACTTCATTCCAGAATCCATATTTTATAGTTCGAAATCATTTTTCTTCCTCTGTTTTTTTAAAACAATTCAGAAAAAAATCAAATCTCTTTATTATAATTTCTTGAACGGCTATAAATATTCAAAATAAAAAAAAACTTCAAACAAAAATGCAAAAGGTTAGAGGTTATATACATATATTACCTGCAAAGAAGGAGCAGCTTTCCTACACTTTGCTCATAGATATATATACGTGCATGATCACGTGAAGCAAAAATGAGTGATCGGCGAGAAGATCTGGAGTGGTCGAAGTGGAATAAGGAGCTAGCAGTCTCGGTTGTCGGCAGGGGTTAGGGAGGCACGTGCATGGCATCGGAGGCTCGGTGAAGCGGGGATAGGCCAGAGCAGAGGAGGTGAGAGGAAGGAGGTGGAGCGAGGCTTGGGACTGTGCTCGGTTGAAGATGAAGGGATCTTGGCATGGAGGGGAGGCGGAGATGTTTACAATGGCAGGTTAGATCGGGGTGGTCGTGGAGTTTCAAGGCGGAGGAGGAAATATGAGGCTGCTGCTATGTGGGTTATGGGGATGTCGTGGCTGTTGAACGGCAGAGGGGCGCGGATCTGGTGAGGGTGTAGGACGAGGCTTTTAGGTGATGATATGGAGGCGGCCTCGGTTGAAACGGCGGTGGCAGAAATGGCGCAGCTTGGCAGGTGGAAGCGGGTGAGGAGGAAGGTTGTGAGGTATACATGCGATGCGAGCATAGTTTCAATACTTTAGGAAGAATGAAAATGAATTGATAACGATATAAAATTTTGAAACAGTGGAAAATGGAAAGTCACGGAGCTTTTAAGTGAATTATAAATAAATTTCGAGAATCACAAGGGTCAGTGGCCATTTGGTTTCATCCGTAGTAAAGAATGGACGCTAGGAATTTGAAAGGTTCGAAACGGTACGATACTACAAATTGTTTTATCGATTCAGTAGTGAACCGAACGTCAGAACAGACAAACGAATATATCGTAGTGATCAGTACGACGAGACGATCAAAACGGTATACAGATATTAGTGGTACGATCGAATTATAAAAATTCGAATTTTCTAATAGTGGAAAATGCAAGAAAAACGCTGAAAAATAAGATCGACGGAGCCAAAGATGTCCGAATTTGGAAAAACGACAAACTGACATCTTGCTCAGAAGATGATTTAGAATTTTTCTGTGTAAAAATATTTTGGTTTCGAAAATGTTTTATTTTCATCACTTTTTAACTGATTAAATTGAAGTGAATTTACGCGCGAAATAAACTTTCATATTTTCGGACGAAAATTTACCACTTGCTATGTTTAACTAGACGTATTCCAAATGTTAAATTTTATTTCAAAATTTTATCGTTTAAAATTTCACAAAATTTCAACTAACTACGTTATTAAAACAGTTGAAATTTACGGGTCGTTACACTCTCCCCCACTCAAAACTTTTCGTCCCCGAAAAGGAACGAGGTAGGAGAATAGAAACAACCAGAAAGAAAAACAGATTTGAAATACAGATGACAATTAATTTAAACCATATAAATTCAAATTTAAATTAATTGATATTCAATAATTGATTTAATCCATTTGATTTCACTAAAATCAATCTCAACTATTTCTAATTCATTATCTTATTTTCCCATTTACTTCAATTTACAATTTCTAAAACCGTAAATTTGAATAGTCTTTTATTATAATCATATTTTATTCAACAAATCTAATTCTCTTTTATTCCAAATTATTATTAGATTTGTTCCACTTAATATATCTTATTACCTATATTTAACCCATATAAATTAATTTAAACCATAAAAGTTTCGATTTAAATAAATTTATATTCAATAATTGATTTTAAATTCAAGATATTTACATAAGTTGATCAAATTTCAATTTATTAATTCTTCCAAAACAAATTTATTTGCCACACCTGTTATTCAGTTAACTTATTATTCTGTTTATTTCAATTAACATTTTATAATTAAAATTTAAGTGTATAACATTTATTATAACCACTCAAATTTAATTTATAAATTCACTTTATATTATATATTATCCAATTACATATTCAACTTCTGAATGATTTAGGTAAGTTGTATTAGAATGCAGTTGAACAATATACAAATAAAATTTTCCCAATTCAATTATTCAAGTTTAAATATTTATTCCAAATTTTGGTTTTATTTATAATTAAAATCATCATTTAACAAAATTTAAGAATTAGATTTCCGAATAACTTTAAACAACTTAGAGATATATATAATATATTTATATCATATCAAATTAAATTTTAAAATAAGATACCTATATATATAAATATATATATATATATATAAATCAAATTATACTGAAGAAATTCAAATCAAAATATATATTTTTCAAAACAAAACTGTAGCTAAGCTACAGAATAGTATCTTCACTTCGAAACTCGAAAATGAATATCGATGATGCGACCGCCATCACCGAAATTATTTTCCAGCGACAAAAGAGAAGAGCACCGATTTCAACATTTTAAAATTCTTTGAAAACGGTTTCTATTTGAAAATACCTCAATAATATATACTTTAAAATTTTAAAACCAAAGTTCCAAATCACCGGAAACTAAATTCTCAAATTTCTGAATTAAATTCATTTCAAATTCCAAATTAATTTATAAACCGTATTTATAAATTTATTTAGAACAATAAATGATAATCAAATATTATCATTTCAAACAACAATTTAATTAACTTATTAAATTCCAGAAAATTTAACTTATTTTTACAATATAATCAACAAATTTATTTCATTTACCAAATTTGAAAATAATATTGTGTCAGTTTGCTCTGTTAAAGTGTTTTAGAAATCCTATCGATAGCGTTGATCAGACGAATCGATCGGAAATCCAAATCAACATCAACAACTCAAACAACACAATATAAAACATTTTATATTAATAACAATTGCACTTCCTCGCTCGACGATGCAAGAATAAATTTCAAAACAAGAATAAAGATTCAAATTTGATGGACTCAAATCAAAGAGAATTTTTTTTCTATAATAAGTTCGAAATAGAAGATAAGATAGTTCGATTAACAGAATCGGGAGATGGATAAGCTTATTTAATTCACGGGCAACCTTAACCGGGTCGTCCGTAACTTCAAGAATAAGATCGATGCTGAATTCCGAGGTAAATCAACATCCGATCTCGAGAAATAAAATTCAGGTATAGCAGGAGATAGATAGCATCGTAAACCGAGGATACAGAAATCTCCGGTAAATCAATGCCTATTATAAAGGAGTTTCACCCCTTTACAAATCATTCGAAGTTTGGCGAGACCGCCGATTCATTATAAGGGTCATTCGAAGTGGAGTTATGGGATGCTCTAGAATTAAAAGAAGACGAATAGTGAGGGACACGAATGAATTTTTTTGGAATCGCAGGGAACGTTCCAAAATTCGAAGGAATTGAGTCAAGGGAAGAGATTGAAACTCGAATGAGAGTGATTCTGTAAATACATTTACCCTATATGTTGAGTTTTGCCTAGAGCTACCAAAGCTCTGATACCAACTGTAACGACCCGACATTTTGGACCATTCACATCCATTATAAGTGTATAGGTAGACACTCATGCCGGAGTTGAATTACTCAAAATACCGCGTTGTTAATTTAAATTTGGAAAAACTGAACATATACAGTAAATAAAATAATCACAGATCACAGACACAGAGTAATAAGTGCAGCGGAAATAAAAGAGATAGTAGTTCATGAAGCTACTATATGAATATATAAAATACATCAGAGTTTACAACAGAAGAGTAATACGATACATCAGAGTTAAACCAGATACAACGGAGGAGTAACACGATACATCAGATACAAATCAGAATACATCACTGGGATCATCGAATACTGAAAGCAGAATAGATGGCTGGATCTTCAAGCAAAGCTCCAACTTCAAAGGTGAGTCTCGAAAACTGGTACACTCAGTCTGACCCGAGCGTAAAGCAAAAACACAAGACACTCGAGGTAAGATTAACATTCTTATATCAATAAATCCAACTCAAGTGAAATAGCAAATGGAATACAAGTAACTCAAAGGATGTTTGGAATAACCATCCTTTAAGGATCCGTTAAACTATCTACTATGTAGTAGTGTACGATAAGTAGATAATGTCTATCAGTAATATAAAGATATCAAAATAGTGTTAAGTCATGGCCCATTCCACCCTTAACACATTTTTATTCCCAAAAACATATACAAGACCGTAGTTTCCCCAAAACCGGAAGTCACCAGAGGGCAATCCATATACTAAAGGTACAAATCAAAATCGTAGTGGTCGCGCATAAATGGAATACAAGTATGACAAGGCACATGAGGCAATACCCAAGGTAGTGATACTACCGTTCGCCTGATCCGGACTGGTGAGAACGCAACGCCGCAGCGCCCGCAACACCGTGAAACAACACTCCCAAAATCAAGGGTGCACCAATCGACAACAAGTATAAGTAGTTCGAAGAAGTGTGTCCACTTGAGGTAGCTAATCCTCCATTGGCCCGGCACAGCTCCTGTTTTAGTCATTTCCAATTTGACACAAGTGTCAAGGCTATCCATTATCGTTCACTTTCTTCAGTCAACACGTACATCATTCCAACCACTTCATTCTGGATCATCACTCCGCGTATAGTTATTAAAGTGGGTTTCGGTTCAGATAGAGAGTATATCCATTACCGATCCCGGTCTCTTTAATAATTTTCGTAATTATTACACCGATTGGTCATTTAATATATTTCAAAACCAAATCAATTTCAATTTCAATTTCAATTCGTAAACCAACATTTCATTTGTCTTTCAAAAACCAATTTCCAAATTTACGTTTCAAAACTTCAATTTACCATTTCAAAATCTTATAATTCAATTTCAATATCTATTTAAACAATTCAAATATTGGTTCAAGTTCGTATATAAGTTTCATTCCGAAATCATTTAAATTAACTTAATTTAACATTCAAATCAATTTAACTCCATTTATCGATTTCATTCAATATTCGTTAAGTTACTTTATCATTCAAAACAATTTCTATTAAATTTCCAATTCATTAAATCCATTTTTAAAATTCAACTTCATTATATCAAAACTTTCAAATTGAATTAAATTAAATTCATCAAATCAAATTCTTTAAATTTCAAGTCTTACATTAATTCCAAAAATATCACATTCTCATTTCTTGTTGCAGAAATTCAATTTCACTTATTTACTTTCTTAAATAATTTTCCAAAACTTAATTAATAAAGAAAACTCAATTTCAATTATTTACAAAGTAAATTTCACTTATTCAAAAGTTCAATTTTCTTATTAAAGAATTTCAATTCAATTTAATCATTAAATAATTCAATCTTATTTAATTATTAAATAATTCAAAACTTAATTATTAAATAATTTCAAAGTTTAATAATTTCAAACTTAATTATTAAATCATTTCAAAGTTAATTCAATCATTTCTCAAATTAAACAACATTCTTCCATCAATTTCATTGTTAACATTTTGTTTCAGATTATTAAATATTAACACTTTCCTTTCATTAAAATTCAAATTTCAACTTCATTTCAAAACCATGTTATTTTCAAATAAAATCTTCGTTTATTTTTAAATCAAATTATTGAACAATCGGGTTTTATTTAATTTTCTATCCTGGGTCAAAATTCAATTTTGGGTATTTATCATTTCAACCCAATTCCAATTCAATTCAAAATCAAAACATACAAAGGGAACTTGCAGTGTGATAACTGGGATGGTGTCAAAATAAATAAACAAGCAATAACAACAATCAATAACAATCCAATAATCAATTCAAATAATCCCGAAATAATCGTATTAATTCGTATTGTTATTTGTACGAATTAATATAATTATTTCTAGAATCTACACTATCATTTCATGTAGATTAAAGATTATTACATTACGGTTTTCACTTTTCATCCAATTACAATTTCATCCATCATCAATTTAACGACATACATTCAGTGATTCAAGATGTAATTAAACAAATCCTACGTGTCAATAACTTTAACAGTTAAAGGGGTCATATTATACAAATGTCAGTTAATCAAATTTAACATTTAATTATCCTATGTCAAGTTCAATTTCGTACTATTTATCATTTTAACATTAACAATTTTAACGTCCAATATAAACATCAACAATCAATCGATTATCAGCCAAACTGTATTATCATCGCATAAATAATTAACAGAAAATGGTGTCAGATGTCACAGGTGAACTGATACAGGTAATAGCATATATAACAGTGTAATTAACTAACAGCAGCATATTTCAATTGTCGTTTCAATTGAAATCAAATTTAATAAATAAAAGAACGTTAATCGTGAGTGAGTGCTCACCTTTCGAGGTTAGATAGAACAGGAGATGACACGGATACGCACACTGATACGGACACAGAAATTGAATTTCGAATCCAAGCACGAATTCACAAAACCAGGCAAGATTGAATCGGCGAACGAAGCTGATGAATAGAAAGAGACGAATTCAAATCAGAACAGGATCAATGAAACAATTAAAAATCAGTTAAGCTTTATTTATACAGAAAATGTATATACCATTATTATTATTATTTCCTTGAAATCAAATTTTAATTTAAGACAAACATTAAAATAATGTATATACAATAAAAATCATCGTTTTAAATTAAACACATATATTAAAAAAAAATATTTATACATGCTTATATAACATAATATGACTTATGTGAAATTGGACATATCATACTTCTCAAAAGCAAACCGAGCATGCAAAACATATGTGGTTTATAAAACTTACAAATATATCATAGCAAATGTATACATATTAGCATAACAAACCAGAACTTTTAAAAATAAAATATATGTATATTAAATACTCTTTCTCCAAGGTATAAGTATTTTACAAACAAAAGAGGACAAGCAGATATATATACTATAATATAGATATCTACATAAGTTTAAACCCATAGCACATCAGTTATATGATATAGATCTACTAGAAATAAATGTTATTAAATATATCAATACTAATGTATAAACAGACATATATATGCATAGACAAATGTACATATACAACATTATATTTTATGATACTTCAATCAAATATACCATGCTTCAAAATCTGCAAATGCACTGACACAGTATGTGCCTAATATGTAAAACAGTAACCTATATATATATATATATAATAACATATAAAATAAATCCATTAAATACTTCATTCCAGAATCCATATTTTATAGTTCGAAATCATTTTTCTTCCTCTGTTTTTTTTAAAAACAATTCAGAAAAAAATCAAATCTCTTTATTATAATTTCTTGAACGGCTATAAATATTCAAAATAAAAAAAAAAACTTCAAACAAAAATGCAAAAGGTTAGAGGTTATATACATATATTACCTGCAAAGAAGGAGCAGCTTTCCTACACTTTGCTCATAGATATATATACGTGCATGATCACGTGAAGCAAAAATGAGTGATCGGCGAGAAGATCTGGAGTGGTCGAAGTGGAATAAGGAGCTAGCAGTCTCGGTTGTCGGAAGGGGTTAGGGAGGCACGTGCATGGCATCGGAGGCTCGGTGAAGCGGGGACAGGCCAGAGCAGAGGAGGTGAGAGGAAGGAGGTGGAGCGAGGCTTGGGACTGTGCTCGGTTGAAGATGAAGGGATCTTGGCATGGAGAGGAGGCGGAGATGTTTACAATGGCAGGTTAGATCGGGGTGGTCGTGGAGTTTCAAGGCGGAGGAGGAAATATGAGGCTGCTGCTATGTGGGTTATGGGGATGTCGTGGCTGTTGAACGACAGAGGGGCGCGGATCTGGTGAGGGTGTAGGACGAGGCTTTTAGGTGATGATATGGAGGCGGCCTCGGTTGAAACGGCGGTGGCAGAAATGGCGCAGCTTGGTTCAGGTGCAGCTTGGCAGGTGGAAGCGGGTGAGGAGGAAGGTTGTGAGGTATACATGCGATGCGAGCATAGTTTCAATACTTTAGGAAGAATGAAAATGAATTGATAACGATATAAAATTTTGAAACAGTGGAAAATGGAAAGTCACGGAGCTTTTAAGTGAATTATAAATAAATTTCGAGAATCACAAGGGTCAGTGGCCATTTGGTTTCATCCGTAGTAAATAATGGCTGCTAGGAATTTGAAAGGTTCGAAACGGTACGATACTACAAATTGTTTTATCGATTCAGTAGTGAACCGAACGTCGGAACAGACAAACGAATATATCATAGTGATTAGTACGATGAGACGATCAAAACAGTATACAGATATTAGTGGTACGATCGAATTATAAAAATTCGAATTTTCTAATAGTGGAAAATGCAAGAAAAACGCTTAAAAATAAGATCGACGGAGCCAAAGATGTAACGACTCGGAATTTTCGCGCTCGAAAATCAACATCCGTACTTCACATTGTACTAGAATGCCGCAGATTCGACCGTTCAAATTCGATTCGCCGGAGCTATAACACAGTTAAGTAAACAACACAGCGGAATAAAGAGAAATGAATGATATCATATACAACTCCAATGAATACAATATCCAGTATGATATACAATAATGATATCAATATGATACAACAATATCAGAGATAACAAAAATGATACAAGAAATAGCAGCGGAAAGAAAATAGATAACACCAGCAACGGATAGAATGTCTCCAATAGAATGCTCCAAGATAAGCAACGTCAGTCCATGAACTCCAAGAACTGAACTAGCTCCAGATAATCTACTCAACCTGAATAGCTGAAAAACCCAACTCTAGACTGCCCGTGTGGAAAATAGTGGGCACCCAGAGTTTAGGAAGGGAACAATAAACTCCGGATCAGTCATGGGACTGGTGTGAGCAACAAAAACAGTTTATCTTTAAAACAACACAAAAGAACTTTAAACATTGAAACCCGCAATGCTTTTCGAAAATGAAACTACCATAAGGCCTCCCGCCACACACACAATGCAATCGCAGAATTGGAGGAGATTTCTCCTTATGATAGTCAAACATGCTTACTACGCAAAATCAAAACTCTTTTGATATTATTACTAGTGCATAGTGTAGAAAAACATTTCGAAAATATAATATCAATCTTAGCCAGCATACAACCATTGTTGTATGCCTACTATAACTACTACGTTCAATAGCAGGTTACCGCCACATTCCATAGCAGGTAATACAACTAAAATCGTACAGGGTTCGTATTGTTTCTTTGGATTTCCAACAAATGATCAGGCTAAGGAACTTCCTTACCGAAATAGAAACGCCTCTGGAAAGACGCCCCGAGAACCTAACCGGATCTCTGCAAACAAAAGGCCGACGCTACCTCACGCTCTAACCGAGCTGTAACTAGGTAACTAACACACGAGTCATGTCATCCCCCGGTCGTCACCGACCTTTATCCGAGACGTCTCGATCATAAAGCAACATCGCACAGTAATAAATACAGTGTGTCCACATGAGTAAGTATCTGGGCTCCATACCATGATACCACCCTTTATCCAGAAGGAAATGACATACCCTAGGGGCGCTACCCCTACAAACCTTTGCCGCAACATTCCTGTTTCGACCATTACCGGGTTGTGAGGCTCGACGAAGTCTCGTCCACATACGCTACGCTTTTTCACAAAGCAACGCTTTTTCACAAAGCCACGCTTTTTCACAAAGCCACGCTTTTTCACAAAGCCACGCTTTGATCCACAAATGATCATCAGCACTTCGTATGCCACATTACCAAATTGGGAATGTATCACTAGTAACCATCAACTACATAACCTCTGAGCTCGTACGTCTCAGAGAAGGGTGTTAAGCTAAGAGAATAAATTCTCCGCCACCAACAGAAATGTATTTGATAGAAACCAGCTTTACATATCAAAGTGTAACGTCAGACATACATCCATACAAGTCTGTTCCGGGTTCGAACAGAACCGAAGGCACTTCCGAAGAAGCCCTTGCAATCCGGGTATTCACAAACTCGATCGGACTTCCCATCACTTAGGGAATCTCTATACCGTAGCTACTCAGTGCAGAGACAATCGATAGGTCATCCTATCGTTCTCGCAAATACCCGGTCTTCACCACCGGTCTTCAAATGCTATCCATATCGTCGTATCACTATTCGGAATGGGTTATATGACACAAAGGTCCTCTCCCGGCTAAACCGAATAACGAGCGCAATTAAAAATCATATGGATACTGGGGTCTCAGTTAAATCATAGCTTAAAGTCAAAACTTTTCATTCGAATGGTAAAACAAATTACCATTTCCAATCTTTTAAACAAAAAAGATTCATTTCAAAAACCTTCAATGGTTTAAACAAATTCCACACTTTTAATCTTTTAAACAAAAAGATTCAATTCGCAAAGTTTACCCCGTTCACAAAGATTCATTCACAGATTTTCAAATCAATTTCCATTACAACATGGGTTAACTCGTTAAATCTTTAAGTCAAGATTTAACTTATAGCTTTCAAAACTCGTTTCCAAAGATTCATTCAGTCTTTCAAAACAATTCCAATTCAAGTTAGATTAACTCATCCGGTCTTTGAAATCAAAGACTCATTTCATAATTTCAAAACATTTCAATTCTATTTCAAACTTGAAACCGTTCAACATAATTTGGAAATCCTTTCTTAAAATGAAAGCTATTATTATTTGAAAACAAGTCGTTTTCGTTTTGGAAGAATCCAGTTATATTTACACGAGTTAAAACCCTTGAATTAAGATTCAAATTCCCAAATCAATATCTTTAAAATGGTTTAACCCATATATAACTTATACAACATCTTCAATCCCTAGTTTTCAAATCATAGAATTCAATTTCAAACTTGAATTCAAATTTAAATCAAATTATTTAAATTTTAAAACTCGATTAAGTTATTCGAAATAACTTTTATCTTTGAAATCCCATTTCAAAAGCTTTTCACTTTAAACCCAAATTTCCAATTTCAAAATCAATTGAAATTAAAATTTCAATTTCAAAACATTGAATTTAAATCATCTGTGATTTAACCGATTTCCACGTGAAATCCATATTTGTGTGTGTATGGTGTAGTCCAAGGGTTTTACACACAATAGTGCAATATCAATCATCACAGATATATTGATAAGCGGTATAATCGATAACGCTTATCTTCATTCACAGATTCATAGATAAAATAAATTTATCAGTCACAAAGATTCATTATTACAATTCGATGTGGGTTTCGGATATCCAACTGGAATCCGACTCCCTGTCGCATCGAAATTCAAATGTCGTTTACGGGTCAAAAGGGTTTCATATTCACATAGTAATATATCACAGAAACAGAAATCACAGCTCAGCACAAAGTAACTCATATCATAAAGCATCACAATCGCAAACAGGGATATCAAACTACTCAAAGCATTTCAACAATAATCAATCATCTTTAAGTAATTAATTTCCTTTAATTAATAAACAAAATTATTATTAATTCATAAATCAACTTAGTTCTTTATAAGTTAATAACATAAGACTTTTTTTTATCTTCTTAATTACACTATTTAATTTATTTAAATAGGCTTGAAAATTATCTTAATTAATTCAAGTTAAAATAAATTATTCAACTTTCATTTCTCCAAATCTTTAAATCAACATCAAATTATTTTAAAGGAATTTTATTCAAGAAGATAGTTCAAAACTTGGTTGATTATATTTAAAACTAGACTTGTATATAAACTTAAAAACTGTTTCATTTCTGAACTCAGAAAATCTCGCGTCAAACCCGAGCCAACGTTTGAAATACTCGAACATCACTTCGAGTTACCCCCCTGCCTTATTACTTCGAGTCCACGCGATAATGTTCCCGAGACCAACCGAGCTCTTCGCTTCTTCCCCAAATCCATAACTACCTCAGATACATCACCCACGCGTGCACGTGCACGCGAACGCTGGCGAACTTCGATCGGCCCCGTTGCTTCCGGCAAGTCGAAAATATCACCATGGACCAAACCAAACAACTAAAATCTCGAAAGCATCCTTATTATCGAATTCGAACGTGTTGGTCAAAACTGGAACAAAGCAGACCATCAAAGAAGACCCTCGACCCGCCGCCATAGTCCACCGGAGGCGCTGAAATTCCGGTCACGGCCTCATCATCTTCCCCACTTCCAATCCCCAAGAGCACGCGACACTCGATCGATTTGAGGCATGGAACGAATCGAACAAAACGGCCTCACCAAAATTAGGTTAAAAATGTTCAAAACCCCACCGCCGCTTCCACGTCCAACTGGAGCAACTCCAGATATTTTCCCCAACTCCTCCGGAGGTTCCTTCACCACCTCACACAACCCCGACCACCCTCGACCTCGCGATCACCGGAAATGCTCGAAAACAAGTTTTCCAGACAAACCCAAATAACCCATTCAATATTTCATTAAAAATTGTAAACTTGTTATTAAAAATCCTATCTTTTATATACAATTCCAGATATGTATTTATATCAACAAATTACAAGTTTTGATTTTTAACAAAACTCAAACTCCTCTGTGTTTTCTTCTTCCAGACAATGTTTTCTATCTAAAATTCTTGCAAATATTTTTAAAGCTTAGTTAAGTTTAAAACAACCAACTTTGTTTTAAATACTTAAGCCAAAATGAAATTAGAGTGTGAAGTAATTTTGAAGTTAGATCTAAGTTTTAAATCTCTGGAAATTAAAACAGAGATGGACACAGTGATAACTAAACATTCACACCTGTTTTCAGAGTCTTAAAACCAACATACAAACACACTTCCAAGCATACATCACTAGATCACTTCAACAATATGTCATATGCATCTGACATCAAAACTAAGGGTATCTCATGTTTTACAGTTTGAAGCAGAGGCTTGAAACTAAGATCTAAGATATTTAACCTACAGATATGCACACTTCTATCATCCAAATATTCATAGATAATTCAGATACACACAAACCATCGTTGCTTCAGAGATTTACATGAAATCAGATTTATACTTAAACTTTTTCTTTTTTTTAAAAAAAAAGGTGTTACTCACCTGAGTGGTTTTGAAATAGAGGCCTGGAAATGGCTTTGCATTTGAAATGCTTCAGATATCAGGTTGTAGATTTGATTCTGTATGCTTGAAACTTGCTTTTGTTCCAGGCTTTTATTTAGATTGCTTTGAGAACATTGTTTTGATTTTTCTTTTCTAGTTTTGATTTGCTTAGTTGCTGAACGAATTTAGATAATGCTCTGATACATAGAGATGGGTTACAGGGTATCATATCTTTATACAACAGGTGATCATTTTCTTTGGAGGCTGAAGTGATATGTCTTGAGTACTAGAGATAATAACATTTAATGCTAAGGTACCTTATCAAGTTTTCAATACTATTTCCTTTACCTTGTATGTACAATATATATTTCCATTTCGGCTGAAAAGGTTTTGTGTGATGGCTACATAAATTAACTTATACTAGATATCTTGCATTAATTAGCTTAGTTTGTCTGAGAAGCCTACATCCTTACTCGGCTGAGAGACAAGTTTGGTGTATTTGAGAAGATGTTAATAAATGTATGTCTTCTAATTTGTTTACAAGCTCATATTATTTGTTAATATGTATGTACAGATTTGTTTTGTTTATTCCTTGCTTGCTTCCTTTTATCACTTTACAATATTATTTTAAAATATGCTGTTTGAATTTTAACTAATTTATGTCTAGCTTAAATATTTATTTTATATTTGTTGTTAGATTTTATTTAAGTGTTACTTTTATTTTTATAGTTCATCCCTCATTTATTTCTATTTATACTCAATTATTTATTTTCCTTTAATATTTATTACCTTATATTAACATTGATAAATTCAAATTATTATTCACCATCAATTATTATTAAACCATTTATTTAAGATTTAAATTCAAATCAAAATATAGATACATATTCAATTTTTACTCATATATGCACATATACATATATATTCACATATATACATATGTATACAATATTTAAATTTAAATGATTTATACAGAATATCTTTGAACTCGGGAAACTCGCAACACTTTATCAATTAATTTAACAAATTTCTATTCAAAAATTAATTAATTATCCATTTAAAATATATATAAAATTCGGGGTCGTTACAGATTTCCCCCCTTAAAAGAATTTCGTCCTCGAAATTACCAGGGAGACACAAAGATAGGTGAAGAATATTTCATCAAATCAAACTGAACATATATTCCACATTTGGTTTACCAAATCAGAATATCGATAATAGATACAAGAACGAATCTGTTTGACACTTCACAAGATACTCGGGTTATCCAGATCTACGAAATATACAGTGGCATCGGTTAGTTCGAAGTGATAACTAACCATTCGTAGAATATACTGGGTCCCAAAGAATAGATAGATATATCGATACGATTTCAAAAACTTTCAGTTTAGAAGCTAAAGTATACCTATCAACCATATCAAACAATGCAACCAATTCATCCAAACAAACAAGTCTGGCCTATCTGGAGTTTATGTCCCATTTTAATATGTCGAATTTCTTCTTTCTGGATCTACCAGAAACCATCGAAGAATTGAGAAGAGATGCTGAACAAAATAGATTGATAGAGAAAAGATTACTTCCTTGTTGTTACAGAGTATTGACCAGTTATAGTCGTATTTCCCTGTCCCCTATCTCATCCTCTTCTTACACTCATACTCACTATCAGTGGATAGTAAGAGAATTTACTGAGGCATACGGACTGATATCTTAGAGATTACTCATTCTAGAGTTTACTTCACTCTATCTCTAATGAGCTACTTAACGTGTTATACTCCTGAGCTAAAGTTCAACCTTAGCTCTGATACCACATGTAACGACTCGGAATTTTCGCGCTCGAAAATCAACATCCGTACTTCACATTGTACTAGAATGCCGCAGATTCGACCGTTCAAATTCGATTCGCCGGAGCTATAACACAGTTAAGTAAACAACACAGCGGAATAAAGAGAAATGAATGATATCATATACAACTCCACTGAATACAATATCCAGTATGATATACAATAATGATATCAATATGATACAACAATATCAGAGATAACAAAAATGATACAAGAAATAGCAGCGGAAAGAAAATAGATAACACCAGCAGCGGATAGAATGTCTCCAATAGAATGCTCCAAGATAAGCAACGTCAGTCCATGAACTCCAAGAACTGAACTAGCTCCAGATAATCTACTCAACCTGAATAGCTGAAAAACCCAACTCTAGACTGCCCGTGTGGAAAATAGTGGGCACCCAGAGTTTAGGAAGGGAACAATAAACTCCGGATCAGTCATGGGACTGGTGTGAGCAACAAAAACAGTTTATCTTTAAAACAACACAAAAGAACTTTAAACATTGAAACCCGCAATGCTTTTCGAAAATGAAACTACCATAAGGCCTCCCGCCACACACACAATGCAATCGCAGAATTGGAGGAGATTTCTCCTTATGATAGTCAAACATGCTTACTACGCAAAATCAAAACTCTTTTGATATTATTACTAGTGCATAGTGTAGAAAAATATTTCGAAAATATAATATCAATCTTAGCCAGCATACAACCATTGTTGTATGCCTACTATAACTACTACGTTCAATAGCAGGTTACCGCCACATTCCATAGCAGGTAATACAACTAAAATCGTACAGGGTTCGTATTGTTTCTTTGGATTTCCAACAAATGATCAGGCTAAGGAACTTCCTTACCGAAATAGAAACGCCTCTGGAAAGACGCCCCGAGAACCTAACCGGATCTCTGCAAACAAAAGGCCGACGCTACCTCACGCTCTAACCGAGCTGTAACTAGGTAACTAACACACGAGTCATGTCATCCCCCGGTCGTCACCGACCTTTATCCGAGACGTCTCGATCATAAAGCAACATCGCACAGTAATAAATACAGTGTGTCCACATGAGTAAGTATCTGGGCTCCATACCATGATACCACCCTTTATCCAGAAGGAAATGACATACCCTAGGGGCGCTACCCCTACAAACCTTTGCCGCAACATTCCTGTTTCGACCATTACCGGGTTGTGAGGCTCGACGAAGTCTCGTCCACATACGCTACGCTTTTTCACAAAGCAACGCTTTTTCACAAAGCCACGCTTTTTCACAAAGCCACGCTTTTTCACAAAGCCACGCTTTGATCCACAAATGATCATCAGCACTTCGTATGCCACATTACCAAATTGGGAATGTATCACTAGTAACCATCAACTACATAACCTCTGAGCTCGTACGTCTCAGAGAAGGGTGTTAAGCTAAGAGAATAAATTCTCCGCCACCAACAGAAATGTATTTGATAGAAACCAGCTTTACATATCAAAGTGTAACGTCAGACATACATCCATACAAGTCTGTTCCGGGTTCGAACAGAACCGAAGGCACTTCCGAAGAAGCCCTTGCAATCCGGGTATTCACAAACTCGATCGGACTTCCCATCACTTAGGGAATCTCTATACCGTAGCTACTCAGTGCAGAGACAATCGATAGGTCATCCTATCGTTCTCGCAAATACCCGGTCTTCACCACCGGTCTTCAAATGCTATCCATATCGTCGTATCACTATTCGGAATGGGTTATATGACACAAAGGTCCTCTCCCGGCTAAACCGAATAACGAGCGCAATTAAAAATCATATGGATACTGGGGTCTCAGTTAAATCATAGCTTAAAGTCAAAACTTTTCATTCGAATGGTAAAACAAATTACCATTTCCAATCTTTTAAACAAAAAAGATTCATTTCAAAAACCTTCAATGGTTTAAACAAATTCCACACTTTTAATCTTTTAAACAAAAAGATTCAATTCGCAAAGTTTACCCCGTTCACAAAGATTCATTCACAGATTTTCAAATCAATTTCCATTACAACATGGGTTAACTCGTTAAATCTTTAAGTCAAGATTTAACTTATAGCTTTCAAAACTCGTTTCCAAAGATTCATTCAGTCTTTCAAAACAATTCCAATTCAAGTTAGATTAACTCATCCGGTCTTTGAAATCAAAGACTCATTTCATAATTTCAAAACATTTCAATTCTATTTCAAACTTGAAACCGTTCAACATAATTTGGAAATCCTTTCTTAAAATGAAAGCTATTATTATTTGAAAACAAGTCGTTTTCGTTTTGGAAGAATCCAGTTATATTTACACGAGTTAAAACCCTTGAATTAAGATTCAAATTCCCAAATCAATATCTTTAAAATGGTTTAACCCATATATAACTTATACAACATCTTCAATCCCTAGTTTTCAAATCATAGAATTCAATTTCAAACTTGAATTCAAATTTAAATCAAATTATTTAAATTTTAAAACTCGATTAAGTTATTCGAAATAACTTTTATCTTTGAAATCCCATTTCAAAAGCTTATCACTTTAAACCCAAATTTCCAATTTCAAAATCAATTGAAATTAAAATTTCAATTTCAAAACATTGAATTTAAATCATCTGTGATTTAACCGATTTCCACGTGAAATCCATATTTGTGTGTGTATGGTGTAGTCCAGGGGTTTTACACACAATAGTGCAATATCAATCATCACAGATATATCGATAAGCGGTATAATCGATAACGCTTATCTTCATTCATAGATTCATAGATAAAATAAATTTATCAGTCACAAAGATTCATTATTACAATTCGATGTGGGTTTCGGATATCCAACTGGAATCCGACTCCCTGTCGCATCGAAATTCAAATGTCGTTTACGGGTCAAAAGGGTTTCATATTCACATAGTAATATATCACAGAAACAGAAATCACAGCTCAGCACAAAGTAACTCATATCATAAAGCATCACAATCGCAAACAGGGATATCAAACTACTCAAAGCATTTCAACAATAATCAATCATCTTTAAGTAATTAATTTCCTTTAATTAATAAACAAAATTATTATTAATTCATAAATCAACTTAGTTCTTTATAAGTTAATAACATAAGACTTTTTTTTATCTTCTTAATTACACTATTTAATTTATTTAAATAGGCTTGAAAATTATCTTAATTAATTCAAGTTAAAATAAATTATTCAACTTTCATTTCTCCAAATCTTTAAATCAACATCAAATTATTTTAAAGGAATTTTATTCAAGAAGATAGTTCAAAACTTGGTTGATTATATTTAAAACTAGACTTGTATATAAACTTAAAAACTGTTTCATTTCTGAACTCAGAAAATCTCGCGTCAAACCCGAGCCAACGTTTGAAATACTCGAACATCACTTCGAGTTACCCCCCTGCCTTATTACTTCGAGTCCACGCGATAATGTTCCCGAGACCAACCGAGCTCTTCGCTTCTTCCCCAAATCCATAACTACCTCAGATACATCACCCACGCGTGCACGTGCACGCGAACGCTGGCGAACTTCGATCGGCCCCGTTGCTTCCGGCAAGTCGAAAATATCACCATGGACCAAACCAAACAACTAAAATCTCGAAAGCATCCTTATTATCGAATTCGAACGTGTTGGTCAAAACTGGAACAAAGCAGACCATCAAAGAAGACCCTCGACCCGCCGCCATAGTCCACCGGAGGCGCTGAAATTCTGGTCACGGCCTCATCATCTTCCCCACTTCCAATCCCCAAGAGCACGCGACACTCGATCGATTCGAGGCGTGGAACGAATCGAACAAAACGGCCTCACCAAAATTAGGTTAAAAATGTTCAAAACCCCACCGCCGCTTCCACGTCCAACTGGAGCAACTCCAGATATTTTCCCCAACTCCTCCGGAGGTTCCTTCACCACCTCACACAACCCCGACCACCCTCGACCTCGCGATCACCGGAAATGCTCGAAAACAATTTTGCCAGACAAACCCAAATAACCCATTCAATATTTCATTAAAAATTGTAAACTTGTTATTAAAAATCCTATCTTTTATATACAATTCCAGATATGTATTTATATCAACAAATTACAAGTTTTGATTTTTAACAAAACTCAAACTCCTCTGTGTTTTCTTCTTCCAGACAATGTTTTCTATCTAAAATTCTTGCAAATATTTTTAAAGCTTAGTTAAGTTTAAAACAACCAACTTTGTTTTAAATACTTAAGCCAAAATGAAATTAGAGTGTGAAGTAATTTTGAAGTTAGATCTAAGTTTTAAATCTCTGGAAATTAAAACAGAGATGGACACAGTGATAACTAAACATTCACACCTGTTTTCAGAGTCTTAAAACCAACATACAAACACACTTCCAAGCATACATCACTAGATCACTTCAACAATATGTCATATGCATCTGACATCAAAACTAAGGGTATCTCATGTTTTACAGTTTGAAGCAGAGGCTTGAAACTAAGATCTAAGATATTTAACCTACAGATATGCACACTTCTATCATCCAAATATTCATAGATAATTCAGATACACACAAACCATCGTTGCTTCAGAGATTTACATGAAATCAGATTTATACTTAAACTTTTTCTTTTTTTAAAAAAAAGGTGTTACTCACCTGAGTGGTTTTGAAATAGAGGCCTCGAAATGGCTTTGCATTTGAAATGCTTCAGATATCAGGTTGTAGATTTGATTCTGTATGCTTGAAACTTGCTTTTGTTCCAGGCTTTTATTTAGATTGCTTTGAGAACATTGTTTTGATTTTTCTTTTCTAGTTTTGATTTGCTTAGTTGCTGAACGAATTTAGATAATGCTCTAATACATAGAGATGGGTTACAGGGTATCATATCTTTATACAACAGGTGATCATTTTCTTTGGAGGCTGAAGTGATATGTCTTGAGTACTAGAGATAATAACATTTAATGCTAAGGTACCTTATCAAGTTTTCAATACTATTTCCTTTACCTTGTATGTACAATATATATTTCCATTTCGGCTGAAAAGATTTTGTGTGATGGCTACATAAATTAACTTGTACTAGATATCTTGCATTAATTAGCTTAGTTTGTTTGAGAAGCCTACATCCTTTGTCACGACCCGACTTTCTATGCCCAGAAAGACGTATCGTGAATTAAGAAAGAAAGGGATAGAAGAAGAAAAGAAAGAAAATAAGAAAGAACAACACATCAGAATCTCACAGCGGAACGAATAAAATATAATATATCACATAAAATATTACATAGTATCATATTACATCAGAGTTACACAACTTATACATCACAGAATAGACATTTATAAACTTCTGTCTATTATACAACACAAGTACATCAGTACAATACAGACTAATACAAACACAGCGGAAACTCTATATATCTACTCGCTGAAGCCTCCTGCTTCACAGCTCCTCCAGAATTCGTCAAGACTATCCTGAATCCCTTGACTACTCAATACAATATTGAGTACCCAAGAGTTTAATAAAACAGAAAATAAACACTTGGGTCAGACATGGGTCTGGTGTGAGTAAACGGTTAGATTGCTTAACTTTGAAAACCTTTGAAAACAAAAGTATCACGTAAGACTCCCCACAAATAAACATGGGTAAGTTTTTACCTTACGCTAACTAAAACATTTGATAGGAAATCCGATTGTATTATAATAGGGTCTAGGGTTTTCAAGTAAAATACAGAAATAGCTGAAATGCTTACATCTCACATTCCAACATAGTTGGGCACAACTAATACGTACGGCACTTATTGGAGTTTGGATTCCATACAATGGCAGGGCTACTGGGGTACCGCCCGTCACAGTACGTGGCCTAGATCACCGTACCGAGGAGTACGCCCGCTCCCCTGCAACACAAAGCCGGAACCATCCCTTACTGGATAATCCCGAACAAGATAATCCCGTAGTTGGCGCGACCAACCACACACTAAGCCGAATAAAAGAAAAGGGACCTCTAGACAGGGATCTATCTTGCTCTCAGTGGGTGCTACCCACGAAACCTTGCTGCACCTCCCCTGTTTTAGCCATTCCCGGTTGATGAGGCTTGAGGTTACGATTACCTTTAATCAGAACATATCACTTAGAATGCTCATCGTCCGCCTGACGATGTGCTGAAAGCATTCAATCCATATAAGTTCGTTCCGGGTTCGAACGAAACCGAAGGCATTATCTCGTTACACTCGTTTTGGAATCACCCTCAGAGTTAACGACAATAACCCTTGCACTCTGAATCTTCATCTTCACTTGAGATTCACGACCTATCGTAAATTTGGATCGATGTGGTATTCGGGTCTCCAGACCTGGAATTCCGGTATACGGAAACCCGATCCCGGTCTCATCGAAATCCAAAACGTATCTTTTAAGGCCAAGTTGTTTAAAGGTTTAAATTTTTAACTTATATTCAGGATGATATCACAGATAGATAAATCGCATTATCACAATAGATAATTCATATCAACATTCATTTCACAAAGCAGCATATCACATATATCAGAGATATCCAAATCATCCAATATCAACCAATCACCCAATATCAATCATCCAATATTAATCAATCATCTAAACAAAATTGATTAACTCCATATCAATTTAATTAACCTTTAATTCAATTAATTATTATCCTTTAATTACTTGGATTATCAAAATCCTGCTTTCTATCATTAATTAATTACAAATTAATTAATTAATCATCTCTTAATGATCTTCCTTAATTAATCTCCTTTGATTAATTATCTTTAATTACATTCAAGTAATTATTCTTAACCATATACAGTAATTAACCTTTAATTACTATCATTAATTACAATAATTAATGAACCTTCATTAATTAATTAACTATAATTAATTATATTAATCCTTAATTAATTACAATTAATTAATCATACTTAAATTAATTGCTTTTATTAATCAACCTTGATTAATTAATAATCCTCTAATTACTTCATTAATTAATTACCTTCTAGTTAATTAAATAATTAATCTTTAATTAACTACATTCCTTAATTAACCTTAATTAATTATAAACAGTAATTAACCATCTTTTAATTACTTACCTTAATTAATTAATTCCTTAATTAATTATATTAATTATTCTTTAATCAGTTATTATTGATTAATTAATCTTAATTAATCAACTTTAATTACATCATTTATTATGTTAATTAATATTACTTAATTAATTAATTACTTCCTTAATTAATTACTCTCTTTTAATTAATTACCTTAACAAGATATTAATCACATTATAAATTAACCTTAACTCTTCAATTAATTAATTACTCTTTAATTAATTAACTTCAAATCAATTATATTAATTAATCCTTTAATTAATAACATCAAATGATTAACTCTTAATCACTTCCATTTAATTACTTCTATAAGTAATTATCCATTAATTACTTCCATAAGCAATTCCTCTTAAATTAATTACATTGAATAATTATCTATTAATTACCTCACTAAATAATTACACTTAATAAAAACATAAGTGATTATCTTTCTAAAATTAATTACATTAATTAATAAATAAATTAATCATCACTCAATCTCTAATTCATTTATTTCTTAATTACATTTATTCCCACTAATTACTTTATTAAGTAATTATTCTTAATTACAACAAGTAATTAAACTTTAATTAAATCTACTTATTTATTATCCTTAATTAAACTCAAATTATTTACTTTATTTAAAACCCATTTAAAAATCAATCATATATTTAAAAATGTAATTTTACTTTAAAACAATTTAAACCTTAAATTTTTATTATACTTAAAATCTTTGAAAATGCTTTTCAAACATGTTTAATTAAATTAAACAATTATTTATCTTTGAAATAATTATCATATCCTTTAAACTTATCTATTTAAAATATATTTGAAATCTAATTAAACATTACTTTATAATTTCTTTTGAAAATAACATTGAAACATTTGAAAAGCTTGAGTACATTCTTTAATAACCCAGTATACTCAAATTACCCGAGCCAAACACGTTTCTTCCCCGATCAAACTTCGAGTCGCTCGTCTACTAATCCACTTTGAGTCTTCACGCAGAATTCACGAGACCTTCCCGAGAAATCTTCTTCTTCCCCAATGTCGAACTCACCTGGTACACGAACGTGCACGTGCACGATCAAACCTCTCCCCTCCGACCATCCAACTGATCGCCGACCAACTCCATACGACCTCGACAACCCAACCATCAACCCAGAAACCAATCTCCACCATCGAAACGAAATACGACCACCTCGATCAAAACTGGAACCCACATCTCGATCAGAAACAACCCATCGCCGACGAACTCCGCCTCGAGAAGCCTCGCCCACTTCGCCGCAGCTTCGCCACGACTCCAGCAAACTTTTCCCCCCATCGCGATCGTGTCCGATCCCCTATCCACGTCGAAACTCCTTTGACAACAGACGAACAAAAACTCCACCTAAAACCCTAGTTTGATCAATTACGATCATCATGGCCATTGGAAAAATTCAACGACATTTTTCCCATCATCCTCAACATGCAGACGAGCTTCAACCAAAATTCTAGCTACAATCATCATTCCAATCGACGGCAATCAACCCAAACGTTCCATTCGATTAACCCCAAAATTCTCACTATTCTCTAAACTAAAATTCATGATTTTACTTTTAAAAATCATAATTTCTAGAAGCAAAACATACTATATAAAAGAATCAAGTAATTAAGATACTTGAATTTTTGACATATATTTAGTTTTACTGTAAAATCCTATTTTCGAAATATTAACTAAATAATTCTACTTTAAACTATTTTTAAAAATGAATTTACATTGTTATAATCGTTTTCTTTGTAATCATCATAACCTAACAGTGATTCTTTGGGAAGTTAGGAATTTTTAAAGGTGGTTCTTGAACCAGAGATTTTACAGAGACCAGTCTATATATAAACACACAGACATGTCACAGTATATACATGCATTTATATCCATAAACTAAAAACTCAATCTACTAAATCATTCATTCATGCATTACATAACAACATAGTACAGTTTTAAAACTGTTTTTAAAATAATTTACTCATAGGTTATAAACAGAGAACAGGCAATTCATATACATATATCTATATACATGCACTTACACATATAAACACATGCAATCATATTTTATAAAGATTCATCACAGTCATTAAGGCCAAATCACAGATTTAAAAATAAACGTTTTTAAAAGAAATATTTACTCACCTTAAAATAAGAACAGAGAGCAGATTTTATTACTTCCAGGCTTTTGAAATTTGAATTCTGGAAACTGTATTTGATTTTGTTTCTGGCAATACTTTTGATTTCTCTTTGTTGTTGAAATCCTTGCATGTTTGATTTACTTTGCTGCAGGTTGCATTTTGGAGATGATTCGTTATTACAGGCTTTGGAAATTTGATTTATCAAGTTTGAGGTTGAATCAGTGTTGAATTTGTACTTAGTTGCAGATTTGATTTTGGTTTCTGTTTTGATTTGTTTTTAGTTTTAGAGGAAGAAAGAAAATATTTTTAACTGAGAAATGAAAACCAGGTTTCTCACTAAACATATGTTATTTAAGGTAATTTAGTTTTCTAAAATTTCAAATAAATTAAATGAAAGCCACTTGTTAACTTGCATGCATATACAAATGTTAAGGCATGTTAATTATCTTACAAATGTTAAAATCTAGTAGAATTGTGTTTAAATCCTTATTATAAAAGTATTTATGATTCTCTTTAAATTATGTAATATGAATTTGTATTGATATTTATGTATTTATGTAAATGTGAACTAGTACTAAATTTATTTATGTTTACCAACCATTAAATTAAAGAGATATTAAAAAGAAAGGTCTACTTAAACCTATATATATTTATAACCATTTAGATTAAGTACTTTTTAAAAGAAAACAAAAAATAAAATCTTTTATTAAATCTTATTTATACTAGAGCTAAAATACTTTTAATAAAATAAATATTTACCTTAAGAGTTTTGAAAATATATGATTAGCTTTTTAAATAGCTTTTGAAAGGTATTATATTAAATTATACTTTACAATTTACAATTTATACATATATATATATTAGAATTTGAAACACTTTTATAAATTTTCAAATCAAAATTCCAATATATACAAATATACACATATATTTAAATAGAAAATATTTTTAACATTAATTTTGAGAATTATCATATTAAATTTCAATACAACTTCAAATAATAATATATACATACATATATATTACAATTTGAAAATACATCTTTTATTTAAACAAAAGATTTCTATTCACAATATATATAGCAAAATATATATTATGAATAGATTAAAACTTTACTAGCTTTGAAAATAAATCTTTTCAATATTGCCAGATTAAATATTTGTTATCCTTTAAAATATTAAATTAGCAAATTAAATTAAAATTATAAAGAAAATTATCAATTCAATTTAATTATTAATATAGATTATTAAATTTATATTGCCCAAAAACCCGGGATATCACATCCTTACTCGGTTGAGAGACAAGTTTGGTGTATTTGAGAAGATGTTAATAAATGTATGTCTTCTAATTTGTTTACAAGCTCATATTATTTGTTAATATGTATGTACAGATTTGTTTTGTTTATTCCTTGCTTGCTTCCTTTTATCACTTTACAATATTATTTTAAAATATGTTGTTTGAATTTTAACTAATTTATGTCTAGCTTAAATATTTATTTTATATTTGTTGTTAGATTTTATTTAAGTGTTACTTTTATTTTTATAGTTCATCCCTCATTTATTTCTATTTATACTCAATTATTTATTTTCCTTTAATATTTATTACCTTATATTAACATTGATAAATTCAAATTATTATTCACCATCAATTATTATTAAACCATTTATTTAAGATTTAAATTCAAATCAAAATATAGATACATATTCAATTTTTACTCATATATGCACATATACATATATATTCACATATATACATATGTATACAATATTTAAATTTAAATGATTTATACAGAATATCTTTGAACTCGGGAAACTCGCAACACTTTATCAATTAATTTAACAAATTTCTATTCAAAAATTAATTAATTATCCATTTAAAATATATATAAAATTCGGGGTCGTTACAAAAGATGTACGAATTTGGAAAAACGACAAACTGACATCTTGCTCAGAAGATGGTTTAGAATTTTTCTATGTAAAAATATTTTGGTTTCGAAAATGTTTTATTTTCATCACTTTTTAACTGATTAAATTGAAGTGAATTTACGCGCGAAATAAACTTTCATATTTTCGGACGAAAATTTACCAGTTGCTATGTTTAACTAGACGTATTTCAAATATTAAATTTTATTTCAAAATTTTATCGTTTAAAATTTCACAAAATTTCAACTAACTACGTTATTAAAATAGTTGAAATTTACGGGTCGTTACAAATAATATATCATTTCCATTTCCAAAACAATTCAATAATATCTCATTTAAATAAAACCAAATTTCCAATCACTAATCTTTCTCAACTTTAGATAGCTTGAAATATTCTTTTAAATTATCTTAAACCCAAACCACATTTTGAAGTCATTATTTCAAAATTTTCAATTTCAATAGGTTTCAAATCCTTATATTCACAGATAATTCTTAAATAAATTCTATTTCAAATGAATTCATTTTCCAAACCATATTACTTTCAAAGTTATAACAATTTCGAAAACCAACAATAATACCTTAATTTAAATAAAACATTTCAATTTTGATATATTTCAAGACTTTAAATATTCCAAAATTCCCAACCAAATCTGATAATCTTATAAATACCTTAATTCAATTTACTATTATTTAGTTTAGAAATATTTATTTAATAAATTTAATATCACTTAAATAAAGCTCAAACTTGAAATATTCATAAATGAAACTTAAAACATCATCAAATTATACTTAGCTTAAATTTTAGAATTTAACCATAAAATAATATTTATATAATATCAAAATTAGTATATATATAAACCCTTATTTTCCAAAACCCATAGGAAATCACTTTAAAATATTTTATATATAGACCACGGTGCCTGTATATAATTTTCTATCCTATGGTCAAGTGATACAGATATTTATCATTTCAATTCGTAATTTTAAAAATAGAAGTCTACGGTTATATATCATTTCAAATCGCAATCCCGAATGGAATGAAAATGCATAATAACTTCCAGTTTATATCAAATATAGCATCCATTCATCCAAATATCAATAAACAACCATTTATTACAATCATCATCCAATTTAAACAAAACATCAATATAAAGCATATAAAATATAACAGGCATCAACGAATAGTTTATATTCAATAAAAATTAATAACTGTTTAACTGGCAGTTTATATGCAATAATAAATAAATTTAACTATCAAATTATATGCAATAATAAATTTAAATAACATTTTAATTTAAATAAATGCTATCTAACTGAGATGATGATTAAATATATGCCCAAACAATCATAGATAAATTTTAAATCACATCAAAATTTAATTTAACAAACATAAGAAATCTTAGAAGTTGTGAGTGGGTTAAAACACTCACCTTTTGAATTTAAATTGAATTAAAATTCAATTTAAACCCAAAAATTTAACATCCTCGGAATCTGCCCAAACCAGCATCAAAATCTTCGGAATTTAAAAGCGATCCTAATGCAAGAAACCGTGCGTGAACGGAGTTCGGATGTGAAAATATAGTGAAAATTTGTGCTTAAAAAAAATAACAAAAAGAGAACACAAATCTCACCCAAATCATATGCCACGTTGCCATCTTCCTTTCACTCTCTACAGCAACGCACGTAATTATCTCTAGGCAAATTAACGCGCACGAGACAACACCATTGAATTACGCTCGTCGAGAGATTCAACATATATAATTTTTTTAGATGTTTTTGAGGACTTTGAATTTTTGACTTTGATTTTGAAATGGATCTGGATCTGAGATTTTTTTGTCTGCCATTGAGGAAGAGAAGGAGCTGATGAAATTTTACGCGCAGACAAATGAGAATAGGCGGAGGCTAGGGTTTAGCGGGGTATTTATAGATGAAGTTGGAATAGACAGATGGATCCGAATTTAAATGAATTCAGAATTTGTCAATTTAAATTCCAATAATCCATTTATTTGATTTTTAGATCTTATTATGAATAAATGGTCAACTTACCATTTCTATCATTTCTGATTGCAATTAGCTTCAAATTTATTAACCAAACCTCCATATCAAATAAGGATTTATTGCAAAAAAATTAATGTTTACCTTTAATTAAAGTAAATTCAATAAATTATAAAATCTTATTTCAATGAAATTTTATACCATTCGTATTCAATTCTCTTTATTAAATCAATCATCATCTTATGTATATATATTTAACATTAGTATATATCCAATCGCCCCAATTTCTTTACAGTTATCAACTAAATTCATATTAACGTAGTTTTTTAGTTACGTTTAATTGCGAAATATAAAATTTCAATTGCTACAAAAATTATATTTATTATAAATTGAATCCCAAATTGATTTACAGCCTAATATAACATTTGAATTTTATTCTCGATTCATAAATTACTACCTTAACTAAATTTAACGTTTCCCTTTTAAATTTACATTTCCACCTTACGTTACTACATTAATTATTCTTAAAGTAACGTTTATTGTTAATAACAATATTATAATTACTTACATTTTAAATGAACTTTATTTACAATAAATTCATTGACCAATTAATAAGGTAATTTATATAGTTGCTATCCTATCCTTAAATTTATTTCATAAATTAATCCATTTCATCTAAATTCTTATCTATGTAATATTTCAACATTTAATTTCATCAAATGTAATTGTTTTTCCAATACGTTAATAACTTTATTTCCAAGTCTTATATTACAACAAACTATCCAATACGAAAGTCTTAATATTGTTACAAATACTACTTTAATTAACATTAACGCAATACTCAATTAAAATTTATTGTAACTGATTTCAAAATTGTAAATTAACAAGCTACCATTAACACAAATGTTGTCATTGACTTAGCTCTAATTAAGTAAATTAGATGAATGGGCAAATTTGAACAATTATCACTAAATGCCAAATTCTACTCGCATTCATAATTAAATATCAACTACAATTTATTAAAATTACTTACCTATCCTTGATTCAATCAAATTGCAATCTATTTAGTACTATCTTCTCAATTAACATAACATTTAGATGTTAGATTTCATTTAATTCCAATTTATTGACCCACTTAAATTTTATTCTTTTCATTCAATATCAATTGTCCATTCTATAAGTAAAATTAACATTAGATTCATACTCATATAATAGCTTCAAATTCATCAAATAAATATTTACAAAATCTTTAAATATTAAATCCATTTAATTGCAATTAATCCCTTTGATTGCAAATTAATTCCGAATTTGATTTTTATTCAGTTACAACTTAATATTGAATCAATTATTACTTAACTAACCTAGTTAATATTATTTTAGATTTCATTTCATTTATATTTTCCAATTTTCATTTTGGTTTCATTCTTTTTATCACATTAATTATCCTAATATGAATGGAATTTTACTTTGGTTACATCTTATTTGAATTCAACATTCTTCACTTACCAATTTATTTCACCTTAACTGCCCTAATTTAGTGAATTAATTGAATTTGATTACAAATTAACTTAACAACCTAATAAAATAAGTAACGTACAATCAATATTGTCATTAACTCATAATTACACTTTTAGAGGTTCACTATTTACACCCCAATATTGTAATTACTTACATAACACTGGTTTTACTCAATTAACATTTATTACAACTATTCCAAATATTATTCAATATTTATTAGTTCTCTTATAATATATTTATAACCAAGTGTAACTTTTAACTTGAATTGGTTGGATTTCCTTTCAAGTTATTAATAATTAACTTATACTAACATATTCCTTAATTTATTCCAATTACCGTTACAATGTTTTTATTACATAATCAATAAATTACTTTCCTTTCTCGTATTAAATTATACACCTGTATAATCCTTCCCACTATTCATTCATTAGCATTCTATTTAAATTTCAATCTCTTGTAATAACTCATTTATTATACTTTTGAATATCAATAATCAAGGTTCCAAATAAATGGGGTTTATTAAATTCAATCTTTATACTTAAGTCTATTACAACCAATGTAATATTTTCATAGGTTAATTATTAACATTTATTTCGTTACCACATTATAACCATTATATTTCTTTATAATTAAATTCCAAAAATCTTATAAATAGGCCAAATTTAATTAACGAAATTTACGGGTCGTTACAACATAACTTCTTCATACGATGGAATTAGAACTTGAAACCTGTTCCATTGATTTTAAAATTTCTGAAAACATCCATTTTGATAAATGGGTTGACCCATTTTCGTTCCGGAGTCGAAACGGGCTTTTCGGGTCGTTTATCGTTCGAACCCAATTCAATCGTGTTCATTCGTTTTATTTTCTGATCTACCTATAAATACCTCATTATAAACCTTATTCACTTCTTATTCCTCATTTCTATACGTACAATTCCAATTGCTCCTCCTCATTCCAATGGTAGACAAAACCCTAATTCCCAATTGCGATTTCAAATCAAATTCAAATCAAAAATTCAAACTCCTCAATATATATCGAATTATATATTGATTTGAAGCTCTCGAAGAGCTCAAGTCAATTATGTGATTCGTTTCTCGATCTGGATTGATGTGTGGTCGAAATTGGCTAGATCATTTTCGACCATTCATTTCATCGTGATGGACTTCAACAGATCGTTAAATCGACGATACCACGGCGTGGAGGGGGCCTAGCGGAGTGCATCGGTGTAGGTGATGCATTGATTCAACGGTTTGATTTCGTGCAATAATTCGATTCGGGCATCGATTTCTTGGTGGCGGCTGAATTTTGTACGCGATCGCTGGTGAAAGGAGGGTCGCGCGGGGGTGGTCGGCGACGTGGGGAGGGACCACGATGGCCGGCGTAGGCGAGGCATCATACTCTAAGTGGTGGCGATAGGGATAGGTTAGGGCTTGCGAGCTGCTACTGTAGTCATTCGGTCACGTGTCTGTAAAGTGAGGTTGCTCTTTTATTTATTTATTTATCTTATAATTCAAATCGTTAAATGTTCTAATCCATATAACTTTTGCATATGAAATCGGTTTTGGACGCAGTTTACTTTGTTAGGTTCGTATCGAAATTCCGGACATTTTGACACTGGATTGGACGAATTCTGAGACCGTTCAAATTTTGAATTTAAATTCAATTTAAATTCAAAGGTGAGTGTTTTAACCCACTCACAACTTCTAAAATTTCTTATGTTTGTTAAATTAAATTTATGATGTGATTAGAAATTTATTTATGACTGTTTGGTATATTTTAAATCATCATCTCAGTTAATTTGAATTTATTTGAGTTAAATCGTTATTTAATTTATTATTGAATATAAATTGCCAGTTAAATACCTGTTATAGATTATCAGTTCTATATTGATATTTATTGATGGATTTGGATGATATTTGTATTGGATGTTGATTGTTGTTATTGGATGAATGGATGTTTTATTTTATATCGTTATAAACTGCAAGTTCACTATGGGTTGAAATGATACATACCCGAATGATCAATAGATTAAGGAAAAATCATTATGGGTTGAAATGATATACTCGAGCGATTTTATGGATTTTAATATTTTCGGGATTTCGGATTGAAATGATATATATCCGTAAATATAAAATTTTAAATTGCGGATTGAAATGATAAATATCCGTATCACTTGACCGTAGGTTAGAGAATTATATACGGACACCGGATTGGTTAAATTAAATGATTTTAAAGCTTTAAATTTTTGAATCCTTTTAAATGATACTTTGAAATAAAAATTGATTTATACAAATTGAATTATTATCGAAATTCAAGTTTATGATAAAAAAAAATTGGAATCGGTTTAAAGGTATTGTTAAAAGAATTTAATTGAAATTTCAAAGTTGAATTTGGATAAAAAGTGAAATTTTTCAGAATTGAATTATTATAAGTTGTTTGAAATATAACTTTGAAATATAACTTTGAAATATATCGAATTTGGAGTAATTTAAATTGATATTTCGAACATGGATTGGAGGCGATATTGAATTAAATATTTTATTGAAAACTAGAATTGGAAAATTTGAAATTGGGTTTTGGGATATTAAAATGGTCCAAATGTACTGGAATGGAATAAATAGTTTAAATTGATATAAATTTCAAATTCATATTTTTATATAAACTATTTTAAAAATATATTATTTTAAAGACTTTAATTATTAAGATTTTCAACTTTTAAACTAATTAACCTGTTTTAACTTATTTAAATCTAATTAATCTATTTAAAGCTATTTAATCTATTTTCATTATATTTAATCTATTTTAAATCTATATTAACTATTTATAACTATTTATAACTATTTAAATTATTTTCTAAATTCCAGGCTAAGTAAAGTAGAAGTGTTTATACTCTAATCATTGGGTTAAAAGCAAATACAGGTAAATGATGTTATAACCTACGTTGGGAATTAAATAACATATTTGGTTTAATATGATATTTTGAAATGAGGGTTTAACCTATTTTGGAAATATGACTGTTGAAAGGAAATATAATTTCGAACTATGATTTCAAATGTGATATGATTTCAAAGGTAAATATGAGTAATGATTTCGAAAGTGATATGATTTGAATGGAATGTGATATTTTGATATCAATTATGAAATGGTTTTGGAAATGTAAAAGAACCATCCGGTGTGTAATAAGCGATTGGTTGTTAAAGAGACCGGGATCAGATATGGGCATACTCTCTGTCGATACCCGAAAACCACTTTGACAACTGTGTACGTGGTGGAGATTCCAGAATGAAGTAGGATGGTGGCGACGATCCTATATGAGGTATATACGTGGACCCGACTCCCGTGAGTTGGCATAAGGTGGCTAAAACAGGAGAAATCGACGGGCCAATGAGGTAGCTCCTCTGATCGGGCACACTCCATAGATCTATATTCCGACTTTGCGATTTATTTGGTGGCCACCCTTCGATTTTTACTCGGGAGTGTGTTTCGAGTTGGGCGGTAGTTGCGGCTATGCGTTACCAAAAGTCCAGAAGTGTAATTGGTATATCTACCCTGGCATTGCCTAGTTGTGTCTATCACCTACCCTAGCGCGCCTTCTACGAGTTTGTTTTATGTCGTACCTATGTGGTATCCTCTGGCGGCTCCAGTTTACGGGGAGTTATGGTACTGTATAGACTTTTGGCATACCTATAAAATGTGTTAAGGGGGATATGGGTAACACCTTAACGCTATTTTAATAGTTTATATTACTGTAGACATATTATAATAGCGTATTGTATTACATAGTAGATAGTTTAACGGATCCTTAGGAGATGTGAATCCCGAACGTCTCTTAAGTTACTGCACTCACGTTAGACACTGGATAGAAGATGTCAAACCCCGTAAACATCTTCGACGCCGTTTACACTCATATTTATTTACCGTTGATTTAACTTACATAAGATCTTTTAGTTCTGACTCGAGTGTTTTGTCTTTTCAATTTGCTCGGGTCAGCCTGAGCATTTCAGGATTTGAAGACCTTATTTCCGGAGGACGAAGACAAAGATTTTATTATTATTATTATTTACTATATTATTCCACTGCATCATACTATTCCGCTGCAATGTTATGTATTTATCCCTGATATGTGTAACTCTGATTTTTGTTTTGGATAAGTATAATCAAATGTTTTGTATACAGCTTCATGAACTGTTATTTGATTATTATATTTTGTCATTCCGATGTGAGATTCTATTTTGTTTTTATTTTTTTCTCTTTTCTTATTCACCCCAAATAACAATTCGCCCTTCTGTATGGTTTGAGTCGGCATGTTGTCTGCTTAAAGCGTACAAAAAGGCGGGATGTTACACTAATCTTGATGAGAAACATTGGACGGCTGTAAAATGTATTCTTAAGTATTTGAGATTCTAAAGACTTATTCCTCGTATACGGGAATAAAGACCACCTTATGAAGGGGTATACAGATTCGAGCTTTCATTATGATATTGATGATAATAAGTCTTTATCCAGGGTCCGCAGGTGTGGCACAATGGAACGCAGTCCCTAGGTCTGGTAACGGACCTAGGTTTGAGCCCTACATTGCACACACTTCTCGCAAAAAATGATACCCGGGGATTATAGGTGCCATGAGTTGAAGCGGACAAGCAAAATTTACTTTCCTTTAGGATTTACCAGTCCATCGGATTCTCCTAAGCCTATTCAAACAAAATAACTCTGTATATAGTTATGTTTCCATATTAAATGGCGGGGCTATTAGTTGGAAAAGTTCCAAACAAGAAACGGTAGCTGATTCACGGATAGAGGCCGAATACATAACCCTCACTATAGCAGTTAAAGAAGCGCCTGGATGCATAAATTTATGACTAGGCTAGGGGTAATTCCAAACATTAAGAATCCAATGGCATTGTTTTGTGACAACATCGTTTCGATGTAGATTGCAAAGGAAATAAGAGCCTACAAGAAGTCAATGCACATTCTTCGAAAGTTCCACCTTATTAGTGAGTTCGTTGCTAATAAAGAAATTATGATTGATAGAGTAGACGCGAAGGACAACATAGCACATCCATTCACGAAAGGACTAGCTTGATCAGTTCTTAGCAAATCAATCGAAGGGATGAGATTAAGATTTCATAATTGGCTCCAAGTGCAAGTAGGAGATTGATAGAGTTAGGGTTATGCCTTGGGGGAAATACTATAATTTATTATAAACTATGTAGTTAATGCCCCGCAAAAGTCTCGTTAATGCCCCGCTAAAGCGCTTAGCACACTTTGATCGCTACGCCTTTTCAATTTAGCGCTATTAAGTAGTAAATATGCTTAAAACCTTGCTATTTTCTGCTACGCCTGCTAAATTAGGGGATTTTAGCACCCACTTTACTAACTTTAATATAAAAAAGTTAATTTGGCTAGTTCCCTTGTAAATCAAATCAACAAATTTAGCATATGGGTCTAAGTTCTAGCCTTAAATGCTTAACATAAATTAGAACTCTATTTTATTCATCAAGTCTAAACTACGTGGATAATGATATTCTTCGGTTTTATTATATAGGAGTGAACAACGTTATTTTTTCTACAGATTTGATATGGGAATGAGAATAAACCAACTTTGGATATTTGATTTTATATCCAATAAAGATTTTTACATATCTGCTTTGTCCTTGCTATAGATTTTTGCACCTCCACTTGAAAATACCGTTGAACTTCAATGTGGACAATCTATTTTGATTATAGTTAAATCGTGGCATGCATCCATCTAATGCCTATTGTTGGGCTCGAGTCAAAGTATTATAAGTAAAACACTACTCAATAGAGAATTCGTCTTCTCGGTTATATGAGGTCAATATCACGTTCAGCTTTATTCCACTCAAAGTCAAAGTCTCTAGCTAGAGTGGTACAGTTAATAATAATAATTATTATTGAACAAAAGATTTTGTGTTTGGAATAATCAAGTTGAATGTGGATGATATTGGAATTTGACCAAAACAAATTCCATAAGTTATAAAGTGATACAATTTTGATGGAGAGAATTAGTATAAATAATCGTTACCATCGTGTACCGCTTATAATAGTAAATTTGATTTTATCAAAAAGATGTGTAAGCGATAAATTCGGCCAAATTGTCACACCATTAGATAAGCTGATATGTGAACATTAATATTCGAATTGTTCAATATTAATCGCTAACTGAATTTATACTTTTGAGTCACAAAACTGTAATGATGAATACTCCCTAAAACCACACGATTTAATTAATTTATAATCATTATAAATTAAATTAATTAATATTAATTAAATATTTTATTTTATTTGATGTTTGGATGCTATCAGTATTGAATGAAATAGGTATATATAATATATAAAATGTATGAATGTGCGTATCGATATGCGGTATCGATAAATACTAAATTTGATTTAAATCTATTAATTACTAATTGGGTTTGTGAATTTTTAAAGGCCAATCTATTGCATCTATCTTGGTCGGCCATGCATGGATGGGGGATTTGATTTGATTGAGAATTGATGGAGAATTAAAAAGGAAAGGTTTTAAGAGGAATTGGAAAGATTTCAATTGTTCCATAAAAACAAAATTCTTTTCATTCATTCATTAATCCTTTCTCACAATCAACTTTCAAGCTCTCCTCTCCACTCCTATTAAACTGAAAATTCATGGCTTTTAAGCCATGAATAATTCCCAAATCAAATTTAAACAAATTAAAATTAATACAAGGTAGTGTTTACCTCTAGATTGTTGCAAAATCTAAAGGTTGATTCGATCAAATCTTGGAGTTATTCTTCATTCGATGTATGGTTTTTGGCTACATCATAAGGTAATCACATAATCCCTTTTAATACATGGTACATCTTGTCAATATAGGTTAGATCTCATATTTTATACGATGAATTTATATATGCCTATGTTGTCCAATCTATTGCTTGCTGTTGCTTTAGAAATTATAGTTTAAGGAAAAATAAATGGTTTTCAAATTTAAAACTACTTTTAGTTAGTTGAGACAATTTTGTAATATTATATATATATATATATAAGTGAAATACATACATTAACTGCTTGAAATTATTTTGTAAAGTTGAATGTAAGTTTGATGTATATGTATGTGATTTTGAATATCAAATATATTTGGTTCTTATATACATATGTTTATTTATATTATTTTCAATTCAAAATTTATAATAGGACTTTTGTGTAAAATTATAAATCAAATGTTGAATTCTTACCTAATTCAAAAATGGATATCAATATGTTAATTTTAAATTATAAAACATATAAAATTATAAGTGTTACATATATATGTTATTTTGTGTAATAACCCGCCACTCATTCCACAGAATGACGAATCATCAATAAGAAAGAAAGGGGTGAGAAAATAGAAAGAAGAGAAGAAAGAAAGAAACAACAACAACGATCTCACAGCGGAACGAATAAATTATATTAATAACATAAACTATTACATAGTATACAACACTTATCAGAGTTTACAACACTATACAACACATACTAGACAGTTATAAACATCTGTCTAGACATTACAACTCAAATACAAGACAAGACACTATCACAGATATCAACACAGCGGAATTCTATATCTACGAACGCCGAAGCCTCCTGCTCCATTGCTCCTCCAGAATATTCGTCAAAGCTAAACCTGAATCCCTTGGCTACTCGTAAAAATTTGAGTACCCAAGAGTTTATATAAAACAGAAATAAACACTTGGGTCAGACATGGGTCTGGTGTGAGTAACAGGTTAAACTTGCTTAACTTCAAAACCTTTAGAAAGAAAAGGTATCACGTAAGACTCCCCACAAATAAACATGGGTAAGTTTTTACCTTACGCTAACCAAAACATTTGATAGGAAATCCAGTTATATTATAATAGGGTCTAGGGTTTTCAAATAAATATGAAATAGCTGAAATTGTTACATTATTAAATTCCAGCATACTAGCCACAAAGTGGGTTATACAATCAAAACCGTAAGGGCACGTAGGAAGAATGGGTTTCCATACAATGGCAGGGCTACTGGGGTACCGCCCGTCACAGTACGTGGCCTAGATCACCGTACCGAGGAGTTCGCCCGCTCCCCTGCAACACAAAGCCGGAACCATCCCTTACTGGATAATTCCGAACAAGATAACCCCGTAGTTGGCGCGACCAACCACACACTAAGCCGAATAAAAAGAAAAGGGACCTCTAGACAGGGATCTATCTTGCTCTCAGTGGGTGCTACCCACGAAGCCTTGCTGCACCTCCCCTGTTTTAGCCATTCCCGGTTGATGAGGCTTGAGGTTACGATTACCTTTAATCAGAACATATCACTTAGAATGCTCATCGTCCGCCTGACGATGTGCTGAAAGCATTCAATCCATACAAGTTCGTTCCAGGTTCGAACGAAACCGAAGGCATTATCTCGTTACACTCGTTTTGGAATCACCCTCAGAGTTAATGACAATAACCCTTGCACTCTGAATCTTCATCTTCACTTGAGATTCACGACCTATCGTAAATTTGGATCGATGTGGTGTTCGGGTCTCTAGACCTGGGATTCCGGTATACGGAAACCCGATCCCGGTCTCATCGAAATCCAAAACGTATCTTTTAAAGGCCAAGTTGTTTTAAGGGTTAAAACAATTTAATTCATTATCTTTATACACAAAGAAAGATAATTCACAACAGATAATCAACATTATCAGATAATCCATACAATTCAACTAACATCCATATCATACAGCATATATCTCATCAGAGATATCAATCAATGCCAAGTATTCAATACTATCACCCATTCATAAGTAATGATTTATATCATCTCTAATTAATTTAAAGTGAATTAAATTAATTACTTCATTTTATAAATCCTTCTTACTTAACCATAAATAAATTACAAATTAATTAATTATCCTTTAATTACCTTTTTCAATTAATCATCTTTGATTAATTATCTTTTAATTACATCCCAGTAATATATCCTCAATTAATTTCTCAAATTAATTATCCTTAACCACTTATAGTAATTAACCTTTAATTACTTCATTAATTAATTAACTAAAATTAATTAACTTAATCAACTATAATTAATTACATTAATCCTTAATTAATTACATTGATTAATTACTTCATTTATTAATTATTACTTAATTAACCAATCTTAATTACATCATTAATTATATTAATTAATGATTCTTAATTATACATTAATTATTAATTACTTAATTAAATTAATTACATTAAGTAATTAACCTTTAATTAAACAACATTTATTAATCACCCTTGATTAATCTTCAATCAGTAATTAATTACCCTTAATTACTTTCATTAACTAAATTAATTACTCCTTAATTAATTTCTTAATTAATCCCTTGATTAATTCACAAGTAATTAAACTCAAATTACTTCCATTAATAAAATCATTATTCACTTAATTACTTCAAGTAATTATTTATTATTAACTTCCCTAAATAATCTTACCTTAATAATTACATTAAGTAATTATTTATCAAATCAACTCTTGATTATTCTAAATTAATTAAACTTAATTAATTAACTTAACAAATCAAATTAACTTCAATTAATTACAATAAGTAATTAATTCTTAATTACTTCCAATAAGTAATTACATTTAAACAAATTCATAAATGATTATTCTTAAATTAATTTAACTAATTAATTATCAAAATTAATTCTATTAATTCATTATTTAATAACCCATAGTTAATGACCTCATTAACTATTATTTAATTACTTTCCTTAAGTAATTAACTTATATTAATATTATTAATTCTAAATTAATAAATCTTAATAACCAATTTATTAATCTCTAATTACTAAATTAATTAAGTGTTAACCATAACTTAATTAATATTTAATTACTTATTAATTAATTCCTAACCATTAATTAATACTCTAATCTATAATCCCTAACTACAAATTAATCATCCCTAATTTATTTATCTTAATCCTAACTAAATTAGTTTAAACCTTTAATTATTTATTTAATTAATCAAAATGATTAATTAATCAAACAAATTAATTATCCATTAAATTTCCTAATTAATTTAATGAACACAAATCTTTAATTACTTTTAAACAACATTTCTAAAACTCTTTTATTTTACAAGTTAAAGAAATACTCATTCAATAAAGAAATTTAAAAGGGTTCTAAACAAATTCATATTTAAATTTATAAAACTTATTTATTTCCAATCTAAAATTCAAAACCAAACTTGAATTCATATATTAAAAACTTTGATTTCAAATCCTGTCTTAATATTTCTTCACCATTTAAAATTTAAACCCTGTCAGCTTTTAAACTGAAACCAAAAGCCTACCCGAGTCCATCTCAAAATTACCCGAGATAAAACCCTCATGCTTCGAGTTGCTCACGCTATAAACTCGAGAAATACTCGAGTGTCATTCCTCTGCTATACCCAAACTAAAACACTGATACGCCTGACACTTATTCACGTGCACACGCGAGTTGATCGCCTCCGACCATCACTCCCAACTTCGGCATATCGACTTCGACCACCCCTCACGATCGCGACCTCCAGAACCACGAACAACCACCTCAATCGAAATCGAGCGTTTATCCCAAACCTGGAAATAAAACAGAACCCATCCACGAAAGCCTATCATCGCCTCGTCCACGATCTTCCGACCACCGTCACCTCTAAAACTTCGGCCACGTCTTCATCTACACCATAACTACCTTCCCCTAGAACTCCAATGAACTCGATCAACTCTAGAGGAAATGTCGAACAAAAATAACAGACCTAGTTAAACTAGGGTTCCAGACTTTCCCAATCAAATCCCTTCGCCACAGAGTTTTTCAACATTATCAGACATTTTTCCATGATTCTACCATCACCATTCCATCATCAGAGAAAACCATGGCCACCCCGACCTGCTAGGTTGACAGTTCCAACCCAAAACTCCAATTCTAGACAAACCAGAAATGCTCTTCTAATTCTAAACTAAAAATTCTAATTTTAGTTTTAAAATTTAAGTTCTTGTTTAAGTAATCGATTTATACTCCTAATTCACGAATTCAGGATTTTTAAAATTTTACTTATATAAAGTCCCTCTGTTATTTATTCCATCCCAAAGTCATTTACAAGTTTATTAACCTAAATAAAATTTTAGACTTTAATTTATGATACACTAACACGTTTTGTTTGCAATTTGCATCTAAACATGGATTAGATCATGAGTTCATGAAGTTTGAATCAGATCTTTAAGTTTGGAATCTAGAACAGGGAAGAATAAAGCAACAGCAAACATGCATTCAAAACCCATACATATATACAAACTATTTCATCATATTCATCCACACACAAATCAAGGTTATCTCAGGAAACAATTCAAGCAACCATAATTACTTAAGTTTATTTTAAATAAAGATGTTACTCACCTAATTTTAAGAACAGAGAAATTTCCCAGGTTTTAAATTTTGATCTGGCAGTTGCTTTTGATTAAAAACTTGAATTGCCTTTTTCTCCTTCGATTTAAAACTTGAGTTGCTTGCTAGAAAACTTGCATGCATGCCAAAATCTTGCTTTATTGAGATGTTGCTCAAATCTTGATTTTAAACTTGCTTTTGAACATGCTTCCAGATTTTGAAAAATGCAGGCTTTGTTTTCAGATTGAAGAGAGGTTACAGGCTTTCATTCCAGGTTTTAAACAAATGCAGATTGGAGTTCCAGATTTTGAAAAAGTATTGCATACTTTTGTTTTGATTTGGAAAATGTTTTTACCGGTTTGAAGAAGAAGATTTTTAGAGGATTGATTACAGATTTTGGTTGAGAGGAATGTTTGATTACTAATTTGTTTATGAGGAGAATTTTGTTACAGATTTTGAAGAATGGTTACAGGCTGAAAGTTTCTTACTTCAGATTTTTATTTCCTCTTAGCTTTTAAATGTTGCCAAAGAATAGATAGAGAAAAGTATATGTATTTAGGCTGAAAATCATTTAATAAAAATAAAAGAAAATTTAATCTAAAAATGCCACTTGTTTTAGGATTCAACACTTGTCATATATCTTAGTTCATAAATTTACACATATTATTTTGAGTCTTAATATGATAACACTTGTATTTATATGTGTTAATTGGTTTACACTTGTTTTAAACAAGCCTTTATATGTTTACACATGTCCTTTTATTTAATTTATATTTATTCTAAATGTAAACTTTTTTCTTTATTTATTAAATACAATTACTTATCTATATATATATAGATAACTTCTTAAAGAGAATAAAATCAATTATACTTATAAATAAAAGTTCATACATATATTTTTAAAATACAAAACTATTAAAATGTATATTAGAAATTTAAAACAAGACTTTATTTATTTATTAAATTTCAAACCAAAGCCTATCTATTTACAATATATATATATATATATATACATTATAAATAGAAATCATTTTATTAGTTTTTAAAAGATAAAATTCACTAATTAAATATTTATTTAATTAGATTATTAAATCAATTCAAACATTTATTATCAAAGATTATCAAATCAATTTAATTATTTAAACAGATTATTAAATTGATATTGCCCCAAATTTCCGGGATATTACATTCCTCCCCCCTTAAAATAATTTCGTCCCCGAAATTTAAAACAAAGGTAACTTAATAATCTATTTAAATCACAAACAAATATTATCATCCATATGCTAACAACCATAGCAACCAATCATCCAAACAAACAATTCTAACTATCCAGCCAAAATTCTGAATAGAATTTCCTCGAGTTTCCCCAAGTATATATATATACCGGGATACTCGCTCTACAAACAATCCAAACAACCAATACTACTAAGCTATAGAGCTCCTACTCATCTAGATCTATAGAACTAAACAAGATATCTGACTACAGACGAGTCTGACTCGACAACCAAATCTTCAGAACTGCTGGTTCCAAAACCAGTGATAGATCAAACACGTACTCCCTCAGAGATACATGAAACACAATGAATCTCAGTTATCCAAACTGACAATTCAATCCAGCAGATCAAACTCTTATCCAAATCAAAACACAGAAAATATCCAAAACAACTCGGAGCTGACTTCCCAGACTTACCAAATCTTATAACTCCCTTTTACCAGAGAAAAACTTCACAACAACGAAGTCTCCAACTTCGAATTCCAAATTCCTCCGTCTCTTATCTACAAAATCCTTCAGACGATCCTGTGCTGACTACAAATCCTTCCTGATCAACTCAACCTTCGCTGATGCTTCTAGAAATAAACAGAACTAAAAACAACTCAACAGAATGATCCTCTCAAGATCTATCCAATCCAAAACAAAACTCTACTCACAAACATCAGAAGATCGAACTAACTTCTCCTATCTGGAAAAGACAAACAGATGTACTCGCCAAATTGCTTCCGTTGCACCATTCTGATCTGGAGTAGAATGAAAATGCTGATGAAGAACACAAGCACAGACTGGACAACACATCCCAGAAAATCTCAGATAACTCAAGAGAACACTCAGCAATCGCAAGTCACTTTTGCGATCAACCCAGCCTAACTGCAAAGAAAACTGTTCTCTCTTTACCAATCAGAACAGCTTATACTTAACTATCCAATCTATCGAAGAAATGGATCCACTCTGCTGCTTCTGAACTCCTTCTTCAGAAAACTGCTCATCTAGGAAAACTTACTGCCAACACACAGAATACTCCGAGCTGCACCACTGCCACAGATGCCAAAGACCTCCTAACCAAATCTTTTCGAGAAACTCGATTCTCAAACAGAATCACCATGGTGAACTCAGCCACAACACCGAAACAGACACACTTCATTAACTTGTTCCAAATAAAACATCTTCGGGAACATCCATAGTCACTGCGTCTCATCACCCAGCTACTATTACCTGAGATACCATCACTCGCTTCTGTTCTCCGACAGATCCAACTCTACCCATCCAAACTTCAAAGATGAACTCCGAACCTTAACAGGTTTTCTTCAGAGATCGATGAAATCCTCACAATTGCAAAGTTCACTCGAGACGGTATTAGGTCTACAGTCTCGACAGATACATTTCCAACCTCAACACTCAGACTCCTAATCCTAGATGATAAATTATTATCATCTCAACCAATCATTACGAATACCATATACATTTAAAATGATACTTTTTTATATATAGAAAATATATCTGGGTAAAATTATTTCACCTTCCCTTTTTAAAACAATATTGTGTCCGTTGGCCTGGTCCAAGTGTTTAGAGATCCCTATCAATAACGTTAGCTACTCGTATTGACCAGAATCCATATACCACTCAACCGATCAATTAACACAATATAAAACCATTTTATATAACTAACAAATACGAGCTCTCGTATATATATATATACACTCAAATAGGTTGCTACAGATCCTATCTCTAATGAACAATCCTTCCGAACCTAGGTATTCACTCAACCTAGTGTTTTGATATTCACTTAACCAAAAGCTTAGGCATTCGCTCAACCTATGCTCTGATACCACTGTAATAACCCGCCACTCATTCCACAGAATGACGAATCATCAATAAGAAAGAAAGGGGTGAGAAAATAGAAAGAAGAGAAGAAAGAAAGAAACAACAACAACGATCTCACAGCGGAACGAATAAATTATATTAATAACATAAACTATTACATAGTATACAACACTTATCAGAGTTTACAACACTATACAACACATACTAGACAGTTATAAACATCTGTCTAGACATTACAACTCAAATACAAGACAAGACACTATCACAGATATCAACACAGCGAAATTCTATATCTACGAACGCCAAAGCCTCCTGCTCCATTGCTCCTCCAGAATATTCGTCAAAGCTAAACATGAATCCCTTGGCTACTCGTAAAAATTTGAGTACCCAAGAGTTTATATAAAACAGAAATAAACACTTGGGTCAGACATGGGTCTGGTGTGAGTAACAGGTTAAACTTGCTTAACTTCAAAACCTTTAGAAAGAAAAGGTATCACGTAAGACTCCCCACAAATAAACATGGGTAAGTTTTTACCTTACGCTAACCAAAACATTTGATAGGAAATCCAGTTATATTATAATAGGGTCTAGGGTTTTCAAATAAATATGAAATAGCTGAAATTGTTACATTATTAAATTCCAGCATACTAGCCACAAAGTGGGTTATACAATCAAAACCGTAAGGGCACGTAGGAAGAATGGGTTTCCATACAATGGCAGGGCTACTGGGGTACCGCCCGTCACAGTACGTGGCCTAGATCACCGTACCGAGGAGTTCGCCCGCTCCCCTGCAACACAAAGCCGGAACCATCCCTTACTGGATAATTCCGAACAAGATAACCCTGTAGTTGGCGCGACCAACCACACACTAAGCCGAATAAAAAGAAAAGGGACCTCTAGACAGGGATCTATCTTGCTCTCAGTGGGTGCTACCCACGAAGCCTTGCTGCACCTCCCCTATTTTAGCCATTCCCAGTTGATGAGGCTTGAGGTTACGATTACCTTTAATCAGAACATATCACTTAGAATGCTCATCGTCCGCCTGACGATGTGCTGAAAGCATTCAATCCATACAAGTTCGTTCCGGGTTCGAACGAAACCGAAGGCATTATCTCGTTACACTCGTTTTGGAATCACCCTCAGAGTTAATGACAATAACCCTTGCACTCTGAATCTTCATCTTCACTTGAGATTCACGACCTATCGTAAATTTGGATCGATGTGGTGTTCGGGTCTCCAGACCTGGGATTCCGGTATACGGAAACCCGATCCCGGTCTCATCGAAATCCAAAACGTATCTTTTAAAGGCCAAGTTGTTTTAAGGGTTAAAACAATTTAATTCATTATCTTTATACACAAAGAAAGATAATTCACAACAGATAATCAACATTATCAGATAATCCATACAATTCAACTAACATCCATATCATACAGCATATATCTCATCAGAGATATCAATCAATGCCAAGTATTCAATACTATCACCCATTCATAAGTAATGATTTATATCATCTCTAATTAATTTAAAGTGAATTAAATTAATTACTTCATTTTATAAATCCTTCTTACTTAACCATAAATAAATTACAAATTAATTAATTATCCTTTAATTACCTTTTTCAATTAATCATCTTTGATTAATTATCTTTTAATTACATCCCAGTAATATATCCTCAATTAATTTCTCAAATTAATTATCCTTAACCACTTATAGTAATTAACCTTTAATTACTTCATTAATTAATTAACTAAAATTAATTAACTTAATCAACTATAATTAATTACATTAATCCTTAATTAATTACATTGATTAATTACTTCATTTATTAATTATTACTTAATTAACCAATCTTAATTACATCATTAATTATATTAATTAATGATTCTTAATTATACATTAATTATTAATTACTTAATTAAATTAATTACATTAAGTAATTAACCTTTAATTAAACAACATTTATTAATCACCCTTGATTAATCTTCAATCAGTAATTAATTACCCTTAATTACTTTCATTAACTAAATTAATTACTCCTTAATTAATTTCTTAATTAATCCCTTGATTAATTCACAAGTAATTAAACTCAAATTACTTCCATTAATAAAATCATTATTCACTTAATTACTTCAAGTAATTATTTATTATTAACTTCCCTAAATAATCTTACCTTAATAATTACATTAAGTAATTATTTATCAAATCAACTCTTGATTATTCTAAATTAATTAAACTTAATTAATTAACTTAACAAATCAAATTAACTTCAATTAATTACAATAAGTAATTAATTCTTAATTACTTCCAATAAGTAATTACATTTAAACAAATTCATAAATGATTATTCTTAAATTAATTTAACTAATTAATTATCAAAATTAATTCTATTAATTCATTATTTAATAACCCATAGTTAATGACCTCATTAACTATTATTTAATTACTTTCCTTAAGTAATTAACTTATATTAATATTATTAATTCTAAATTAATAAATCTTAATAACCAATTTATTAATCTCTAATTACTAAATTAATTAAGTGTTAACCATAACTTAATTAATATTTAATTACTTATTAATTAATTCCTAACCATTAATTAATACTCTAATCTATAATCCCTAACTACAAATTAATCATCCCTAATTTATTTATCTTAATCCTAACTAAATTAGTTTAAACCTTTAATTATTTATTTAATTAATCAAAATGATTAATTAATCAAACAAATTAATTATCCATTAAATTTCCTAATTAATTTAATGAACACAAATCTTTAATTACTTTTAAACAACATTTCTAAAACTCTTTTATTTTACAAGTTAAAGAAATACTCATTCAATAAAGAAATTTAAAAGGGTTCTAAACAAATTCATATTTAAATTTATAAAACTTATTTATTTCCAATCTAAAATTCAAAACCAAACTTGAATTCATATATTAAAAACTTTGATTTCAAATCCTGTCTTAATATTTCTTCACCATTTAAAATTTAAACCCTGTCAGCTTTTAAACTGAAACCAAAAGCCTACCCGAGTCCATCTCAAAATTACCCGAGATAAAACCCTCATGCTTCGAGTTGCTCACGCTATAAACTCGAGAAATACTCGAGTGTCATTCCTCTGCTATACCCAAACTAAAACACTGATACGCCTGACACTTATTCACGTGCACACGCGAGTTGATCGCCTCCGACCATCACTCCCAACTTCGGCATATCGACTTCGACCACCCCTCACGATCGCGACCTCCAGAACCACGAACAACCACCTCAATCGAAATCGAGCGTTTATCCCAAACCTGGAAATAAAACAGAACCCATCCACGAAAGCCTATCATCGCCTCGTCCACGATCTTCCGACCACCGTCACCTCTAAAACTTCGGCCACGTCTTCATCTACACCATAACTACCTTCCCCTAGAACTCCAATGAACTCGATCAACTCTAGAGGAAATGTCGAACAAAAATAACAGACCTAGTTAAACTAGGGTTCCAGACTTTCCCAATCAAATCCCTTCGCCACAGAGTTTTTCAACATTATCAGACATTTTTCCATGATTCTACCATCACCATTCCATCATCAGAGAAAACCATGGCCACCCCGACCTGCTAGGTTGACAGTTCCAACCCAAAACTCCAATTCTAGACAAACCAGAAATGCTCTTCTAATTCTAAACTAAAAATTCTAATTTTAGTTTTAAAATTTAAGTTCTTGTTTAAGTAATCGATTTATACTCCTAATTCACGAATTCAGGATTTTTAAAATTTTACTTATATAAAGTCCCTCTGTTATTTATTCCATCCCAAAGTCATTTACAAGTTTATTAACCTAAATAAAATTTTAGACTTTAATTTATGATACACTAACACGTTTTGTTTGCAATTTGCATCTAAACATGGATTAGATCATGAGTTCATGAAGTTTGAATCAGATCTTTAAGTTTGGAATCTAGAACAGGGAAGAATAAAGCAACAGCAAACATGCATTCAAAACCCATACATATATACAAACTATTTCATCATATTCATCCACACACAAATCAAGGTTATCTCAGGAAACAATTCAAGCAACCATAATTACTTAAGTTTATTTTAAATAAAGATGTTACTCACCTAATTTTAAGAACAGAGAAATTTCCCAGGTTTTAAATTTTGATCTGGCAGTTGCTTTTGATTAAAAACTTGAATTGCCTTTTTCTCCTTCGATTTAAAACTTGAGTTGCTTGCTAGAAAACTTGCATGCATGCCAAAATCTTGCTTTATTGAGATGTTGCTCAAATCTTGATTTTAAACTTGCTTTTGAACATGCTTCCAGATTTTGAAAAATGCAGGCTTTGTTTTCAGATTGAAGAGAGGTTACAGGCTTTCATTCCAGGTTTTAAACAAATGCAGATTGGAGTTCCAGATTTTGAAAAAGTATTGCATACTTTTGTTTTGATTTGGAAAATGTTTTTACCGGTTTGAAGAAGAAGATTTTTAGAGGATTGATTACAGATTTTGGTTGAGAGGAATGTTTGATTACTAATTTGTTTATGAGGAGAATTTTGTTACAGATTTTGAAGAATGGTTACAGGCTGAAAGTTTCTTACTTCAGATTTTTATTTCCTCTTAGCTTTTAAATGTTGCCAAAGAATAGATAGAGAAAAGTATATGTATTTAGGCTGAAAATCATTTAATAAAAATAAAAGAAAATTTAATCTAAAAATGCCACTTGTTTTAGGATTCAACACTTGTCATATATCTTAGTTCATAAATTTACACATATTATTTTGAGTCTTAATATGATAACACTTGTATTTATATGTGTTAATTGGTTTACACTTGTTTTAAACAAGCCTTTATATGTTTACACATGTCCTTTTATTTAATTTATATTTATTCTAAATGTAAACTTTTTTCTTTATTTATTAAATACAATTACTTATCTATATATATATAGATAACTTCTTAAAGAGAATAAAATCAATTATACTTATAAATAAAAGTTCATACATATATTTTTAAAATACAAAACTATTAAAATGTATATTAGAAATTTAAAACAAGACTTTATTTATTTATTAAATTTCAAACCAAAGCCTATCTATTTACAATATATATATATATATATATACATTATAAATAGAAATCATTTTATTAGTTTTTAAAAGATAAAATTCACTAATTAAATATTTATTTAATTAGATTATTAAATCAATTCAAACATTTATTATCAAAGATTATCAAATCAATTTAATTATTTAAACAGATTATTAAATTGATATTGCCCCAAATTTCCGGGATATTACATTCCTCCCCCCTTAAAATAATTTCGTCCCCGAAATTTAAAACAAAGGTAACTTAATAATCTATTTAAATCACAAACAAATATTATCATCCATATGCTAACAACCATAGCAACCAATCATCCAAACAAACAATTCTAACTATCCAGCCAAAATTCTGAATAGAATTTCCTCGAGTTTCCCCAAGTATATATATATACCGGGATACTCGCTCTACAAACAATCCAAACAACCAATACTACTAAGCTATAGAGCTCCTACTCATCTAGATCTATAGAACTAAACAAGATATCTGACTACAGACGAGTCTGACTCGACAACCAAATCTTCAGAACTGCTGGTTCCAAAACCAGTGATAGATCAAACACGTACTCCCTCAGAGATACATGAAACACAATGAATCTCAGTTATCCAAACTGACAATTCAATCCAGCAGATCAAACTCTTATCCAAATCAAAACACAGAAAATATCCAAAACAACTCGGAGCTGACTTCCCAGACTTACCAAATCTTATAACTCCCTTTTACCAGAGAAAAACTTCACAACAACGAAGTCTCCAACTTCGAATTCCAAATTCCTCCGTCTCTTATCTACAAAATCCTTCAGACGATCCTGTGCTGACTACAAATCCTTCCTGATCAACTCAACCTTCGCTGATGCTTCTAGAAATAAACAGAACTAAAAACAACTCAACAGAATGATCCTCTCAAGATCTATCCAATCCAAAACAAAACTCTACTCACAAACATCAGAAGATCGAACTAACTTCTCCTATCTGGAAAAGACAAACAGATGTACTCGCCAAATTGCTTCCGTTGCACCATTCTGATCTGGAGTAGAATGAAAATGCTGATGAAGAACACAAGCACAGACTGGACAACACATCCCAGAAAATCTCAGATAACTCAAGAGAACACTCAGCAATCGCAAGTCACTTTTGCGATCAACCCAGCCTAACTGCAAAGAAAACTGTTCTCTCTTTACCAATCAGAACAGCTTATACTTAACTATCCAATCTATCGAAGAAATGGATCCACTCTGCTGCTTCTGAACTCCTTCTTCAGAAAACTGCTCATCTAGGAAAACTTACTGCCAACACACAGAATACTCCGAGCTGCACCACTGCCACAGATGCCAAAGACCTCCTAACCAAATCTTTTCGAGAAACTCGATTCTCAAACAGAATCACCATGGTGAACTCAGCCACAACACCGAAACAGACACACTTCATTAACTTGTTCCAAATAAAACATCTTCGGGAACATCCATAGTCACTGCGTCTCATCACCCAGCTACTATTACCTGAGATACCATCACTCGCTTCTGTTCTCCGACAGATCCAACTCTACCCATCCAAACTTCAAAGATGAACTCCGAACCTTAACAGGTTTTCTTCAGAGATCGATGAAATCCTCACAATTGCAAAGTTCACTCGAGACGGTATTAGGTCTACAGTCTCGACAGATACATTTCCAACCTCAACACTCAGACTCCTAATCCTAGATGATAAATTATTATCATCTCAACCAATCATTACGAATACCATATACATTTAAAATGATACTTTTTTATATATAGAAAATATATCTGGGTAAAATTATTTCACCTTCCCTTTTTAAAACAATATTGTGTCCGTTGGCCTGGTCCAAGTGTTTAGAGATCCCTATCAATAACGTTAGCTACTCGTATTGACCAGAATCCATATACCACTCAATCGATCAATTAACACAATATAAAACCATTTTATATAACTAACAAATACGAGCTCTCGTATATATATATATACACTCAAATAGGTTGCTACAGATCCTATCTCTAATGAACAATCCTTCCGAACCTAGGTATTCACTCAACCTAGTGTTTTGATATTCACTTAACCAAAAGCTTAGGCATTCGCTCAACCTATGCTCTGATACCACTGTAATAACCCGCCACTCATTCCACAGAATGACGAATCATCAATAAGAAAGAAAGGGGTGAGAAAATAGAAAGAAGAGAAGAAAGAAAGAAACAACAACAACGATCTCACAGCGGAACGAATAAATTATATTAATAACATAAACTATTACATAGTATACAACACTTATCAGAGTTTACAACACTATACAACACATACTAGACAGTTATAAACATCTGTCTAGACATTACAACTCAAATACAAGACAAGACACTATCACAGATATCAACACAGCGAAATTCTATATCTACGAACGCCAAAGCCTCCTGCTCCATTGCTCCTCCAGAATATTCGTCAAAGCTAAACATGAATCCCTTGGCTACTCGTAAAAATTTGAGTACCCAAGAGTTTATATAAAACAGAAATAAACACTTGGGTCAGACATGGGTCTGGTGTGAGTAACAGGTTAAACTTGCTTAACTTCAAAACCTTTAGAAAGAAAAGGTATCACGTAAGACTCCCCACAAATAAACATGGGTAAGTTTTTACCTTACGCTAACCAAAACATTTGATAGGAAATCCAGTTATATTATAATAGGGTCTAGGGTTTTCAAATAAATATGAAATAGCTGAAATTGTTACATTATTAAATTCCAGCATACTAGCCACAAAGTGGGTTATACAATCAAAACCGTAAGGGCACGTAGGAAGAATGGGTTTCCATACAATGGCAGGGCTACTGGGGTACCGCCCGTCACAGTACGTGGCCTAGATCACCGTACCGAGGAGTTCGCCCGCTCCCCTGCAACACAAAGCCGGAACCATCCCTTACTGGATAATTCCGAACAAGATAACCCTGTAGTTGGCGCGACCAACCACACACTAAGCCGAATAAAAAGAAAAGGGACCTCTAGACAGGGATCTATCTTGCTCTCAGTGGGTGCTACCCACGAAGCCTTGCTGCACCTCCCCTGTTTTAGCCATTCCCAGTTGATGAGGCTTGAGGTTACGATTACCTTTAATCAGAACATATCACTTAGAATGCTCATCGTCCGCCTGACGATGTGCTGAAAGCATTCAATCCATACAAGTTCGTTCCGGGTTCGAACGAAACCGAAGGCATTATCTCGTTACACTCGTTTTGGAATCACCCTCAGAGTTAATGACAATAACCCTTGCACTCTGAATCTTCATCTTCACTTGAGATTCACGACCTATCGTAAATTTGGATCGATGTGGTGTTCGGGTCTCCAGACCTGGGATTCCGGTATACGGAAACCCGATCCCGGTCTCATCGAAATCCAAAACGTATCTTTTAAAGGCCAAGTTGTTTTAAGGGTTAAAACAATTTAATTCATTATCTTTATACACAAAGAAAGATAATTCACAACAGATAATCAACATTATCAGATAATCCATACAATTCAACTAACATCCATATCATACAGCATATATCTCATCAGAGATATCAATCAATGCCAAGTATTCAATACTATCACCCATTCATAAGTAATGATTTATATCATCTCTAATTAATTTAAAGTGAATTAAATTAATTACTTCATTTTATAAATCCTTCTTACTTAACCATAAATAAATTACAAATTAATTAATTATCCTTTAATTACCTTTTTCAATTAATCATCTTTGATTAATTATCTTTTAATTACATCCCAGTAATATATCCTCAATTAATTTCTCAAATTAATTATCCTTAACCACTTATAGTAATTAACCTTTAATTACTTCATTAATTAATTAACTAAAATTAATTAACTTAATCAACTATAATTAATTACATTAATCCTTAATTAATTACATTGATTAATTACTTCATTTATTAATTATTACTTAATTAACCAATCTTAATTACATCATTAATTATATTAATTAATGATTCTTAATTATACATTAATTATTAATTACTTAATTAAATTAATTACATTAAGTAATTAACCTTTAATTAAACAACATTTATTAATCACCCTTGATTAATCTTCAATCAGTAATTAATTACCCTTAATTACTTTCATTAACTAAATTAATTACTCCTTAATTAATTTCTTAATTAATCCCTTGATTAATTCACAAGTAATTAAACTCAAATTACTTCCATTAATAAAATCATTATTCACTTAATTACTTCAAGTAATTATTTATTATTAACTTCCCTAAATAATCTTACCTTAATAATTACATTAAGTAATTATTTATCAAATCAACTCTTGATTATTCTAAATTAATTAAACTTAATTAATTAACTTAACAAATCAAATTAACTTCAATTAATTACAATAAGTAATTAATTCTTAATTACTTCCAATAAGTAATTACATTTAAACAAATTCATAAATGATTATTCTTAAATTAATTTAACTAATTAATTATCAAAATTAATTCTATTAATTCATTATTTAATAACCCATAGTTAATGACCTCATTAACTATTATTTAATTACTTTCCTTAAGTAATTAACTTATATTAACATTATTAATTCTAAATTAATAAATCTTAATAACCAATTTATTAATCTCTAATTACTAAATTAATTAAGTGTTAACCATAACTTAATTAATATTTAATTACTTATTAATTAATTCCTAACCATTAATTAATACTCTAATCTATAATCCCTAACTACAAATTAATCATCCTTAATTTATTTATCTTAATCCTAACTAAATTAGTTTAAACCTTTAATTATTTATTTAATTAATCAAAATGATTAATTAATCAAACAAATTAATTATCCATTAAATTTCCTAATTAATTTAATGAACACAAATCTTTAATTACTTTTAAACAACATTTCTAAAACTCTTTTATTTTACAAGTTAAAGAAATACTCATTCAATAAAGAAATTTAAAAGGGTTCTAAACAAATTCATATTTAAATTTATAAAACTTATTTATTTCCAATCTAAAATTCAAAACCAAACTTGAATTCATATATTAAAAACTTTGATTTCAAATCCTGTCTTAATATTTCTTCACCATTTAAAATTTAAACCCTGTCAGCTTTTAAACTGAAACCAAAAGCCTACCCGAGTCCATCTCAAAATTACCCGAGATAAAACCCTCATGCTTCGAGTTGCTCACGCTATAAACTCGAGAAATACTCGAGTGTCATTCCTCTGCTATACCCAAACTAAAACACTGATACGCCTGACACTTATTCACGTGCACACGCGAGTTGATCGCCTCCGACCATCACTCCCAACTTCGGCATATCGACTTCGACCACCCCTCACGATCGCGACCTCCAGAACCACGAACAACCACCTCAATCGAAATCGAGCGTTTATCCCAAACCTGGAAATAAAACAGAACCCATCCACGAAAGCCTATCATCGCCTCGTCCACGATCTTCCGACCACCGTCACCTCTAAAACTTCGGCCACGTCTTCATCTACACCATAACTACCTTCCCCTAGAACTCCAATGAACTCGATCAACTCTAGAGGAAATGTCGAACAAAAATAACAGACCTAGTTAAACTAGGGTTCCAGACTTTCCCAATCAAATCCCTTCGCCACAGAGTTTTTCAACATTATCAGACATTTTTCCATGATTCTACCATCACCATTCCATCATCAGAGAAAACCATGGCCACCCCGACCTGCTAGGTTGACAGTTCCAACCCAAAACTCCAATTCTAGACAAACCAGAAATGCTCTTCTAATTCTAAACTAAAAATTCTAATTTTAGTTTTAAAATTTAAGTTCTTGTTTAAGTAATCGATTTATACTCCTAATTCACGAATTCAGGATTTTTAAAATTTTACTTATATAAAGTCCCTCTGTTATTTATTCCATCCCAAAGTCATTTACAAGTTTATTAACCTAAATAAAATTTTAGACTTTAATTTATGATACACTAACACGTTTTGTTTGCAATTTGCATCTAAACATGGATTAGATCATGAGTTCATGAAGTTTGAATCAGATCTTTAAGTTTGGAATCTAGAACAGGGAAGAATAAAGCAACAGCAAACATGCATTCAAAACCCATACATATATACAAACTATTTCATCATATTCATCCACACACAAATCAAGGTTATCTCAGGAAACAATTCAAGCAACCATAATTACTTAAGTTTATTTTAAATAAAGATGTTACTCACCTAATTTTAAGAACAGAGAAATTTCCCAGGTTTTAAATTTTGATCTGGCAGTTGCTTTTGATTAAAAACTTGAATTGCCTTTTTCTCCTTCGATTTAAAACTTGAGTTGCTTGCTAGAAAACTTGCATGCATGCCAAAATCTTGCTTTATTGAGATGTTGCTCAAATCTTGATTTTAAACTTGCTTTTGAACATGCTTCCAGATTTTGAAAAATGCAGGCTTTGTTTTCAGATTGAAGAGAGGTTACAGGCTTTCATTCCAGGTTTTAAACAAATGCAGATTGGAGTTCCAGATTTTGAAAAAGTATTGCATACTTTTGTTTTGATTTGGAAAATGTTTTTACCGGTTTGAAGAAGAAGATTTTTAGAGGATTGATTACAGATTTTGGTTGAGAGGAATGTTTGATTACTAATTTGTTTATGAGGAGAATTTTGTTACAGATTTTGAAGAATGGTTACAGGCTGAAAGTTTCTTACTTCAGATTTTTATTTCCTCTTAGCTTTTAAATGTTGCCAAAGAATAGATAGAGAAAAGTATATGTATTTAGGCTGAAAATCATTTAATAAAAATAAAAGAAAATTTAATCTAAAAATGCCACTTGTTTTAGGATTCAACACTTGTCATATATCTTAGTTCATAAATTTACACATATTATTTTGAGTCTTAATATGATAACACTTGTATTTATATGTGTTAATTGGTTTACACTTGTTTTAAACAAGCCTTTATATGTTTACACATGTCCTTTTATTTAATTTATATTTATTCTAAATGTAAACTTTTTTCTTTATTTATTAAATACAATTACTTATCTATATATATATAGATAACTTCTTAAAGAGAATAAAATCAATTATACTTATAAATAAAAGTTCATACATATATTTTTAAAATACAAAACTATTAAAATGTATATTAGAAATTTAAAACAAGACTTTATTTATTTATTAAATTTCAAACCAAAGCCTATCTATTTACAATATATATATATATATATATACATTATAAATAGAAATCATTTTATTAGTTTTTAAAAGATAAAATTCACTAATTAAATATTTATTTAATTAGATTATTAAATCAATTCAAACATTTATTATCAAAGATTATCAAATCAATTTAATTATTTAAACAGATTATTAAATTGATATTGCCCCAAATTTCCGGGATATTACATTTTGAACTTAAATATAAGTTATTATTATTTGTATGTGTGTGTGCGTGTATTATTTTAATTCAAAATTTATAAAAGGAATTTTGTGTAAAATTATAGATCCAATGTTGAATTCATTCTTAAGTCAAAATTAGATTTCAAATTACTAATTTTAAATTGTAAAACATATTAAATTGTAAGTTTTACATATCTTTTTGAAAATGGGTTCTTTATTAATGAAGTTAATGAATAATAAAAGTTCCGCCACCTTAGAAAACGTTACTAAAGTAGTAAGAGAAAAGAGACGACAACCTTTATACTACAAAGTCCAAATCAACAATAGAAGATACATAAATAAATATACCTCCTCCGTAATAAAACACCACCTGATCCAGCCTACTTGACATACAAAATCCTGATTCACCCACATGACATCTATCATGGATCAAATTCCAGCTTCTAAAAATTCCCATGTCTTCCTATTTCAGATCTCCTCTAAAATTCCTTTGCAGCTAAAATCGAACATCAAGCTCCACCATCTTACTTCTCTGTGCTTTTCCATAGCCTTTATAATAAAAAATACATTTATTTCTGTCAAGCCAGATATGATGAATCGTTCCACCATAGTCGTTAAAGCTAGATCTCTTTCCCTTCCCTTTGTTCTAAATAGACAGTTTATTAGTCGGAATTCCTCAAATAGATTTGCAACTGAAGCTGGTAAAAAAAGTAGATTGCACCTTCTTTATTCCATTTGATTGTTGCATAGCACACAATATGTAGTATTAGTAATACCCCATTGATGTAAATGATCTAGTGTTGGTAGATATAATAAACACGCTTTGTATGCAATGAACCTTTTTGCTATGGTTTTATGCCAAATTAATTTCCCAAATAGAATTTTGGTGCTGGATGTCTGACCCTGTTAAAAATATTTGAGAAGATGAACTTAGTAGACCAACAAATTGTCCAGTGATCCTAATTATGTTGTGTCGAGAAGTAATTGTTCAATTGCATGCCAAATTTCTCTTGTTTCTGTAATTAAATCCAGATGTAGTTCGTTATGTTGTATTATACAACTCACATTAGATTGAGAATAATTACTCATGCTAACCTTGTTCCACCCCAGTATATCGACCATTGATTTATGGTTGATCCAAGGATCAAACCATAAAGAAGTGTTGTCACCATTTATAATAATTTTCTGCATTAGTTGAAAATAATATCCCTTTCTCTTAAATATACTTCATTGTACCTGAATATTTATTGCTGACAGGCATAACCCATAATTTTTTATTATGTAGATACTTGTTTTTCATCCAACCACTCCACAAGCACCATATAGTCAATAAATTCCATGTTAATTTGATAATAATAGTTTTCCTGAGATCCCTGAATAATCTAAAGCATACACCTCCTTCGGATTTAGGCTTACATAACTGCTCCGATGTAATTTTATGTAGTTTTCCGCTCTAGAAAAAATCAACTCAGTTCTACCTGTTATTGATAACAAGCCGTCATCACATCATTCTAGTTTCCATGAAATTTTATTCAACAAGGGTGTACAATGTGACGAATGAATAAAATCAGTTGATAAAGGCACCCCTAATTTACCTAATAGGTAGGATTTCCTCATTTATGCCCAATATATGTAGAATTTGATCTCCGTTTGAAACTTCTCTACTAAAAAACACTTTATATTTCACCTGATTGATATGAAGTTCCACGGTTTCAGATAATTCGTTGAAAATATTATTCGTAATAGTAGCATTAGTTGTAGTGGATGCCAAATCATAACATCGTCAGCATAGAGTAGGTATACAATGATAGGATTTATTCTAGAAATAGGCTGCAAATGTTCAAAGGTATACGCATTATCCATTCACAAAGTGAAAAATTCCATAGCGATACAGAATAAGTATGGGGACAAAGGATCCCCTCGTCGTAGCCCTCTTATTGAATTAATGAGAGCATTTAGAATCCCATCCACCATTATAGAGAAAGCAGGCGAGTTAATACATTTGTACACCAAATTTATTAATGATATTGGAAAGCCCATCGAGTATAACATGTAGCATACAAATTTTTTGTTAATCATATCATATGCTTTTTATAGATATATGTTTATGTACATTTTATCTTTTCCTTTCTTCTTTAAGTCCCTTACCAATTCATAAGCTAGCAGTATATTTTCCTTGATATTTCTTTGAGGAATGAATGCTGATTGATTTTTCGCAATAAGAAATGGAAGGAAATGTTTAATTCTAAAACATAGTATTTTAGAGACTATTTTATATAAAAAATTTGCGCATGATATAAGTCTATAGTTCAAAATAACTTGTGGTCTATCTTTTTTAGGTATTAAAGTGGTGAAATCGTGGATCGTCCCCTTAGTAATTTTTCCAGATTGGAAAACCCCTGTAACAATAGCAAATAAGTCACCTTGAAGAAGATCCTAATGGAATATAAAGAATTTTGAAGAACATCCAGTTGGACCAGGGCTTTTTGAATCTTTAATAGAGAACAAAGTGGTTTTAACTTCATTTAAAGTTATTGCAGCAGATAAAAATTTCTTTCCCTCTTCTTTTATGAATATTTTGGTTGAATAATATGAAAAGCCTGTGGCCCATTAAATAAGTTTATGTAATAACGAGTAGCTTTCTCGGTTACTGTCTTATTATCATACATATATAATCACCATCAGTTTTTAATAGGGCCTGAATTCTATTTCGGTGCTTTCCCATTGCCATTTTTGCATTAATTTTTGGAATTAGTATCTTGGCATTGTAGCCACAATATTTTTCTCTTTTCTTATTACTTTCATGCTGAATCTTTAGGTGCTACCTTAGTTGAAGGTTCAAGCAAACCATGTTTTCATAAAAAGTTTCACCTTCTAGATTGGCATCCAGTTGTATTAAAGCATGTTAGTAAGCATCCTTTAATTTATGTATTGGATCATCCTATTTTTGTTCAACTTTTTTAAATTGACTTTTAAATTTTGAATAAAATATGCACTGCAGTAACCTATGTTGTAGCTTTAAGTCCATCTAAAATGCAATCCATGCACCTATCAAGTTGATGCCAAGTTTTTACATATTTGAATGGTTTTCCTTTAGTACAAAAATTGAATTAGTAAAGGGGTGTGATTATTGAAATGAGTTGGTACTATAAGGGTAACTAAATTTGAAAATTTAGTTAAGAAATTATAATTAGCTAGCAGCCTAGCACTTTATTAATGCTTGTTGCCATACCCCTCTTTCTCCATGTGTATTTGCATCCCTGTAAAATAGTTTCAACCAGGCTACATTTTACATACGATTTTTAAAATTATTCATATAAGAAAAAAGGATTAGAAGACCTCCCCTTTTATATTTTGGACTTGAAGCATTATTAAAATCTCCAAAAGCTAGTCATGTCAAATTTCTTGAAGAAGCATTGAGACAAAGATACCCCTAAAAATTTTCATTATCAATGTAGAAGTTACTTGCATGTACAAAAGCGAACACACATTGCAGGTGTGACGAACCACATTTCGGAAGGTTTAAATTGACAATAACCCACACATGTCCAACTCAAACAATCCGAAACATAGATAATCAATGGGGTTAATTAAGAAAAATAAGAAAGGAAGAAGAAAAAAATCATAGAATCTCACAATGGGATGACAAAATATAATAATCAAATAAACAGTTCATGAAGCTGTTTATACTATGCATTTGATAATAAATTTACAACATTTATCAGAGTTATATATACAACAGAATAATAGAGTAATGCAGCAGAACAACATGATGTAGGGAATAATAATAGTAATTATATACTAAATCTTCGTCTTTATCCTCCAGAAAGATAGTCTTCAATGTGCTGAAATACTCAGGACTGACCCGAGCGTAATGAAAAGACAAAACACTTGAGTCGGGACTAAAATATCCTTATGTGAGTCAAATCAATATCACGTGAAAAATGAGTGTAATGGCGTCGAAGATCTTACGGGATTTTCATCTCCTATCCGGTGTATAACGTGAGTACAATAACTTAAGAGATGTTACGGGATTTTTTTCCATCTCTTAAGGATCCGTCAAACTAAAATATTTAACTTCAATTATATTTTAGATTTAAAACATTTATTTTACAATTCATATTAAATCAAATTATTACGTTCCAAAAGTCACATCTTTTAAGCTTAAATAAAATCTTATTTAAATTTCAATCCTTTAAATCAGATTTAATTACAATTTATTCTCTACTTAACTTCTTAAAATTTATTTATTAAAGTTAATACATAAAAATCTATATTTATTATTTTAAATTAAAACTATATTTATTATATTAAACTAAATTTAAAATATACATTTCAAAACTATATTAAATATTTTATTAAATTAAAATTTTAAATTATTTAAATTATATATTTAAAACTCAATAAAATTATAAGTTAAAATCTTAAATTTAGATTTTTTTAAAGCTTATATTAAATAAAATATAAATTTTAAATAAATCTTTAAATTAAATTTTAAAATCAAATTTATTAAATCAAAACATACTTTACAATTTTAGAAAATAATTTAAAATCGACCAACAGTGTTCGTATATAATTTTCTATCCTATGGCCAAGTGATCAGTTAATTTTAATTTCAAGGATGGATATATATCATTTCAATCCAAATCAGGCGTCCTAGGTATATATCATTTCAAACTATTTCCTAGTTTATTTAATTTTAGATTTATTTGATGCCCCTAACATCCAGAGTGAATAATAGGAATAAATCAGCATAAAACATCTAGGGTGAATAACAGAAATAGATCGGCATAAACAAACATCCAAACATCTATCATATCAATAATTAGACATCCATCACAATTAACATCCAAAACAATCACATATCATAACAGATTACTAGTCATAAATTCTCGGGTGTTTAACTAGCAAATTAAATTCCGATTCAAATTAACATTCAATTTAAATTTCTAACATATAAATTCCTATATCGATTTCTATGTCAGATAAATTACCAAATAACAATCAATAAAATTAAATACTTAGTAATTTCGATTTAACTTACATAAAAATATTTTAGTACTTATGAGCGTTAAACACTCACCTTTTATTTGAAACCGAAAGTAATTTCAGCTTCAAATAAATTTCACTTTGATTCCATGCTGAAGACGACGTCGATACGGATCCACTGCGACTCGTTTCACCCGAAACGAACCTCGTATGCAAAAGTTACGGCTTTATTAATATAACGATAATTAAAATTTTAATTAACAAAATTAAACTAATTATTATAATTAACTTAAACCTCACTAATACCTTTCCCCTTCGTTCTCAGATCCGTATCCACCAACCCAACCATCGCGACTTCAACCTCAAACGCGCACGCGACTCCAACTGCCGACCATCGATCCAAGCCTGCCACGACATCGGCCACCTCTCTACACGCCGCCGCCTCTAAGCACAGTGCCTTCGGTTGTACGCAAATGCCTCAAAACTCGAGATGATGGAGCGCAAACGTGGGGAAAATCTGGTGATCTCGTGCACTCTCGTGACGATCCAACCACACAAATTGAAGATCTCGACGAGCTCTCCATTTTTCGTTTTGTAATTATTTGTTTTCATTGAATGGATTGGAATAAATCGAAGGAGAAAGAAGGTGGATTTTTGGCCATGAAATCGTAAAGAGGCGGCTGAATGATAGGATAAGGTTTCAGTTCACGAAAGTATAAATAACGTGACCTATTATATAAGATTTCGACCCGAATGAGCACGAAATCCCGAACTCCAAATCGAAGCGTGCCGCTTGGCGTTCCTAATGTTTTACCCTCATTCCGAACACAATGAAACTAGTCTCAAGGCCTAATTCGATCATATGCAGAAGATAGCTTTTCAAAATCAATTTATTTTAATTAAATTTGGAAATTAAATTCTACGCGTTTCAAGCTCGCACGGCCAAACGATAAGTCCGATCGCTACGAAACTTGAAATCTTATAATAATTCACTATTACGGATCCGATGAAACTAGTTTCATCGAAATCCGAGACAGTGGCCAAAATGGCTATTTTTACGCGTTAATTAAAATCAGAAATTTCCAATTCCTATTTATTCACTTTTTAAATCTAATTTTAAATGTCAACAATCTTCATTCTCGTTTAAATAAAATTTAGATCAACCTTTGAAATCATCTTCATTCATATTTAATTCAGGATTCAATTATTTGAATAAATTCCAATATTAAATTCAAACAATTTAATTATTCAATAAATCGCCATATTTTAAAACATAAGTTATTTAATTTATAAAATTTAACTTTTTAGACGAATCCAAAATAAAACAAGTACTTCCATTTTATAATAATTCAACATTTATTATCCAATTCTCGCTACTAATTATAAACACATTAAATATATTGAACTTCGTTCTAACCTAAACAATTTCCTTATAACTTATCGAAATTGTTATTTCAATCTTTTATTCAAGTTCATATTCAATAAATTATATAATTTTTATTTCTAACCATATTAATTCCATAATCATATTAAATTTAATAATTTAAAATAGTTAAAAATATGGGTCGTTACATTCTCCCCCACTCATAACGTTTTGTCCTCGAGAAGGGGTTAAGTAAGAAATTTATCATTTGATATATTTTATTCAAAATAATTAACTTATAAAAAATAAAATCTTGTTTCAAAACTTTTACTACGCTTCTACTATGCTACTCCGATCGGCTTACGGAAATTACAATTTATATATTGTTAACCCGCATTTTGAAAAGGCAGCATACAGATGGATTTAACCCAATTGACTGCACGGTTATCAAGGCTAGAAAAGTGGATCACGAAGATGGAGCAGCAGGAATGGAGGAAGTCCAGAATCAGAATTAAGGAAACGAAGCAAACAGGATGCGGGATAGAGCGGAACCACCGGGAGCCGCCCCTGATCATTCTTCTGTGATGCCCCACCTCTATGCTCACAATAACAAAGAGTATTAAAAGAAATATTGTCTATTATTATGAAGAATAAGGCTGGATAGGAGCGGCCATCCGTAGTTGGCCTTACACTAGTATTGGTTACCTCGATAGGAGTGGTATATTTTTTTTTCATCTCTTATTTATTTACTCCCATCGACATACCCAATTCTAGTATAAAACGAACTATGACGGTTCACAATAGTTTAGGACAATGAATATAATAATAACAAAGATAATATAAATGCGGAACACAAATAAAACAAAAAGTCTCATGTATATAATAACTGATGTCAGTTACAATACAGTTGACACCATACATATGATACAACTACAACTGTCGACTCTGGAAGTTATATATACAAGTACATTATCAACTAATATACATGAATACATATCATCCTATACAATGACACGACTACTACAAAATTACGAAGACTACTTCAGAAGATATCTAAAAAAGTCTTCATATCCCAAACAACAACTCAAAGCAGGAAATCTACAACCTGAAATAACTCGGGTTTGACCCGAGTATTAAATTCAAAAGAAAATAATACACGGGTCAGTCTAATTCAAACTCAGTTATTAATGCACAGAAGCAATAATAATCAAATATCAAATAGACGACAGTCACAGAAATCTCGTATATCCAACCTCTCAATGCGAGAATCGATTAACGGCAGATATAACACTAAAAGTGTTAAACAACAAATCAACAATCCAAATCATCAGCTAGATGAATAAAACGATTATCAATGAAGATAATTTTTAGAAAAACATCAGAATTGCCCAAACGGCGATTAACAACAAAATCTAATTATTATAAATAATTAGAAACTCATAATCTAACTATCAATTAGATAATTAGACAACAACAAAATGATCAAATCACCAAAGCAAAATACAATATCAAAATTTTGAATTGGCAACACGAAACAATTTCATCAATTGAAATCAATCAATTTAAAACGTCAAATTCTGAATTGGCTGCAGTACATGCACGCGTGCACTGCCTCGCCAATACAGTGATGAAATACACAAAAGCTCAATGAAAATTCACAAACGAACACAAGGTCAAACCCAAGAAAAGTCAGGTCTAACCCAAATATAATTCAAAAGAAATCGCAATGCGAGCACAAGGTCAAACCCGAGCGTTTAAGCTAGATTCAACTCAATGTACAGAAACAAATACAAAGCAAATGTCACAATGAAACTGCAGTTGCAAATAGGTACAAAGACAAGGACAATGCACATGTCAACAACACATAAATATGTGAATAAGTGATACGACAGTTCAGTGAACTGCAAGTATCAACCAGGTAGCCACAAGTGTAAAGCAATGCCCAACACAAATGAGTGAACCAGATTCAAGTGAGGACTGAATGCAACAACAACTCCAGATCAATACAAATAAAACTGGGTTACTACATAACACAGCAGCAACTAAAAATAGTGCGACAGGTCAGGAAGCAAGTGCGTGTACCTAAGGTACGACATGTATGCAACTGTGAGACTAAAAAAATGCAAGCACCAGACTCGAGTATAAAACTACAAACTCAAGTGCAGTGAACTCAGTTATAAACTCAAACATGAATGAAACTACAATGTAGCTTCAATTGAAAACAATATCACCATTGAAACTAAACTCATATACACATTGTACTCAAGGCAACCGGCATATATAAGTGTAGTGAAAGCCAGCGATCAAGCAACATTGCAACTTCATTCATGTATATATGACTAAAATCACAAAGCCACTGTTCAAACTAAATTCCAAGTCATGACCAGAGAGGAGCAAGACCAGTGAACTAGACTCCAATGTGCAGGTAAATGAAGATGCAATGAAGTCAAAGCAAGCATATGGCAATACAGCAAGGCACAACACAATTTCCAGTGAAGTCACCATGAAATCAAGGCACCAAGTATACACAAATTAATGCACCAGTACAGTTCAGTGAACTGAAGTGAAGTCACACGTGTAAAACTACACCAGACTAAGTGCCATCAAGTAAATGAGACTCAACATGAATGATCAGGTAATAGGCATATAATCCATCAAGTTAGAGCATACAAGTGAATCATAAACCAAGTGTACCCAAAAATACAACATGTATTCAACTGTAACTGGACAATATACGTATCACGGTCAAGAACAAGGCTCGGTGCCGAAGAAAAGGCAAAGGCCAGCAACATTTGAAATAGAACAAGCAAGAATCAAATGTCAACAAAATCATAGTGACCGAAGTCAACCAAGAATCAGCAAATTCACAAAACCATGACGACTAAAAAAAAACATCGTCAAATCATTTTAACAAACTCAAATGGCCAAGATAAATCATCCACATCAAAATATACTCGAATGGCCGAGAATATCAAGTGTAATTATAAACAGTAAAGCAACAAGAACACCATACTTCACTACGAACAGCAGTCAAAACCCAACTAGAACAAAAATCGAACACGGTCAAAAGTCAAAAGTCGAACAACATCAACATCGAAACAAAATTGAATGGCCTAGACGAAGTCAAGTTCCTCTCAGTCAAACACAATAATTAGCAATTTCGAATCGAGCAAAAACAGGGGTTTAAATTAGATGTGAGTGAATAAATCACTCACCTGTTTTCGAGGGCGCAGATCCAATCGAAGTCGAACTCGACCGAAGAGAAGAAGTCGCGAACGAATCGATTGAAGTAAGCAAATCGAAGCATCATCCATAAACTAGGCGGCGACTTCACAATCCCTAATTACAGAGCTAAAAGGAACAAACGTGAACGAAGCCCTATTTTCGATCAAACGAAGAAGAGAACAGAGCCTCCATTTCATTTTCTTTTCGTTTATTTAGCTAGGGTTTTCGAAATGAAGAAGAGAGGAACGGTCATCGACCTTAGATAATTACCACAACCCAAAACAAATGAACGTGGGCCAAGGTCCAATTGAAGCCCACAAAACATTTCAACAAATTTTTGAAAGGAATTTCATTGATTTAAAAACTCCATCAACAAACAGCTATTAGCCAACAGAAATAAATCGTCTAATGACGATAATAAATTAGCAACCAAATTAAGTCGTCTAATAACGATTATAAATTTGTTATAAAACCCTGGGTTGTTACAGACTCCCCTCCTTATAAAAATTGTTTCCCCGCAATTTTCATAAATAAAGTCGTTAATAACAATTATTTTTCTAACATAAACTGGTTAATGCTAGAAAATAAAGTCGGGAATACAAACGCCAAAGAAATCTTTTAATTTCAATAAAAGAAATTTACAAATTCTCAACAAAATCTAACTATCAAAAGATAATCAGAAAACAACAGAACTGGATAAACGCAATTTTCAGCAATACGCAATTATCAAATAGATAATTAAAATTCAGAAATCACAAAATAGCAATATCTAATTATCAATACGATAATTAGAAGACAGCAAAATCTAGTTATCAACAAAGATAATTATGAAACACAAATCACAAATCGCCAACTACAAATATCTAGTTATCCAACAATTAACTAGAAAACACAAATTCCATAATCAACAAACTCTAACTATTAACAGAAATAGATAGAAAACATCGATTCAATAAAATCAGCATACTCTATGATCAATTTGAGACTAGAAAATCTCAAAATCATCAAAACTGGCTAATCTCCAATCATCAAAAAGATAATCAGAAAACATCAAATATCTAATTATCAAAAGCGATAATCAGAAATCAACAAATATCTAATTATCACAAGCGATAATTAGAAACAACAATTATTTAATTACCGATACGATAATTAAATCTCATAACAACAAATATTTAATTATCACAAATGATAATCAAATTTCAAATCAACAATTATTCAATTATCTAAAACGATAATCAAATCTCAAATCAACAAATATTCGATTATCAAAAACGATAATCAAATCTCAAATCAACAAATATTCGATTATCAAAAACGATAATCAAATTTCAAATCAACAATTATTCGATTATCCCAAAACGATAACCAAATCTCAAATCAACAATTATTCGATTATCAAAAACGATAATCAAATCTCAAATCAACAAATATTCGATTATCAAAAACGATAATCAAATTTCAAATCAACAAATATTCGATTATCAAAAACGGTAATCAAATCTCAAATCAATAAATATTTAATTATCACAAATGATAATCAAATCTCAAATCAACAAATATTTGATTATCAAAAACGATAATCAAATCTCAAATCAACAAATATTCGATTATCAAAAACGATAATCAAATCTCAAATCAACAAATATTCGATAATCAAAAACGATAATCAAATCTCAAATCAATAAATATTTAATTATCACAAATGATAATCAAATTTCAAATCAACAATTATTCGATTATCAAAAACGATAATCAAATTTCAAATCAACAATTATTCGATTATCCAAAAACGATAATCAAATCTCAAATCAACAAATATTCGATTATCAAAAACGATAATCAAATCTCAAATCAATAAATATTTAATTATCACAAATGATAATCAAATTTCAAATCAACAATTATTCGATTATCAAAAACGATAATCAGAATCAACAAATATCTAATTATCACAAGCGATAATTAGAAACAACAAATATCCGATTATCAAAAACGATAATCAGAATCAACAAATATCTAATTACTGATACGATAATTAAATCTCATAACATCAGATATCTAATTACCTGCAGATAATTAGAAACAACAAATATCTAGAAATAAATTAAGAAGACTAGAAAATCAACATAAAAGCTTGGATCGATCCCATCAGATGGCGAGTTTTTAGTTCGTCGCACGTGCATCAACAAATGGCCGAAGCCTACCAAGTACTCAACATAATTTTGGCGCCCATCAGATTGACTCGAAGGTCCGCAGAGTGACCCGAAGGTCTAGTACTGGTATTTGACCCGAAGGTCCATCAGAGTGGCCCGAAAGCCTAACAAATGACCCGAAGGTCCAACAAAGTGGCTCGAAAGCACACGAAAGCATCAAAATCATCAAAACAGTAGAAGTTTCAATTTACGAGTCCGGAATTAACCGAAATAGCAAACGCACATGTCCCATACCACGTGTTTTACTAAATCATTTGATTCTCTTCCTCGTTTCCTTGAAAGTGCAAAATTGTGTATTTTGTAAAAATACATTTTACATTCTCAAACGGACAAGTCCGGAATTAAGCGAATCAGTAAAAGAAAGGGGTCATAGTCCTCGATTTTGCTGAAACGTTTAAATCGCTTCCTCATTCTTTTGAAATCGCAAACTGTAAAATTCCTGGAAACAATTTTATTTATTTTATAAAAATAACAATTCACGTTCTCAAATGGACAAGTCCGGAGTTAAGCGAATCAGTAAAAGAAAGGGGTCAAAGTCCTCGATTTTGCTGAATCGTTTAAGTCGCTTCCTCATTCTTTTGAAAGCGCAAACTGTTAAAATTTTTATAAAACAATTTTCATTTTAAAACGATTTTCCAGTCACGTGATTAAAGCAACAATATCAGTAGCAATTTCGAAAAGAATATTGTACTTCTCAAATTACCATAAAAACGGGTCATAAATCAGCATTGCGGAATAACCGCTTGAAAATCCACTTTTAAAATTTGACGGTTACTGAAGTCAAAGCGACAGTAATATTTAAACGTCAAAATCTCATCAAAATTATTTACATCAAGATGTAACACCAGTGAATTTTCATTCATTAAAATTGTCAACTAAACACCGTGCTTCAAAATATAGCACTAGTGTAAAAATCCCGTTATAAAAGTAACGGCAACAAAATACGTTTCATAACCAAGCATCGGTTCAACGTAAAATTAATGCAGTAACGTGCAATTCATATTTGCACGCACACTACAATATAAACAAAGAAATTACTCTATTAACTTCAATGAAGATAATTTAAAACAGCAAAAATCTAATCAATAATGATTAGTATAAAAGAAACCCAGCAAAAATCTCATAACTGCAATCGTTTCGAATCCTCAATTCGGATTCGAAATTCTCAAGGAAACAAAATAAACATAGCTATGTAAACAACAATTGAAATTTATTTCAATTTTCATATTTTGATTTTTAAATCAAAAAGATTATCAGTGGTACTCAGCGAAGACAGTTTCACTGTTTCCACTGCGCACTCTGATAAACAGAACACAAAATTATCAATCAATAAAACACAGTTTTAGTTTTATTTTTAAATAAAGATATTTAAAAATTTCATCAAAATTTCAAAACTTTAGTTTTGACTCAAAGCACAAATAAAACATCGACCAATAGTTGTAACACATGTTCCATCTAAGTTATGTTTTATATTATGTCCATAAACCCCAAGCTCTGATACCAACTGTGACGCCCCACCTCTATGCTCACAATAACAAAGAGTATTAAAAAAAATACTGTCTGTTATTACGAAGAATAAGGCTGGATAGGAGCGGCCATCCGTAGTTGGCCTTACACTAGTATTGGTTAACTCGATAGGAGTGGTATATATTTTTATTTTTATTTTCATCTCTTATTTATTTACTCCCATCGACATACCCAATTCTAGTATAAAACGAACTACGACGGTTCATAATAGTTTAGGACAATGAATATAATAATAACAAAGATAATATAAATGCGGAACACAGATAAAACAAAAAGTCTCATGTATATAATAACTGATGTCAGTTACAATACAGTTGACATAATACATATGATACAACTACAACTGTCGACTCTGAAAGTTATATATACAAGTACATTATCAACTAATATACATGAATACATATCATCCTATACAATGACACGACTACTACAAAATGACGAAGACTACTTCAGAAGATATCTAAAAAGTCTTCATATCCCAAACAGCAACTCAAAGCAGGAAATCTACAACCTGAAATAACTCGGGTCTGACCCGAGTATTAAATTCAAAATAAAATAATACACGGGTGTAACAACCCTGAGATTGCAATTACCGAATAATAAATTAAAATTATGATTTTAAGTTGAAAAGGGAGCTAAACAAATTTTTGGGAATTTAAATCTTTCAATTGGTTTGCAAATTAAAATATTTTGGGGTTAAAATGGGGAATTTTGAAATGTGATTATGGGTTTAATTGGCCAAATGAGACAATTATATGGTTTTAATTAAAACTAGGTTGCTACTTAGGATTTTGTTCACATGATAACCTTAGAAAAAAAAATAAACTAAGTCCTAAAGGGTTTTAAAACCTCCTAACATGGCCCATTAGCCTACCCACTTCTATATAATATCTTAAACCCATTCCATAAACCCTAACCCTCCTCTTCATAATTCCTAAACCTAGATCTAACCCTAACTAATGGCCTCCCTTGGATAGAAGATCCATCTCCTTTTCTACCTAACTAAACTAGTTTAATCTTAGCAAAAGGTAATGCAATCTCCCATATTCTCTAATCCTTCTTAATCCCTATTTTATCTCTACCATCTTGTTGTAATCTTTGTTTTGTATTTTTGATTTTTGGGTCCTTTAAGTTTCTTGATCTTTTGCTTTGGGGTTGAAGATTTGGGCTTGCTTAGATATTGTTGCATACAAACTACTTGATCCTTTGCTTCTTTGAGGTAATGCTAAGCTTTGGCCTTTGTTTCCTTTAATATAGTGTAGTAATCATCATATGGTAATTACTATTTATTAGTGATTATTGCTAGTTATAATATTGGTGAAAATTTGATGCCAAAAACTGAAAAAAACACCCCAAAATCACCAAAAGCATCAAAATCTGCTGGCTGGAAATGTTCAGCCTGAAAACAGGCTGAAAATCATGATCTGGGAGCCCAGAGCAAGCCTGGGTTGCACCCAGGCTGCTGCCTGGGTGTAGTAGCCCAGCCCAGGCGGGCTGGGGCCTGTCCCCCACTCCCAGCCCAAGCGGGATGGGGCCTCCCCCCTCTCCCCAGCCCAGGCGGGCTGGGGGCGTCCCCCTCTCCCCAGCCCAGGCGGACTGGGGCCTGTCCCCACTCCCAGCCCAGGCGGGCTGGGGCCTCCCCCCTCTCCCCAGCCCTGGCGGGCTGGGGCCTCCTCTCCCTCTCCCCAGCCCAGGCGGGCTGGGGGCCTGTCCCCCTCTCCCCAGCCTAGGCGGGCTGGGACTTAATTGAACCCAGCCCGCATGGGCTGGGCTTGCTCCCAGCCCAGGCGGGCTGAGACTTAATTGAACCCAGCCCGCATAGGCTGGGGCTTCCCCAGCCCAAGCGGGCTGGGGGGCTGATTAATTCACCCCAGCCCGCTTGGGTTGCGGTTTGTATTTCATCCCCAGCCCAAGCGGGCTGGGTTCGCGATGCCGCCACGATCGCATCTGAAGTCGAAATTCGACATTTTTGGTCTCGTTGGAAAGGTGGAGTTTCGAACTCCATCTCTGGAAAATTTGGGCAACATCGGAGTTCGTTTGGTACTTCGAATTTCGTGTCGAAGTTGAACTCTGGTCGCTGTTGGTAAACAGTGTGAATCTTGTTCTGGGTCCAATTTTGAGACATCGCTGTCACTTCGTCTCAACTCGGAATCCAGAAATTATTTTTTTCATCTTAAGTAGGGATGTTGGACTACATGCCTACAAATTTTCATGACAGTTGGACATAGTTTGCTGGTCCAAATAAATTGCCGAACTTGGGTTCGCAGCTGTTTTTGAATGTTTACAAACACTTAGAATATTTTTGATGAATTTCTGGTTTTCGTCGATTTCTTCGAGATTGTTCTCTAGATTTCGCACACGGGTTTTATAAACGATTTTTAAATGATTTTTTTTTACTCAAATTGGCCTTTGAAAAATATTATTAAATATTATTTTTAATTATTAAATTAATTACTCCATAATATGAGAGTTTTCAAAGACCGCTTTACAGTGATTTCAAAATCAATTATAAAACCATTTCGCACCATTATTTTCTATAATAAAAATCTCACACTCACTTTTTAGCACGTCGAGCGAAGTGGAAAGGTGCTTAAACGGTTAGGAAATCTCCGGCCTATGGAACCGTGTGTATTTTCTTTCCGGTTAATCCCCGACCTATTCGATTGATCGTTTTGACCTTTGGGTCTAGTTACCGATGATACGAGGTGGAATTTTTATTGTTTGGAGTGTGAGCTTGCTATTGGTTAGTAAACCGTTTAGTGCGAACGTGGGGTATGGGACTCATTGTTAACACTTTACGGGTTCCTCTCCAAGAAGTTTGTGACACATTAGCCTCTTGGCAGCCAGTACTGGACCTCTGGGTCACCACGCCTCTGGGCAACCGTCTCTGGACACCTGTTCTATGGAGCAGTTTCTTTTCGGCATGTGCCTATGGGCCTTTATCCTTCTGGGAAGGATCTCGCCGTCCCGCGCGTTCCGCATCTGTGCGAGTGATCGATCACAACTCTACAGTACTCGGCAATAACGACTCCGGTCGGTGCACGTGCTATACTTGTATTAGCTGATGATTTTTTTATATCCATTCGAGTACCGCCATTTGGTGTTGGTTCTATGGAACCATACGATGTAAGTGCGATTACCTTGTGGATTCACAGTGTCTCTGAGCACTGCTTTTCAGTGTTTGATTTCATTGACTTTTCAGTATATCCCCATTGCTCTTTGGAGCATCGATCTTTGCTTGGGCATTGATTACGGACTCTGGTCATTCTTGGGATTATTGCCTATGGGCAACTTTATATTGCTTTGGTTATGCCGATGATATGAGGCGATTTTATTTATTCAACACTTTGGTGCTGATATTCTCTTTGGAGATTTTTTACTGTTGATTGATGATTAGGGACCGTCATTATATTCATGTGGTCCAAAATACTCTTCTCTTAGGAAAAGTACTGTTTTATTTATGTACCGCATTATTATATATCTCAGTTATTACTGATTGTTTAGCTAGCCTGACCCGAGTGTTTTTCGCTCGGGTCAGACCGAGTTGTTTCAGGTTAGGTCTCTGGACTTAGCTTCTGTGCTTCCGCTTGGACATTATCTGCTATGCTGATAGATAGCGCTTTTATTAGTCCACTATTCCGCTACTCTGTCATTATTCAGACTTTGATATGTGCATATTTTTGACCCACATGTGTGGGCAGTGGCTTTGTACCCACTTATAGTATTTGGATCTGTATTGACGATGTATTGTTATGTGATTCTGTTCTGTGATGCTATTTCATTATGTTATTATGCTTTGTCCTGATAGATCTTTAGCCATTTGTAATTTCTTTATAAGTATTTACCGAATATGTCGAACCACCTGATCGAGAAAAATTTAAATAGATTCCACCTTTCGACATATTCGGTAGATAGTTATAGCTTGATTACAAATGGTCGCTTCCACCATACTCTATTCTCCGCTTTAACAGACAGTATTACTCCCGTAATATTCTTTGTTACAGTGGGTCTCAGAGTGGGGCGTTACAGCTTGGTATCAGAGCCAAGGTTCAGAATTAAGCATAACAAACACAGAACAGACACGTAGTACAATACGTTATAATACGATCCAAATTGAACATATCCACCTTTAGATAAATAAGTTAGGAATATGTGTAGGAATCTATTATATTCCGTAATATTCCTTAATGAATTATCTATCTTTGAATCGTGCTTAACTAAATCTACCGATCATATGTTTAAAGAGTGTCCCAAGCCTCTTTTCTGCCGCTATTGTAAGAAGGAGGGTCATCATTATTCCACTTGTCCTACTGCACCTTCTAGATCTGGCAAGCTTAATGCTGCCAAGGCTCCTACATCTTCAGCTCAGCCTCGCGGTACGCATCCTTCCGTTCTCGAACGTTCTATTTTATTTCATGGTAGATCTTGTAGAGTTCTCTTTGATACGGGTGCCTCTCACTCATTCGTATCAAATGAACTAGTTGATACTTTATCTTTGGATGTTACTTGTTTGGTTTCTTCACTAAGGATTGTGAATCCCATCGGCAGATCCACGACCCTTAGCTTGCTTTGTGAGGATATAGATATTGATCTTTGTGGATTTTCTTTTCGTGCGAATCTGCACGTTATGGAGTATTTGGGTTTTGACATGATTCTTGGCATGGATTGGCACGCTCAGTACGATGCCAAAATCATTTGTTCGGAGCGGATATTATTTCTTCGTCATCCTGACTCGTCCGCTCCATTAGCTATTGCTCTTCAGGATGTTGGGATTTCTGATGTTACATTATTCTCTCTCGATTCACGAGAAGAGGATTTGAACTTATCTCGTATTCCTGTTGTTCGGGATTTCCCCGACGTATTCGAGCCAGTATCCGGACTGCCGCCAAAGCGAGCCATTGAGTTCCGCATCGATCTCATTCCAGGCTCCCACCCAGTTGGGCGTCCTACCATGAGGATGTCTACTAAAGAGAATGAGGAACTCAGGTAGCAGTTAGTTGAGCTTGAAGCAAAGCAGTTCATCCGATCCAGTTCTTCGCCATGGGGTGCTGCTGTGGTCTTCGTTAAGAAGGCTGATGGCTCTCTTAGGCTTTGCATTGACTATCGCAAGCTTAATGAGTTGACCATCAGAAATCGTTATCCATTGCCACGGATAGACGATATGTTTGATCAGTTGAGCGGTGCGAAGGTCTTCTCTCAGCTTGACCTTGCCACCGGATTCCATCGGCTACGAGTCGCAGAAGACAGCATTCCTCTTACAGCATTTCGCACTCGTTATGGTTCTTTTGAGTGGTTGGTCATGCCGTTCGGCTTGACGAACGTTCCGGCTTTCTTTGTCGATCTTATGAATCGAGTATTCCGGGAATACGTCGATAGATTCGTTCTGGTTTTCATCGACGATATTCTTGTTTATTCTAGATCCGAGGCAGAGCATGCTCGGCATCTGCGGATCGTCTTGGATACTCTTCGTCAGCATCAGCTTAGGGCCAAGCTCTCCAAGTGCCATTTTTGGGAGAGTAAGGTCAAGTTCTTGGGTCATATTGTTTCTTCTGAGGGTATTTCGGTTGATCCTGCCAAGATCGAAGCTATTCAGAATTGGAAGCAGCCCGAGAACGTTCATGATATTCGCAGCTTCCTTGGTCTGGCGGGTTATTACCGTCGATTTATCAAGGATTTCTCTCGTGTTGCACTTCCCCTCACGACTCTGACTCGTAAGGGGGTTCGCTTTATTTGGTCTGATAAGTGTGAAGCTTCCTTTCAGCGACTGAAGGAACTTCTCACTCATGCTCCTATTCTAGTGGTTCCAGAGAGTAACCATGATCTTGTTGTTTACACCGATGCTTGTGGTAGCGGCCTCGGTGTTGTGCTTATGCAGAAGGATCGGGTAGTTGCTTATGCTTCTAGGCAGCTACGTCCGAATGAGGTTCGCTATCCGACTCATGATCTTGAGTTGGCAGCTATCGTCTTTGCTTTGAAGACGTGGCGTCACTTTCTATTAGGCGAACGCTTCATTCTTTACACCGATCACAAGTCGCTGAAGTATCTATTCAGTCAGAGGGATCTCAATATGAGGCAGCAGCGATGGCTTGAGTTACTCGCCTCATATGATTTAGATATTCAGTATACCCCTGGCAAGGGTAATCGTGTTGCAGATGCGCTCAGTCGCAAGCACTCGGCGATAGTTTCTATGATGATTGCCGAGTGTGATATTCTTGAGACTCTTTCTTTGTGTGATATTACAGATCGAGCTCCATCTTCTGATTCTCCGGTCTTATTATTCAGCTTGGAAGCTCGTCCTATCTTATTGGATTGCATTGCCCATGCTCAGCGGCAGGATCCAGACTTATTGCATCTTATTCATCTTCTCGAGTTGGGATCCAGTGATGAGACATTGCTGGATTATTCTCTTGATTTTCATTGGTGTCTTCGTAGGAGGAACCATATTGTTGTACCATCTGATTTATCACTTAGGCATGACATTCTGGACGAGTGCCATCGCTCTAAGTACACTATACATCCCGGTTCGAGTAAGATGTATGCCGATATGTGCCGGCTATATTATTGGGAGGGTTTGAAGAGAGATGTTGCAAGTTATGTGAGCGGTTGCATGACTTGTCAACAGATCAAGGCCAAGCATCAGCGTCCATCTGGTCTTCTTCAGCCTCTAGAGATTCCATTATGGAAATGGGATCAGATATCCATGGATTTCATTGACGGTCTACCTCGATCGAGGTCAGGCCATACTTCTATCTGGGTTATTATTGATCGCTTGACCAAATCGGCTCATTTCATTCCGATTAAGTCCACTCGGACTCCACCTCAGTTGGCCAAGCTCTATGTGAAGGAAGTCATATGACTTCATGGCATTCCTAGCTCTATCGTGTGTGATCGAGACACCATTTTCACTAGTCACTTCTGGAAGTGCCTACAGTCAGCTTTGGGCACAAAGCTGAATCTCTCTACTGCTTATCACCCTCAGACTGACGATCAGACTGAGAGGGTGAATCGTGTTTTGGAGGATCTTTTGCGCTGTTGTATTCTGGATTTCGGAGGTAGTTGGGAGGATCACTTACCGCTTGTAGAGTTCTCCTACAACAACAACTTTCAGTCTAGTATCGGCATGGAACCTTTCGAGGCTCTCTACGGAAGGCCATGTCGCTCTCCTGCAAAATGACGAAGACTACTTCAAAAGATATCTAAAAAGTCTTCATATCCCAAACAGCAACTCAAAGCAGGAAATCTACAACCTGAAATAACTCGGGTCTGACCCGAGTATTAAATTCAAAAGAAAATAATACACGGGTCAGTCTAATTCATACTCAGTTATTAATGCACAGAACCAATAATAATCAAATATCAAATAGACGACAGTCACAGAAATCTCGTATATCCAACCTCTCGATGCGAGAATCGGTTAACGGCAGATATAACACTAAACAGTGTTAAACAACAAATCAACAATCCAAATCATCAGCTAGATGAATAAAACGATTATCAATGAAGATAAATTTTAGAAAAAACATCAGAATTGCCTAAACGGCGATTAACAACAAAATTTAAATATTATAAATAATTAGAAACTCATAATCTAACTATCAATTAGATAATTAGACAACAACAAAATGATCAGATCACCAAAGCAAAATACAATATCAAAATATTGAATTGGCAACACGAAACAATTTCATCAATTGAAATCAATCAATTTAAAACGTCAAATTCTGAATTGGCTGCAGTACACGCATGCGTGCAGTGCCTCGCCAATACAGTGATGAAATACACAAAAGCTCAATGAAAATTCACAAACGAACACCAGGTCAAACCCAAGAAAAGTCAGGTCCAACCCAAATATAATTCAAATGAAATCGCAATGCGAGCACAAGGTCAAACCCGAGCGTTTAAGCTGGATTCAACTCAATGTACAGAAACAAATACAAAGCAAATGTCACAATGAAACTGCAGTTGCAAATAGGTACAAAGACAAGGACAATGCACATGTCAACAGCACATAAATATGTGAATAAGTGATATGACAGTTCAGTGAACTGCAAGTATCAACCAGGTAGCCACAAGTGTAAAGCAATGCCCAACACAAATGAGTGAACCAGATTCAAGTGAGGACTGAATGCAACAACAACTCCAGATCAATACAAATAAAACTGGGTTACTACATAACACAACAGCAACTAAAAATAGTGCGACAGGTCAGGAAGCAAGTGCGTGTACCTAAGGTACGACATGTATGCAACTGTGAGACTAAAAAAATGCAAGCACCAGACTCGAGTATAAAACTACAAACTCAAGTGCAGTGAACTCAGTTATAAACTCAAACTTGAATGAAACTACAGTGTAGCTTTAATTGAAAACAATACCACCATTGAAACTAAACTCATATACACATTGTACTCAAAGCAACCAGCATATATAAGTGTAGTGAAAGCCAGCGATCAAGCAACATTGCAACTTCATTCATGTATATATGACTAAAATCACAAAGCCACTGTTCAAACTAAATTCCAAGTCATGACCAGAGAGGAGCAAGACCAGTGAACTAGACTCCAATGTGCAGGTAAATGAAGATGTAATGAAGTCAAAGCAAGCATATGGCAATACAGCAAGGCACAACACAATTTCCAGTGAAGTCACCATGAAATCAAGGCACCAAATATACACAAATTAATGCACCAGTACAGTTCAGTGAACTGAAGTGAAGTCACACTTGTAAAACTACACCAGACTAAATGCCATCAAGTAAATGAGACTCAACATGAATGATCAGGTAATAGGCATATAATCCATCAAGTTAGAGCATACAAGTGAATCGTAAACCAAGTGTACCCAAAAATACAACATGTATTCAACTGTAACTGGACAATATACGTATCACGGTCAAGAACAAGGCCCGGTGCCGAAGAAAAGGCAAAGGCCAGCAACATTTGAAATAGATCAAGCAAGAATCAAATGTCAACAAAATCATAGTGACCGAAGTCAACCAAGAATCGGCAAATTCACAAAACCATGACGACTAAAAAAAACATCGTCAAATCATTTTAACAAACTCAAATGGACAAGATAAATCATCCACATCAAAATATACTCGAATGGCCAAGAATATCAAGTGTAATTATAAACAGTAAAGCAACAAGAACACCATACTTCACTACGAACAGCAGTCAAAACCCAACTAGAACAAAAATCGAACACGGTCAAAAGTCAAAAGTCGAACAACATCAACATCGAAACAAAATTGAATGGCAGAGACGAAGTCAAGTTCCTCTCAGTCAAACACAATAATTAGCAATTTCGAATCGAGCAAAAACAGGGGTTTAAATTAGATGTGAGTGAATAAATCACTCACCTGTTTTCGAGGGCGCAGATCCAATCGAAGTCGAACTCGACCGAAGAGAAGAAGCCGCGAACGAATCGATTGAAGTAAGCAAATCGAAGCATCATCCATAAACTAGGCGGCGACTTCACAATCCCTAATTACAGAGCTAAAAGGAACAAACGTGAACAAAGCCCTATTTTCGATCAAACGAAGAAGAGAACAGAGCCTCCATTTCATTTTCTTTTCGTTTATTTAGCTAGGGTTTTCGAAATGAAGAAGAGAGGAACGGTCATCGACCTTAGATAGTTACCACAACCCAAAACAAATGAACATGGGTCAAGGTCCAATTGAAGCCCGCAAAACGTTTCAACAAATTTTTGAAAGGAATTTCATTGATTTAAAAACTCCATCAACAAATAGCTATTAGCCAGCAGAAATAAATCGTCTAATGACGATAATAAATTAGCAACCAAATTAAGTCGTCTAATGACGATTATAAATTTGTTACAAAACCCCGGGTTGTTACAACACTCAAAGGCATGCCCCCAGCTCATATTGGCACGATTCTAGGAAGGATACCAGGCAGTGCAATGTAGTTTGGCATTAATCGGGATATGGATGCTCGTCCAGAAAGGAAGGTTTCAGGATTACCCCGTGGACTCAGGGGGCAGGTTGGAGACCTAGACAAAGACTACCACTTGATGATAACAACAGGTTAGCGGACATGATCAGACGTGCTATGAGGGGAGGATTGGTGAATAAAGATTTGGAGGATGTGAATAGGAGCCCCTTCGCTCCTATGATTAGGCAAGCTAGGAATCCACCGGAATTCAAACTACCAACACTAGAGATGTATGATGGAAGGACAGATCCTGCTGTTTATCTGACAAGGTATATGAGGCATTTGGAAGTACCGGGGGGCATCAGAGGAGGTCATGGCACGATGCTTCCCTTTGTATTTGATGGCATATTGCATCACTTCAAGGGATCAGCTATAGGCATAACTCCGGGTCGGCATTGGGAATGGCTAGGGGTCGGCATAGGGGAGATTACTTCAGGTCGGTGTGGCATGTGTTTCGGGTCGGTGTTGATGATTTTTTGGGCCGGCATACACGCTTAGGGTCGACATTGAGAATGCATGGGCTAGAGGATGTGTTACTTTAGATCATCATGGAGTTTGCTTCGGGTCAGAACACTACTTACTTCGGGTCAGCACACGAAGTACTTCAGGTCAGCAGTGATGGACGATATGGGCTCGACTATGGTTTTGGTGGGCCCATGTAAGTGAGGAGGCCCTGTAGCCGAGTTTTGCATGTAAATACAGCAGGTGTGGTTTCAGAAAAAGGGATCTTCATTCTGTTTCTCTTCATCTTCCACCTAAAGGCTACTTTGCCATTTTTGTTTCAGAAATTCCAAATTGTAAATGTAATCAAATTTCAGTATAATAAAAAGGATTTTTCTGGAGTGGACGTAGGCTAGAGTTAGCCGAACCACTATAAATCTTGTCTTTTTACTGCTTTCATTTTAATTTTGGTTATTATTCATATTATACTCTCTACATATACTCTTTCTATGATCTGTGACTGGATATTGGTGCTTTCGCTTGTAATTGGGTGTTGGTGGCCGATTTTGACGCCAACATATATAAAAACAAGTTATCAAATTTTAAAACCACAAAAGTTTCTAACACCCGGATTTACGGAAAATTTCGGCAAAGTTTCCTTTGCGCGGGTCGATCGAATTTTTTTTACAATACAATATATAACACGTATATATACACCAAATATATCAAATATACATCTCATCTCAATGATGAGGCATCCCGTAGGGAAAAATATAAAAATGCGGTATGTAATCTGAGATACGTACCTTATTATTATTAATATGAACGAGTTCGCTCATATTATGCAAGAAAAGAATATAAAATCCGCGTATACGTCCAAACGGTCTTCATATGTACCTATCTCAACTCAAATTAGAATATTAGTTGCATATAATGATATAGAAAGCACGTATGAGTTTTATAGAAGCATATAACATGAATTTTAAATCTAAACCATAACATAAGCATTAATATACAACAAAAAACAATCATATACAATAAAAACAGTTATAACGATGATTTACAACAAAAGAAACCCTTCAATTATTAATATTCATCCAATTAATTCATAACGATATGAATTTACATTATCCAATGTCAATATTCAATTTATACACTTCATTTCTTATTAACATCCAATTTTTATTAACATTTAATCGCTTTGCTTCAAATTTATTCACATCTATTTCTTTTACATTCAATTTATTCAATTCAATTTATTGCATTTCAATTGTTTAACATATTTCATACAAATTCATTTATGAACCATTTTATAAAATTATTTCATTTAATCTTATTCAAGCTTAATTTTATTTTATTACCACTTAGTATATTCTCTATAATACCGATATCATTTATAAATAATTTCATAAAACCATTTAAGTTATTATAAACATTTTATAGAATGTAATTCATGTTTATTATTACTTCATAACTTAAAATCATATTAATTCATTATTTCGCTTTATTAGTTCATTTCATTAATTCATATTCACATTAATAATATTACTTAAGTAAATTTTATTTTATAAAATGATCCACTTCATTAGTTTATTTTTTTTATTAATTCATATTGTTAAATTTACTTAAGTATATTTTATTTTATAACTCGAATTCATATTAATAAATTTTTCTTTTTATCACAATCAATTTTTATTCAACTTTTATTTAGTTAACTTTCATTCTATAATTTATTTCATCAATTTATTTCATTCAACTTGACTTAAATAAAATTTCATTTCATAGTTCAAATATCAACTTTCTAATTTTATTAATCATCTCTTATGTTTAGAATCATTTCATATAGATGTATTTTCCTTTACACAATATTATTTAATTTATAATTATCTCAGAAAACTATAATATAATCTTATAACATGCTTTGCAAATTTATTTATTTTATTTTACAAACAATTTACAAAGAGATGATTTAATTTATTATTTGTTTACGTTTTTTTAAGTTCATATATATCTAAATAGTATTTCCATTTTACTACTCAAATTATTCATTTAACATTTCTTAGAACATTAACTAAGTTTATACTTTTTTATAATAACTTAATTAAATTTTATAAATATTTCTTTAAACACAATTTCAATTTAAACATTTTTATTACATAAATTCAAACTTGTATAATATTCTATTATCATTCATATTTAACATTGCAACTTTTTGAAACATTCTGGTAAGCTATATATATGTTTTTAGAATGTAGTTGAGTATTATACAAATTTATCTTATTTATTTTAGTTAACACGAATGTTCAATGATTTACCCAAGTTTAAATTTCCATTGTCTTGAAATTTAAGAGTTACAATTCAACTTCTCGTATTTTATTTAAACACTTGGCTTCAATTTATTATTTCTCATTTTAGAAGTTTCCAATTATTCAAAAATTCATTTTATTTCTACAATCGAAAATCATTCATTAATAAGAACTTGAGAATTGAAATACCGGGTTCATTTCAAATCATTCTGAAATAAAATGTATATTCATATTATTTATATATATCAAATCATATTAAGAAATTTTAAATCAAAATCTGTTTGTTGAATCAAAAGCATAGCAAAGCTACTAAGTGGCCTGCTCACTTTGAGACTCGAAAATAAATGTCGATAATGCAGCCGTCATCACCGAAATTATTTTCCAGCAACAGAAGAGAGGAGTACATGATTTATTTCCTTTTAATTCCATTTTGAAACAATTTCTATTCGTAAATATTTTTAAATAATACTAGTATTATTTTTAAAATCTTAGAAAACAATTTCAAAAGCACTAGGATTCAAATTCTCAAATTCTAAGTTTAAAATCATCATTTTAACTTAAACTAAGATTAGATATTTATTTCATAACTCATTACTTAAGTTTATAAACATCCATAAACTCAAATTAATTAAGTTAATATTTCCAAACTTGGTTTTACAACCTATTTACTTCATATTCAATTTATTTTATAAATTACTCACTTTATAATTTAAACTTATATTTCTTATCACTTATACTTAAGTATGTCAACTTTTCCTTATTTAATATATCCACTTATTTCATTTCAATTAGTTAACATTCAATTTATTTACGTCCAATTTAAATCAAATTCATTTGCTCACATTAATTTCACTTACTCGTTTATTCTTATTAAATTTGCATTTCATTTTATAATTCAAGTTCATATTCATTTTATTAATTCATTTTATAGCTTAAATGGACTTAATTTACTTTATTAATTCATCTAGTTCATATTAATCCAATTCATTCATTTAATCTTTATTAAATTAAAATTTGTTTCATTTAATCCATTTTAAAACAATATTAGGTGGACTTGCCTCGTTAAAGAGTTCAGAAACCCCCATCGATAACATGACGTCCCACACACCAACCAGAATTCATAAACAACTCAACGGATAAGTAAACACAATATAAAACATTTTATAACACTAACAAGTACGCGCTCTCATATATATACACTCAAATAACTCATTCTAGGGTATTACTACCCTAACTCTAATGAGTCAAACCCTAGAAAGCTAAGGTTATCGCTAAACCAAAGCTCTGATACCAACTGTGACGACCCACATTTCGGAAGGTTTAAATTGACAATAATCCACACATGTCCAACTCAAACAATCTAAAACATAGATAATCAACGGGGTTAATTAAGAAAAATAAGAAAGGAAGAAGAAAACAATTACAGAATCTCGCAGCGGAATGACAAAATATAATAATCAAATAAACAGTTCATGAAGCTGTTTATACTATACATTTAATTATAAATTTACAACATTTATGAAAGTTATATATACAACAGAATAATAGAGTAATGCAGCAGAACAACATGATGCAGGGAATAATAATAGTAATAATATACTAAATCTTCGTCTTCGTCCTCCAAAAAGATAGTCTTCAATGCGCTGATATACTCAAGGCTGACCCGAGCATAATGAAAAGATAGAACACTCGAGTCAGGACTAAAATATCCTTATGCGAGTCAAATCAATATCATGTGAAAAATGAGTGTAATTGCGTCTGAGATGTTATGGGATTTTCATCTCCTATCCGGTGTATAATGTGAGTACAATAACTTAAGAGATGTTATGGGATTAATTTTCCATCACTTAAGGATCCTTCAAACTATATATATGTAGTAGTATACGCTATATATGTATTGTCTATCAGCAAAGTATAATATTGAAAATAGCGTTAAGGCGTTACCCATATCCCCCTTAACACATTTTATATAAGCATCGTAGTCTATACAGTACCGTAAACTGCACTGTAAACTGGTGGGCTATCAGGGAGCACTCCATAGGTATGACACAAACTAAAATCATAATGGGCTCAATAAGGCATATGACAAGGCACGCGAGGCAATGCCCAGGGTAGGATTCTATTGTTTTGCACTCCCAGACTAGTGGTAACACATAGCAGCTACTACCGCCCACCTCGAGACACACTCCCATAATCAAAGGTGCGCATCAATCAATCACAAAGAAAAAGATATATTTTCGAAGAAGCGTGTCCGATAGGAGGAGCGACCTCACTTGGCCCGGTATAGCTCTTGTTTTAGTCATATCAACCTAAACCGATAGTCAGGGCTGCATTCTTACCTCATACCAGTAGCGTTCGCCAAACCATCCTGCTTCGTTCTGGATTCTCCACCATGTGCACAGTTGTTAAAGTGGTTTCGGAATTAGTGGAGAGTATGACAATATCCGACCCCGGTCTCTTTAACAACCAAACGCTTATTTCATACCGTGGTCATTTTATAAAACATTTAAATAATAAATCTTAAATTACAATTTAAATCAATACTAAAATATTTAACTTCAATTATATTTTAGATTTAAACATTTATTTTACAATTCATATTAAATCAAATTATTACATTCCAAAAAACACATCTTTTAAACTTAAATAAAATCTTATTTAAATTTAAATCCTTTAAATTAGATTTAATTAAAAATTATTCTCTACTTAACTTCTTAAACTTTATTTATTAAAGTTATTATATAAAAATCTATATTTATTATATTAAATTAGAACTATATTTATTATATTAAATTAAATTTAAAATATATATTTTAAAACTATATTAAATATTTTATTATATTAAAATTTTAAATTATTTAAATTATATATTTAAAACTAAATAAAATTATAAGTTAAAATCTTAAAATTTAGATTTATTAAAGCTTATATTAAATAAAATATAAATTTTAAATAAAATCTTTAAATTAAATTTTAAAATCAAATTTATTAAATCAAATTACAATTTTAGAAAATAATTTATAATCGACCAACGGTGTCCGTATATAATTTTCTATCCTATGGCCAAGTGATCAGTTAAATTAAATTTTAATTTTAATTTCAGGGATGGATATATATCATTTCAATCCAAATCAGATGTCATGGGTATATATCATTTCAACCTATTTCTTAGTTTATTTAATTTCAGATTTATTTGATTCCCGTAACATCCAGGGTGAATAATAGGAATAAATCAGCATAAAACATCCAGGGTGAATAACAGGAATATATCAGCATAAACAAACATCCAAACATCTAACATATCAATCATTAGACATCCATCACAATCAACATACAAAACAGTCCCATATCATAACAGATTACTAGTTATAAATTCTCGGGTGTTTAACTAGCAAATTAAATTCCGATTCAAATTAAGTGTAAATTTAAATTTCTAACATATAAATTCATATATCGATTTCCATGTCAGTTAATTACCAAACAACAATCAATAACATTAAATTACTTCATAATTTCAATTTCGCTAACATAAAAATATTTTAGTGCTTATGAGCGTTAAACACTAACCTTTTATTTAAAACCGAAATTAATTTCAACTTTAAATAAATTTCACTTCGATTCCACGCTGAAGACGACGTCGATACGGATCCACTACGACTCGTTTCACCCGAAATGGACCTCGTATGCAAAAGTTACAACTTTATTAATATAACGATAATTAAAATCTTAATTATCAAAATTAAACTAATTAATATAATTAACATAAACCTCACTAATACCTTTCCCCTTCGTTCTCAAATCCGTATCCACCAACCCAACCATCACGACTTCAACCTCAAATGCGCACGCGACCCCAACTGCTGACCACCGATCCAAGCCTGTCACGACATCAGCCACCTCCCTACACACCGCCGCCCCCAAGCACAGCGCCTCCGGTCGTGCGCAAATGCCATAAAGCTCGAGATAACGGAGCACGAACGCGACAAAAATCTAGCGATCTCGTGCACTCAAGCGATGATCCAACCGCACAAATCGAAGATCTCGACGAGCTCTCCATTTTTCGTTTTGGAATTATTTATTTTCGATGAATGGATTGGAAGAAATCGAAGGAGAAAGAAGGCAGATTTTCGGCCGTGAAATCGTAAAGAGGCGGCTGAACGAAAGGTTAGGGTTTTAGTTCGCGAAAGTAAAAATAACATGACCTATTATATAAGATTTCGACCAGAATGACCCGCGAAATCCTGAACTCCAAATCGAAGCGTGCCGCTTGGCATTCCTAATGTTTTACCCCCATTCTGAATACAATGGAACTAGTATCGAGGCCTAATTCGATCGTATGCAGAAGATATCTTTTCAAAATCAATTTATTTTAATTAAATTTGGAAATTAAATTCTATGTGTTTCAAGCTCGCACGGCCAAATGATAAGTCCGATCGCTACGAAACTTGAATCCTATAATAATTCACTATTACGGATCCGATGAAAATGGTTTCATCGAAATCCGAGACAGTGGCCAAAACGGCTATTTTTGCGCGTTAATTAAAATCAGAAATTTCTGATTCCTATTTATTCACCTTTTAAATCTAATTTTAAATGTTAACAATCTTCATTCTCGTTTAAATAAAATTTAGATCAACCTTTGGAATCATCTTCATTCATATTTAATTCAGGATTCAATTATTTGAATAAATTCCAATATTAAATTCAAACAATTTAATTATTCAATAAATCACCATATTTTAAAACATAAGTTATTTAATTTATAAAATTTAACTTTTCAAATGAATCCAAATAATAAAACAAATACTTCCATTTTATAATAATTCAACATTTATTATCCAATTCTCGCTACTAATTATAAACACATTAAATATATTGAACTTCGTTCTAACATAAACAATTTCCTTATATCTTATCAAAATCGTTATTTCAACCTTTTATTCAAGTTCATATTCAATAAATTATATAAATTTTTATTTCTAACCATATTTATTTCATAGTCATATTAAATTTAATAATTTAAAATATTTAAAAATACGGGTCGTTACAGTAGGCCCCTTTATTAGTCATATATGTAGTAATGTGTTGTTCGCTTTTGTCTACCACATCATAAGAAATAAAATTAGCATTAACAACAATAAGAATTCTACCTTTGCACCTTATGCCATTATTGTAAATTACATCCCAATTACTTTGAAGTTGTGTTTGAAACCTTTCGATATTGCTCGTATCCATTTTATTATCTAATAAACTCTTAATAGTGAGCTTGTGGGTATGCAGAATGAATGATGTATTTTGACATCTACATTGAAACCTCTGACATTCCATGATAGTATATTCATTTTGGTCTAGATGAGCTGTTTATGCTTCTTTAAGAGGAGATGTTGTAGTTTTAGGGGGTATTATCTCATGCTTCCGAAGATAAGTTTAGTATGCACTTGGCACGTGGGAAACATTTTGTAATTTTTACTTATTAGTTTTAGTTTCTTTAATAGTTTATGAGATATTCTCAATAATTTGTTGGTTTCCATCCTGTAGAAAATCTTCTACAGGAATAAAATCGTCGTTGATAGAATCATCACTGCCTGCATCTTCAATAATAGCACTGTCATATGTAGGTTTTTCCAAAGTCCCTTGTTTCTTATCTTCTTCCGTTGAGCAAATTTGGGCACTAGAGCCTGATCAGGTAGGTTAAAACATGTTGTAGTTTCTGTAGTAGTCGAAGTAAAAGCTTGATCAACCTAAACATTGAGACATGCAAATTTGTTGTCCATAGGAACAACATAGTCATTTTTTTCGTGGTCTCTGTTTACAAGATGATTTTCTTTAACCACGTTGTCTGTACCTTTATTGTTTCTATATTCATTGTGTTCTTCGCATGTAAGGGGAGATGCGGACACCCCATAGGACGTTGTTGCACGGTTGTATTAGAATTTTCCTTCATTTGCTAGTTGATGCAAAACATTAGTCTTTGGATGCCATTCTTTAGAAAAACATTAATGTTACAATTTTGTTCATTATGTCTGTATATTTGCACTTTGAACACACTTTTGACCAGTATTCATATTCCAAAAGTACTATATCACTGCTATTATCAAATCTTTAAATCTGGATACTGAAATAATGCATTTATTTCCACAAGTACTCTGGAGTAGTTTAATCTCATCTCCTTTGTCGTGTTGTTGTCCATTCTAATATGATTCTCTAAGGCACTCGCTATGTGGCTAATACGCTCTCTATTCCAATAAGATAAGTTTAAATTTTTCAGTCTTATCCATATTGGTATAGATGTAAAGTAATCTCTAATTAATTTCAGCCTGAATTCCATTTCTTCATAATAACAATCTTGGAGTTAAAGGTATTTGGTTCTCCTTTAATTACTTTATTGTAATCGTCGGTAGTGGAAAATTTAATTATTATGAAACTATTAGGTTTGAAGAATATGTCAAAATCCACATCCGGTTTCATTGCTTATTGCACAAAAGTCTTAAAATGGTCATATAGTGGTCTTCTTCCCATTACATAAGCCACCGTAGTATTTTCTCATTTCTCATTAGTGTCGTTAATAACCGAATTAGGCATGTATACTAATGACTCACCTTCTTGTTGAAACGATGCTTAAACTACAAATCGGTGCCTTATTCTTCAGTAATTCCAAAACCCAACTCTCTTACTACATCCACCCAAGACTTAGACCAACTCCAACCTGCTCCAGCCAAAGGATAAAGTAGCACCACATAGTTTTCTATTGGTCTGGATGCAAGAGGCATTTGATTTGGTGGTTTTAGGGGTGGTTGATCCTATGTAACTGCTCCCACCTCAGACGCTTTTTCCACCATTATATTTAATTAAAGATATATGTATATATGTATGTAATTTTGAATTTAAGTATAATTTGTTATTATATATGTACGTATGTATACATACATACATAAATATATGTATGTATATATGAATGTATGTATACATACATACATTCATATATATGTATGTATGCATGCATGCATGCATGCATGTATGTATTATTTCAATTTAATTTTATAAAAGGACTTTTGTGTAAAATTATATTGGAACAATCTTATATTCTAATAGACAACAAATTATAGAATGTTACATGATTTTATTTTCACTATTACTTTTTGGTATATATTGGTTTGAAAGGAACAAGAGAATATTTAATAAAGTTAACACTCCTTCAAATAACCTAATTTATGCCATCGCGCTGTTAATTTATAATTGGGTCACCAATCCTAGCTATAAATTAGCAAAAAATGTTTTTTTCCAAAGATTTTCTTTAAAAAGTAAAAATTTGGATAGATACCCTTAAGGTTAAAACTGCTAAGAATAGAGGGAGACACAACAATTCCTTAAGCACTGACTTAGTAGAAACCTTTAACAATGATAACTCTCCAAACATTTTGCGTTCTTGTTTATTTTCTAATCATATATATGTATATACTTTTAAATTTTATACATATATATGTGTGGTACTTACAATTTAGTTGAGTTGTTTAGCTTTAGGGGTTGATGCGGACTGGATAGCTTATGCTGATGGACCGTGGATGCTTTATTGCTTAAGTCGATTGCTTTTACTTGCCTCATCATCGTTTTTTGATTTCTTGACTATTGCTACATCTATCCTTTCTTCCCAAATTGTTTTATGCTTTACTAATAGCTATGGACTAGTCTAGTTATGATATGACTTTTACGCGGATGGATTATTGATAGTGGGTTATTGTGATGCACCTCCTATCGATTTGCACATCAAGGTTCTTAGGACTACTGTTCTTTTATTGATTTGCTTAGTATTTTCCACTGCGACTATTCCTATTTGCATGTTGGATGATAAACCTTTTTTATCATATGTATGTACATGGACTATTCGTATTTTGGTAGCTTGAGAGATGATATAGCCCACTCTGCCTGCATCTATAGTGGCTTGGACTCTACTATTCCAGTTTGGACACTAGCCTTAGGTTGAGGAGGGGTTTTTTTCTTTCACTTGTTTTATGGGGTGTATTTTGCTACCTGCCATTCTTTCTACCAGCTCTATTCCTAAGTGTGCAATAAAACTACATGAGTGCTCTCCTCTATGGGAAGATCACTCATTTCTCTCGAATATTTTAATGGTCGTAAAAGGAAAAAAAATTTGGTTATATTATTTATTATAAATATTATCAAGATTACATATATATTATATCACACTTAATCACCCTATTGACCATAGGACAAAGCACGCAATTTTCCTCTTAAATTTATTAGGATATATGTTGTTTTGATGTCCATATTATCAATATGAATATCATAACATATTAAATAAATAATTAATTATAAATAAGTTTATTTAAATATTAACAATAAATAAATATTTTAATCAATAAAATAAAATTAAAATATTAGAAACCTTTTTTATGAATCAAAATACTAAATTGGATTTAGTATAAACAAATATTTGTTTATACAAACGCAAATTAAAGATCTTATGCAAATTAAGAAATGGAATTTTTTTAAATTCACCCTTTCATTCTTGCTGCTAGTGCACCTGATCCAATAATGGTATTAGAGCCTTCATTGTGCTTGTGTAAATAAATTAACCAACACTAGGGGCAATGCCTTAAGAAAAGTCATAGTAAAGGAGTGTTTAGGTATGGGTGCTTAAACTAAGTAGAAGGATACTATAACTAAGGACCACTTATGTGGAAAACCTCTCGACCTTCAAGCCCTTACTTGGCTTATTAGAATGGTTTGTTTCTAAGGTATGCCTATGTAGAAAACTTAAATGTTATTTGTGTCTTAGGTTAAGTCAAATAGCTTATTTTAATGATATAAATTAATTTAATTTATTTAAATTAAATATTTAATTACATAATTTTAGAAAAGTTATATAAAATGAAAATTTAAAATTGATATAAATTTACTATGTAATTAATTAATTTTATAAAGGGTTATAATCTAAATTTAAAATTATTTAAAATTTAAATAAATATAAATGTTATATTTATAATTAATAAATTATTTTAGTTAATAAAAGAAATACATATAAATATACATAACCAAATAAATTATAGTTGTTATAATTAAAAGTGTGTGTGTGTGTATTATATATACTAGTATAAACCGCACGTACGTGCATCTGATAGATATAGATATTTATATTTTATTTAATATAAAAATGGGTGGATGGATGTGTGGTGTGAGTGTAAATGTTTTGGTAGTCACAACACTTTTATTTCAAGTTGTTTTGTTAGTAGTGTCGGTGACAAATTGGTAGTAAAATTCCATTGATAGGTAGTTGGGAAGAATGGAGGTTGCAAACTAGTGTGAGATTCCATTGATGGATGGGGTATTTTTGGAATTTCAAAAGGACATCATGGAAATCCTATTTATTGAATTTGCTTTATTAATAGTAGGGATAAATATATCAGGAGGAAAAAAATAAATAAAACCCATGAGACTTAAGGAAGTGTGCATTTGATGTATATAAAAAGGATATTCGATATCATGAGTTATAATTATTATATACTCATCTTCCTCAAATAGTCAATAATACTCTAAAAATCATTTCTAAATTATGAATTAAAAAAAATAATGCTCTCCAACATTTATAATATAAACAAAGTAACTTGCAAATCTATGTTTGTTGAGCAACCAGAAGGCATAGAACATCTAAGGTGATGTTTATATTATCTATAGAAATATAAGAGTGTTCTTGTAACCTGGTTAAGCAACCTCAAAGGTTACCTAAACTCCCCTTAGGATTTTGTAAAATGGTTAGGTCTAGAGTGTATATTGTACTTTATGATTTGTTGAGCAGCCTCAATGTCAGGAAGATGATTAGGAGCATAGTTGAAGTAGGTTATGTATTATATACAAGATATAACTAGTAAAGGGTTACATACCATTTATTCTGACTATGATTTGTTAAGCAACCTCGAGGTCATAGTAACATGATAAATGAATCCTAACACCTAATGAAGGAAATTAAGAAACAACCATTTCTCTTTTACCATTTCTGAGAGATGAAAAATTCAATGGGAGCCTTATTTAATAAAAATAATAAAGAAATCTAATAAGTATAAGAACATATGTGATATTAAAATAATCTACTTTAATAAATTTGAACATCAAATACAATTGATAAAAATTTCTGTCAATTAAATCTAATAAATGAAATGTATTAAAGATAATGAAGAAATGTAAAATATGCTTACCAATAAATCTTTGCGAATGCTGTTACTTTGAGGCCCATGCAAGGGTCAAGATGATATAACCATTAAAAACATTTGTGCCTTGGTCGCTTAAATGCTAATTTGCCCGAGACTGTGTATTGTCTTCTATGAGTTTTGAACTTTAAATTAATACAAGAGCATGGATGTTTGATCCAAATTCAATCACATACAAAAGTTGTATGGTGATCGGTCATGTTCGTGTTATATGAAATCTTGATGAAAATGTTTCACTCAAACTGAGCAAGTAAATTTATAATGCAATATTATGTATTCAATGTGATTGAATACAATAAGGATCTTGTTGTGTTAGAAGTGACATAGAGTAAGATCTACAAGACCGACCTAGGAATTTGATTGTTGAAATGTTAGTTTGATTGGTTTACTTAAGTGCAACTTATTTTAAATCCTTAAAACATTAAGGATAATTAGATGCATTTTTGTACAGAATTCGGTGCAATCTTATATTAAAAGGTTTCTTTTTAAATGGTTCAACATTTCAAAAGAGAAAGCGAAAATTTAAGAATGGTAATAACATTGGCACAGTTGGGATGAAGAGAGTGAATGGTCATTTCTGCTTCATGAAGAGATAACAAAAACACAATTGATTATATTACTTATATACACTTAGTAAGGGAATAAGAAGTAGGATTTCAATTCCAAATGTATTTTCTTGAAGAAAAATGGTTTCTATAAAATTTATTTCTTTGTGTTCAAGATGTTTGACCAAAAACTCTTAATCGTGAATTAGTTGTAGTAAAGAATAAGTGGTTGAGTGGAGCTCTATGTTTAAAATGTTCTTATATTAGCAGCGGAAATAGTGTGAGTATACCATATAACACTTACTAGTGGACACATCAAGTTTTAAAAGACTACTTTCATGTATGTCTAAGATTATTTATGAAATAATAACTGTTTTCGTTATTGATCGAAAATAGAAGCAATTGTGTTTTAGTATGAATATTATGAATATTCATTATAATATAAATCTGTGCTTTGATGATAATATTCGTCTTCATAACAATAGTGATGTGTTAGTTATAGGAAAATATAGAATCTAAAATATATAACAATAAAGTTTGGGATTATGGACAAAGCTATATGTTTTTGATAAATGATTATTTAATTATATAATTATGAATCATATGGTATTTATGGATTTATCTTAAATTTCTAAAGGAAAAACACCTATTTGATGTGAATGATAAGAGAGTTAATGAACTCTTTATGATTGATACATATAAATGTACACAGCCCAACTTCTAATCTTGGCAAAAGCATAGCCACTTACTTCATTAAATTCACCGATGGGGTTTCTAAAATATCATCATGTGTGTTAGATAGACAAGTTCAATATCTATGATGAGTTCATAGAATATAAAATGGGAGTAAAAAACAAAATGTGCAAAGAAATAAAACAATTTGATTTGATCGAACAGGCAAGTATATTGAATAAGAGTTTCAATAGTACCTAAAATCGAAGAAGATTCACTCTCAAAGTTACTCTTCTATATGCCACATGATGATGTATCGATAAGGAGTAATCAGACTTTATTGGACAAAGTACAGTTGACAATGAGTGAAATGAGCTACTTTTTTCTATAAGGATATGTACCTAAAAGTAAGTACATAAATTAAATTAAATTTCATCTAAAATTATAGTTTGCGATTCGTATAATAATGAGCTTCTACATGCAATTATCGCACAGTTTGGATTTGAATTTTAGCATACTGATATTGAAACAAAACTTTTAAATAATGATTTAGAAGAGAATGTTTGCATATAACAACCAAAATGTCCCAAAGTCTGTGGGAGTGATAACATGGTTTGTATGTTTTTGGATATGATTAAAGAGCTGATATAACAATGGGATCTTACAAGGATTAGAGTTAAGCGAGTATTTTGATAGGGATATCAAATAGTTTGATCTTCAGTCAAAATGCAGAGCAACCATATGTTCTTAATAAAAAAATTAAAAGGTACTAAAACATTTCAAATACTATAAGCAAACAACATACTATTGATTAATAACGAAGTTTAGTATGGTTGTTTATTCTCGATGTAGGATTTGATAAAGACATCTTTTATACTTGGTATAAAATAATGTCAAGATTATCCCAATCTATATATACACAGACACCATATTAAAATTCTTAATATGGAACATATGATGTAGATCACTTATGTACTTAGTGTATTAAGCAAATAACAAGTTTAAGGTCAAATAACTAAATGGTAGTTAAGAGTGTTTTCGAGTGTTTACGAAATAGTAGAGAATATGTACTCCTTATGAAGGAGTGTTTGGATTCAGACTTCATAAGTGATATCGTATATAGTAAAGTCAATCTTAAATTCATATTGAACCTTAATTAAGGAGCTTTAAGTTTGGAAATGTTTCAAATGAGGAGTGGTGGAAGACTTATATAAAGAGGCTGAGTACATTGCCTTGAGTAGTGCCACAGTAAAAGCTTATATATATACATATATATATATATATGTGTGTGTGTGTGTATGCGTGCATCCGTTCAAATTTATAAGAGAGCTATAAGTGGTTTACATCCTTGAAAATCCAATAAAGTATTGTGATCTCAATAATATAATATAGATTGTAGTGCGAACTGACAGCTTGATAGAAATCGAGATATGACCTACATAATGAATACATGATAAAAGAGTTTATCAATAATGGGGAAGCATAATAAAAAATTAGATATAAAATAATAATGTTATGAATTCATTCACTAAGGCCCATTCTCAGTCTAGTTTTGGTACATCGATCGAAGCATGGGCATGAGGCACTATAATTGGTCCAAGTTCAAGTGGAAGATCGATGGAGTTAAGGGTAAGACCTAGGGGCAATTACGTAATTCATTGCTTAACTTAACTCTTATAAGAGAATTTCGTTCGAAATAATGTAAGCATTTTTTTATATATATGTTCTTATATATTAATATAAATAATGATCTAAACAAGTTAAGCATATATAAGTAGAAAATCCTTAGATGAAGTATTTTATCAATTGCAGTTATGAATATGTTCGCAACCATGAGTATTGAATCAATAAATATATATATATATATGGATATATAAATAAATAGTTACTCCTTAAATGTTCCAATTCGAGATGTATCAAAAAAAAGGATATCGACAGGTCTGTTGAGACTAGTGTACGTAACACTCTCTATATGATGGATGGTGATTTACTTATGACTGTTGGGGGGCACTAAGGAGTTACATACCTACGATTGTTTGGAACAATCATAAAACAACCGAACGAGAATCTTCTATAGGTTGTTATAACTTAGTTAAAACAAAAGACCACATAGGAACGACGCACAATAGTCTTCTGACTTAATAGAACCATTGGACATAAGTATGTAGACTGTACTTTGATTATGGGAAACTGCATGGCATAACGACCGTGTTATGTGTTAATAGCTAAGTTATTGATTTTGATAATAAAAAACCTTGATAATAATACTACATTCGTATAAAATACGGATACAAATTTTTTGCCAAGTTATACAGTATATAGTGCAGGATATTATATAGGTTTCGAATTGAATACTATACAGTATAAAGACTCAATGAATGGACATGAAGACTTATGAGTATAAAGATTAAGATATGAAGATCCAAGACTATAGTAAAGTTTATAGTCATATAATATTGTTGAAGTCCCTAGTAGCAACTTTTGATCTCTATCTTCTCATTTTCTTATTCTTTATTTTTAAAACAAAGTATATTTTTAAAATATATTTAAAAATATTTTATAAAAGTTTATTAAAGGTTAAAATGTTTATAAAATATGTTTAAACTATTTTACAAAGTATCAAAATATTTTACATAATATAGGATTTTTAAACATTTTAAAATAAATAAATTTTCAAATTACACTAGCATATGTCGGCATATAAGTAGATGATATGTCGACATATGGTCCACAATTTTGAAATGAAGTGTCAATTCGTCGTAACTCTTTGTGAATAGACATATATGTTTTTCTCTATATATAGGGGTTTTTTAAATGAATTTTGAACAACTACTTTCTTATTATCTTCTCTCCTCTTTTGGTGCCAAATTTCTAGTCTCAAATTCAACAAGAATCAATTTAACCTTCATTGTATTGATTCTCTACTGTTTGTTCTCTAATTTCAATCATCTCCCTCTCTCTCAATCAAAGATCAAAGTGTTGTCCAAGAGGCTACAGGATTCGTTGTAACCAAAGATTAATAAATTATCTTTGAAACAACCATCAAACTCTAATTGTATTTCCTTGGGTGTAATTGTAGCCCATTTAAATAAATAGGGTTTGCTTGCTAGCTTGGAAATCCAAGTGGGTGTGTTTGTAGCCCGTCAAAATAGTGTGGGTGTACCCTAAGCTTGGAAATTCAGGAGGGTGTGTCTCGTAGCCTCAAAATCGAGATTGTATTAGGTTTGCCTTCTGCCCGTTTAAGGATTTTATTTGAAACCGACGTAGGGTAGCTCCGAACCAGTATAAAAATCTTGGTTTAATCTCTCTAATTCTTTACTTTTTACTTTACTGCATTTATACATGTCAAGACCCGCAAATCCGTACCCTTGATTAAACACTAAATTCCATTGATTAACTCAAGATGCACAGAAATACGAACCCTGAGGGGTTTTAAGAAAAAGAAATAGAAGAAAAGATAGAAGAAAAAGAGAAGAAGAAGAAAACAGAAGAAGAAAAAGAACAACAGAACAACATCAGAAACAGAAACAATTTCAGAATCTCACATATCGCAGCGGAACAATATACAATAGATAATTACTAGTCTTTTAAAACAAAGAACTATATCAGTTTATACATACATCAATCAGAGTCAATATACAACTCAATACAACAATGGACAGTTATATAAACTTGTCCTCATACAGAATACACAGCGGAATAAATATATCAGATACAAATACTACGTCTCGCCATCCAGCTTGCTTCCAAAGCTCCAGAATATCCAGAATATCCTGATAACATAACTCTAGGCTGCCCGTGTGGAAATTGGTGGGCACCCAGAGTTTAGAAGGGAACAATAAACTCCGAGTCAGTCATGGTGACTGGTGTGAGATCGTAAAACAGTTATTGTTCACAAAGAAAATAAAACAAATTCGCAATGCTTGTGGAAAATGAAACTACCATAAGACCTCCCGCCACACACACAATGCAAACGCAGAATTGGAGGAGATTTCTTCTTATGATAGTCAAAGATGCTTACTACGCAAAATCAAATCATTTTTGATATTATTATTAGTGCATAGTGTAGAAAAAATTTCGAAAGTATAATATAAATCTTAGCCAGCATAGACATTTCGAACTATGCCTACTATAGCTACCATCCAAACAGTGGGGCGCCACCATAAGTGAATGATAGGTTCTACAACTAAAACCGTACAAGGCTCGTATTGTTTCTTTGGATTTCCAACAAATGGTCAGGCTAAGGAACTTCCTATCCACGATGGGTACGTCCCTGGAAAAGACGACCCGAGAACCTAACCGGATCTCTGCCAACACAAGGCCGGGTTACCTCTGCAAAAATAGGTAACTACTGACACGCGTATTCCATCCCCCGATCGTAACCGATCTTCCCGAGGATCCCCGATTTCCAACAAACCACATCAAAATAATAATGCAGCAACCACATAGGTTAAGTATCTGGGCTCCATACCATGATACCACCTCTATCCAGAAGGAATGACATACACTAAGGGGCGCTACTCCCTAGAACCTTGCTGCATCCTTCCTGTTTCGACCATTTCCGGGGTGTGAGGCTCGACGAAGTCTCGTCCACAAAGCTACGCTTCTCAAAAAGCCATGCTTCGGGTCAAACAAATGATCAACCTATGATCACAAAGATATAAGATCAAACAAATGATCATATCGCAAATGATCAAACACTGATCATTTCACAGCAACACTCAGTATGCCACGTTACCAAATTGGGAGTATATCGCTGATAAATTTCAACTACATAACCTCTGAGCTCGTACGTCTCAGAGAAGGGTGTTAAGCTAAGAGAATAAATTCTCCGCCACCAACAGAAATGTATTTGAAAGAAATCAGCTTTATATCTCAATTTGTAACGTCAGACACACAATCCATACAAGTCTGTTCCGGGATCGAACAGAACCGAAGGCACTTCTCACGAAGCCCTTGCACATCCGGATAAATTTCTAATCACGTCCAGACTTCCCGTCACTAAGGGTGATAAAAACCTCTAAATCGGAGATCAGCCGATGTAGAGTAACTCGACGGTAATCCTTCCGTTTTCAAAAATATCCGGTCTTCAACACCGGTCTTCGAATGCAATTCATAACGACGTATCACATATTCGGAATGGGTTATATGACCCCATGGTCCTTTCCCGGCTAACCCGAATAGTGAGCGTTTATTCAAAAATAAGTGTGGCATTCAAATTCATCCAATTCACAGCAAATACCATATTCAAGGTAATTATTGATAGTCGGTTATTTAACTATCAATAAAGATGCGCAACATCATCAGATCCCAAATAATTTTCCAAATTATTTATTTTCCAAAAATATCTTTACTAGATATATTATTTCCACACTTCAATCATTTGAAAACAATTTCAAATCAATTTCCACATTTCAATTTATCTTTAAAAGATAAGATCTCAAAACAGTTCATTTCATATTGGAAAAGCATTTCCATACTTATTTAATAATAAGTATTTCACAAAACATTTATTTTCAACATTTGAAAATATTCGATATACTTAAAATCAAATTAAGTATATATTCATTCTTTAAGGAAAACATTTACTATAACAACATTTATTTGAGTCAAAACGAATGTTACGTAAAACATCGTTACAACGACTCAAAATCACTAGTATAGGGATTCGAAAATTAAGATAGATATGTAAATCCCAATACTATAAAAAAAATATTTCCTTTCGGAAATCATTTACCATAACAACAGTGTTATAGTCCATCATTTCCTTATTCCTCGAAAACGTCTATTTCAACAATGAATGTTGAAATCTATGATTTCGATACTTAACACGTTTTAAAACATCTTTTAAAACAATTAACTTTATTTCAAATATCACTTTCCCCAAAACCATATCCATTTTACTTAAAAATATATTCACTGTCCAAAATCGTGAATATACTTCACTAACCACATTTCAATCTTTTCTTCACATTTATTTCAAGAATTTATCCACTATCCAAAATCGTGGATAAAATTCCCTTAATAACCTTCTATATTAAATTCATCAAATTTGATTGATTTTCGAATTTATAAAAACAACGTTTATAAATTCCATTTCTATTTTGTAACAACTTCAATTTAATAAATCCCCTTTATTAACAATTCGATTCATAACTCAAATCTTATACCAACAATCCATATTATAAGTTAAATACTTATAATTCCTTTATTTTACAAAATTATTTCCATTTATAAGTTCATAATTTATAAATTCCATTTATTTATAAATTCTTAAAAATTCATTTTAACGCTTATAAAAACTCGTTTTATAATACCAACATTTTAAAGTTATAAATATCAATCTTGTACATCTTTTATATACATCGTTTTAATAATTCAAAAATTTCCATTTAAAACCATTTTATAAATTTCTTAACTATTTATTTCAAAAGAAATTACCTTTTGGTTATAATTCACAAATCTTAACTTTTATAACTTTAAAATCTTAACGTTTATAAATCAATTCAAAAATTCCATAAAACGTATATTTTCAAAAATCACTTTAAAATCCTTTTAAAATAAAAGTCGTTATTTTTAAACTTCAAAACTGAATCCGATGATGCAACAGCACCAATTAGTCCATCACAACATCAACATCACATATCAACATATGATAACAGAATATACATCAATATCTGTAAATAAATAAATACCGGTGAGGAATCCAGTTGGATCCCTCCAACCTGTTTCCCTGCATCCACAGATGTTAGCACAATACCAATTCCACTTCGAGGTGGAATATCGCGGTATATGGGTTTTATAAAAATATCCGCTTACTAACGGCGCAATAGGGTCTCATTCGCTATACGAGGCGGGAAATCAATCAATCCAATATATACATATGCCAATATGTATATATTGCTATATATATAATAGATATATCCTACTATATCTAACATCACATCCAAACAACAATCAATAACTGCAAACATCAATTTTTTTGAGTGAGAAAAAAATCTCACCTTAGCTTTTATTTGCAATCCATTTCCAATCCCATTTTGTCTTCACAGTATTAAACCTTGTACAGACAATTATGACAATTTATTAATATTTAGACTAATCCATCAAATAAATTTTCCATTTATTAATTAAATTAACTAATAATTTAGTTTTAATGATAAATTTGATTTTAACCAAAAAAATTCCCTTTTAAAATATTTAAACAAAAATTAAAATAAATATACTTTATACATATATATTTTTCCATTCCTAAACTGCATATAGAAATAATCCATATAGATAAAAAAATCAAAATCCTTTGTATAAACTTTACAGCACTTAATATTTCCATTTTCAAAATTCTATATACATATATACTATTTCCTGCTTAACTCTTAAAATAAGAATGTGTGCGTGTGTATATTTAATATTTCCATTTGTTATTCTTCTTTTCTTTGTATATACTTATACATAAAAATTTTAAGATTGAAGAATAAATTGTTTTATACCTAACTGCAGATTTAAATCCCAGCCTTGCTTTCATCGATCGAAGCCCCTAGCACTGCCGCCTGTAACTGCTTCGCGAACTCAGGCCATCGATCGACAAACGCTACTCCAGACTTCGACATGCCCTTGTGATGCCTCTCACCGATGTCGAGCCCGACTTCGCGCCTTACTGCAGACCACACGACTGCGACTGCACCGCGCCTTCCCCTTCCAGCGAGCGCCTCCATCTCGCGAACGTCACCAGCCTCCTACTGCCATCGCCAACTCCCTGGCATCGTACATGCGAAACCCCCAAACCAACCGCCGATTCCTTGCTCACGAAGTCGCGATGCCGACTCCAAAATCGTGGGCGATCCCCTTTCTTTAATTTCGAATGGATTGAATTGAGCAGAGGAAGGTGAAGCTCGATTCTTTCTCGGCATTTCCTGATTTAGATTTTGTTCGAAAAGGAAATTAAAAGATGAAGGGGGATTTCGATTTCTTTTTGAATTGGATTGAACAGGCTTTGGCCATTGTTTTATCTCAGAGGATTTCGAACTGAGGAACGAATTGTTTGAATTGTTTTGAACAGATAAGGAAGAGGGGGGAACGAGATAATGTTGTTTTGTACGAGAGGAGACAACTAGGTCGACGGAAATCAGATGCTAGGGTGGCTACTGATTTGTGTATAAATTTTATATTTAAATTAAATCGATTAATTATTGTCCAGACGTTTTAATCTCATACGATCACACAATGAATCTGAATGCTACGAAATTTGAAATCCGACAATAATTCAATATTACGGACCCAATGGAACTTGTTTCGTCGAATTCCGAGACTGTTTGAAAAATGACTATTTTTAAATATCGGTTCAAACAATTAAATTCAAAACTGAGCAAAACAGTTTAAAATTCAATTCTGAAGCTTCTGTTATCTACAGTATTATAAATACGAATTTTAAAAGCCTTCGAAATATTTTTCTTCAACTTAAAATTGAAGATATAAATTTTTATTCAATTCAATAGATTAAATTTTATAATTTAATCGCAAATTTCAAAATTATATCGGGGATTCAAATTAAATTATCGTTCAAATATTTAAAATTAATTAAATATTCTCAATTTAATTTGTTCAAAATTCTGGGTCGTTACAATACATATCTGTGTTTGCATCTATGATTGTTGATTCTGCATTGGTTAGTAATAATCTAGAAAGAATTTTAATTCATAAAAATTAGAAAACACTATTCACCCTCCCTCTAGTGTTTAATTACCTTTAAGATCCTTAATTCCGCAACCATACTTGGTATCGGAGCATTAGGTTTTCAAAAACTTGTTATTTGATTTATGAAAAGTTTTAATGGCTAACAACATTGTTAGTACATTTGTTAACACTTCTGTTGAAGGATAATCTACTGCTAAACTCCCATTTTTTAATGGCAGTAATTACACTTATTGGTCATGTAGAATGAAGATTTATTTATGATCTAATGGTTTAGATATTTGGAATGTTACACAAAATGATTGCACTGAACCACAAACTAATTTTGCACAATGGACTGTTGATCAAAAGGCACTTGCATAGAATAATTCTAAAGCAATGAATATTCTATTTTATTCACTAGATGAAAATGAATTTAATAAAGTGTCTATTTGTAGTCAAATGCGTAGGCAAAGTGTGTTTTGATCGAGATGAAAATCTCGTCGAACAGAAAGGGAACTCCTGTCTTCATTATCCTTTCTGTCGCATCCACAAGTCCTCCATAATCAATAGAAAACCATAGATTTAATTATAATGCGGTTTCTTAGGATTAAATTTAGCTTTATGTGCATTTTTAGTCTTTATAATTTAGTGTGCATGATTGAATTTGATTGGTTTGGATTATTTATATGATTTGGTCTGATTGACTTGTGTTACACTAAAAACTAATCTTTCGGCTAAGACGAAAGGTCCCTAAACATTCAAGGAAAAGAAAGGCGCAACTCAAACCTTCCGAAACTTCCGAAGAGATGCAGCTGTTGAAATTTACTAACATAAAACCTTTCGAAGGGATCGAAAGGTTCCATCTCTATCATCCAAGGAGTTCTAAGGGGAAGAAGGAGTAAAAGAAAGTGAAAGCAATTACTTAATGACCTTTTCGAAAGAATACCAAGCCTTTCGCACAAGTTGAGAAAAAATACAAGACACCTTTCGATAACATCGAAAGGTTTATGAAGAAGGCAACGATCAAGAGTCGGCAAAGAGTAAAGAAGCAACCTTCCAATAAGGCCGGACGGTTACGATAGAATGTGTAAGGGAAACCCTTCGACAACAACGAAAGGTTTATGAAGGAATAAAGGAAAACAGACCCTTCAACAATGTCCGAAGGTCCACAGAACCTTTTGAATTGGTCGAAAGGTTGGAAGCTGTATATAAAGGGTAACCTTCCAGCTCGGCCGAAGGCATGAGGCCGAAAGTAGGGCCGCCTGCATCTATAAATAGAACCCAAGGGTCCCGTTTTTGGGGGATTTCTCTCTCACCTCATTCTTGTAATATTAGAAGAAATGTGTTGTAACCCTAATTGGGAATCAATTTGGGGATTTGTAAAAGAGCCGACCTTGAATAAAAAAGGGAAGTCTTATATTCTGTTAAATTACTTATTGTTTTGCTTAAATCCTCGTTAGATTAACTCGTATTTTCAGGATTAACTCCACCGGAAGGTTCTTGCCGACTAGGTCAGAAACTTAATTGGTTAAGCTATAAGTTTGATCTTCAAAAGTCATCAAATTTTCCACTCTAACCTTCTGGTACGGTCAACAACTGCTTTGATTAACCTGAGCGGTTACCTTTCGAAGTCATTGGCTTTATGATCTGAATCTTTTCAACTAAGTTGATAGTTCCTTATATTTTAACAACACCAAAACCTTCCACGATCTCCATCCGAGCAATCTAACCTTTCGGTAAAGTTTAAGTTCAGGAATATAAAACTCAATCCAACAGTGAGCATTCGTATACCTTTTGATAAAGTTGAAACTGACTTCATATAAGTGATCAAACCTTTCGACAAGACCAAGAGCTCTTATACGCCATCCAAGAATTTATTGTCTTACCTACTGGTAAAGATATTAATCATCCAAACCTTTCAGAAACATTAAAGATCAACTTTAAAGGGATAACTTCAGTGAATAATCATTTGTACCGTAAAGGAAATCTCCACGAAATACCCTACATGATCTACCGAGATAAAAAGTTCTCTACTTAGAAGACCAAACCTATCGACTACGCCGAAAGGTCCAAATCAAAAATCAGCAACCATTGAAGCTAAGTGCAAAAGCAATTCTTAAGGATATCGTGCCCTTTATCTAAACTATCTTTCCTATTTCTGTTGAAGCATCTTTTGGGGGTGTTGACCATAAATTTGGTTAGCATTTTTAGCGCTAGAAGGAGGGCTCGAACCTCTAACTTATTAGACAACTCATCAAATTTTCTAGTTGGACACTCTCTTAGGACCCACCAACTCCTCTTTTTGAACAAGAAAGGGTTTACTCTAGATATAAGACTTACAATCCATACGAATATAGTTAAAGGATAAGGTATAGATTCAATGTTTGAAGCAAGAGAAAGCTTTTGCAGGGAAGGATCGTTTCAAGGATCAACGGAACCTCTGGATATAAATCCTAATTATCAAATGAATTATAGCCAACCTTTACTTGAAGAGCAAACCCTTCGCTTTCGAGTGCTACAAGTCATTGAGAGGAAAAGACGGGTTATACCCTGTGACTTATGGGAATGGAATATCAATCAGGTCCGTTCGGAACCGACCCTAACCTTTGCTCCAGAAAGAGAGAGTTCAAGGAAAAAGGGTCAATTTCGACAAATGAGAGGGACCATTTAGTTGTATCCCTACGGAACTATCTTTGAAAGGGAAGTGGTAAAGGATTATGACAATTTTGTATATAGATGGAAAAAGATTATAAATGAAGTCCACCGCTCAAAGAAAAGCCATGGACGCATAGAAAAGTTCACAACCAAAGGGCTAAGGATAGTAAATGAATCGCCAAGAGGGAGTATAAAGATTATTGTGAAATTTCCAACTAAAGTCTTAAGAGAAAGAAAAATCCAGGGAAGTGGATCGACAAATAATGAGAAGAAAACCTACCCTTTAAGAAGGAGTACTTGAACCGTGCCGAAAGAGGATTAGACGCCAGTCAAAAACGGCTCAAAAGCCAAGACTTCTTAAAGAATATAATCATACTGCCACGGTTGAAGATACCTACATCCAAACCAAAAAAAGGAAACTGAAATAATGGCCTTCTTAGAAAAAGAAGTCAAGATGTGAAAAGAAACTTAAAAGATCGCATTGCAATTCTTACTTGATAACTGGACATGAAATAAATCAATAGTCCTGCACTTCCTAGAACAAGGAAAACTTAAGCATAAAGGACTGAACAAACTATGGAATAAAAACTCTATTTTCAAAATAAGAAGAGTCTACATGATCGGGAGAGAAATTCTCCTTAAAACTTGGACTACCTAAAACGGTAGACTACCAATAATGGTAGAAAGCCCTTAGTCGCGCCAAGATGGCCAGGTCAAGACACCTCTTGGAGGGAGAGCGTAAGCCTTTATCCGCGCCAAAATCAGAAATGTCTAGGTTAAAGTAGCACAAGCCCTTATCCGCGTCACGCTTTGGCCAGGATAAGGAACCTCCTGGAGGGAGGACGGGTAATCCCTTGGTCCCGCCACGCTATGGCCTGGCCAAGGTACCGAACAAGCCCTTAACCGCGTCACGCTATAACCAGGTTAAGGCGCCTCCTGGAGGGAGGTTGGGAAAGTCCTCGGGCCCTGCTTCAGGATAAGTTAGCCGAGTGCACCAGAAACCCGTATGAAATGTCCGGTGAACTAAGAAATGTCCATGCCTGAAATGGGCACCGCCTAAAATGGCAATCGTCAAAAGATTGACAATGTCTAAAAGGACAAATAGCCTGAAATGGGCTCTACTTAAATAAGCACAAAATTGGACTAAAGAGTCCTCGCCTGAAATAGGCCAAAACAAATGGATAAAGAATAGTTGGGCCCGAGAAAGAAAACGCATGTGAAACATCGTCAAAGCCTAAAGATGGCTCACTCGACAAGGAAATTAGAGAAAAGTCACTGACTTCTTCTCGTGAACATTTGCCAGATGGGTATTCTGGTCTTCTATTACAGAAAATGATACTCCAATCTTTTACCACTTATTGCCACATTGGTCCTCTAGTCTTCTTTTTTCGGATAGGTTTTCTGGTTTTCTGATACTTATGGCCTAAAAATTGGCCTTTTGATCTCCTATTAATACCGAATTAGCAGATTGTTCATTACTAAAAAGAGTATTCCTGACCTCAAAATCCTCATATTCCAAAGTCTGATACCCAAATCTGGATTTCAGAATTCTTACTTCTAAGCATCAGCTATCAAGGGCCCAAATCTGGGTTTCGAATTATTAGGAAACGCTAACTTATTATACCTGAATCTGGGCATCAAAGACTGCTACTTATTCAAACCCTAGTCTAGGTACAAGGACTTCAAATTACTATTCATTTCAAATGCCCGAATCTGGGTCGGGAAATATTAAAATGACGAGCGAGGAAGTTACTACTTCAAAATCTCAAACATTGGCTCTTAAACCAGAAAAACGGAATGGAAAGGGAGGGCAAAAGACTCAACAAGAATAAGAGTCGCCAAATGGACAAATCGGGGGCGTATTAAAGGTTTTGTTACAAAGGATCACACATCAGGTGATATTTACAAGATTATCGTAATTTACAAAGTTGTTTACAAATAACATAATCATATATGGGACAAACTTACATGACCTAAATACACTAACTATAAATCTTGGGATGCTCTGTTAAGGGTCTCCGCCACCGAAGGGTTAGCAACATGATTAATTGCGGCTTGAAGGACTTTCTTAAGATTCTTCTCTTTATTCTTGATTGTGTTTTCATCGTCAATTACTTCAATGTTAGTTTTTAGGGCACAATTAAAGGCCCTATTTTTTGCTTTAAGGGTGATGTTTTCCCTTTCCAACTCTGCGACATGCTTGTCGAGCAAATAGATGTCGTATTCCAGCTTTTGATTCTTGGCAGCATAATCATTGATAGTCTTGGAATACTTGACTTTTTGTTACTCATTGAAATACTGAGTAATCTCAAATATCACTCTCCGACACCAGCTCCCCACCACATTCTCGTCTAAGCCTGGGGGAGGATTGGTCATGGTGGGAAAATTCTGAGCCGCGAGACACTTTGATCTAGCAGTCTTCGCAGTTGAGGAGGATGCTTGTAGAACCGGAAGTTTAATTTTTAGAATTTTATCACCTAAGATAAATTCCAGAGAGGCACATTGTGCCTGACTATCCTTCAATTTTAGCTCCAGGTCATTTATTCGCTAGATAAGCTCAGACATATTCTCATAAAAGTCGATTGTGGGATTTGACTTTACCTGGCGCTTAAGCAAAATGATTGCCTCATCTTTCCTTCTAATTTCGGCCTCAAGATGGTCAGCATAATCTTTACAACTTTTGGCAATGATTTTCCGAGGAAGATATCTTTTATACCATTGCACAGATCCAGCGTTTCCACCAAAGCATTTCAGTAATATTTCATCTTGAACCACTACTGTTCCGCTCTCTATCAGTAACCTTTCCCTTATGGCATCAACACGGGATACTAGGTTTTGAGTGGGTAAAGTTGAGGACGATTGGGGTTCCTATTTAAACAAAAGAGATAAAATAAAATCAGAGTTGAGATAAGAGGTAATTTTATTACTATAATAATGGATTACAACCCATATGGAGGAAAAGTTAAAGGATACAACAATCAATTCATTCACATTCAAAATTGAGAGATTACATTCCTAACTTTGCCTAGAGTGTTAACCAAAAGTGTAACTGTCGAGTCAAATGGAATAGTGACTCCTTCAGGGGTAATAACCGGAGGACACTTGCTGTAATCCCACTTCCCAGCCAGGGGACTATCACGACCGCAAAATAACTTTGATTGGAATGTTCTAATTTCCTTTAAGAAAGTTTCTTTCTCTTCGCCAAGGAAGTCAAAGTGAAGACTAGGGAATTCCAAGTACAATTTTTGTAGGTCTCGAAAAAAGCAATATCTCGCTAACTTCGAAGTCCTTAGGAGTGATGCTTTTTCAGAATAGAACCTTCTCAGGTTAACATATTGACTTAGGGTGTCTCTTGGGACAACACGACCCAAAGAACTGATGTTCTGAAATGACACAATAAAGAAAAGAAGCTAAGTATAGAGAACATTGTAAAGACATATGTTCATAAGACAATTACTTGTTACACATTGACAATTATTCATCAGGTTTATACAAAACAGACTTAGAGAAAAACTCAAAAATAAATTTGTCTTAGTAATATTAAGCTTCTCGGCAGGAAGATCTTAAGGAATTGGTTTGACCCGAGGTAAGTTCCAACATGCCCCAAGATGCGGGTCAGATCCAAATTTGTCTAAATATATTTTATGAAAATGTCTAAGTAGACCCCCGCTGAATTCACCTAGATATGAGAAATCTATGATTGAATGTCTGTAATATACTTTATACAAGAAGTTAACCAAAATGTCTCTTTCCTCGATCACCATCCAGAACAAGGTTATTAACTCTTTATTTTCCTTCAATAGAGTGTCGTATCAGAGACGCACTTTCTTTAATAAAGGAGCCGCTCTCTGAAATTTAAAAGACACAAATGCGGAGGTACTCCTATCGAGAATGTGATATTTCTCAGACAAGGCATTATGCTCCATTATTAACTTGTCTAATTCCCTATATAGCTTGTTAATTTCTGCTTGTTTTCTCTCAAGTTTTGTACTATAGGGAAATTTTGGCTTCTTCTTTATCTAAAACCAATGATGTATTACTAACTATTATCTACCAAGTGCAAAACATTTAAACGGAGAAGCTCATACCTGAGAAACCAAGATAGAAACTTGAGGAACTTGTTCATTCACTGAAGGACCCTCGGGATGGACATGAACCACTTCCTCCTCCATAGGAGCATTTGGTCCAAGGGATGATGGAGGTGTATCTTTATGGGGTGATGGCTCCTTTTAAGGGAATTTGGTAGAACCACCATCGTCCTTTTGAGCATCAGAGTGGCCTTCCTTGTCCCCGACATGGCCCTGACCACCGTGAGGATTGTCATTGTTATCATCATCACCAGTATCCCAGCTCGTATGATCATCATCCTCCTTCTCATCGAGATCTTCATTTTGGTTATCCTCCTCCTCAAAGTCAGACTCAATGTCAAACGAAAGGATGTCAAAAGAGAGAGCATTCTTAAAATCAATTTTCCCCTCTTCACACTCGGGCTCGGAACCCTGTTCGACTCACTCGATTTTGCCCATGACTCTTTTGGCTATAGTCAGATGAAGCGAAGGAAATTCAAAGTCAGGACATTTGTCGCGATTATCAAAATAAGCAAGCATGAGGGCATCCACATAATAGTTCATCATCATGGGCCCCAGGGTGGAATTAACGAAATCAGAAACATGCTTTTGGAAGTTGGAGAAAGTTTGAACAGCAAGTTTAAGCGAGGCTCTAGACCTTTTGAGTTGATCTTCTAGCAGTGTGTTATTGGAAATTAAACGATCCTTCTCATCCTCCAAGTCTTTTAGAGCAAGCTCCCTTGCAAATTTCTCATCATAGGTAAGTCGATGAGCTTGCCTCTCTGCATCAAGGTCAGCTTCAACCTTGGATAGAGAAGCCTGAACTCATTCCAGCTTAGAGGAAGAGTCATTTCGAGCGGCTGTCAGTGAAGATATTTGGCTTTTTAATTCAGCATTTTCCTCCTGAAGCTTGGAGGATCCAACGGAAAGTTTGGAGACATATTCGTTAAGGGAAACCCAGTTTCTGGAAATCTGAGACAAGAGAAGAAATACCGACTAACATTTAGAAAGACCAAATGATAATAGAATTAATTGAATAAGAGCTTACCAAGAGTTGTTGCTCCACGAGAGAGCGATGGTTTTCCGCCAAGTCTGGATTAAAAGACAGCAGAGGAGAGGAGGTAAAGGATTCTGACTGAAGAATGGACTTAACAAGGTCATCAAAATCAGTTGGTAAAGAAGTAGAAGATGATGATTCTGGAAGAGTGTGAGACTTAGAAGGAGTCCCAAAAAGAGAAATCTGCATCTGTGTCAATGCAGCTGGTGAATCAGAAATTAAAATAGGCGAAATGGGAGCAGGAGAAGGAGGAATTGGCTCCACAATATTTTCTGAAGCGTCCACAACTGGACTTTCAGAAGCTTTCTCCGGAGATGTGTCCTCTTCTCCCTCATCAACATTAATGATCTTTGTTATTTTGGTTGGAGGGGCCTCCTCAGGAGGCGATGCTTGTCTTCTCTTCAAGGATTTTTTGGAGCTAGCAAAAAACTTCATAACTTGTGTGACATCCGTAGATGAGGAAGAAGGAGCAATTCCCCTTAAAGGCAGGACGGCCTTGGGAAGAGCTATAACGAATTCTATAAGATACAAATCAGATAAATAAAAATCGAGAATTATATAGAAAGAGAACATTAAGTTAACGAGATACCTAAAGCGTCAGAACCAATTGGCGACAAAGAAGTAAAATGATCAGCATTGCCTGGAGAATAGAAGCGACTTCCCCGGGAGGTGTACATGATGGTAGGTAGAGTACCAAGGATCTTTTGACCAGTTGGTAATAAGGAATTCTTCCTTAAATTTGAAAGGGTCAAGAGTGTCAACCTACTCCTGAGATGTTTCGGAGCTGCAGTTAATGAGTTGATAATTTCTTGGTCCGCATTACCGAGTGTTTTAGAGGGCTCACCTGAAAAAGATTAAAGATTGGTTAACAAGAAGCATAGAGGAAAGTAGAGACGGCGTTGAAATGAACTTACAAGGAGAAGCAAAGGCCCCGTGGACATCTGAAAAGCACTTGACAAAAAAGAATTGGTTCTCCCAATCCTTAAACTTGTTAATACTGTCCAATATCAGTTTCTTGTATACATTCACCCTGTAAATCTGCTTGTTGGACTTGCTCGACCTTGCCAATTTGGTCAAGGAAGTTAAAATTTCAGGGCCAAGCGAAGGAAGTCCAGATTCCAGCGCTAGCATTTCAAGAAACAGAAGATAGCTATAAACGTTAGGAGACAGTTGTATTAGAGAAACTCCAATGTAAGACAGGATGGAGTGCAGAAATGCAGAAATTAGGAGGAAACCACCATGCCATATGTGAATGGCAGTGAATGCAAAGTACCCCGCTAGAGGGTTGTCAATAGTATCGGTGGAGTTGGGAGGAATTCTTCAACTCTAGTGATTCCAAACTCTTTCAAAATGGTGTCTACTTCACTTTGAGTTTCAATGAGAGAATGCTTAGCAACGGCTTCAACTTTTGGGGAACTCATTGTTCTGCGAGGTGAAAACGTTCTAATTAAAAACCCTTAACCAATTACAGATGTAGGTGGATATCAAGAACATAAAAGTAGATAAATCTACTCAGATAGATTAAGCATGAAAATATACGCAAAGCTAGTTTAAGCCTGGCGGTGTCGAAAGGTTACAACAGAAGCCTCTGACGAAGTTGAAAGGAATATGACAACGGCTTCCGACAATGTTGAAGGGCTAATAGTGAACTTTCAATAATGACGAAGGGAATAATGACCTCAATTTTAACCATTATGCACTAACTCAGTCGTCCAAATTCTTGACCGTCAGATTAGATTTGGGTGGAAGTTCTGGATCGACGCGGGAAGATCAAGAGGTAGAAATTTTTTAAGCTTTTGGAAAAGATGACTTGGAAAGTCAAGAGCATCCCTTCGAATGTTGGAGGGGGGCAAATGTTAAACTAAAACATAATCTTCCGACTAAGACGAAAGGTCCCTAAACATTCAAGAAAAAGAAAGGCGCAGCTCAAACCTTCCGAAACTTCCGAAGGGATGCAGCCATTGAAATTTACTAACACAAAACCTTTCGAAGGGATCAAAAGGTTCCATCTCTAGTATCCAAGGAGTTCGAAGAGGAAGAAGGAGTCAAAGCAAGTGAAAACAATTACTTAATAACCTTTTCAAAAACATACCAAGCCTTTCGCACAAGTTGAGAAACATACAAGACACCTTTCGACAATGTCGAAAGGTTTACGAAGAAGGCAACGATCATGAGTTAGCAAAGAGTAAAGAAGCAACCTTCCAACAAGGTCGGAAGGTTACGATAGCATATGTAAGGGAAACCCTTTGACAACAACGAAAGGTTTGTGAAAGCATAAAGGAAAAAAGACCCTTCAACAATGTCTGATGGTCCACAGAACCTTTCGACCAGGTCGAAAGGTTGGCAGCTATATATAAAGGGTAACCTTTCGGCTCGGCCGAAGCATAAGGCCGAAAGGAGGGCCGCCTGCATCTATAAATAGGACCCAAGGGTCCCGGTTTTTGGCGGATTTTTCTCTCACATCATTCTTGTAATATTAGAAGAAATGTGTTGTAACCCTAATTGGGAATCAATTTGGGGATTTGTAAAAGAGCTGACCTTGAATAAAAAAAGGGAAGTCTTATGTTATGTTAAATTACTTATTGTTTTTCTTAAATCCTCGTTAGATTAACTCGTATTTTCATGATTAACTCCACCAAAAGGTTCTTGCCGACTAGGTCAGAAACTTAATTGGTCAAGCTGTAACTTTGATCTTCAAAAGTCATCAACTTTTCCACTCTAACCTTCCAGTACGGTCAATAGCTGCCCTGGATTAACCCGAGCGGTAACCTTTCGAAGTCATTAGCTTTATGATCTGAATCCTTCAACTAAGTTGATAGTTCCTTATATTTTAACAACGCCAAAACCTTCCGCGATCTCCATCCGAGCAATCTAACCTTCTGGTAAAGTTTAAGTTCAGGAATATAAGACTCAATCCAACGGTGAGCATTCATATACCTTTCGCTAAAGTTGAAACTGACTTCATATAAGCGATCAAACCTTTGGGCAAGACCAAGAGCTCCTATACGCCACCTAAGAATTTATTGTCTTACCTACTGGTAAAGATATTAATCATCCAAACCTTTCGGAAACATTAATGATCAACTTTAAAGGGATAAGTTCGGTGAATAATCATTCGTACCGTAAAGGAAATCTCCACGAAATACCCTACAAGATCTACCGAGGTAAAAAGTTCTCTACTTAGAAGACCAAACCCATCGACTACGCCGAAAGGTCCAAATCAAAAATCAGCAACCATTGAAGCTAAGTGCAAAAGCAATTCTTAAGGATATCTTTCCCTTTATCTAAACTATCTTTCCTATTTCCGTTGAAGCATCTTTTGGGGTGTTGACCATAAATTTAGTTAACAACTTGAATGTATTGAAATTGTATAATTTGAAATTACATTAATAAAATTTACTTTATCATATATCATCATGTTTAATATAGAATAGTATCATTTATCATATATATATCAATTTAACTCGGAATATTGATTTTGAATATATATATATATATATATATATATATATATTCTAAGCATTTGTGTTAGGGGAAGTTTTTAGTGTTCCACCCATTTTTATTGATGACAAAGGGAGAGAAAAATATAAAATGTACATATGCATACATTCAGGGGGAGTTATATCATATTTTATATGTATAGGATATTAATGGTTGTCATCATCAAAAGGGGGGAGACTGTTAATACCTCAGTTATTGATTTTGATAATAAACTTTGATAATAATAATACATTCATATAAAATATAGATACTAATGTTTCGCCAAGTTATATAATATATAGCGCAAGATATTATACAGGTGTTGAATCGAAGATTGTACGGTATAAATACTCAAGAAATTGACATGAAGACTTATGAGTATAAAGATCAATATATGAAGGTCTCAGTTTAAAGAGTCATAGAATATTATCAAAGTCCCTGGTAGCAATCTTTGATCTCTATCTTCTCATTTTCTTGTTCCTTTTTTAAAACAAAGTTTATTTCTAAAATATTTTTAAAGGTTAAAATGTTTATAAACTATGTTTAAATTATTTTACAAAGTATCAAATTATTTTACATAATATAGGATTTTTAAAACATTTTAAAATAAACAAGGTTTCAAATTACACTAGCCTATATCGAAATATAGGTAGATGATATGTTGAGTTACATGCCGCAATTTTGAAATTCTAGTTTTCGAATGAAGTGTCTATTCGTCGTAACTCTTCGTAAATGGACATGTCTGTTTATTCTCTATATATAGTCGATTTTCAAATGAATTTTTAACCACTACTTTCTTATTATCTTCTCTTTTCTTACTGTGCTAAATTTATAGTGAAAAATATATTCAAATCTTCTCAAATTCAACCATAATCAATTCAACCTTCATTATATTGATTCTCTACTATTTACTCTCTTATTTCAATCATCTCTCTCTCAATCAAAGATCAATGTGCTGTCCAAGAGGCTATAGGATTCATTGTAACCAAAGATCAAGAAATTGTCTTTAGAAAAACCATCAAACTCAAGTTGTATTTGGTTGGGTATGATTGTAGCCCTTTCAAATAAATTAGGTGTGCTTGATAGCCTGAAAATCCGAGTGAGTGTGCTTGTAGCCTGTCCAAATCAAGTAAGTGTACCTTGAGCTTGGAAATTCAGGAGGGTGTGTCTCATAGCTTCGAAATTGAGATTATACTGGGTTTGCCTTCTGCCCATTTTTAGATTGGCATTTGTAAAGAAATATGTATAAGAAATTGTACAGGACTGGACGTAGAGTAACTCCGAACCAGTATAAAAATCCTGATGTGATCTCTCTGATTCTTTACTTTTTACTTTACTACATTTATACTTATCTATGTTTGCATCTGTGATTGTTGATTCTACATTGGTTAATAATAATCTTGAAAGATAAAGATTCATAAAATTTAGAAAACACTATTCACCCCCTTCTAGTGTTTAATTAGCCTTAAGATCCGTAATTCTGCAACCCACATTATGGCCATAGTTGGGTACATGTTGAAATACTTGAAGTGAAACACTACTCAAAGGAGGAATCATCTCCTCCGCTATAGAAGTTGAGTATCACCATAATTGGTGAATAAAATTAAAGCTAAAGTCTCATGCCAGAGCAAATTAGTTAATTGATAAATGTTATTGGATTCAACCAAGTATTTTAAAATTGACCTATGTAGTAAACAAGGATATAAACTGAGTTTTTGACCGTAGACCAAACACTAGATATCTTAGTGATACAGAAGTGATGAAAAGAATAGGTGTACAAACTATCATTACTCGATGAGCTTATAATAGATCGTAAATATTATTTTTTCTAATTGAACTATAAGCATTGAACTTGACCCTATATTATACTTTAGAAAAGTCCGTATAAACTTCAATATTTAAATTTTTTAAATATTGAATGTGTATCGAGTTCACACCAAAGAGCCAATGCAATCGCGTTGTCAGTTATTTCTGTATTTGACCATGGATAAAACTAATTTATAAATGTTATTATATTAATTATAATTGATGTAAATGCTCTATTAATACTTATGGTTAATTTTAATTTTTTATTTTAGGCTTAAAATTGGACAGAATAATGTATAAAAGTTATACGGTTGTTAGATCGATTTTGTAGTCAAAAAATATTTAATTAAATGTTGATTCAAGTTGAAGTTAACTGGGACTGGAAATTAGTATATAGATGTAACAACTCACATTTTAATGATTTGATATTTAAATAATTTAATTTAAATATCGAATGCTTATTAAATGAAGGTCCAAAATATAACTTTTTGCTTACAGTTGAATTAGGACTCAAGACCACTTTCATTGAGTCTGGATTGTCGTTGTGAATTAAAATGAATATAAATATCATTATATTTGGAATCATGGTGTTTACACAATTTATGTATTTTTATACATATTTTATGAAAATACATGGTAGTCAGGTCCAGCGGGATCTCGGCCAACAGCTTGTGTTTTTGGGATGAGGGCTTCATTATGATACGTACGATTGAGGAATTTTAGAAAACGGGTTACCCGTTGGCCAAAACAACCTTAAAAAGCGTAAATTATCATCTATGTGTGCTATCTAAGATAGCATGAAATTTATACCATCGGGACCGGAAAAATAAGGTGATATGTACCGACGAGTTTCGTAGCAATCCGATGTCCCTTGTGATCGTACAAGCTCGAAACATGTGGCAATTTATTTAAGGAATTAAATATAATATATAAAATATTATATAAATTCCATACCACTCATGTTTCTTTTCCTCTTACCTTTATCCTCCTCCTTCAGTAAACATGAAAATAGGCCACCACCTTTCCCGAATTAAACAAAGAGCTACGGGGCAAGAGAGAAGGCGTCGTAGGATGCTTCAAATTCCATGAGTGGTGAGGCACCTCTGGTGGCGTTTTGGAGAGGTTTGGTGATGGTCTAAAAGGGGCTCCAATTTAGGGCTTCGGTTTTCTGGTGGCATGGTAGGAGATAAGCAAATGGAGAGTGGCGTTGTATTTCTCCATCGAAGCCGCATTGATTTTGGCTGGTTGGAGGAAGTGCAGTAGTCGACATTGAAGTGTGACATTTTAAAGCCAATGGGCCTAAAGTGGCTCGCGTTTCGATTGATGGAGCCAAGCTTGTCGAGGTGGTGATCGTCACGGAGGGCATGCGAAGGGTGGTGTGAAGGAATCAATGGTGCTGGGAATCATCGGGTATATAGGGAAAAATCAATGGGAGAAGTTGTGTGTAAGAGAATGTGTACATGTACATGAGTGTGCATATTTACGAAAGAAGGTGATAAAGGAGTTAATTAAGGTAATTAATTTATTTAATTAATTTAATTAATCTCCTTCCATATTTAATTCGTATTCCTTGCATATGAGGTCCAATCGAGATGCGGTCTTCAAATTGCACTTGTAGTAAGATTATTTACGACATGGTATAGACTTGGACTATATCCGGACACTTGGGAATTTTCGGTTCAGGTGAGTGGAATTGTAACTTTGTATTTATATTTCAGTATAAATCCCCGTAATATATATATATGTATGAAAATACCACATTTGATTGGATTGGTTTGAGTAGATAATTGGGATAGTTGATTAAAATCTCATATATTAATATTATGTTCTTGTAACAACCCAGAATTCGACCACTTTAGAATATACTATTTAAAGTGATTTTAAATATAAATTAGGTAAGGTTATATGATTCAAACAATATTAGATAGGATTTGAAAAGAGAAGTATACACAAAAAATAGTAACATTTGCCTATATCGACAAAAGTGACAAAATGCTGATTTCAAAAAAGTAAATTTCAATGGTTAAATAAATTATTTTAATTTATTTATATGAGTGTTTATATTTTTAAATAGCAATATACAAATTTATTTTTAAATTTGGTTTACATAAATAAATAGTTTAACTAAAACGTCAAAATGTGACCGTAAAACATTTTGTCAAAAATCAACGTTTTGTCGATTAAAAGTTGTCGCAACGTTGTCGCACATTTATTTTCTTATATAGGAACATATATTCAAATAGTATAAGTATTAATTAATTCACTAATCAAGTTTACTTTTACTAAACAAGGTTAGAAACTTCTAGAAGTCATTAGTAAAAGTAAGTAAGAATTAACAAAAGTAAGAAAAAGTAAACATCAAATCAATATCACATCACAAACCAACAAAATTATTATTTTACTTAGCTTAGTTCTTAAGGGATTAAGACATAAAGTAAGAAGTGAAAGGATGATGTTAAGTGTTGAAAAAGTGGAAGTTGCTTTAGGTTGAAGTAAGGATAGTTTGATAATTTGGTAAGAGGTTATTTTGATAAATTTACCACTTCTTTCTTTTTCTATAAATACCCACCTCCTTCTTCACTTTCATTCACATTTCTTCTTCTTCTTTTCTCAAGCTTCTTCATTATCTTTTTCTCCTCTTTAATGGCTTCCAAGCCATAGAAAAAAACTAGAAAAATAATGTAAAAATATTTACGAAATATTCAAAAGAAATCAATGTTCATTCTCTTCAAATCAAACTCATCGTTTTTCCATATTTTACCTCTTCTTCTCTCGGCCATAACTTCTTCAAAATAGAATCAAAATGCAAAATTCTTTAATTCAAATCATTTATTTTTCAGTGGCTACAAGTTTCATGTTGACCACTTTGTCTAAATCTAAACCTAACTATATGAAAAATCCACTTCTTTCCAGTGCATTCTCTGGCCCAGTTTTTTTAGACAGATAATAACGTATTTTGTTTTAATCATAGCTTGATCATAACTGATCCAAATTAAGAAATTCTTTTTTTCAAATCATAAATGATTCCAGTGGTTACAACTTTCATGTTGACCACTTTTTTCAGTTTTGAGGTTTGTTATACCTGGAACTCAATTGTTTGAAGTGCATTTTTGGGCTTCATTTTTGTCAATCCGACAGTACCTCTTCTTCATTCTATCATATCTCCCTAAAACAAACTTGGAATCAAATGATTCGTTTTTTGAAATTCAAGAGAAAAGAATTTTCAATAACTTTTTAGTTAACAACTTTTCTAAATTTTGAGATTTAGTGGGCCTAAAATCAGATACAAGATAACCTATTTTTCGGATCAAAATCTTGGGAATTCAAGTTCAAAGCTCTACCGCTTCTTCTCTATACTTTCGGCCGACCTCCATCTCAAGCCTCAGCCAAGCTATTAGAAGGAAGAGGGTGTTGTAAGCTAGTGTTTAATGGAGTAGGAAGTGGTTAGTGAAGTGCTGGTTGATTAGAATGTTGGTAGGAAGTTTATCGCTTTGGTTTATGGTGAGAAACTCTGTTTAATATCTATATTTATATATATACATGTTTGATGATGTGTTATGATTGCTATGGATGCTTATATATGCTTGGATCATCAAGTATTTATTGTTTGATACGATTGTTAAATTTTTTTACCAAGTCACGTTAATACACGTCGATAAGCACAAAGGAAATCACCTTCCTTTTGAAAATGAAATGGTGTATATGGAATGCTTAAACCTTTTGGAAATAGTTTTAAAATGAGTTAGAAATGTTTTATAAACATTTATATATGTTTAAATAAATAAAGGAAGAAAATCAAGATTTCATCTTGTATATTTTAAATATGTCCGAAACATTTTTCTAGAAAAATCATGCTTTTGTAGTAAAATGATCAAAGTTTAAAATTGATATTTTAAATTATTAAACATATGAAATAAATTTGATAAATCTATTAAAATGGTTTAAAAGAGATTTGGAATGGAAAATATGAATTTTCAAATATTAAAAAGTTGTTTAAATCAAATAAGCTTATAAAGCACTTTTCGTAGCACTTTTCTACTACCGTTTCTACGACTTTTTAAAAGAAGGTTTAAATGTAACGATATTTCCTAGAATCAATTATGAATTTTTTTAAAAGGAAAATTAAGATTTTAAAATATAATTTAGAATCTTATAATCGATTCCAAAATAAACTTAATAACTGAGTATGCGAAAATGACTAGTACATTTGTCCCGCCTGTGAGATCTGGGAAGATAAAACAAGATGTTTAACTAAGGTTAGGGATGGCGCAACTAGTGCCCTGAGCTTACCTGGCCTATGTTTTCTCTTTTTAGGCGAGGGGTGGAATAGATCAAAAGGAAAGCCCGAATGCTCTAAAAGATCATATTTAAGTTTTTCCAACATAAAAGAAAAGAAACAAATTCTTTAAATGTTAATTAGCCACTTAACATCTTTTATCAATGATTAGTACGAAGGAACCAGGATCGGATTTGGGTGATTCCTATCCGAAAACCCCTTCAAACTTATTTTCTAAATAAAACATATTAAAGACAAAGATCATTGAAGACAAAGTTCTTCATGATGTAGGATTACTTGCCACTAGTCCTTGGAGGTGAAATTTACCAAATTTAAAGAGGCAGTAGTGCTCTGTTATGAAAATCTTCGATTTGCAAGAATATGATTGGAACTTAAGAAAGAACTCTTTGATTTAGGTTTAATGAATGATTTGGAAATATTTTCCCTAAGTTAAAAGTTATAGATTGAATATAAGAAATCTTTGATTAAGATTTAATATATGATTTGGAAATAGTTTCCCTAAGTTAAAAGTTATAACTTGAATATAAGAAATCATTGATTAAGATTTAATGAATGATTTGGAAAGATTTTCCTAAGTAAAAGAGAAAATGATTTTGAATTATTCCAGGATTTAAGAAAGGTTTAAATAAATCAAATGATTTAATAAATGAGGCTTAATGATTCCATATACTCTTGAAAAGAATATGGAATAAATTGAAAAGAATATATCTAAGAAAGATATTTGATTTAAATAAAAGATGAAGTAATTGATTGATGATTGATATCCACATATAAAGTTAACATCTTTTAAAGCGATGATTGGCTTCGAAGGAACTGGGGTCGGATTTTTATGATCCCTATTTGAAAACCACTTCGAACCAATGTATACGTTCGAAAGTGAAGACATTTTGAAGATGATGATTATTGAAGATCGAGGATCTTCATAGCATGAGGACTGCTTGTTGACATGCTCTGGGTCGCTCCCATTATAGAGTTATTTATAGTAGTGGTCTCCTCATTGTGGAGATTTTTTTGGATTGCAAGGGCTTCTCGACTAGTAATGGCCAAGGAAAGTGCCTTCGGTTTCGTTCAGTCCCAGAACGAACTTGTATGGATTTTTGTGTGATGTTGTATTCTAAATCGCATTTGAGTGGTTTCTATAAATGTATATCGGTTGGTGGTGGAGAAGGCAACTTCTCTTATCTTAACACCCTTTCCCGAGACATACGAGCTCAGGAAGTTATACATTACTAGAAATCAGTCATGTGACGTGGAATGACAATGTGGCATTCAAAGTGGAACCTGTTATGATCAAAGCGTGGTTTTGTGTGAAAAGCATGGCTTTGAAGAAATTGAGCGTAGCCTCACTAGCCTCACATCCCGAAAGATGATATGAGATACTATATGGTCTAACAGACACAAAATTCGGAATAAGTGAATATGTATGGTGGTGTCCAATACATTGGGCCCTTTGGGGGAAAATGTCCCTCGGGGCATTTATTGCCCCATTTTGATAAAGTGGTTAGCTTGAGAAAGGCAGGGAACTACCGGTTATCAGTGGTAGTATAGCAAGTATAGTTCCAAGTGACTAGCTTTAGAAAGGCGATTAAGGCACCGTGGGAACTATGTTTGTTATGCGTGGATCGGAGAAAAGGCCACTAGTTCCCTATCATGTTAGAAATCCAATCCCAATATGAGATTTACGGTTTTGATTGTATTCCCAAAATAGCTGTAATGACTTGCAAACATTTCAGCTACCCCTTTTTGGTATCATATATTCCTTTCGGTATATTCCGTTGACCCAGTTCGGATATATTACCTTAGACTTAGTCCGGATATTGATACCTTATTTGAATAAGTTTATTTGAAAGGTGTTTTTAAAAGAATGTCATTAAAGATAATATCAAATTATTTTGGTAATAAAAGTGCTTTGGTTATCATAAGGTAAAACCCCGTCCGTATTTACGTGTGGGCGTGGTCTTATGAGATACTCTTCTTTTCAAAGGTTTTGATAACATCGTCATGATCTATACATTTAAAATTTCGAGTATCTCACGCTGGCTTATCAAACCTGGTCAGGGTATTTTTAATACTCGGGTCAGATCCGAGTAGTTTCAGGTTTAATTGAAGACAGTTGGTGTTTCCAGAGGAGAGCTGGAGATCTTCATCATCGTATGGACGTATTCTATTATCCACTACATCTATTTCATTTGTTTTGTTGTTTGTCAGCATTTGTAAGGACGGAAGTTTATAACTGTCCAGGCTGAATCTAGGTTAGACTCTGATATTGTATTTTAAAATTTTCCGCTGTAAAGATTATTATTGAAATAATATCTGTTATTCCATTCATGTGAGATTCTGTTCTGTCTTTATTTTCTTTCTACCCTTAATGATCCGCTTATTCGTGCAATTTGAGTTAGACATGTGTGGTTTATTATCGATTCAAATGGTATGAAAAAACGAGCCATTATAGTTCTATCTGTATCGAATAGAGCTATATAGTGATGATATTAATTTATGACATGGTCATAAGTTGATTATACTCCAATTTGTCATTATATTAGTGATAGAAATATTATTGGGAACGCTTGCTATACATCCTTAATAACTTTCATAATTCACCAAAAATCCTTCGAATACAAAACATATAAATTTCGTCCTTATTTTCAAACGCGGCTTATTTTTTTCCCAAACTACCCTTATCTGTCATGCTAAAACCCTAAACCCACACTTTTTTTATCATTCTACGCTTATTCCACATCAAAATCATATTTTCTTCTACAAAATCCGAGAAATCTACAAAATCGGACAGAAAAACAACCTAAATCAACTACAAATCTGACATATTCAAGATCAAACAAGGCAAAATGGGAAGATCGAAGGTGATATATCTCAATTTCTAGAGTAGTCGATTGATATTCCACCTATTTCAATCGATGCATCTTAGGGTTTTTTGCAAGTGATTTAGAGACATTTCGAGTTAGTCGTGCTTGTAATCGAACTTTTTAATGGTATTATACACAAAATTGAGAATGCAAACGATAAACTGCAAAACTTGCTCTAATTACTGCAATTTTTGTTAAAAATTGTTCAAAAAACTGTTTGCTCTCTTCAAATTTGAAAGCAGATGTTATTAATGTGTTATTTGCACATTTTTAAGCAATACATTTGATCAATTTCACTATCTGTCTGCAATTTTTCATAATAATTACAAATCTATCAGTAAATATCATACTAATGTCAATTATTCACGATTATTGCAGACAAACGTGCAACTTTGTTGAAAATGTTTGAATATCTCCACAACATTTATGTATAAACGAAAATAAGTAAACATTACTGACAATATCACATATGGCTGCAATAATTCACTTTAATTGCTTACTTTTCAGCAACCAGACTAAACTCGATTTTATGTGGAGTTTTTTGAATAGTCTAATGTCAATTATTCACAATTATTGCAGATAAATATGCAACTATGTTGAACATGTTTGAATATCTCTGCAACATTTATGTATAAACGAAAATAAGTAAGCATTAATGACAATATCACATATGGCTGCAACAATTCACTTTAATTTCTTACTTTTCAGCAATAATTGAGTAAAACAGACTAAACTCAGTTTTATGTGGATTTTTTGAATAGTCTAATGTCAATTATTCACAATTATTGCAAACAAATATGAAACTATGTTGAACATGTTTGAATATCTCTGCAACATTTATGTATAAACGAAAATAAGTAAGCATTAATGACAATGTCATATATGGCTGCAACAATTTACTTTAATTGTTTACTTTTAAGCAATAATTGAGTTAAACAGACTAAACTCAGTTTTATGTGGAGTTTTTTGAATAGTCTAATGTCAATTATTCACAATTATTGCAGATAAATATGCAACTATGTTGAACATGTTTGAATATCTCTGCAACATTTATGTATAAACAAAAAAAGTATGCACTAATGACAATATCACATATGGCTGCAACAATTCACTTTAATTGCTTACTTTTCAGCAATAATTGAGTTAAACGGGCTAAACTCAGTTTTATGTGAAGTTTTTTGAATAGTTTAATGTCAATTATTCACAATTATTGCAGATAAATATGCAACTGTGTTGAAAATGTTTGAATATCTCTGCAACAATTATGTATAAACGAAAATAAGTAAACATTAATGAAAATATCACATATGGCTACAATAATTCACTTTAATTGCTTACTTTTAAGCAATAATTGAGTTAAATAGACTAAACTCAGTTTTATGTGCAGTTTTTTGAATTGTCTAATGTCAATTATTCACAATAATTGCAGACAAATATGCAACTATGTTGAACATGTTTGAATATCTCTGCAACATTTATGTATAAACGAAAATAAGTAAGCATTAATGACAATATCACATATGGCTTCAATAATTCACTTTAATTGCTTACTTTTCAGCAATAATTGAGTTAAACGGACTAAACTCAGTTTTATGTGCATTTTTTTGAATAGTCTAATGTCAATTATTCACAATAATTGTAGACAAATATGCAACTATGTTGAACATGTTTGAATATCTCTGCAACATTCATGTATAAACAAAAATAAGTAAGCATTAATGACAATATCACATATGGCTGCAACAATTCACTTTAATTGCTTACTTTTCAACAATAATTGAGTTAAACAGACTAAACTCGGTTTTATGTGCAGTTTTTTGAATAGTCTAATGTCAATTATTCACAATAATTATAGACAAATATGAAACTATGTTGAACATGTTTGAATATCTCTGCAACATTTATGTATAAACAAAAATAAGTAAACATTACTGGCAATATCACATATGGTTGCAATAATTCAGTTTAGTTGCTTAGTTTTCAGCAATAATTGAGTTAAACAGATTAAACTCAATTTTATGTGCAATTTTTTGAATAGTTTAATGTCAATTATTCACAGTTATTGCAGACAAATATGCAACTATGTTGAACACTTTTGAATATCTCTGCAAGATTTATGTATAAACGAAAATAAGCATTACTGACAAAATCACATATGGCTGCAACAATTTAGTTTAATTACTTACTTTTCAGCAATAAATGAGTTAAATATATTAAACTTAGTTTAATGTGCAATTTTTTGAATAGTTTAATGTCAATTATTCACAGTTATTGCAGACAGATATTAAACTATATTGAACACTTTTGAATATCTTTGTGACATTTATGTATAAACAAAAATAAGCATTATTGACAATATCACATATGGTTGCAACTATTTAGTTTAATTGCTTACTTTTCAGCAATAATTCAATTAAACAGATTAAATTCATTTTTATGTTCAATTTTTTGAATAGTTTCATTGATTTACCAATCTATTTCGAAAAAAGTGAAGAAATATTTGATGATATTTATAATTACAAACGCCGTATTTTCAAGTTTACAGTTATTCAAATTGTTGCTGAAAAATAAGCGATTAATTTTTAAAACTGCTGAGATATATGCAACTACACAATATACAAGAAAAGTTGCGTATAAGTTAACAGTGTTTTCAATAGTTTCACTGGAATACCAATCTATTTGGAAAAAGTGAAGAAAATTCTGGTGATATCCATAATTAGAAAGAACATATTTTCCATTTCACAGTTATTCAAATTATTGCTGAAAAATAAGCAATTATTTTTAAAACTGCTGAAATATATGCAACAATTCCATATACATGAAAATTTGCATATACCTTAAAATTTGGTGAAAAGGCAGCAATTATTTAAGATAAGTGCATACATTTTTGTTTTTTTTCTGCATATTCATTATAACTACAAGTATTTAACATCACCTATCATATTATTAGATTGTTCAAATTTATTTAATAATTTTTAATGTACTTTTACAGAAAAACACAAAGGAAGAAATAAAACAAGGAAAAAAAGTAATCCAGGAAACATCACTTGTTCCTACTGAAGAACAATCAGGATCAAAGATTCTACTCAAAAAAGAAAAGGAATCGGTGAAGAGAAAATAACTGCAAGGGAAGACAACTACAGAAACAATTTGAGGCCTTTCAACGATGTCCTTAGCATGATTAAAAAGGAAGAATTGTTGAAAGTATCACATACGAAATATCTTCAAAATTTACCTTTCTACAAATTCATTGATATGATCTATAATGGAATTACACCAGCAAAGGAAAACACAAAAAAATTCAACAACTATAGACGTAATCATCAGAGCCTACAGAAAGAACTTGAATTGCTTTCAATTTGGAGATCTGTTACTAACATTCACGGAGAATGATATAAGCTAATTATTAACAGTTCCTACAGATGGTCAGCTAATCAAAACTTCTGGCCACATAAAAAAAAGGGCAAAAGCAATGTTCAGTTTACATCATTCATCAGCAGACACTTAAAAGGAGAGACAAGTGTCAACAAAAAACATAGAAAGGGAGTTATTTACAACAATAAAAGGAACATCAAAAGAAGAAAAAGCAGATACGGCAAAGCTTTTGCAACTGCATTTGGTTGCAACATTCTTAATATCAAATCCAAACTTGACTGTGTCTTGGAATATGATTCCATATTGTGTTTGTGAAGATAAAATGCAGGAGATATCTTGGCCAAAAACAATTCACAAACATTTGATAAATCAAATTGAAAAATATATTTACACGCCAAGGAAAATAAATGCTTGCGTTACATTGTTACTGGTATTAAATTTTTAATTAATTAGATATATTTCCTATTAATTAATAATTTATTCTTATACTAATTTTCTTTTTTGCAGTGGTGGATCTATGAAAAGACATAAATTTTGAAATCTGCTAAATTGGAATACAACTCATATCCCTTGACTGGCAAATGGGATATATCAACACTCAAGCCGATAATGTTAATGACCATAAAATATAACTCAGTAAGCATAACTGCAATATAATCTGCAGAATTGTTAAGTTACATTACAAAAACAGGCAGTACTCTATATTTTTGCAGACTTATCTACAACAATTAACAATAGTTGCAGATATATCTGCAGTTATTAGCAGTATTTGAGCATTTTGGTGCAATTATCCACTACAGTTGCTGACTTATCTGCAATTATTATAAACAATTGCATATATATCTGCAGTTATAAATAGGAAACTGCACATAGGGCTACAAATATTTACAATAATTGAAGATATATCTACAATTTTCCATAATACTTGCATATTTTTCTGCCATTATTAAAAATATTTACGGACATACATGCCAATCATAATTAAAATTATACGCATTTTTGCAATTATTCACAATACTTACATAATTATATTCAAATATTCTATAGCTTCAATTTTGATTCAATTCTTTATTTCAGGATTTTCAAGGAGAAGAACTAAAATGGCTGAAAGACGCAGTAGAAAAGGATGAAGAATATGAAGCATTGTACAAGAAAAGAGAAGAAAAATACAAAGAAATAATAAGAAAATTGAATTGGACAACCGAAAACTTCAAGCTAAAAATACACTGCTAAGAAAGCAACTGAGACAATATATGGAAACATCATCATCCACACAATTTGAGAATGTGGAGCTACCAATATAAGAAATAAGTGGTAGCAAACTGAACTCCACAGATGAAAATGAAACTAAAAAAAATTAAGAAAATGAAGAAAATGAAGATAATGCAACCGAAGAGAATCCTTCATTAGGTAATACTTTGAATAATATATTGTTTTTCAACAAGAATGCAAAAATTAAAAATATTTGATGATATATCTGCAAATATTCTTACTATATGAAAAATGCACTGTTAAAGAATAAATGCAGTTATTATTGTATTAATTATTAAAAAGTGCAGCATATTCTTCATTTTTTTCATAATACCTTGCAACATAACACATAAAATTCATAATTATTTCAAAAACACTAAATAGTGGAATTGCAAACATATATTTCAGCTCAAAGGGTAGAAGAAAAGGAAACTCAAACTGATGTTCAAACTAAAGACAAAAGTAAAGAAGATGAGTGTCGTCTTATGGAGAATGATAAAGATGAAGAAAAAGAAGAACAAACAGGAAAAGATGACGACAATAAGGAAAAAAGAAATTTCGAAGAAAAACAAAAAGATCCAAATGATGAAGAAGAAGCAAAAACAGTTGATGAAGATAAAGCACGAAGAAAATCCTTCATTTGATAATACTTTGAATAATTATAGTTTTTTAACAAGACTGCAAAAATTAAACAAATTTGATGATATATCCGCAAATATTCTTACTATATCAAAAATACGTTGTTGAAGAATAATTGCAGATATTAATGCACAATTGTAAAAAGTACAGCATATTCTTCATTTTTTCATAATAATTCACAACATAACACATATAATTCATTATTATTTCAAAAACACTAAATATTTCAATTGAAAATATATCTTTCAGCTCAAAGCACTGAAGAAATAGAAAATCAAACTAATGCAGCATATGAAAACAAAATATTAAACAAGAATGCGGACTTACGAAAGTTGAAAAAGCTGAAGACAATCAAATCACAAAAATTGTATTCAAAAAAACAATCATGAAATATTCACCAACATTCAAATTAATTTTAGGTGAAAACATTCAAAATTTCCCCAGCTACAAGGCAGACAAACAGAAGATGAAATATCTAGTTCAGCATAAAAAAAACAAATAAAGCAAAGAGAAAACGTTGGAAATTGAAAAGCAAAAAAAAGGTATAAATCAGCTGATGAAGTGGATTTGCAAACTCAAAAGAAATCAAAAAAAGCAAAACAGCAAGAAGAAATCCTACCAATAATAGTTGAAGAATACAAATCTGAACCTAGATCAATTGAATTATCTACCACTGCAAAGATAAATGTTAGAAAATGGTCAAATGTGCGAAGTCTATCTGAAGAAAAAATCAAGCTGTTATAGGACTTCTTTAATAACTCCGACCTCAGTTAAAACGAAGTCCAAAATGTATATAATTCTTTATATAGCCAAGTATACCAATAATTGCTGAAATAGAAGCAATTATTTAAATCTGCTACTGACATATCAGCAAATATTTAAAAAAAGCAAACATTTATTATATCACAGCAAAAGTGCATACCTGAATGGAGATAATGACATCATTATAACTGGAACAACACTTGGTGAACTAATAATAGGAAGATTTCTTGAAGGCCAGGTAAAACTTTACTCAACAATTCCATTTATTTGCAAATTTATCAGCAACATTTCATTGGACTTGTTGTTTTATCTGCAAAATTTCATTTATCTGCAGATTTATCAGCAACATTTCGTTAAACTTATTGTTTTTTCAGCAAAATTCCATTTATCTCCAACAATTACATTTACCTGCAGATTTGTTAGCAACATTTCATCAAACTTGTTGTTTTTTCTACAAAATTCCAAAAACATATTATAGTCTTTTATCAACAAATATATTATCACTATTTCCTTATAATAATTTTTGTAGATCATTATCTAGTATTCACATGAATTGCAAAAAGCTCATGTAGAAAATTTGTACTTCAAAGTTTACGCTGCTATAAGTCTTATAATCTTTTAGTGAAGAATTTGTTTAAATATTCATAAATTCAATTTGCTAATATATGCTACTACAGACATTTCTACTGAGCAATTCAAAGAAGGTAACACAAGCCCTAATCGATGATGTAGTAGCTAAAATTTTTGCAAACTGCAATAAAATGTTCTTCCCTATCCACTAAAAATCTCATTTTACACTCCTGGAGTTTATTAAAGAAGATAGAATGTGGATTCACAATGATTCCATAAAACCATGGCATGAAGGAGAACATCAGAAGGCAGCAAGAAAGCTGGTATGTAAATTGAAAAATGAATAAATCAAAGGAAAATAAACTGTTTAACAAAATCTTTTTTTTCTTTACAAAGAGTTTATGTCACAGCCTTTACTAAAGAAATTGGAAAAAAGAGAGCATAAACCATCAAACTAAATCACTTTTGCTAACAGCCCACAACAACGTTCTGATTCGTAAGTACAACACAACAAAAAATGTGCAAATATTTCCATATCACAGAAACAATTTCATAATATTTTTCAATTATTGCAGAGTTGACTTGTGACGCCCCACCTCTATGCTCACAATAACAAAGAGTATTAAAAGAAATACTGTCTGTTATTATGAAGAATAAGGCTGGATAGGAGCGACCATCCGTAGTTAGGCCTTACACTAGTATTGGTTACCTCGATAGGAGTGATATATTTTTCTTTCTTTAATCTCTGTTTATTACTCCCATCGACATACCCAATTCCAGTATAAAGCGAAATACGATGGTTCATAATAGTTTAGGACAACATATATAATAATAACACAAATAAATGCAGAACACAAATAATACAAAATCTCATATATATATATATAACTGAAGTCAGTTACAATACATGTGATACAATACATATGATACAACTACAACTGTCGACACTGGAAGTAACATATACAAGTACATTATTATAAATAATATACATGAATACATATCATTCTATACTATGACAACGACTACTCCAAAAGATATGAAGAGACTTCATAGCTCAAGTAGCAACCCGAAGCAAGATATCAACAACTTGAAATAACTCGGTCTGACCCGAGTATTAAATTCAAAAGAAAATAATACACGTGTCAGTCTAATTCAAACTCAGTTATTAATGCACGGAAGCAATAATAATTAAATAATTAAAAGACGACAGTCACAATAAATCTCGTATATCCGACCCTTCAATAAGAGAATCAGATAACGGTAGATATAACACGAAACAGTGTTAAACAACAAATCAGCAAAATTCAAATCATCAACAAAGATAAATAAAAAGATTATCAATGAAGATAATTTAGAAAACAACAGAAATGCTCAAACAGCAATTATCAACAAGTGGCTAAAGCAGAACTCAAGCCAGTGAAACAACATCAAATACACATACATATCCAAGGATGCAGTGTTCAAGACTGAATCAAGCAATAATGCAGCAGGCCTCAATCGAATGCATATATTTACAACAAAAACTGAAAGGCAACTCAACTCAAATCAAAATGAACGAAGTGCACATGAATGCACAATGAAAGTTCATAACCGAGTACAAGGTCAAATCCGAGTCTTTGAGACTGGATTCAACTCAGGTACAACCTCAAAAATCAACCTGAAATAGTCAAGGACCCTGTTCAAAACCAAGCTCAACAAATCCAAGCAAATAAACAAGTCTGGAAACATATATATGAATCAGACTCGAGTACACAAAGATACAGACCACCTGAATGTACAGAGTCAAGTTCATGGTGAACATCACGGTACGGAATGCATGCAACAGTGAATCAAAGCCTCAGTAGTAAAAGGTGTAGCCTCAACATCAAATGTCACATAACCAAAGTTAACAGAGGTGATATCATATACATGAGGAACAGATGCAAGCAAAGACCAGACTTCAACATGAAGTGATAAACAACATACATATATACATGAACCAGTTCAATATGCCATGCACTTGAACCTTGACTGTCAAAGAAACTTCAAAACAACATGATACAAATACAACATTTCGACAAGACATAAATATGTATCAATGAAGCAGTGCAGCTGTAATTGGTAGTAACTCGAAATCAAGTCACGGTTCAAACCAAGGATGTAACACTGCTTCATATACGTGTAGTCAAGCTACATGAAGACTAACAGTAATCAGTGCCAAAAGGATAGCAACCTAAATGTACAAGTAAAGCCACCAGAATTTCAAATCAAGCAAGACAGTGGCTCAACATCAAAGACACAAATGACATGCAAATATCACAAAGGCACAGACCAACAGAAAATATGCATGTTGTCCAGACTGAACTTTAATAATGCACTGTGAAGACTAACAGGCACGAATCGACAACGGTTCAACATGCATCATTTACATGAAGCCACTAGATGAATACAACAAAGCTTAATCAACACTCGAGCACACAAAAACAACTCAAGCTAAGTACAAATCCAACATTATGTGCATACATACATACAAATGTAGGTATGCACATATATGCAGACTCGAATAAACAGTTAATAGAGCTCGAGGCTACTAACATACACATGAATGCACAATGCAAACAACAGATCGAAATTGCTCAGGGATGAACACAAAGATGGCCAGAGCCGAAGTACATAGGGGCCATAAAATCAAAGCCATAATGATCAGTGAAACTGGAAGTTCAGTGAACAAAATCAAGTCGAAGTCAAAGCAAAACAACATCGTCAAAAGAATTCAACATCGAAAGACAACAAATATACGAACTTGAATTAGATGTGAGGGTCACTCACCTCGTTCGACACAAATTGAAGCAGCCGAAGCAAGCTACGAGGAGACAGTCGATCGACAGAGCAACGAGCGACATCACCTATTCAATCGAGAAATCAAAGTCGATAGTCCCAATTCCAGAAGCCCTAATTTTGCAAAGAGGAACGAACGAACGTAGCCGCCATTTTTATCGTTACTTTTGCTTAGGGTTTTTTTGATGAAAAAGAATAAAGGGGGACGGTTATGAATTATCACGGCACAAAAAGAAACGTGGGCCAAATGAATTTTAAAGCCCGCATAACCGCTAACCAATTTTTCAAAGAATTTCAACTCGATTAAAAATTCCAATAGCAATTAACAACCAATTTAATCGTCATTTGATGATAATTAATTTTATAAAACCCCGGGTTGTTACAGACTCCCATCCTCATAAAAATTGCGTCCCCGCAATTTTCATAATTAAAGTCGTCAATAACAATTATTTTTCTAACATAAACTGGTTAAGCTAGAAAAATAAAGGTCAAGAACACAGACAATAAAGAAATCTTTTAATTTCATAAAAGAAATTCATAAATTCTCAACAAAATCTAATTACCAAATAGATAACCAGAAAACAACAAAACTGAATAATACAATTATCAACAATATCTAATTACCAACAAAGATAATTAGAAAACAGAAATCATAAAACAGCTATATCGATACGATAATTAGAAAATAGCAAAATCTAATTACCAACAAAGACAATTAGAAAACACAAATCACAAATCGCAAAACCGCAAATATCCAGTTATCCAACAAATAACTAGAAAACATAAACTTCATAAACCGCAAACTCTAACTATCAACAGAGATAGATAGAAAATAGCAATTCAATATAATCAACCTAATCTAGAATCAATTAGAGACTAGAAAATCTCATAATCAGCAAAATTAGCAAATATCCAATTATTAAAAACAATAATCAGAAAACACAAATATCTAATTATCAAAAACGATAATCAAAAACAACAAATATCTAATTATCAAAAACGATAATCGGAAAACATCAAATATCTAATTATCAAAAACGATAATCATAAATTAACAATTATCTAATTATCAAAAACGATAATCAGAAACAACAATTATTTAATTATCAAAAACGATAATCAGAAATTAACAATTATCTGATTATCAAAAACGATAATCAGAAACAACAATTATCTAATTATCAAAAACGATAATCAGAAATTAACAATTATCTAATTATCAAAAACGATAATCAGAAACAACAAATATCTAATTATCAAAAACGATAATCAGAAAACAACAAATATCTAATTATCAAAAATGATAATCAGAACAAATATCTAATTATCAAAAACGATAATCATAAAACATCAAATATCTAATTATCAAAAACGATAATCAGAAACAACAATTATCTGATTATCAAAAATGATAATCAGAAATTAACAATTATCTGATTATCAAAAACGATAATCAGAAATTAACAATTATCTAATTATCAAAAACGATAATCAGAAACAACAAATATCTAATTATCAAAAACGATAATCAGAAAACAACAAATATCTAATTATCAAAAACGATAATCAGAATAAATATCTAATTATCAAAAATGATAATCAGAAAACATCAAATATCTAATTATCAAAAACGATAATCAGAAACAACAATTATATAATTATCAAAAACGATAATCAGAAAACAACAAAAATCTAATTTGTTAACTCCCTTTTAGCAACGACCTACGAGTTAAGAAATGGACGAGTCAGATTGTGCCACGACTTATATGAAGCCAACGAGTTAAGAAGCCTAAAACCCAAGTGGACTCGACGACTTACGACTTAACTGCTGAAGGAGGATATACGGCTTGAACGACTTACGACCTACCGGGTTAGGGAGCTACGACCTAAGAGAGTCTACGATCTAACTGCTAAAGACTTCGCGACCTAGCAGTGTTGCGACCTAAAGACTTCGCGACCTAGCAGTGTTGCGACCTAAAGACTTCGCGATCTAGCAATGTCGCGACCTAAAGGCTACGACCTAAGAAAGACTCCGAGTTAACAGGCTACGACCTAAGGAAGATTCCGAGTTATGAAATGCTCCGACTTAAGAAGTTACGACTTAACAGTCTACGATTCAACAGGCCACGACTTAACAGTTTACGACTTAGTGGGTGTACGACTTAAGAGCTTCACAGCCTACGACTCATGGTCCTAACGACTCAACGAGTTAAGCTATCTACAACTTAAAGAGTTAAAAGGGGGTTCCGACTTAACGACTCAGCGAGTTAAGGTCTTACGAGTTAAGGTCTTACGACTTAAGGGTTTTACGACTTAAAGGCTACGAGGTTAAGGTCTAGAGCCCATGCTTATACTACCTGTCTGATAAGTCGGCTATGACTTAACACTTGTCGAAAACAGCCACGGGATGAGCCCAGAACAACCCAATCCCTTAACTCGTCACCGACCTAACCCAATCCCTTAACTCGCCACCGACCTAACCCAATCCCTTAACTCGTCACCAACCTACCCTAAGTCGGCTACGACTTAGGACTTAGGAAGATTTCCAGAAGTCCAAATCAGCTCCTATAAATACCCCACCACTTCCAACATAAGGGGGACTTTTGGCCATTCATTTCTTCAAGCGCCGTTACTCTGTCGAAGTCTCCACTCATTCAACAATCAAAGATCTTCAAGCATTCGAGACACTATAACAATCTTCGAGAAGAACTCCTTACATCCAACACGGATTCGTCGAGTTTCATCATCAGAGATTGAGCTAGTAGTCAAGAGTGCTTTCGTGATCAAGTTGTATTGTATTTTGAAGGATATTGTATCAAATTGTAACCGAATCAGCAATAAAAGATTATAAAGTGGACGTAGGCTCAATTACGGGCCGAACCACTATAAACCTGTTGTTCATTTACTGCTTTTCTGCTATTTTCAGCTTATATTCTGTTCCCGTACCAACGGGTGGTGCTTTCACAATTCTATTACACACCGGGTGTTAGCGTTCACTTTTTATCGTTAACATAATTATCAACAAAGATAATTATAATTCAAATCAACAAATATCTAATTATCAACAAAGATAATTAGAATCTCAAATCAACAAATATCTAATTATCAACAAAGATAATTAGAATTCAAATCAGCAAATATCTAATTATCAACAAAGATTATTAGAATTCAAATCAGCAAATATCTAATTATCAACAAAGATAATTAGAACTCAAATCAGCAAATATCTAATTATCAACAAAGATAATTAGAACTCAAATCAGCAAATATCTAATTATCAACAAAGATAATTAGAATCTCAAATCAGCAAATATCTAATTATCAACAAAGATAATTAGAACTCAAATCAGCAAATATCTAATTATCAACAAAGATAATTAGAATCTCAAATCAGCAAATATCTAGTTACCTGCAGATAATTAGAAACAACAAATATCTAGAAATTAATTAAGATAACTAGAAAATCAACATAAAAGGTGGATCGATCCCAATAGATGGCGAGTCTAAGCTACGCCGCACGTGCAACAACATATGGCCGAAGCCTACCAAGTACTGTCATCATAATTTTGGCGCCCAACAAATGACCCGAAGGTCCGCCGAGTGACCCGAAGGTCCGCAGAGTGACCCGAAGGTCTAGTACTGGTATTTGACCCGAAGGTCCATCATATGACCAGAAGGTCCAACATATGACCCGAAGGTCCAACATAGTGGCTCGAAAGCACACAAAATCATCAAAATCATCAAACAGCAGATATTTCAATTAACGAGTCCGGAATTAACCAAAATAGCAAACGCCCATGTCCCATACCACGAGTTTTACTAAATCATTTAATTCTCTTCATCGTTTCCTTGAAAGTGCAAAATTGTGTATTTTAGATAGATAACATTTTACATTCTCAAACGGACAAGTCCGGAATTAAGCGAAACAGTAAAAGTAAGGGCTCATAGTCCTCAATTTTACTGAAGCGTTTAAATCGCTTCCTCATTCTTTTGAAAGCGCAAACTGTAAAATTTTTAAAACAATTTTATTTTTAAAAACAATTTTCAAAACACGTGATTAAACAACAACATCTGTAGCAATTTCGATAAGGAAATCGCACTACTCAAAACACCGTAAAAACGGGTATCAAATCAGCATTGCGGAATAACCGCTTGAAAATCCACTTTAAAATTTGACGGTTACTGAAGTCAAAGCGACAGTAATTTTTATACGTCAAAATCTCATCAAAATAATTCACATCAAAATATAATACCAGTGAATTTTCATTCATTAAAAATGTCAACTAAACACCATGCTTCCAAAATTTTAGCATTGGTGTAAAAATCCCGTTACGAAAATAATGGCAACAAAATACGTTTAAAACCAAACAGCGGTTTAACGTAAAATAAATGCAGTAACGTGCAACTCATATTTGCACGCACACCAAAAGATGAGAAAAGAAATCACTCGATTATATCTTCAATGAAGATAATTTAAAACAGCAAAAATCTCAACAAAATCACATAACTGCAATCGCTTCGGATCCTCAAATCGAATTCGAAATTTTCAAAGAAAACAAAATAAACACATCTATGTAACAACACAATGAAATTTATTTTATTTTCATATTCTGGTTTTTAAATCAAAAAGGTTATCAGCTGTACTCGGCGAAAACAGTCACTGTTTCCGCTGCGCACTCTGATAAACAGAACACAAATTACTTTTATTTTTAAATAAGGATATTTAAAAATTTCATCATAATTTCAAAACTTTAGTTTTGAATCAAAGCACAAATAAAAACATCAACAATTAGTTGTAACATATGTTCCATCTAAGTTATGTTTTATATTATGTCCATAAACCCCAAGCTCTGATACCAACTGTGACGCCCCACCTCTATGCTCACAATAACAAAAAGTATTAAAAAAAATACTGTATGTTATTACGAAGAATAAGGCTGGATAGGAGCGGCCATCCGTAGTTAGGCCTTACACTTGTATTGGTTACCTCGATAGGAGTGATATATTTTTCTTTCTTTAATCTCTGTTTATTACTCCCATCGACATACCCAATTCCAGTATAAAGCAAACTACGATGGTTCATAATAGTTTAGGACAACATATATAATAATAACACAGATAAGCTAAATGCGGAACACAGATAATACAAAATCTCATATATATATATATATATATATATAACTGAAGTCAGTTACAATACATGTGATACAATACATATGATACAACTACAACTGTCGACACTGGAAGTTACATATACAAGTACATTATTATAAATAATATACATGAATACATATCATCCTATACTATGACAACGACTACTCCAAAAGATATGAAGACACTTCATAGCTCAAGCAGCAACCCGAAGCAAGATATCAACAAACTTAAATAACTCTGTCTGACCCGAGTATTAAATTCAAAAGAAAATAATACACGGGTCAGTCTAATTCAAACTCAGTTATTAATGCACGGAAGCAATAATAATTAAATAATTAATAGACGACAGTCACAATAAATCTCGTATATCCGACCCTTCAATAAGAGAATCGGATAACGGTAGATATAACACGAAACAGTGTTAAACAACAAATCAGCAAAATTCAAATCATCAACAAAGATAAATAAAAAGATTATAAATGAAGATAATTTAGAAAACAACAGAAATGCCCAAACAGCAATTATCAACAAGTGGCTAAAGCAGAACTCAAGCCAGTGAAACAACATCAAATACACATATATATCCAAGGATGCAGTGTTCAAGACTAAATCAAGCAATAATGCAGCAGGCCTCAATCGAATGCATATATTTACAACAAAAACTGAAAGGCAACTCAACTCAAATCAAAATGAATGAAGTGCACACGAATGCACAATGAAAGTTCACAACCGAGTACAAGGTCAAACCCGAGTCTTTGAGACTGGATTCAACTCAGGTACAACCTCAAAAATCAACCTGAAATAGTCAAGGACCCTGTTCAAAACCAAGCTCAACAAATCCAAGCAAATAAACAAGTCTGGAAACATATATATGAATCAGACTCGAGTACACAAAGATACAGACCACTTGAATGTACAGAGTCAAGTTCATGGTGAACATCACGATACGGAATGCATACAACAGTGAATCAAAGCCTCAGTAGTAAAAGGTGTAGCCTCAACATCAAATGTCACATAACCAAAGTTAACAGAGGTTATATCATATACATGAGGAACAGATGCAAGCAAAGACCAGACTTCAACATGAAGTGATAAACAACATACATATATACATGAACCAGTTCAATATGCCATGCACTTGAACCCTGACTGTCAAAGAAACTTCAAAACAACATGATACAAATACAACATTTCGATAAGACATAAATATGTATCAATGAAGCAGTGCAGCAGTAATTGGTAGTAACTCAAAATCAAGTCACGGTTCAAACCATGGATGTAACACTGCTTCATATACGTGTAGTCAAGCTACATGAAGACTAACAGTAATCAGTGCCAAAAGAACATCAACCTAAATGTACAAGTAAAGCCACCAGAATTTCAAATCTAGCAAGACAGTGGCTCAACATCAAAGACACAAATGACATGCAAATATCACAAAGGCACAGACCAACAGAAAATATGCATGTTGTCCAGAATGAACTTTAATAATGCATTGTGAAGACTAACAGGCACGAGTGGACAACAGTTCAACATGCATCATTTACATGAAGCCACTAGACTAGATGAATACAACAAAGCTTAATCAACACTCGAGCACACAAAAACAACTCAAGCTAAGTACAAATCCAACATTATGTGCATACACACATACAAATGTAGGTATGCACTTATATGCAGACTCGAATAAACAGTTAACAGAGCTCGAGGCTACTAACATACACATGAATGCACAATGCAAACAGTAGATCGAAATTGCTCAGGGATGAACACAAAGATGGCCAGAGCCGAAGTACATAGGGGCCATAAAATCAAAGCCATAATGATCAGTGAAACCGGAAATTCAGTGAACAAAATCAAGTCGAAGTCAAAGCAAAACAACATCGTCAAAAGAATTCAACATCGAAAGACAACAAATATACGAACTTGAATTAGATGTGAGGGCCACTCACCTCGTTCGACACAAATTGAAGCAGCCGAAGCAAGCTACAAGGAGACAGTCGATCGACAGAGCAACGAGCGACATCACCTATTCAATCGAGAAATCAAATTCGATAGTCCCAATTCCAGAAGCCCTAGTGTTGCAAAGAGGAACGAACGAACGAAGCCGCCATTTTTATCGTTACTTTTGCTTAGGCTTTTTTTGATGAAAAAGAATAAAGGGGGATGGTTATGAATTATCACGGCACAAAAAGAAACGTGGGCCAAATGAATTTTAAAGCCCGCATAACCGCTAACCAATTTTTCAAAGAATTTCAACTCGATTAAAAATTCCAATAGCAATTAACAACCAATTTAATCGTCATTTGACGATAATTAATTGTTACAAAACCCTGGGTTGTTACATGACTGTGGCATGTTTGTAATGCGCATTTTGAAAGAAAGAAGTGAAAGCAAACAAATAAACAATGATTGTAACATCCCGCCTTTTTCTACGTTTTAAGCAGACACACATGCCGACTCAAACCATACATAAGGGCGGATTGTTATTGGGGTGAATAAGAAAAAGAGAAAGAAATGAAACAAAAACAGAATCTCACAGCGGAATGACAAAATATAATAATCAAATAACTGTTCATGAAGTTGTATACAAAATATTTGATTATACTTATACAATACAAAATCAGAGTTACACATATCAGAGATAAATACATAACAATGCAACAGAACAGTATAATGCAGTGGAATAAATATAGTAAATAATAGTAGTACAAATCTTTGTCTTCGTCCTCCAGAAATAAGGTCTTCAAATCCTGAAATGCTCAGGCTGACCCGAGCGAATTGAAAAGACAAAACACTCGAGTCAGAACTAAAAGGTCTTATGTAAGTCAAATCAACGGTAAATAAATATGAGTGTAAATAGCGTCGGAGATGTTTACGGGGTTTGACATCTCTTATCCAGTGTCTAACGTGAGTGCAGTAACTTAAGAGATGTTCGGGATTCACATCTCCTAAGGATCCGTTAAACTATCTACTATGTAGTACAATACGCTATTATAATAATGTCTAAAGTAAAGTAAACTATTAAAATAGCATTAAGGCATTAAATTTTCCCCTTTAACACATTTTATAATGCCAATAGTCTATACAGTACCGTAACTCCTCGTAAACTGGGGCCACCAGAGGATACCCCATAGGTACGACATAAAACAAACTCGTAGTGGTCTCGATAGGGTAGTTGACACAACATAACTAGGCAATGCCAGGGTAGATATACCAATTACACTTCCGGACCGGTGGTAACGCATAGCAGCTGCTACCGCCCACCTCGAAACACACTCCCAAATCAAAAATCGAGGGTGGCCACCAAATCAATCGCAAAGTCAGAATATAGTATCGAAGGAATGTGCCCGATCGGAGGAATGACCTTACTTAGCCCATCAATTTCTCCTGTTTTAGTCACCTTAAGCTAACTCATGGGAGTCAGGTCCATGTACATACCTCATATAGGATCGTTGCCAACCATCCTACTTCATTCTGGAATCTCCACTGCGTACACAGTTGTCAAAGTGGTTTTCGGTATTGGCAGAGAGTATGACAATATCCGATTTCGGTCTCCTTAACAACCAATCGCTTATTACACACCGAATGGTTCTTTTACATTTCCAAAATCATTTCTATCAAAATATCATATTCAATTCGAATCATATCATTTTTGAAATCATTACTTACCTTCGAAATCATATTCACCTTTGAAATCATATCACATTTGAAATAATAGTTCGAAATTATATTTCCTTTCAAAAGTCATATTTTCAAAATAGGCTAAACTCTCATTTCAAAATATCATATTAAACCAAATATGTTATTTAAATCCCAACTGTAACGAGCCACTATTTTGGACTATTCAAGTTGACAATAAATCCACACATGCCGGACTTGAATAATTCAAAACAATAGATTGTAAATAAAATTTGGCAAAACTCAGCATATATAGTAAATAAAATAATCACAGAATCACAGACATAGAGTAATATAACAATAATGCAGCGGAAACAAAAGAATAGTAGTTCATGAAGCTACTATATATATAACAGAGTTAAACAAGATACAATAGAAGTCTCGAATACAATCGTCAAATACAAGATTAGAATACATCATTGGAATCAACTGAATATCTGAAAGCTGAATAGATAGCTGGATCTCCAAGCGAAGCTCCAACTCCAAAGGTGAGTCTCGAATACTGGTACACTCAGTCTGACCCGAGCGTAAAGCAAAACACAAAACACTGGAGTCATGATTAACATTCTTATATCAATAAATCCAACTCAAGTGAAATAACAACTGAAATTACAAGTAACTCAAAGGATGTTTGGGATAACCATCCTCTAAGGATTCATTAAACTATTTATATATAGTAGTGTATGCTAAGTAGATAATGCCTATCAGTAATATAAGGTATCAAAATAACGTTAAGGCATTACCATTATCCCCCTAAACACATTTTATATAAGCGTCATAGTCTATACAGCACTGTAAACTCCACCGTAAACTAGTGGGCTATCAGGGAGTACTCCATAGGTATAACACAAAACAAATCGTAGTGGTCGCGCATAGGGATACGAGTATGACAAGGCACATGAGGCAATACCCAAGGTAGTGAAACTACCGTTTGCCTGATCCGGACTGGTGAGAACGCATCGCCGCAACGATCGCAACACCGCAAAACAACACTCCCAAATCAAGGGTGCGCACCAATCAAAAACAAGTAATGAGTAGTTTACGAAGAAGTGTGTCCGCTAGAGGTAGCTAACCTCACTGACCCGGCACGGCTCCTGTTTAAGTCATTTCCAATTTAACACAAGTGTCAAGGTCATCCATTATCGTTCTCTTTCTTCAAATCCAGCAACGACATCATTCCAACCACTTTATTCTGGATCACACTCCACGTATAATAGTTATTAAAGTGGTTTTCGGTTTAGACAGAGAGTATGTCCCAAACTGATCCCGGACTCTTTAATAACTACGTAATTATTACACCAATTGGTCATTTAATAAACTTTCAAAATAGTTTATATTTCAAAACCAAAATATCATTGACATTACAAAACCATATCCATACGATATCAATTTCACTTCAAATAAATCCATTTCCAAAATCGTATCACTTTCCAAAGTTATTTCACTTTCGAAATCATAAGTCTTTTAAAAAATCAAAACACTTTGGAAATCAAAACCTTGAAATTCATAACACTTTGAAACTATAGTTTGAAATCATAACAATTTGGAATTCATAACACTTTCCTCTTAAACAGTTTAGATATTAAAATTTGTGTATATAATAAAATAGTTTATAAAATAAAAATAGTTTATATAAAATAGTTATAAGTTAAAATAGTTTATAATAGAATAATATATATTGAAAATGATTTACATAAAATAGTTTATATTAAAATAATTTATAAAGTAAAATATAAATAGTTGTAGATATAGTTTAAAAATACTTTATAAAATAAAATAGCTTCCACAAATTCACAAATCGATTCAAATTAACTTGACTTCCAAATTCAACTTAATTCAATCTCAATTCATAAATTTCAACTCAATTCAATTTCTCAATAAATCATTTCGAATTATAACGATTTCAAATACAGATTTGAAACACAAAATAAACCATTAAATTTCAATATATTTCAAAGCTTTAAATATTCCACATTTCAAAAACTAAATTTGATAATTCCATTTATATCTCAATTTAATTTCATTACATTTAGTTTCTGAGATATTTCTTTAATCATTTCAATACATCTAAATACAACTTCAATTTACAAATTTATATAAACAAAATATCCCATTTAAATTTATATAAGTTTGAAATATTCATTTAAGCCACTTTTTAATCAAATTCAAGTTATAAAACATATCTTAAAATTTTAAATTTAATAGATTTCAAATCAAACTTATTTAAGTATAATTCTTAAATAATTAAAAATTCCAAATCGAATTCAAATTTTATCTTTCAATCTGAAACATTATAAACTCTATATTTGAAATATAAATTTTACATAAATACTTAAACATATTTTATATTGATTCAAATCAACTTTATAAATCAACTTTAATAAATCTTTAAAATCAATATTTATTAAAACCATATATTTCTTTTCAAAACCATATAAATCAATTTCAAAATATTTATATATATAGACCAACGGTGTATGTATAAAATTTTCTACCGTATGGTCAAGTGATACAGATATTTCTCATTTCAATCTGTATTTTAAATTATATACGAGTATATATCTTTTCAACCCGTAATCCCAAATTTAATTCAATGAAAATCGTTTGGGTTTATCATTTCAACCCATAACGATTTTCTCATATTCTACAAATCGTTCGGGTATGTATCATTTCAACCCATAGTGAATTCTATACTAACAGGGAACTTGCAGAGTGATAACAGATATGATAATAATATAACAACAGTAACAGGCATATATCATCAGTATAAATAACAGATAAGGGTGTCAGATGTCATAGGTGAACAGATACAGATAATGACATATATATATAATAATGTAAATAACTAGCAGCATCATATTTCAATTTTCGTTTCAATTGAAATCAAAATTAATAAATAAAAGAACATTAATCGCGAGTGATTGCTCACCTTTCGAGGCTAGATAGATTTGACAAGGAAATGAGCTACGAATTCCAAAGCAAAGCAAGATTGGCACGAATTCGATGGAAGAGCTGATAAATAGGAATTGATGAGAAAAAAAATCAATTTGGCTTGATATAAACTAAAGAAAACATATACATTATATATTACTTCTAAAATCAATATATAGTTTGAAACACCAATTTAATATAAATCTATATATGATTTTAAAATCAATAAATAACTTTTAAAACAAATCTATATATATATATATAAACTCATGTATTTTTCTTTTATATTTTAAAATCAGTTTAAACATATATACATATTATATTCTTGAATCAATGCATATATATACTTAAACTATCATAAACAGTTGCATATACTAACAGATAATATAATTTATATAAACAAATCCTCATTTACAACATATATACAAACTGACCACATATAAAGCTTACATAATATTAACAAAATATCTCTACCATGCTAAAACTGTTAAGATCATATATGCGAACTAAAACAGGCAATATGAATCTGTATAAACCTATGTACTTTCATATTTAACAAAACCCAAACTATTATATAATTTAGTAGTATATATAAAAGATAACACCATATAAATACATACCACTTACACTGTTATATATATTTACAGTCCAACTGTTATAGCTATATACATAAACATAAACAAACTTTAATAAACTACTGTTATTAAAACAAGTATATATACGCATAACAAGGAGATCATACTTGTGTATACTGACAGAATATAAACCATTTATAGTAAAAGAACAAGTACGACAATCTATATTTATACATATAAATTTTATATAAACTTTGATAACGTTACATGCTTTATAATATGAAAGTTGTAAACTTATAACTATATACATACAACAAATCATATGGCTTTTGAACACTATATATACCTCATATTTAAACAAACAGACTCAGGTATTTTCACGTATAACCAATATATAAGTATATATATACTACTAAATCTTCTATAGCAACATACGAAATCTATATAAAACATTTATAAAACGTTATATATATATTATAACTAAAAATCGAAACTGTTATATATACTTAGCTATAAACCAATTGTTACTTGTATACATACTTAACTTATACAGTAACTTAACAGATTAAAATAAAAGTCTGTACATATTATAGTTTTAAAACTTTATCATAGTGTATATAAATAAATAAATAATTCGAACCAGATTATAAGACTATATAGCTAACTGACTAAACTTAATGATATATCTAACTAATATCTAACTAATAGCTAACCTACTATAAGGCTACACGTGCAGATTTACTATGAAACTCTATTATATCTTAACTAATATCTACTATACACTGTCGAAACTTTTTTTTAATATTTTTAAAACACACGTACACATAAAAAAAATCAACTTATATTCATTATTATCAGTAGCGAAAATATATATAAACTATACATAAACACATATACGTATCAAAGAAACTATTTATAAACTAACATAGCAACACTACAACTTGCATATGAATATACAGTACATATACACAAACAATTACTTACGCAAGCCTTCATATGGAAAAAAAGGAAAGCAATTCAGGTGAGTGGAGTGGGGTTCTCGGCCAGGGGAGATCGGGCATGGAGGAGGAGGCCGTTGCGGGACGTGGAGGCGTTGCGTGGTGGTCAGTGGTGTCGGCGAGGTGTTGCTTTCAAGCGGGTCGGGCTGTCGTGGAGATGCGCTCGGGAATGGTGGCTTCAATGTGGAGGTCGGGTGGATGTGAGGAGTTATGGAGAGAATGCAGTTCGAATGGCTTGGGTAGCTTCATGTATACGAACAGTTTGAGAGGATCTCTCAACAAATAGTAAAAATGAAACAAGCTCCTTTCTTTTCTTTAATTTTTTTTTGCGTGAATAGAGAAAAAGACAGAGGATGAAAGAAAAAAAATGAACCAGACAATAAATTGAAGTGTTGGAAATAGAAAAAGTCTAAAAGCTGAATTGAGAAAGTAATTATGGTCAGTGGCCATTCATTCTCTTACGGCTGGAAAATGAAAAGACACAAGGAGTTTGAAATGTTCGAAACTGTACCGATACTGCGAATTGTCTCGTTGATCCCGCAGCGAACCGGATTCCAATTCACAGAAGTAAATATACTGCGAAGATTATCACAACGAGGCGATCAAAACGGTATATAGATATCAGTGGTACGATTGAATTATAAAAATTCGAATTTCCTACGAGTAGAAAATGCAGCAAAAACGCAGAAAAATAAGATGGACGGAGCTAAAGAAGTCCGAATTTGGAAAAACGAAAAATGACGTCTTAGTCAGAAGATGGATTAGAATTTTTCTATGTAAAAATATTCAGGTTTGGAAAACATTTTATTATCATCAATTTTAACTGATATAAATTGGAATAAAATTACACTAGAAAATAAACTTCCAAATTATCTAATGAAAATTTACCAGTTGCTATGATTAATTAGACGCATTCCAAATATCAAATCTTTATTTTAAAATTTTATCGTTTAAAATTTCACAAAATTTCAACTAATTACGTTATTAAAACAGTTAAAATTTACGGGTCGTTGCATTCTCCCCCACTCAAAACTTTTCGTCCCCGAAAAGGAAGGAGGTAGGAGAATAGAAACAACCAGAAAGAAAATAGATTGGAATACAAGTAAAACAATTAATTTAAACCATATAAATTTCAATTTAAATTAATTAATACTTAACAATTTGGTTAAATCCCTTTGAGTTCACTTAAGTTAAATCAATCTATATATTTCTAAATTCATTATCTTATTATCTAGTAATCCTTAATTAACAATTTCTAAATCATCAATTTGTATAATCATTTATTGTACTCATATTTTATTCAACAAATTTAATTCTTTTATTCCAAATTATTATTAAGTTTATTCCACTTAATATATCTTATTACATATATTTAAACCATATAAATTAATTTAAACCGTATAAATTTCAATTTAAATTAATTTATATTCAATAATTGGTTTAAATTTAAGGTATTTCCATAAGTTGATCTAATTTCAATTTGTTAATTCTTTTAGAACAAAATTTATTATATTCATCTCATTTAATTAACTTATTATTCTATCATCTTTATTAGCATTTTTTTATAATTAAAATCTAAGTGTATAACATTTATTATAAACACTCAAATTTTATTTATAAAATCATTTTATATTGTATATTATCGCAATTTAGTACTATACAAATAAAATTTTCAAATTCAATTATTTCAAGTTTAAATATTTATCCAAAAATTTTGACTTCAGTTTATAATTGAAATCATCTTTAAATCATAAACTTAAGAATTTAAATCTCCGATTTACTTCAAAAAATTTTGAGATAAATATATATAGTATATATCAGATCAAAATTTAATCTTTATACATATAATAAATCAGGTCATACCACAGAAATTCAAATCAAATTAAATTTCCAAACAAAGTGTAGCAAAGCTACTGAATGGTCTCTTTACTTCAAAACTCGAAAATGAATGTCGATGATGCGGCCGCCATCCCCGAAATTATTTTCCAGCGACAAAAGAGAAGAGTACTGATTTAAACATTAAAATTCTTTGAAAATCATTTATATTCAAAAATACTTTATATAATATACATTTAAAATTTTAAAACCAGAGTTTGGAATCATCGGAAATTAAATTCTCAAATTTCTGATTTAAATTCATTTCAAATTCCAAATCAATTAATAAACCATATTTTTAAATTCATTTAGAACAGTAAATGATAATCAAATATTATCATTTCAAACAACCAATTTAATTAACTATTTAATTCCAGAAAATCCTATACTTATATATATATAATATAATCATACGAATTTATTCAATTTACCAAATTTGAAAATAATATTGTGTCAGTTTGCTCTATTCAAGTGTTTTGGAAATCCTATCGATAGCGTTGATCAGATGAATCGATCGAAAATCCAAACCAACATCAACAACTCAAACAACACACTATAAACATAAAATATTTTATATTAATTACAAATACACTCCTCACTCAATGATACAAGAATGGATTTCAAAGCAATGATAGAGATTCAAATTTGATGGACTCAAATCAAAGAGAATTTTGATTCGAAGATAGGTTCGAAACAAAGATGAGATGATTAAATAACAAAATAGGAAGATGGATAAGTTTATATAAATCGCAGGCAACCTTAACCGGGTTGACCGTGACTTAAAGAATAAGATCGATGCAGAATTCCGAGGCAAATCGACATTTGATCGCAAGAGATAGAATTTGGGTATAGCAAAAGATAACAACATCATAAACCGAGGATACAGAAATCTTCAGTGAATCAATGCTGGTTGTACAGGAGTTTCACTCTTTTACAAATTATTCAGATATTGGCGAGACCGCCAATTTATTATAGAGATCATTCGAAGTGGAGTTATGGGATGCTCCAGAATTAAAAAGACACAAATATGGGAGACACGAATGGACTTTGGAACCGAAGGGAACGTTCAAAAATTCAAGAAACCGAGTCAAAGAAGAAGGTATTCAAGCTCGAACGAAAGTGATTCTGTAATTGAATTTTACTCTATATGCTGAGTTTTTCCTAAAACAAGAGCTCTAATACCAACTGTAACGACCCACTATTTTGGACCATTCAAGTCGATAATAAATCCATACATACCAGATTTGAATAATTCAAAACAATGGATTGTAAATAAAATTTGGCAAAACTCAGCATATACAGTAGATAAAATAATCACAGAATCACAGACACAGAGTTATATAACAATAATGCAGCAGAAACAAAAGAATAGTAGTTCATGAAGCTACTATATATATATAACAGAGTTAAACAAGATACAATAGAAGTCTTGAATACAATAGTCAAATACAAGATCAGAATACATCACTGGAATCAACTGAATATCTGAAAGCTGGATAGATAGCTGGATCTCCAAGCGAAGCTCCAACTCCAAAGGTGAGTCTCGAATACTGGTATCAGTCTGACCCGAGCGTAAAGCAAAACACAAAACACTCGAGTCAGGTGTTAACGTAAAAATCGACGCTAACACCCCGGTGTGTGTATGAGTTATATGAAAGCACCACCCGTTGGTACCGGAACTAGAAATAAGCAGAAAATAGCAGAAAAGTAAAGAGACAGCGGTTTTATAGTGGTTCGGCTAGAAATTAAGCCTACGTCCACTTTGTCTTCTTTATTGTTGATTCAATTACAACTCTTTACAGTACACTTTGATTATAACACACTATAGACGAGTAGCTAGAACTTCGATGTAGAAGACTCTATCGAATTCATGTTGAATGTGTTCAATCTCCTCTTGAAGTTCGTTGAAGCGTCTTTGGTGTTTGGCGTGCTTGAAGTGTTGGTTGAGTTGAGAAAACAGCAGAGTATCGGCGTTCCAGAAATTAGCCCAAAAGTCCCTTTCAAGTTGGAGCTAGTGCTGTATTTATAGGAGAATTCTGGATAGGTGATAGGTCGTGAACGACCTAAGATAAGTCATAGGTCGCCAGCGACCTAAGAAGCACGGGCTACGACTTAATAGTTTTGCACTGGATCATTTGAACATAGCGACAAGTCATAGGTCGTGAACGGTTTAAGGTAGGTTATGAGCGACCTAGGAAAAGCGGCAACTTAAATGTGTTGAATTGTCTGGTGGAGCGACTTAAGTTGACGCGACCTATAACTTAGCTCGTTAAGTCATTAGGTCGCTAGGTCCATTAGGTCGCTAGGTCGCTTGACAGTTCCATCTTTAGGTCGCTAAGATTTTCCGTGATGTTAGGTCGTTAGAGCTTTAGGTCGCTAGGTCGTTCCCTCCTTTAGGCTGCTAGCTCGTTAGTTCTTTTAGGTCGCTAAGTCGCGATAACCTTTAGGTCGTTAGGTTGATCTGGCCTTTAGGTCGCTAAGTCGCGATAACCTTTAGGTCGTTAGGTCGTTCTGGCCTTTAGGTCGCTAGCCTCTTTCAGGAGTTAGGTCGCTGGGTTGTTAGTGTTTTAGGTCGCTTCAAAAAGAGGAGTTAACACTTGCCCCTCGAAGTACAGGCCTATGTCATAGGTCGTGTGCTTCGATCTAACTCTGCTAGGTCGTGAGCGACCTAAAACATGTGTTAGCTCGCGTGCCCATTCGCCTTCTTCTCTCAGCCCCATATAAACTATTAGGTCGCTGCTTCTTCCTTACCTAACTGCTCCAATTTCCCGCTCTGCCATTGACGAAACTTCGTGATTTCTAAGGCGAATTCGAGCTATTCAGTCGACGATTCATCCTTGCTATCATATTGCGTAAGTGAACTAGATCCTTATCCATTTCTCGATCACCATCGAACCACGAATTCCAACCTTCAAACCCTAGATCGATTTCGTACGCTATGCTTCATTTTCGAGTTAGGTTGCGATCGATTTCCGATCGCCATTAACTATGTCGTTGTTGTGATGCACGAGAACACAGCAGGCTGTTGGATGAACTACATATCTGAGATGATTCGAATTGTTTTTGGGTGATCTAATGGTATGGAGAGATAACAGATTTTACTGAGATAGTGGTGGATTTGTTTAGATGATAACGGGTTATCGGGTCATAGTTTAACGAGATGGTGAGCTATTGCATGGAGAGGAAGTTAGTGATTTAGGGAATCTGAGCGACTTAGAAACCTTCGCGACCTAAGAAGCCTGGCCGACCTAAGAATTCTCCCGACCTAAGGATCTTTCGAATCTGCGACTTAACTTTTAGGTCGCGCTGGGATTCAAACGACCTAGGACTTATTAGATTGAACATGAATCGCACGACCTAACTTTCTTGCGACCTAACTTGCTTGAAGTAGAACGACTTAACAGATTAACAACCTAACTTCTTGCGGCATAGATTTTAGGTCACGGCCGAGCTAACACTTAGACAAATCTGCATTGCCTTGACTTGAAGCTTCATGCCTTGAACCCTTTGACTTGCACAGTGCGACCTAAGGAAGCTCCGACCTATGCTAGGTCGCTCGACGACCTAAGAGATGAAAATTTTGAAAGAACTTGCTCGAACTATTTTGAACTTGAACTGTTTGAACTTTGTTGCACTTCCTTACAGATTACACTAACTTTTAATCTAACAACCTATTAAACATAACCTTTGCAGAAAACTAGGGCGAATATACTGCCATTGACTGCCCACATCGAATGACAGATTAGTCGATAAAGAATAATCAACTTAAATGAACTATGTGAATGATATGCTGTGAATTAACAAGTTCAAGTGAAGTATTAAAGCAAAGCTAAAATGATCAACTAAAACTGATTTGCTTGCATCAACACTGTACTTGGACTTGAAATAACAAGCCCTGAAACTTTATAAAATGTCAATTAATTTGATTTCAGTTATATCTGCTTGTTATTTTTATTAGTTTCGCACAACACTTCACACTTTTAGGAAACGTACACCTTCATATTTGAATATCCAGTTCCTTGTGTAGAATGACTTCTCAACAAGAAGAAACAGGACAGGCTGGGGAGGTTTTTCCAATTGCTAACCCATTGATTGATCCTCCAGAAAGAACTTCGACCACCTTGAACTACAGAGTCTTCAATCAGTTATGCATTCAGTTTGGCATTGCTGAAGTAGATGCCCAGCTTCCAGGGGTAAATGATACTGCTGATAGGCCACCTCACGGCTTTATTGCAGTTAATCGTCAGATGTGCTTAAGTGGAGCTATTCCTCCCTTTAATGTTTTTCTTCGACAGGTTCTTCTTCGATTAACTATCTCTCCCTTCCAGTTACACCCCAATGGTTATGCCATCTTGATGGGGTTGTGTGTGCTGTTCAGAAGGACGCTCGACCGTCTTCCAAGTTTTGAAGAGATTTGCTATTTATGCACCTTTGCGAAGAACAAAGATCACCCTTCAATTATACTTGTGAGAGGTGCAAGAAACCGTAAATTGATTCTAGACTTGCCCGAGAGTGCACACGGGTTTTTAAGTCAATTTTTCTTCGTCCGCTGCCCCCCGGGTTCTATGCTGTCTGGAGAGTCGGAAGTAAGATTACCTTTCTCCGTTCACTTCATTTCTCCGAATTTTTTGAAACTTGAATCGTCAAATGCTTAACTTCATTCTTTACTTTTTGCAGCACTTCCTCCTCCACTTAGAAATCCCAGCCACAAGCTAACCTTCGAAACTTTAAGTGCTGTGGCTGCTGAAGAGAGAAGCACTAAATTTTTGCTGAAAGATGAGTTTTTGCACCAGTTCGGACTTTTACACTCCTCTCGATCTACTCAGATTCACAAAATTTCTAGTTCTGAGATCGAAACATTAGCTGCCCCAGGTTCTCAAGCGGAGACATCAAATGCCCCAGTTTCTGCAGAAGAAATTGCATCGAAAGAACCTACTATAGAGGTTGCATTGGTGAAGTGTTCTACTCTCGTTGATGTTGCGGGGTCATCCGATAAACTTGCACTTCTTCTAGTAATCGAAGAAGAGGAACTTCTTCAACACTCTAGGAAGGCTGATGATGAAGGAGTTGAGAAAAAGAGTCCCGCCAAGCATGACGGAGACGATACTTTTGAGGGATTGAGTGATTTAATGATTACTTCACATGAGCTCTTTAAAGACGACACTTCTACAACTAAAGTTACATCTCCAGCAGTCGAGGTGACATCTGCCTTGCAGCAAATTTCGTCTAGCCAGAAGTTGACTCCTGCTTCGAAACCTGTCATTACTCCCCAACCAAAGACTGGTTTGTAGTTTGACGCGCGTAGCTTGCACATCACACACACTTAGGATTTTTTTCGATTATATGCACTTAGCTTTTTTACTTCGAAGATTTTGAAGTTTCGTATCTCTTTCATTTTCACATTCTCCAATGGGGCGAAGCAGTTCGTATTATGATGACTTCCGACGCTATGGAGGGCGTGACACTTATGATCATAGACGATATCTTCCTGCCCCGAGGGAAACCGATGAGGAAAGAGCTGCTAGAAAAGCTCATGAAAGACAAACTTATGAGGAATGGCAAAGAAGAAGGGATGACGATTTCCATAAAAGAAAATCTTATGATGTCAAAGGAAAAGGTCATGTTGCTGAAGATCCGAGCAAACGGGCCAAACTTAGTGAAAAACCGGCGTCTGCAATTTCTAAAAAGACCGCTGCTCCTACCTCTCTCGACATTCCCTCCGGTTCTCCTGCTCTTCAGAAAACTGACATTCAGACGATTATTAACAGGCCTCAGTATCAAGTCAGGTATGCTCCACCTACACTTCAAAGCCGATTCCCAAATTGGTGTTTAAAAGGAGTGCGCTTTGACTTGGATTTGGTTCTCATCGATAAGCAGGCCATGCTAATCAATCTCGATGCTGTTAAGCTTAACATCGAGAGAATGTCTGGATGGCAGAAGCTGGTTGACGAGCTTCAAAGGGTTAATCGTATGAATCTCGAAGCCATGTTAACTATGGAAAATGATCATTCTGAATGGAAGAAAGTTCTAAACCAGCATGATGCAGAAATGCAGAGCATCGCTGATGATAACGCGAGACTTGAGTCTGAAGTTCAGAAACTCAAGGAAGATCTTGCCACTTCTTCCACTTCTTTTACTTAAAAGGAAGAGGTACTTCAAAAGCAAGTACGGGATGCTCATGCAAAGTCAACGAGATGCTGAAGCCAGATATGAGGCACAAGAGAAAATTGTCGAGAGTTACCGCACTGATGTTGCTCGGTTGCGAGAAAAAGCCCGCTCCTAGGACATGGAAATTGAAATGTTAAAAGCTTGACTTCTTAAAGTTGAAAAAGAGCATGATGAAGCAGTTGCCGGCCAAGTTGCAGCCGAAGAATCTCATGAGGCTACTAAAGCCAGTATCAGCTCTACTTTATTCAATTTTTTCTTACACAGCGTCCTGGGTCGTGGTAGTTTCTCATTTTTGGGCCCTAAGTATGAGATTACTTTGGCCGAAGTGTGGGAGGCCGCAATTGACATGCTCGGAGGTGCTGGCTATGCTGAAGCAGACCTTGAGGCGCATTATTTTGATGATGAAACTCGTGCCGCTCTTGCCAGAGGAAAGGAGCAACTCGCTAAAGTGCGAGCCGGATCGACGGAAGAGGAGCATCTAGGGAAGGAAGCACCTTTAACTGCCCCTATCCATACTTCGACTTCGACCGACGTTGACATTATAGGCTCCAGTTCCCATTCTCCGCCTCCTGCCAAAGTCAAAACCGAGATTACAACTGCACAGGGCGGAGATGAAGGCGAAGAAAGCGCCGAAGCACAAGCCTATGAGATTGACATCACAAAGCCAACTTCTCCAGGTAACTTCAAAGTTGAACCAGGTCAAGCGGACTACTTGTTTGCTCCAACTGAGTTTGATGAATTTCTCGATTGTTACTTAAGTCTCGATGAGCCACTGTCTCCTCTCTTTACGAGGAATGCTGATTTTGACTTTTCTTCTTCTGTAGCGGAAATACTAAGTGCTACACAAAATTCCACTCCTCTAGCTGCTGTTCCTCCACCTTCTCAAGTTACTCCTCCTTCTGCTTCTCAACCGGTGTCGCAGGCAGAAAAAATAGAAGCTCTTCAAGACCTGGACGATCCGGCTGCTTCGCAAGAACAAAAGGCGGAAGAACTTGAGTAGGGCGAGAATACCCCGGAGCAACCTTATGATGATGAGACAAAGCTTTCTGCATTGATTACTCCGGGAAGTGAGTCTTCTTCAAAGAAGAGAGGGAAGCGTGCAATTTCAAAGAAGAAGAAGAAAAGCGCTTCTGCTGGTGAAGAAAAAGTGGAAGCAGATTTAGCTACACCTCCTTCTCCTTCTTCCCCGACCCGTCCACGCCGGATTCAGAAATTAATCATCAAGCCGGGCAAGAGCTCTAAAGGTAGCGGGAAGAAGGAGTAATGAGCTTGACTTTACGCTTCTTGTTTTGCTTTTTTGCTTTTTGCATGTATTGACTGGAGACTGTGCGGGTACCGGCCCTCGCTTTTTTGAAACCTGCGCATATGTAAACAATCTTATAGTATGGAATAAAATGGCTATTTTTACTTGTACAATTCCTTGTAAGTATTTGTGAATGCATTTATTCCTTGTTTTTTGCACAAATTTCTCTATTTACTTTGTATGATACTGTAGTGAGCTCGTGGTATGATGTTTGAACGTTGTTTAGTATAGCTATATGCCCCCATATCACGACTCATTGCAATATTTTGAAAAGACTTGTACTCTTATTTTAGAGAATAATTCTTTCGTTTTGGGGAAATATTATTCTGCTTTTAGTAGAGTATGCCTTGTATTGGAGAAGTTTACTTGTTTAGTGTTTTCGAAAAAGGTTTGTGCCTCCGAAGTAGTTTTTTTACTTACGAAGAGGTCTTGGTTTGCGTGCCTCCGAAGAAGGCTTGTGCCTCCGAAGCAGTTTTTTGCTTACGAAGAGGTCTTTATTTGTGTGCCTCGAAAGAGGGCTTGTGCCTCCGAAGAAGTTTCTTGCTTACGAAGAGGTCATTGTTTGAGTGCCTCCGAAGAGGGCTTGCGCCTCCGAAGCAGTTTTTGCTTACGAAGAGGTCATTGTTTGTGTGCCTCCGAAGAGGACTTGCGCCTCCGAAGCAGTTTTTGCCTACGAAGAGGTCATTGTTTGTGTGCCTCCGATGAGGGCTTGCGCCTCCGAAGCAGTTTTTGCCTACGAAGAGGTCATTGTTTGAGTGCCTCTAAAGAGGGCTTGTACCTCCGAAGCAATTTCTTGCTTACGAAGAGGTCATTGTTTGTGTGCCTCCGAAGAGGGCTTGCGCCTCCGAAGTAGTTTTTGCTTACGAAGAGGTCATTGTTTGTGTGCCTCCGAAGAGGGCTTGCACCTCCGAAGCAGTTTTTGCCTACGAAGAGGTCATTGTTTGTGTGCCTCCGAAGAAGGCTTGCGCCTTCGAAGCAGCTTTTGCCTATGAAGAGGTCTTTGTTTGGTTTGCTAGGAAGTTTGCATCTCACTGTTAAGTAGGTCCACGGGGCAGACGCAAGCTACCTGACTGGATGTTCGTTTGCACAAACAATCGCAATCAAGTAATCAAGGGCCTGGAACCTTCTACCTTGGGAAGGTGCCCCCTTGGGTAGTCCCACCGACATTCTTGGGTGAGAGACAAGATTCCATTTTGGCTGTTTTTGTCTGCTTATCCGTGTCTTTGCATCAACTGTCGCAGCGCGATCCCTCATTATCATTCTCAAGTTTATATTCTTTTCTTTGACAGGCTGTTCAATTTTCCAAAAAAGTGTATTTCGTGGTCGAGTGAATCCACGGGCAGACACAAGCCACTTAACTGGACGTCTGGTTGTACAAACGATCACAGTCAGTTAGCAAGGGCCTGGTGCCTTCCTTTTGGAAGGTGCCCCTTTGGTGGAATCACCAACCATTTTGTGGGGATTGGGTCTGGAATTTTTGTGGCTTGACATTGGTTTATTGAGTGATTTACGGGAATCGCTTGGGTTTGTGATTGCCTGCAATATTAAATCGATATTTTAGCAATATATTTAAGATATTTGCACATCGAAATGAGATAGGCAATTTAAAATAGTAAAAGACACAAGATTTATAGTGGTTCGACCAAAAATTGGGCCTACATCCACTTTATAGCTTTTATTATCACTTTGCACTGCTTTTACAATGGCTTACAATACAAGTATGATACATTCATAATCATTTTACAAATTCAAGCATTGCTTCTAAGTAAAATATGGACGCAAGTGATTGCTATTCCAGGCTCTCGGGATTGAATCTCCTTCGACAGTTGTGAGTTTGAAAGTGTCATCGAGAAGTTTTTTTCCTATGACATACGGCCCTTCCCAGTTTGGCCCTAATACTCCTGTTGCTGTCATGATCCTTTTTAAGACTAGATCTCCAATTTCAAAGCTGCGTTGGCGAACTTTAGAATTGAAGTGCCTGGCTATCCTTTGCTGTTGGGCTGCAACTCTGAGTTCAGCTTCTTTCCTTCTTTCATCAAGCAAATCAAGTGCTTCAAGTTGCAGCTTTTCATTTTCATCTTGGTTGAAATGAACTCTCCTGTGTGAGGGGACTTCTATTTCCACTGGAATCATTGCTTTTGATCCATATGCCAATGAGAATGGAGTGTGCCCAGTCGCAGTTTTGTGGGTAGTCCTATATGCCCATAGTGCTAGTGGAAGCTTATCAACCCAACCACCTTTTGCTTTTTCCAGTTGCTTTTTGATGGTTGATTTGATGATTTTGTTCACTGCTTCCACTTTCCCGTTTGCCTGCGGATGAGCCACTGCTGAGAAGCTTTTTCGGATTTTGAATCGTCTGCAAAATTCCTGGAATTCTTCGCTTACGAATTGAGTACCATTGTCTGTTATTATCTTCTGAGGCACTCCATACCTGCAAATGATATTTTTAGTCACAAAATTTATCATCTTTTTAGAGGTAATAGTAGCCAATGGTTCAGCTTCAGCCCATTTAGTGAAATAATCAACAGCAACAATGGCATATTTGATCCCGGATCTGGCAATCGGCATAGGCCCAATAAGATCTATTCCCTAAATGGCGAATGGCCATGGACTGGCCATCTGTGTTAGCACGGTGGAAGGTGCTCTTGGGATTTTTGCAAATCTCTGGCATCTATCACACTTTTGGGAATAGCTAGCAGCATCTCGATTAATGTCCGGCCAAAAATAACCATAGCGAAGGATTTTCTTTGCAAGAGTTTGACCACCTGAATGATCTCCACACTCTCCTCCATGCACCTCAGCCAAGATTGTCTTAGCCTCTTCTTTAGTTACACATCGGAGTAATGGCATCGAGAATCCACGTCTGTACAGATGGTCGCCTTGAATTATGTATCTTGGAGTATTTCTCAAGAGCTTTTGACGTTCTTTTGAGTTTTCTGGCAAGGAGCCGTTGAGCAGATATTCCTTGATTGGTGTCATCCATGATTCCTGCTCTTGAGATACAGCCATGATCCAATCAATATCCATCTCATCAATACTCGGAGCCGTCAAGACTTCTACAGGGACCAATCCCAATAATTGTGTTTCGCCAGAGCTTGAGTATTTCGCGCGAGAATCTGCTTTCATGTTTTCTTCCCGGGGAATATGGTTTATTGTATAGTGATCAAAATCATCGAGAAGTTCATAGGCTTTTGACAGGTAAGCAGGCAGATTTCCTCCTTTAGTCTGAAACTCTTTCTTGACTTGGCATACAATTAGTTGGGAATCACTGAAGATTTGCAACACTTTGATGCTCAGTTCTTTAGCAATCCTCAGACCGGCAATAAGAGCTTCGTATTCGGCTTCGTTATTTGTCGAAGGAAATTCTAATCTTAATGCATAACATAATGATCGTCCTTCAGGGGTTTCAAGTACAACCCCAGCTCCTGAACAATAATCATTTCTTGCACCATCAACATATAATTTCCATCGAATCGGAATGTCTTCAGTTAACTCTTCCTCACTGCCACCTTTATCTGTGCACTCTGCAATGAAATCTGCTAAAGCTTGTCCATTGATCGCTCTTCGGGGATGGTAAGTGATATCGTATTGACTGAGTTCAATATTCCACTTCAGAAGACGACCCGAAGTTTCAGGGCGAAATAGGACTTGCTTTAGAGGTTGATCGGTGAGGACTTTAATAGGATGAGCCTGGAAGTATGGCCTCAACTTTCTGGACGCAATCAATAGACAATAGGCGAGCTTTTCTAACTTTGAATAATTCATCTCTGCCCCAGTGAATCTTTTGCTGATGTAGTAGACAGGACGTTGAACTTTTGCGTCTTCCCGTACCAACGCTGCACCGAGAGTTTGAGATGAAACTGCTAAGTATATGAATAGATCTTCACCATTGTTGGGCTTAGAAAGTACTGGAGGCATTTCCATATGATGAATCAGCTCATCAAAAGCTTTTTAACATTCAGGAGTCCATTCGAAATTCTTCTTTCCTTTCTTCAGAGCATCAAAGAAGGGAATGCATTTATCTGTGGCCTTGGAAATGAATCGACTCAGGGCAGCGACTTTCCCGTTGAGGCTCTGCAATTCTTTCTTTGTTCTAGGGGGTTTGACTTCTCTTAATACAGTGATCTGAGCAGGATTAGCTTCCATGCCCCTAGCACTCACAATGAAACCTAAGAATTTTCCGGACTCAACCTCGAATGAACATTTCAAAGGATTAAGCTTCATCCCATACTTCCGGAGGATTGTGAACATTTCTGCCAGATGATCCATGTGGTCTACTGCCTTCTTTGATTTTACTAACATATCATCAACGTACACTTCCATAGTTTTTCCAATGTGAGGCTTGAACATGGCGTTAACAAGTCTTTGATAAGTTGCCCCTGCGTTCTTTAGCCCAAAGGGCATGACTTTATAGCAGTAAAGACCAACATCGGTGATGAAGCTCGTGTCCTCCTGATCTGGCTCATGCATCATGATTTGATTGTATCCTGAGTAAGCATCCATAAAAGACAACAATTCGTGCCCGGCTGTTCCATCCACCAATTGATCGATTCTGGGCAACTGGAAACAGTCTTTGGGACATGCTTTGTTCAAATCTGAGAAGTCGATGCATACTCTCCACTTTCCATTTGCTTTTTTGACCAACACTGGATTAGAAACCCAATTTGGATAAGTGGATTCTCTGATGAAGCCATTCTCCATGAGCCGATCTACTTCTTCTTTCAATGCTGTTGACCTTTCAGTACCCTGGGTTCTTCTTTTCTACTTTATGGGTGTGAACTTCGGATCAATATTTAAAGCGTGCACTGCGACTTCTGGAGATATTCCACACATGTCAGCATGACTCCAAGCGAATACATCCAGGTTTGCTTTCAAGAATGCTATTAGTATATTCTGAACCGTCATTCCAAGTTGTGAACCCACATTCAGCACCTTGTTTGGGTCATTCGGGTCAACAGGTATTGGTACCGTCACTTCTACCGGCACCACTCTATTCTCCCCTGCACTGGTTTTTCTGGGATCAATTTCCTTTCGCGCACCACTATGCTCACCAGTGCAGGGTCCACCCCGTACTTGCTACAAGGTGGGTTCTTTGATGCGGAGCGGAGCTGCCGCACCTTTTCCCATTTCTCTCTTCTTTGCCTCTCGCAATTCTATGAGATAACATTCCTGCCCAGCATTCTGGTCCCCTTTCAAAACACCAACTTCGTTATCAGTGGGAAATTTCATAGTTTGGCACCATGGGGCGAGAATAGCTTTGAATGCAGCAAGAGTTGGTCTTCCCAAGAAGGCGTTATAAGCAGAAAATTCATCAACGATAACAAAAGTTTGCCTACGGACCACTTTTCTTTCCCCTTCACCAAGTTCTACAAATAAGTCGATAGTTCCGATGGGCTGTTTTGGTTCCCCAGTGAACCCCACAATTTTTTGCGAAGAAGCTTGAACATCAGCCATCGGAATTTTAATTTGATCAAAGGTCTTTTTGAAGAGGATATTGCAAGAAGCACCGCAATCAACAAGCACTCTTCTCACAATAGCTGGTCCGATACCGGCGGTTATTACCAAAGGGTCCATGGTGGGAGCTTCAATCCCCACAGAATCTCTAACTCTGAATATGATGTCATCGTGACAAGTTCTTTGCTGTTTTGAAGGCACAGTGTCTTCTAAAACAAAAACAGTTTCTTCTTTCAGGGTGTGTCTCAGAGCATGAGCATACCTCTCCATTTCTCCCCAACTTCTGCCTACTAGGTGAGGACCCCCTGTGATTACATTAATAACAGGCCTATCAGATTCCTTTGCCGCAGCCTTTTCTCCTGAACCAGATTGACGAGCAGGAAGTTGCTGGCCTTGAGTGGATGAGGCCGGATCACCTCTGTTTCTCTTAACATACTGTTGCAATTTATTCTCTCTCAACATTTCTTCAATCAAGTTCTTTAGATGGCGACATTCGTTGGTGTCATGGCCGGGTTGGTTGTGGAATCGACAAAATCTTCCATTAGGCACAAAATTCTTCCTGAGCTTCATCTTAGGTTGTTCGGGGACCTCAACGGCATCTTTGGTTGCGAAGAAGATGTTTTCTGGAGTATCGGTTAGAGGAGTAAAGTCTGAAGGCTTAAAATAACGAGGTTTCTTCACGTCTTTTTGTCCTTTCCTACTGTTATTTTCTCTTTTCTGACCTCCAGATTCTTTCTTATTAGAAGCTTCAGCTGCACTGTTGTTTTGAATCTCAGCCACAACGACCTTTGATTGTGCGGGAAGATTCTCCAAACGCATAAATTCGTCAGCCTTCTTATAAAACTTCTCTAGTGAATTTGGTTCCTTCATTTTCAACCATTTTCTGAACTCCCTTGTTTTATCAATGGCCCGCATTAAGTAAGTTAGAATCATTCGGGGCTCAGCATTATCCACTTCGGCTAAGGCTAGGTTGAAGCGATTCAAGAAGGATTTGATAGATTCGCCGGAAGCTTGTTCTGGGCTGGACAATGACATTATATCCTTGGCCTTTGTAGCATACAATCTGAATTGATCCTTGAATTTATGAGTTAAGTCAGAGAATTGATCTACAGATCGGACCGGAAGCTTTGTAAACCAAAGTAGAGCCACACCCTCCAAATAAACGGGAAAATATCTGCATTTAATTTCATCTGTTGCCCTGGCACCTGTCATATGCCAGTCGTATTTGTACAAGAACTGATTTGGGTCGCTCGTCCCCCGATAGGCTGGGATAGTAGGAGGAACAAACTTCTTTGGAAATTCTGCTTTTAGAATTCTCTCGGTAAACAGAGTCTTACTTGGAGCAAATCCCCAGTCATTTTCATCTTCACTCCTTTGCATACTTTCTTTCATGATTTGGCGAACCATTCTTGATAAGTATTCCTCATCGTTCAGAGGCGTTGCCGGGCAAACGTCAGCCACTTTCTCAGAAGCTTGTCTGAACAATAGTTCGCGAAGAGGTGGCTGCGGCCTTGAGCCTCCAGCGTGGGGAGGTGCCCCTTCGGCGGCGCCAGCTGCCCTTAGAGGAATACTCTTCTCTTGGGAGTCATGAGCATCTTCAGCAAAGGTTGGTTCAGCATTTTCTAGTTGTCGGTTTGCCCCGAGCAGGGCGTTTAACCTTTCCATCATAATAGCATTTTGAGTTTCCATTTGTTGGTATAGTCCAGACACCACATCATCAAGTTCGGCCCTTGTGACTCCAATAGTAGGAGTCTCCTGATTCGGCGCTGGAGAAGAAGCAGCCCTGTCATTAGCATTTCCGGATCTCGTAGATCTACTCTTTCTTCAAGGAGCCATGATTTCAGACAGACTTCTGGTTTTTAAGGAGAATCTTTCAACAAGTCTTTGCGAAGCAATGGTGAAAATATCCCTGAGTTGGCTTCTCAGTGAAAGCACCAAAATGTTAACGTAAAAATCGATGCTAACACCCCGGTGTGTGTATGAGTTATATGAAAGCACCACCCGTTGGTACGGGAACTAGAAATAAGCAGAAAATAGCAGAAAAGTAAAGAGACAGCAGTTTTATAGTGGTTCGGCTAGAAATTAAGCCTACATCCACTTTATCTTCTTTATTGCTGATTCAGTTACAACTCTTTACAGTACACTTTGATTACAACACACTATAGACGAGTAGCTAGAACTTCGATGTAGAAGACTCTTTCGAATTCATGTTGAATGTGTTCAATCTCCTTTTGAAGTTCGTTGAAGCGTCTTCGGTGTTTGGAGTGCTTGAAGTGTTGGTTGAGTTGAGAAAACAACAGAGTATCGGCGTTCCAGAAATGAGCCCAAAAGTCCCTTTCAAGTTAGAGCTAGTGCTGTATCTATAGGAGAATTCTGGACAGGTGATAGGTCGTGAACGACCTAAGATAAGTCGTAGGTCGCCAACGACCTAAGAAGCACGGGCTACGACTTAATAGTTTTGCACTGGATCATTTGAACATAGCGACAAGTCATAGGTCGTGAACGGTTTAAGGTAGGTTATGAGCGACCTAGGAAAAGCGGCAACTTAACTGTGTTGAATTGTCTGGTAGAGCGACTTAAGTTTACGCAACCTATAACTTAGCTCGTTAAGTCATTAGGTCGCTAGGTCCATTAGGTCGCTAGGTCGCTTGACAATTCCATCTTTAGGTCGCTAAGAATTTCCGTGATGTTAGGTCGTTAGAGCTTTAGGTCGCTAGGTCGTTCCCTCCTTTAGGCCGCTAGCTCGTTAGTTCTTTTAGGTCGCTAAGTCGTGATAACCTTTAGGTCGTTAGGTTGTTCTGGCCTTTAGGTTGCTAAGTCGCGATAACCTTTAGGTCGTTAGGTCATTCTGGCCTTTAGGTCGCTAGCCTCTTTCAGGAGTTAGGTCACTGGGTTGTTAGTGTTTTAGGTCGCTTCAAAAAGAGGAGTTAACATCAGGATTAACATTCTTATATCAATAAATCCAACTCAAGTGAAATAACAACTGAAATTACAAGTAACTCAAAGGATGTTTGGGATAACCATCCTCTAAGGATCCGTTAAACTATTTATATATAGTAGTGTACGCTAAGTAGATAATGCCTATCAGTAATATAAGGTATCAAAATAGTGTTAAGGCGTTACCATTATCCCCCTTAACACATTTTATATAAGCGTCATAGTCTATACAGCACTGTAAAATCCACCGTAAACTAGTGGGCTATCAGGGAGTACTCCATAGGTATAACACAAAACAAATCGTAGTGGTCGCGCATAGAGATACGAGTATGACAAGGCACATGAGGCAATACCCAAGGTAGTGAAACTACCGTTTGCATGATCCGGACTGGTGAGAACGCGTCGCCGCAACGATCGCAACACCGCGAAACAACACTCCCAAATCAAGGGTGCGCACCAATAAAAAACAAGTAATGAGTAGTTTACGAAGAAGTGTGTCCGCTAGAGGTAGCTAACCTCACAGGTCCGACACGGCTCCTGTTTAAGTCATTTCCAATTTGACACAAGTGTCAAGGTCATCCATTATCGTTCTCTTTCTTCAAATCCAGCTACGTCATCATTCCAACCACTTCATTCTGGATTACACTCTGCGTATAATAGTTATTAAAGTGGTTTTCGGTTTAGACAGAGAGTGTGTAACAACCCAAAATTTTTAATGGTTTTAATAACGTATTTAACTGAATTTTTGTGAAATTTTTAATAATTTAATTTTGAAATAAAAATGTTATATTTGGGATACGTATTTAAAAACATAGCAATTGGTAAATTTTCATCAGAAAATACGGAAGTTTATTTTTTTGTATAATTTTATTTCAATTTAAATCAGTTAAAATTGATAATAATAAATTTATTTCAAAACCTGAATAATTTTCTATAAAAAATTTCTAAATCATCTTCTGAGTGAGACGTCATATTTCGTTTCTCCAAATTTGGACTGCTGTTGCTCCGTTCTTCTTATTTCTGGCAGATTTGCAGCATTTTCGGTACCGATTATCGACTTTTGACCGGATAATCGTACCACAGATATCTGTATACCGGTTTGATCGTCTCGTCATACTGATCTCTATGGTATATTTATTTCTGTATTTTGAGTTCCGATACGCGACAGAAACAATAAACTGTTCATTGTAACGACACCTTTAATTCTGACTTTTACTTCCCTGTCTTTTCAAAATTGAACGTACAGCTGGATCACATTAAAAGTTGCTTTAATTATTCACAAAATCAAAGCCTAACCATTGGAATTTCTTTTATTTGTATAAATATTCCTTCTCGCTTACAAATCTCCTCTCTATTCATTTCAAAAGGCGAAACAGGCAGGTATGTTTTTTTCCTTTCATTCTTCTTCTTATTATTTTCATATAGCTATGCCCTGCCATACCCGCCACATCTCACAGCCGAGATCCACGACCTTGCCCTACAACCCGAGCTTCTAAGACCCGCCCTTATCTCCGCCTAAACAACCACCACAAGCCGCCTCCTCCACAACAATAACAGCCGAACTCCCACTGATATACCACAGCACACGTCTCCCACCTTCTTCGCCACTCAATACATCGCCTCCCTCTGACCTCGCGGTGTGCACGGTCCACCTCACTTTCCACCCAAAACCCTGCAAGTCCATACCGATCCTTCTTAGTAGCTTCTCTTCTTCTTTTTTCTTGTTCTTTGGTTTATATTTACATATAATTTAGGCTGCTTATATTATAAGCCGGTCATATTCTATGGAATGTACAAACTTTTGTAATATATATATTACAACAGATATAAGATTTATACGTGGATAATAATATATTGAGTCATATTGTATATGGTATGCATTTATTTTGTGAAGTATAAACTGAAAAAAAGGAAAAAAATCTGGTTTTATAATTACTTAAACATTGATGTAAAGGGTAAATATATTTAATATGCTATTATATAAAGGTTGTTTTAGATGTTGTCACAGTTTAGTATATTATGTGACAGTGTAAATGTTAGTTTTATAGATTTCGAAACATGATAGTATATAAGTAATATGACAGTTGGCGTGTATATATGTGTGTTAGAATATATGTTATTACAGTGTATATATTTATAGGCGCTAATTATGTGTTATACGAGTTGGGTTACAGTCTATTTTATGTAGTATAAATTCCAGTTTATAGAAATCTACTTTACAGTTTATAAAGAAAAGAAAAAAAATGTTACAATCTATTAGTATATAGCTTTGTAGTTGTGTATATTTATATATATATTTAACATAAACTTTCAAATCAATTATATATTAGTTATACAAGAGATATTATATGTATGTTACTTGTTTGTAGGTATATAAATATATAGTGCTGTATATATATATTATTCCATAACAGTATTGTATTATATGAATGTTATGTTTATATGGTTTCTTTTCAAATAGTTAAAGTAACTAAGTTATATTTTGTTTATATTGTTATAAGTTTATAAAGTTATAAATGTTGTTTGTTTAATATATAATATAAGTTGTGTATCAATACATATTAAGTCTGTAGTATAAGTTGATCTGTTGTTACATAGTATATATATTGTTCTGAGTTATATATTTTATAAGTTGTATAAATGTCTACTTTATTTTTATAAGTATTAGTAAATATAAATTTGAAAATAAATGTATGTTCTAAAATCGATTTCAGAATAATAATATATGTATTTAGTTCAATTTTTATCAACTGATTCAATCATTCTCATCGATTTCCCTTTATCAGCTTTGTCCATCGTGCCTGTTTTTCTTCATCGAATCATGCTCATCTAGCGTTGCTTTGGATTTCGTAGCTCATTCTTCGTCGAATCTCTCTCTAACCTCGAAAGGTGAGTAATCACTCACGATTAACGTTCTTATATTTATTAAATTTGATTTCAATTGAAACGACAATTGAAATATGCTGCTGTAGTTATTAAATTGTTACATATGCTATTTCTATAACTGTTCACCTATGGGATATGACACCATATTCTATTGTTTATGCTTTATTTAATTACTGATGATATATGCCTGTTATATTATTATCATATCTGTTATCACTCTGCAAGTTCCCTGTTAGTATAGAATTCACTATGGGTTGAAATGATACATACCCGAACGGACTTTAGAATAGGAGAATTTCGTTATGGGTTGAAATGATAAACCCAAGCGATTTCCATTTGAATTGAATTTGGGATTACGGGTCGAAATGATATCTACCCGTATATATTTAAATTACGGATTGAAATGATAAGTATCTGTATCACTTGACCATAAGATAAGAAATTATATACAGACACCGTTGGTCCATATATAAATATTTCGAAAATAAATTCCATGGTTTTGGAAAGAAGTATATGGTTTTAATAAATGTTGATTCTTAAATTATTATATGTAAATGGTAATGATATATATAGATTTAATAACAATATTTAATTTAATTAAGATTGATTAATACATATAATATGGTTAAGTATTTAAATTTATGTTTCAAAATAGATTTCAGTAATAATTTGAATAAGTTAAGGTTGGGAAGATAATTTGAATTTAGTTGAAATTGTATTCAATAAAGAATTTTATTTAATTAAACCGATTTGAACTTATTGAAATTGAGATGTAAGATATGATTTATAACTTGGGTTTGATTTATAAGTAAGTTAATGAATATTTCTTGTTTAAAATAAATTTAAGGAAATATTTAGTAAAAATGTAATTTAAGGCTAGTAAATGATATTGAATCTATTAAGTGAATATTCCCTGATTAAATAATAATGAAGTTAAATCAAGAGCTATATGAAACTGTTAAATTTAACTTTGAAAATATTGAATATTAAAGCCTTGAAATATCTTGAAAAATTTAAATAGTCTATTGAGAACTGAATTGAATTGATGAATTGAGCTTTGAATAAATTTGAATTTAGAATTTGAGTTGATTTGAGTCAATTTGTGAGACTTGAGGAAATTATAAATACTTTACTTTATAAATTACTTAATCTATATATACTATTTTGGAAAATAGATATTTTTGAAATGAAAATGGTATTTTGGTTTTGAAGTATAAATAAATTTGAAATGACCACGGTGTTATAGTGTATATTTCTACATTTTAGATAGTTCCACAGATCCTTAGAGGATGGTTATCCCAAACATCCTTTGAGTTACTTGTATTTCAGTTGATATTTCACTTGAGTTGGATTTCTTGATATAAGAATGTTAATCCTGACTCGAGTGTTTTGTGTTTTGCTTTACGCTCGGGTCAGACCGAGTGATACAGCATTTGAGACTCACCTTTGGAGTTTGGAGCTTCATTTGGAGATCCAACTATCGATTCAGCTTTCAGCTTTTCCAGTTGATTTGTTCAGAGAGGTCATCTATTTGTACTGAAGACTTCACTGTATTTGAGATATTCTGTTGTATTTTATTTTTTAACTCTGATGTTTATATAGTGGCTTCATGAACTACTATTTTATCTATTCTGTTGTGTATTATTGTATTACTCCGTGTCTATGATTCTATGATTGATTTATTTACTGTATATGCTGAGTTTTGCCAAATTTTAAATTAACACTCTAATATTTTGAACTATTCAAGTCGGACATGTGTGGATTATTGTTGATTTGAATTGTCCAAAATAATGGGTCGTTACAGTTGGTATCAAAGCGAGGTTCTAGGCAAAACTTAACATATATGGTAAATTTATTTGCGGAATCACTTTCGTTCAAGCCTATCTTCGAATCAGAATTCTAGTTGATTAGAGTTCCTCTAATTTGAATCGCTATCTTTGTTCTGAAATTCGTTCTGGCCTCTCCCTATTTATATTCTTATATGAGTATATCCATCTTCTCTTTTTGAATTTTAATTATCTCATCTTCGTTCGAGTCCTTTCCTTTTTGTTTTGAAACTCCCTTTGATTTAATTTCCCCTTAAATTTTGAACTTCTATCTTGTTGATTTTGGACTCATTGAATGATAGGAAACTATTTTGTAAATGGCAAAATCAGAAGAGCAGAAAGCAGCCCGTCGGGCACGAAGAGCACTGGCCCGTAAGGAACGGGAGGAAGCAATCGAGGAACAAGAGAGGCTGTGGAGAGAAAGGGCAGAACCGGGTCCTTATGACCATGTCATTTGTTATCGGTGTCGGGAAAGGGGGCATTATGCAGTCATGTGCGGAAAGAGATGGAAAGGAAAAAAGAAGGTGGGCAAGCACTTTCGATCCGAGATTTTCTGTTTTAAGTGTCGTGAGAAGGGACACTTCCCAAGTCACTGCCTGGAAGTGAAGAAATTGAAATCGACACTCACAGCATCAACCGACCAGTCAACCATTTGCTACCACTGTAGGCAGACTGGACATATAGCGAGATATTGTTCTGAGAGACAGCGCGTTAGGCAAGCTGTGTTACGTCCTGCTCGAGCTGCTGCCTTCCCATAGTTCACTAGGGAAGATGGGAGAATAGTGTACTCATGCAGGAAATGTCATAGTTGGGGGCACCTTGATGTGGAGTGTACTGGACCCGTTGAAGCACCACCCGGCAGGATTAATACCGATGCATTATTCTTGTAGAAGTATGGATCAGTGAAATCTGTTTGTTATCAGTGGTATAAGTTAAGTTGTATTAAGTAAACTCTATTATATCCTTTACCTAGTAAAAGTCGATGTGTCGAACTTAAGATTTATAATAATGCTTTACCATTTCGTTTGATGAGAATTTGTGATTTTTTTCACTAATGGAAGAAATTCCCTTGAATTGATATAGGTTAATATACCTCGAAATCTTGGTTAGGATTCTCATTAAGTAGGATCCCTTTTTGAATTTGACTTCGACATTTATCTCGTTCCGAGATTCATTCTAGAATCATCCTTTGAAAATCGGGTTTGTTTGTATTTTAGAAAGTGTTTTATATATCGAAATTATTATTTTGATAAGTATGATTATATTCTATATATAAAAGTGAAATGTTTTCGATAAAGATTATATACCCTTTTTAAAAATGAGAATTTGAGGTTTAGAAAGGATTTGTAATTTTGAAAAAAATTATATAAGAAATTTGATTTATCTAAAAATGATTTATAACTGAAGGATTTTAAATTTGAAATTCGAGAATTGAACTCCGGTATTTTGAAATTGGTTTTAAGATTTTGAAATATATAATAATAATATGATTTAAAAGTATTTTCCGAATAAGAAATGTTTCAAATGATTTTAATGAGTTTCGAATGATTTCGAAGAAAATTCAAAAGAAGTTTGAGAAAATAGAAGTCTAGAACTCACTTATGTCGCTGGAAAATAATTTCGGTGATGAGTGCACGCATCATCGACATTGATTTTCGAGTTTCAGAGTGGGGGATAGGCCACTTCAGTAGCTTTGCTATGCGAGTGATTTTGTGAAACCATTTTGATTTCAAATTCCGAAGTAAGATTTGATATTCGAAAGATATATGTATATATATTTGAAATGATTTGAAGTAAGCCGGTGTTCAGTCCTTTAGTTTCGGATTTGAAACCTATCTTTTGAAATTGATTTACTGATTTATTGATTTCCAACTCTTGAATTTGAAAATGATTTCTTCAACTATTTCGAAGGTTCGAGCACTTCCAAATCAAGGTTAACTTTTCAAAGCTAAGAAATTTTGAAAAGTATAAAGTAAAGTATATAAGTTTGGTATGTATGTTAAAGTATGTAGTAATATGATTTAAATAAGTTGAAACTATTTTGTTAAGTAAATGAATACGGCAATTTTAATTTTTTCTAATATGAAATTTAGATTTGAAATGTTTTGAAAAGAATTTGGTCTTCAAAATATTTTGAATAAAATTTAGTTTAAATGTTTTAACTTAGTAACATCTTTATGAAACTATATATTTAACAAGTTGGAATAAATATATAGGTTGTATGTATGCTGTTTTATTCGCATAATTAATTTGATCCAGGTTTGAGTACACAAGTTCGAGGTGAATTACACCATTTCGTGTTAGGATTTTTCATTCGATTCTTGATGGCGAATATTTGATATGGATTTTGGGCTTGATTCTAGAATTCTCTATCATAGTATATGGCTATGCAAGGAGACTCCAACCCCACTCAAATAAGAACAAAAATACTAATGAAAAAACAGAAATGAGTCCCAGTATATTAATTGGCAAACTATTGTATCAAAAAACATGTCTTATTTTTTTCAATAATGATGGCTTCTAGTCGAGAAACCATATCGAAATCCGCATTAGGGAAGTCAAATGAACAATACTAGTTCGAAAGCGAACTTGTGTGATCGAGCGAGCGATCGAATGTGATTTTGCGAAATGATGACATATGTACATCTTATATCCTAATATCATTGATATACTTGACGCTGAAATGGAAAGTTGTTGGGTTGGATATCTTTGTAATTTAATTGGAATTTTTCTTTTATGCAAAACTATTATCAATTTAAAACCATTTTTTCAAACTATTTTTCTTTTATTCTTCTTAAAACGAACTATTTTAAACTATTTTATTTACAAATTATTTACAAAACTATTTTTCAAACTATCTTATATACAAAACTATTCTAAATTCAAAACTTTTAGTAAGCAAAGATGTTCAATCCCGTATAGCTCTTCGTACAGCGAAATTTATTTTTGAAATTTTGATCCTGATATAAGATGGACCTTATGTAAATATAAGATGATTTTGAAAACCATTGATTTTGGAAATGAATTATTTGACTTAATTTTTTTGACTTGGAAATTTGGATTTATTTCCTAAATTTATTATTTTGGAAACTTTGGAACTGAAGATATTTGATTTGGAAGAATAATTTGGTGAAAGCATATATGATTTTGAAAAATACATTGATATCGTAACAAATTGAAATTGAGAACCTTGTGTTACTAAAAAACTTGATTTGGGAGTTATCGAATTTATAAAAAAAAATTGGTCTGTATAAGTATGATGTTGATTCGAAAACTATGGATTTGAAAAGGTACTCAATTTGAAAAGTGAAATCTTATATAATAGAAGTCTATATGAGTGTGATTTGATATACAATTGATTTTGGAAAGTATTTGATTTGAAAATGAAATCTTATATATAATGGACTTTATATAAGTATGATATTTGAAATTAATTTGAAAGGTACTATATGATACATATTTTTGAAGTAAAGATATGGAAAGTGCCTTCTGCTTGATATCCGATTTGTGGCCACATCTTGGATTCATTCTATCGATATTATTCTCTCTGATTTTTGGTTTTCCGGATATGATACTCGAGTGTCCTTCGAATTCCATGGCGTTACCCATGGTCTTACGAACTCGACTGCATAGCGTAATTCGCAAGGCAGTGATTGCTTAAAAGGTACGGATGTTTCCTGGGGGATCCAGGCGTAACCATTGTGTATCTGCGATCTATGGTCGTGTTAGTGGCGTAATCCGCAAGGTAGAGATTGCTTAAAGGGTATGGATGTTTCCTGGGGGATCCAGGCGTAACCATTGTTATGTATCCTGCGGTCCACAGTTTTGTTATCATGGCGAAATTCGCAAGGCAGTGAATGCTTAAAAGGTACGGATGTTTCCTGGGGGACCCAGGCGTAACCATTGTGTATCTACGATCCATGATTTGTTTGTTTTTTGTTTGGACTATACTTTCCATATCTGTTTTCAAAAGTTTTCCAGTATTTTCACTGGGTGTTGAAATAGGACTACTAAGTACCTGGAGAATTCTAGTTTTGCGCATGATCAACGCACTACCAGAGTCTACAGGAACAAGGATAAACTTGTTGAAACATCGAGTTATAAAAGTATTTTATTATAAAGGTATTTTCAACAAAGGAATTCTGTATTAATATTTGAAATTGAAATTCTTATGGCTTGAATTAATTATTCGTACTCGATAATATTCTTTTGAATCTACCTTATCTGCTCTGCTTTATTTATTTACCTATATTCTATTTTTCCAAGTCCTCCTTCTTTTCCTTGTTGACTATATCCTTTTAAATATTGTTTATTTATATACTATATGGTTTAATAGAAAAATTTTTTAGTGTTATAAATATTTTAGAAGTTATTAATTAAATAAAACATATTTAAAGTAAACGATTATTGATTTATTAATAATATTTGAAAAGTATCTTGAGAAAAAATTTAATAAATTTATGAATTATAGATTTAATGTTTTCAATAACCTCTTTGTAAATATATGTAATGATGTAAATAATTGATTTCAAATAGTTTTCACATATTTATATAGATGTTGTGTAAAAATATAAAGGGTATTTATAAAGGAAGCAAGAAATTTTACAAATAGATTTTGAAAAAATTTAAAGTATTAAAGTTAATTGAATTGCAAATGAAGTTTTCAAATAAATATTTCAAGTAAAATGTATATAGTTTAAATTAATTGTTTATCCTTGTCTTTCAATCTACTTTTATTTCTAGTTGTTCTATTCTCCTACCTCCTTCCTTTTTGGGACAAAAAGTTTTGAGTGAGGGAGAGTGTAACGACCCAAAATTTTTAATGGTTTTAATAACGTATTTAACTGAATTTTTGTGAAATTTTAAATAATTGAATTTTTAAATAAAAATGTTATATTTGGGATACGTATTTAAAAACATAGCAATTGGTAAATTTTCATCAGAAAACACGGAAGTTTATTTTCTTTGTATAATTTTAGTTCAATTTAAATCAGTTAAAATTGATGAAAATAAATTTATTTCAAAACCTGAATAATTTTCTATAGAAAATTTCTAAATCATCTTCTGAGTGAGACGTAATATTTCATTTCTCCAAATTTGGACTGCTGTTGCTCCGTTCTACTTATTTCTGGCAGATTTGCAGCATTTTCGGTACGATTATCGACTTTTGACCGGATGATCGTACCACGGATATCTGTATACCGGTTTGATCATCTCGTCGTACTGATCTCTACGGTATATTTATTTCTGTATTTTGAGTTCCGATACGCGACAGAAACAATAAACTGTTCGTTGTAACGACACCTTTAATTCTGACTTTTACTTCCCTGTCTTTTCAAAATTGAACGTACAGCTAGATCACTTTAAAAGTTGCTTTAATTATTCACAAAATCAAAGCCTAACCGTTGGAATTTCTTTTATTTGTATAAATATTCCTTCTCGCTTACAAATCTCCTCTCTGTTCATTTCAAAAGGCGAAACAGGCAGGTACGTTTTTTTCCTTTCATTCTTCTTCTTATTATTTTCATATAGCTATGCCCTGTCGTAGCCGCCACATCTCACAGCCGAGATCCACGACCTTTCCCTACATCCCGAGCTTCTAAGACCCGCCCTTATCTCCGCCTAAACAACCACCACAAGCCGCCTCCTCCACAACAATAACAGCCGAACTCCCACTGATATACCACAGCACACGTCTCCCACCTTCTTCGCCACCCAATACATCGCCTCCCTCTGACCTCGCGGTGTGCACGGTCCACCTCACTTTCCACCCAAAACCCTGCAAGTCCATATCGATCCTTCTTAGTAGCTTCTCTTCTTCTTTTTGCTTGTTCTTTGGTTTATGTTTACATATAATTTAGGCTGCTTATATTATAAGCCGGTCATATTGTAAAGACCCGCAAATACGTCTTCCGAAAACTCGACAATGATACGTCCACTGTACCAAATTGTCGAATAATCGAATGGCGGAAACGCGAAACTTTAGGGTTAAAAGAAGAGGTAGAAGAAAAGATAGAAGAAAAAGAAAGAGCAAAAAAAGAATCAGAAACAATTATCAGAATCTCACATTTCGCAGCGGAATAATATACAATAGATAAATCAATAATCTTTAAAACAAAAGACTATATCAGTTTATACATACATCAATCATCAGAGTTTACAACAATGGACAGTTATATAAACTTGTCCTCATACAGAATACACAGCGGAATAAATACTATCAGGTACAAATACTACGTCTCGTCATCCAGCTCATCTCCAAAGCTCCAGAATATCCAGAATATCCTGATAAAGTAACTCTAGGCTGCCCGTGTGGAAAATTATGGGCACCCAGAGTTTAGAAAGGGAACAATAAACTCCAGGTCAGTCATGGTGACTGGTGTGAGATCGTAAAACAGTTATTTTCGCAAAGAAAATAAAATAACTTCGCAATGCTTTTGGAAAATGAAACTACCATAAGGCCTCCCACCACACACACAATGCAAACGCAGAATTGGAGGAGATTTCTCCTTATGATAGTCAAAAATGCTTACTACGCAAAATCAATTGATATTATTATTAATGTCTAGTGTGGAAAACATTTCGAAAGTATAATATCAATCTTAGCCAACATACAACTATTGTTGTATATCTACTATAACTACTACGTTCAATAGCAGGTTACCGCCACATCCCATAGCAGGTAATACAATTAAAAACCGTACAGGGTTCGTATTGTTTCTTTGGATTTCCAACAATGATCAGGCTAAGGAACTTCCTTACCGAAATAGAAACGCCTCTGGAAAGACGCCCCGGATCCTAACCGGATCTCCGCAAACAAAAGGCCGACGCTACCTCACGCTCTAACTGAGCTGTAACTAGGTAACTAACACACGAGCTATGCCATCCCCCGGTCGTTACCAACCTTTATCCGAGGATCCTCAATCGAAACGCAACAGCCACAAAATATAATCCACATAGGTAAAATATCTGGGCTCCATACCATGATATCACCTTTTATCCAGAAGGAAATGGCATACCCTAGGGGCGCTACCTCTACAAACCTTTGCCGCACATTCCTGTTTCGACCATTACCGGGTTGTGAAGCTCGACGAAGTCTCGTCCACATATATTACGCTTTTTCACAAAGCCACGCTTTTTCACAAAGCCACGCTTTGATCCACAATTGATCAACAGCACTTCGTGTGCCACATTACCAAATTGGGAATGTATCACTAGTAACCATCAACTACATAACCTCTGAGCTCGTACGTCTCAGAGAAGGGTGTTAAGCTAAGAGAATAAATTCTCCGCCACCAACAGAAATGTATTTGATAGAAACCAGCTTTACATCTCAAAGTGTAACGTCAGACACACATCCATACAAGTCCGTTCCGGGATCGAACGGAACCGAAGGCACTTCCAAAGAAGCCCTTGCAATCCGGATATTCACTAATCACATCCGGACTTCCCATCACAAAAAGAGTGATATAAATCTCTATACCGGAGCAACTCGGTGCAGAGACATTCGACGGGTTGTCCTTTCATTTTCACAAATATCCGGTCTTCACACCGGTCTTCAAATGCTATCCATTCGCGACGTATCACTATTCGGAATGGGTTATATGACACAAAGGTCCTCTCCCGGCTTAACCGAATAATGAGCGTTTGTTTTAAAAACAAATCAAATGTCATTTCAAAGACAAATATTGATAGTCGGTTATTTAACTATCAATAACATTCACAACAAACATCCAATTCAAATAATTTTTCCCAAATTATTTATTTCAAATATCTTCAAAAGATATATATTTTCCACACTTCACATTTGAAAAACCATTTCAAATCGTATTTCACACTTCACATTTGAAAAATCAATTTCAAATCACATTTCACACTTCACATTTGAAAAATCAATTTCAAATCACATTTTCACACTTCACGTTTGAAAATCAATTTCAAATCATATTATGGTCCATTTAAACCAATTTGATAAATCCTTATCGATTTATTTCAAATTTACATTTCAAGTTTGTAAATTTATTTCCACACTTCATCACTTTGAAAATCCGATTTCAAACCATATTTTCCACACTTTTAAAAATAAATCAATATTTATTTTTAAAACAAATTCCCCTTTCCTTTACAACTTCTATTCGGAATTTACATTCCCAAAAATCCACTTTTACACGATTTTCAAATCGTTTTCCAAATATTTATTTTCAACCCCGAATCAACTTTAAAAATTGATTTCTCCATTTTATTTCAAATCCCAAATCGAATTTCAAATTGATTTCTGAATTTACTTCAACACCGAATCACATTTCAAATTGATTTTAACTTTTAATCCCAATTACCAAATCATTTTACAAATCGATTCCCAAATTTATTTTCAACACCAAAAATCAATTTTTTGATTCAACATTAAATAAGTTTTCATATCGATTCCTCAAAGATTTATTTTAAATACCCAATCAATTATCACTTTGATTTCAAATAAATTTATCTCCTTTAAAATAAATTCTTTTATTTTCCCAAACCATCAAAAATTCAATTTTTAATTTCAGAAATCCAATTTCATTTATTTCTGGTATCCAACGATACCAGAAATACATTCGGCTAAATTTTAGCTCTCAATACATTCAATCACAGATATAATCATACGCAGATTATAAATAATCAATCAAAACAACATATGAAATCAATTCAAATGTTTTGAGGAATCCTGTTGGATCCCTCCAACCTGTTTCCCTGCATCCACAGATGTTAGCACAATACCAATTCCACTTCGAGGTGGAATATCGCGGTATATGGGTTTTATAAAATATCATCCGCTTACTAACGGCGCAATAGGGTCTCATCCGCTATACGAGGCGGGAAATCAATCAATCCAATATATACATATGCCAATATGTATATATTGCTATATATAGATATATATCCTACTATATCTAATATCACAATCCAAACAGTCAATCATCAATCAATAACTGTAAAAGAAAATCCACTTTCATTTGAGTGAGAAGATCTCACCGTGATTTCAATTCTGTTCCAGCTTTTTATTTTGAATAAAATAAACAGACGTTTGATTTCATCCAAAATTCACACTAGCTCCAAATGGCTCCAATTCAGTTTCATTGTGCAGAGCTCGTCGATACGATTCCGGCGCTACCAAAAACGTCGAATTCTGATAATATATGCAAGTGTTATGGAATTTTAAACTTTATACAAATTAAACACAATTAACATTTTATCTTCATTTTACAAACCCTACGTGATCTACCGTTCGTTTTGAACGAAGCCATCCAGACCGCGTGAAGCATCTCTCCCCCTTACGTTCGAAACCCAGATATCACGAACGATTTCAAACCCATCGACCGCCTCCTTTGATAAATTTTCGCTCCCTCCTCGTCGATTTAAACAACGATCAAGGACCTCCACTCCTCTCGCCTACCCAAGCACCCCCATCGACTTCAACCACGAGCAGCTCGGCCACTTATTGGCTGAGAAAATATAACCCAAAACGCACGGCTTTGCGTGACAATTTCCATCGATCCACTCGCCTAGATCCGATCATAGCCGTTGAGACTGAAGATCTCGACGTGCTCTTTATCTTCCGTGTTGGAGGTTCGTTGAAATATTGCATGGATTGAGAGAAAATTTAGGAAGAAGATCGCTCATTCTCGGCCATTAAATGTAATTAGGGCCGGCTGGAAGAAAGTATCTAGGGTTTCTGTGAACGTGTATATATATATGTATAAAAATAATATTAAATTTATTTTAAAACGACTTTTTCAAACGATCTCCAAATCGAGCGTGCCGACCGACGTTCCTAAGAATTACCCCGCGTTCCGAACACAATGGAATAGGTTTCGAAAGCTAATTCGATCGTCTGTGTGAGATATGACAATAAACGATCAATTTAAATTAAACCGATTTAAATCGATTCCGAGGCGTTTTGGCTTGCCCCGGACAAACGGTAAATCCAAAAATTACGAAATTTGAAACCATGCAATAATATCACATTACGGATCCGATGAAACTGGTTTCGTCGAAATCCGAGACCTTTTGAAAAATGACTATTTTTAACTCGACGATTTAAAATTAAAAAGATATCGATGCGTTTCGAGTTGCCACGGTCAAACGATAACTTCGATTGCTACGAAAATTGAAATCCGATAATAACTAACTATTACGGATCCAATGGAACTGGTTTCGTTCAATTCTGAGACTGTTCGAAAATTAGCTACTTTTACAGTCGATGATTAAATATTAAAATATTCAATTTTCACAGATTAACTCCAAATTCAATTTTAAGAGTTCTATAACCTTCTATAACTCCAGTATGATTAAATAAAACTTTACAAATCATTTTCAATCACTTTAACTCGATTTTCAATTCTCTCTGGAATTTCAATTATTAATTTATTGATTTAACTATCCAATTAAACTCAATATTCGAATTTTAAATTATCCGACTTATTAATTCCACTTATTAATATTTAAAATCAATTAAATATTCGAATTTCAAATATCAGAAATTCTGGGTCGTTACAGACTTCCCCCCTTAAAAGAATTTCGTCCTCGAAATTACAAATTAGGAAAAGTGGTCCTTAACTCGTCTACTATTTTTCACAATCTAAATAGTTTTATCAAATTTTCAAAACAAATCTTTCTACTAAAGGTTCGTTATTAATTCAACTAACTTTTCAACTTCAATTATACGTTCCAAACAACCTTGTTTACCTTCTCAATTCAAATTCGAGTTTAAATCCAGATTTTAAACTTTCAAAATTTCTCTAAAATTTTCTAACACTCGAAATTTTCGAAAAATTTCGCCAGCGTCTCCTTTGCGTGGCTAATACGACACGACTACAAAACGTCCCTACGGACTCTCAGATTTCAAAAGAAAACAAAATGCCAAGTGGCAAAATCAGAAACTCATCAAATTTCATACTGAAATTCAAATACGTACCTTTTTGTCGAGCAATTCAAATTTATTTTTGAAATCAAAATTCCAATTCCTGTATACACCTGTATATATCCTACTAGCCATAATATCTAGTTACAATATTCAAACCATTTTGCAAATTCCATTACACAATTTTCAATGTATGCTTCTTATACATTTTTACTTCACTATTGAAGTTACATATCTATTTTCATTCAATTTTGCATTTCCAATTTCATTTGAATTTACTTTATCTTCAAATTTTCATTCAGATTTTCATTTCGAATTTAACTTGAATTCGATTCATCTTCTATTTCTGAATATTGGGTTTCATTTACCTTTATCTCAATTCAATTTGAAATCCCTTGTCGTTAAGTGAGAATTTTCAAAAGCTCCAAAAAAAATTTTCTAACTCCCAATGAAAACACTTAAAAATCATTTTTTTTAAAATGGATATGGAAAGCACGTTCCCCCATGGATCACAGTTACTCGGCGGTTTCGCTACTATCCCAGTAGAATCGCTCATAATCTGTAGATTTCTCATCTCTTAAATTTCGCCATGGTTGTTGCCATAGATCGTAGTTCACACGGCGGCTGCGCCACTATCTCAGTGGAATCGCTTGTAACCATAGGCATCTCGCCCCTCGAATTTCGCTGTGGCATACGTCGTGATCAATCAATATGATCCCATCACGATCAAACGGATACTCATACTGAGTTCCAACACCTTCACAATATTTTCAATGGAAGGTACTTTTCATATCCTTAGTTTGGAAAACATGTCATATATGTATAGTATTTCATTTCCAATTGATTCCATTCAATTTTAATTGGCATTTCATATTCACATTCACCAACTTAGAATATTTTCAATATCAAATTTACTTAAGAATTTCACACTTATTTCTTAAGTTCAATACAAGTATTTTCCATACTTTTGATATTAATTTTCAATTACCACTTATATTTAAACTGGATTACCAATTCCATATAAATCCAATTAATATTTCATTTATAATTATTGAATTCAATTCGTTTCGAACCTTATTCATTTGGTCAATCTTCAATTAGCTTCACTTACTAATTTTAGTTTAATACATCACTTCGTTTTCCACAAATCAAATTCAATTCCAGTTCTATTTACTTACAAATTCAAAATGAATTTTAACACTCAATTTCATTTCTTGCACTTGCAGTTGCAAATTTATTTATTCATTCACAAATTCATTCATTTTCAATTTGAATCTCATTCCAATTAGATTTCAAATATTTTATAAGTTATCAAACTTATTTACATTCCATTAATGAATTTATTTCAAATATTCTTTCTGAAATTGTATTTCAATTTGTAAATTACCTTTACAATTCACATTTCCAAATCTCATTTGTATATGGATTTATTTCCTTACCTTTCAATTCATACTTATAAATTTCATTTGTTAAATGAATTTATCTTCAAATCTTTGGTTATTATTTGAATTTCTTATTCAATTCCATATATCCATGATAATACTTCAATATTATCTTTTTCTAACAACCAAGCATCCATATACTACTATAATTCATAGAAAATCATTTCCTTTCTATACAAAAATAGTTTTGGGCAAAATTATTTCATTTACCCTATTTAAAACAATATTGTGTCGGTTTATCTTGTTTAAGAGTTTAGAAATCCCTATCGATTACAGTTGGCCACCCTGCATCGACCAGAATCTATAAATAATCAACCGATAAGTCAACACAATACAAAACAAATTTTGTATTCACTAACAAATACGCACTCATATCTATTATTACACTCACACTCATTCTAGAGTACTACTGACTCTATCTCTAATGAGTAACACCCAACAGAGCAGGGTTGTCGCTTAACTGGATGCTCTGATACCACTTGTAAAGACCCGCAAATACGTCTTCCGAAAACTCGACAATGATACGTCCACTGTACCAAATTGTCGAATAATCGAATGGCGGAAACGCGAAACTTTAGGGTTAAAAGAAGAGGTAGAAGAAAAGATAGAAGAAAAAGAAAGAGCAAAAAAAGAATCAGAAACAATTATCAGAATCTCACATTTCGCAGCGGAATAATATACAATAGATAAATCAATAATCTTTAAAACAAAAGACTATATCAGTTTATACATACATCAATCATCAGAGTTTACAACAATGGACAGTTATATAAACTTGTCCTCATACAGAATACACAGCGGAATAAATACTATCAGGTACAAATACTACGTCTCGTCATCCAGCTCATCTCCAAAGCTCCAGAATATCCAGAATATCCTGATAAAGTAACTCTAGGCTGCCCGTGTGGAAAATTATGGGCACCCAGAGTTTAGAAAGGGAACAATAAACTCCAGGTCAGTCATGGTGACTGGTGTGAGATCGTAAAACAGTTATTTTCGCAAAGAAAATAAAATAACTTCGCAATGCTTTTGGAAAATGAAACTACCATAAGGCCTCCCACCACACACACAATGCAAACGCAGAATTGGAGGAGATTTCTCCTTATGATAGTCAAAAATGCTTACTACGCAAAATCAATTGATATTATTATTAATGTCTAGTGTGGAAAACATTTCGAAAGTATAATATCAATCTTAGCCAACATACAACTATTGTTGTATATCTACTATAACTACTACGTTCAATAGCAGGTTACCGCCACATCCCATAGCAGGTAATACAATTAAAAACCGTACAGGGTTCGTATTGTTTCTTTGGATTTCCAACAATGATCAGGCTAAGGAACTTCCTTACCGAAATAGAAACGCCTCTGGAAAGACGCCCCGGATCCTAACCGGATCTCCGCAAACAAAAGGCCGACGCTACCTCACGCTCTAACTGAGCTGTAACTAGGTAACTAACACACGAGCTATGCCATCCCCCGGTCGTTACCAACCTTTATCCGAGGATCCTCAATCGAAACGCAACAGCCACAAAATATAATCCACATAGGTAAAATATCTGGGCTCCATACCATGATATCACCTTTTATCCAGAAGGAAATGGCATACCCTAGGGGCGCTACCTCTACAAACCTTTGCCGCACATTCCTGTTTCGACCATTACCGGGTTGTGAAGCTCGACGAAGTCTCGTCCACATATATTACGCTTTTTCACAAAGCCACGCTTTTTCACAAAGCCACGCTTTGATCCACAATTGATCAACAGCACTTCGTGTGCCACATTACCAAATTGGGAATGTATCACTAGTAACCATCAACTACATAACCTCTGAGCTCGTACGTCTCAGAGAAGGGTGTTAAGCTAAGAGAATAAATTCTCCGCCACCAACAGAAATGTATTTGATAGAAACCAGCTTTACATCTCAAAGTGTAACGTCAGACACACATCCATACAAGTCCGTTCCGGGATCGAACGGAACCGAAGGCACTTCCAAAGAAGCCCTTGCAATCCGGATATTCACTAATCACATCCGGACTTCCCATCACAAAAAGAGTGATATAAATCTCTATACCGGAGCAACTCGGTGCAGAGACATTCGACGGGTTGTCCTTTCATTTTCACAAATATCCGGTCTTCACACCGGTCTTCAAATGCTATCCATTCGCGACGTATCACTATTCGGAATGGGTTATATGACACAAAGGTCCTCTCCCGGCTTAACCGAATAATGAGCGTTTGTTTTAAAAACAAATCAAATGTCATTTCAAAGACAAATATTGATAGTCGGTTATTTAACTATCAATAACATTCACAACAAACATCCAATTCAAATAATTTTTCCCAAATTATTTATTTCAAATATCTTCAAAAGATATATATTTTCCACACTTCACATTTGAAAAACCATTTCAAATCGTATTTCACACTTCACATTTGAAAAATCAATTTCAAATCACATTTCACACTTCACATTTGAAAAATCAATTTCAAATCACATTTTCACACTTCACGTTTGAAAATCAATTTCAAATCATATTATGGTCCATTTAAACCAATTTGATAAATCCTTATCGATTTATTTCAAATTTACATTTCAAGTTTGTAAATTTATTTCCACACTTCATCACTTTGAAAATCCGATTTCAAACCATATTTTCCACACTTTTAAAAATAAATCAATATTTATTTTTAAAACAAATTCCCCTTTCCTTTACAACTTCTATTCGGAATTTACATTCCCAAAAATCCACTTTTACACGATTTTCAAATCGTTTTCCAAATATTTATTTTCAACCCCGAATCAACTTTAAAAATTGATTTCTCCATTTTATTTCAAATCCCAAATCGAATTTCAAATTGATTTCTGAATTTACTTCAACACCGAATCACATTTCAAATTGATTTTAACTTTTAATCCCAATTACCAAATCATTTTACAAATCGATTCCCAAATTTATTTTCAACACCAAAAATCAATTTTTTGATTCAACATTAAATAAGTTTTCATATCGATTCCTCAAAGATTTATTTTAAATACCCAATCAATTATCACTTTGATTTCAAATAAATTTATCTCCTTTAAAATAAATTCTTTTATTTTCCCAAACCATCAAAAATTCAATTTTTAATTTCAGAAATCCAATTTCATTTATTTCTGGTATCCAACGATACCAGAAATACATTCGGCTAAATTTTAGCTCTCAATACATTCAATCACAGATATAATCATACGCAGATTATAAATAATCAATCAAAACAACATATGAAATCAATTCAAATGTTTTGAGGAATCCTGTTGGATCCCTCCAACCTGTTTCCCTGCATCCACAGATGTTAGCACAATACCAATTCCACTTCGAGGTGGAATATCGCGGTATATGGGTTTTATAAAATATCATCCGCTTACTAACGGCGCAATAGGGTCTCATCCGCTATACGAGGCGGGAAATCAATCAATCCAATATATACATATGCCAATATGTATATATTGCTATATATAGATATATATCCTACTATATCTAATATCACAATCCAAACAGTCAATCATCAATCAATAACTGTAAAAGAAAATCCACTTTCATTTGAGTGAGAAGATCTCACCGTGATTTCAATTCTGTTCCAGCTTTTTTATTTTGAATAAAATAAACAGACGTTTGATTTCATCCAAAATTCACACTAGCTCCAAATGGCTCCAATTCAGTTTCATTGTGCAGAGCTCGTCGATACGATTCCGGCGCTACCAAAAACGTCGAATTCTGATAATATATGCAAGTGTTATGGAATTTTAAACTTTATACAAATTAAACACAATTAACATTTTATCTTCATTTTACAAACCCTACGTGATCTACCGTTCGTTTTGAACGAAGCCATCCAGACCGCGTGAAGCATCTCTCCCCCTTACGTTCGAAACCCAGATATCACGAACGATTTCAAACCCATCGACCGCCTCCTTTGATAAATTTTCGCTCCCTCCTCGTCGATTTAAACAACGATCAAGGACCTCCACTCCTCTCGCCTACCCAAGCACCCCCATCGACTTCAACCACGAGCAGCTCGGCCACTTATTGGCTGAGAAAATATAACCCAAAACGCACGGCTTTGCGTGACAATTTCCATCGATCCACTCGCCTAGATCCGATCATAGCCGTTGAGACTGAAGATCTCGACGTGCTCTTTATCTTCCGTGTTGGAGGTTCGTTGAAATATTGCATGGATTGAGAGAAAATTTAGGAAGAAGATCGCTCATTCTCGGCCATTAAATGTAATTAGGGCCGGCTGGAAGAAAGTATCTAGGGTTTCTGTGAACGTGTATATATATATATGTATAAAAATAATATTAAATTTATTTTAAAACGACTTTTTCAAACGATCTCCAAATCGAGCGTGCCGACCGACGTTCCTAAGAATTACCCCGCGTTCCGAACACAATGGAATAGGTTTCGAAAGCTAATTCGATCGTCTGTGTGAGATATGACAATAAACGATCAATTTAAATTAAACCGATTTAAATCGATTCCGAGGCGTTTTGGCTTGCCCCGGACAAACGGTAAATCCAAAAATTACGAAATTTGAAACCATGCAATAATATCACATTACGGATCCGATGAAACTGGTTTCGTCGAAATCCGAGACCTTTTGAAAAATGACTATTTTTAACTCGACGATTTAAAATTAAAAAGATATCGATGCGTTTCGAGTTGCCACGGTCAAACGATAACTTCGATTGCTACGAAAATTGAAATCCGATAATAACTAACTATTACGGATCCAATGGAACTGGTTTCGTTCAATTCTGAGACTGTTCGAAAATTAGCTACTTTTACAGTCGATGATTAAATATTAAAATATTCAATTTTCACAGATTAACTCCAAATTCAATTTTAAGAGTTCTATAACCTTCTATAACTCCAGTATGATTAAATAAAACTTTACAAATCATTTTCAATCACTTTAACTCGATTTTCAATTCTCTCTGGAATTTCAATTATTAATTTATTGATTTAACTATCCAATTAAACTCAATATTCGAATTTTAAATTATCCGACTTATTAATTCCACTTATTAATATTTAAAATCAATTAAATATTCGAATTTCAAATATCAGAAATTCTGGGTCGTTACACATATTCTATGGAATGTACAAACTTTTTTAATATATATATTACAATAGATATAAGATTTATACGTAGATAATAATATATTGCGTCATATTTCGTATGGTCTGCAATTTTTTTAAGTATAAACTGAAAAAAGGAAAAAAATCTGGTTTTATGATTACTTAAACATTGATGTAAAGGGTAAATATATTTAATATGCTATTATATAAAGGCTGTTTTAGATGTTGTCACAGTTTAGTATATTATGTGACAGTGTAAATGTTAGTTTTATAGATTTCGAAACATGATAGTATATAAGTAATATGACAGTTGGCGTGTATATATGTGTGTTAGAATATATGTTATTACAGTGTATATATTTATAGGCGCTAATTATGTGTTATACGAGTTGGGTTACAGTCTATTTTATGTAGTATAAATTCCAGTTTATAGAAATCTACTTTACAGTTTATAAAGAAAAGAAAAAAATGTTACAATCTGTTAGTATATAGCTTTGTAGTTGTGTATATTTATATATATATTTTACATAAACTTTCAAATCAATTATATATTAGTTATACAAGAGATATTATATGTATGTTACTTGTTTGTAGGTATATAAATATATAGTGATGTATATATATATTATTCCATAACAGTATTGTATTATATGAATATTATGTTTATATGGTTTCTTTTCAAATAGTTAAAGTAACTAAGTTATATTTTGTTTATACTGTTATAAGTTTATAAAGTTATAAATGTTGTTTGTTTAATATATAATATAAGTTGTGTATCAATACATATTAAGTCTGTAGTATAAGTTGATCTGTTGTTACATAGTATATATATTGTTCTGAGTTATATATTTTATAAGTTGTATAAATGTCTACTTTATTTTTATAAGTATGAGTAAATATAAATTTGAAAATAAATGTATGTTCTAAAATCGATTTCAGAATAATAATATATGTATTTAGTTCAATTTTTATCAACTGATTCAATCGTTCTCATCGATTTCCCTTTATCAGCTTTGTCCGGCGTGCCTGTTTTTCTTCATCGAATCATGCTCATCTAGCGTTGCTTTGGATTTCGTAGCTCATTCTTCGTCGAATCTCTCTCTAACCTCGAAAGGTGAGTAATCACTCACGATTAACGTTCTTATATTTATTAAATTTGATTTCAATTGAAACAACAATTGAAATATGCTGCTGTAGTTATTAAATTGTTGCATATGCTATTTCTATAACTGTTCACCTATGGGATATGACACCATATTCTATTGTTTATGCTTTATTTAGTTACTGATGATATATGCCTGTTATATTATTATCATATCTGTTATCACTCTGCAAGTTCCCTGTTAGTATAGAATTCACTATGGGTTGAAATGATACATACCCGAACGGACTTTAGAATAGGAGAATTTCGTTATGGGTTGAAATGATAAACCCAAGCGATTTCCATTTGAATTGAATTTGGGATTACGGGTCGAAATGATATCTACCCGTATATATTTAAATTACGGATTGAAATGATAAGTATCCGTATCACTTGACCATAAGATAAGAAATTATATACAGACACCGTTGGTCCATATATAAATATTTCGAAAATAAATTCCATGGTTTTGGAAAGAAGTATATGGTTTTAATAAATGTTGATTCTTAAATTATTATATGTAAATGGTAATGATATATATAGATTTAATAACAATATTTAATTTAATTAAGATTGATTAATACATATAATATGGTTAAGTATTTAAATTTATGTTTCAAAATAGATTTCAGTAATAATTTGAATAAGTTAAGGTTGGGAAGATAATTTGAATTTAGTTGAAATTGTATTCAATAAAGAATTTTATTTAATTAAACCGATTTGAACTTATTGAAATTGAGATGTAAGATATGATTTATAACTTGGGTTTGATTTATAAGTAAGTTAATGAATATTTCTTGTTTAAAATAAATTTAAGGAAATATTTAGTAAAAATGTAATTTAAGGCTAGTAAATGATATTGAATTTATTAAGTGAATATTCCCTGATTAAATAATAATGAAGTTAAATCAAGAGCTATATCAAACTGTTAAATTTAACTTTGAAAATATTGAATATTAAAGCCTTGAAATATCTTGAAAATTTAAATAGTCTATTGAGAACTGAATTGAATTGATGAATTGAGCTTTGAATAAATTTGAATTTAGAATTTGAGTTGATTTGAGTCGATTTGTGAGAATTGAAGAAATTATAAATACTTTACTTTATAAATTACTTAATCTATATATACTATTTTGGAAAATAGATATTTTTGAAATGAAAATGGTATTTTGGTTTTGAAGTATAAATAAATTTGAAATGACCACGGTGTTATAGTGTATATTTCTACATTTTAGATAGTTCCACAGATCCTTAGAGGATGGTTATCCCAAACATCCTTTGAGTTACTTGTATTTCAGTTGATATTTCACTTGAGTTGGATTTCTTGATATAAGAATGTTAATCCTGACTCGAGTGTTTTGTGTTTTGCTTTACGCTCGGGTCAGACCGAGTGATACAGCATTTAAGACTCACCTTTGGAGTTTGGAGCTTCATTTGGAGATCCAACTATCGATTCAGCTTTCAGCTTTTCCAGTTGATTTGTTCAGAGAGGTCATCTATTCATACTGAAGACTTCACTGTATTTGAGATATTCTGTTGTATTTTATTTTTTAACTCTGATGTTTATATAGTGGCTTCATGAACTACTATTTTATCTATTCCGCTGTGTATTATTGTATTACTCTATGTCTGTGATTCTGTGATTGATTTATTTACTGTATATGCTGAGTTTTGCCAAATTTTAAATTAACAATCTGATATTTTGAACTATTCAAGTCGGACATGTGTGGATTATTGTCGATTTGAATGGTCCAAAATAATGGGTCGTTACAGAGTATGTCCCAAACCGATCCCGGACTCTTTAATAACTACGTAATTATTACACCGATTGGTCATAATAAACTTTCAAAATAGTTTATATTTCAAAACCAAAATATCATTGACATTTCAAAACCATATCCATATGATATCAATTTCACTTCAAATAAATCCATTTCCAAAATCATATCACTTTCCAAAGTTATATCACTTTCAAAATTGTAAGTCTTTTAAAAAATCAAAACACTTTGGAAATCAAAACCTTGAAATTCATAACACTTTGAAACTATAGTTTGAATTCATAACACTTTCCTCTTAAACAATGTGACGCCCCACCTCTATGCTCATAATAACAAAGAGTATTAAAAGAAATACTGTCTATTATTACGAAGAATAAGGCTGGATAGGAGCGACCATCCGTAATTGGCCTTACACTAATATTAGTTATCTCGATAGGAGTGGTATATACTTTTTATTTTTCATCTATTATTTATTTACTCCCATCGACATATCCAATTATCAGTATAAAACAAACTACGATAGTTCATAATAGTTTAGGACATTAGATATAACAATAACACAGATAATATAATTGCGGAACACAGATAAAAACAAAATTCTCATATATATATATATAACTGATGTCAGTTAATACATAGTTGACACAATACATACGATACAACTACAACTGTCGACTCTAGAAGTTATATATGCACGTACATTATCGACTAATATACATGAATACATATCGTTCTATACAATGACACGACTACTACAAAAGGACAATGACAACTTCAGAAGATGCGAAAAGTCTTCAAATCCCGAACAGCAACTCAAAGAAGAAAATCTACAACCTGAAATAACTCGGGTCTGACCCGAGTATTAAATTCAAAAGAAAATAATACACGGGTCAGTCTAATTCAAACTCAGTTATTAGTGCATAGAAGCAATAATAATCAAACATCAAATAGACGACAATCACAGAACCTCGTATATCCAACTCTCGATACGAGAATTGGATAACGGAAGATATAACACTAAACAGTGTTAAACAGTAAATCAGCAATCCAAATCGATTTAAACAATTGAAATGTCAATTTAAAACAACAGTGCTGATTGGCTGCAGTACACGCTAACGTATACTGCCTCACCAATATAGTGTATCAAATACTCAGAAGATCAATGAATCCGAAAGTCAATAAATCCAACACAAATTAAAATGAACCATTTCAAAATACGCTTAATAAAACAGAAACAGATGACATCAAATCAAATTAAATCTCGGTGTGGCTGTAGTACACGCACGCGTGCACTGCCTCGCCACTACCGTACGTCGAAATTGCAAAGGTCAAGTCACACTAGCGTGACTCGACACAGTTGCAAACAATTTGAATGTGTGACGACTCGGGTTTTCGCGTTCGAAAATCAACATCCGTACTTCACATTGTACTAGAATGCCGCAGATTCGACCGTTCAAATCCGATTCGCCGGAGCTTATAACACAGTAAGTATAACAACACAGCGGAAGAAAGAAATAAATGATATCATATACAACTCCAATGAATACAATATCCAGAATGATATACAACAATGATATCAATACGATACAACAATATCAGAGATAAATAATGATACAGCGGAAAGCAGAAATGATAACTCCAAACGATCAGTCAGAGAGACTGACTCCAACCACTCCAATGTCAAGCTCGAACCTCAAACAGAAGCAAGTGCAGTCCTGAACTCCAAGAACTGAACCAGCTCCAGATGATCTACTAAACCTGAATATCTGAAAAACCCAACTCTAGACTGCCCGTGTGGAAAATAGTGGGCACCCAGAGTTTAGGAAGGGAACAATAAACTCCGGATCAGTTATGGGACTGGTGTGAGCAACAAAAACAGTTTATCTTTAAACAAACACAAAAGGCTTTTAACATTGAAATCCGCAATGCTTTTCGAAAATGAAACTACCATAAGGCCTCCCGCCACACACACAATGCAATCGCAGAATTGGAGGAGATTTCTCCTTATGATAGTCAAACATGCTTACTACGCGAAATCAAAACTCTTTTGATATTATTACTAGTGCATAGTGTAGAAAAACATTTCGAAAGTATAATATCAATCTTAGCCAGCATACAACATTTCATCGTATGCCTACTATAGCTACCATGTTCAATAGCAGGTTACCGCCACATTCCATAGCAGGTAATACAACTAAAACCGTACTGGGTTCGTATTGTTTCTTTGGATTTCCAACAAATGATCAGGCTAAGGAACTTCCTTACCGAAATAGAAACGCCTCTGGAAAGACGCCCCGGATCCTAACCGGATCTCTGCAAACAAAAGGCCGACGCTACCTCACGCTGTACAGCTGTAACTAGGTAACTAACACACTGACGCTACCTCACGCTGTACAGCTGTAACTAGGTAACTAACACACGAGCTATGTCATCCCCCGGTCGTTACCGACCTTTATCTGCGGGATCCCGAAAACCAACAAAGCAACATCATACAGTAATAAATTACCGTGTCCACATGAGTTAAGTATCTGGGCTCCATACCATGATACCACCCTTTATCCAGAAGGAAATGACATACCCTAGGGGCGCTACCCCTACAAACCTTTGTCGCAACATTCCTGTTTCGACCATTACCGGGTTGTGAGGCTCGACGAAGTCTCGTTCACAAAGCCACGCTTTTTCACAAAGCCACGCTTCGATCAACAAATGATCAGCAGCACTTCGTATGCCACATTACCAAATTGGGAATGTATCACTAGTAACCATCAACTACATAACCTCTGAGCTCATACGTCTCAGAGAAGGGTGTTAAGCTAAGAGAATAAATTCTCCGCCACCAACAGAAATGTATTTGATAGAAACCAGCTTTACATCTCAAAGTGTAACGTCAGACACACATCCATATAAGTCTGTTCCGGGTTCGAACAGAACCGAAGGCACTTCCGAAGAAGCCCTTGCAAATCCGGGTATTCACAATCTCGATCGGACTTCCCATCACTTAGGGAATCTCTATACCGGAGCCATGATGCAGAGAAAATCGATAGGTCATCATCTCGCTCTCGCAAATACCCGGTCTTCACCACCGGTCTTCAAATGCTATCCATATACGTCGTATCATTATTCGGAATGGGTTATATGACACAAAGGTCCTCTCCCGGCTAAACCGAATAACGAGCGCAATTAAAAAATCATATGGATACTGGGGTCTCAGTTAAATCACAGCTTAAAGCCCAAAACTTTTCATTCGAATGGTAAAACAAATTACCATTTCCAATCTTTTAAATAAAAAGATTCATTTCAAAAACCTTCAATGGTTTAGACAATTTCCGCACTTTTAATCTTTTAAACAAAAAGATTCAATTCACAAAGTTTACCCCATTCACAAAGGTTCATTCATAGATTCCAAATCGATTTCCATTTCAATTGAATTAACTCGTTAAATCTTTAAATCAAGATTTAACTTATAGCTTTCAAAACAATTCTATTTCAAGTCAGATTAACTCATTCGGTCTTTGAAATAAAGACTCATTTCATAGTTTTCAAAACATTTCAATTCTATTTCAACTTGAAACCGTTCAACACAATTTGGAAATCCTTTCTTAAAATGAAAGCTATTATTATTTGAAAACAAGTAGTTTTCATTTCGGAAAAATCCAGTTATATTTACACGAGTTAAAACCCTTGAATTAAATTCAAATTCCCAAATCAATACCTTTAAAATGGTTTAACCCATATATAACTTGTACAGCATCTTTAATCCCCAGTTTCAAATCATAGAATTCAATTTCAAACTTGAATTCAAATTTAAATCAGATTATTTAAATTTCAAGACTCGATTAAGTTATTCGAAATAACTTTTATCTTTGAAATCCCATTTCAAAAGCTTCACTTTAAACCCAAATTTCCAATTTCAAAATCAATTGAAATTAAAATTTCAAGTTCAAAACATCAAATTTAAATTATCTGTGACTTAACCGATTTCCACGTGAAATCCATATTTGTGTGTGTATAGTGTAGTCCAGGGGTTTTACACACAATAGTGCACAACATCAATCATCACAGATATATCGATAAGCGATATAATCGATAACGATTATCTTCATTCACAGATTCATAGATAAAGTCAATTTATCAGTCATAAAGATTCACTATTACGATTCGATGTGGGTTTCGGATAACCAACTGAAATCCGACTCCCTGTCGCATCGAAATTCAAATGTCATTTACCGGTCAAGGGTTTTCATATTCACATAGTAATATATCACAGAAACAGATATATATATCGCAGATAAGTAAATTACCGATCACATCATAAATCAGGGTATATCACAAAGCATCATATATCAGGGATATCAATCAATAGAAAGCACTCAATAGAATTCAAATATTCATAAGTAAGATTAATTAGTTATCTGATAAATTTAAATCAGATTAATTACCCATGAATTCAATTACTAATCTTGGTTAATCAACATTAATTAATTACAAACCATTTTAATTAATTATCCTTAATTAATTATAATAATCGATTATCCCTAATCACAAATTAATTAAATCGAGTAATTGTCCTTTAATTACCTAATTTATCAACTTTAATCATCAATTAATTATTCTTAATTAATTAATTATCTTAAGTAATCAATTATCTTTAATTAATTGTCATCAATTAAACTTTACTTAATTAATCATTCATATCATTAATTAATTAAATTAATAAATTACCCATTTTCTAATTATCTTAATAATTTAATGAATCCAAATCATTAAATCCTAATTATCTTTAAGATAAACTTTATTCTTATTAATGATTAAATTATCATTAACAAAACATTTAAAACTTGTTATCTTATAAAATTGCACAGACCCAAACTTTACCCGAGTCACACCCGAGCAAGAATGCTCCCTGCTTCGAGTTCCAGCCCAAAGCTACCCGTATGATACAATCTCTTTTCAAAAATTTGTTAAGTTTAAGATCGACCCGATACAACCCAAAACGACTCGAACACGTCTTCGAGTTTCTACCCTAATTTCCCAAGCAGTGCCCAAGACAAACCCGAAGAAAACTCCTTCGACCCCAAAACTAAAACTCTGACACCACCACCTCCTCGTGCACATGCACATCATCGCGCCGCCGTTCTGGCGAACGCCACCGGCCTCGGCAAGTCGACGATGCTTCATGCATCAATTTCCAATTGCCAGAACTCACCCATCCCCTCGAAATCAAATTCGAGCTAAAATTTGCAACCTGAAACCCAAACAGCAGAACTCCTTCACCTAGAACGCCGCCATCCTCGCAACCCCGACCACCAGAAAGTGCACCACTCCACCCAGAGCATTGTCTACCACTCAAGCTTCGATCCCAATAGGTCCGGTCACGCTCGATCTCACCACGGCAACGAACAAACTCAAAAACCCTCACTGGCAAAAACGAGTTTCTAAACCCTAAATCAATCGCGCCAATCCACCACGATCCTTGATAAAATCTTCTAGTATTTTTCCCATGATACTTGACGCTGAATCCATCATCTGACTAAAATTCGAAGAATTTAATCTGGCCGATTGAAGGAATTTGACAAAAATGGTATTTCAGTTCAACTTAGGATTTCTCGACCATTACTTGTTTAAAAATTACGAGACCTTCACCTAAAATCATTTTTTTGTGATATGGACATGATTATGTAATCAGACATAAAAATTAAAAATGTTTGATTTTCCTGATATATATTGATCTTACTATAAATTATTATTTACAGGACATTTACTTAATATCTTTACTTAATATTATTTTTAGAAGTAACTTTACATTGTTATAAGAAAATTTCTTTTAGAAATCATGGTTTGTAAAGATCTGAAAATGGAGATATGAATTTTTTTTCATCTCTAGTGATCTTGGGTTTTGTTATAACAGAGTAAACATATACATTCACAGGCATGCATACCACACTTCACACCTAAATATTGACATTCATTCATCATTTTCACAACAGCCACATCACCAAACTTCAAGATAAGTTATGAATTCAAAACCTAAATAGGTCAGTTTGCTCACAGGTAAAGATATAGAGAAGGCCAGTTTAAAAGAAGGTTTGCTCACAGATTTACAGGCATCAGATGCATACTTTAAAATTTGGAAAGATGATGTTACTCACCTGACTTAAAAAAACAGAGGGCTTGCTTCTTTTGAAAACTGGAAAGGCTTGCAAACTGGAAATTTGAAAACTTGAATACTTTCATCTTTGTTGTTCTTGTTTTCCAGAGAACAAAAATCTTGCATTGACTTAAAAACTGAAAGCTTTTAAAAGCTTAAAACTTGAAACTTTGAACTGGAAGCTTTAAAATAAAACTGGAACTTGATTCCAGGCTTTTGGAAAAGAAGATAACAAAGCTTGATGTTTTACTTTACAAATGTTTGAATGAACGAAAAGAAATGAGAAGTGATAAGGGAAAGAAGTTTACAGAGTGATGTTTAAACAAGCTACAGGTAATAATATCTTATACAAACAGTGTACACATTTGTACAAATTATCAGAGAAAATTTTATATCTTGGTGGCTGAAAGAGATTTGTATACAACTCGAAATGACTTTGTTATGCTGTTAAGATATGGAGCATTTAATGCTATTGTACTTATGTTTCATACTTTATACATATCTCATTTTCTTTTACTTGCCTGCGACTTCATTAACAAGCTATAACATTTTACATTTTGCTTTGATTCATATTGCTCTTAAGTTTTGCAGGTATATATATCATATTCGAATATTGTTTTATCCTATGCAGATCTATATTTGAAGCTGGGAATCATTCTTATTGTCTTCATTTTGCAAGTGTACATACTTGACTATATTTTTATCTTTTGTATTCCTTTTATATTTTTGTTTCTGGTCTTTATAAACATATTATAAAGGTTGTTTTAGTTATGTTATGAATTTTCGACTTATGTGATTATACTTATGTTTTAACCATACTATTATATTTGTATATATATTTATAAGTAATTTGGAATGACAATTTCTATTTAAAAATATCAATTCATTTGTAAGGACATTCTATTATTATTTAACTCTATATTTATTTTTAAAAAACCATTTACTTACACTTTAAATTCAAGTCAAAATAAATATATATCTATATATTTACAATATTTTAAATTGAAATGATTCATACAGAATATACTTGAAGTCGGGGAAACTCGCTCCATTTTATCAATTAATTTACAAATTTTTATCCCAAAAATACCATTAATTATTAATTTAAATTAATTTAAATTTCGGGGTCGTTACAGAATGCATCAGATCAAACAGTGGATTACAAGACAGTTTGCAAGCAGTTCGAGGTGGAAGTACCATCAGAGATCAACTAAAAACAAAGTAAGTCCAAGTGATCAAAGACAGGAATGCAACTGTCTGTTCAATATCCAAGCAGGTCAAAACACTGGATCAAGCAAGTTATAAACCAAAGACTACACAATCTGCTTCACATTGCAACGCTACTACAAGGCCGAACGAAATCATGTGGAAAGTGGAACCAACCAGACATAGTGCAGGCAATCAAAGACTAGAATATCAAAGACACAGCAACAATGAGACAACATACAAAAGCACATATGAATGACCAGTGAGCATTAGTGGTGATGTCAAGAAAGAGTTAAGGTAAAAATCATCACAACATCTAGGAGATCAAACATGGCCAGAGACGATAGTTTACAGTGACAAGCAATGCAGACTATATGATAAGCAATCTGAATATGAATGCAAGGGGTAATGCACTAAGTAAATGAAGCAACTGACACGAACACCATCAGCAACTAATGCACAGTTAAAATGGCCAGAGACAAAGCTCCCCGAGGCCAGAGAATTGAAGAAATCAATTACAGTGATGCAAGTTTAGATATAATAAAACAACACGGTGCAGCAAAGTTAAAGTCCCTAGTTAATCAAGTCATTCAATGCTTTTAAATGCCGTGATAATCAAGGAGATTCGAAACCGTGGTATTCAAGTAAAAATCTAACAATATCAAAACAAGTTGAAACCGTGAATACACAAATCAGTGCCAAGGTCAAAGATTTTCACTGGCCACGAATACAAATAAAACTTCACGGAATAACCAAACCGAGTCGCAAGCTAATATCTAGAAAATCACAAGTTCGAAACCAATGCCGTGCTTTATCAGATCGAACAAGTCAAAAATCGAACAAATTCATCATCATAACAATCAGTGAAATTCGAAGGCAACAAGAACCTCGATGCCGTATGAAATAATCAACGTCGAACAAAAACAACATCGAAAAATCAGGTCGAAGCTGAAGGCAACCAAACGAAACAAACGGCAATTTCAAGCAGATCAAATTAGATGTGAGTGACGAAAAATCACTCACCTTATTCGCCAACTCCAAGCATCCCGAAGTCGAACGAATGCAAATCGGCGGAAGCCCTAAGCTTCAGAGAGACGAAGATCGAAAGCCTCCCGATTTTTCACAGTAGAACGAGATTGAGCAAGCCCTGGTTTTGAGAAGAGGGACTAACGACACCCAACACGGCTGCCATTTTTATCTCTTTCGCTCGGTTGTCTAGGGTTTTTGAACGAATGAGAAAATGAAGGGAGGGACGGGTCGAATTGGAATAAGAAGGGAACGGCTTTCCTATTTGATAATTATCCCGGCCCAACAAATAAAAGAGAACGGGCCCAGTTTTAAAGTTGTAAAGCTCGCATAATCACTTGACGATTCAATACAAGGAATTTCGCTCTGACTAAAAACTTCCAACAGTAATTTGCAATAGTTTGATCGTCACTTTGACGATGATAAAAATTTACAAACTCTCGGGTTGTTACAAACAGTTTAGATATTAAAATTTGTGTATATAATAAAATAGTTTATAAAATAAAAATAGTTTATATAAAATAGTTATAAGTTAAAATAGTTTATAATAGAATAATATATATTGAAAATGATTTATATAAAATAGTTTATATTAAAATAATTTATAAAGTAAAATATAAATAGTTGTGGATATAGTTTAAAAATACTTTATAAAATAAAATAGCTTCCACAAATTCACAAATCGATTCAAATTAACTCGACTTCCAAATTCAACTTAATTCAATCCCTATTCATAAATTTCAACTCAATTCAATTTCTCAATAAATCATTTCGAATTATAACGATTTCAAATACAGATTTGAAACACAAATAAACCATTAAATTTCAATATATTTCAAAGCTTTAAATATTCCACATTTCAAAATCTAAATTTGATAATTCCATTTATATCTCAATTTAATTTCATTACATTCAGTTTCTGAGATATTTCTTTAATCATTTCAATACATCTAAATACAACTTCAATTTACAAATTTATATAAACAAAATATCACATTTAAATTTATATAAGTTTTAAATATTCATTTAAGCCACTTTTTAATCAAATTCAAGTTATAAAACATAACTTAAAATTTCAAATTTAATAGATTTCAAATCAAACTTATTTAAGTATAATTCTTAAATAATTAAAAATTCTAAATCGAATTCAAATTTTATCTTTCAACCTGAAACATTATAAACTCTATATTTGAAATATAAATTTTATGTAAATACTTAAACATATTTTGTATTGATTCAAATCAACTTTATAAATCAACTTTAATAAATCTTTAAAATCAATATTTATTAAAACCATATATTTCTTTTCAAAACCATAGAAATCAATTTCAAAATATTTATATATACAGACCAACGGTGTCTGTATAAAATTTTCTACCCTATGATCAAGTGATACGGATATTTCTCATTTCAATCCGTAATTTAAATTATATACGGGTATATATCTTTTCAACCCGTAATCCCAAATTTAATTCAATGAAAATCGTTTGGGTTTATCATTTCAACCCATAACGATTTTCTTCTATTCTACAGATCGTTCGGGTATGTATCATTTCAACCCGTAGTGAATTCTATACTAACAGGGAACTTGCAGAGTGATAACAGATATGATAATAATATAACAATAGTAAGATGCATATATCATCAGTATAAATAACAGATAAGGGTGTCAGATGTCATAGGTGAACAGATACAAATAATGGCATATATATATAACAATGTAAATAACTAGCAGCAGCATATTTCAATTGTCATTTCAATTGAAATCAAATTTAATAAATAAAAGAACATTAATCGCGAGTGATTTCTCACCTTTCGAGGCTAGATAGATTTGACAAGGAAATGAGCTACGAATTCCAAAGCAAAGCAAGATTGGCACGAATTCGACGGACGAGCTGATAAATAGGAATTGATGAGAAAAAAAATCAATTTGGCTTGATATAAACTAAACAAAACATATACATTATATAATACTTCTAAAATCAATATAAAGTTTGAAACACCAATTTAATATAAATCTATATATAATTTTAAAATCAATAAATAACTTTTAAAACAAATCTATATATATATGTATAAACTCATGTATTTTTCTTTTATATTTTAAAATCAATTTAAACATATATACATATTATATTCTTGAATCAATGCATATATATACTTAAACTATCACAAACAGTTGCATATACTAACAGATAATATAATTTATATAAACAAATCCTCATTTACAACATATATACAAACTGACCACATATAAAGCTTACATAATATTAACAAAATATCTCTACCATGCTAAAACTGTTAAGATCATATATGCGAACTAAAACAGGCAATATGAATCTATATAAACCTATGTACTTTCATATTTAACAAAACCCAAACTATTATATAATTTAGTAGTATATATAAAAGATAACACCATATAAATACATACCACTTACACTGTTATATACATTTACAGTCCAACTGTTATAGCTATATACATAAACATAAACAAACTTTAATAAACTATTGTTATTAAAACAAGTATATATGCGCATAACAAGGAGATCATACTTGTGTATACTGACAGAATATAAACCATTTATAGTAAAAGAACAAGTACGGCAATCTATATTTATATATATATATATATATTTTATATAAACTTTGATAACGTTACATGCTTTATAATATGAAAGCTGTAAACTTATAACTATATACATACAACAAATCATATGGCTTTTGAACACTATATATACCTCATATTTAAACAAACAGACTCAGGTATTTTCGCGTATAACCAATATATAAGTATATATATACTACTAAATCTTCTATAGCAACATACGAAATCTATATAACACATTTATAAAACTTTATATATATATTATAACTAAAAATCGAAACTGTTATATATACTTAGCTATAAACCAATTGTTACTTGTATACATACTTAACTTATACAGTAACTTAACAGATTAAAATAAAAGTCTGTACATATTATAGTTTTAAAACTTTATCATAGTGTATATAAATAAATAAAAAATTCGAACCAGATTATAAGACTATATAGCTAACCGACTAAACTTAATGATATATCTAACTAATATCTAACTAATAGCTAACCGACTATAAGGCTACACGTGCAGATTTACTATGAAACTCTATTATATCTTAACTAATATCTACTATACACTGTCGAAGCTTTTTTTTTAATATTTTTAAAACACACGTACACATAAAAAATCAACTTATATTCATTATTATCAGTAGCGAAAATATATATAAGCTATACATAAACACATATACGTATCAAAGAAACTATTTATAAACTAACATTGCAACACTACAACTTGCATATGAATATACAGTACATATACACAAACAATTACTTACGCAAGCCTTCATATGGAAAACGGGGAAAGCAAGTCAGGTGAGTGGAGTGGGGTTCTCGGCCAGGGGAGATCGGTCATGGATGAGGAGGCCGTTGCGTGGTGGTCAGTGGTGTCGGTAAGGCGTTGCTTTCAGGCGGGTCGGGCTGTGGTGGAGATGCACTCGGGAATGGTGGCTTCAATGTGGAGGTCGGGTGGATGTGAGGAGTTGTGGAGAGAATGTAGTTCGAATGGCTTGGGTAGCTTCATGTATACGAACAGTTTGAGAGGATCTCTCAGCAAATAGTAAAAATGAAACAAGCTCCTTTCTTTTCTTTTATATTTTTTTACGTGAATAGAGAAGAAGACAGAGGATGAAAGAAAAAAAGATGAACCAGACAATAAATTGAAGTGTTGGAAATAGCAAAAGTTTAAAAGCTGAATTGAGAAAGTAATTATGGTCAGTGGCCATTCATTCTCTTACGTTTGGAAAATGAAAAGGCACAAAGGAGTTTGAAATGTTCGAAACTGTACCGATACTGCGAATTGTCTCGTTGATCCCAAAGCGAACCGAACTCCAATTCGCAGAAATAAATATACTGCGAAGATTAGCACAACGAGACAATCAAAACGGTATACAGATATCAGTGGTACGATTGAATTATAAAAATTCGAATTTCCTACTAGCAGAAAATGTAGCAAAAACGCAGAAAAATAAGATCGACGGAGCTAAAGAAGTCCGAATTTGGAAAAACGAAAATGTCATCTTAGTCAGAAGATGAATTAGAATTTTTCTTTGTAAAAATATTCAGGTTTGGAAAACATTTTATTATCATCAATTTTAACTGATATAAATTGGAATAAAATTACACTAGAAAATAAACTTCCAAATTAACTGATGAAAATTTACCAGTTGCTTTGATTAATTAGACGCATTCCAAATATCAAATTTTTATTTCAAAATTTTATCGTTTAAAATTTCACAAAATTTCAACTAATTACGTTATTAAAACAGTTAAAAGTTACGGGTCGTTACACCAACTTAGGTTATAACATCATTAACCATATCCACTTAAAAATCGAGCATTTGAATATAAACCCATCCATTTTACTTAGTTTGGAATTTAGAAGAAAATAGTTTTAAATAGTTATAAATAGTTAATATAGATTTAAGATAGATTAAATATAATTAAAATAGATTAAATAGCTTTAAAATAGATTAATTAGATTTGAAATAAGTTAAAATAGGTTAATTAATTTGAATAAATTAAATGGTTTAAAATAGGTTAAAATGATTTAATATAATTAATACAGGTTAAAATAGTTTAATACTTTGAAATCTTAATAATTAGAAATTTTGAAATAATATATTTTTAAAACACTTTATATTAAAACATGAGTTTGGAATTAATATCAAATTAAACTATTCATTTCATTTCAACGCATTTGGACCATTTTCAATTTCCAAGTCAACAGACCAAATTCCAAACCTTTCAATTTAACATTTCAATAAACTATTGAATTTCATAACGTTTTCAATCCATGTTCAAATATCAGTTCGAATTACTCCAATTCCAAAATATTTCAAAGTTATTTTTCAACTAAATTCAATAGCTCAATTCCGATAGAATTTCATTTATACTTAAAAATTTAATTTAAACTTTCAATTAAATTTCTTAAAGAAATTCCTTTTAAACCAATTCACATTTCAACACAAAACTTGATTTTCCAATAATACTTCAATTTATATATATCAAATATTTTTCAAAATATCATTTAATTAAATTCAAAAATTAAGGAATTTAAAATCATTTAATTTAACCGATCTGGTGTCCGTATATAATTCTCTACCCTAGGGTCAAGTGATACGGATATTTATCATTTCAATCCGCAATTTAAAATGTTATGGTTATATATATCATTTCAAACCGCAATTCCGAATTAATAATAAAATCCATAAAATCGCTCGAGTCTATCATTTCAACTCATAACGATTTTTGTAACAACCCGGAGTTTTGTGGAAATTTATTTGTGTCAAATGACGATTAAATTGATGGTTAATTGCTGTTTGGCAATTATTTCAAGTAAAATTCTTTTGTAAAAAATTATTTAGTGTTGAGTGGGCTTTATATTTTAAATCGAGGCCCATATTTGTTGATGCTGAGATGATATCAGAGGCAACCGCTCCCCTTTCATTCATTTTTCTCGTTCGAAACCAAAACAAAAGCTAACCCTAAAACCAAAAAGAAAAAAAATGGTGGCTCCGGTCTCGTTCGTTCCTCTCCTCTCTTGCTCGAAAATTAGGGTTTTCGCTAAATCGTTGGTGGCGATTACAACTCAATCTCCTAGATTTTAGTTGCTCGTCTCTGGGATACTTCAGCTACTTCAAATTGGCGAAAAAGGTGAGTAATCTTATTACTCACATCTAGTTCATTCGTCTTATGATGCTTCTGTAATTCGAGTTCGATTCGTCCTCGTTTTATCTCGGCCATTTGCTTTCATTGGGTGTTGGTAATCGATGTTGCTTTTAGAATTTCTTCTGTGTTGATGTCGTTTGACTTTGTTCATTGCTGATGAATTCACTGCCTTGATTTTGTTTGTCTGAGATCCTTCACTAAATGATTTCTGATTTTGTTCGAATTCATGTGTTTTCTGATTCGTTTAAGCTTGTGATTTTCGAGGTGGATTAAATGATGCCCACGGTTTTGACTTCTGTTTTTGTTCGCTTCCTTGATACTTACGGCTTTGAGTTGCCTTACTCGTCATGGTTCTGAATTTGCTAGTTCGACGTTATCATTGACTTGCGTACTGTCGGTCTTGGCATTTTATTGACTGTTAATTATGTTTTGGCTTTGGGGGGTTTTTCTCTGATTCAAACAAAATTCATAGAAAGTGATACTAATTGTTCATTTTTACGGCTTTGGTTGCTAGTGACTTTTGTTCGTATGTTCACCCCAGTAGCCTACTTGACTTGTTCGATTTCTACTTACTGCCCCATGACCTTAGTCAGTAGAAGCTATTTTGAGTTCAACCCTGTCTTGATTATGGGATAGTGTTAGATCACTTGTTGTTGTTGCAGTTTTAACTTGTACCATTGCTGCTTCATAAATTTGAAGTCGGTAGTTCTCCATTTATATGTCGTTATCTCGGGTTTCACTGCATTCATTTGTTCACACACGTAATCTGTCGAATTTTGGCTTCCCTGGTTGTTCACTGGTCTTCGAAACAGCCCCTGTGGTGGTAGCTTTGCTTGTATTGTTTAAGTTAATCTGAACTTCATGTTTTTGGATATTGCATTACTTTGAACATAGTAATGTCCCTGTTTTCATGAATTTACTTTGTAAGTGTTGGCTTGGAGACAGTTGTCAACTTGTTTAGTGTAGTTGGGCTTCTCTATGCTTTGTTGAGTTGTTGGGAGTTATTTACCTCGAGACAGTACCACTGCGTACTGTCAGGTCCATATTTCATTTGCACTTGGGCATATATTCGAAACTGATTCATTGCATTATACATTTGCAATTGATCTTGATGTTATACATCACTGTGCATTAGTTCACTTGGAGTTACAGCCTCTGTCCATTGTTTACTTAACTGCAGTATACTCGAGTTGCATTGTCCAGTATTTCCTTTTTGCTTCGGCACTGTCTGCATATATGAACACTTAAACTTGCACCTGGTTTTGATTCATGGATTCATTTCATATTTCGTATGGTGTATTGGCGGGGCTGTACACGTGTGCGTGTACGGCAGCCAATCAATATTTTTGATGGTTTTAAAGTGACAAATTTCGATCGTTTTAAATAGACTTAGTCGGTTTGATAAATTGTTTATTTATCTCTGTTGATGATTTAAATCTGCTGATCTTTGTTACACACTGTTAAGTGTTATATTGACCATTATCCGGTTTCTTTGTTTAAAGAATCGGATAGACGGGAATTATTGTGACTATCGTTTATTTAAATTATTACTGCCTATGTGCACTAATAAACTGGTTTGAATTAGACTGACCTGGGTATTATTTTCTGTTGACTGTAATACTCGGGTCAGACCCGAGTTATTTCAGGTTGTAGATTTTCTTCTTTGAGTTGCTGTTCGGGATTTGAAGACTTTTCGCATCCTCTGAAGTTGTTATTGTCCTTTTGTAGTAGTCGTGTCATTGTATAGAACGATATGTATTCATGTATATTAGTCGATAATGTACGTGTATATATAACTTCTAGAGTCGACAGTTGTAGTTGTATCGTATGTATTGTGTCAACTATGTATTAACTGACATCAGTTATATATATATGAGATTTTTGTTTTTATCTGTGTTCCGCAATTATATTATCTGTGTTATTGTTATATCTAATGTCCTAAACTATTATGAACTATCGTAGTTTGTTTTATACTGATAATTGGATATGTCGATGGGAGTAAATAAATAATAGATGAAAAATAAAAAGTATATACCACTCCTATCGAGATAACCAATATTAGTGTAAGGCCAATTACGGATGGTCGCTCCTATCCAGCCTTATTCTTCGTAATAATAGACAGTATTTCTTTTAATACTCTTTGTTATTATGAGCATAGAGGTGGGGCGTTACAGTTGGTATCAGAGCTTGGGGTTTATGGACATGATATAAAACATAACTTGGATGGAACATATGTTACAACTATTAGTCGACGTTTTATCTGTGATTTGAGTCAAAACTAAAGTTTTGAAATTTTGATGAAATTTTTAAATATCGTTATTTAAAAATAAAAGTGGAATTGTGTTTTGTTGTTTGGATGAAATTGTGTTCTGATGATTTGATTAATTTGTGTTCTATTTATCAGAGTGCGCAGCGGAAACAGTGAAACTGTCTTCGCTGAGTACAACTGATAATCTTTTTGATTTTAGAATCAAAATACGAAATTGATATGAATTCCAATTGTTGTTTACATAGCTGTAATTATTTGTTTCTTTGAGAATTTCGAATCCAAATTGAGGATTCGAAGAAATTGCAGATATGTGATTTTTGTTGAAATTTCCGCTGGCTTTCTTTTGTACTAATCATCTATTGATTAGATTTTGCTGTTTTAAATTGTCTTCATTGAAGATACCTTCGAATGATTTCTTTGTTCATTCTGTAGTACGTGCAAAAATTTGAATTGCGCGTTACTGCATTTATTTTTACGTTGAACCGATGCTTGGTTATGAAACGTATTTTGTTGCCGTTATTTTTATAACGGGATTTTTACACCAATGCTATATTTTGAAGCACGGTGTTTTGTGGCATTTTTGATGAATGAAAATTCACTGACATTACATTTTGATGTGGATTGTTTTGATGTGATTTTGACGTTTTAAAACTACTGTCGCTTTGGCTTCAGTAACCGCCAAATTTTAAAAGTGGATTTTCAAGCGGTTATTCCGCAATACTGATTTGTAACCGTTTTTACGGTATTTTGAGAAGTACAATTTCCTTATCGAAATTGTTACTGATTTGCTGTTTTAATCACGTGATTGGAAAATTGTTTTAAAATGAAAATTGTTTTATAAAATTGTAACAGTTTGCGTTTTCAAAAGAATGAGAAAGCGACTTAAACGATTCAGCAAAATCGAGGATTATGACCCCTTTCTTTTACTGTTTCGCTTAACTCCGGACTTGTTCAGTTGAGAATGCGAATTGTTATTTTTACAAAATAAATAAAATTGTTTTCAAAAATTTTACAGTTTGCGATTTCAAAAGAATGAGGAAGCGATTTAAACGTTTCAGCAAAATCGAGGACTATGACCCCTTTCTTTTACTGATTCGCTTAATTCCGGACTTGTCCGTTTGAGAATGTAAAGTGTATTTCTACAAAATACACAATTTTGCACTTTCAAGGAAACGATGAAGTGATTTAAACGATTTAGCAAAAGTGCGGAGTATGGAACCACACTTTTACTATTTCGGTTAATTCCGGACTCGTTAATTGAAATATCTGTCGTTTTGATGATTTTACACTTTCAAGGAAATGATGAAGAGAATTAAACAATTTAGTAAAACTCGTGGTTATGGGACATGTGCGTTTGCTATTTTGGTTAATTCTGGACTCGTTAATTGAAACATTTTGATGCTTTCGTGTGCTTTCGAGCCACTATGAGGACCTTCGGGTCATTTGTTGGGCTTTCGGGCCACTCTGCGGACCTTCGGGTCATTTGTTGGGCTTTCGGGCCACTCTGCGGACCTTCGGGTCATTTGTTGGGCTTTCAGGCCACTCTGCGGACCTTCAGGTCAAGTACCAGTACTAGACCTTCGGGTCACTCTGCGGACCTTCGGGTCAATCTGATGGGCGCCAAAATTATGTTGAGTACTTGGTAGGCTTCGGCCACTATGAGATGCACGTGCGGCGAATTAAAAACTCGCCATCTGATGGGATCGATCCAAGCTTTTATGTTGATTTTCTAGTCTTCTTAATTGATTTCTAGATATTTGTTGCTTCCAATTATCTGCAGATAATTGGATATTTGTTGATATGAGTTCTGATTATCGTTTTTGATAATCAGATATTTGTTGTTTCTAATTATCGCTTGTGATAATTAGATATTTGTTGATATGAGTTCTGATTATCGTTTTTGATAATCAGATATTTGTTGTTTCTAATTATCGCTTGTGATAATTAGATATTTGTTGATATGAGTTCTGATTATCGTTTTTGATAATCAGATATTTGTTGTTTCTAATTATCGCTTGTGATAATTAGATATTTGTTGATATGAGTTCTGATTATCGTTTTTGATAATCGGATAATTGTTGTTTCTAATTATCGCTTGTGATAATTAAATATTTGTTGATATGAGATTTAATTATCGCTTTTGATAATTAAATATTTGCTGATATGAGATTTAATTATCGCTTTTGATAATTAAATATTGGCTGATTTGAGATTTAATTATCGCTTTAGATAATTAAATATTTGTTGATATGAGATTTAATTATCGCTTTTGATAATTAAATATTTGCTGATTTGATATTTAAGTATCGCTTTTGATAATTAAATATTTGCTGATTTGAGATTTAATTATCGCTTTTGATAATTAAATAATTGCTGATTTGAGATTTAATTATCGCTTTAGATAATTAAATATTTGTTGATATGAGATTTAATTATCGCTTTTGATAATTAAATATTTGCTGATATGAGATTTAATTATCGCTTTTGATAATTAAATATTTGTTGATTTGAGATTTAATTATCGCTTTTGATAATTAAATAATTGCTGATTTGAGATTTAATTATCGCTTTAGATAATTAAATATTTGTTGATATGAGATTTAATTATCGCTTTTGATAATTAAATATTTGCTGATTTGAGATTTAAGTATCGCTTTTGATAATTAAATATTTGCTGATTTGAGATTTAATTATCGCTTTTGATAATTAAATAATTGCTGATTTGAGATTTAATTATCGCTTTAGATAATTAAATATTTGTTGATATGAGATTTAATTATCGCTTTTGATAATTAAATATTTGCTGATTTGAGATTTAAGTATCGCTTCTGATAATTAAATATTTGCTTATTTGAGATTTAATTATCGCTTTTGATAATTAAATATTTGTTGAATTTGAAATTTGATTATCGTTTGTGATAATCGAATATTTGTTGATTTGAGAAATTCGATTATCGTTTTTGATAATTGAATATTTGTTTTCTGACTATCGTTTGAGATAATCAGATATTTGTTTTATCTTCTGATTATCGTTTAAGATAAGTAAATATTTGCGACTTTTGAGATTTGAGCTTCGTCTTTTTCTTTGGCGATTCAGGTGAGTAATTTGATTTACTCACATTCAATTCGTGCTCTGTATGGGATTTCTGCTCTGTTTTTTCCTTCTCTTTTAGTTGCTGGAACTCGATTGTTCTTGCTTTTGTTAGTCGTCTGATTTTGATCCCTGATTCCCACGATGTTGATTCTTTTGATTTGAAGCAGTCGAACCTTTTGATTTCTTATCTAATACTTCCCCGCTGACACTTGCTTTGCTTGTACATTCGACATTGCCATGCTCTTTTGGTTGTTACCTTTTATCCATTTATTCCCTATGACTGCGTGGACGCAATTTCTTTAAGGAGGGGAGTCTGTAACAACCCGGAGTTTTGTGGAAATTTATTTGTGTCAAATGACGATTAAATTGATGGTTAATTGCTGTTTGGCAATTATTTCAAGTAAAATTCTTTTGTAAAAAAATGTTTAGTGTTGAGTGGGCTTTATATTTTAAATCGAGGCCCATATTTGTTGATGCTGAGATGATATCAGAGGCAACCGCTCCCCTTTCATTCATTTTTCTCGTTCGAAACCAAAACAAAAGCTAACCCTAAAACCAAAAAGAAAAAAAATGGTGGCTCCGGTCTCGTTCGTTCCTCTCCTCTCTTGCTCGAAAATTAGGGTTTTCGCTAAATCGTTGGTGGCGATTACAACTCAATCTCCTAGATTTTAGTTGCTCGTCTCTGGGATACTTCAGCTACTTCAAATTGGCAAAAAAGGTGAGTAATCTTATTACTCACATCTAGTTCATTCGTCTTATGATGCTTCTGTAATTCGAGTTCGATTCGTCCTCGTTTTATCTCGGCCATTTGCTTTCATTGGGTGTTGGTAATCGATGTTGCTTTGAGAATTTCTTCTGTGTTGATGTCGTTTGACTTTGTTCATTGCTGATGAATTCACTGCCTTGATTTTGTTTGTCTGAGATCCTTCACTAAATGATTTCTGATTTTGTTCGAATTCATGTGTTTTCTGATTCGTTTAAGCTTGTGATTTTCGAGGTGGATTAAATGATGCCCACGGTTTTGACTTCTGTTTTTGTTCGCTTCCTTGATACTTACGGCTTTGAGTTGCCTTACTCGTCATGGTTCTGAATTTGCTAGTTCGACGTTATCATTGACTTGCGTACTGTCGGTCTTGGCATTTTATTGACTGTTAATTATGTTTTGGCTTTGGGGGGTTTTTCTCTGATTCAAACAAAATTCATAGAAAGTGATACTAATTGTTCATTTTTACGGCTTTAGTTGCTAGTGACTTTTGTTCGTATGTTCACCCCAGTAGCCTACTTGACTTGTTCGATTTCTACTTACTGCCCCATGACCTTAGTCAGTAGAAGCTATTTTGAGTTCAACCCTGTCTTGATTATGGGATAGTGTTAGATCACTTGTTGTTGTTGCAGTTTTAACTTGTACCATTGCTGCTTCATAAATTTGAAGTCGATAGTTCTCCATTTATATGTCGTTATCTCGGGTTTCACTGCATTCATTTGTTCACACACGTAATCTGTCGAATTTTGGCTTCCCTGGTTGTTCACTGGTCTTCGAAACAGCCCCTGTGGTGGTAGCTTTGCTTGTATTGTTTAAGTTAATCTGAACTTCATGTTTTTGGATATTGCATTACTTTGAACATAGTAATGTCCCTGTTTTCATGAATTTACTTTGTAAGTGTTGGCTTGGAGACAGTTGTCAACTTGTTTAGTGTAGTTGGGCTTCTCTATGCTTTGTTGAGTTGTTGGGAGTTATTTACCTCGAGATAGTACCACTGCGTACTGTTAGGTCCATATTTCATTTGCACTTGGGCATATATTCGAAACTGATTCATTGCATTATACATTTGCAATTGATCTTGATGTTATACATCACTGTGCATTAGTTCACTTGGAGTTACAGCCTCTGTCCATTGTTTACTTAACTGCAGTATACTCGAGTTGCATTGTCCAGTATTTCTTTTTTGCTTCGGCACTGTCTGCATATATGAACACTTAAACTTGCACCTGGTTTTGATTCATGGATTCATTTCATATTTCGTATGGTGTATTGGCGGGGCTGTACACGCGTGCGTGTACGACAGCCAATCAATATTTTTGATGGTTTTAAAGTGACAAATTTCGATCGTTTTAAATAGATTTAGTCGGTTTGATAAATTGTTTATTTATCTCTGTTGATGATTTAAATCTTCTGATCTTTGTTAAACACTGTTAAGTGTTATATTGACCGTTATCCGATTTCTTTGTTTAAAGAATCGGATAGACGGGAATTATTGTGACTATCGTTTATTTAAATTATTACTGCCTATGTGCACTAATAAACTGGTTTGAATTAGACTGACCTGGGTATTATTTTCTGTTGACTGTAATACTCGGGTCAGACCCGAGTTATTTCAGGTTGTAGATTTTCTTCTTTGAGTTGTTGTTCGGGATTTGAAGACTTTTCGCATCCTCTGAAGTTGTTATTGTCCTTTTGTAGTAGTCGTGTCATTGTATAGAACGATATGTATTCATGTATATTAGTCGATAATGTACGTGTATATATAACTTCTAGAGTCGACAGTTGTAGTTGTATCGTATGTATTGTGTCAACTATGTATTAACTGACATCAGTTATATATATATGAGATTTTTGTTTTTATCTGTGTTCCGCAATTATATTATCTGTGTTATTGTTATATCTAATGTCCTAAACTATTATGAACTATCGTAGTTTGTTTTATATTGATAATTGGATATGTCGATGGGAGTAAATAAATAATAGATGAAAAATAAAAAGTATATACCACTCCTATCGAGATAACCAATATTAGTGTAAGGCCAATTACGGATGGTCGCTCCTATCCAGCCTTATTCTTCGTAATAATAGACAGTATTTCTTTTAATACTCTTTGTTATTATGAGCATAGAGGTGGGGCGTTACAATTTTTCCCTAATCTATTGATCATTCGGGTATGTATCATTTTAACCCATAGTTAACTTGCAGTTTATAACGATATAAAATAAAACATCCATTCATCCAATATCAACAATCAACATCCATTACAAACATCATCCAAATCAATCAATAAATATCAATATAGAACTGATAATCAATAATAGGTATTTAACTGGCAATTTATATTCAATAATAAATTAAATAACGATTTAATTCAAATTAACTGAGATGGTGATTTAAAATATACCAAACAGTCATAAATAAATTTCTAATCACATCAAAAATTAATTTAACTAACATAAGAAATTTTAGAAGTTGTGAGTGGGTTAAAACACTCACTTTTGAATTTAAATTGAATTTAAATCCAATTTAAGCCCAAAATTTGAACGGTCTCAGAATTTGTCCAAACTAGCGTCAAAATGTCCGGAATTTCAATACGATCCTAGCGGAGATAACCGCGCGTGAAACTAACCTTGTATGTGAAAGTTATACGAGTTTGAAGTTGTATAAAATTTAAAATTTAAATCAGAATAATAAAATAAAATAAAAATATAGTATACACGTCACCCGAGCTTCTTCTTCATATTCCAAAACCAAGCCTGTATACTTGCGTATGCGATTTGAAACCGCCGCACCCACACAGCTACGCCCCCCAACGCCACCGGCCTTGGCCTGCTAGAACCTTCACCCACAAGGGCCGACCACGACCTCCCCATACGCCACCACCTGCGCCTAACGAACGCGACCCAATGGCCACGGAGAAGCCAGCCACCGCCTTGATTCATAAAGCCCTAATGAATTATTGTGCTCGATCCAGCCATTGGAACGACGAGCAGCACACATAGATGAACTCCCCTCACTCCCCTCCACACAACTGTACCACTGATTTGTCGATTAGACGACGTTGATCGACGATCAACGAACGGCCGAGAATATTTCATCAATTTCCGGACAGATAGAGGTTCAAATTGGAAAATGAATCACAGATTTGAGATGCGCTCGTCGAGAGCTTCGAAACGGTATATAATTTGTTAGGGTTTGGAGGAGTTTAAATTTTTGATTTGGTTTTGAAATTGAATTTGAGGGTTTGGAGTTTGAATCTGTTTCTGCCATTGAGGAGGAGAGGAGTAGAAAGAATTGTACGTACCATCAATAAGAAATAATAAATGACTAGGGTTTATAATGAGGTATTTATAGGTAGATCGGAAAATAAAACGAATGAACACGATTGATTTGGGTTTGAACAATAAACGACCCGAAACGCCCGTTTCGACCCCGGAACGAAAATGGGTCAACCCATATATCAAAATAGATGCTTTCAAATATTTTAAACTCAATGGAACAGGTTTCAAGTCCTAATTCCATCGTATGAAGAAGTTATGTTAAAATCAGCTTATTTCAAATTGATTTCAATTGATTTCAATTAAATTAATTTCTAGGTGTTTCGAGTATGTACGATCAAATGACAAGTCCGATCGTTACGATACTTGAAATCCTACAATAATTCACCGTTATGGATCCGATAAAACTGGTTTCGTCGAAATCAGAGCCAGTGGCCAAAATGGCTATTTTTCAGTTAATTAAATAAATCAATAATTAATTAATCAAATCACTTTTTCTGTTTAAATTTTAATAATTTACAACTTCTATCATTTTTTATTTCTTAATCACTTACAATAAATAAACAAATTTAGATGTCAATTTAAATTTGATTAGTCCATCAATTCCAGTGTTTAATTTCAATTTCATTAAATTCAGAAATGATAAATTAAATTTTCAATAATTCCATTTAATTGACCTTTCATCCTATTATTCAATCCATTATAATCAAATGGATGAAATTAACATTGTTTCATGGTTTATTACATTAATATTCTCAATTTCATCTAAATTTCCATTAACGTAATATTTAGGTAATTAATTTCATTTGATTTCAATTAATCCAATTATTATAATTTAAATTCCAATAAATTAATAAATCTTGATTTCCATTCTTTTTATTCAACTAATTATCATATTATGAATAAAATTATCATTATTTCCAAATAATAATTTAATTTACATTAACATAATATTAAATTATAATTATTGTAATTGATTTCCACTTTAAACTAATAGGCAAATAAATAGGTACCATACAATAATTGTTACAATTAACTTTTTTTTTTTTTTTTTTTGGCATAGCCGACGGGGTTGAGTGGACCCCTACCACTACAATTAACTTTTAATTATACCTATAAGTTATTATTAACAAACAAATGTTATAATTGCTTACATAACACTGTTTTTATCCAATTATCATTAATTATATACTAATCCATAAATTGGTTCAATATCTACACTTGTTTCCTTATATTCAATTTATAGCCAAGTATAACATTTAAATTATTTTCATTAATTGGCATTTCATTCAATTCATTAATCATTAACTTTAATTAACCTTGTTACGTTTCATCTTAGTTATTATTTCATTTTTAATTTACAAATTTTTTTATTTCTTTCAATATTAAATTACCAAAATCTCACTAAATTAACAAATTTAATTATCGAAAATTACGGGTCGTTACACTCTCCCCCACTGAAAACTCTTCGTCCCCGAAAAGGAAAAAGAAGGAATTAAGAAAATTAATATATCTTATTCAAAATATTAAATCTATAAAAATTAATTTACAAAATCAAATAATTTAAACAAAATATATCAATTTATAACACTTAAATCCTTATATATTCAAGTAAATAAAAGTTTGGAAAACATTTTACAAAAATTTTCTAAGTCCAAAATTCATGAAAAATTTCGACAGGGTCTCCTTTGTACGGAGAGGTCTGGGAGAAATAATAATATCAATAATAACAATATATATCACATTCTTCAAAATAATATATCCTAACAGTGGGAAAAATAATATAATATCGCTAGAAAACCGTAATCCGAGAACGTACCTATTTGTCGGGCAAATAACGTTATTTTTATGAACCAAAAGCTGTAGCTATTGCTTCCATAAACCTGTATTTCACTTATATAATCCAAAGGAGTTAATAATTATATAAAATGAAATATTTAAAGTTGTTTCACCTACTACAAACAAATCAATATAAAAAAAATCACTGGCAACCACAGCATAAAATCATCATATGAAATCAATAAAATCAACTATCCATCCATAGCAAACAAACAAATGGTTTGTTTGGGTTCAGAAATTTTTAACCGCCTAGAATGATAAATAAACTACTTAGTGCACCATTTACTCAACAGTCTTAGATGAACCCAATAGATTATTCATACACCTTAAACAATTAGAAGTATCCTATCCCAAACAACCCATAAACCAAAACAAACACAATGTACGTGAGTTATTCTCATTAAATTTCTTTCACAACATTTACAGTTTTTATTTTTCTTTTCATTCATCCAATGATTTATCTTTTTAAATTTACATTTATTTCTTACAAAAATTTTCTATTCAGTCATTCAGTATTTATTTCATTTATTTTCATTTATTACTTACAAAAATTCATTTTCATTTATTCATATCATGTCAATTTCTTTAATTGCATTACATTCATTCTATTATTTAATTTAATTATAAATAGTTTCAATGTTAACTTAAGTTCAAAATCCTTTACTTACAGTACTCATTTTCCATTTCATTTAATTAGTAGTATTACAATTTTAACTCAAGTTTATAACTATTTTCATATCAAATTTCTTATTTATAAAAGTAAATTTCATTGAACACTTCCATTACATAATTTTTACTTGTAAAAATTTCCGTTACATATTCTTTTAACATTTTAACCTTTTATAATTGGTAAGTTATATATATATATGTCTTTAAGAATGCAATTGAAAGTTACACAAGTATGACTTACTTATTCTAATTAATTTAAGGTTCAATAGTTATCATTTCTTATTTTCATTTTTTTTTCGTTTACAAGTTACAAATTTCAAATTCCTTGTATATTTCAGTTATAACTTAGCATATAATTTCTTACTTTTCCACTTAGAAGTTCCAATTATTAAATAGTTAAAACTTTATTCCATTATAATAATTGAAATCTCTAATTCATAGAAATTTAAGAACTAAATGCCGGGTTCCATTTCAAATCATTTAAAATAATATATACATATATATATACTCATAAATTTTATATCCAATCATATTTAAACTTTAAAAAAATTATTTGTTTATCAAAATAGATCTGTAGTAAAACTACTACAATGGCCTTCCCACTTTAAAACTCAAAAATGAATGTCGATGATGGGTGCACTCATCACCGAAATTATTTTCCAGTGATAGAGAGGGAAGTACAGAACTTATTTCTTTCCAAAATTTCATTAAAACAATTCTTTCAAATTATATTGAAATATTTATATCAGAAAATACTTCTAATAATATTATTATTATATCCCAAAATCATTCGAAAGAAATTTTTGAAAAAAAACCCGGAACTTAAGTTCTAAATTTCCAAATTTCATTTATTTTATTTTCAAATCTTATTTCCAACTACTATTTATAAATTTCACTACCTAACAACCAACATATTATAAAAAAATATATAATATATAAATCATTATTTTATATATAAAATATACAATAGGCAAAATTATTTCATTTACCTATATTTCAAAACAAATATTGTGTCGGTCTGCCCTATTAAGTGTTTAGAAATCCCTATCGATGTCATAGCGTCCTATGCACCGACCAGAATTTATAAATACAAAATGGAACAAATTAACACAATATAAAACCCTTTTATAACACTAACAAATACGCTCTCTCATATATATACACTCAGCGACTCATTCTAGGGTATTACTACCCTATTTTTAAAGAGTCGGACCCCACAAAGCTAAGGTTATCGCTATACCTGGCTCTGATACCAACTGTAACATCCCGTCTTTTTGTACATTTTAAGCAGACACACATGCTGACTCAAACCATACAGAAGAGCGGATTGTTATTGGGGTGAATAAGAAAAGGAGAAAGAAATGAAACAAAAACAGAATCTCAAAGCGAAATGAAAAATTATAATAATCAAATAACAGTTCATGAAGTTGTATATAAAACATTTGATTATACTTATACAATACAAAATCAGAGTTACACATATCAGAGATAAATACATAACAATGCAGCGGAAAAGTATGATGTAGTGGAATAAATATAGTAAATAATAGTAGTACAAATCTTCGTCTTCATCCCCTAGAAATAAGGTCTTCAAATCTTGAAATGCTCAGGCTAACCCGAGCGAATTGAAAAGACAAAACACTCGAGTCAGAACTAAAAGATCTTATGTAAGTCAAATCAACGGTAAATAAATATGAGTGTAAACGGCGTCGGAGATGTTTACGGGGTTTGACATCTCTTATCCAGTGTCTAACGTGAGTACAGTAACTGTAACGACCCAGAATTTTGAACAAATTAAATTGTAAATATTTAATTAATTTTAAATATTTGAACGATGATTTAATTTGAATCCCGAATATAACTTGGAATTTGGCGATTAAATTTTATAATTTAATCTATTGAAACTGGATAAAAATTTGAATCTTCAATTTTAAGCCGAAGAAAAATATTTCAAAAAGCTTTTGAAATTCGTATTGATAATACTGAAGATGATAGAAGCTTCAGAATTTAATTTCGAACTGTTTTGCTCAGTTTTGAATTTAATTGTTCGAATCGATATTTAAAAATAGTCATTTTTCAAACAGTCTCGGAATTCGATGAAACCAGTTCCATTAGGTCCGTAATATTGCATTATTATCGGGTTTCAAATTTCGTAGCGTTCGGAGTTGTTCTGTGAGCACACGGAAATTTAACGCGTTGAAATTTTAAAAATGAATTTGAATTTAAATTTAAAATTGAAAATTTAAACTTTGGACAGCATCCCTTATCTCACGCCTAAACCCACGCCTAAAATCATGGAATAAATCATGCAGACCATACTCCCTTCAACCTTAAATATCTCATCCCCTCCCACTTTTAAAACAAAACCGAGCTCTCTCCAGTTCAAAAATTATACCGAGTTCCTCCCTTCTAAACAAAATCAAAAAGGGGGAAATGGCCGCTGTTAATCGCAGCATCTCGAGCCGGTTCACGAGGGAGAAGGAGGAGCGGAGCTTCGAGTCGTTCTATCGAGTTCGAGCTAGTGATCGTGTTCGACAAGGAGGGGTGGCGATCGCGATTGCGGCTCAGTGACCGGAGGTTGGTCGCACATGCGGTAGCGCAGACGAAGTCTGGGCCGAGTTAGGGTTTCGCGATTTGATTGGGATGCAGGCTCACACGCGATCGATGATGGAGGCACTCATTCGCATGGCACGACGACGACAGGTCGCGATTCAAGGGAAGCTCGATTTCGAGCATCACGATGGCGATAGGGATTCGCGTGGGTGAAGGCGAATTAGATTTTCGCGAGCGAATCAAAAATCTGGGCGCGTTCGATTTGGAGGGTGGTCGAGGCCGGGGGACAGCGTGGTCTCATGAGGGCAGGGGAGCTCGTTTCTCTGGTGATGTCAGGGGTTTGTTCGATCTGTTTCGGGTCGACGCATTGAGGTTCGATTTCTTCCATTTGGTTTGCTTCTGATAATTTAATTTAAACAAGTTATGGTTACTTAAATTAAATTCTTGTAAGATAAAAAAAAATATACATATATAAAATGCAGTTTTTAAAATTCATTGTATATTGCTGTTGTCAACCTTAAGAAAACAGAAAATTAGATCATGTGAATATATGATAGGAAAATATAATAGTAATATTTAAAAAGAAAATTCTGTTTTATTTACACATGTAGGTAAGTAAGATCTGAACAGAAAGTATGTGTATAAGATTTTGAAATTTAATTTTGAACGTTGAGGAATTGATTAAAATAGATATTTGAAAATTTATAATTTATTTTCATTAATGTATAAGTAGATTTCAAAATATAAATTAAAAGTTCTAGAAAATGGTTTGCAATAATATCATTGAATGATTTAAAATTTACAAAACGAAAATTTATTATTCGATTTAATTCGAATATTAATAGATTTATAAATTATTTATACAAGGTTAAAGTCGAGAAAACAAAGAAGAATTGGATTGGATTGCAAAATAAAAGCTAAGGTGAGATCTTCTCACTCAGATTTATAATTGAATTGCAGTTATTGATTGATTTGTTTGATTGTGCTATTAGATATAATAGGATATATCTATATATAGCAATATATACATATTGGCATATGTATATATTGGATTGATTGATTTCCCGCCTCGTATAGCGGATGAGACCCTATTGCGCCGTTAGTAAGCGGATTTTTATAAAACCCATATACCGCGATAATTCCATACTGGAGCGGAATTGGTATTGTGCTAATGTATTTGGATGCAGGGAAACAGGTTGGAGGGATCCAACTGGATTCCTCACCAGTAGTTATTTATTTACAGGATTGATGTATATTCTGTTATCATATGTTGATATATGATGTTGTTGTTGTGATTGACCAATTGGTGCTGTAGCATCATCGGATTCAAGTTTTGGAATTTAAAAATAACGACCTTTAATTTAAAAGGATTTTTAAAGTGATCTTTGAAATCATACGCTTTATTGAATTGTTGAATTGATTTATTTTAAATAAATAAACGTTTAAAATTTTGAAGTTATAAAAGTTAAGATTTTTGTGAATTATGACCGTAAGGTGATTTTTGAAATAAATAGTTTAAGCAATTTATAAAATGGTTTGAACTGAGATTTTCGAATATTTGTGAACAGTTTATTTAAAAGATTTAAAAAGTTGATATTTATAAATTTAAAATATTGGAATTTTAAAACGAGATGATAAGTGTAAAAAAAATGAAATGTATAGAATTATAAATCGTGAAGATATGGAATTTATAGATTTATAAATTGTGAAGTTATAAAATGGATGAAACTGTAGAATAAAAGATTTATAAGAGATTAACTTATAAATTGGATTTTTGCCTTTAAATGGAATATTGATCGAGTTATTAATAAAGAAGATTTATTAAATTGAAGTCGTTAAAAATAGAAATAGAATTTATAAACGTTGTTTTATAAATTCGAAATCAATTGGATTTGATAAATTAAAATGTTAAAGAAGATATATTCGCAATTTTGGATAGCGAATTTTTATTGAAATAAAAATGTGTAGAAAAGACTGAAATTTGGTTAGTGAAGTATATTCACGATTTTGGACAGTGAATATATTGTTAAGTAAAATGGATTCATTTTTGAAGAAGCGATATTAAAAATGAAGTTAAACATTTTAAAGATGTTTTAAAATGTATTATGAATCGAAAGCATAGATTTCAACGTTCATTGTTGAAATAGGCGTTTTCGAAAATATAAGGAAATGATGGACTATAACACTGTTGTTATAGTAAATGATTTCCGAAAGGAAATGTTTTGATGTAGTATTGGGATTTACATATCTATCTTAATTTCGAATCCCTATACTAGTGATTTTGAGTCGTCGTAACGATGTTTTACGTAACATTCGTTTTGACTCAAATAAATGTGGTTATAGTAAATGGTTTCCTTAAAGAATGAAATTTATACTTAATATTGATTTAAGTATATCGAATATTTTCAAATGTTGAAAATAAATAGATTGTGAATTACTTATTATTAAATAAGTATGGAATTGCTTTTCCAATATGAAACGAAGGGTTTGAAATTTTATCTTTTGAAGATAAATTGAAAAGTGAATATTTGAAATTTGTTTTCAAACGGTTAAGTGTGGAAATTTTATATCTAGTAAAGATATTTTGGAAGATAAAATAAATTGGAAAATTATTTGGAATCTGATGATGTTGCGCATCTTTATTGATAGTTAAATAACCGACTATCAATAATTACCTTGAGTAGGTATTTGTTGTGAATTGGATGAATTTGAATGCCACACTTGTTTTTAAATAAACGCTCACTATTCGGGTTAGCCGGGAAAGGACCATGGGGTCGTATAACCCATTTCGAATATGTGATACGTCGTTATGAATTGCATTCGAAGACCGGTGTTGAAGACCGGATATTTTTGAAAACGGAAGGATTACCGTCGAGTTACTCTACATCGACTGATCTTCGATTTAGAGGTTTTTATCACCCTTAGTGACGGGAAGTCCTGACGTGATTGAAAATTATCCGGAATTGCAAGGGCTTCGTGAGAAGTGCCTTCGGTTCTGTTCGATCCCGGAACAGACTTGTATGGATTGTGTGTCTGACGTTACAATTTGAGATATAAAGCTGATTTCTTTCAAATACATTTCTGTTGGTGGCGGAGAATTTATTCTCTTAGCTTAACACCCTTCTCTGAGACGTACGAGCTCAGAGGTTATGTAGTTGAAATTCATCAGCGATATATCCCAATTTGGTAACGTGGCATACTAAGTGTTGCTGTGAAATGATCAGTGTTTGATCATTTGTGATATGATCATTTATTTGATCTTATATCTTTGTGATCATAGGTTGATCATTTTTGTTTGACCCGAAGCAGGGCTTTTTGTAGAAAGCGTAGCTTTGTGGACGAGACTTCGTCGAGCCTCACACCTCGGAAATGGTCGAAACAGGAAGAATGCGGCAAGGTTCTAGGGAGTAGCGCCCCTTAGTGTATGTCATTCCTTCTGGATAAAGGTGGTATCATGGTATGGAGCCCAGATACTTAACCTCTATGGTTGCTGCAAAATTTATTTCTTTGTGGTTGTTGCGAATCGGGGATCCTCGGGAAGATCGGTGACGATCGGGGGATGGCATACGCGTGTCAGTAGTTACCTATTTTTGCAGAGGTAACCCGGCCTTGTGTTGGCAGAGATCCGGTTAGGTTCTCGGGTCGTCTATTCCAGGGACGTACCCATCGTGGAAAGGAAGTTCCTTAGCCTGACCATTTGTTGGAAATCCAAAGAAACAATACGAGCCTTTACGATTTCAATTGTATAACCTGTCTCCTCAGGAGGCAGCTATAGCAGGCATAATATAATGGTACCTATGCTGGCTAAGATTTATATTCTACTTTCGAAATGTTTTCCACTATGCACTAATAATAATATCAAAAAGAATTTGATTTTTTCGTAGTAAGCATCTTTGACTATCATAAGAAGAAATCTCCTCCAAGTCTGCGTTTGCATTGTGTGTGTGGTGGGAGGTCTTATGGTAGTTTCATTTTCCAAAAGCATTGCGAATTGACATTAAAGTTTCCCTGTTGTTTATTTTAAAAATAAACTGTTTTACGATCTCACACCAGTCACCATGACTGACTCGGAGTTTATTGTTTCCCTTCTAAACTCTGGGTGCCCACCAATTTCCACACGGGCAGTCTAGAGTTAGATTATCAGGATATTCTGGATATTCTGGAGCTTTGGAGATAAGCTGGAGGACGAGACGTAGTATTTGTATCTGATAGTATTTATTCCGCTGTGTATTCTGTATGAGGACAAGTTTATATAACTGTCCATTGTTGTTTATTAACTCTGATGATATGATGTGATGTAATGTAATAACAGATATAATTCTTTTGTTTTTAAATGATATTCATTTATCTATTATATATTGTTCCGCTGCGATATGTGAGATTCTGATATTGTTTTCTGTTTTCTGTTTCTGCTCTTGTTCTGTTGTTGTTCTTCTCTATTTTCTTCTTCTCTTTCTTCTTTTTCTTCTTCTTCTACTTTTTCTTTCTTTCTAAAACCCTCACTATTGGAGTTTCCGGCACTCGATTGCTCGGCAGTCGATAAAGTGAGTATCGATGTCGAATTTTCGAAAGTCGAAAATTCCGGTATGTGACAAAGTGGTATCAGAGCATATGGTTAAGCGACAACCCTGCTCTGTTGGGTGTTACTCATTAGAGATAGAGTCAGTAGTACTCTAGAATGAGTTGAGAGTAATAATATATACGAGCGCGTATTTGTTAGTGAATATGAAATTGTTTTATATTGTGTTTGCTTATCCGTTGAGATGTTTATGAGTTTTGGTCGGTATGTGGGACGCCATATTATCGATAGGGATTTCTAAACACTTAAACGAGGCAAGATGACACAGTATTGTTTTAAAATAGGGTAAATGAAATAATTTTACCCAAAACTATTTTTGTATAGAAAAAAGAAATGATTTTTCTATGAAATACTATAGTATATGGATGTTTGGTTGTTAGGAAGTAATAACATTGAAACATTATCATTGTTATCTGAAATCGAATGAGAAATTAAAAATAACAACCAAAGATTTGGAAATAAATTCATGTAAGAATAAAATTATGGATATGAATTGTAAATGTGATTTACAAATGAAATTTGAGATTATAAATTATAAATGTGACTTATAATTTAAAACGGAATTCCAGAGAAGTTTTGAAAATGTTTTGAAAAGAATTTGAAAATTTTGGAGATTTGGAAAGTTTAAATTCCTTTTTGATTTGAAAATGAATTTCAAAGGTTTTGAAAAGTATTTTAGAGAGATAAAAGCTCTAAACTCTTTTCGGTCGCTGGAAAATAACTTCGATGATGACCGCGGCATCGTTGGTGTTCATTTTCGGGTTTCCAAAAGAGAAATTGCTGCCAAATTGTTTTTAAATGGAAGTTGTTTGGAAAATTGGGTTTGGTTTTTGAAATTCAAAGAATGATTTGAATTGTTTTCAAAAATGGCTTTGAAATGATGGTAAGACTCTGGAATACTATATATAAAAATATTTATGAAATATTATGAAGTTGATAACTTGTAAAGTTTAAATAAAAATCCATTTAACGAATGAAATTTATAAATATGAATTGAAATATAAAGAGGTGAATTCATATATGAATAAAAATTATGAATATGAATTGTAAATATGATTTACAAATGAAAATAGAATTCAAAAAGGATAATTGAAGATAAAATTCATGATGGAATGAAATTGTGAATATGAATTTATAATTGAAAATAGAATTCTAATGGAATGAAATTAGTATGTGAATGTATAAATGATTGTATAAATCAAGATGTAAATAAGTTGATAACTTATAGAACATTTGAAATCTGATTGGAATGAAATTCAAATTGAAGACGAATGAATTAGTAGATGAAACTAATTTAAAATAGTGCGGTTATGAATGAAAGATAACTGATAAATTCAATATTCAGAAGTTAAATAGAATTCAAATTGAATTGAAATTGTGAATTGAATTCAAATGAAATTTGAAATGTAAAATTGAATCATAATGGATATATAACTTCAACAGTGAAGTAAAAATGTATAAGCAGTTTATACTAGAAATTTTGTAATCAAATTTGCAAAATGTTTGAATGCTGTAACTAGATATTATGGCTAGTAAGATACAGGTGTTATTAAGGAATTGGAATTTGATTTCGAAGATAAATTTGAATTGCTCGAAAAAGGTATGTATTTGAGTTTTAATATGAGTTTTTGATGATTTCTCTCTAGCCGCTTGGCTTTTTCTTTTTCTTTTTGAAATCTGAGAGTCCGTAGGGACGTTTTGTAGTCGTGCCGTATTAGCCGCGCAAAGGAGACGCTGGCGAAAATTTTTTCGAAAATTTCGAGTGTTAGAAAATTTTTGAGAAAATTTTGAAGTTGAAATTTGAATTTAAACTTAAATTTGAATTTTGAAGTAAAACAATGTTGTTTGAAACTTAGAATTGAAGTTGGAAATTTAGTTGAATTAATAACAAATCTTTAGTAGAAAGATTTGTTTTGATGATTAGATAAAACTCTTAGATTGTGAAAGATAGTAGACGAGTTAGGGATCATTTTCTTAACTTGTAATTTCGAGGACGAAATTCTTTTAAGGAGGGAAGTTTGTAACGACCCAGAATTTTGAACAAATTAAATTGTAAATATTTAATTAATTTTAAATATTTGAACGATGATTTAATTTGAATCCCGAATATAACTTGGAATTTGGCGATTAAATTTTATAATTTAATCTATTGAAACTGGATAAAAATTTGAATCTTCAATTTTAAGCCGAAGAAAAATATTTCAAAAAGCTTTTGAAATTCGTATTGATAATACTGAAGATGATAGAAGCTTCAGAATTTAATTTCGAACTGTTTTGCTCAGTTTTGAATTTAATTGTTCGAATCGATATTTAAAAATAGTAATTTTTCAAACAGTCTCGGAATTCGACGAAACCAGTTCCATTAGGTCCGTAATATTGCATTATTATCGGGTTTCAAATTTCGTAGCGTTCGGAGTTGTTCTGTGAGCACACGGAAATTTAACGCGTTGAAATTTTAAAAATGAATTTGAATTTAAATTTAAAATTGAAAATTTAAACTTTGGACAGCATCCCTTATCTCACGCCTAAACCCACGCCTAAAATCATGGAATAAATCGTGCAGACCATACTCCCTTCAACCTTAAATATCTCATCCCCTCCCAGTTTTAAAACAAAACCGAGCTCTCTCCAGTTCAAAAATTATACCGAGTTCCTCCCTTCTAAACAAAATCAAAAAGGGGAAAATGGCCGCTGTTAATCGCAGCATCTCGAGCCGGTTCACGAGGGAGAAGGAGGAGCGGAGCTTCGAGTCGTTCTATCGAGTTCGAGCTAGTGATCGTGTTCGACAAGGAGGGGTGGCGATCGCGATTGCGGCTCAGTGACCGGAGGTTGGTCGCGCATGCGGTAGCGTAGACGAAGTCTGGGCCGAGTTAGGGTTTCGCGATTTGATTGGGATGCAGGCTCACACGCGATCGATGATGGAGGCACTCATTCGCATGGCACGACGACGACAGGTCGCGATTCAAGGGAAGCTCGATTTCGAGCATCACGATGGCGATAGGGATTCGCGTGGGTGAAGGCGAATTAGATTTTCGCGAGCGAATCAAAAATCTGGGCGCGTTCGATTTGGAGGGTGGTCGAGGCTGGGGGACAGCGTGGTCTCATGAGGGCAGGGGAGCTCGTTTCTCTAGTGATGTCAGGGGTTTGTTCGATCTGTTTCGGGTCGACGCATTGAGGTTCGATTTCTTCCATTTGGTTTGCTTCTGATAATTTAATTTAAACAAGTTATGGTTACTTAAATTAAATTCTTGTAAGATAAAAAAAATATACATATATAAAATGCAGTTTTTAAAATTCATTGTATATTGCTGTTGTCAACCTTAAGAAAACAGAAAATTAGATCATGTGAATATATGATAGGAAAATATAATAGTAATATTTAAAAAGAAAATTATGTTTTATTTACACATGTAGGTAAGTAAGATCTGAACAGAAAGTATGTGTATAAGATTTTGAAATTTAATTTTGAACGTTGAGGAATTGATTAAAATAGATATTTGAAAATTTATAATTTATTTTCATTAATGTATAAGTAGATTTCAAAATATAAATTAAAAGTTCTAGAAAATGGTTTGCAATAATATCATTGAATGATTTAAAATTTACAAAACGAAAATTTATTATTCGATTTAATTCGAATATTAATAGATTTATAAATTATTTATACAAGGTTAAAGTCGAGAAAACAAAGAAGAATTGGATTGGATTGCAAAATAAAAGCTAAGGTGAGATCTTCTCACTCAGATTTATAATTGAATTGCAGTTATTGATTGATTTGTTTGATTGTGCTATTAGATATAATAGGATATATCTATATATAGCAATATATACATATTGGCATATGTATATATTGGATTGATTGATTTCCCGCCTCGTATAGCGGATGAGACCCTATTGCGCCGTTAGTAAGCGGATTTTTATAAAACCCATATACCGCGATAATTTCGTACTGGAGCGGAATTGGTATTGTGCTAATGTCTTTGGATGCAGGGAAACAGGTTGGAGGGATCCAACTGGATTCCTCACCAGTAGTTATTTATTTACAGGATTGATGTATATTCTGTTATCATATGTTGATATATGATGTTGTTGTTGTGATTGACCAATTGGTGCTGTAGCATCATCGGATTCAAGTATTGGAATTTAAAAATAACGACCTTTAATTTAAAAGGATTTTTAAAGTGATCTTTGAAATCATACGTTTTATTGAATTGTTGAATTGATTTATTTTAAATAAATAAACGTTTAAAATTTTGAAGTTATAAAAGTTAAGATTTTTGTGAATTATGACCGTAAGGTGATTTTTGAAATAAATAGTTTAAGCAATTTATAAAATGGTTTGAACTGAGATTTTCGAATATTTGTGAACAGTTTATTTAAAAGATTTAAAAAGTTGATATTTATAAATTTAAAATATTGGAATTTTAAAACGAGATGATAAGTGTAAAAAAAAATGAAATGTATAGAATTATAAATCGTGAAGATATGGAATTTATAGATTTATAAATTGTGAAGTTATAAAATGGATGAAACTGTAGAATAAAAGATTTATAAGAGATTAACTTATAAATTGGATTTTTGCCTTTAAATGGAATATTGATCGAGTTATTAATAAAGAAGATTTATTAAATTGAAGTCGTTAAAAATAGAAATAGAATTTATAAACGTTGTTTTATAAATTCGAAATCAATTGGATTTGATAAATTAAAATGTTAAAGAAGATATATTCGCAATTTTGGATAGCGAATTTTTATTGAAATAAAAATGTGTAGAAAAGACTGAAATTTGGTTAGTGAAGTATATTCACGATTTTGGACAGTGAATATATTGTTAAGTAAAATGGATTCATTTTTGAAGAAGCGATATTAAAAATGAAGTTAAACATTTTAAAGATGTTTTAAAATGTATTATGAATCGAAAGCATAGATTTCAACGTTCATTGTTGAAATAGGCGTTTTCGAAAATATAAGGAAATGATGGACTATAACACTGTTGTTATAGTAAATGATTTCCGAAAGGAAATGTTTTGATGTAGTATTGGGATTTACATATCTATCTTAATTTCGAATCCCTATACTAGTGATTTTGAGTCGTCGTAACGATGTTTTACGTAACATTCGTTTTGACTCAAATAAATGTGGTTATAGTAAATGGTTTCCTTAAAGAATGAAATTTATACTTAATATTGATTTAAGTATATCGAATATTTTCAAATGTTGAAAATAAATAGATTGTGAATTACTTATTATTAAATAAGTATGGAATTGCTTTTCCAATATGAAACAAAGGGTTTGAAATTTTATCTTTTGAAGATAAATTGAAAAGTGAATATTTGAAATTTGTTTTCAAACGGTTAAGTGTGGAAATTTTATATCTAGTAAAGATATTTTGGAAGATAAAATTATTTGGAAAATTATTTGGAATCTGATGATGTTGCGCATCTTTATTGATAGTTAAATAACCGACTATCAATAATTACCTTGAGTAGGTATTTGTTGTGAATTGGATGAATTTGAATGCCACACTTGTTTTTAAATAAACGCTCACTATTCGGGTTAGCCGGGAAAGGACCATGGGGTCGTATAACCCATTTCGAATATGTGATACGTCGTTATGAATTGCATTCGAAGACCAGTGTTGAAGACCGGATATTTTTGAAAACGGAAGGATTACCGTCGAGTTACTCTACATCGACTGATCTTCGATTTAGAGGTTTTTATCACCCTTAGTGATGGGAAGTCCTGACGTGATTGAAAATTATCCGGAATTGCAAGGGCTTCGTGAGAAGTGCCTTTGGTTCTGTTCGATCCCGGAACAGACTTGTATGGATTGTGTGTCTGACGTTACAATTTGAGATATAAAGCTGATTTCTTTCAAATACATTTCTGTTGGTGGCGGAGAATTTATTCTCTTAGCTTAACACCCTTCTCTGAGACGTACGAGCTCAGAGGTTATGTAGTTGAAATTCATCAGCGATATATCCCAATTTGGTAACGTGGCATACTAAGTGTTGCTGTGAAATGATCAGTGTTTGATCATTTGTGATATGATCATTTATTTGATCTTATATCTTTGTGATCATAGGTTGATCATTTTTGTTTGACCCGAAGCAGGGCTTTTTGTAGAAAGCGTAGCTTTGTGGACGAGACTTCGTCGAGCCTCACACCTCGGAAATGGTCGAAACAGGAAGAATGCGGCAAGGTTCTAGGGAGTAGCGCCCCTTAGTGTATGTCATTCCTTCTGGATAAAGGTGGTATCATGGTATGGAGCCCAGATACTTAACCTCTATGGTTGCTGCAAAATTTATTTCTTTGTGGTTGTTGCGAATCGGGGATCCTCGGGAAGATCGGTGACGATCGGGGGATGGCATACGCGTGTCAGTAGTTACCTATTTTTGCAGAGGTAACCCGGCCTTGTGTTGGCAGAGATCCGGTTAGGTTCTCGGGTCGTCTATTCCAGGGACGTACCCATCGTGGAAAGGAAGTTCCTTAGCCTGACCATTTGTTGGAAATCCAAAGAAACAATACGAGCCTTTACGATTTCAATTGTATAACCTGTCTCCTCAGGAGGCAGCTATAGCAGGCATAATATAATGGTACCTATGCTGGCTAAGATTTATATTCTACTTTCGAAATGTTTTCCACTATGCACTAATAATAATATCAAAAAGAATTTGATTTTTTCGTAGTAAGCATCTTTGACTATCATAAGAAGAAATCTCCTCCAAGTCTGCGTTTGCATTGTGTGTGTGGTGGGAGGTCTTATGGTAGTTTCATTTTCCAAAAGCATTGCGAATTGACATTAAAGTTTCCCTGTTGTTTATTTTAAAAATAAACTGTTTTACGATCTCACACCAGTCACCATGACTAACTCGGAGTTTATTGTTTCCCTTCTAAACTCTGGGTGCCCACCAATTTCCACACGGGCAGTCTAGAGTTAGATTATCAGGATATTCTGGATATTCTGGAGCTTTGGAGATAAGCTGGAGGACGAGACGTAGTATTTGTATCTGATAGTATTTATTCCGCTGTGTATTCTGTATGAGGACAAGTTTATATAACTGTCCATTGTTGTTTATTAACTCTGATGATATGATGTGATGTAATGTAATAACAGATATAATTCTTTTGTTTTTAAATGATATTCATTTATCTATTATATATTGTTCCGCTGCGATATGTGAGATTCTGATATTGTTTTCTGTTTTCTGTTTCTGCTCTTGTTCTGTTGTTGTTCTTCTCTATTTTCTTCTTCTCTTTCTTCTTTTTCTTCTTCTTCTACTTTTTCTTTCTTTCTAAAACCCTCACTATTGGAGTTTCCGGCACTCGATTGCTCGGCAGTCGATAAAGTGAGTATCGATGTCGAATTTTCGAAAGTCGAAAATTCCGGTATGTGACAAAGTGGTATCAGAGCATATGGTTAAGCGACAACCCTGCTCTGTTGGGTGTTACTCATTAGAGATAGAGTCAGTAGTACTCTAGAATGAGTTGAGAGTAATAATATATACGAGCGCGTATTTGTTAGTGAATATGAAATTGTTTTATATTGTGTTTGCTTATCCGTTGAGATGTTTATGAGTTTTGGTCGGTATGTGGGACGCCATATTATCGATAGGGATTTCTAAACACTTAAACGAGGCAAGATGACACAGTATTGTTTTAAAATAGGGTAAATGAAATAATTTTACCCAAAACTATTTTTGTATAGAAAAAAGAAATGATTTTTCTATGAAATACTATAGTATATGGATGTTTGGTTGTTAGGAAGTAATAACATTGAAACATTATCATTGTTATCTGAAATCGAATGAGAAATTAAAAATAACAACCAAAGATTTGGAAATAAATTCATATAAGAATAAAATTATGGATATGAATTGTAAATGTGATTTACAAATGAAATTTGAGATTATAAATTATAAATGTGACTTATAATTTAAAACGGAATTCCAGAGAAGTTTTGAAAATGTTTTGAAAAGAATTTGAAAATTTTGGAGATTTGGAAAGTTTAAATTCCTTTTTGATTTGAAAATGAATTTCAAAGGTTTTGAAAAGTATTTTAGAGAGATAAAAGCTCTAAACTCTTTTCGGTCGCTGGAAAATAACTTCGATGATGACCGCGGCATCGTTGGTGTTCATTTTCGGGTTTCCAAAAGAGAAATTGCTGCCAAATTGTTTTTAAATGAAAGTTGTTTGGAAAATTGGGTTTGGTTTTTGAAATTCAAAGAATGATTTGAATTGTTTTCAAAAATGGCTTTGAAATGATGGTAAGACTCTGGAATACTATATATAAAAATATTTATGAAATATTATGAAGTTGATAACTTGTAAAGTTTAAATAAAAATCCATTTAACGAATGAAATTTATAAATATGAATTGAAATATAATGAGGTGAATTCATATATGAATAAAAATTATGAATATGAATTGTAAATATGATTTACAAATGAAAATAGAATTCAAAAAGGATAATTGAAGATAAAATTCATGATGGAATGAAATTGTGAATATGAATTTATAATTGAAAATAGAATTCTAATGGAATGAAATTAGTATGTGAATGTATAAATGATTGTATAAATCAAGATGTAAATAAGTTGATAACTTATAGAACATTTGAAATCTGATTGGAATGAAATTCAAATTGAAGACGAATGAATTAGTAGATGAAACTAATTTAAAATAGTGCGGTTATGAATGAAAGATAACTGATAAATTCAATATTCAGAAGTTAAATAGAATTCAAATTGAATTGAAATTGTGAATTGAATTCAAATGAAATTTGAAATGTAAAATTGAATCATAATGGATATATAACTTCAACAGTGAAGTAAAAATGTATAAGCAGTTTATACTAGAAATTTTGTAATCAAATTTGCAAAATGTTTGAATGCTGTAACTAGATATTATGGCTAGTAAGATACAGGTGTTATTAAGGAATTGGAATTTGATTTCGAAGATAAATTTGAATTGCTCGAAAAAGGTATGTATTTGAGTTTTAATATGAGTTTTTGATGATTTCTCTCTAGCCGCTTGGCTTTTTCTTTTTCTTTTTGAAATCTGAGAGTCCGTAGGGACGTTTTGTAGTCGTGCCGTATTAGCCGCGCAAAGGAGACGCTGGCGAAATTTTTCGAAAATTTCGAGTGTTAGAAAAATTTTGAGAAAATTTTGAAGTTGAAATTTGAATTTAAACTTAAATTTGAATTTTGAAGTAAAACAATGTTGTTTGAAACTTAGAATTGAAGTTGGAAATTTAGTTGAATTAATAACAAATCTTTAGTAGAAAGATTTGTTTTGATGATTAGATAAAACTCTTAGATTGTGAAAGATAGTAGACGAGTTAGGGATCATTTTCTTAACTTGTAATTTCGAGGACGAAATTCTTTTAAGGAGGGAAGTTTGTAACGACCCAGAATTTTGAACAAATTAAATTGTAAATATTTAATTAATTTTAAATATTTGAACGATGATTTAATTTGAATCCCGAATATAACTTGGAATTTGGCGATTAAATTTTATAATTTAATCTATTGAAACTGGATAAAAATTTGAATCTTCAATTTTAAGCCGAAGAAAAATATTTCAAAAAGCTTTTGAAATTCGTATTGATAATACTGAAGATGATAGAAGCTTCAGAATTTAATTTCGAACTGTTTTGCTCAGTTTTGAATTTAATTGTTCGAATCGATATTTAAAAATAGTCATTTTTCAAACAGTCTCGGAATTCGACGAAACCAGTTCCATTAGGTCCGTAATATTGCATTATTATCGGGTTTCAAATTTTGTAGCGTTCGGAGTTGTTCTGTGAGCACACGGAAATTTAACGCGTTGAAATTTTAAAAATGAATTTGAATTTAAATTTAAAATTGAAAATTTAAACTTTGGACAGCATCCCTTATCTCACGCCTAAACCCACGCCTAAAATCATGGAATAAATCGTGCAGACCATACTCCCTTCAACCTTAAATATCTCATCCCCTCCCACTTTTAAAACAAAACCGAGCTCTCTCCAGTTCAAAAATTATACCGAGTTCCTCCCTTCTAAACAAAATCAAAAAGGGGGAAATGGCCGCTGTTAATCGCAGCATCTCGAGCCGGTTCACGAGGGAGAAGGAGGAGCGGAGCTTCGAGTCGTTCTATCGAGTTCGAGCTAGTGATCGTGTTCGACAAGGAGGGGTGGCGATCGCGATTGCGGCTCAGTGACCGGAGGTTGGTCGCGCATGCGGTAGCGTAGACGAAGTCTGGGCCGAGTTAGGGTTTCGCGATTTGATTGGGATGCAGGCTCACACGCGATCGATGATGGAGGCACTCATTCGCATGGCACGACGACGACAGGTCGCGATTCAAGGGAAGCTCGATTTCGAGCATCACGATGGCGATAGGGATTCGCGTGGGTGAAGGCGAATTAGATTTTCGCGAGCGAATCAAAAATCTGGGCGCGTTCGATTTGGAGGGTGGTCGAGGCCGGGGGACAGCGTGGTCTCATGAGGGCAGGGGAGCTCGTTTCTCTGGTGATGTCAGGGGTTTGTTCGATCTGTTTCGGGTCGACGCATTGAGGTTCGATTTCTTCCATTTGGTTTGCTTCTGATAATTTAATTTAAACAAGTTATGGTTACTTAAATTAAATTCTTGTAAGATAAAAAAAAATATACATATATAAAATGCAGTTTTTAAAATTCATTGTATATTGCTGTTGTCAACCTTAAGAAAACAGAAAATTAGATCATGTGAATATATGATAGGAAAATATAATAGTAATATTTAAAAAGAAAATTCTGTTTTATTTACACATGTAGGTAAGTAAGATCTGAACAGAAAGTATGTGTATAAGATTTTGAAATTTAATTTTGAACGTTGAGGAATTGATTAAAATAGATATTTGAAAATTTATAATTTATTTTCATTAATGTATAAGTAGATTTCAAAATATAAATTAAAAGTTCTAGAAAATGGTTTGCAATAATATCATTGAATGATTTAAAATTTACAAAACGAAAATTTATTATTCGATTTAATTCGAATATTAATAGATTTATAAATTATTTATACAAGGTTAAAGTCGAGAAAACAAAGAAGAATTGGATTGGATTGCAAAATAAAAGCTAAGGTGAGATCTTCTCACTCAGATTTATAATTGAATTGCAGTTATTGATTGATTTGTTTGATTGTGCTATTAGATATAATAGGATATATCTATATATAGCAATATATACATATTGGCATATGTACATATTGGATTGATTGATTTCCCGCCTCGTATAGCGGATGAGACCCTATTGCGCCGTTAGTAAGCGGATTTTTATAAAACCCATATACCACGATAATTCCGTACTGGAGCGGAATTGGTATTGTGCTAATGTCTTTGGATGCAGGGAAACAGGTTGGAGGGATCCAACTGGATTCCTCACCAGTAGTTATTTATTTACAGGATTGATGTATATTCTGTTATCATATGTTGATATATGATGTTGTTGTTGTGATTGACCAATTGGTGCTGTAGCATCATCGGATTCAAGTATTGGAATTTAAAAATAACGACCTTTAATTTAAAAGGATTTTTAAAGTGATCTTTGAAATCATACGTTTTATTGAATTGTTGAATTGATTTATTTTAAATAAATAAACGTTTAAAATTTTGAAGTTATAAAAGTTAAGATTTTTGTGAATTATGACCGTAAGGTGATTTTTGAAATAAATAGTTTAAGCAATTTATAAAATGGTTTGAACTGAAATTTTCGAATATTTGTGAACAGTTTATTTAAAAGATTTAAAAAGTTGATATTTATAAATTTAAAATATTGGAATTTTAAAACGAGATGATAAGTGTAAAAAAAAAATGAAATGTATAGAATTATAAATCGTGAAGATATGGAATTTATAGATTTATAAATTGTGAAGTTATAAAATGGATGAAACTGTAGAATAAAAGATTTATAAGAGATTAACTTATAAATTGGATTTTTGCCTTTAAATGGAATATTGATCGAGTTATTAATAAAGAAGATTTATTAAATTGAAGTCGTTAAAAATAGAAATAGAATTTATAAACGTTGTTTTATAAATTCGAAATCAATTGGATTTGATAAATTAAAATGTTAAAGAAGATATATTCGCAATTTTGGATAGCGAATTTTTATTGAAATAAAAATGTGTAGAAAAGACTGAAATTTGGTTAGTGAAGTATATTCACGATTTTGGACAGTGAATATATTGTTAAGTAAAATGGATTCATTTTTGAAGAAGCGATATTAAAAATGAAGTTAAACATTTTAAAGATGTTTTAAAATGTATTATGAATCGAAAGCATAGATTTCAACGTTCATTGTTGAAATAGGCGTTTTTGAAAATATAAGGAAATGATGGACTATAACACTGTTGTTATAGTAAATGATTTCCGAAAGGAAATGTTTTGATGTAGTATTGGGATTTACATATCTATCTTAATTTCGAATCCCTATACTAGTGATTTTGAGTCGTCGTAACGATGTTTTACGTAACATTCATTTTGACTCAAATAAATGTGGTTATAGTAAATGGTTTCCTTAAAGAATGAAATTTATACTTAATATTGATTTAAGTATATCGAATATTTTCAAATGTTGAAAATAAATAGATTGTGAATTACTTATTATTAAATAAGTATGGAATTGCTTTTCCAATATGAAACGAAGGGTTTGAAATTTTATCTTTTGAAGATAAATTGAAAAGTGAATATTTGAAATTTGTTTTCAAACGGTTAAGTGTGGAAATTTTATATCTAGTAAAGATATTTTGGAAGATAAAATAATTTGGAAAATTATTTGGAATCTGATGATGTTGCGCATCTTTATTGATAGTTAAATAACCGACTATCAATAATTACCTTGAGTAGGTATTTGTTGTGAATTGGATGAATTTGAATGCCACACTTGTTTTTAAATAAACGCTCACTATTCGGGTTAGCCGGGAAAGGACCATGGGGTCGTATAACCCATTTCGAATATGTGATACGTCGTTATGAATTGCATTCGAAGACCGGTGTTGAAGACCGGATATTTTTGAAAACGGAAGGATTACCGTCGAGTTACTCTACATCGACTGATCTTCGATTTAGAGGTTTTTATCACCCTTAGTGACGGGAAGTCCTGACGTGATTAAAAATTATCCGGAATTGCAAGGGCTTCGTGAGAAGTGCCTTTGGTTCTGTTCGATCCCGGAACAGACTTGTATGGATTGTGTGTCTGACGTTACAATTTGAGATATAAAGCTGATTTCTTTCAAATACATTTATGTTGGTGGCGGAGAATTTATTCTCTTAGCTTAACACCCTTCTCTGAGACGTACGAGCTCAGAGGTTATGTAGTTGAAATTCATCAGCGATATATCTCAATTTGGTAACGTGGCATACTAAGTGTTGCTGTGAAATGATCAGTGTTTGATCATTTGTGATATGATCATTTATTTGATCTTATATCTTTGTGATCATAGGTTGATCATTTTTGTTTGACCCGAAGCAGGGCTTTTTGTAGAAAGCGTAGCTTTGTGGACGAGACTTCGTCGAGCCTCACACCTCGGAAATGGTCGAAACAGGAAGAATGCGGCAAGGTTCTAGGGAGTAGCGCCCCTTAGTGTATGTCATTCCTTCTGGATAAAGGTGGTATCATGGTATGGAGCCCAGATACTTAACCTCTATGGTTGCTGCAAAATTTATTTCTTTGTGGTTGTTGCGAATCGGGGATCCTCGGGAAGATCGGTGACGATCGGGGGATGGCATACGCGTGTCAGTAGTTACCTATTTTTGCAGAGGTAACCCGGCCTTGTGTTGGCAGAGATCCGGTTAGGTTCTCGGGTCGTCTATTCCAGGGACGTACCCATCGTGGAAAGGAAGTTCCTTAGCCTGACCATTTGTTGGAAATCCAAAGAAACAATACGAGCCTTTACGATTTCAATTGTATAACCTGTCTCCTCAGGAGGCAGCTATAGCAGGCATAATATAATGGTACCTATGCTGGCTAAGATTTATATTCTACTTTCGAAATGTTTTCCACTATGCACTAATAATAATATCAAAAAGAATTTGATTTTTTCGTAGTAAGCATCTTTGACTATCATAAGAAGAAATCTCCTCCAAGTCTGCGTTTGCATTGTGTGTGTGGTGGGAGGTCTTATGGTAGTTTCATTTTCCAAAAGCATTGCGAATTGACATTAAAGTTTCCCTGTTGTTTATTTTAAAAATAAACTGTTTTACGATCTCACACCAGTCACCATGACTGACTCGGAGTTTATTGTTTCCCTTCTAAACTCTGGGTGCCCACCAATTTCCACACGGGCAGTCTAGAGTTAGATTATCAGGATATTCTGGATATTCTGGAGCTTTGGAGATAAGCTGGAGGACGAGACGTAGTATTTGTATCTGATAGTATTTATTCCGCTGTGTATTCTGTATGAGGACAAGTTTATATAACTGTCCATTGTTGTTTATTAACTCTGATGATATGATGTGATGTAATGTAATAACAGATATAATTCTTTTGTTTTTAAATGATATTCATTTATCTATTATATATTGTTCCGCTGCGATATGTGAGATTCTGATATTGTTTTCTGTTTTCTGTTTCTGCTCTTGTTCTGTTGTTGTTCTTCTCTATTTTCTTCTTCTCTTTCTTCTTTTTCTTCTTCTTCTACTTTTTCTTTCTTTCTAAAACCCTCACTATTGGAGTTTCCGGCACTCGATTGCTCGGCAGTCGATAAAGTGAGTATCGATGTCGAATTTTCGAAAGTCGAAAATTCCGGTATGTGACAAAGTGGTATCAGAGCATATGGTTAAGCGACAACCCTGCTCTGTTGGGTGTTACTCATTAGAGATAGAGTCAGTAGTACTCTAGAATGAGTTGAGAGTAATAATATATACGAGCGCGTATTTGTTAGTGAATATGAAATTGTTTTATATTGTGTTTGCTTATCCGTTGAGATGTTTATGAGTTTTGGTCGGTATGTGGGACGCCATATTATCGATAGGGATTTCTAAACACTTAAACGAGGCAAGATGACACAGTATTGTTTTAAAATAGGGTAAATGAAATAATTTTACCCAAAACTATTTTTGTATAGAAAAAAGAAATGATTTTTCTATGAAATACTATAGTATATGGATGTTTGGTTGTTAGGAAGTAATAACATTGAAACATTATCATTGTTATCTGAAATCGAATGAGAAATTAAAAATAACAACCAAAGATTTGGAAATAAATTCATATAAGAATAAAATTATGGATATGAATTGTAAATGTGATTTACAAATGAAATTTGAGATTATAAATTATAAATGTGACTTATAATTTAAAACGGAATTCCAGAGAAGTTTTGAAAATGTTTTGAAAAGAATTTGAAAATTTTGGAGATTTGGAAAGTTTAAATTCCTTTTTGATTTGAAAATGAATTTCAAAGGTTTTGAAAAGTATTTTAAAGAGATAAAAGCTCTAAACTCTTTTCGGTCGCTGGAAAATAACTTCGATGATGACCGCGGCATCGTTGGTGTTCATTTTCGGGTTTCCAAAAGAGAAATTGCTGCCAAATTGTTTTTAAATGAAAGTTGTTTGGAAAATTGGGTTTGGTTTTTGAAATTCAAAGAATGATTTGAATTGTTTTCAAAAATGGCTTTGAAATGATGGTAAGACTCTGGAATACTATATATAAAAATATTTATGAAATATTATGAAGTTGATAACTTGTAAAGTTTAAATAAAAATCCATTTAACGAATGAAATTTATAAATATGAATTGAAATATAAAGAGGTGAATTCATATATGAATAAAAATTATGAATATGAATTGTAAATATGATTTACAAATGAAAATAGAATTCAAAAAGGATAATTGAAGATAAAATTCATGATGGAATGAAATTGTGAATATGAATTTATAATTGAAAATAGAATTCTAATGGAATGAAATTAGTATGTGAATGTATAAATGATTGTATAAATCAAGATGTAAATAAGTTGATAACTTATAGAACATTTGAAATCTGATTGGAATGAAATTCAAATTGAAGACGAATGAATTAGTAGATGAAACTAATTTAAAATAGTGCGGTTATGAATGAAAGATAACTGATAAATTCAATATTCAGAAGTTAAATAGAATTCAAATTGAATTGAAATTGTGAATTGAATTCAAATGAAATTTGAAATGTAAAATTGAATCATAATGGATATATAACTTCAACAGTGAAGTAAAAATGTATAAGCAGTTTATACTAGAAATTTTGTAATCAAATTTGCAAAATGTTTGAATGCTGTAACTAGATATTATGGCTAGTAAGATACAGGTGTTATTAAGGAATTGGAATTTGATTTCGAAGATAAATTTGAATTGCTCGAAAAAGGTATGTATTTGAGTTTTAATATGAGTTTTTGATGATTTCTCTCTAGCCGCTTGGCTTTTTCTTTTTCTTTTTGAAATCTGAGAGTCCGTAGGGACGTTTTGTAGTCGTGCCGTATTAGCCGCGCAAAGGAGACGCTGGCGAAATTTTTCGAAAATTTCGAGTGTTAGAAAATTTTTGAGAAAATTTTGAAGTTGAAATTTGAATTTAAACTTAAATTTGAATTTTGAAGTAAAACAATGTTGTTTGAAACTTAGAATTGAAGTTGGAAATTTAGTTGAATTAATAACAAATCTTTAGTAGAAAGATTTGTTTTGATGATTAGATAAAACTCTTAGATTGTGAAAGATAGTAGACGAGTTAGGGATCATTTTCTTAACTTGTAATTTCGAGGACGAAATTCTTTTAAGGAGGGAAGTTTGTAACGACCCAGAATTTTGAACAAATTAAATTGTAAATATTTAATTAATTTTAAATATTTGAACGATGATTTAATTTGAATCCCGAATATAACTTGGAATTTGGCGATTAAATTTTATAATTTAATCTATTGAAACTGGATAAAAATTTGAATCTTCAATTTTAAGCCGAAGAAAAATATTTCAAAAAGCTTTTGAAATTCGTATTGATAATACTGAAGATGATAGAAGCTTCAGAATTTAATTTCGAACTGTTTTGCTCAGTTTTGAATTTAATTGTTCGAATCGATATTTAAAAATAGTCATTTTTCAAACAGTCTCGGAATTCGACGAAACCAGTTCCATTAGGTCCGTAATATTGCATTATTATCGGGTTTCAAATTTCGTAGCGTTCGGAGTTGTTCTGTGAGCACACGGAAATTTAACGCGTTGAAATTTTAAAAATGAATTTGAATTTAAAATTGAAAATTTAAACTTTGAACAGCATCCCTTATCTCACGCCTAAACCCACGCCTAAAATCATGGAATAAATCGTGCAGACCATACTCCCTTCAACCTTAAATATCTCATCCCCTCCCAGTTTTAAAACAAAACCGAGCTCTCTCCAGTTCAAAAATTATACCGAGTTCCTCCCTTCTAAACAAAATCAAAAAGGGGGAAATGGCCGCTGTTAATCGCAGCATCTCGAGCCGGTTCACGAGGGAGAAGGAGGAGCGGAGCTTCGAGTCGTTCTATCGAGTTCGAGCTAGTGATCGTGTTCGACAAGGAGGGGTGGCGATCGCGATTGCGGCTCAGTGACCAGAGGTTGGTCGCGCATGCGGTAGCGTAGACGAAGTCTGGGCCGAGTTAGGGTTTCGCGATTTGATTGGGATGCAGGCTCACACGCGATCGATGATGGAGGCACTCATTCGCATGGCACGACGACGACAGGTCACGATTCAAGGGAAGCTCGATTTCGAGCATCACGATGTCGATAGGGATTCGCGTGGGTGAAGGCGAATTAGATTTTCGCGAGCGAATCAAAAATCTGGGCGCGTTCGATTTGGAGGGTGGTCGAGGCCGGGGGACAGCGTGGTCTCATGAGGGCAGGGGAGCTCGTTTCTCTGGTGATGTCAGGGGTTTGTTCGATCTGTTTCGGGTCGACGCATTGAGGTTCGATTTCTTCCATTTGGTTTGCTTCTGATAATTTAATTTAAACAAGTTATGGTTACTTAAATTAAATTCTTGTAAGATAAAAAAAAATATATACATATATAAAATGCAGTTTTTAAAATTCATTGTATATTGCTGTTGTCAACCTTAAGAAAACAGAAAATTAGATCATGTGAATATATGATAGGAAAATATAATAGTAATATTTAAAAAGAAAATTCTGTTTTATTTACACATGTAGGTAAGTAAGATCTGAACAGAAAGTATATGTATAAGATTTTGAAATTTAATTTTGAACGTTGAGGAATTGATTAAAATAGATATTTGAAAATTTATAATTTATTTTCATTAATGTATAAGTAGATTTCAAAATATAAATTAAAAGTTCTAGAAAATGGTTTGCAATAATATCATTGAATGATTTAAAATTTACAAAACGAAAATTTATTATTCGATTTAATTCGAATATTAATAGATTTATAAATTATTTATACAAGGTTAAAGTCGAGAAAACAAAGAAGAATTGGATTGGATTGCAAAATAAAAGCTAAGGTGAGATCTTCTCACTCAGATTTATAATTGAATTGCAGTTATTGATTGATTTGTTTGATTGTGCTATTAGATATAATAGGATATATCTATATATAGCAATATATACATATTGGCATATGTATATATTGGATTGATTGATTTCCCGCCTCGTATAGCGGATGAGACCCTATTGCGCCGTTAGTAAGCGGATTTTTATAAAACCCATATACCGCGATAATTCCGTACTGGAGCAGAATTGGTATTGTGCTAATGTATTTGGATGCAGGGAAACAGGTTGGAGGGATCCAACTGGATTCCTCACCAGTAGTTATTTATTTACAGGATTGATGTATATTCTGTTATCATATGTTGATATATGATGTTGTTGTTGTGATTGACCAATTGGTGCTGTAGCATCATCGGATTCAAGTTTTGGAATTTAAAAATAACGACCTTTAATTTAAAAGGATTTTTAAAGTGATCTTTGAAATCATACGTTTTATTGAATTTTTGAATTGATTTATTTTAAATAAATAAACGTTTAAAATTTTGAAGTTATAAAAGTTAAGATTTTTGTGAATTATGACCGTAAGGTGATTTTTGAAATAAATAGTTTAAGCAATTTATAAAATGGTTTGAACTGAGATTTTCGAATATTTGTGAACAGTTTATTTAAAAGATTTAAAAAGTTGATATTTATAAATTTAAAATATTGGAATTTTAAAACGAGATGATAAGTGTAAAAAAAAATGAAATGTATAGAATTATAAATCGTGAAGATATGGAATTTATAGATTTATAAATTGTGAAGTTATAAAATGGATGAAACTGTAGAATAAAAGATTTATAAGAGATTAACTTATAAATTGGATTTTTGCCTTTAAATGGAATATTGATCGAGTTATTAATAAAGAAGATTTATTAAATTGAAGTCGTTAAAAATAGAAATAGAATTTATAAACGTTGTTTTATAAATTCGAAATCAATTGGATTTGATAAATTAAAATGTTAAAGAAGATATATTCGCAATTTTGGATAGCGAATTTTTATTGAAATAAAAATGTGTAGAAAAGACTGAAATTTGGTTAGTGAAGTATATTCACGATTTTGGACAGTGAATATATTGTTAAGTAAAATGGATTCATTTTTGAAGAAGCGATATTAAAAATGAAGTTAAACATTTTAAAGATGTTTTAAAATGTATTATGAATCGAAAGCATAGATTTCAACGTTCATTGTTGAAATAGGCGTTTTCGAAAATATAAGGAAATGATGGACTATAACACTGTTGTTATAGTAAATGATTTCCGAAAGGAAATGTTTTGATGTAGTATTGGGATTTACATATCTATCTTAATTTCGAATCCCTATACTAGTGATTTTGAGTCGTCGTAACGATGTTTTACGTAACATTCGTTTTGACTCAAATAAATGTGGTTATAGTAAATGGTTTCCTTAAAGAATGAAATTTATACTTAATATTGATTTAAGTATATCGAATATTTTCAAATGTTGAAAATAAATAGATTGTGAATTACTTATTATTAAATAAGTATGGAATTGCTTTTCCAATATGAAACGAAGGGTTTGAAATTTTATCTTTTGAAGATAAATTGAAAAGTGAATATTTGAAATTTGTTTTCAAACGGTTAAGTGTGGAAATTTTATATCTAGTAAAGATATTTTGGAAGATAAAATAATTTGGAAAAATATTTGGAATCTGATGATGTTGCGCATCTTTATTGATAGTTAAATAACCGACTATCAATAATTACCTTGAGTAGGTATTTGTTGTGAATTGGATGAATTTGAATGCCACACTTGTTTTTAAATAAACGCTCACTATTCGGGTTAGCCGGGAAAGGACCATGGGGTCGTATAACCCATTCCGAATATGTGATACGTCGTTATGAATTGCATTCGAAGACCGGTGTTGAAGACCGGATATTTTTGAAAATGGAAGGATTACCGTCGAGTTACTCTACATCGACTGATCTTCGATTTAGAGGTTTTTATCACCCTTAGTGACGGGAAGTCCTGACGTGATTGAAAATTATCCAGAATTGCAAGGGCTTCGTGAGAAGTGCCTTCGGTTCTGTTCGATCCCGGAACAGACTTGTATGGATTGTGTGTCTGACGTTACAATTTGAGATATAAAGCTGATTTCTTTCAAATACATTTCTGTTGGTGGCGGAGAATTTATTCTCTTAGCTTAACACCCTTCTCTGAGACGTACGAGCTCAGAGGTTATGTAGTTGAAATTCATCAGCGATATATCCCAATTTGGTAACGTGGCATACTAAGTGTTGCTGTGAAATGATCAGTGTTTGATCATTTGTGATATGATCATTTGTTTGATCTTATATCTTTGTGATCATAGGTTGATCATTTTTGTTTGACCCGAAGCAGGGCTTTTTGTAGAAAGCGTAGCTTTGTGGACGAGACTTCGTCGAGCCTCACACCTCGGAAATGGCCGAAACAGGAAGAATGCGGCAAGGTTCTAGGGAGTAGCGCCCCTTAGTGTATGTCATTCCTTCTGGATAAAGGTGGTATCATGGTATGGAGCCCAGATACTTAACCTCTGTGGTTGCTGCAAAATTTATTTCTTTGTGGTTGTTGCGAATCGGGGATCCTCGGGAAGATCGGTGACGATCGGGGGATGGCATACGCGTGTCAGTAGTTACCTATTTTTGCAGAGGTAACCCGGCCTTGTGTTGGCAGAGATCCGGTTAGGTTCTCGGGTCGTCTATTCCAGGGACGTACCCATCGTGGAAAGGAAGTTCCTTAGCCTGACCATTTGTTGGAAATCCAAAGAAACAATACGAGCCTTTACGATTTCAATTGTATAACCTGTCTCCTCAGGAGGCAGCTATAGCAGGCATAATATAATGGTACCTATGCTGGCTAAGATTTATATTCTACTTTCGAAATGTTTTCCACTATGCACTAATAATAATATCAAAAAGAATTTGATTTTTTCGTAGTAAGCATCTTTGACTATCATAAGAAGAAATCTCCTCCAAGTCTGCGTTTGCATTGTGTGTGTGGTGGGAGGTCTTATGGTAGTTTCATTTTCCAAAAGCATTGCGAATTGACATTAAAGTTTCCCTGTTGTTTATTTTAAAAATAAACTGTTTTACGATCTCACACCAATCACCATGACTGACTCGGAGTTTATTGTTTCCCTTCTAAACTCTGGGTGCCCACCAATTTCCACACGGGCAGTCTAGAGTTAGATTATCAGGATATTCTGGATATTCTGGAGCTTTGGAGATAAGCTGGAGGACGAGACGTAGTATTTGTATCTGATAGTATTTATTCCGCTGTGTATTCTGTATGAGGACAAGTTTATATAACTGTCCATTGTTGTTTATTAACTCTGATGATATGATGTGATGTAATGTAATAACAGATATAATTCTTTTGTTTTTAAATGATATTCATTTATCTATTATATATTGTTCCGCTGCGATATGTGAGATTCTGATATTGTTTTCTGTTTTCTGTTTCTGCTCTTGTTCTGTTGTTGTTCTTCTCTATTTTCTTCTTCTCTTTCTTCTTTTTCTTCTTCTTCTACTTTTTCTTTCTTTCTAAAACCCTCACTATTGGAGTTTCCGGCACTCGATTGCTCGGCAGTCGATAAAGTGAGTATCGATGTCGAATTTTCGAAAGTCGAAAATTCCGGTATGTGACAGTAACTTAAGAGATGTTCGGGAATCACATCTCCTAAGGATCCGTTAAACTATCTACTATGTAGTACAATATGCTATTATAATAATGTCTAAAGTAAAGTAAACTATTAAAATAGCGTTAAGGCGTTAAATTTTCCCCCTTAACACATTTTTTAATGCCAATAGTCTATACATTACCGTAACTCCCTGTAAACTGGGGCCGCTAGAGGATACCCCATAGGTACGACATAAAACAAAATCATAGTGGTCTCGATAGGGTAGTTGACACGGCATAACTAGGCAATGCCAGGGTAGATATACCAATTACACTTCCGGACCGGTGGTAACACATAGCAGCTTCTACCGCCCACCTCGGAACACACTCCCAAATCAAAACTCGAGGATGGCCACCAAATCAATCACAAAGTTAGAATATAGTATCGAAGGAATGTGCCCGATCGGAGGAATGACCTCACTTAGCCCGTTAATTGCTCCTGTTTTAGCCAACTTAAGCTAACTCATGGGAGTCAGGTCCACGTACATACCTCATATAGGATCGTCGCCAACCATCCTACTTCATTCTGGAATCTCCACTGCGTACATAGTTGTCAAAGTGGTTTTCGGTATTGGCAGAGAGTATGACAATATCTGATCCCGGTCTCTTTAACAACCAATCGCTTATTACACACCGAATGGTTTATTACATTTCCAAAATCTATTCATAATTGATATCAAAATATCATATTCAATTCGAATCATATCATTTTCGAAATCATTACTTATTTTCGAAATCATATTCACCTTTGAAATCATATCACATTTGAAATCATAGTTCGAAATTATATTTCCTTCCAAAAGTCATATTTCCAAAATAGGCTAAACTCTCATTTAAAAATATCATATTAAACCAAATATGTTATTTAAATCCCAACTTAGGTTATAACATCATTAACCATATCCACTTAAAAATCGAGCATTTGAATATAAACCCATCCATTTTACTTAGTTTGGAATTTAGAAGAAAATAGTTTTAAATAGTTATAAATAGTTATTATAGATTTAAGATAGATTAAATATAATTAAAATAGATTAAATAGCTTTAAAATAGATTAATTAGATTTAAACTAAGTTAAAACAAGTTAATTAATTAAAATAAATTAAATGGTTTAAAATAGGTTAAAATGATTTAATATAATTAATACAGGTTAAAATAGTTTAATACTTTGAAATCTTAATAATTAGAAATTTTGAAATAATATATTTTTAAAACAGTTTATATTAAAACATGAATTTGAAATTAATATCAAATTAAACTATTCATTTCATTTCAACGCATTTGGACCATTTTCAATTTCCAAGTCAACAAACCAAATTCTAAACCTTTCAATTTAACATTTCAATAAACTATTGAATTTCATAACGTTTTCAATCCATGTTCAAATATCAGTTCGAATTACTCCAATTCCAAAATATTTCAAAGTTATTTTTCAACTAAATTCAATAGCTCAATTCCGATAGAATTTCATTTATACTTAAAAATTTAACTTTAAACTTTCGATTAAATTTTTTAAAGCAATTCCTTTTAAACCAATTCACATTTCAACACAAAACTTGATTTTCCAATAATACTTCAATTTATATATATCAAATTTTTTTCAAAATATCATTTAATTAAATTCGAAAATTAAGGAATTTAAAATCATTTAATTTAATTGATCCGGTGTCCGTATATAATTCTCTACCCTAGGGTCAAGTGATACGGATATTTATCATTTCAATCCGCAATTTAAAATGTTACAGTTATATATATCATTTCAAACCACAATCCCGAATTAATAATAAAATCCATAAAATCGCTCGAGTCTATCATTTCAACCCATAACGATTTTTCCCTAATCTATTGATCATTCGGGTATGTATCATTTCAACCCATAGTGAACTTGCAGTTTATAACGATATAAAATAAAACATCCATTCATCCAATATCAACAATCAATATCCATTACAACATCATCCAAATCAATCAATAAATATCAATATAGAACTGATAATCAATAACAGGTATTTAACTGCAATTTATATTCAATAATAAATTAAATAACGATTTAATTCAAATTAACTGAGATGATGATTTAAAATATACCAAACAGTCATAAATAAATTTCTAATCACATCAAAAATTAATTTAACTAACATAAGAAATTTTAGAAGTTATGAGTGGGTTAAAACACTCACCTTTGAATTTAAATCCAATTTAAGCCCAAAATTTGAACGGCCTCAGAATTTGTCCAATCTAGCGTCAAAATGTTTGGAATTTCAATACGATCCTAGCGGAGATAACCGCGCGTGAAACGAACCTTGTATGTGAAAGTTATACGAGTTTGAAGTTATATAAAATTTTAAAATTTAAATCAGAATAATAAAATAAAATAAAAATATACTATACACGTCACCCGAGCTTCTCCTTCATGTTCCAAAACCGAGCCTGTATACTTGCATACGCGATTTGAAACCGCCACACCCACGCAGCTATGCCCCCCATCTCCACCGGCCTCGGCCTGCCAGAACCTTCACCCACGAGCGTCGACCACGACCTGCCCATACGCCACCACCTGCGCCTAACGAACGCGACCCAACGCTACGGAGAAGCAAACCGCCACCTTGATTCATAAAACCCTAATGAATTATTGCGCTCGATCCAGCCATTGGAACGACGAGCGGCACACATAGATAAACTCCCCTCGGTCCCCTTCACACAATTGTACTATTGATTTGTCGATCAGACGACGTTGATCGACGATCAACGAACGACCGAGAATAGTTCATCAATTTCTGGACAGACAGAGGTTCAAATTGGAAAACGAATCACAGATTTGAGATGCGCTCGTCGAGAGCTTCGAAACGGTATATAATTTGTTAGGGTTTTGAGGAGTTTAAATTTTTGATTTGGTTTTGAAATTGAATTTGAGGGTTTGGAGTTTGAATCTGTTTCTGCCATTGAGGAGGAGAGGAGTAGAAAGAATTGTACGTACTGTCAATGAGAAATAAGAAATGACTAAGATTTATAACGAGGTATTTATAGGTAGATCGGAAAATAAAACGAATGAACACGATTGATTTGGGTTTGAACGACAAACGACACGAAAAGCCCATTTCGACTCCAGAACGAAAATGGGTCAACCCATATATCAATATAGATGCTTTCAAATATTTTAAACTCAATGGAACAGGTTTCAAGTCCTAATTCCATCGTATGAAGAAGTTATGTTAAAATCAGTTTATTTCAAATTGATTTCAATTGATTTAATTTCTAGGTGTTTCGAGTCTGTACGATCAAATGACAAGTCCGATCGTTATGAAACTTGAAATCCTACAATAATTCACCGTTACGGATCCGATGAAATTCGTTTCGTCGAAATCCGAGTCAGTGGCCAAAATGGCTATTTTTCAGTTAATTAAATAAATTAATAATTAATTAATCAAATCACTTTTTCCGTTTAAATTTTAATAATTTACAACTTCTATCATTTTTGATTTCTTAATCACTTGCAATAATTTAAACAAATTTAGATGTCAGTTTAAAGTTGATTACTCCATCAATTCCAGTGTTTAATTTCAATTTCATTAAATTCAGAAATGATAAATTAAATTTTCAATAATTCCATTTAATTGACCTTTCATCCTATTATTCAATCCATTATCATCAAATGGATGAAATTAACATTGTTTCATGGTTTATTACATTAATATTCTCAATTTCATCTAAATTTCCATTAACGTAATATTTAGGTAATTAATTTCATTTGAATTCAATTAATCTAATTATTATAATTTAAATTCTAATAAATTAATAAATCTTGATTTCCATTCTTTTTATTCAACCAATTATCATATTATGAATAAAATTATCATTATTTCCAAAAATTAATTTATTTTACATTAACATAATATTAAATTATAATTATTGTAATTGATTTCCACTTTAAACTAACAAGCTAAATAAATAGGTATCATACAATCATTGTTACCATTAACTTAGAATTACACCTATAAGTTATTATTAATAAACAAATGTTACAATTGCTTACATAACACTGTTTTTATCCAATTATCATTAATTATGTACTAATCCATAAATTGGTTCAATATCCACACTTGTTTCTTTATATTCAATTTATAGCCAAGTATAACATTTAAATTATTTTCATTAATTGGCATTTCATTCAATTCATTAATTATTAACTTTAATTAACCTTGTTACATTTCATCTTAGTTATTATTTCATTTTTAATTTACAAATTTTTTTTATTTCTTTTAATATTAAATTACCAAAATCTCACTAAATTAACAAATTTAATTATTCAAAATTACGGGTCATTACAATGATGACCCTCAATTCACATATGAAGCTATGGATTTACAAAGAGCTTGTTAGTCCGTGAGAAATTGGTTTTGATGACAACAACCTTAGAATAAGATTATAAAATATAAATACTAACATTATTGTTTAGATATATATGTATATGCAGGATATATATACAGGTACCAAAGAATAAAGACTGTACAGTATAGAGATTCAAGAACTGATGAACTCAAGATCGAAGATATTAAGATTCAAGACTCATGAGTATCAAGATTATCAAGAGTTCAAGATTTCAAGATAAGTAATTTAGTTAGGAATTTTGTTAAAACTCCTAGAAAAGCACTGACATCTTAAAATCCATTTTATTCATGGAATGGAATCCACTTCGAGCCCGTTAAAGGGATGGAACCCTAAGTAGGATGGAACCTACGAAAAATCTAGTGGAACATTATTTTGTATCCACTAACTTTTATTCAAATGTTTTACAAAATTATATCTTGTTTTCAAAATGATTTCAAAATCTTCCTTTTTAAATCAAAAGCATCTATATCCTGGTTTTAAAATACTTTTAGCCTCAAAATAATCTTTATTTTCAATATCAAATTATCCTTGGTTTTAAACTATCTTTTAATATATTTAACTTTTAATATTTATACTTAGATTTAAATATAAAATTATAGTAAAATTTTATATATACCAAAATATTATTCTCTATACTTATTTATGTATTTTAACTATAGTTAAGTATATTTATAAAGTTTAAAATAGTTTTAATATAAGATAGAAGTTATTTTCAAAGAAAAACAAATTACCAAAAATAACTTAGGCATGTCGACAACCCCAAGGACCCCTTGTCGACAAGGTGACAGTTTATATCAAAAGTATGAATTTCAAAGGAAGTGTCTATTCGCCATTCCTTTCACGAATGGACATGGCTGTTGTTCTACTATAAATAGGGGCTGTTTTAAATGAATTTATAATCATATTTTCTCTAATTTCACTCCTCTTTTTCTTCCACATTTCTTTATATACATTTTTACCATTACTCTGCCGAAATCACCATTGAATCTAACTAGATCATCTCTGGTTTGATTCTCTATCACTATCTCAACAAGATCCCAGTGCTATTCAGAGTTATAGACTTCTTTGTATTCAATCGAGCAAGAAAAGGTGTGATTGTAGCCTGGAAAATCAATCGGGTGAACTTGTTGCCCGTAAAATCAAGTATCTCTACCCAAAGGATTGTGAATCTGGAGCGATGTACCTCGTGGCCTTGAATCGAGGGTGTAATTGTAAGAATTGATTTTGAAAGGAAATCCGTACTTGTGTTGCGGGACTGGATGTAGGGTAACTCCGAACTAGTATAAAATCCGGTGTGTTCTTTCCTTTATTGCTTTTACTTTATATCTGCATCTGTGTTTAATTCTTTGATCATATCTGTGTCTGAATATTGCATACATTTGTGTTCAAATTAATATAAACTCAAAAAGAATTAGTAATTCCTTAAAACACTATTCACCCTCCTCTAGTGTTAATTCTAGCCTTAAGATCCGTAATCCGCATTTCTCGCATTTGGTATCAGAGAAAGGTTTTCAAAGTTTCATAATCTGAATTTTGAAAAACTTCAAAATGGCTACCAACACTGGTACTGTTACTACTACCAACACTAGTTCTATTACCTCTGTCACTAGTTCATTTGTAGAAGGTCAGTCTACTGTCAGACCACCACTTTTTAATGGTAGTAACTATGCATATTGGGCATGTAGGATGAAAATATATTTACAATCTATAGGACTAGACACTTGGAATATCACACAAACTGAATATTTTGAACCCACAACTGGTTTTGCACAGTGGACTGCTGAGCAAAAGACCGTCGCACAAAATAACTCTAAAGCTATGAATATTTTGTTTTGTTCACTTAATAGGAATGAATTTAATAGAGTGTTAGTTTGTAAGTCTGCATATGAAATCTGGAAAACTTTGCAAGTTACTCACGAAGGAACAAGCAAAGTTAAACAGACCAAAATTTCCATGCTCACAAATCAGTTTCAATTATTTAAAATGAATCCTAATGAGTCTATTCTAGATATGTATAGTAGATTTTAGGATATTATGTGATATCCCGGAATTTCAAGCAATTTAAAATGTGATAATCTCCTTATTAATTATTTAAAATTGGTAAAATTGTTGTTTTCAAACAATAATAATAATGTGTTGTTTTCATATATAGATATAAATAGACTTTAAATAGCATTATTATTTTCAAATTGAATTTGTGTTTGTTTAAATGTATATATATATATATTTGAATTTGATTTTAAATTGGATTTTAAATTTTATTTGAATTTGTATTTGATTTAAATTTTGAATTTAAAGGATATATATCTTAAAAATATTTTGGATAAAATGTATGAATATAGTTTGTTTTATTTTATTTTCTTTTAAAGGATTTTATTTATATAAATTAAGATATTTATTTATTTATTTATTAGGAAATTGATCAAGGTGTGGTTGGAGTTGCGGGACGTCTGGTGGTCGGAATCACTTATACAAGGGGTTTTCAGGCTTGGGTTTTTGGTTACAGGTCTGCCTGAATTGCTCGATTTGGATCGTGGGCTTGTGCGAGGGGTTTGAGGGTCGGGATCGAAGGACTGGGTGATGGTCGATGTGCCGAAGGTGTCGTGGGTGGTCGGAGCACTGGCGTTGATCGGTGCATGTGCACGGTGGAGCTCTGTTGTGTCTGTAAGTTTTGGTTATGGGATTACTTGAAGGGAGACTCGGGAAAATGGATGTTGGGCTCGAGTCTTTTCTCGTGTACGTGAGTGTTAACTGTTAAGGGTTTCAATAGTTTAATATTTTAAACTAAATACTGTTTTAAAAAAAATATAAGAAGAAGATGAAGAAAACTCGAAGCCAGTCTCGAGTAAGGATCGGGTTTGACCCGAAGCAAAGATTAAGATTATGTTTTAAAAGCAAAGTTTTGAAAATTTAAAATGGAAATTGTTTTAAATCTTTTCTTAAATAAATTCTTTTTCTTTTTAAATGTTTACTTAAACCTTGGATTAAGAAATTATATGTTTGTTAACTTAAGTTTGTAAAGTTAAACTACAAGATAATTTAAACTTAATTTTTCATAAATATAATTAAGTGATGATAAAAGTTAAAGGTTTATTTTATTTCAAAACTTAATTAAATGATCTAATTAAGAAAGTGAAGTTAATTATTAAGATAAGATGTTTTAATGATAATTAAGGCATTAATAAGATAATGTTTTATCTTAAGATAATTAAGGTTTTAATGATTTGAGATTAATTAAGTTAATTAAGAAAATTTAAGTATAATTAATTAATTTAATTAATTCATGATAAAGGATTAATTAAGAAATTAATTAAGAGAAATTAATAAATTTAATTACCTAATGATTAAGGATTAATTAATTTATAATTGAGGGTTATAATTAATTAATTAAAGGTTAATTAATTGTAATTAAGGATTATTAATTAAGTAATTAAGATTGATTAATTAATGATTAGAGATGAATTAATTAAGTGATTAAGATTGATTAATTAATGATTAGTGATTAATTAATTTAGTAATTAGAGATTAATTAATTAACTAATTAGAGGTAAATTAATTGGTAATTAAGAAGTACTTAATCTTTAATTAAGTTTTATTAATTAATAATTAGGTTTTATTAATTAATAATTAAGGGATAATTAATCTGTAATTATAGATTAATTAAGGATTGGTTAACTGTCAATTAAGGATTAATCAAATGGTAATTAAGGATTAATCAACTGGTAATTAAGGATTGATTAATTTGTTATTAAGGGATATTAATTAATAATTAAGGTCTATTAATCAATTGTTAAAGAATAATTAATCTATGATTAAAGATTAATTAATTGGTTTATAAGGTGATTAAGGAGTGATTAATTAATTAAATGGTTTGTAATTAATTAATGATTGATTAAGCAGGATTAGTTGATTAACTCTTAAGGAATTAATTTAATTTAATTTAATTAATTATGATATGGATTAATAATTCTGGCTTATGGATGATTGTTTGAGTAGAATGTCTGGATTGATTGATATCTATTGAATGATAATCTATGTTATTCTGTGATGTGATATTGGATATATATGTTATAAATGGGTGACATTTATCTGTGTTAATGCTGTGCGAATTCAAGTATTGAATTGAATTGAATTGTTTAAACCTTAAACAACTTGGCCTTTAAGATACGTTTGGATTTTGATGAGACCGGGATCGGGTATCAGTTTTGATTATCCGAAAACCACATCGATCCAAGTTAAACGTTAGGTCGTGAAATCTCAAGTGAAGATCGATATGAAGTTTTAAAAGTGCAAGGGTTATTGTCGTTAACTCTGAGGGTGATTCCAAAATGAGTGTAACAAGATAATGCCTTCGGTTTCGTTCGAACCCGTAACGAACTTGTATGGATTGAATGCTTTCAGTCATCGTCAGGAGGACGATGAGCATTCTAAGATAGATGTGTTCTATAAAGGTAATCGTAGCCTCAAACCTCATCAACCGGGAATGGCTAAAACAGGGGAGGTGCAGCAAGGCTAAGTGAGTCGCGCTCAAGTAGGACACGATTTCCCCTGTATAGAGTCCCTTTTTATTCGGCTGTGTAGGCGGTTGAATAGCTACAACCACTGGGGTTGTCTTGTTCGGGACTATCCAGTAAGGGATGGTTCCGGCTTATTGTTGCAGGGGGTCGGCAGTGATCCTCGGTACGTTGATCTAGGCCACGTACTGTGACGGGCGGTACCCCAGTAGCCCTGCCATTGTATGGAATCCAAACTCCAATAAGTGATCTCGGACTTGATTGTATAACCACTTTGTGGCTAGTATGCTGGAATTTAATCATGTAACAATTTCAGCTATGTGAATATTTATTTGAGAATCCTAGACCCTATTATAATATAACTAGATTTCCTATCAATGTTTTGGTTATCGTAAGGTAAAAACTTTTCCGTGTTTATGTGCGGGAAGTCTTACGAGATACCTTTAGTTTTCAAAGGTTTTTCAAGTTAAACAACTTAACCGTTTATTCACACCCGACCCATGTCTGACCCGGAGTTTATTTTTGTTTTCTTAAACTCTTGGGTACTCAAATTTTTATGAGTGGCCAAGGGATTCAGGTTTGGCTTTGACAAGTTTCTGGAGGAGATATGGAGCAGGAGGCTTCAGCGTATGTAGATATATTATGGTTCCGTTGTGCTAGTGTTTGTGTCTGTATCTCTGAGTCGTATTGACAGACATGCCTTTATAACTATCTAATATGTGATGTTGAAGCTGTGTATCTCTAATATATATGATACTATGTAATATCTTATGTGATTAATATAATTTATTCGTTCCGCTGTGAGATTCTGATGTTGTTTCGTTCTTTCTTTTCTATCTTTTCTCTTTTCTATCCCTTTCTTTCTTAATAATAATGCGTCTTTCTATGGACTGAGAGACGGGTCGTTTCATTTGGTATCAGAGCATAGGTTGAGATAATACCTAGGCTCTGGAGTAGTGTCTACCTTGAGAGCGCGTATTTGTAATTTTTATATAACTTTATACCTATCTAAATTTGTTGGTTTGCCTGTTCGGGTTTCCAACATGAGTTCTAGAGAAGTTTCATCTTTTCCTTTGATTAGGTTGACCGTCCTATCTTTGTATCTAATCCTATAGGCGAGGTAACCAAGTTAGATAAGATCTGTAGAGACTTAAGGCTTTCTTATTTGTCTCATAGTTTTCTGGTGACCCGTTTGTATTGGTATAGCTAGTTAAGGTTCTGTAGAGTTAGTATTCCAGTGTTTGTACCTAGGAAACTCTGGATAGTTTTAGGAAGCTTATCCGGCATTGGGTCCGGATAGCTAGAAATGTTTGTTTGGTTGTTTGTGTATGGCTGATATGTATGCTTGAAATTGTTGAAATAAAATAAAAACTTTTGGATTATCTTTTGTTTTAAATTTCGGGGACGAAATTCTTTTAAGGGGAGAGGAATGAGATATCCCGGAATTTCAAGAAATTTAAAATGTGATAATCTCCTTATTAATTATTTAAAATTGGTAAAATTGTTGTTTTCAAATAATAATAATAATGTGTTGTTTTCATATATAGATATAAATAGACTTTAAATAGCATTATTATTTTCAAATTGAATTTGTGTTTGTTTAAATGTATATATATATATTTGAATTTGATTTTAAATTGGATTTTAAATTTGATTTGAATTTGTATTTGATTTAAATTTTGAACTTAAAGGATATATATCTTAAAAATATTTTGGATAAAATGTATGAATATAGTTTGTTTTATTTTCTTTTCTTTTAAAGGATTTTATTTATATAAATTAAGATATGTATTTATTATTTATTAGGAAAATAATTATAAAATCTTTAAACCATTTAAAATCTAATTAATTCATGCAAATTACATGTGTTGGCTTATAAATCTCTTTAATAACATGTGTAAGATAATTAGTAAATGAAATTGACAAATGCTAACAAATTGGGCAAGTGTCACTTTTTATTTTTCATTTTCTTTAGATTTTAATAAATCCTAATAAACTCTTTATAAACATACATCTTCCCTCTTCTAATTCTTTTTCTTCTCATTCCTAAAACAAAGAAACAAACCTGTAAACATTTCTCAAAAACAAATCAAAACCCTATAACCAATTCTCAAATCACAGCCAAAACCTGTAATCTTTTCAAAGCCTGTAACAAAGATCAAGAAGCTTCAATCTGCATCAATCAAGTCTTGAATCATCTCATCATCAAGTTTCAGTTCAACTAAGCATTCCAGTTTCAAAAGATCTCAGCATTTTCTTCTGCAATTCAGTTTTCAAAAATCAAGCTTTCTGTCTTAAAAACAGGCGAGTAAACATTTTAAATTAAAAACTTAAGTAGATAAATTTCTATTGCATGTGAATTTCTGTGATGATGATTGCTTTGCATGGATGTATATAAGTAAGCCTCTGTGTGTATATAAAGTGTGCATATCTGCTGATTTTAGACACATCTGTTCTTAGTTCAAAACCTATGGTTTTGATCAAAATTCAAAATCTTTGCATCTGATCTCTGTTAGACTTTGAGATTCAAATAAGATAGTTTAGTTTAAACCTAATCTAGGATTTAAAAATAGATTCAAGTATTTTAAGTTTGAATATCCTTTGAAATCAAGAAATACAGTGGCAATTCTAATATCATGTTAAAAATCAAATGATGTAATTGGCTGATTCGATTATATAAATTGAATCGTCTTAGGAAAACATGATTTTTAAAAAGAAATTCACAATTTTTAATGTTGTATCGAGAGTGTAGTTCATTGATGACCAGGAATTGGTTTTTGAGTGTTTTCTGGTGATCGGCAGCGACTGGGTGGTCTGGGTTTTTGTCAAAGCTAGGGTGATGATCGGGGTGGTAGGAAAAAATGGTGGAAGTTTTTCTTCGTCACCGTGGAGGCGGCGGTAGGTCGAACTAGGTCTTAACCTTAGTTTATGTTGAGGTCGGGTTTTTGGTGTACTGCATAGCCTCTGGTAAGTCGAGTTGCATGAAACTTTGGGAGATGGCTGCATGGAGGGTCGGCAAGGTGTGGCCGGAGTTGCGGGACGTCTGGTGGTCGGAATCGCTTAGACGGGGGGTTTTCAGGCTTGGGTTTTTGGTTACAGGTCTGCCTGAATTGCTCGATTTGGATCGTGGGCTTGTGCGAGTGGTTTGAGGGTCGGGATCGAAGGACTGGGTGATGGTCGATGTGCCGAAGGTGTCGTGGGTGGTCGGAGCACTGGCGTTGATCGGTGCATGTGCACGGTGGAGATCTGTTGTGTCTGTATGTTTTGGTTGTGGGATTACTCGAAGGGAGACTCGGGAAAATAGATGTTGGGCTCGAGTCCTTTCTCGTGTATGTGAGTGTTAACTGTTAAGGGTTTTAACAGTTTTAAATTTTAAACTAAATACGGTTTTTTTTAAAATATAAGAAGAAGATGAAGAAAACTCGAAGCCAGTCTCGAGTAAGGATCGGGTTTGACCCGAAGCAAAGATTAAGATCATGTTTTAAAAGCAAAGTTTTGAAAATTTAAAATGGAATTTGTTTTAAATCTTTTCTTAAATAAATTCTTTTTCTTTTTAAATGTTTACTTAAACTTTGGATTAAGAAATTATATGTTTGTTAACTTAAGTTTGTTAAGTTAAACTACAAGATATTTTAAACTTAATTTTTCATAAATATAATTAAGTGATGATAAAAGTTAAAGGTTTATTTTATTTCAAAACTTAATTAAATGATCTAATTAAGAAAGTAAAGTTAATTATTAAGATAAGATGTTTTAATGATAATTAAGGCATTAATAAGATAATGTTTTATCTTAAGATAATTAAGGTTTTAATGATTTGATATTAATTAAGTTAATTAAGAAAAATTAAGTATAATTATTTAATTTAATTAATTCATGATAAAGTATTAATTAAGAAATTAATTTGGAGAAATTAATAAATTTAATTAACTAATGATTAAGGATTAATTAATTTATAATTGAGGGTTATAATTAATTAATTAAAGGTTAATTAATTGTAATTAAGGATTATTAATTAAGTAATTAAGATAGATTAATTAATGATTAGAGATGAATTAATTAAGTGATTAAGATTGATTAATTAATGATTAGTGATTAATTAATTTAGTAATTAGAGATTAATTAATTAAGTAATTAGAGGTAAATTAATTGGTAATTAAGAAGTACTTAATTTGTAATTAAGTTTTATTAATTAATAATTAGGTTTTATTAATTAATAATTAAGGGATAATTAATTTGCAATTATAGATTAATTAAGGATTGGTTAACTGTCAATTAAGGATTGGTTAACTATCAATTAAGGATTAATCAAATGGTAATTAAGGATTAATCAACTGGTAATTAAGGATTGATTAATTTGTTATTAAGGGATATTAATTAATAACTAAGGTCTATTAATTAATTGTTAAAGAATAATTAATCTATGATTAAAGATTAATTAATTGGTTTATAAGGTGATTAAGGAGTGATTAATTAATTAAATGGTTTGTAATTAATTAATGATTGTTTAAGCAGGATTAGTTGATTAACTCTTAAGGAATTAATTTAATTTAATTTAATTTAATTAATTATGATATGGATTAATAATTCTTTCTTATGGATGATTGTTTGAGTATAATGTCTAGATTGATTGATATCTATTGAATGATAATCTATGTTATTCTGTGATGTGATATTGGATATATCTGTGATAAATGGGTGATATTTATCTGTGTTAATGGTGTGTGAATTCAAGTATTGAATTGAATTGAATTGTTTAAACCTTAAACAACTTGGCCTTTAAGATACGTTTGGATTTCGATGAGACCGGGATCGGGTATCAGTTTTGATTATCCGAAAACTACATCGATCCAAGTTAAGCGTTAGGTCATGAAATCTTAAGTGAAGATCGAGATAAAGTTTTAAAAGTGCAAGGGTTATTGTCGTTAACTCTGAGGGTGATTCCAAAATGAGTCTAACGAGATAATGCCTTCGGTTTCGTTCGAACCCGGAACGAACTTGTATGGATTGAATGCTTTCAGAACATCGTTAGGAGGACGATGAGCATTCTAAGATAGATGTGTTCTATAAAGGTATCGTAGCCTCAAGCCTCATCAACCGGGAATGGCTAAAACAGGGGAGGTGCAGCAAGGCTAAGTGAGTCGTGCTCAAGTAGGACAAGATTTCCCCTGTCTAGAGTCCCTTTTTATTCGGCTGTGTGGGCGGTTGAATAGCTACAACCGCTGGGGTTGTCTTGTTCGGGACTATCTAGTAAGGGATGGTTTCGGCTTTGTGTTGCAGGAAGTCGGGAGTGATCCTCGGTACGTTGATATAGGCCATGTACTGTGACGGGCGGTACCCCAGTAGCCCTGCCATTGTATGGAATCCAAACTCCAATAAGTGATCTCGGACTTGATTGTATAACCCACTTTGTGGCTAGTATGGTGGAATTTAATCATGTAACAATTTCAGCTATGTGAATATTTATTTGAGAATCCTAGACCCTATTATAAAATAACTGGATTTCCTATCAATGTTTTGGTTATCGTAAGGTAAAAACTTTTCCGTGTTTATGTGCGGGAAGTCTTACGAGATACCTTTTGTTTTCAAAGGTTTTTCAAGTTAAACAACTTAACCGTTTACTCACACCAGACCCATGTCTGACCCGGAGTTTATTTCTGTTTTCTTAAACTCTTGGGTACTCAAATTTTACGAGTAGCCTAAGGATTCAGGTTTGGCTTTGACAAGTTTCTGGAAGAGATATGGAGCAGGAGGCTTCAGCGTATGTAGATATATTATGGTTCCGCTGTGCTAGTGTTTGTGTCTGTATCTCTGAGTTGTATCTTGAGTTGTATTGACAGACAGGCCTTTATAACTGTCTAATTTGTGATGTTGAAGCTGTGTATCTCTGATATATATGATACTATGTAATATCTTATGTGATTTATATAATTTATTCGTTCCGCTGTGAGATTCTGATGTTGTTTCGTTCTTTCTTTTCTTTCTTTTCTCTTTTCTATCCCTTTCTTTCTTAATAATGATGCATCTTTCTGTGGACTGGGAGACTGGTCGTTTCATTTGGTATCAGAGCATAGGTTGAGATAATACCTAGGCTATGGAGTAGTGTCTACCTTGAGAGCACGTATTTGTAATTTTTATATAACTATATACCTATCTAAATTTGTTGGGTTGCCTGTTCGGGTTTCCAACATGAGTTCTAGAGAAGTTTCATCTTTTCCTTTGATTAGGTTGACCGTCCTATCTTTGTATCTAATTCTATAGGCGAGGTAACCAAGTTAGATAAGATCTGTAGAGACTTAAGGCTTTCTTATCTATCTCATAGTTTTTTGGTGACCCAATTTGTATTGGTATAGCTAGTTAAGGTTCTGCAGAGTGAGTATTCCAGTGTTTGTACCTAGGAAACTCTGGATAGTTTTAGGAAGCTTATCCGGCATTGGGTCCGGATAGCTAGAAATGTTTGTTTGGATGAAATTGTTTGTTTGGTTGTTTGTGTATGGCTGATATGTATGCTTGAAATTGTTGAAATAAAATAAAAACTTTTGGATTATATTTTGTTTTAAATTTCAGGGACGAAATTTGTAACGTCCCGAATTTTTCGACTTTCGAAAATTCAACATCGATACTCACTTTACCGACTGCTGAGCCATCGAATGCCGGAAACCCGGAAAGTTATGGTTTTTAAGAAAAAGAAGAAGTAGAAGAAGAAGAAAAAAGAGAAGAAGAAGAAACAACATCAGATACAGCAACAGAAAACAATATCAGAATCTTACACATCGCAGCGGAACAATATATAATAGATAAACACTAGTCTTTTAAAAACAAAAGAATTATATCTGTTATTACATTACATCACATCATATCATCAGAGTCAATAAACAAAAATGGACAGTTATATAAACTTGTCCTCATACAGAATACACAGCGGAATAAATACTATCAGATACAAATACTACGTCTCGTCATCCAGCTTATCTCCAAGCTCCAGAATATCCAGATAACCTGATAATCTAACTCTAGACTGCCCGTGTGGAAATTGGTGGGCACCCAGAGTTTAGAAGGGAAACAATAAACTCCGAGTCAGTCATGGTGACTGGTGTGAGATCGTAAAACAGTTATTCTTTAAAATAAACAACAGGATAATTTTAAAGTCAATTCGAAATGCTTTTGGAAAATGAAACTACCATAAGACCTCCCACCACACACACAATGCAAACGCAGAATTGGAGGAGATTTCTTCTTATGATAGTCAAAGATGCTTACTACGCAAAATCAAATCATTTTTGATATTATTATTAGTGCATAGTGTAGAAAACATTTCGAAAGTATAATATTAATCTTAGCCAACATACGACCAGTATCGTATGCCTACTATAGCTACTATGTTCAATAGCAGGTTACCGCCACATTCCATAGCAGGTAATACAACTAAAACCGTACACGTCACGTATTGTTTCTTTGGATTTCCAACAAATGGTCAGGCTAAGGAACTTCCTATCCACGATGGGTACGTCCCTGGAATAGACGACCCGAGAAATAACCTAACATTACGGTTAGATCTCTGCCAACACAAGGCCGGGTTACCTCTGCAAAAATAGGTAACTACTGACACGCGTATGCCATCCCCCGATCGTCACCGATCTTCCCGAGGATCCCCGATTCGCAACAAACCACAAAGTAATAATAACTGTGCAGCAACCACAGAGGTTAAGTATCTGGGCTCCATACCATGATACCACCTTTATCCAGAAGGAATGACATACACTAAGGGGCGCTACTCCCTAGAACCTTGCTGCATCCTTCCTGTTTCGACCATTTCCGGGGTGTGAGGCTCGATGAAGTCTCGTCCACAAAGCTACGCTTTCTCAAAAAGCCCTGCTTCGGGTCAAACAAAATGATCAACCTATGATCACAAAGATATAAGATCAAACAAATGATCATATCACAAATGATCAAACACTGATCATTTCACAGCAACACTCAGTATGCCACGTTACCAAATTGGGATATATCGCTGATAAATTTCAACTACATAACCTCTGAGCTCGTACGTCTCAGAGAAGGGTGTTAAGCTAAGAGAATAAATTCTCCGCCACCAACAGAAATGTATTTGAAAGAAATCAGCTTTATATCTCAAATTGTAACGTCAGACACACAATCCATACAAGTCTGTTCCGGGATCGAACAGAACCGAAGGCACTTCTCACGAAGCCCTTGCATTTCCGGATAATTTTCAATCACGTCAGGACTTCCCGTCACTAAGGGTGATAAAACCTCTAAATCGAAGATCAGTCGATGTAGAGTAACTCGACGGTAATCCTTCCGTTTTCAAAAATATCCGGTCTTCAACACCGGTCTTCAATGCGATTCATAACGACGTATCACATATTCGGAATGGGTTATACGACCCCATGGTCCTTTCCCGGCTAACCCGAATAGTGAGCGATTATTTAAAAACAAGTGTGGCATTCAAATTCATCCAATTCACAACAAATACCAATCTAAAGGTAATTATTGATAGTCGGTTATTTAACTATCAATAAAGATGCGCAACATCATCAGATTCCAAATAATTTTCCAAATTATTTATCTTCAAAAATATCTTTACTAGATATATAATTTCCACACTTAACCGTTTGAAAACAATTTCAAATTAATTTCCACATTTCAATTTATCTTTAAAAGATAAAATCTCAAAACAGTTCATTTCATATTGGAAAAGCATTTCCATACTTATTTAATAATAAGTAATTCACAAATCATTTATTTTCAACCTTTGAAAATATTCAATATACTTAAATCAATATTAAGTATATATTCATTCTTTAAGGAAATCATTCTCTTTAAACGCATTTACTTGAGTCAAAACGAATGTTACGTAAAACATCGTTACGACGACTCAAAATCACTAGTATAGGGATTCGGATTTTAATAGATATATAAATCCCAATACTACATCAAAACATTTCCTTTCGGAAATCATTTACTATAACAACAGTGTTATAGTCCACCATTTCCTTAAATTTCTCGAAAACGTCTATTTCAACAAGAACTGCGGAAATCTCTGCTTTCGATTTATAATACATTTTAAAACATCTTTAAAACGTTTAACCTCATTTTTAATATCACTTCTTCAAAAACGTATCCATTTTAATTAACGATATATTCACTATCCAAAATCGTGAATATACTTTACTATTTATATTTCACTATTTTCTACACGTTTTATTCCAAAAATAATTCGCTATCCAAAATCGCGAATATATCTCCTTTGATAACCTTCTATATTTAATTTACCAAATTCAATCGATTGGTTTCCGAATTTATAAAAACAACGTTTATAAATTCCATTTTCTATTTTCTATAACAACTCCGGTTTATAAATCTCATTTTATTAACTTCAAAAAAATTCACTTATAAGAATAAGTGATTTCGGATTTATAAAACAACGTTTATAAATCACATTTGTACTTTATAACGATTTCAACTTATAAAATCATTTCATTTTGCAATTTCTATTTATATCCCATCTAAGTGCAAAAGTCAAATTTATAAGTAAATTACTTATAAATCGTTTATTCTACCACATCTATTTACTTTATAACTTCACGTTATAAATCTATAAATTTCATTCACTTATGAAATCCTTTTATACTTCTTTTTAACACTTATAAAAATTCGTTTTATAAGTCAAATATTTTGATTTTCAACATATCAATTTTATAAATCTTTCTATACAAATCGTTTATAGTTATTCAAAATTCCAACTTAAACCATTTTATAAATAAATCGACTTTTATTTCAAAAATGACACTTCGGTTATATTTCACTAAAAATTATAACTTTTATAACTTTAAAATTTTATTTACGTTTATAAATTGATTCAATAATTTCATAAAACGTATATTTTCAAAAATCACTTTAAAAACCCTTTTAAATTAAAAGTCGTTATTTTTACATTTCAAAACTGAATCCGATGATGCAACAGCATCAATTAGTCCATCACAACAGTCAATATCATATATCATCATATGATAACAGAATATATATCAACATATCTGTAAATAATCAATACGGTGAGGAATCCAGTTGGATCCCTCCAACCTGTTTCCCTGCATCCACAGATGTTAGCACAATACCAATTCCGCTCCAGTACGGAATTATCGCGGTATATGGGTTTTTATAAATCCGCTTACTAACGGCGCAATAGGGTCTCATCCGCTATACGAGGCGGGAACTCAATCAATCCAATATATACATATGCCAATATGTATATACTGCTATATATATAGATATATCCTATCATATCTAATAGCACATTCAAACAGTCAATCATCAATCAATAACTGTAAATAATTCCACATTCAATTTGAGTGAGAAGATCTCACCGTGATTTTTAATTCTGATTCCAGCGTTTATTTTCGAATAAAATTAAACGCGCGTTTAATTTTACCCGAAATTTTCATTGACTCCAAACGACTCCAATCTAGTTGCATCGCGTAGTGTTCGACGATACGATTCCAACGCAACTGATCTCGCATTTTTCTGATCTCGTATGAAAAAGATATCACGTTACAAAGATCGTATAATTTAAATAAAAATTAAATTTACAATTCTCATTTCAATTTTAAACCTAAACACATCTGGACCATCCAATTCGCAACTGCAGATCGTGGCCGCCCATCCTCTTCTCCTTCCTCACGCAACACCCAGACAAGTAACGAACACGAGAAACCCATGCCGCCTCTTCCTTTTGAATTTACGCGACCATCAACCAACATTTAAACCCCATCAACCTACCACCACCGGAACCGCCATCACCTCACGAACCTTCGCCTGGAACTGCGCTCCACTCGGTGGCCCCCACTTCTTCGAACGACGTGCGCAAGTAGCAGCGAACGCGGCCCCCCCTAGGCCTCTACACCCTACCGAACTGCATCTCCACCGTTGGATGTGATATACTCGGCAAGCTCTTCGATTTGTTAGTTGACGACTTCGCGTGAATGTCGACAGATTGGGAGATTTTGAGGGGAGAACTCGCGTGCATTTCTGGCCGTTCAGCCTGGTAGTGGCGGCTGCTGAAGCTAACCCTAGGGTTTGCAAGTTGTTTGCAAAGTGAAGATAGAGGGGGTCTTTTATAGAAGATTTTCCAAATTACTATTCATCCGGATTTTTCGAACTCGAAATCGAGCGTGCCGGCTGACGTTCGTAAGGTTTACCCCGCGTTCCGAACACAATGGAACGTGTTTCGGGAGCTAATTCGATCATCTGTGAGAGATATGGAATTAAACGATCAATTTAAATTAAACCGATTTAAATCGATTTCGAGGCGTTTTAACTCGTACCGGACAAACGGTGACGCCAAAAATTACGAAATTTGAAATCTTACAATAATATCACATTACGGATCCGATGAAACTGGTTTCGTCGAAATCCGAGACCGTTTGAAAAATGACTATTTTAACTCGACGATTTAAAATTAAAACGATATCGATGCGTTTCGAGTTGCCAGGGTCAAACGACAACTCCGATTGATACGAAAATTGAAATCCGATAATAACTAACTATTACGGATCCAATGGAACTGGTCTCGTTCAATTCTGAGACTGTTCGAAAATTGGCTATTTTTCAGTCGATAATTAAATATTAAAATATTCAATTTTCACAATTTAACTCCAAATTCAGTTTTAAGAGTTCTAAAATCTTTCTATAACTCCAGTATGATCAAATAAAATTTTCCAAATCAATTTCAATCATTTTAAACTCGATTTACAATTATCTCTTGAATTTCACTATTAATTTATCGATTTAATTATCAAATTAAATCCAATATTCGAGAAATAAATCATTCGACTTATAAATTCCATTTATTAATATTTAAAATCAATTAAATATTCGAATTTTAATTATCAAAAATTCTGGGTCGTTACAAAATTCTTTTAAGGGGGGAGGAATGTGATATCCCGGAATTTCAAGCAATTTAAAATGTGATAATCTCCTTATTAATTATTTAAAATTGGTAAAATTGTTGTTTTCAAACAATAATAATAATGTGTTGTTTTCATATATAGATATAAATAGACTTTAAATAACATTATTATTTTCAAATTGAATTTGTGTTTGTTTAAATGTATATATATATTTGAATTTGATTTTAAATTGGATTTTAAATTTGATTTGAATTTGTATTTGATTTAAATTTTGAATTTAAAGGATATATATCTTAAAAATATTTTGGATAAAATGTATGAATATAGTTTATTTTATTTTCTTTTCTTTTAAAGGATTTTATTTATATAAATTAAGATATGTATTTATTTATTTATTAGGAAATTAATTATAAAAGCTTTAAACCATTTAAAATCTAATTAATTCATGCAAATTACATGTGTTGGCTTATAAATCTCCTTAATATCATGTGTAAGATAATTAGTAAATGAAATTGACAAATGTTAACAAATTGGGCAAGTGTCACTTTTTATTTTTCATTTTCTTTAGATTTTAATAAATCTTAATAAACTCTTTATAAACATACATCTTCCCTCTTCCAATTCTTTTTCTATTCTCATTCCTAAAAAAAGAAACAAACCTGTAAACATTTCTCAAAAACAAATCAAAACCCTGTAACCAATTCTCAAATCACAGCCAAAACCTGTAATCTTTTCAAAGCCTGTAACAAAGATCAACAAGCTTCAATCTTCATCAATTAAGTCTTGAATCATCTCATCATCAAGTTTCAGTTCAACTAAGCATTCCAGTTTCAAAAGATCTCAGCATTTTCTTCTGCAATTCAGTTTTCAAAAATTAAGCTTTCTGTCTTAAAAACAGGTGAGTAAACATTTTAAATTAAAAACTTAAGTAGATAAATTTCTGTTGCATGTGAATTTCTGTGATGATGATTGCTTTGCATGGATGTATATAAGTAAGCCTCTGTGTGTATATAAAGTGTGCATATCTGTTGATTTTAGACACCTTTGTTCTTAGTTCAAAACCTATGGTTTTGATCAAAATTCAAAATCTTTGCATCTGATCTCTGTTAGACTTTGATATTCAAACAAGATAGTTTAGTTTAAACCTAATCTAGGATTTAAAAATAGATTCAAGTATTTTAAGTTTGAATATCCTTTGAAATCAAAAAATACAGTGGCAATTCTAATATCATGTTAAAAATCAAATGATGTAATTGGCTGATTCGATTATATAAATTGAATCGTCTCAGGAAAACATGATTTTTAAAAAGAAAATCACAATTTTTAATGTTGTATCGAGAGTGTAGTTCATTGATGACCAGAAATTGGTTTTTGAGTGTTTTCTGGTGATCGGCAGCGACTGGGTGGTCTGGGTTTTTGTCAAAGCAAGGGTGATGATCGGGGTAGTTGGAAAAAATGGTGGAAGTTTTCTTCGTCACCGTGGCGGCGGCGGTAGGTCGAACTAGGTCTTAACCCTAGTTTATGTTGAGGGCGGGATTTTGGTGTACTGCATAGCCTTTGGTAAGTTGACTTGCTTGAAACTTTGGGAGATGGCTGCATGGAGGGTCGGCAAGGTGTGGCCGGAGTTGCGGGACGTCTAGTGGTCGGAATCTCTTAGACGAGGGGTTTTCAGGCTTGGGTTTTTGGTTACAGGTCTACCTGAATTGCTCTATTTGGATCGTGGGTTTGTGCGAGTGGTTTGAGGGTCGGGATCGAAGGACTGGGTGATGGTCGATGTGCCGAAGGTGTCGTGGGTGGTCGGAGCACTGGCGTTGATCGGTGCATGTGCACGGTGGAGATCTGTTGTGTTTGTAAGTTTTGGTTATGGGATTACTCGAAGGGAGACTCGGGAAAATGGATGTTGGGCTCGAGTCTTTTCTCGTGTACGTGAGTGTTAACTGTTAAGGGTTTTAACAGTTTAAAATTTTAAACTAAATACGGTTTTTTAAAAAAAAATATAAGAAGAAGATGAAGAAAACTCGAAGCCAATCTCGAGTAAGGATCGGGTTTGACCCGAAGCAAAGATTAAGATCATATTTTAAAAGCAAAGTTTTGAAAATTTAAAATGGAATTTGTTTTAAATCTTTTCTTAAATAAATTCTTTTTCTTTTTAAATGTTTACTTAAACCTTGGATTAAGAAATTATATGTTTGTTAAATTAAGTTTGTTAAGTTAAACTACAAGATATTTTAAACTTAGTTTTTTATAAATATAATTAAGTGATGATAAAAGTTAAAGGTTTATTTTATTTCAAAACTTAATTAAATGATCTAATTAAGAAAGTAAAGTTAATTATTAAGATAAGATGTTTTAATGATAATTAAGGCATTAATAAGATAATGTTTTATCTTAAGATAATTAAGGTTTTAATGATTTGAGATTAATTAAGTTAATTAAGAAAATTTAAGTATAATTAATTAATTTAATTAATTCATGATAAAGGATTAATTAAGAAATTAATTAAGAGAAATTAATTAATTTAATTAACTAATGATTAAGGATTAATTAATTTATAATTGAGGGTTATAATTAATTAATTAATTAAAGGTTAATTAATTGTAATTAAGGATTATTAATTAAGTAATTAAGATAGATTAATTAATGATTAGAGATGAATTAATTAAGTGATTAAGATTGATTAATTAATGATTAGTGATTAATTAATTTAGTAATTAGAGATTAATTAATTAAGTAATTAGAGGTAAATTAATTGGTAATTAAGAAGTACTTAATTTGTAATTAAGTTTTATTAATTAATAATTAGGTTTTATTAATTAATAATTAAGGGATAATTAATCTATAATTATAGATTAATTAAGGATTAGTCAACTGTCAATTAAGGATTAATCAAATGGTAATTAAGGATTAATCAATTGGTAATTAAGGATTTATTAATTTGTTATTAAGGGATATTAATTAATAATTAAGGTCTATTAATTAATTGTTATAGAATAATTAATCTGTGATTAAAGATTAATTAATTGGTTTATAAGGTGATCAAGGAGTGATTAATTAATTAAATGGTTTGTAATTAATTAATGATTGCTTAAGCAGGATTAGTTTATTAACTCTTAAGTAATTAATTTAATTTAATTTAATTAATTATGATATGGATTTATTTGTACCGAAAATGGGCACAACAGTCTTCGGAAGTTTTTGAAGAGATAAAAGTGAAGAAAATAAATTGAAAATGAAGATTATCTGACAAAAACTCCAAAAAACAGAATTGTAAATACGCAGACAAGCAATTTAGAGTGGTTCAGCGTGTTGCCTACATCCACCATGAAGTTTTGGTGATTTTATTGATTCTCTTTCAATGATTACAAGTGATTACAGCGAACAAAAGCGAATTACGGCTTGGAATTCGAATTAAACAGTAAGAATAAGATGCAAATCTCGATCCGGCAGAGTCTGGACGCTTGAGAATCAAAAGATCCTTCTTCTATAGGCTCTGGGGTGCTGTTTATAGGCGTAGGAGGCTGAGATTTCGTTCAAACTTCGGGAGACTCAGTCTGGCACATGAGGGGGCCCACGCGACCGTTTCCAGAAAGTTTCGACCCAATCCGAGATCGATACGAAACCATTTCGTATCGAACAAAATCATGTCCGATGGATCTGAAAATTGGTGGAGATGATCTTTGGCTTGTGTGTAATCTCCTGTGAAAATTTCATGGCAATTGGATCGGTAAATCTCTAGATATTGTCGATGCGAAATTGAATTGCTCGGTTGTTGTTTGGTTCGAATCCATGGTTTCGTATCGATTCCTTCGAATCGATCATCTGCACGTGATTTTGTAATGATGTGGCGCGCATATCTCGAGTCGATCCACCTTTTTCTCCGGTTTGGCTGCGTCGCATCCATATATCTCGCCTTGTTCGTATCGAATTTGACACGTCACCCAGGCTTGTTGACTCGATGGATACGAAGTACTCATCAGCTATGGATTCGAACAACAGTTATATCGATGGATACGAGCTAACGAAGGTCGATGGTTACGAACATGCCTTTCCTTGATGGATACGAGCCACATAGCTCCTTAATGGACACGAAGTCAATCGATGCGAACTGGAGTCTTTTGATGGATACGAAGTAAGGTAACCTGATGGATACGAATTGCTTTGCCCAGATGGATTCGAAGAGAGGTTTCCATGATGGATACGAAGCATGGCCTTTCCCTTCAACTTGCATCCATCATAATTTGAGCATATGAACTCGGATTGACTTGAAACTTGGAACGTTGGATCTCTTTGCTTTTCTAGTCATGTCTTATCAATTATAGCTCAATCTGGTCTCGGACAAAATTCATCGATATCCATGGTAGACCTATGTGCACTAGATGTCCATAACGAGCGACTCTAGGTTTCTGATCAATTCCTTGGTATCTCGGCCTTGCCAAAAGGCGGGATAACATTTGCCCCCCAAAGTACGTCTTGTGGGAACATGATGTGCTTTGAAATGCTGCAATCTTCATTCTGAATAGTTTTGGTCTTTCCGATGAAAGCTGTAATCTTCGACCGTTCTTCTTGATAATGTAAACTGTTGACTGTCAACTGCTGTACCCTGTACTGTTGCAACTGATTGTTGTACGCTAGTGATTAGCCGTTTGTTGTTGTAATCGTTATCAAATGAGCTTCCAACTCCTGTAAATCTGGAATATTGAAGATTAGTCCGACATATATGCATATATGCTAATCTGACTCTCGCTGACGTTCACGAGTCGTTGTCAGTTTATCTTATATGGAATTCCATACCGATCCTCTCCTGAATCGATGTGAAATTCATTGTAACAATGTTTGATGGTTGTTTTTGAATGCTCCTTCATAATGATCCTCTCCTGAATCGATGTGAAGGGTTGGAATGTATTCTTCGTATCGGTGGATACGTAATATTGGGTCTCGGATCGATGGATACAAAAGTAATGCTCTGTATCGATGGAGTCAAACGATCCAGACATAATCATGCAGTGATGCTTCACGAAGGAGATGCCATTTCTTATTTGTTTATTCAATAAGAATCCCCGATTGTGGATAATCTTCGGACGGAGTCATCCATGACTCCTCTCCTAGATCCATCTCTAAGATCTAGTTGATCTTCATATGTCAATGCTTGGAATAATAAGCATTTCAACTGGGACAAAGTCTTTTTGCCGCGCATCCCCAGAACTGGCTAGCTTGGCCAGTGACTTAGCTTTTTCAATTTGTTCTCCGAGGATGTGTGTAATGGTGTAATAGTCGAAGTCGACTAGTAGCTTTTGGACCCAGCTAGGATAAGGAGCAAGATGTTGCCCCCTAGTTGAATAATCTTCCCTGACTCGGTATACTACTAACCAATGATCACATAATATATGCAAAGTTTCCACTCCTAGTTTTCTTGCAAGTTTGAGCGCCAAGGCTTCATACTTAGCTTCGTTATTTGTTGCAGGGAAGTTGAGTTTGAGGGCGTGGTAGATTGATCGTTCCTCAGTAGTCATCAATGCAACTTCGACGTTAAAAAGCCGATTATTGGAAGTTAGATCTGTGTACGTTCTCCATCGGTTGGACGATTCACCACTGTTCTTCGGATAGTCGTCTGATGCAGTGGGTTCAGATATGAAGTATGCTAATGTTTGATCATGGAGAGCTCTCCGAGGGAGATAAGTGAAATCAAATTGGCTTAGCTCGATATTCCACTTGAGTAACTTTTTCATACATCTAAGGTTTCCATTGGACATATCGTAACGGTTGGTCGATATGGATGCTAACGGGGTGAGCTTGTCAATAGCCAACCTTCATCATATACTGGTCTTTGGATTCGTTTCTCTTCACATAGCATTGAGACGCTTATGGCGTGTGTTGACATGGCCCAATTGATGTATAAATCTTCGCGATCCGAAGGTTTGGGTAAAATGAAAGGCCTCTTTAAGCAATATATCAGAGCTGCTTGGTTGTCCTTCGTACATGAGTGTCTCTAACTCTGTCAAGTCATCGATCGGCCGATATGATTTTTGAATGATCTGTTAATCGTTCTTTGGTAAGTAGCATAAGCGTTCTCAAGTTTGAATCCATGGATTTCAACATAGCACTATAGGCCCAGGTCAATAATGAAACAGTTGTATTCCTGGTCTAGGACATGCTTCAGTATCCGATGGTATCTGGAGTTTGCATCCATGGATGTGAGTAATTCATGTCTGATGGTCAGGTCCATCAGTTGGTTGTTCATTGGAAGTGGAAAGCTGTGCTTTGTCATACCCCATGCAAATCTGAGTAGTTGATGTATGTCCTCCACTCTCTGTTCGTTTTTCTTATAAGTAAAGGATTGGATACTCATTTTGGTTGGAGGGCATCATGGATAAACCCATTGGTTTTGAGTGAATTCGCCTTCTCTTTAAGTGCGACAGATCTCTCCGGATCCATGTCGCATCGTTTTTGTTCACTGAGACATGCCTCGGGTCGACATTTAATGCAGGGTTCTTCATAGCTAGTTAGAGTCCATATACATACATATATATATGAGGTCGAGTCCAGGCGAACACATCAAGATTCACCTGAAGTAAAATAATTGACTCTTTCTTCGTAATTGCGTAGAGTTGTGATCTGATCTACAATACTCGTGATGGGTTGTAGGCGCCTCATGTGTTTATTTGCAATGGTAAATGATCAGGTTTATAAGAATGTTGAATCAAAGGATTAGTGTAACGACCCTGAATTTTGAACAAATTAAATTGAAGATATTTAATTAATTTTAAATATTTAAATGATGATTTGACTTGAATTTCAAATTATCAGAATGAATTTGGCGATTAAATTTTAGAATTTAATCTATTGAAAATTGAATAATAATTTAAATCGAATTCAATTTAAAATTTCTGTAACAACCCTGGAATTTTTGTAACAATAAAATTTTCGTCAATTGACGATTTAATTTGGTTGTTAATTATTATTGGAGTTTGTCAATCGATTAAAATTCTTTTATAAAATTTTGTTAAGTGTTAAGAGTTAAACGGGCTTTAAATTTCAATGTTGGCCCACGTTTGATATTGGTGCCGTGATTAAGTATACCCGTTTTCCCTTTACCCTATTCATTCAAAAGCCTAGAAAAAAATCGAACGACGAAAATTAATGGCGGCCTAAAATCGTTCGTCCCCTGCTTCGTTCCTCTTCTCAAACTAGAGCTCGTTCAATTCAAAGGCGCCGGCTTCGATCGATTTGATTCCTTCGCCTCGCTCGCGACCGATTCAAGCTAAGGTGAGTGGTTTCCCCCCACTCACATCTAGTTCAAGCGTAGATTTGTAGGGTTTAATTTCTTCGATTTTTATTCGTATAAAAAGTTGATGATTCTTCTGACTTGGATTTTACTCGAATTCGTATACTTGCTAAGCTGGATTTATGCGAAAATAAATTGAGTTTAATTTTGATTATGGTTTGATTTGTTCGACTTGTTGTATGACATGGCTTCGGCTTCGAGCATTTTTTATGTTGTCTTGAAAAAAAAGGGGGATTTACTTTGATTTTTGTGACATATCCCTGTGAGCTTCGGCTCTAGCCATCTTTGTATTCATTCCTGAAGCACTGATTTGGATTTTGTGATAACCACGGCTTTGATTATGTGACGTCGATCATTTCTTTGATCGATACAGCTGATATTTTCTTAAAAATCTAATTTTGACTGTTTCAATATTTTCTTAACTAAATTTATACGGCCTCGACATTGTTTATTGTTGATCATGTCTGTGACTTGTTCACTGTTTCTGGTCGTCTTCTCTGCCATTTGTTTTCTGCCTTCTTGTTCCTCACTGTTCCGACTTGAATTTTGATGACATTTACTCTGTATATGTTTGTGTTCTTCCCTGAGTTTGACTATTGTTTGGTGATGAATTTTCTGTGACTTATTTTCATGATTTATCTTGACCTCACCTGACTTTAATCTTCACTGACATTGTTAGATATGCATGAGTTCACTGTTGCACTGTAGTTTCATGCCTTATGTTTGCATACATCTTGCAAGCTGTTTGATCACTGCATAGCTTTTAAGTTAAGTTGCATTTCTTATATCTGTACCACTGACTGTTGTACTGATATCACTTCTTGGCACACCGCTTTGTAGTCCTCATTACACCGCATAGTCCTCGTGGAAATTATTCATTTGTCTGCATTGACTTCATGTAGCTTTTTAAGGTGGCTGTACACTGGGTATTAGATAGCTTTGGGTCTGTTGATTCACTGGCCTTTGTATTTAATCTGGACATTTTAGTTTATATTCATTTGACTGGAGCAATTTCCTCTGGTTTCACTGTCCAATTTCATGTTGTTTTTTTGGTGTACATTTGTCTCACAGATCCACTCGAGTCTGTGGCATTACTTGCACTATCCAATATCACAGTTGCATACTGTATATCGCCATTCCGGCTGTTTCTGTTTCATTTAGCTCAATTGGTTTGAGTTACAATTTCATTTGTCGTATTTGAATATAGTCTGCACTATTTGGTTGTATTTGGTTCTGAGAATCGAGTCAGGGTTCTCACTGACTTCGATTCACTGTTGGGTTCACTTGAGTCTGGTCTCACTTGATATCTTTGTTTTGTTTTGATCTCTGTTTTGTAGCATTCATTGCTGTTGGGTTTGTTCATTTGTTTACTGTTGTAACTGAATTTGCAATTCTTTATGGTATACTCTAGTCTGCAATTGCATTTGTCTCCAACATGCCATGTTGTCCAGACCCTTGCACATGCTCCTTGGTTTGTTGAGTCTGGACATTTGCCTGTGTACACGCACATTTCTAATCTGTGTACATGCACAGTTTTATTGTTGCAGTGATACCTTGAGTTGTTTCTAGATGCATTGTTATATTGTTCATGTGTACATTTGGATTTTTGGTCGAGGCTATTTGATTTTTCCATTTGCACTTGTGTTTAATCTAATTTGGATTTGACCTTGTGCACGTCTTTTATTGACTGTGTACACGAGTTGGCGAGGCAGTGCACATGTATATACGTGTGTACTGCAGCCAATCTGAATTGATGTTTTAATTGATGTTTTCTATTTCTAGAATTGTTTTATGTTTCCAATTCAATATATTTTGAATCATATTTTGATTTGGTTGATTTGATGATTTTTGTTGTTAAGCGCCGTTGGGCAATTCCGTTCTTTTCTAAATCATCTTCAATTTAAAATCCTTTCATTTATCTCTGTTGATATTTTAAAATCTGCTGATTTGTTGTTTAACACTGTTAAGTTTTATATTTACCGTTATCCGATTTCTTTATTTAAAAGGGTCGGATAGACGAGAATTATTGTGACTGTCGTCTATTTGATTATTATTGCCTCTATGCACTAATAACTGAGTTTGAATTAGACTGACCTGTGTATTATTTTCTTTTGAATGTAATACTCGGGTTAGACCGAGTATTTTACAGCTTGAAGATTTTCGAGCAGCGAAGTTAGAGAGAGGGGGTAAAACGCTCACTTCAGTTTTAGGAAATTTTGTATTTTAAGATATTCCGCTGTATAAATTTAATAAATTGTATAAACTCTGATGTATGTAAAAAGATTCATAGTAGTGAAATATTTTTATTCTGTGTTTCTATGGCTGATTCTGTTTAAACTCTATAAACTAAATAACAATCCGTCATTTTGAACGCTTCAAGTTGGTTTAACTACCGACTAGGGGCGGTCAGAAGGGCAGGATGTTACAATTAGTAGAATTTAGCCTTGTACTGTATGCTGCTACATAGCTGGCTCCAGCTTTGAGATTGAATTTACTTGTGTTTCTGAATGATGCGCTTTTCATTCAATGTACTTGCGATCCATTGCTCATCGGAAAGGTCATAATGATGATCAGTCGCCCATAAGTCCTGGTATTGATCTGATGACTCTATCTCTAGGCATCCTTTCAGTCACAACCTAGAGTTGTTATGAATATCAGGCATGGGTCATAGGTTCAAGTTGTCATAGTCAACTCTCGGATAATTACTCTTTTGCCCCCAGTCTCGGGTTGGCGGATGCATTACGCGGACGATCTAGTCTCGTCCTAGCTGTGTCTATACTGTAGTTCAAGCTTTAGAACCAGAGTTGACTGATGAATGGTTGAATCATATTATCTTATCTTCTTGTTCGTGCCCCCAAGTCTGGGGAATATCTCGATAAGTGGTATGGTAGATAATGTCCGCTTCAATTTTGTATTCTATCCCATTGAACCATGGGATCGAGTTAACCGATGGAAGGCTGAGTCATGCCTATCCTGTATTATGTTCTAGTTCTTTCCTCTTAGCGGGATATATTGTTACTTTGCCAACATTCGGACATAAGCTAGATTCTGGACAGTAAATGACATTCACTTCGCTGCTTATGTCGCCGTATTTTGGGCAAAAACTAAAGAGTGAATCGTCCAATCAGATCCAATGCAGGATTGATGCTTCCCTTGTCGAATTCAGGGTAAGAATCAGTGTGCAGATGTTTAGGTTGCACTTGTTTTGAATTGCTCTTTTAGTTGGATCACGGTAAGAGTCAATGAATGAATGGTCGCGTTGCATTCATTTGGAGTTGGGTGATCAACCATATCCATTTCGATTTACGTTCTCCCGTCAGATCTAGGGATAAAGTCAGCTCAAATAAAGTCATGTCATGCTCATTTGGTCTCATGCTATTCCTGACAGATCGAAGGAAGGCGACGGAGGACTAATGGTCAAGTCACACTCATTCGTGGTTTATTCTTCTATCCGTGCTCTGTTGGTCAAAGGTATTCGATGGACGTTCGGGTCACATCGATTTGTAGTCGAAGAGGATCGATATTGACCGTCGACTCAACGGCACGATGTAGAATGCTCGTACCTCATTTCCTATCGATCCAATGGTATGATATGAAAGGTGCAGATCGATATTGCCCGTCGATCCGGCGGTACGATATAATTGGTTGCCCAGAACTTCGAGCATCATTCTGATTGGTTAGCATAAAGGTCTCCTTGTAGTCATTTCCTTAAGTTGTAAAGGACGCTAAGCTTGAGATGTAGCGAGTCACCTTTCTCTTCTTTCAGTGATTTGCACTTCTGCCCCCACTCTTGGGTTAGCAGAGTTAGTTCGTGGATGGTCTAATTGCACCTGTAGTGAGTTTACACTTGTCACGTCGAGTTCAGGTCAGAGTTGGTGAATGAATGGTCGAATCTCATTCATTCATTTGTCTATTCTTGTAGCCACACTTTGGGGATCAGAGTCAGTTGAAGGGCCATTCATCACACCTATTTAATGTTTATACCCCTGTCCACACTCTGGGGACTTAGAGTTTTAGTAGAAAATGGTCAGACCGCATCTTCCTCAATTAATCCCTCTAGCGCTAGTCAATGGCGAAAGTCGAAGTGTGGTCAATCACATTACAACAACTTTAATTTGATGCTTCTCCCACTGAACTGTAGGAAGGAATCGATTCGCAGATGGTTAGGTCACATCCGTCCATGTTGCACGAACAGCCCATTGGATCATAGGGGAGAGTTAGCGGATGAACGGTCGTGCCACGTTCGTTTGCAGTAGAACGGGTAGTCACATCCATTTAGAATTGGACATTCAGCTAGGTTCGTTTTGCGAATCTGCGTCTCCCTGTCGAATCAAGGAAGAAATTTTGTCTTGTGGGGTTGGAGTGCATCCCTATAAAATTATGTTATGGGTCCCGTGCCGGGGACAAGAGGTTATGCATGGACGGTTGGGTCATGCCCGCTTAGTGCTGGATGGTCTGATCGCATCCAATTTTGTGTGTTAAGTGTGACCCCGTGTCAGGGGAAGATTGGAAAGAAGACGGTCGAACCACATCCGCTTTTTGTATTACAGAACTTGATGAGGAACCATAGCCGATAGATGGATAGTCGAATCACATCCCTTTTGGTATTCATATTCCAAACCATGCTTTGAGGACTGGACTTGGTTGATGGGTTGTTAGTCACACCCATTTGGTGTTTATACTCTAGCATGTGCTCTCGGGACCGAAGGGAGTTGATGGGAGGTCATTCGCACCTAGTTGGTGTTTATAATCCAGTCCACACTCTGGGGACTTAGAGTTAGTTTATGTTTATACTCCAGTTCGCACTTTGGGAATCTGGAGTTAGTTGATGTTTATACTCCAGTTCGCACTCTGGGAATCTGGAGTTAGTTGATGTTTATACTCCATTTCGAACTCTGGGAATCTGGAGTTAGTTGATGTTTATAATCCAGTTCGCACCCTGGGAATCTGGAGTTAGTTGATGTTTATACTCCAGTTCGCGCTCTGGGAATCTGGAGTTAGTTGATGTTTATACTCCGGTTCGCACTCTGGGAACTCGGAGTTGATGTTTATACTCCGACTCGCGCTCTGGGAGTTCGGAGTTGATGTTTATACTCCCGTTCGCACTCTGGGAACTCGGAGTTGATGTTTAAACTCCAACTCGCGCTCTAGGAGTTAGGAGTTGATGTTTATACTCTGGTTCGCACTCTGGGAACTCGGATTTGATGTTTATACTCCGACTCGCGCTCTGGGAGTTCGGAGTTGATGTTTATACTCCGGTTCGCACTCTGGGAACTCGGAGTTGATGTTTATACTCCGACTCGCGCTCTAGGAGTTCGGAGTTGATTTTTAAACTCCGACTCGCGCTCTGGGATTTCGGAGTTGATGTTTATACACCGGTTCACACTCTGAGAACTCGGAGTTGATGTTTATACTCTGACTCGCGCTCTAGGAGTTCGGAGTTGATGTTTATACTCCAACTCATGCTCTGGGAGTTCGAAGTTGATGTTTATACTCCGGTTCGCACTCTGGGAACTCGGAGTTGATGCTTATACTCCGACTCGTGCTCTAGGAGTTCGGAGTTGATGTTTATACTCCGGTTCACACTCTGGGAGTTCGGAGTTGATGTTTATACTCCGGTTCGCACTCTGGGAACTCAGAGTTAGAACGAAGGATTGTCGTGCATCAATCCTTTTCCGACTTTGATGTGATGGCTTGTCCCTGAGCTTGGGGTTTCACTTAGCGAGTGATCGGTGGGATCCCGATTAACTTCTACTTAAATGCCCCTCAACGAAGGATGAGATTTAGTTTATGAACGGTTGGATCACGTCCATGTTCGTTTAGATTCCACTTTTGCTAAGCCTAAGGACTAAGATTAGTGTTCTGGCAAGCTTTGTGCTCGATCATAGGAAGGGATTGTTGAACTACATCCATTCTGAGTTGTGTATTTTCCCTTAAGTCGGGTGCAAGAATTGGAGAGCAGATAGTCGAGTCACGTCCAATTTTTACTTTGCATTCTTTCGATCGATCTAAGGAAGAGAGTTGAAATGACAGCTCGTGACGGTTAGCGAGTAGGCAGTCAGTCGTTGATGACTTTAAATTGAGGGTTGGCCCCTGATGAAGTCGGTTTAAGGCATGATTGTTTTGCCAAATCACGGATGAAAACTGGGAAGTGAATGGTCAAATCATATCCACTTTAAACATGTGTTCTCAAATAACCCCAAGTGTCTAATGTAGGATTGGATGCATGGATGGTGACGTTGCGTCCACCCTTGGTGTAATTCCGATTTTATCGGGCATCAGAAGAAGCGTAAGTATGTTGGCGAGCTTCAAGTACGAGATGGAGAGTACATTGTTGGGATATATCACTCCAAGTCTTTCCCAGATCTCCAATTAAATTGCATAGGCGGATGAGTGGATGGTCGGTTGCATCTACTTTGTACTAGAGTCTTGACCTTGTCGGTCTCTTCCGCTTTGATGCCTTGCCCCCAGTCAAGGGCATATAGTAGCCGATGAGTGGTCAAATCATGCTTGTCATGATGATACCTCAATGATTTGATCATAGTCCGTGGAGGTTGTATTGCACCCAATCTTAAGTACTCGGTTACCTGAATCATTTGCAAGTAGTTTAATTCATGTAGGTCATATTTCGCAATGTAAATGAAATTGAATTGGAAATAATTCAAAAAGAGATTAGATCAAATCTCATTGATAAGTGAGGCAGCGTCGTGTGTTCACTATTGCACTTCCATCCAGCCCTTCTCAATTGGAAGTCTAACGCAAATGGTTCAATTTGATCAAAGTCCTTGATCTATAGGGATCGGATGTTCCCGGCCCTTCGTTTTATGGGGCTTGCACATATTGTCGAAGCTATCCTTCCCAGAGCAGCCTTATGGTGTTGGCGTTCACGGTAGCCATCTAGAGAAGAGGAGTTTTCCGATCTAGAGTATGGAGTAGGTCCCCTCCTTATCTTTCCATGTTGATCCTTCATCTGATTCATCAACTCAATGTTGGCCTAGACATGTTGGTGTAGTCGTCGGCGGCTATCCACCAATTCTCTTATCAAAGTCGTGATTGACGATCTTCTCTGAGGAATGTGGGAAGACATCTACGTTTGATGGCATTCATAGCCCTTGGAGAAATCCACGCGCCATTCCCACTTCATAAGGTAGTGTCGAGGGTTGTATTTCCATAGTACACCGACATAGTTAACATGTTGAATTTTCACTGGAAGTTATGCATGTAGGATGGTTTCAACGAATAGGTCTTGACTGGGAAAGATTCTCCAATCGACATTATGCTCAGGTCCATTTTATTGCCCAGGGCTCTTGTAACACTGGTCAATGATGTATGCACGATTGCCCAACGTTCGAGTGGTTTGCAACGCCGATAGGACGGTGAGTTGGTTAAAATGGGCTAATAGATTGGTGTTTATCCCAAACTTTCATCCAGATAGGAGACCTATATAGGGTATTAAGGAAGTCTTCTTAAGGTTGTATGCCATGCTTTTAGTCACATGGATGTGGAATGATTAAGATGCAGGCATTTGAAGATGGTTCAGTGGTGACCAGCTATGTTTTGAGTTGGCAGAGTAGACATTGTAGGGCAGCCGTCATATTAGCCATCGTACCATAGTTGTCAATTCAGGAGTTTAAAAGCTGGTCAATTGGACGAAGTTGTATTCCACCTTAAAAGCATGATATATTAATCAACTCCAGTTCTTGGCATATTAACTAGGTTCTCCAGCCTCTGGGAGTAGGGTTAAGTAGTATTTCTTTACCCATTCCTTGATTGCAACTCAACATTTGTTGTTGTGATCTCCTATGTCTTGTTCAGTCATGGAACAATTAGAAGCACGGATGGAATGTTCCTTCACTAAATTGGTGATTGAATTCACTATGCGGGTGCCCTGCGCATTGGACACAGATAGATACGAATTCTGGGTCGTACCCGAAAAATATTTTTTTGAAATTTCATATCGATATGAATTGGACACAGATGGATCGATACGAATAGCGTGCGAGTATCGATACGAATTGGAGTAGTTGCGATCGATACGAATAGAGCATAGGTGATTGATATGAACAGAGCGATGCGAAGCAGATCGATATGAAATGATCGATACGAACAGAGCGATGCGAAGCAGATCGAGTCGAAATGATCGATACGAATTTTGACATATTTTCTGGGTGCGAAAACATGGATACGAAAATATGGAAGGATGCAGTTCCTCTTAGATATGGAGCAATCTGAATAGAATAGAAGGAACCACTTGACGAAAGATCTGGATCTTTCCCTTGGATGTTTGCAATCCGGTATCGGTAGTAGATCCAATGAGCAGAAGGAAAAAACTGGGTTTTCTCAGTGAAAGCACCAAAGTGTTTGTACCGAAAATGGGCACGACACTCTTCAGAAGTTTTTGAAGAGATAAAAGTGAAGAAAATAAATTGAAAATGAAGATTATCTAACAAAAACTCCAAAAAACAGAATTGTAAATACGCAGACAAGCAATTTAGAGTGGTTCGGCGTGTTGCCTACGTCCACTATGAAGTTTTGATGATTTTATTGATTCTCTTTCAATGATTACAAGTGATTACAGTGAACAACAGCGAATTACAGCTTGGAATTCGAATTAAATAGTAAGAATAAGATGCAAATCTCGATCCAGCAGAGTCTGGACGCTTGAGAATCAAAAGATCCTTCTTCTATAGGCTCTGGGGTGCTATTTATAGGCGTAGGAGGCTAAGATTTCGTTCAAACTTCGGGAGACTCGGTCTGGCACGTGAGGGGGCCCACGCGACCGTTTCCAGAAAGTTTCGACCCAATCCGAGATCGATACGAAACCATTTCATATCGATCAAAATCATGTCTGATGGATCTGAAAATCGGTGGAGATGATCTTTGGCTTGTGTGTAATCTCCTGTGAAAATTTCATGGCATTTGGATAGGTAAATCTATAGATATCGTCGATACGAAATTGAATTGCTCGGTTGCTATTTGGTTCGAATCCATGGTTTCGTATCGATTCCTTCGAATCGATCATCTGCACGTGCTTTTGTAATGATGTGGCGCGCATATCTCGAGTCGATCCATCTTTTTCTCCGGTTTGACCACGTCGCATCCATATATCTTGCCTTGTTCGTATCGAATTTGACACGTCACCCAGGCTTGTTGACTCGATGGATACGAAGTAGTCATCAGCTATGGATTCGAACAATAGTTATATCGATGGATACGAGCTAACGAAGGTCGATGGTTACGAACAGGCCTTTCCTTAATGGATACGAGCCACATAGCTCCTTAATGGACACGAAGTCAATCGATGCGAACTGGAGTCTTTTGATGGATACGAAGTAAGAACCTGATGGATACGAATTGCTCTGCCCAGATGGATTCGAAGAGAGGTTTCCATGATGGATACGAAGCATGGCCTTTCCCTTCAACTTGCATCCATCATAACTTGAGCATATGAACTCGGATTGACTTGAAACTTGGAACGTTGGATCTCTTTGCTTTTATAGTCATGTCTTATTAATTATAGCTCAATCTGGTCTCGGAAAAAATTCATCGATATCCAGGGTAGACCTATGTGCACTAAATGTCCATAACGAGCGACTCTAGGTTTCTGATCAATTCATTGGTATCTCGGCCTTGCCAAAAAGCGGGATAACAGGATTAATAATTCTTGCTTATGGATGATTGTTTAAGTAGAATGTCTGGATTGATTGATATCTATTGAATGATAATCTATGTTATTCTGTGATGTGATATTGGATATATCTGTGATAAATGGGTGATATTTATCTGTGTTAATGCTGTGTGAATTCAAGTATTGAATTGAATTGAATTGAATTGTTTAAACCTTAAACAACTTGGCCTTTAAGATACGTTTGGATTTCGATGAGACCGGGATCGGGTATCAGTTTTGATTATCCGAAAACCACATCGATTTAAGTTAAACGTTAGGTCATGAAATCTCAAGTGAAGATCGAGATGAAGTTTTAAAAGTGCAAGGTTTATTGTCGTTAACTCTGTGGGTGATTCCAAAATGAGTCTAACGAGATAATGCCTTCGGTTTCGTTCGAACCCGGAACGAACTTGTATGGATTGAATGCTTTCAGAACATCGTCAGGAGGACGGTGAGCATTCTAAGATAGATGTGTTCTATAAAGGTAATCGTAGCCTCAAGCCTCATCAACCGGGAATGGCTAAAACAGGGGAGGTGCAGCAAGGCTAAGTGAATCGCGCTCAAGTAGGACAAGATTTCACCTGTCTAGAGTCCCTTTTTATTCGGCTGTGTGGGCGGTTGAATAGCTACAACCGCTGGGGTTGTCTTGTTCGGGACTATCCAGTAAGGGATGGTTCCGGCTTTGTGTTGCAGGGGGTCGGCAGTGATCCTCGGTACGTTGATCTAAGCCACTGTGATGGGCGGTACCCCAGTAGCCCTGCCATTGTATGGAATCCAAACTCCAATAAATGATCTCGGACTTGATTGTATAACCCACTTTTTGGCTAGTATGCTGGAATTTAATCATGTAACAATTTCAGCTATGTGAATATTTATTTGAGAATCCTAGACCCTATTATAATATAACTGGATTTCCTATCAATGTTTTGGTTATCGTAAGGTAAAAACTTTTCCGTGTTTATGTGCGGGAAGTCTTACGAGCTACCTTTTGTTTTCAAAGGTTTTTCAAGGTAAACAACTTAACCGTTTACTCACACCAGACCCATGTCTGACCCGGAGTTTATTTCTGTTTTCTTAAACTCTTGGGTACTCAAATTTTTACGAGTGGCCAAGGGATTCAGGTTTGGCTTTGACAAGTTTCTGGAGGAGATATGGAGCAGGAGGCTTCAGCGTATGTAGATATATTATGGTTCCGCTGTGCTAGTGTTTGTGTCTGTATCTCTGAGTTTTATCTTGAGTTGTATTGACAGACAGGCCTTTATAACTGTCTAATTTGTGATGTTGAAGCTGTGTATCTCTGATATATATGATACTATGTAATATCTTATGTGATTAATATAATTTATTCGTTCCGCTGTGAGATTCTGATGTTGTTTCGTTCTTTCTTTTCTATCTTTTCTCTTTTCTATCCCTTTCTTTCTTAATAATGATGCGTCTTTCTGTGGACTAAGAGACGGGTCGTTTCATTGTGCATTCTCTAATATCCTTGGGAAAGGTATTTTCGGAAGAAGATCAAGTCAGAAAAATCTTAAATTCTCTTACTCCAGAATGGGATCAAAAGACACTTGCGATCGAAGAGGCAAATGACATCAGTACCTTAAAGATAGAAGAATTAATTGGAAATCTAATGTCGTTTGAAGTCCAAATGCTTGGGAGAAGAGAAACCAAAGCATCTGAAAAGAAATCAATTGCATTCAATGCATTGACCGATGGATCAGACTCAAACAACAATAATGATGGATAGATAGCCTTTATGACCAAGAACTTTTGGAAATTCCTGAAATACAGAAAGATGAATAATCTCAATAGAAACAACTATAAGAACTCTGGTAATCGGAATGTAGTGCCAAACTATATCAAATGTTTCAACTGTGACGGACTAGGCCATATCAAAAGAGACTGTCTGCATCCAGATATGAAAAATCTTCCTATAAACAATGATTCCGCAAAGAAATGAAAACGTGCATTTACCGCTACTCTAGATGACTCAGACTCGTCCTCCAGCAATGATAATCATAAGACAGATAGTTCAAATATGTGTTTCACGGCAGTTCACGACTCCGACGAATTTAGAGAAATGGACTCAGCAAAAGGTACACGTTTACAGTACATTGGTTGAAACTGCATGCTTAGGATTGGATGTTTGATTGGTTGATTTTGAATTGGTGTGTCGTTTGAATTTTAAATTTTTTATTATTATTTTATTATATTTTTACTATTATTTTATTTATTATTATTTTAAATAGTATCATAATATTTTATGGAATATACTATAATTCTAGTAATATTCCAGATATTATGTAGACATTAAAAATAATATATATATATATATATATTAGAATACTTAAGAGAAATAAATCGTGAAAATTCAGAGACACATGTCGATAAGGGCCCCCCCACGTTGTCGACAAGGGTACAAAAATTTGAAATTCAAATTTGAATTCAAATGTTTGAATTTCCCTCCATCTTTTCACTTCATTCAAGTCTCTGAAAAGTCACCTTTTGACTAGAGAACCCGTCCCTTGAGAATCTATTTATTTACTATCTCTTATCACAACTTTTCACTTTCATTTTCAAATTCAAACTCTTATTTCAAAATATCAAGCTCTCTACTCTCTACTCTAATGGCTTCTTCAAGCAACCCTTCCACAATGAGACTTTTTAGAAATATAAAAGAGCAACTTTTCAATAATCCGGAGGCTATAAAAGCATATATCAACTATGCTAACTATGGAAAAGTCCATCCCGGAAAGTTTTCTTTATTTCAAGATTTCTCTACTTATGAAATCGATTCTCTTTTTGCAAACAACTAAGTTCTTAGTCTTGTTGATGCTTCACAAAATGACTTTGTTTGTTATCAAAATCTTGTTAAAATTTTCTATGCAAATCTCAACCGTGGATTTTATAATGGAAATGATGATGAAATTTAGAGTAGTGTCAAAGGCACTAGAGTCATTTTAAATTGTGATATTTTGGGTACCATTCTTAATTGCAAGAGAACGGGAATGGATCTTTCTAGTTTTAATATCGATGAAAATGATCATGAGACATTTCATCACATTTTTGAAGGAGATGATAACTTTGAATTCATAAATCGAAACTTTCGACCAAAAGCAAGAATTGTTAATCTTCTTTTACAACATACTTTGACCCCAAGATCGGGGAGTTTTAACAATCCAACTTCAAAAGTTTGCAAAGCAATTTTTGCTATTTTTGGAAATTATGATATTAATTAGGCACAAGTTATTTTGGATGAACTTCGTCCCAAAATTTTTGAAGTGGGTGAAAACACTTTGTATCATGGAATTTATCTCACTCGGATTTTTAATTATTTTAGAGTGGATTTCAAAGGAGAAGAATTTTTTTCAAGAAAAGTTTTTAATCACTCAAACATTTCTCTTATGAAAATTCCATATGTTTTTCAACCATATGAGACTCTTGCCGAAAAGGAAGAGCGTTTGGCTCATGAGGAGATGAAAGAAGAGGAAGAAGAAGAAGAAGAAGGGGATGAAATGGAAATAGAAGAAGAAGAAGTAGGTGAAACATCCTTGGAAAGTATTGACTATCCCTCTAATCCAACCAACAAAACCTTACTCAAAAATCAAAAGACCATTGTTGAGAATCAACAGACTCTTAAACGGTCTGTTAGTAAGAAATTGGATAAAATGTCATCCAAGATGAACAAGTTTTTCTCCAAAGTCAGCAAGAAGCTTGGATTATCTTCATCTTCGTCATCCTCTAACTAGTTCTACCTTTTCATGTCATGTTGTATTGGTTTTAGTTTGTTTTGATTTGAATGTTCGTGTAGTTCTTAATGTTTAATCATTGTATCGTTCTATTATGAAATGAAATTGAATTACTTTTATGTTATCTAGCTTATCTTATCTCCAGAATAAATGTTAGTATATTATATAAATATATATATATATATATACACAATTATTCACAAAATCAAAATGAGTCATAAAAATTAACTGACCCCTGTCGACAACCCCCCAAAGACCCTGTCGACAAGTACGGGTCAGAAATGACTTTTCATTTTAAATTTGAAATTTGAATAACTACCTTGTGTCTATTCATTTCAAATGAATTTCTACACCTATAAATACATATTTCTTCCAGAATTCATCACTCAAAATCATTTCTTATCTACTCTATCTATATCTCTTCTCACAAACTCAAATATGGCCGATCCAATTCATAGTTTAGCTGAGAATCTTGAAGAAACCCTTAATTCTTTCAAGAATATTCTTTCTTTCATTCTCCGTAATCAACGACACTTAGAGTTGAGTCAAATGCAGATGATCAAGGAACAAGAAAAGCATTTCGATGCGATTCGATGGATGATTTTCTCCTTGCACAAAGATGATAATGAAGCACATCCTCGAGTCTCTCTCACCAATGAAAATGAAAATTGGGATGTCATCAAAGCAGACCCTATATTTGGAGAAGAAGGATGGGTGGATATTCCTCGTAATGTTTGATTTTATTTGATTGCTTTGTTTGATTTGAATCGATTGCTTGGATTGATTTGATTTGATTTGGTTTGGTGTGGATTGATAATTGGTGTGCAAAACATAAATTGTATAAATACACATTGATATTTATATGATCTTTGATTAGTTATCATGTCTATCCGTATAATTATCTCTTAATCTATCTATTATATACTCCATTATATATTTTATTAATGCAGGTACTTTAGTATAAGAATAAGGGGGAGTTATATAGTTTGGAGTTAGTTTTTGTTGATGACAAAGGGGGAGAAGTATAAAATAGGATATTTAGGCATAGATTAAGGGGGATTTATTAGTTTTAGGGGGAGTTATTAGGATAGAAGTAATATTTTATAAACAAAGGTTGTCATCATCAAAAAGGGGGAGATTGTTAGTCCCTGAGAAGTTGGTTTTGATGATAACAACCTTAGAATAAGATTATAAAATATAAATACTAACATTATTATTTAGATATATATGTATATGCAGGATATATATACAGGTACCAAAGAATGAAGACTGTACAGTATAGAGATTCAAGAACTGATGAACTCAAGATCGAAGATATCAAGATTCAAGACTCTTGAGTATCAAGATTATCAAGAGTTCAAGATTTCAAGATAAGTAATTTAGTTAGGAATTTAGTTAAAACTCCTAGAAAAGCACTTACATCTTAAAATCCATTTTATTCGTGAAATGGAATCCACTTCGAGCCCGTTAAAGGGATGGAACCCTAAGTAGGATGGAACCTACGAAAAATCTAGTGGAACATTGTTTTGTATCCATGAACTTTTATTCAAATGTTTTACAAAATTATATCTTGTTTTCAAAATGATTTAAAAATCTTCCTTTTTAAATCAAAAACATCTATCCTGGTTTTAAAATACTTTTAGCCTCAAAATAATCTTTATTTTCAATATCAAATTATCCTTGGTTTTAAACTATCTTTTAATATATTTAACTTTTAATATTTATACTTAGATTTAAATATAAAATTTTATATATACCAAAATATTATTCTCTATACTTATTTATGTATTTTAACTATAGTTAAGTATATTTATAAAGTCTAAAATAGTTTTAATATAAGATAGAAGTTATTTTCAAAGAAAATAAATTACCAAAAATAACATAGGCTTGTCGACAACCCCAAGGACCCCTTGTCAACAAGGTGACAGTTTATTTCAAAAGTTTGAATTTCAAAGGAAGTTTCTATTCGTCATATCCTTTCACGAATGGACATGGTTGTTGTTCTACTATAAATAGGGGCTGTTTTAAACGAATTTATAATCATATTTTCTTTGATTTCACTCCTCTTCTTCTTCCACATTTCTTTATATACATTTTTACCATTACTCTGCCGAAACCACCATTGAATCTAACTAGATCATCTCTGGTTTGATTCTCTATCACTATCTCAACATGATCCCAGTGCTATTCAGAGTTATAGACTTCTTTGTATTTAATCGAGCGAGAAAAGGTGTGATTGTAGCTTAGAAAATCAATCGGGTGAACTTGTTGCCCGTAAAATCAAGTGTCTCTACACAGAGGATTGTGAATCTGGAGCGGTGTACCTCGTGGCCTTGAAATCGAGGGTGTAATTGAAAGAATTGATTTTGAAAGGAAATTCGTACTTGTGTTGCGGGACTGGATGTAGGGTAACTCCAAACCAGTATAAAATCCAGTGTGTTCTTTCCTTTATTGCTTTTACTTTATATCTGCATCTGTGTTTGATTCTGTGATCATATCCGTGTCTGAATATTGCATACATTTGTGTTCAAATTAATATAAACTCAAAAAGAATTAGTAATTCCTTAAAACACTATTCACCCCCCTCTAGTGTTAATTCTAGCCTTAAGATCCGTAATTCGCATTTCTCACAGAGCTGAATTGGCACACCAAATTCTATCTTGCAAACCTTATAGCTAGAGCTTAGAAGAAAGCTTAACACAAAAGTTTTTACCATCTGAAGCAAACCAAAATATTTGATGTATCAAACTGTAATGTATTCTCTAAGAATTTTGAAATGTATATACATATTTTGGTAAACTTATGTAGTTGGAAGACAATATCACTGGCTTAACACAATATTAGAGTTTATTATCAAAAAAATTATATATGAATTTCTTACAATTGAATTCAGTTACCAGAATACTAAAGCGAATCACAGCTATTCAGAATATTTGTAGAAATGTCAGCAATAAAAGCATATATCTGTAGATATTTCCACAAATATGTGATTATTCAAAATAGTTGCAGAAATCAATGCACTATAGATATATAATTACAGATATTTCCATATGTAAGTAATTATACCAAATTCTTGCACCAAATAATTGTAGAAATGTCAACACAAAAATCAAATAATTGCAGATACCTCTACATTTGTTAACAACAATTGCACATACATATGGATATACCATATTTATTTAATGGCAAACAATGATACAAATTTCATCTTCAAAGTAGTATTCACAAAACAGGTATAATTAGTAAGCAAAAATTCAGAAAAACTGCAGAAATATGTGCAATTAATCGTAATACTTGCAGAAAACACTTCAATAATGATTAATAAAAGTATACCATGATTGATACATTACAAACATTAAACATCCAACCTAAGTTCAGAGAAAATATCATTGAAATGAACAAAAACATAAAGTTAACTCCATACAGTATAACTTTCCCAAAGAAAAAAAAATACATGTTTTTTACAGAACAAGTCCTTTTATTATGACCCAACTTCTTGCATATACTACATCTAATAGTCTTTGAAATTTCACCAGCAGATTTTATCCTCTAAGATGATGATGGTCGATCAGGCATTCTTCTACCTTTAGGAGGTGCTACAACAACATATTTAATCAAAACGTCTTCTTTCAAAAAGTTTATAATAGGATTGATTGGATGAGAATACGCCGATCGAAAATAAACAACTTTGAAATAATCTTCAGTGTAATCATAAACATTCAACTTTCCACAACTCAAAATACATTTGACAGCATGAGTACAAGGAAAACCATATATTTGCCACAAGTTACAAGAACAAACCCGATTATTTAAATCAACAGATTGACGAACAGGAGAATGAACTTCAAACACATGTTCACTTGATTTTATAACAAACCACGGAGCTCCGTCCACATGAAGACTTTTCAACCGATTTTCATTCACTGGACATACAACACTACTCCAACTATTAGCAAGTTCTCAACGATCAGAAATTAGCTTCATTAACTCAACTCTAATTTTATCCAAGCATGCAGTGATTGGTAAATGTCTTTCTTCCAGAATCCATTTACTGAAACTCTCTGAACAATTTGATGACATTTCACCATAACGACAAGCAAGGAAAAAACATTAGCAAACTTCTCAAAGGGAATTCCATTCAAAAATTTTGCCACAGTAGAATCACCAGCATCTTTAAAATTCTTTAATGCAACATTGAAATCATCCAAATTAGAAGCATATGCAACACGTCCAAACAAATCTATCAACCTTTCTTTTTTGATTTGGAAAATTCAAATTTTAAAGCAACTTTTAAATTATTGTTCGAATGATAAAACATGAACCATGAACTGAATTTGGAAACACTTTTGGAATAGCAACAAGAATACCAGGATGACGGTCATAAATGAAAACAAAATTTCTACTATCATCTTTCAAAAAATCTTTAAGCTGTTCACAATACCAAATCTAATTATTTTCATCTTCACCAGAGACAATCACAACTGCTATAGGAAAAAACCTGATAAAACAACAAATATATAAATAACTGAACAAAGTGCATAATTCTCTGCACTTATATTGAAAAAGTGCAGACAAAACTGCAACTATTACCATATATTACTGCAGAACAATTTCTCACTGTATCAAAAATATTACAGACTTTTCAGCAATTTTTTTGTAAAATTGCTTTGGTTTCTGCAATTTTTTTCTATTAGTAAGATATTTTTCTTTTTAATAAATACTGATATTGCAGCAATAAATAATAATAATTGTAGATACTGATGCAAGTATACATTAAACTACAAACAAATAACATACCTTCATTGCCATTTTTACCAGTAGCAGCCATCAAACAACCTTGAGCTCTACCCTTCATAAAAGTAGCATCAACGAATATTAAAGGCCGACAAAATTGAAAACCATGTGCACAAGCTTCAAAACCAATAAAAACCCTCTCAAATTGACGTGTATCAGGATTACACTCCAAAACTACTTTACTACCAGGATTAATTTCGAGGACAGCATCACAAAAGGACTTCAAATGGTGATAAGACATCATATCACTTCCATGTAAATCTTCTAAGCCAACCTCTTCCCACTATAAGAAAAATAATACTTCAAAATGTTATTATACTCAGTTTGAAATAGGTTAATAATGTCCTTTGTCCTCATTAACGGATTAGCTTGAATATGATCATAAACCAACAATTTAATCAATTTACTTGAAACAGGAGGATCATTTATATCATGAATTCCAACACCGCAAGTATGTTCAGGTTGAAATCTCTTTATAACAAAATAGACAAGAAGATTAAACTTGACAAAAGCATGAATCCTAAAAGTACATTTTGTTCGGGAGCAAACAGCCGTAACTCTTTCCTTATCATTCTTAACCAAATCAAGCTTGTACCCAGTCTTAATACTATATATCATCACATTGAGCCTGAATTTAGTAACACTGCCTGGAAATTGTTGACCAACACCCGTAAAAACAAATTGATTGGAATCATTTCTCAATAACTGCCTGAATTGAATATTAGAATCACCGGTACTAACAAATGAGGAATCACTACTAAAAGAAACAGCATCTGACCTAATATTGGCTGCTGAAAAACTAGTAGGAACAACATCAACAAAAATAACAAAGTAATCCTCACGGTTATGAGCAGTCAACAACAAAATAGATTGAAGATCAGAATTAGTTTCAATATTCCTTCTCAATCCATCTCTAACATAGTATAATTCAAATGAAAATGAACTTAATTCAGTCCATTTAGCACTTCTCAACATAACAACCGAACTATCAAAATGAAGACATAACGAAAAGCTATCATATCCAAACTTCAATAGCACAAGCACACCAACATCACCAGGAACACTGTAATTTAAAAAACAAAACAGAATTACAATTACAAAAAAATAAATAAATAAAAAACCAGAATATATATGTTATTTGCTGATATGTAAGCAATAATTTTAAAAAATAGCAGATAAATCAGCACATATTAATAATATGTTGATATGTAAGCAATATTATTTGCTGATATGTAAACAATATTTGTAAAAAAAATGTAGATAAATCAGCACAAATCTAAGCTTAATCAAACTCATTGAAATACATTATGTGCTGATATGTAAGCAATAATTGTAAAAAAATTGCAGATAAATCAACAACTATTAGTAATTTACATAGCATTTTCACCATACATATTCAAATTAATTGTGGACAAGTCTGTAAAATATTTATAATAATTCCAGACAAATCTGAACTTAATCAAAGCTAACAAAATATATCATCGAACATTACCATATACACACGCATTAATTTTTCAACTAAAATAAACAGGAGAATACTTGTAATTTCCATTTACACTAAACATAAAAAAAACGAAATTAAATAACAACATTATCAAGCAATATCGCAATATCAATGAAAAACAAACAAAATCGACTACAAACCCAACCAATATTTTACCTGGAAGAAGATAAAGCCATGAATCCGAAATAATATCTTAAAACAATGATCGAACTGAATCCGAATCAAAAACTTGCAATCGAAATCACGACCACCATTAAAATAAGTGCGAGAGGTAAACAGGGGTATTTATGGTATAAATTTAGCCGCAAACAAAAATAGGGATCAAAAATATAAGTTTTGAAACGGGATGAGTTTACGTGGACTAAGTTTAATTATAATGAAGTGGGCCTAATTTTCACAATATTATTATATATTTTATTAACTAATCGAAAGTTAACAGTATGACTTTTAAAAATAAGCTTGTAGGCTTAAAAATGATTTATAAACTTATGTTGTATTGTATAAAATAATGAAATGATTTTATAAAATAATAGAAAAGAGATTAGACTTTTATGCAAAATATTTAGTAAATAAAGGTAAGACTTGATTTATGTAATAATTTAATTACTTAATTGAATATACATGTATGTATATGTGCACGAGCGGGTATGCGTATACGTGTATTTGAGATTATATAACAATCAATACAATTCCTGTATTGAAATTAGAATTGTTGATAATGATTGTTTATTTGTGTGATTAGTTATATATGAGTATGGGAATATCCATACATGTATATAAACATGTTACAGGCAATCTCATGTAGCCATAGCGACTATTGGATGCGCTAAGCTGCGGGAGAGAATACTGGGTCGAGTAATAGTTCCGGTGAAGCCCGAATCATGATTTTTGTTGTGTAAGTGTGTTTGTGTATGCGTGTGTGTGTTAATGTGCACAAATATGTGTATTGGCACATGCATAGGCATCACATGAAGCAAATTGGTCAGTTGAGTTCAACTTGGCTTGTTAGAGAGGGCCGGGTCGAAGGAATTATCCCGCAAAACTCTACACGTAAAAGAGTGGTTATTCATATCGAAATTGGGTTTTGATTACTTAAAACGACTTCCAAATTATCAACCAATGGACTCCGAAAGAGGCCTGATATGGCAAAGTCAGGCTATGGGAGCTAGACGACTCATTGGGTGAAGCAACCGAGAAGACGGGGTTTGTGATGACCGGCCTACACCTCTGGTGCCCAATAAACCTGTATAATGCGCTATGGAGGTACCGACCGATGCAGGTTGGTAGCCGAGAACGTAAAATAGAGAAAAACCAAACACAGATGTAGAACATCTCATATCCACAGACAAAATATAATATAATAACATAGATGTAAAACAGGTGAGATAGTAATTTAATCAAATAAACCATAAATAAGAACATCAGACTGCATCAAGTTCATAGACTATACAAAAACTGAAATAAAGAGTTTATATATCCAAATCTCCAAAAATAAACTCTATAACTATCTCTCGAAATACAAGTACTGATATAGCTCCACAGTACTGCATAACGGAATATAAGCAATAGTAAGCTTCGAGTATAGATATATAAAAGCGTAGCCTTCTGCTCGTACTCCATACAACTCCATGCATTATCCAGACCTGTTATCCCTAATCTACTCATTTAAGAGCACCTGAGATAATAAGAAGAAAAGCATCCTCGGGTCAGACAACGGTCCGGTGTGAGCGATATACCATCTTAAAATACTATAAAAACCATATATAGTAAATAGGGGCATAGGGTATGAAGAACCATACCTGACATGTCCCTACATCCAAAGAGTTAGCACATAACAGTCCATATATGATAATCTACTACCATAGCCATATAAATGTACTACAGTCAGAGTACAATATCCAGTGTCGAGGTATGTTGTCGAAAATACCAACATCGTGTGACACCTTAAAGTGATAAACAACCATACCAAACATAGCATCCATCAAACAATCCTCACTATCACTCTTGTGTGTTGGATATATGATAACTCGTATGACACAATCGCAAACTAGGGACCCAATCGTAAACCTGGCTTCACTGGTGCTCTAATCCTTAGCACCCTAAACGGCTAGGAACCAGGCTCACAATCGCAAAGCCCAGGGTAATCTACTATCGCATGATCCGGACACAATCGCAAATCCAAGTGGACGTCCCTACATGCCCCTTCTTCACAAGCGCACCAGAAGTCTCTGAGTTATCAATGATCCCTTTGCATGCGCCTCAATAATGGAACTCAATTGTTAATCCATCATGGTTATTTTCACAGTAGGACACAATCTCAAATCCTACTCAAAAGCCCTCATTGTAAATTTGCCCTTGTGGATCACCATCACAACTCCTATCGTTAAGTCATCATCTTCAAAACGCCTCTAGACACCCATCGTAAGTCATAGAGCCATCATACCAAGGTTCTGAAGTCGTCGTCATCGGTGTCAACATAATGAAGCGCCACGCCATCGCCTCACTAATTGCTACAAGATCCAAGGTTATTCTGAGTCGTTTGGAGTCGCTTACTTCACTCCATATCACTCCCAAGAACACCGTTGCATGCCATGAAGAAATTCCCGAAGTATTGCTGTGCCACAATGAAAATCGCCGACTTTCATTTTTGGTTCGGTTATGCCCTAGCCAAGCCCCAAGCAACCCCTTCTGTGACTCCAAGCAGCTCAAGAAAACCAAACAGAAGACCTTGCTCTGGTCTGGCCCCAGGTAAACACCCCAAGTCGTCTCCAGAAACCGAACCAATTTTCTTGCTCGGGTCTAGCCTTAAGAAAACACCCTCCGGACACCAAGCAACCATCGAACATCAGAACTTGTTCGACCACCAAATAGAGCACCAACGGATACCAAGTTGACCCCAAACAAACCAACATCGGACACCAAGTACCGAATAGAAAGTCTTGTTCGGATGTCGAACCAAGCCGACTCACAAAACTACCGAGCACGACTCCAAGCAATCACCAAACAGTAAAACTTGTTTGGTCATCGAATATGGCACCAGCAAACACCAAGCATGACTCTAACCATTGAACAGAAGTGTTGTGATTTCTCCAAACTTTAATTTTTCTCCGATTTCATTGCTACGTTCCGTTCTTCAACCCATTTGCCTTCTACATGCATTGATACAACTCCTAACATCCTCGAGCCTATACAGCAAAGTCTGGTTTCACGATTCCTGCCTCAAGTTCGCTTTGATGAGCGTTTTCAACCATATTCGCATACAAACAAACAACATACATGCACCAACCAACATTCAACATGCAAATCATACAATCAATCACAACAATCATCATACATGGTGCCTACAACATAGCTTATCATATACCAAGACAAACACATATCCAAATAACATGTCTAAAACGCCAAAAATCCCTTTATACACATTTTTACTATAGGTAGGGTTGTAAAACAAAAATAAAACATAATTTTAACTTTATAAATGGATCCAAAACATGTTATAATCTATATACATATACAATAAGGTGAGAGATGATAAATCACTCAACAAAACCTCCAAAATCCAAGTTTTGAATGCAGATCGGTGCAAATTCAAAAATGAACAGCAAAGATGAGATTTTCTCTTCCTAAAAAATTAATTTAATCCTAAGCTATTGATTTAGACTTAATTCGAAGGAGAAAATAAAAGGTTTTAGATAAAGAAGGGGTTACTTGAGGCTTAGATCTATTTAGAAAGTGGTAAAAGTGATTTGGAGATGATGGTTCATCTAAAATAGTCTCCAAACCCGATATGGGTTAGTGGGCTTGCCCCTAAACTCATAATTATTCAAGCTGCTTCAAAAACTGCTAATCTTCAAACAACCATATATCCTAGCCAGAAAGTCCAAATCACTATTATGACCACTCTACGGAAATGGAAACCATCACATCTTTCCAATGGAAGTGGTTTCGGATGCTAATTTGACTTTTATCAAAAGTTATAGCCATTACAAGTATTAAGAGGTAAAATTGTCTGGAAATTTTTTAAAGATAGGAAATGTCACTTGTAGGCCTTTCCCAAAGTTATACAGTCATACAACCTTATATGAATTTAAAAATAATATTTTACGATTCTTCGATACGTAAAATACGGATCGTTATAGGGTTCGAACCAGCGGCTCGAAGGCTACTTACCTGGGCTTTTCTACCCAGAAACAGGCATCTACCAGTCCACCAGTGGTAGACCACCTGTTCACCGATAGTACATTGCCTTGGGCAGTAAAGCTCTTGCAAAGTGCCGATTTATGGGGATTTTTCCTCGAATCTAGATGCGATGAGATGTGAGACTTTGGCGCGACTTCGAAAAGGCTTTGGGCTACTCGGGAAAGTGGAATGCAAGGCGAAGCTAAGGATTCAGATGCAATGTATAGCGATACGTGTGCGATCAATAATGATCGAATATGATATCGATGCATTGATTTGGATGCACGGTCACATTTGGTTAGCATGTACAATTGAGCGGAGTTAGCCCGTGCCTCTTTGCTTTAACCTTGGGATAGACATATTTGATTATGCAATGTCATATATGGTGTGTGCATATATCTATATGGCATCGGTGTTCCTTTGTGGTCCTAATAGCATATTACACGAGACATGTCTGTCGTTCTCTTTTGTAGAGATTACACGAGTCTGTTAAGAAATCCATGATGTCTTAGGGGGATGATGACAACCATCTACTACGGGATCATTTATCACCATATCTCATTATAGGGATACAGTGTGATCCACAAAGGTCTTGGGTATTTAGAGTAAATCATATCACCAAAGCTCTTTATAGAGGTAGAGTGAGATCCACACGAGACCCATCATTGAAAATGCGGCTCGGGGTCTAAGGTACATTTAGGTACAGACTCTATCTATTATGGAACTAGGTTTCAAGTATATAGAGTAGGTCAGATATCACCAAGCTCATTATAGGGGTACGGTGAGATCTACACAAGACCCATCACTAAGGATGTGGCCCGGGGTCTATAGTACAATTACGTACTGACTCTATTTATCTTGTACCCTCAAAGGGAATCATTGGATTGCGATAGATGACTGTAATGGACTTTACTTATCATTAATGACGAGTATCAATTTGTATTCTTTGGTTGTCTCTCATTGTTATGTTGTGTGTGTTATTAGTTGGCCGATGTTATTATTGTTACTATTATTATTGTGTACTTCATAATAGACTTATATTGTGATTACCCTACCTTTGTATGTTGGGTTACATGTATCATGGTATATTGTTATGTAGCAGTCACATTATATTAGTTGTGCTGACTCATTGATTACGGGAGAAGAGCATGTTATGGTATTGTTCCCTATCTTTTAGATAGTTTTACTTTACTTGTTTATTGGCAGTCCAGATTACCCTTGAGCTATGTTGGTGGAGAGGACTAGCTGTAACTTAATAGCTTCATGTTTATATATGTATATACTTTTAATATACAGTGTTTTGAGATATTATCCTCACACCAGGCTTTATGTCTGACCAACGTTTTGTCTTTGTTTGTTTATGTCGTGACAACTCTCGGACTCGACTGAGTAGCTTGGGAGTCAGGTGTTTTTGGGGATATGCTTCGGAGTGGTACAGTTGGAGTTTGGAGACAAAGATGATACTTGGATAATTATCTAATTGATATTGTAGTAGTACATGACATGCGTTATTTGTATATGAGATTTATTGTATCATATATTTCATTCCAACTTTCTATATTGATATTTATTTATCAGTTACCTCTGCGAGTGTAGCCTCTTATATATTGTTCATTTCATTTGTTCATGTATATTAAGTATATTATATGTTACTTCCACTGTGAAACCATATCGTTATATCTTGGTGTACTATTTTGTTATCTCTTCTTTCTTTCTTTTCCCGATAAGCTATCTTTTGTGGTATTCGAAAGTCAGATGTTGATGCGAGGTGCTGATTTTTGGGTGTTACGAAGGGCGGGTTGTTACATTTGGTACAGAGCTTAGGCTCAACACTCGTACCAAGTACGCCATTTTGAGTTAATTAATCTGGTATAAGGGGATACGTTGAGAGAGCTTACTTGTATTTTTCTTTTATATTATATTGTCTACACCGCTTATCTTCTGGACTTTGATTTATTTCTATTACTAGTTGCTTAAATATATTTACCACGCAATCAGTATGGGTAGACGGAGTGCACGAGCGACTGTGGATGGGCAGTCTAAGATGGTTGATTTGTTCAAAGATTATTTGATTATCGCATGGGATGTTCTACCACCCAGGAACATTCCAATGGCTACAGTATGTGTTTAAGGTGGTGTAGCCTTTGGGGCACTAGTATTCATCGCTCTTCCAACATTCAACTTTCCGAAGTTATGTCAGGAGTCTCTTAGCCCTGGTGGAAGGCCATATCCGAGTACTGAGACTGTTGTCGAGACACATATTTGGACATGAGATTGTGATAAGGCTTTTGCCAATATGATTTATGAGATGTTCTCTTATAGAGGATTATCTCCTAGCATTTTAAAAGGAAGGCTTTGGCTTGGTGAGACGTATTAGTATAGGGAGCAGACGAGCAGGTCGTACCTTGGATTGAATCTAAGCATCACCTTGAGCCTCGGTTCATTTTTGAGACCGAGAGATGCACGCAACTAGAATGTGTCAACCATTAGCAACTGGGTAGCTTGTCAGTAAAGAAGTACGTTCGCCAACTTGATCTTTTGGCTAAATTTAAGATCGAGACGGTTAGTACTCCATTGAATGAGGCAAGGATATTACCTACGGTATTAATGCATCGGTTAGGGATTCATTGCTTAGTCTTACCCCGATAGGCCCCACTTTCGAGAGTCTCGTTGGGATAGCTCTTTTCCATGAGAGCACCTTCAAGGTACCATCATAGGTAGCAAAGGTGGAAAGCATATCAAAGTTACAATCAAAGCGCAAAGACCAAGATACAAGGAAAGACCAAGCTTATGCGAAGAAGATAACTGATGTATTGTATCATCCTTATGGCACAAAGGACATTTTGTTTTGGAATGTCATTCAGCTAAGACGAAGCGTAAGTGCTTTAATTGAAATCATCTTAGTCATTTGGGTAAGAATTGTCCTGCATTTCAAAAGGGCTGAGCAAGTGATGATGGCTTATGCCTTATGGGCATTACCGAGTCTTAGTAGGCCTACTGCTCAGGAGAAATGAAAGGAGCTTATATAGTGAGGTATGGCTTATTTTTTCTCACTTATGTTCCTTCCGATACTTGAGCGGTATATTTATCTATTGCTAGTTACTTGGTAAATAGGCTAAACTTGACCCCTTTCATAGTAAGTCAATTCTTAGATAAAGATAAAGCTGTATAAGTAAATTAGTTGCAAAGCTAAGGTGAAGCGACTAAGGGTGCTACTGTTTTAACTTGATGCATAAGCTTTCAAGTTGACTAAGGTTAGCCAATGAAGTGTGACTTGAATCTGTATCCAAGTAAGGTTTGGTGGATGCCTAATAATGAGCAAAGACTGAGTGAATGACTTATGGGCATTTACCAAGAAGTCATTTATGTAAGAATTGTTTTTCCTTGTATTAGTAAACATTTGGTGATGGGTTTAACCCCATGTGTTGAAGGGATATTTTCATGGGATCATTCCATTTATATACCAGTTCTAATCACTAGTTCGAGCACAGGGTTTCTAGGTGATTTGCACCAGATGAGCAAGTGGTTTTCACTCATTCTTAAAGGCGAACACTTGAGTCGGATTCTTGAGGTGATTGAGAGATTTTCGAAGCGCGACTCTAGTCGTGTGAGGAAATTTCAATGGTCCGACCAAGGAACCAGATCGAAGTTCGCATGAGAGGAGTCAGGTGGTTGACCCTAGTTTAACAAAGAAATCTTATGAATAAACGAAGGATTGGAATCAACATCATGCATTTTGGATAACCTTTTGTTATTGTAAATTTAGTGTAATATAGCTAAGGTTGCTTTTAGTGGTTTGGGAAAGGATTTCTTGACTAGTTTTGTGATAATTCAGATAATCTTCTAAGTGACAAAATGATACTTGCATAGGCGAGCGTCGTAGTGCACTTAGTATATTATCCATATTGACATTGTGCGGTTGAGGTGGGCTTAAACCTGTGGAAACCCAAGCATTTGTTGATCGTCATTTAACGAAGATTTAATTAGTAGAATTATCTCCTTTGGAGCATAAGTTCTGTTCGGAAGGAAATGGAAAGATTGGGACTTAATTTGTTGGATTTCTTCAAGAGTTTTGAGACTCGACGATCTAGCATATCGTATAAGTTTTCCTTTTCATAGCGGGAGGTGTAATAGTCTTTCGTGCATTATACTCATAAAAGGAGTTACGATACTTAAGCACTTTGTCAATCTTGGATGTCGAACTGACTCATTGGAGTTTATAGTTATCCATGCACGTTTCGACTATTATTGGTCAATGCGCATGTCGGTATAGACTCATTTATGTGTTTCCTCGTTTTACATACTACTATTGTTTATTGTTGCTTGCTATTGTTTGTTTTTGTTTGTAGTTGATTGATTTGGATTTCTATTGATTTATTATTGTTGCTTGTTTGTATGATCAGTAGTTTGTATGCTAGTTATCGTTGCTTGTTAATGATTTATTGTTGCTTATTGTTGATTGTTTGTTGTTGCTTATTGTTGCTTATTGATTGCTTATTGATTTCCATCGATCATTATTGCTTGTTATTGCTTGCTATGCGTGTTCGATAGTTTGTATTTTAATTATTGTTGCTTATCATTGTTTTCTATTGTTTGATTGTCACTTATTGTTTATTTCTATTAATTGCCATTGATTGTTGTTACTTGTATCTTAATTTAAATTTCCTACTAAAGTAAGTTCAGAAAGAGAGATAGTGGTAGATATCTAGAATAGATCATGCCATCCAAGGCCAATGTAGAGGTCGAGATGGGATCTATAGGAATCTATTGCCTTTGGATGTGACTCAGAGTCGATGGTATATTTAGATACCGAATACTATCCATTTGATAGTTATGTATGGTTGTGATAGTGTCGGTTACTACACTGAAATTACACATGTTTAAATTCAATGATTTATTGCATAGGAAATGTTAGTTATATGGTTTGATATAGCATAGTTATTTGAGATGATTGCTATATACATACATACATACATATATATATTAGCATTCTTAAATTCATGATATAATGTTGCAATTGAGTTTAAACCTCTTCCTTGAGTACATGATTAGGTACATGGAAGCAACTATGTGCTATTGGGATGCTTATTTGCTTATGTTGGCATTTAAATGGAAAATGCTTACTATGAAAGAAGTACGTAAGATCTATTATATAGACTTAGGTTTATGCTTGTATGTCCTAAGAAATGAGATGTTCCAGATATGGGATGCCTCAGGTATGAGATGCGTGTGTGTGAGTGTTGTTTAGGGATTTTTCGGAGCTAGCCGTGCAAAGGAGGTGCTGCCGAATTTTTTCGAAACAAAAGGACTTTAGAATCCTAAGGGCTAGGAGATATATTCTATGCTTTTGAACTTCCATAACACTGACCAAGTAAGGTGAGAACTGCTGAAATTTTCCTAAGCGGATGTTTGGAAGTTTTGGTATGACGGGTTGTATTTTCATACTTATAGAAAGTTTGAGGACAAAATTCTTTAAAGAAGGGGCTTATATAATGAGGTATGCTCTATTTTTTTCTCACTTATGTTCCTTCCGATACTTGAGCGGTATATTTATCTATTGCTAGTTACTTGGTAAATAGGCTAAACTTGACCCCTTTCATAGTAGGTCAATTCTTAGATAAAGATAAAGCTGTATAAGTAACTTAGTTGCAAAGCTAAGGTGAAGCGACTGAGGGTGCTACAATTTTAAATTGATGCATAAGCTTTCAAGTTGACTGAGGTTAGCCAATGAAGTGTGAGTTGAATCTGTATCCAAGTAAGGTTTGGTGGATGCCTAATAATGAGCAAAGACTGAGTGAATGACTTGTGGGCATTTGCCAAGAAGTCATTTGTGTAAGAATTGTTTTTCCTTGTATTAGTAAACATTTGGTGATGGGGTTAACCCCATGTGTTGAAGGGATATTTTCATGGGATCATTCCATTTACATACCAGTTCTAATCACTAGTTCGAGCACAGGGTTTCTAGGTGATTTGCACCAGATGAGCAAGGGTTTTTCACTCGATTCTTAAAGGCGAACACTTGACTCGCATTATTAAGGTGATTGAGAGATTTTTGAAGCGCCACTCTGGTCGTGTGAGGAAATTTCAATGGTCTGACCAAAGAACCAGATCGAAGTTCGCATGAGAGGAGTCAGGTGGCAGACTCTAGTTTAACAAAGAAATCTTGTGAGTAAACGAAGGATTGGAATCAACATCATGCATTTTGGATAACCTTTTGTTATTGTAAATTTAGTGTAATATAGCTAAGGTTGCTTTTACTGGTTTGGGAAAGGATTTCTTGACTGGTTTTGTGATAATTCAGGTAATCTTCTAAGCGAAAAGATGATACTTGCATAACCGAGCGTCGTAGTGCACTTAGTATATTATCCATATTGACATTGTGCGGTTGAGGTGAGCTTAAACCTGTGGAAACCCAATCATTTGTTGATCGTCATTTAACAATGATTTAATTAGTAGAATTATCTCCTTTGGAGCATAAGTTCTGTTCGGAAGGAAATGGAAAGATTGGGACTTAATTTGTTGGATTTCTACAAGAATTTTGAGACTCGACGATCTAGCATATCGTATAAGTTTTCCTTTTCATAGCGGGAGGTGTAATAGTCTTTCGTGCATTATACTCATGAAAGGAGTTACAATACTTTAGCACTTTGTCAATCTTGGATGTCGAATAAACTCATTAGAGTTTGTAGTTATCCATGCACGTTTCGACTATTATTGGTCAATGCGCATGTCGGTATAGACTCATTTATGTGTTTCCTTGTTTTACATACTACTATTGTTTATTGTTGCTTGTTATTGTTTGTTTTTGTTTGTAGTTGATTGATTTGGATTTCTGTTGATTTATTATTGTTGCTTGTTTGTATGATCAGTAGTTTGTATGCTAGTTATTGTTGCTTGTTAATGATTTATTGTTTCTTATTATTGATTGTTTGTTGTTGCTTATCGTTGCTTATTGATTGCTTGTTGATTGCCATTGATCATTATTGCTTGTTGTTGCTTGCTTTGCGTGTTCGATAGTTTGTATTTTAATTATTGTTGCTTATCATTATTTTCTATTGTTTGATTGTCACTTATTGTTTATTTCTATTAATTGCCATTGATTGTTGTTGCTTGTATCTTAATTTAAATTTCCTACTAAAGTAAGTTCAGAAAGAGAGATAGTGGTAGATATCAAGAATAGATCATGCCATCCAAGGCCAATGTAGATGTCGAGATGGGATCTATACGAATCTATTGCCTTTGGATGTGACTCAGAGTCGATGGTATATTTAGATACTGAATACTCTCCAGTTGATAGTTATGTATGGTTGTGATAGTGTCGGTTACTACACTGAAATTACACATCTTTAAATTCAATGATTTATTGCATAGGAAATGCTAGTTATATGGTTTGATATAGCATATTTATTTGAAATGATTGCTATATACATACATACATATATATATATATATTAGCATTCTTAAATTCATGATATGATGTTGCAATTGAGTTTAATCCTCTTCCTTGAGTACATGATTAGGTACATGGAAGAAACTATGTGCTATTGGGATGCTTATTTGCTTATGTTTATGAGTAATGCGGATTACAGATCTTAAGGCTAGAAATAACACTAGAGGGGATGAATAGTGTTTATAAGAATTTACTAAATCTTTTTGAGTTTATGTTAATTTGAACACAAATGTATGCAATATTCAGACACAGATATAATCACAGAAACAAACAAAGATGCTGAAATAAAGTAAATGCAGTAAAGGAAAGAACACACCAGATTTTATACTGGTTCGGGGTTACCCTACATCCAGTCTCGCACAACTAAGTACGGATTTCCTTTCAAAAGCAATTCAACAATTACAACCCTTGGTTTCAAGGCTACGAGGTACACCCTGTAGAATCACAATCCTCTGGGTAGAGATACTTGATTTCCGGGGCAACAAGTTCACCCAATTGATTTCCAAGGCTACAATCACACCTTTTCTCGCTTGATTGATTTCCAAGGCTACAATCACACCTTTTCTCGCTGGATAGATTACAAAGAAGCCTATAACTCTAAATAGCACTTGGATTTTGTTGAGATAGTGATAGAGAATCAAACTAGAGATGATCTAGTTAGATTCAATGTTGATTTCGGCAGAGTAATGATAGGATTTTGAATAAGAAAATGTGAAAGAAGAAGAGAAGTGAAAAACCAGAAAATCTGATCTTAAATTCGTTAAAACCAACCCCTATTTATAGAAGAACAACAGTCATGTCCATTCGTGAAAGGTTATGGCAAATAGACACTTCTTTTGAAATTCAATTTTTTTAATCTAACTGACACTATGTCGACATGGGGTACTAGGGCATGTCGACATCCCAAAGGAAATTTTGATGTTTTTTTTTTCTTTTAAAATAACCTTTATCTTATATTAAAACTATTTTAAACTTTATAAATATACTTGACTATAGATAAAATACATAGCTAAATATAGAGAACAATATATATATAATTTTACTATAATTTTATATTTAAATCTAAGTATAAAGATAGTTTAAAACAAACGAAGTTTAAAAACACAAGTTTATTAAAAAGAATATTTTAAGGCTAAAACATCATTTTGAAAATCATTTGAAAAGATAATTTTTAAAGCTAAAACATTTTGGAAAGCAATTTTGAAAATCATTCCGAAGTTGTTTTGAAAAACATTTTGAAGTAGTTTTGCAAGCTTCTTCCTGCAGAATATCTCATCATGATAGGACTCGAGAACTTGTACAAAACCAGGATGTTCGTGGGTTTGTAAGCCACTTGTCGTAGGTTTGTAAGCTACTTGTTGTGGGTTTGTAAGCCACTAAAAAGGTAGAAATGGGTTCCATCCCAAAAGAAAAATGGAGTGAAGATTTCAGTGCTATTGTGAAGTTTTAACATAATTCTAGACTCAATACTTATCTTGAAATCTTGAACTCTTGATAATCTTGATACTCATGAGTCTTCAATCTTGATATCTTGAATCTCTATACTGTACAGTCTTTATTCTTTGTACCTGCATGGTTAAATCCTTCATATACATATATATCTAAACTATAATGTTAGTATTTATATTTTATAATCTTATTCTAAGGTTGTTGTCATCAAAACCATCAACTCATGGACTGACAATCTCCCCCTTTTTGATGATGACAACCTTTGTTTATAAAATATTACTTATATCCTATTGACTCCCCCTAAATCTAATAACTCCCCCTTAATCTATGCCTAACTCTCCTATTTTATATTTCTCCCCCTTTGTCATCAACAAAAATAGACTCTAAATTATATAACTCCCCCTCATTCTTGTACTGAAGTACCTGCATTAATAAACTATATAATAGAGTATATATAAGAAATAACTATACTTATAGACATGATATTCCAACAACGATTATAAATATATTAATGTATATTTATACAATCATCAAACCACACCAATGTATAAATCAAGTTAATCAAAACAACCAATTTCAATCAAAACAATCAATTCAAACAAAGTAATAAAGCAAACAAATTAAACGTTACGGGGAACTTCCACCAATCCTTCTTCTTCGAAAATAGGGTCTGCTTTGATGGCATCCCAATTTTCATTGTCATTTGTGATAGAGACAGGAGGATGTGCTTCGTTATCATCCTTGTGCAGGGAATAAATCATCCATCGAAATGCATTTCTTGCTCCTTGATCATCTGCATTTGACTCAACTCTAAGTGTCGTTGGTTACGAAGAATGAACGAGAGAATATTCTTGAATGAATTAAGAGTTTCTTCAAGATTCTCGGATAAGTTATGAATTGGATTAGCCATTTTTGAAATTGTGAGAAGAATGAGAGATAGAATAGATAAGAAATAATATTCAGTAATGAATTCTGGAAGAAATGGGTATTTATAGGTGTAGAAATTCGTTTGAAATGAATAGACATATGGTAGTTATTCAAATTTCAAATTCAAAATGAAGTGTCATTTCTGACCAGTATATGTCGACATGGTCAAGAGGGGTATGTCGACATACGACAGTGAAATTTGATGGTAATTTTGATTTTGTGAATAATTGTGTGTATATATATATATTTATATAATATACTAACATTTATTCAAGAGATAAGATAAGCTAGATAACAGAAAGGAAATTCAATTTCATTGCATAATAGGATAATACAACGATTAAACATAAAGAACTACATAAACACTCAAATTAAAACAACCTTAAACTAATTCGATATGATATGAAAATATAGAACTAGTTAGAGGATGATGAAGATGAAGATAATCCAAGTTTCTTGCTGACTTTGGAGAAAAACTTGTTCATCTTGGATGATATTTTGTCCAACTTCTTACTAACGGATCTTTTAAGAACCCGTTGATTCTCAACAATAATCTTTTGGTTTTTGAGAAGGGTTTTGTTGGAAGGATTGGAGGGATATTCAATACTTTCTAGGGATGTTTCACCTTCTTCTTCTTTTTCTATTTCCATTTCATCCCTTTCTTCTTCTTCTTCCTCTTCCATTTCTTCATGAGCCAAACGCTCTTCCTTTTCGGCAAGAGTTTCATAAGGTTGAAAAACATATGAGATTTTCATGAGAGAAATGTTTGAGATATTAAAAACTTTTCTTGAAATAAATTCTTCTCCTTTGAAATTTACTCCAAAATAGTTGAAAATCCGAGTAAGGTAAATTCCATGATATAAAGTGTTTTCTCCCATTTCAAAATTTTTAGGACGAAGTTCATCCAAAATAACTTGCGCCCAATTGATATCATAATTTCCGAAAATAGCAAAAAGTGCTTTGCACACTTTTGAAGTGGGATTGTTAAAATTTCCCGATCTTGGGGTCAAAGTATGTTGTAAAAGAAGATTGACAATTCTTGCTTTAGGATGAAAGTTTCGGTTTTTAAATTCAAGGTTTTCATCTCTTTCAAAAATATGATGAAATGTCTCACGATCATGTTCATCGATTTGAAAACTAGAAAGATCCATTCCCGTGCTTTTGCAATTGAGAATGGTACCCAAAAGATCACAATTCAAAACAATTCTAGTGTCTTTGACATTACTCCAAATTTCATTATCATTTCCTTCATAAAATTCTCGATTGAGATTTGCATAGAAAATTTTAACAAGATTTGGGTAACAAACAAAATCATTTTGAGAAGAATCAACAAGACTAAGAATTTGATTATTTGCAAAAAGAGTATCAATTTCATAAGAAGCAAAATCTTGAAAAATAGCAAACTTTCGGGGTGACTTTTCCATAGTTAGCATAATTGATGTATGCTTTTATTGCCTCCGGATTATTGAGGAGTTGCTCTTTCAAGTTTCTGGAAAGTCTCATGGTGGAGGGGTTGCTTGAAGAAGCTATTAAAGTAAAGAGTAGAGAGCTTGAAGTTTTGAAGAAAGAGTTTGAATTTGAAAATGAAAGTGAAAAGTTGTGATAAAAGATAGTGGCTAAATAGATTTTTGAAAGACATGTTCTCTGGTCAAAAGATGCCTTTTAAGAGTATTGAATGAAGTGAAAAGATGGAGGGAAATTCAACCATTTGAATTCAAATTTTGAATTTCAAAATTTGTACCCATGTCGACATCATGGTAGGGACCATGTCGACATGTGCTTGTGAATTTCTATGATTTATTTTTCCTAAGTATTCTAATATATATATACTTATTATTTTAATGTCTATATATATATCTGGAATATTATTAGAATTATAGTATATTCCAGAAAATATTATTATATTATTAAAAAATAATAAAAATAAAATTATAATAAAAAATAAATTTAAAAATCAATCAACACACCAATTCAAAATCAATCAATCAAGCAATCAATCATCTAATTCTAAGCATGCAATTTCAATCAATTGTATTGTAAATGTGTACCTTTTTCTGAGTCCGTTTCCTTGAATTTGTTGAAGTCGTGAACTGCCGTGAAACACAAATTTGAGTTATCTGTCATCTGATCATCATCGCTTGAGAACGAGTCTGAGTCATCTAGAGTAGCAATAAATGCACGCTTCCGTTTCTTTACTGAATCATTGTTTATAGGAGGATTATGCCTTTTTGGATACGGACAGTCTCTTTTGATATGGCCTGGTTCATCACAATTGAAGCATTTGACATTGTTTGGCACTGCATTCTGATTTCCAGAATTCTTATAGTTGTTTCTCTTGAGATTATTCATCTTTCTGTATTTCAGGAATTTCCGAAAATTCCTAGTCATAAATGCTATCTCTTCATCATTATCACTGTTTGAGTCTGATCCGTCGGTTAATGCATTGAATGCCATTGATTTCTTTTCAGATGCTTTGCTTTCTCTTCTCCCGATCATTTGAACTTCAAACGACATTAGATTTCCAATCAATTCTTCTATCTTTAAGGTACTGATGTCATTTGCCTCTTCAATTGCAAGTGTCTTTTGATCCCATTCTGGAGTGAGAGAATTTAAAAAATTTCTGACTTGATCTTCTTTCGAAAATTCATTTCCCAAGGATATTAAAGAATACACAATATCTTGAAATCTACTATACATATCTGAAATAGACTCATTAGCATTCATTTTAAATAACTGAAACTGATTTGTGAGCATGGAAATTTTGGTCTGTTTAACTTTGCTTGTTCCTTCGTGAGTTACTTGCAAAGTTTTCCAGATTTCATATGCAGACTTACAAACTGACACTCTATTAAATTCATTTCTTTCAAGTGAATAAAACAGAATATTCATTGCTTTAGAATTATTTTGTGCAACGGTCTTTTGCTCAGTGGTCAACAGTGCAAAATTAGTTGTGGGTTCAGAATATTCAGTTTGTGTGATATTCCAAGTATCTAATCCTACAGATTGTAAATATATTTTCATCCTACATGCCCAATATGCATAGTTACTGCCATTAAAAAGTGGTGGTCTAGCAGTAGACTGACCTTCTACAAATGAACTAGTGACAGGAATACTAGTGTTAATAACAGTACCAGTGTTGGTAGCCATTTTTAAAACTTTTCAAAAATCAGATTATGAAACTTTTGAAAACCTTGCTCTGATACCAAATGTGAGGAATGCGGATTACGGATCTTAAGGCTAGAAATAACACTAGAGGGGGGTAAATAGTGTTTATAAGAATTTACTAAATCTTTTTGAGTTTATGTTAATTTGAACACAAATGTATGCAATATTCAGACACAGATGTAATCACAGAAACAAAAACAGATGTAGAAATAAAGTAAATGCAGTAAAGGAAAGAACACACCGGATTTTATACTGGTTCGGGGTTACCCTATATCCAGTCCCGCACAACTAAGTACGGATTTCCTTTCAAAAGCAATTCAACAATTACAACCCTCGGTTTCAAGGCTACGAGGTACACCCTCCAGAATCACAATCCTTTGGGTAGAGATACTTGATTTTCGGGGCAACAAGTTCACCCGATTGATTTCCAAGGCTACAATCACACCTTTTCTCGCTAGATAGATTACAAAGAAGCCTATAACTTTGAATAGCACTTGGATCTTGTTGAGATAGTGATAGAGAATCAAACCAGAGATGATCTAGTTAGATTCAATGTTGATTTCGGCAGAGTAATGATAGGATTTTGAATAAGAAAATATGGAAGAAGAGAAGTGAAAACCAGAAAATCTGATCTCAAATTCATTGAAACCAACCCCTATTTATAGAAGAACAACAGTCATGTCCATTCGTGAAAGGTTATGGCGAATAGACACTTCTTTTGAAATTCAAATTTTTGAATCTAACTGACACTATGTCGACATGGGGTACTAGGGCATGTCGACATCCCAAAGGAAATTTTGATGTTTTGTTTTTCTTTGAAAATAACCTTTATCTTATATTAAAACTATTTTAAACTTTATAAATATACTTGACAATAGATCAAATACATAGATAAATATAGAGAATTATATATATATATATATATATAATTTTACTATAATTTTATATTTAAATCTAAGTATAAAGATAGTTTAAAACAAACGAAGTTTAAAAACACAAGTTTATTAAAAAGAATATTTTAAGGCTAAAACATCTTTTTGAAAATCATTTGAAAAGATAATTTTTAAAGCTAAAACATTTTGGAAAGCAATTTTGAAAATCATTCCGAAGTTGTTTTGAAAAACATTTTGAATTAGTTTTGCAAGCTTCTTCATGTAGATCTCATCATGACAGGACTCGAGAACTTGTACAAAACCAGGATGTTCGTGGGTTTGTAAGCCACTTGTCGTAGGTTTGTAAGCTACTTGTCGTGGGTTTGTAAGCCACTAAAAAGGTAGAAATGGGTTCCATCCCAAAAGAAAAATGGAGTGAAGAGTTCAGTGCTATTGTGAAGTTTTAACATAATTCTAGACTCAATACTTATCTTGAAATCTTGAACTCTTGATAATCTTGATACTCATGAGTCTTCAATCTTGATATCTTGAATCTCTATATTGTACAGTCTTCATTCTTTGTACCTGCATGGTTAAATGTGTGTGTGAGTGTTGTTTTGGGATTTTTCGGAGCTAGCCGTGTAAAGGAGGAGTTGCCGAATTTTTTCGAAACAAAAGGACTTTAGAATCCTAAGGGCTAGGTGATATAGTCTGTGCTTTTAACTTCCATAACGTTGACCATGTAAGGTAAGAACTGTAAAATTTTCCTAAGCGGATGTTTGGAAGTTTTGGTATGTCGGGTTGTATTTTCATACTTATAGAAAGTTTGAGGACGAAATTCTTTTAAGAAGGGGCTTATATAGTGAGGTATGCTCTATTTTTTTCTCACTTATGCTCCTTCCGATACTTGAGCGGTATATTTATCTATTGCTAGTTACTTGGTAAATAGGCTAAACTTGACCCCTTTCATAGAAGGTCAATTCTTAGATAAAGATAAAGTTGTATAAGTAACTTAGTTGCAAAGCTAAGGTGAAGCGACTGAGGGTGCTACTATTTTAAATTGATGCATAAGCTTTCAAGTTGACTGAGGTTAGCCAATGAAGTGTGACTTGAATCTGTATCCAAGTAAGGTTTGGTGGATGCCTAATAATGAGCAAAGACTGAGTGAATGACTTGTGGGCATTTGCCAAGAAGTCATTTGTGTAAGAATTGTTTTTCCTTGTATTAGTAAACATTTGGTGATGGGGTTAACCCCATGTGTTGAAGGGATATTTTCATGGGATCATTCCATTTACATACCAGTTCTAATCACTAGTTCGAGCACAGGGTTTCTAGGTGATTTGCACCAGATGAGCAAGGGTTTTTCACTCGATTCTTAAAGGCGAACACTTGACTCGCATTATTAAGGTGATTGAGAGATTTTTGAAGCGCCACTCTGGTCGTGTGAGGAAATTTCAATGGTCTGACCAAAGAACCAGATCGAAGTTCGCATGAGAGGAGTCAGGTGGCAGACTCTAGTTTAACAAAGAAATCTTGTGAGTAAACGAAGGATTGGAATCAACATCATGCATTTTGGATAACCTTTTGTTATTGTAAATTTAGTGTAATATAGCTAAGGTTGCTTTTACTGGTTTGGGAAAGGATTTCTTGACTAGTTTTGTGATAATTCAGGTAATCTTCTAAGCGAAAAGATGATACTTGCATAACCGAGCATCGTAGTGCACTTAGTATATTATCCATATTGACATTGTGCGGTTGAGGTGAGCTTAAACCTGTGGAAACCCAATCATTTGTTGATCGTCATTTAACAATGATTTAATTAGTAGAATTATCTCCTTTGGAGCATAAGTTCTGTTCGGAAGGAAATGGAAAGATTGGGACTTAATTTGTTGGATTTCTACAAGAATTTTGATACTCGACGATCTAACATATCGTATAAGTTTTCCTTTTCATAGCGGGAGGTGTAATAGTCTTTCGTGCATTATACTCATGAAAGGAGTTACAATACTTTAGCACTTTGTCAATCTTGGATGTCGAATAAACTCATTAGAGTTTGTAGTTATCCATGCACGTTTCGACTATTATTGGTCAATGCGCATGTCGGTATAGACTCATTTATGTGTTTCCTTGTTTTACATACTACTATTGTTTATTGTTGCTTGTTATTGTTTGTTTTTGTTTGTAGTTGATTGATTTGGATTTCTGTTGATTTATTATTGTTGCTTGTTTGTATGATCAGTAGTTTGTATGCTAGTTATTGTTGCTTATTGTTGATTGTTTGTTATTGCTTATCGTTGCTTATTGATTGCTTGTTGATTGCCCTTGATCATTATTGCTTGTTGTTGCTTGCTATGCGTGTTCGTTAGTTTGTATTTTAATTATGTTGCTTATCATTGTTTTCTATTGTTTGATTGTCACTTATTGTTTATTTCCGTTAATTGCCATTGATTGTTGTTTCTTGTATCTTAATTTAAATTTCCTACTAAAGTAAGTTCAGAAAGAGAGATAGTGGTAGCTATCTAGAATAGATCATGCCATCCAAGGCCATTATAGAGGTCGAGATGGGATCTATATGAATCTATTGCCTTTGGATGTGACTCTGAGTCGATGGTATATTTAGATACCGAACACTCTCCAGTTGATAGGGATGTATGGTTGTGATAGTGTCGGTTACTACACTGAAATTACACATCTTTAAATTCAATGATTTATTGCATAGGAAATGCTAGTTATATGGTTTGATATAGCATATTTAATTGAGATGATTGCTATATACATACATACATACATATATATATATATATATATTAGCATTCTTAAATTCATGATATGATGTTGCAATTGAGTTTAATCCTCTTCCTTGAGTACATGATTAGGTACATGGAAGCAACTATGTGCTATTGGGATGCTTATTCGCTTATGTTGGCATCTAAATGGAAAATGCATACTATGAAAGAAGTACGTAAGATCTGTTATATAGACTTAGGTTTATATGCTTGTATGTCCTCAGAAATGAGATGCTCCAGATATGGGATGCCTCGGGTATGAGATGTGTGTGTGTGTGAGTGTTGTTTTGGGATTTTTCGGAGCTAGCCGTTTAAAGGAGGTGCTGTCGAATTTTTTCGAAACAAAAGGACTTTAGAATCCTAAGGGCTAGGAGATATATTCTGTGCTTTTGAACTTCCGTAACGCTGACCATGTAAGGTAAGAACTGTTGAAATTTTTCTAAGTGGATGTTTGGAAGTTTTGGTATGTCGGGTTGTATTTTCATACTAATAGAAAGTTTGAGGACGAAATTCTTTTAAGAAGGGAAGAATGTAACAACCCTCATTTTAATGATTGGATATTTAAATAATTTAATTTAAACATTAAATCGTTATTAAATGAAGGTCCAAAATATGAATTTTTGCATACGATCGAATTAGGAATCAAGACCACTATAATTGAGTTCGGATTAACATTGCGAATTGAAATGAGCATAAATATCATATCTGGAATCACGGTGTTTATACGATTTACATATTGTTTTAAGTATTTTATAAAAATACATGTATAGTTGGGTTCATTGGGATCTCAACTGATGGCTTGTGTTTCTGGAATGAGGACGTCATTATGAGATAAAAGATTGAGGAATTTTTGGAATCTGGCTACCCAATGGCCAAATGACCTTGAAATTATCATTTCGGAGTGCTATCTGGATAGCGACGAAATTTATACCATCAAAAACTGGAAAAATGAGATTATATGCGATGACGAGTTTCGTAGCGATCCGATGTCCCCTGTGCTCGTACGAGCTCGAAATGTGTGGTGTTTTATTTGGGGAATTAAATATACTATAAAAATATTATATAAACTTCATCTCACTCATATTTCTTTTCCTCTTACTTTCCTCCTCCTCCTTCAATAAATACGAAAATTAGCCGCCACCTTTCCTGAATTGAACCAAGAGCTACGGGGCGAGAGAGAAGGCGTTGTAGGATGCGTTGAGTTCCTGGAGTTGAGGAGCACCTCTAGTTCCATTCTGGAGGGGTTCGGTGATGGTTGTGAAAGGGTTTCCAACCTTGGGCTTTGGTTTTCTGGTGGCATGGTCGGAGATGGAGATGGATATGGAGGAGTTAATTAAGGTTATTAATTAATTTAATTAATCTCGTTCTGTATTTAATTCATATCTCTTGCTTACGAGGTCCAATCGAGACACGGTCTTCACCATTGCACTTATAGTGATATCACCTATGACATGGTATAAATTTGGGCTGGATCCAGACACTTGGGAATTTTGAGTTCAGATACGTGGAATTATAATTCTTAATTTATATTTCAGTATAAATCTCCATAATTATATATATGAAATTATTTCTTCATTTGATTGGATTGGTTTGAGTAGATATTTGGGATAGTTGATTAAATTACCGTATATTTATATTATGTTTTATTCGTATCGAATAGAGCTAAATAACGATGATATTAATTTATAATTTGGTTATAAATTAATTAAGCTCTAATTTTTCGTTATAATATTGATAGAAATGTTATTATATATTTTATTAACTAATCAAAAAAAGAGTATGACTTTTAAAAATAAACTAGAAGGCTTAAAAATGATTTACAAGGTAATGTTGTATTTAGGGGTGAGTGTTCGGTCAGTTCGGTTGGTTTTGAGGTAAAAATGTCAAACCAAACCGAAACAAAAAAATTCGGAACCGAACCGAAACAAATAATTTTGGTTAATTTGGTCAGTAATCGATTTAACCGAACTAAAAAGGTAAGTAAGATAAATTACCATAGGTTATTATTCAAATGATCGATTTACTTAATGGAAAACATAAATTTATGTTTAGAGAAACTATTACGAGCACTTTTTCAGTTTATAATAAAAATTAACATACTTTCAATGGATAAAGTTTGGTTTTTATTACTACACAAATTATTAAGAGTATTACAATACCATGAATTTGGACAATATAATAAAAATTTGGTTAAACCAATAACCAAAATAAAATTATTTTACAAACCGAATTCATACCGATACAATTTCATAACCGAAACGAAATAAACCGGTTTGGTTGGTTAATTCGGTTCGAACCAAATATTTCTCCCCCTAGTTGTATTTTATAAAATAATGGAATGAGTTTATAAGATAATAGAAAAGATATTTGATTTAATTGAAAAGATTTAGTAAATAAAAGTAAGACTTCATTTAGGTAATAATTTAATTACTTACTTGAATATACATGTACGTATATGTGCACGAGCGAGTATGCGTATACGTGTATTTGAGGTTTTATAACAATCAATACAATTCTTGTATTAAAATCAAAATTGGTGATAATGATTATTTATTTGTGTGATTAGTTATATATGTGTATGGGAATATCCATACGTGCATATAAACATGTTACGGGCAATCTCGTGTAGCCATAGGGACTATCGGATGCGCTGAGCTACGTGAGAGAATACTGGGTCGAGTAATCACTCCGATGAAGCCTAAAATGTGATTTGCGTTGTGTAACTGTGTTTTTATACGCATGTGTGTGTTAATGTGCACAAATAAGTGTATTGGCATATGCATAGGCATCACATAAAGCAAGTTGGTCAGTTGAGTTCAACATAGCGTGTTAGTTGAGTTCAACAAGTTTGTCGTTCTCTTTTGTAGAGATTATACGAGTTTGTTACGAAATCCATGATGTCCTAGGGAGGATGATGACAATCAAGGGATCATATATCGCCAAATATCATTATAGGGTACGGTGTGATCCGTAAAGATCCCAAGTGTTTAAAGTAGATCATATATCACCAAAGCTCTTTATAAGGGTAGAGTGAGGTCTACACGAGACCAATCACTGAGGATGCTGCTCAGGGTCTAAGTTGCATTCAGGTACTAACTCTATCTATTATGGGACTAGGTTTCAAGTATATAAAGTAGGTCATATATCACCAAAGCTCATTATAGAGGTATGGTTAGATCTACAGGAGTCCCATCACTAAGGATGTGACTCCGGGTCTATTGTACAATTAAGTATTGAATCTATTTATCTTGAACCCTCGAAGGGAATCATTGGATCGTGATAGATGCCCATTATGGATTTCACTCATCATTAATGACATGTTTTAATTTCTATTCTTTGGTTGTCTCTCATTGTTATGTTGTGTGTGTGTTATTAGTTGGCTGATGTTATTATTGTTACTATTATTATTGTGTACTTCATAATAGACTTATATTGTGATTACCCTACCTTTAGATGTTGGGTTACCTGTGTCATGGTATATTGTTATGTAGCAGTCACATTATATTAGTTATACTGACTTATTGATTACATGAGAAGAGTGTGTTATGGTATGGTTTCCTATCTTTTAGATAGGTTTACTTTACTTGTTTATTGGCAGTTCAGATTACCCCTAAGCTATGTTAGTGGAAAGGACTAGCTATAACTTAGTAGCTTGCTATTTATATATATATAGTTTTGATATCTAGTATTTTGAGATAGTTTTCCTCACAGCAGACTTTATGTCTGACCCGCGTTTTGTCTTTGTTTGTTTATGTCATGACAACTCTCGGGTACTCGATTGAGTGAGTTTGGGAGTCAGGTGCTTTTGTGGATAGGCTATTGGTGTGGTGCAGCTAGAGTTTTGGAGGCAAAGACTGTACTTGGATATTTGTCTACTTGATTCTATAGTAGTACATGACATATGTTATTTTGTATATGAGACTTATTGTATCATATATTTTATTCTAACTTTCGGTATCGATATTTATATATCAGTTACTTCTGTTAGTGTAGTCTCTTATATATTATTCACTCCATTATGTTCATGTATATAATATGTTATCATTTCGTTGTGAGATCATATCGTATGCCTTGGTATAGTATTTTTTATCTCTTCTTTCTTTTCCCGCCAAGCCGTCTTTTGTGGTATTTGAAAGGCAGGTGTTAATGTTAGACACTGATTTTTAGGCAATATGAAGGGCGGGTTGTTACAAGAGACCTATAGACCTGAACTGACCTGAGAAGAACCGAACTTGATGAGTCTCAGGTCTAGACTAAGTGTTGAAAATACCATTTAGACCCAATCAAACCAGACTCTATCTGACCCAATCGATCAAAAAACATAAAAGATATGTGTATTCTCAATCGATTAGACCTGAACTTAAATCTTAGTTAGGTCTAGGTTTTAAAATGTACGGTTAAGACCCGATAAAACCCGACCCGCCTAGAACCGAGACCCGTTGGTTCGAGTCCGGGTCCGACTCAACGAATCTAATTTCCACCCCTAAAGTCAACCGAGGCATAATCTAATCATTGAGCGACCAACCATATCTAGGGCAAATGGGAAGACCAAACTCATTCTTTAATTCTAGAGATAAAAGGGGATAAATAAGTGCAAACTGATGGCATAAATAACCTAGCCTCCGCACCGATTTAGCTACACTTTTCCGATCTCTTCTCCTTCTATCTCCAAGCCGAACCACCCTTGGTATTGCCATCCTTTTGACTCTACAGATCATAGAGAAGGAGGATTATGTAGTGCTCCAAAAGGAAGAACTACTTAAAAAATGCATTGAGCCTCAGCTAGATCGCTTCGGAGAAAAATATTTTCCAATTTATATAAATTCACATATATTCCCATATCGTTATAATTCATCTTTTACTCATATATGCTTGGTCATTCGTATGACAATTCAATTAATAATAATAAATTAATTTCAAAAATCATTTATTTTTAAACTTTTTAATAAGAAAATTATTTCAAATATATATATATATATATATTACATATAAATTTTATATTAATTTTTATTTTCGGTAATGATTAAAAAAAGTAATTTTTAACATTAAATTTATTTATGAAATATTTCAGACATGATAATTTTAAATATAGCTTTCAGTTTAAATTAAAATTAAAAAATATTTTGAACCCTTACTATTTTAAACATTAATTTTTTGTATACATATATGTGTGTATATACATTAATATCCACTCGGATATTAATAAATTAAAAAATAATTTTTTGTGATATTTTTTGGCTTAGATTTGTGGTATAATATTTAAAAGTGGAAATTAGTGGTAAGGGCCTCTAAGTCAGGCCCATTTATTTTCTAGGACACGGTTTCAAATGAATTATTTTGTAGGACAAAAACATATGTCTGACCATTTTTTCAAATTAAATCGTCTCAACTGCAAAAGGCAGTTTTCCTAATCTCCAAATCTATGATTTTCTCCTAATCTACAAATCGGCAAAAGACAATTTCTCCCGATCTCCAAATCTGCAAAAGGTGATTTTTCTTTGAATCTACTAATCTGTAAATGTAAATTTCTCCTAATTCAATTTTAGTTTAAATTAAACTTTGGTCTATATTAGGAATGAAATCATGTTTGAGACGTTTATGTTTTTACATGTTGCAAGAAAGAAAGGAAAATTGGATTCTTTAGTTCTTCAGCTCTACTGCCAGCGTTTTCCGCTTCTTTAGTTTATTTTCTTCTCTGCTTTCACTAGGTTCCAAGATTTGTATTGTCAACTTTAATTTACTATGATTCCAATTTATTACATCTTTATTAGTTGTTCTAATATGAAATTTTTATGAAAGTAAATAGGCAAATGGGATTATTGGTTATGAATCATTGCTAACCAATTTCTCCCGATCGTCTAATTTGATCAGGCGATCTTTCTACGTTGATCAGGCGACTTGCGAATTTCTTAAATCGATAAGGCGATCTTTCTAATTTGATAATGGGATCTGAAAATCAATGTTCAAGAGATCAGTTAATGGATTGTGGTGATGAAAGGTATTGTTTTTTTATTTTTTAAGTATCCGTTTTATTTGGTTGTGATAATAATTCCTCAATTTGTTATCTTTTTAGTCCACTCTTCTCACTTCCTCGTGAAATTGTTTGATAAATGAATTTGTATTTTTGTTAAAAGCAGTATACAAATAAGGTTAATTATTTTGGTTGATTATTAGTTGTTGCTTTGTTGTTTAGTTTTGACATATCTTGTTGACAGTGCTTCTTCTTTAGTTATTGGTGAATGTGTTAAATGGATGACACTGTAATTTTGAGTTCTGGAAAAGATAAATGGTTTTATCTTTTTCTGAAAAGTGGGCTAAAAAAGGGTTTGTGATGTAATTAGTTGTTAATTAAGATTAGATGTTTTCAAACATTTTCATACACATATTTATTTGTTTACATATTTAATTGCAGGTGTTATTCATCTGTTATGGTTGTGTTAGATTTCAATAAGAATTCTTTTAGTGCTCGTTTTGGATTGGATGCTTCTATTTCTTGTGTTAGGAATAAGGTTTGTGAGGAGTGGAATAATTTTACTCCATTATGCTTCGATATTTTTTATATTCGAGAATCAAAGACCACCTTTGTTGAAACAAATAGTGATCTTCAAGCTGTATTATGCTTATCTTGGTATAAAACGGAAGAATATTTGGTTTTTTTCTAAGGTTGAAGAATAATTCCACGGATATTGTTGTTAGTGAAAGTAGCAAATCTTGTTCACTTGTTGTGGGAGAATCAAGTAGTAATATGTTAGAGTATTTTGATGATTTACCGTCTGGTTTTACACAAGAAAGGGATTTACATGAGCTGATGAAGAAGAATTCAAATTTTGAATTTTTTACTGGGGTAGGTCAACAATTTGATTATGCTCTTGGATTTCGTCGAACATTTAGTGCTTATTGTTCGAAGAATGGGTTTAAAGTACAATATATTAAGAATTGTAAGGAACGATTGACAGTTCGATGTGCTGTAGATGTTTGTCCTTTCAGGATTCATGCTTCTTGCAAATTGAAGCAATTGGACCAATTGTTTGTTAAAAATATTCATTTAAGTCATTCTTGTGGTGGTGGATTTCGATCGACTAGTAGTCCAACTATTAGTAGTGATCTTGTGAGAAGTTTAATTATTAATCAAATTCGTGATGAGCCAAAAAGGAAAACGAAAGATATTATGAAAAGTTTCAGAAGAGATTATGATGTGGATTTGAGCTATTATTTTGCTTATAAGGGTAAGAAAATGGCTATGAATGATATTTATGGTGATGAAAAGAAATCTTATAATGACTTGGTTTGGTATTTGAAGGCAATGGAAAGAAATAATCCAAATAGTTACTCAAGTATGGAAGTGGATCCAAATACTAATCAATTTGAGAGAGTTTTTGTTTGTTATGAGGCATGTATCTTTGGATTTTGTTATTGTCGTCCTATGGTGGTTTTAGATGCAACATTTTTGAAAGGTCAAAGTGGTATTTTGATGGCAGCTACTACAAAAAATGGGAATCAAGGTACATTTGTTATCTTTTTTTTAAAAAATGTACGTTTGTTATCTTCTTCTTTGTTATAAATTTGGACTTGATAGTTGTGCTGCTGTAATTTTTTTTATAAATTTGGGTTAGATAGTTGTGCTACTATAATTTATTGTTGCTGTGTGGATTAACAGTGAATGTATTTTGCTTTTTTTGTTTCAGATTTTTTCCATTGGCTATGGCTCTTGTTCCTAAGGAAATGAAGTGTGTTGGAGTTAGTTTTTGACTCACTTAAAGAATGCTCTTAGTTGTGATAGACCATTGACTTTTTTAAGTGATAGACATTGGGGTTTGCTTTTAAGTATTTCGAAAAAAATTCCAAATAGTTATCATTCTTATTTGTATCATATGCAAAATAATATTGCTAGTATTGTGAAAAGTGGAAGAGGTTTGTGGGTAGCTCATTTACTAGAACGTTGTGCTTCAGCTTCTAATTATTATGAGTTTGAAAAGGCTATGTCAAAGTATAAAGAAATTGGAGGTGCGAAAGCTACTGAATATTTGAATGATAAGCCATATGTCCACTGGGCTGATTTATTTTTTCCTGGAAAAAGATATGGTGAAAATAAGTCTAATGTAGCCGAAAGTTTTAATTCTTGGATTTTAGATGAAAGAAGTCTACCTGTCACTTCATGTCTTGATGGTATTCGGGTTAAACTTATGATGCAAATGTCTAATCGAAGAGAAGAGGCGTCTAAGTGGACTAGTGTGCTTTGTCCAAAAATGGAAGCTCGTTTGTTTAAATTGAAGGATGAAGGATTTGGATGGAGTGTTTCTAAATCATCTAGGTATGTGTTTGTATTTTATTATACGCTTCTCACAGTTTCTGAAGAAGATAAATGTATTTATCTTTTTTTCCATTTGCTATATACCCTGTGTATTATGTTTTGATTTTGTTGCTGCATGTTATTTTTGCATTAAAGAATTCATTTTGTTATCTGACACACTTTTTTGCACATACTTTGAGGCTTATGTGTTACAGAGAATATATATAGGGTGAATAACTTTTGTTTGGAAATTCAACTTGTTTATATATATATGCAAGATTGTGTCATATGTATGTTATAATATAATGGCAGAATTGGCAGTTGTCTTGCATATGTATGTTAGGATATTTTGATAATCATTTTTTAATTTTAATTCAACATTCTAAACAAGAATAGGATAGACTTAGATCAATGATCGTAAACTTAACCGGCACTCTTTTGCTAGAGTTTTTGTTATACATATAATAATATGACTGGAAATTCAGATTCAACAATTGAGAATGATATGAAAGATGCCTTTATACCAGCATAGTGAAAGCAATACTCTTTACAATGAAAACTCTCACAATCTAACATCCCATGAAAACTATTTATATTTCATTCAAACTGGATGTCTGGATTCAAGTACTTTACAAGAGATGTGTGTTGAAAATTCAGGTAAAATTAAACATCAACAGTTCTATCAACTCTGTCTCTGACATCAGATAGAATTTTCACTAGCCCAATGATATTTGACAACAAATGTAATAGTGGTGAACATCCTTTATTGCGTTTAGTCTTCATAGTTCTATTATGTTTCTTTTGTAATAGTGGTAAACATCCTATATTAGGATTTTCTGACAATGATTTTCCCAATATTTGTTTTGATGCTATAATTCTCAGTTTTATTTTCTGTTGTGGTTGTGTAAATTTTTAGAGCATATTACTGCTTACATTTTTTGCTTTAATCTATTGATTTTTTTTATAGTTGATACATTGATTAAGTTTTTTGAAATTTTATAGGTATATTTTTTAAGTTCATTCTCCAACGTCGCAAAAAGTTGATCTTAAAAATCGTATATGTAGTTGCAATCAATGGAAAGTGACGAGTTCTCCTTGTGCACATTCTTTGAAGTGTATTTCTTTAACCAGAAATTATGTTTATGTATATATTGAGAATTACTTTACTGTTGAGTATTATCGAGCTTCGTATTCACATGTGATCAATCCTTTTCCAACTTTTGATAAGGAAGCAATTGAAGCTGAGAAATCATCTATTATTCTTCATCCTAAGCCTATTCGTGGAGCTGGTAGGCCTAGGATGAATAGAATTGAAGGGGCTGATTTTCATGCTAAGCAAAACAGATGTGGAAAGTGTAAAAAACTAGGACATAATAGAAGGGGGTGTTCTTTGAATAATTGAGTTGAGTGTTTTAATCCAATATATTTGATTGATTGTTGAATATTTGAATAATTGAGTTGAATATTTGAATAATTGGGTATGTTGAATTGTTGCTGATATGTTTTTGATTATTTTTTGTTTTAAGCAATTTTTATGTTTAATTGTTATTTGGCATACATTGTTGTTATTTTTGTGAAAAGGATAAATTCATATATCTTTTCTTGGTTTTGTTATAGATTGAAAGATCCATCAATCTACCAAGTGTCCTTTGCTTTCCAAAAATTATTTTTCTGTGTTGTTACACAAATAATTTGGTATGTGTAAACTATTAGATAAAAGATTGAATAATTCTAGCATGTTGTATGTTGGGATGAGAGTTTAAAATTTTTCCTAGTTATCTTTATATGTAATTCAATGATTTTCAATCAGAACATATTGCAAGTATATATAAAGAGTTATATGAGATACTAGGTGTTATATTAATTTCATAAAATTAAGATTCTATAGTAAAACTGACAGCAGTACCACTTGTATTATACCTATCCCAAATTTTACTTGCATTAGTATGAGATCTGTAACCTTTTATTTGTGTAGCAATAATTTTGCCATAAATTCTTTAGTCACTTTCTCCTCCATAAACTTACAGGAATGAACAAACAAAATTTATACATAATATGCTTTGAATAGAACAAGTTGTATGGGGTTTTTCTTAGGTTATCAATTCTACAAATGCCATTTTCAGGGTGGTGACATCGGTGCAACTGAGACCATGAATGTAATTAATGTTTTTATCTATATCCTGAATAATCAGCTTAGTTCTGTAATATTGATGGACCAAAAGGTAAGTAACAAATGTTTTATTCCCTTATATGCAGTGTTTCTTTCGGTGTATCTTGCATTTTGACAAACTTTTTAATTGACACGTATTATCTTCCAATGTTAATTTAAATTGGAGTTGGCATTTCTTTTTCTTTTGTAGCTATATGAATCAAGTAAACATGGTGAAAACTCAAGCTTTTGTAAATAGTTTGCTCTGTAACAATGTCATCTGCTTGTTTTCAGGCTGCTTGCTATTATAAAGACATAGGACAATATGCAGAATGTTAAATTGTACATGAAATAAAGTGATTAGTGCTATACATATAAGTCTGGGACACATAAAAATAGTGCGTACTGTAAAAGACTGATACAACATACTGTTAATAATGTATTATTTTATGACATCAGAATATTATGAATAAAAGATAAATGCTTTTATCTTTGTTAACAGAGCATTATAAACAAATTAGCCATTACAAATTCATGATCAGTTATAAGAATATCATCATTAAATTAACATCAGTCGTGTAATTGTTTGCTATTTAAGATCAGCCATTACAAATTCATCAGTAAATTCAGATATACTGCCTAAAGTTTATCGTCAAAGAAATTTTTAACAAATGTATGATAAAAAGACTGTCAGACATCAAAGAAATTGTTCCTATCATTCTCAGTTTGAATTTTTTGTTGCTGAAGCTGAGCTGCAAAAAATTTCAATTGTCCAGCAATATGGTTCGTCGGAGAGAATTTGTGCAGCTATTTGTGCTCTAATGCATTGAGTTGTTCTAGACTGATTTTTGATGTAGTGTCCATTCCTTGTGCAATCTTTTGCATGAACATCATTACAAAAACTCCATGGTCAAACTTGTATTTCTTAATTTTAGTAATTTGAATATAATTATAAAACATATTATCTTTTGTTCATTTTGATAATGAATTGTATTTAGTAGCGTGCTTATTTAAGTAACAGTATGTGAATAATAATAATAGTATGTAATTCGCGTAGTTATCGTGTAACATGCATTTTTGTATAAAAATATCCAGTATCTTCAAAATTACCCATTGCTTTGTCGGGCACAGTTAACATTTTTAAGCAATGTAGACTTCCCCAGAATTGTTTTCTCCCCTACTTCTTGTAGCTCTTTATTCATGTTGTTTACTGCTGCTTTCTGCCAAAAAAATTAGAATAATGATAAATCTATTTATCTTTTTTACTTCCTGTGTATTTTTACTTACCACATTAATAGCAAACTTTGAATGTCCACTTCTTAAGGTCTTAGATCTTTTGGTCAAGTGTATAAAATCATAATGGTTCCAAGTACATGATTCCACTACTAGTTCTAGCAAGCTCCAATGTTCATTGTCGTGTATAACATATCTCTTTTGATATTTTCCATGTTTCCATCTGTTGCACTTGTTTATTAAAAAATAATTTCAGAAAATTTATCTTATAAACAAATTAAATTTGACATTATAGTTCACTTACTGTCATTGTTGTGTTCACGTATATAATGCTAGAACTTTGTTCTAATAATTTTGTTTTTCTGAACCAAAACCAATCAATAACCTACATTTCAAAAAGAATATGGATTTAGTATAGAATTTATAATGAAGCAAAGTATAGAATTTATAATGAAGCAAAGTATAGTTTTTTCTACTTACTTGACCAAAAATATATTCTCCATAGAGAAGTTCTTATGTCATACTTTTTGTGATGGTGATGAAGTTTCCATCATCACAAGTAAATGCTTCATCACTGAAAATTTTGATGGTTGTTAACAGAAGAAATTAAGATTAGTATGTATTGTGTTGTTTCTATTCATTTGTTAATAAAAGAAAATAACAACATTTGTAGAAGTTTGTATGAAAAGATAAAGATAAATTAATTTATCTTTTTTAGTTTTGTTTAGTTTTTTTTGTTTTTTTATTTGTAAATCATCATATTTTCATGCTGAAATAAAAAGCTTTATTTGAGTTATATGTTGTTAACATATTGTACCATAAACAATATGTTATTGGAATAAATCTATAAATAATATATGACTGTTGAAGTGTAAATTTTATGCATGCCTTAATATTAAGGATGAATTTAGAACTGTTGGAGATGCTCTTAGGTGAATTTGATAAATATGTGATGGTGATTGAGGATTTTAAAAACCTTATCTGATGTGAAGTTTTGTTTGTTATCGAAAATTTTGAGTAAAACATGGGTATTAAATCAGTCCTGCTTTTAAGGCACTTACAATATAAGCACGGATTTGATCTCTATAAGACAAAAAACATGGGGAATTCATGGACAAAAAAAGTCCATGACTTGTATATGACAAAACAAATATAGGTCGTGTTGCAAATTCTATAACTTCTATATGACTTTAGTAATATTAGCCTATACGTATCAACAAAAGTTCTGCTATGATTTATATGCATATCATAAACCATGTTTGCGAAAGATATAACTAGTATGTTTATGAAAATACTAATTCTATTTGTTAATGTTATGGATTTTTTCTGAGTAACTAAATTTGGAAGTCCAAAATAACATGACAAACCAATACAATGGTTCATTGTTAATGTTATTGATTGTGGTTTTTACTGTTAGCTTTGAGTACATCTTCCGTCTTTTTATTACCATTGCTTAAATTTGTGTAGTCTGTATCGTATATAATTAACAAACCTAAAAATGAAAAGATAAAGGTAAATTAATTTATCTTTTTTAGTTTTGTTTAGTATTTTTATTTTTTTAATTTGTAAATCGTCAGATTTTGATGCTGAAATAAAAAGCATTATTTGAATTATATGTTGTTGTCATATTGTACCATAAACAATATCTTATTGGAATAAATCTATATTTAAGTCAATTGAGTGAAAAGTAGTTTAGTTACTTACTTGTTTCCTCTAAGAATTTTGAAAAAAAAATTGACAATTCTTTTTGTTCTTCAGTAAGATATTTGAGGAGTGGACATTCCTTGGCTTCTTCTTCTTTTTTGGTTCTTTTAGGACAACATCTTCAACAACAATAGGATTTTTGGGAGCAGTTTCTTGAGCAGGCACTTTTAGATTGTCAGATTTTAAACCATCTTGTGTCTGCTTTTTTAGTATGAAATCTTGAGTTTGCATTATATCAAAAGTTGGAAAATTAGCAGAACTGTTTATGTGAATTATACCAACAATTTTTCTTTTTTTCTTACCTTTTTCAGCTTCAGTTTTTTTGTTCAAATTATTTTTTTTCCTTCACATCATGCTCTTATAAATTTTCCAACTTCTGGAGCTTCATTTCAAGAATTTGGATTCCTTTTTCAGCCATTTCTCTTAAACATCTTTCCTCATTTAATTGTTCTGCAACATTTTTCATCTCAGTAGTCAAAAAAGGGACTTCTGACTCTAGCTCCATTATGTTATTAGCACATTCTTTGGCATATTTTTTCAGACTTGTGTCTTCCTGGCGCTCATCTAAATTTCTTTTATTATTTTGGTCTTCTTCCACCTCAATAGCTATTGTTTTATTGGAAAGAAATTCTTTCTCTTCTTTTGTTACAGCTGCAAAAAATTTTAAAATCTGCAAGGAATATATTTAAAGTTAAGATTGCACATATACTGTCATTCAAGTACTAGACAAGTTACACACAACCGGTTTTGAGGTAATATAGTTCTGAGCTAAATAATTAATGAACATGGTTATTTTGTAGAATCAAAGAGTTATATAATAGAACAGGGGTAGTCCCACTTTCCTGGAACATGAGAAGTTGATCGTTTCTATTTTCTATCAGATCAGTTACAAACTTCCTAGTTGTTGTTGTTATTAGCTATATATAAAAATTAGCACCATTAACTAACGGGAAAAAGTGTAATATGTCAAACTTATAAAGTGGAATGTGACTTCAGTATTTCAGCCTTTAATATAATTTTGTTATGCAATTCACATAGAGGTACGATCCTGTATTAGTACCAACTGAAACTAGCTTACTTTCTATACTCATTTTGTTTTCTATTATTTAGGCCACTAACATTCCAAGAAATGGCATTCCAAGAAATTAAAAAATGTACAGTTAAAAAAAACTAGCATACTTTGTCATTATCAACTTCAGTGAGGTCCAAATCTTTCAGTTTTGATAAATCTCATTTTCTCATTCTTGGGATTTTGGTTTGTAGATTTTCCTTCTCATCAATTATTTGTGTTCGTTCACAAAACCAGTACTGCAAGGAAAAGATAAATACATTATATTTTTGTAATAAATATAAATTTGAATATATTTATATTTAGTTAAAGTTAAGAAAGCATACCAGTAACACCATAGTACAGCCTGGTGTACTTCTAGGGTCAGCATGATACTTTTTAACATTTTTCAAAGCATTTTCACATATTGCCCGTGGCCAGGAGATTGAATTTAATTTTTTTTAATTTAGAAACTTCGGCAAGAAACCCCATTGCATATAGCTTTGGTTGTTTGGAAAAGGGAAAGTTATAACAAGCAATAATAATAATTATTTCACTAAATCTTCATTTCCTTTTTCCTCTTCTAACAGTGTATTCAATCTTTTTGTTACTGTTTTTTGGCTAATTATGTCTTCTTCTTGAAAATTGGCACTTAAAAAATTGAAGAAACTTTCCATGGCTGAGGCTTTATTAGAAGCTGGTATAGGAAATAAGTCTTCTCCAGCTAATGGCATTCCGAATATTAGACTGACTTCTTCAGGACTTATTTTGAGTAATTTTTTTCCAACTGTGAAAGCATTTTCTTTTACATCAAAAGAAGTAATGATGTCATCTAAATTCGAAGCACTTTTCCTTAAATCTTATCGTGATATTAAATCTCTAAGAAAAACATTGAAGAAGTTTTTGAATGGTGTTTTTTCTATAAAAGCTATTGCTTCAAGTGAAAGAATGTTTTTCTCGTTTATAATTGACAGCACTTTATAGATTGCATCCAAATTACATCTATATGTATCTGTGTACTATTGCATTTTCTACTTCTTGGCTATTTTTTTTAATTTCATACTGATCAACATCATCTGAATCAGTAGTTTCTTTAGCCAGTTGTTGTGAAATCGTTTTTATTCATCAGAGTTTTTTAATTGATTATTCCTGAAGTCCTTACCTGTAAAGTCTTCTTTTTCATCAGCATCAGGTAATTCCTGTGTTGGTCCAGTCTGATTCTACATTTATGAAAATCATAAAATCAATTGGGAGGTAAAAATAACAAGTTCATCAAAAAATATCATATTGCACAAAAATTTGAATAAAAAGATAATATGCTTTATATTTTTTAATTATTTTGTATTTTTTTGGGATTAAGATAATTTTAGTATAGAAAGTACCTCTTTTTCAAAAAAAATACAAATTAAATCCAACAGGTTTTTTTGTAAAGAACAAATATTCACAATTAAGAACATGTTTTTAAATAACTAAACATGTTTGTTAATATTCATAGTTTAGAACAGTTATCATTCAGAATCAAAAACATTTTTAGGGAGAAGCAATGAAATGCCCCAAAAATTTTGAGGGAAAAATTAAAACAATTCAGTTTTTATAAATATATATATATATATATTGGATCAAATGTTGATGGAGCTTTTGAATTGAATGATGTGCAGGGATATGTGTGCATGTGCACACTAGAAATGGCACAAGGAGGAGATTTAAAAAATTTCTGAATATATATATATATAATGATAATAAAATAAATAAACAAAGGGAGGAAGCATTTCAGATATGATCTTGAAATGTGAATCATTGATCAAATTAAATATTTAAAATAAAGGATTAAATTCTTTATTTAAGGCACTGGAATGTAACTGAAGCATAACCCAAGTTAAAAATGAAATATGTGCTTAAACATATTTTCTGAGAAACAGAGGGGGGAAATTATATAAAATAAATATTTATAAACCTATACATATGAATATTTTCTGTGAGAAGAAATATATTGAAACTGAGCAAGAAAATAATGATAACATTAAAATAGCATGAAATATAAAATAAGTGAGTACATTATGTATGGGCAAAAATAGGAAAATGGGGATTCTCATAAATAAACAATTGTGCTTGGTCACACCTTTAACATGATTTAGGTAGACTGGCCATTTTCTGAAAAAGTAGGGAAAAATAAAATGCTGCCTTTAATAAAAGAAATATGGCCGAGGTAACTGGAAATGGGAATGTTAAAATATAAATGCAAAATGCATGATATTGGTCAGGACAAAAATGGAATTTTGTTTGATAAAACCCTAGTAAAATGCTTATAAATGAGTAGTTGTAGCCAGGGGAATCAGTTTACCCGAAATACTTAAAATAAGAAAGAAAACATTTAGAGGAGAAGGAGAAAATATTGCTCAGGGATTTTCTGGATTAACTAGAAGGAGATATTTAGGTGAGTAACCTCACCAAATTCATGGCATTAAGACCTGAGATGAGGCAGCCCATTTTAATGTTGTTATTTGCTTATTTTTAGTTTTGTTGAATATGTTTTTATTAATGTTCTTTGGATGTTTTTGGATCTATCATGACTTTATTATGGATGTTTTGGATGATCTTTGATCTATTGTGATGTTTGTCTTTGGATGTGCAACTTACTGTTTCATTACACCAAGAAAAGTTAAAGCATAAAACCTTAGAACCAAGGCAGAAATACTCATAACTAATCTGGATTTATGGCATGGAAAATTTTAATAGGAGAAAACATTATGAGCTGCATTATACTATGTATAGGTGCTGAGGCTTAGAACAGTGCATTAGGGGTGTACTTGAGTGCTGAACCCCTGATCAAAAAGGAAAAAGAAAAGATACTAAAACCCACAAGTTAAAATTATGGTTAAGCTAGATTGTGAATCTGGTTCAACCATAGTTACTTGCAGATCAAAAAAAATATAAACCTAACATGCCATATCTCTATTTAAAGTTGTAAAGATTCTTGTATGGATCTAAGACCCAGATATCTCTTGACAACATCATTAAAATGATTATTTATTTGTTTCTGGAAATTATGCTTACAAGATGCTTGGGATGCTTTCACGTATGCAATAGCATTTTTCATCTAAGAATCTGATGATAAAAATCGAACAAATGCTTCTAGTAGGTAAACTAGGGATAATGAGCCAAGAAGGCTGTTGGAATGCTTGTTATATTCGAAGTATGCAAGTTGGCACATGGTTTGTTTAAGCCCTAAGATCTTTGTGCAATAATGTGAATTAATTTATTGCAATGTGTCCCAGTGATTCCTTAATAGCAGATGAGGCTGAAATATAAATTGTCATGTGTATACTTATAGGTAATTCCCAAACCAGGAAGCAAAAGATATGAGTATTACTTAGATTTGTTGAAATGAAAACATGGTTACTCCAGAGCATCTAAGTACTGTAGATTGTTATGAATGAATGTATGATTATGATTGTGCAATTAGTTGACTTATGAAGTTATTACACTTGCATGACAGTCTAACCTGGAACATAGAATGTAGATGTTTTGATAAGTTACTCAAGTAACTGGCTAAAACTTATGTATCATTCAATAGCTTAATATCATGAATATGATGATGTTATTCATACTAGATCATAGATCTGACCCTTGTTTGCTCATGGCATATGGGGGTATCTCATTTTAAAAATGAGGCAGTCACTAATGCTCTTTCAGGTAATGCTGGAACTAAGTAGAAAATGAAGTTATGGCTAATGAGAAGGAGTGAATGAACATGCTAGCTAGTTTTAATAAGAGCCTATGATAATTTTATCTGAATGTATTCATGAGAGAATTATGTTTGAATATGCAATGAACTTCCTTTGTTTGATTAAATCAGTTGTTAGTCAGTTGATTTTGTTATGTGGTAGAATTTGAAAATCTGAAGAAGTAGTGTATTTACATTTAAGTAATCTTCATACAAAATTTATAACCTGATGTAGCCAAGTTTGAATCATTTAAGGTCACTGAGCTTTGAAGTAAAAACTTGAATTCAAATCTGAAGTGTATTTCAGACATTTGGTTGTTTTATTAAAGTATTTTGCAAAAGAACTCAAGCTAATTTTTGTGTGTTGCTTTAAGAAATGAATTTTTCTGAAGGAAGCTTTTAGCACTTGGTAACTGAATAGCATTTCAATTACCATGATCAAGTGTTTGGTTAGCACAGCCATATGGTTCAACCAGCTTCAAAAGAATGGGGTCTTGCTTGAGCATGTTGGTCTGCAATTTGAGAACAAAAAGTATTTTACATCCTTTTGTTAAGTGATAAATGGCAAACATGCATTTTAAAACAGATTGGTATTAATATTTCAGAAAGAATTTTGAATCCAAAATCTGTTTCACTTGAAACAAAATGGTTGTTCTTTAAAAAAAAAGAAATAAACATTTTTAAAGTCCAGAACCTTTATTATAGAAAACTTAGATATCAGTAACATAAAAGAACTACTTATGTTATGTCAAACTGTATAAGTAAAGAATAAGAGAGGCTTCAAAGAAAATATATAAAATGAAAATGATAAGTGTAAATATCATTTTCTGGTACTTGGGCAAATATCAAACATTTGAACTATGCAAAAGAAAAATAAATAAATGAACTCTTGTGTTGTAAGATTATCTGAAACATGGTTAACATAATCAAATCCAAGTATGAATAAATATGAACAAGATCCACTTATATAATGTAAATATCAAAGAATGTGGGAATTCAAATTATGAGTAGATCCATTTCAAATTCAAATCAGACAGACTAGCTCTTGTCAAAAAAAAATATAATAAACTCTGATTTTAAACAAGAGGAACACATATATCATCATATGTATGTGTATATTTCTATGACTGAACTGATATGTTTATATTGGTAGAAAAATTAAATCCAGAGCACATTGTTTGAAAAGAAAAATTGACCTTGAGAAATTTAAACTAAGTTCAATTGAGCAAGTAAAAAAAATCCTTATGAAATTAAGGTAAAATTGGAGGGTCGTTTCATTTGGTATTAGAGCTAATGTTTGCATTAATTACTAAGTATCATAGAAATGTATTATGTCTGTTTGTTTTGGATGAAATAATTTAGATAGGAAAATATTAGCTATAGAAAATGTTCAGAGTGTACTAATACCCTCTGCCCAATACTTAGTGACCAGACCATGATAGGAAGAGGATCTCATCACAATGCAGGACCCAGTGCACCACAAATGCTTGATATGCAAGAATTTGTAAGGGTTTTAAGAGATTGAGTTGGGCATAGGCCTGAGAACCCACATGAGGAGCTTTCAAAACTACTGAAGACTTACACCAATATGGGAGGCAGAAGTTTTGAAGGGACTGAGAATGTGATGGAAATTCAAGCATGGTTGAGAACACTAGATAGAATTTTCAATGACATGCAGCTTGATGATCAGAGGAAGAGGCAAGTAGCTTCAAGACAACTGAAAGGAGTAGCTTTAAGCTGGTGGGAGGTGATCATAGCTGGAAGAATTGAAAATGAAATTTCTTGGAATCAATTCAAGGAGATGTTGGAGGCAAGATTTGTACCAGCATCAGCCAAGACCACTTTGCTTAAAGAATTTATCAGACTTAGGTAGGGAACTTTGAATGTCACTGAGTACACTCAAAAGTTTGAAGGGCTATCTAAGTATGGAGCAATGCTAGTGGCAAATGAAGCATCCAAAAATGATAGGTATATAAAGGGTCTGAACCCAGGACTTAGCAGAGCCATGCTACCATATGCAAATAGGACTTTTGATCAAGTAATAGATCTGGCATTGAAATTGGAACAACATGACAAGGAAAGGGAGAAGTATAGGAATTTTAAGAGCAACAACAACAAGAAGAATAAGGGAAGATATCACCCTTATGATAAAAAGAAGGAGGAGACAGACAACAAGAAGGATAAAGACACAAAAGCTAATGATGCTAAGAAGAAGTTGGTTTGCCATCATTGTGGTAAAGAAAGACACATCAAACCAAGGTGCCCAGAGTTAAAAGGAAGAGCCTTCAAATGCTACCTATGTGGGAAAGAGGGGCACATGAAGAGGAACTGTCCTGAGTATAAACAGCAGGGGAAATTGGCAGCTTTGGAAGGCAAAGGCAAGTCTACAGTGAAAATTGATGCTGAAAATCATGGCCAAGTGGAAGGTACACTACTCATTTGTGCCATACCCATAGCAGTAGTATATGATACTGGAGCAACTCACTCTTTAATTTCTTATGAAATAGTTAAAATGTTAAAATTAAACTGCATATTGGTTGAAACCCCATTGCTTGTACAAAGTCCACTAGGGAGTTCTAGTCTTTTAAACATGATTTGTGTGGATGTGGAGTTAAACATAGGAGGAAATATTTTTATTTCCAATTAGTATGTTTTGAATTACCCAAATATAGGTGTTATATTGGGGGTAGACTGGTTAAGGAAATTTAAAGCCATAATTAATTTAGACTCATCCACCATATCATTACAAAATTCTAGAGGCCAGAGGATCACAGTTTTATGTGAAGTAGCTAAGGAAGGGAAATTATATCATTTAGTTGACTCAGAAAAAGATTTCAGTGAACTAACCATTGAAGAAATTCCCATAGTCAATGAATACTTGGATGTGTTTGGGGAATTTAAGGGTGTTCCACACCACAGACCAGTTGAGTTTCAAATTAATCTCATTCCAGGAGCAAGTCCAATAATCAAGAAACCCACTAGAATGGGGCCAAGTGAATTGAAGGAATTGAAAAATCAGTTGGAAGAATTAGAAGTCAAGGGATTTATAAGGCCAAGTAATTCATGCTGGGGTGCTCCAGTAGTGATTGTAAGAAAACATGATGGTACTTTGAGAATGTGCGTAGATTACAGAGAACTAAATAAGATAACCATCAAGAACAAATACCCACTGCCTAGAATAGATGATCTCTTTGACCAACTCAATGAAGCTAAAATATTTTCTAGATTAGACTTAGCATCAAGATTTCATCAAATGAAGGTTGAAGACTCAAGTGTTAAGTATACTGCATTTAACACTAGATATGGCTTATATGAATTTATGGTTATGCCATTTGGCTTAACAAATGCTCCTTCATATTTTGTTGATTTGATGAATAGAATATTCAGAGATTATTTAGACAAGTTTGTACTGATTTTTATTGATGACATTTTGATTTATTCCAAAACAGTGGAAGAGCATAAAAATCATTTGCATTTAGTTTTGTAAAGATTAAGAGAAAATGATTTAAAGGCAAAATTTTCAAAATGTGCATTTTGGAAAGAAGAAGTACATTTTCTTGGTCATGTTATCTCTACCAAGGGAATTTCAGTAAACCCCAATAAGGTAGTAGCTATCCAAGCATGGAAAAGGCCTAGCACAGTAAGTGAGGTGAGATCATTTATGGGGATGGCAGGATATTATAGGAGATTTATAAAAGATTTTTCAAAAATATCATCACCACTTACCAATTTAACTAGAAAGAACCAAGCCTTTGTATGGACAGAAAAATGTGAACAAGCTTTTATCAAAATAAAGGAAGCTTTGATTAATGCACCAGTATTGAGGGTGCCAGAAGGAAATGAAAACTTAATTGTGTATACTGATGCAAGTGGCTCTGGGTTAGGGGCTGTGTTGATGCAGCAAGACCAGGTGGTAGCCTATGCATCTAGGCAATTAAAGCCACATGAAACAAGATATGCAACCCATGATCTTGAACTAGCAGCAGTTGTGTATGCTTTGAAACTTTGGAGGCATTATTTGTTAGGTGCCAAATTTATCTTGTACACTGATCATAAGGCACTGAAATATTTATTCTCACAAAAAGATTTGAACATGAGGCAACATAGATGGGTGGAGTTCCAAGCTGCCTATGAACTAGATATACTTTATACACCAGGTAAGGCAAATAAAGTTGCAGATGCCTTGAGTAGACAACATGCTAAAGTGGCCATGTTGATGATGGAAGAGTTTAAGGATCTGTCTATACTTACTAATTTGGAAATTGAGGCAAACAGTGAGGTACAAATGGTACCCATTGAAGAAGATGAAAGTAAAGGGAAATTGAGTATGGTATCTCTGCAATCAAATTTACTTCTAAAGGTTGGAAAAATGCAGGAACAAGACTTAAACTTATTGGAAAAGAAAATGCTCTTATTAAAAGGGGAAGAAGTAATAAATTATCAAGTTGATAAAGATGGTTATTTAAGGAACAAGAATAGGATATGTGTTCCAGAAAACATAGAATTGAAGGAGGAAATATTAAATGAATACCATAGGAGTAAGTACTCCATACACCCAGGCAGTACCAAGATGTATCAAAATTTGAAAAGAAATCTTTGGTGGAAGGGAATGAAGTCAGATGTGGCCAAACATGTTGCAAAGTGTATGACTTGCCAACAAGTCAAGGCAGAGACACAAAGGCCATCAGGACTGTTGCAACCCCTTAGTATACCACAATGGAAGTAGGAGGATATATCTATGGATTTCATATATGGTCTGCCTAGATCTAAGAGGGGAAACACAAGTATATGGGTAATAGTGGATAGGCTAACTAAAGTAGCACATTTTATCCCAGTTAAATCAGAAAGAAATGCTCCAAAATTGGCTCAAATATTCATGAAAGAGGTGGTAAGATTGCATGGCATTCCTAAAACCATTGTGAGTGATAGGGATACCATCTTCACCTCAAGGTTTTGGAAAAGTTTTCAAGAGGCCATGGGGAGTGAATTGTGCTTAAGCACTGCCTACCATCCACAATCTGATGGACAAACTGAGGTGGTGAACAAAGTCTTAGAGGACTTGTTGAGAGCATGTGCACTGGACTTTGGAGGCAACTGGGAAGACCACCTCCATTTAGTTGAATTCACATACAATAACAGTTATCAAAGCACCATAGGGATGGCACCATTTGAAGCCTTATATGGCAAGCCATGTTTATCACCTATATGCTGGGTAGAGACTGGAGAAAGAGCTGTTCTAGGACCTGATTATGTAAAAGAAACTACAGAGAAAATTGGGTTAATAAGGAAAAGAATAGCAGCAGCTCAAGATAGACAGAAGAAATTTGCAGACAGGAAGAGAAAGCAGGTGGAATATGAAGTGGGAGACTTTGTTTTCATCAAGATTTCACCTATGAAGAAGGTCTTGAGATTTGTTAAACAAGGTAAACTCACACCAAGGTATGTTGGACCCTATAAAATTCTAGAAAGAATAGGTTCTTTAGCATACAAATTGGAATTACCAGAGGAAATGAAGGCAATGCATAATGTTTTTCATGTGTCACAACTTAGGAGGTGGGTACATGATAAAGAAGAAATTATGGAAAAGCCTAACTAAATTCAAATAAATCCTAATATGGTTTATGAAAAGGAACCAGTGGGGATTTTAGCTAAAGAAGAAAAGAAATTGAGGAGTAAAACTTTGAAACTAGTGAAGGTCCAATGGAGTGTTGATCCTAATGATTGTACATGGGAGCTAGAAGATAAGATTAGGATGGATTACCCTAAGCTTTTTGCAAATTAAAGGTAATTTTTAATTTCTGGAAAATTTAATATGCATGGTTATTATGATTGAATATGTTTGTTTATGCATATGCTTAATAAATCTTTCTAAAGTCAGTGAATGCTTGTTACAAGTACTAAAAAAAATTGTGAGGACACAATTTCTAAAAGGAGGGGTGAATGAAATGCCCCAAAAATTTTGAGGGAAAAATTAAAACAATTCAGTTTTAAAATATATATATATATATTGGATCAAATGTTGATGGAGCTTCTGAATTGAATGATGTGCAAGGATATGTGTGCATGTGCACACGGGAAATGGAACAAGGAGGAGATTTAAAAAAATTCTGAAAAAAAATATATATATAATAATGATAATAAAATAAATAAACAAAGGGAGGAAGCATTTCAGATATGATCTTGAAATGTGAATCATTGATCAAATTAAATATTTAAAATAAAGGATTAAATTCTTTATTTAAGGCACTGGAATGTAACTGAAGCATAACCCAAGTTAAAAATGAAATATGTGCTTAAACATATTTTCTGAGAAACAGAGGGGGGAAATTATATAAAATAAATATTTATAAACCTATACATATGAATATTTTCTGTGAGAAGAAATATATTGAAACTGAGCAAGAAAATAATGATAACATTAAAATAGCATGAAATATAAAATAAGTGAGTACATTATGTATGGGCAAAAATAGGAAAATGGGGATTCTCATAAATAAACAATTGTGCTTGGTCACACCTTTAACATGATTTAGGTAGACTGGCCATTTTCTGAAAAAATAGGGAAAAAGAAAATGCTGCCTTTAATAAAAGAAATATGGCCGGGGTAACTGGAAATGGGAATGTTAAAATATAAATGCAAAATGCATGATATTGGTCAGGACAAAAATGGAATTTTGTTTGATAAAACCCTAGTAAAATGCTTATAAATGAGTAGTTGTAGCCAGGGGAATCAGTTTACCCGAAATACTTAAAATAAGAAAGAAAACATTTAGAGGAGAAGGAGAAAATGTTGCTAAGGGATTTTCTGGATTAACTAGAAGGAGATATTTAGGTGAGTAACCTCACCAAATTCATGGCATTAAGACCTGAGATGAGGCAGCCCATTTTAATGTTGTTATTTGCTTATTTTTAGTTTTGTTGAATATAGTTTTATCAATGTTCTTTGGATGTTTTTGGATCTATCATGACTTTATTATGGATGTTTTGGATGATCTTTGATCTATTGTGATGTTTGTCTTTGGATGTGCAACTTACTGTTTCATTACACTCAGAAAAGTTAAAGCATAAAACCTTAGAACCAAGGCAGGAATACTCATAACTAATCTGGATTTATGTCATGGAAAATTTTAATAGGAGAAAACATTATGAGCTGCATTATACTATGTATAAGTGTTGAGGCTGAGAACAGTGCATTAGGGGTGTACTTGAGTGCTGAACCCCTGATCAAAAAGGAAAAAGAAAAGATACTAAAACCCACAAGTTAAAATTATGGTTAAGCAAGATTGTGAATCTGGTTCAACCATAGTTACTTGCAGATCAAAAAAAAATATAAACCTAACATGCCATATCTCTATTTAAAGTTGTAAAGATTCTTGTATGGATCAAAGACCCAGATATCTCTTGACAACATCATTAAAATGATTATTTATTTGTTTCTGGAAATTATGCTTACAAGATGCTTGGGATGCTTTCAGTATGCAGTAGCATTTTTCATCTAAGTATCTGATGATAAAAATCGAACAAATGCTTCTAGTAGATAAACTAGGGATAATGAGCCAAGAAGGCTGCTGGAATGCTTGTTATATTTGAAGTATGCAAGTTGGCACATGGTTTGTTTAAGCCCTGAGATCTTTGTGCAATAATGTGAATTAATTTATTGCAATGTGTCCCAGTGATTCCTTAATAGCAGATGAGGCTGAAATATAAATTGTCATATGTATACTTATAGGTAATTCCCAAACCACGAAGCAAAAGATATGAGTATTACTTAGATTTGTTGAAATGAAAACATGGTTACTCCAGAGCATCTAAGTACTGTAGATTGTTATGAATGAATGTATGATTATGATTGTGCAATTAGTTGACTTATCAAGTTATTACACTTGCATGACAGTCTAACCTGGAACATAGAATGTAGATGTTTTGATAAGTTACTCAAGTAACTGGCTAAAACTTATGTATCATTCAATTGCTTAATATCATGAATATGATGATGTTATTCATACCAGGTCATAGATCTGACCCTTGTTTTCTCATGGCATATGCGGGTGTCTCATTTTAAAAATGAGGCAGTCACTAATGCTCTTTCAGGTAATGCTGGAACTAAGTAGAAAATGAAGTTATGGCTAATGAGATGGAGTGAATGAACATGCCAGCAAGTTTTAATAAGAGCCTATGATGATTTTATCTGCATGTATTCATGAGAGAATTATGTTTCAATATGTAATGAACTTCCTTTGTTTGATTAAATCAGTTGTTAGTCAGTTGATTTTGTTATGTGGTAGAATTTGAAAATCTGAGGAAGAAGTGTATTTACATTTAAGTAATTTTCATACAAAATTTATAACCTGGTGTAGCCAAGTTTGAATCATTTAAGGTCACTGAGCTTTGAAGTAAAAACCTGAATTCAAATCTGAAGTGTATTTCAGACATTTAGTTGTTTTATTAAAGTATTTTGCAAAAGAACTCAAGCTAATTTTTGTGTGTTGCTTTAAGAAATGAATTTTTCTGAAGGAAGCTTTTAGCACTTGGTAACTGAATAGCATTTCAATTACCATGATCAAGTGTTTGGTTAGCACAGCCATATGGTTCAACCAGCTTCAAAAGAATGGGGTCTTGGTTGAGCATGTTGGTCTGCAATTTGAGAACAAAAGTTATTTTACATCCTTTTGTTAAGTGATAAATGGCAAACATGCATTTTAAAACAGATTGGTATTATTATTTCAGAAAGAATTTTGAATCCAAAATCTGGTTCACTTGAAACAAAATTGTTGTTCTTTAAAAAAAAAGAAATAAACATTTTTAAAGTCCAGAACCTTTATTATAGAAAACTTAGATATCAGTAACATAAAAGAACTACTTATGTTATGTCAAACTGTATAAGTAAAGAATAAGAGAGGCTTCAAAGAAAATATATAAAATGAAAATGATAAGTGTAAATATCATTTTCTGGTACTTAGGCAAATATCAAACATTTGAACTATGCAAAAGAAAAATAAATAAATGAACTCTTGTGTTCTAAGATTATCTGAAACATGGTTAACATAATCAAATCCAAGTATGAATAAATATGAACAAGATCCACTTATATAATGTAAATATCAAAGAATGTGGGAATTCAAATTATGAGTAGATCCATTTCCAATTCAAATCAGACAGACTAGCTCTTGTCAAAAAAAAATATAATAAACTCTGATTTTAAACAAGAGGAACACATATATCATCATATGTATGTGTATATTTCTATGACTTAACTGATATGTTTATATTGGTAGAAAATTTAAATCTAGAGCACATTGTTTGAAAAGAAAATTTGACCCTGAGAAATTTAAACTAAGTTCAATTGAGCAAGTAAAAAAAAATCCTTATGAAATTAAGGTAAAATTGTAGGGTCATTTCAAGCAATTTTGGTTGGGGTTTCAGTGGGTAGTTGTAATGTCTGGTTGTAGATAGTTGAAGTTTTGGTGCAGTATACCAACTTAATTAGTTCTGATAAGGTGTAATTGAGTGGGGGAGATTGAACTGGTATTGAAGATGGTGAGTAGGTGATGGAATTTATTATTGAAGTAGTTGAGGTGTATTGTTGAGGAGTTGTTGTCCTTATTTCAGGTTGTAGTTTAGATGGGGTATGAGGATGTCATATTTCAGGTAGAGATTTGAGTTCAAATGTATTGGATGGCGATTGGTACAAAAGTTGTTTGAGCATTAATAGATTGTACTTTGTGAGGAAATTGAAGGATGGTGAAGTTGTGGTTGTAGAAGGTAGAGAAGAAATAGATGGTGACAAGGAAGGAGCAATGGGTGACAAAGATCAAAGGTTGTATGGATATTGGAAATTGGAGACAGAAATAGGAATAGTAATGATGAATGTAAAACCCTAAGTTGAAAATGTAATAGCAACAGTAAAAACACAAAAATGATCAATGTAACAGCTGATGAACACTATAAAGTGAGTGAATAAAGATATTAATGTGCAGATAGCAATGAAAACAGTGAATGGAAAATAGTGAATGGATATTGGAAAATTTCATAAAAAAATGCAACACGATAACAATAACAAACAATGGATGAAAATAGTGAATGAATATTGAAAATTGTGGTAAAAAAAATGCCAAAATATCTTTATAGGAATTTTTATGAAAAGATTATATGTTTTATCTTTTTTAGTTGGTTTAAGTTTTTTTGAAATTATGCTACTTTATAAATAGTACAAAGAGAATGAATAAAGAGTCTAATGTGTAAACAGTAAAGAAAAAGTGAATTGAAAGTAGTAAATAAATTTGTGCTTTTTGCTTTTTGTTCTTTTTTTGAGAAAAGTTTGTGATCTTCTAGAAATAGAGGAGAGGACACATAAATTTGTACTTTTTATTAATAACTCTTAAAATAGAATATGCAACATAATAATAATAAGAAATAGTGAATAAAAGTGGTGAATGGAAATTGCAAACTAGATTACAGAAAATGCCAAAATATCTGTACAAGAATTTATATAAAAAGATAATTTGGTTTATCTTTTTTAGTTGTCATAACGTTTTTTGAAATTTAACTATTTTTTATTTAAAATATGGAATCTAGCTTCCAATTTAATATGCATATACAAGTTGAAGAGTACAACTAAATATTATAGGAAACATAAGTAGGAAAACAGTTACCAATGGAGTTAAAGATAATGATGGTGTCTGGCTATGTTCATTGCAGAAAGGACTAGATATAGGTCTTATGTTTATGCATTGAGTTCATCCTTCATTTATAAATATGCAAGTAGCTTTTCGAATGAATAACTTTGATTTAGAAGACCTTTTTTACATCTTTATGCTGCATAAAAATTGTCATATATAATAAAATGTTAGCAAGAGTGAAGAATAATATTTTTGTACTTAAAAGTTGATTAAGTATGTTTATTTCACATAAATCCTTCAAGAAAACTACAAATGACTTAAATTCAGTATTTATTATGTTATATGTAGTAGCTAATATAAAATTTTATCTAGGATTTATTATGTATTTTAATGTTTTAGATAAAAACATAAATACTTTTATCTTTTCGAACTAGGGTTTAAATTAGTTGTATATTTTTTCTAATAACTTTAAATCATGATAAAAACAAAATCATATCTAATAAGCAATAGTAATTATCAAACACACCTAGGGTTTAGCATGTAGTCTAAATCTTTTACATTAATAGAAAGAGACATTTATCTTTTTTAATAGCTAAACAATAACTTGTTCAGTTTAATACCTAGGGTTTCGTATCATCTGCCATTGAATATTTAGGTATGCTTAATTAAACAAATGTCGATTATGTTAAATTGTAACAAGAACTAAAATACCTTAACTCCATTACAAAAGCTATTATCAGCATCAGTAAGAATGAATATTTAACTACGATTTATCATCTAACTAAAACATTTACATCAAAATAAAATACAGCTTACTTGTTCCGCATTTAAGTTTAAGGTGATTGCAGAGATTGCTCAATGAAAGTATTTTAGTTTAAGCTGAAATCGATGAAGCAGAAATCGATGATGCTGAAGTCGTTGTAATTGAAATGCAGCTCTGACAAATGATTTGTAATCGTTTTAGCAGAAATATTAGGAAGAGAAATCAATCGTTTTTTTTTTAAAACCTAGTTTTGGTTTTGGTTTGGAGTTCCGAAAAATTGTACAAAGAGTGTAACGACCCTGAATTTTGAACAATTTAAATTGAAAATATTTAATTAATTTTAAATATTTGAAACGATGATTTGACTTGAATTTCAAATTATCAGAATGAATTTGCGATTAAATTTTTGGATTTAATCTACTGAAAATTTAATAATAATTTGAATCGGGATTTATAAATGAATTTAAAGAAAATCAAAATTATCTTATTTAATTTAAAATTAAAACACTACATTTTTGATATGATAAGATATAGGCAAGTTAAAACAATATAGATAAATGATAATGTTTAAAAGGAAATAAATTTTATCTACAAAATTCAATAGCATAAGTTTATTAATAAAAACAAGAAATAAAAATAATAAAAAGAAAATTTAAAATAAAAAGAAAAAAAAACTATAACCAGCCCATACCCTAAGCCCATCCTTATCTCGGTTAAAACACGAAAACCCGATCCCCTCAATTTCTCATTCATTCAAACCCTAAACCTAAAACAGACGAGAAGAAAATAAATGGTGGCTTACAAATCGCTCCTCCTCGACAAGAAAAATTAGGGCTTCGAGTATGAGATCGCCGCTTTGCCAAATCGAACGCGATGATGCTTCAATTCCCCTCAGAAATCGTGGCTCCTTCAATCTGTGCGCTTTAAACAAAGGTGAGTAAATTTATTTACTCACATCTAATTTCATTCGAGACCTTGTTTTCGTTTTTATGTATTCGATCTCCTTTATTTGCGTTCATTTGTTGAACTTGTCAATTTGGTTGCTCGACCGATCGATTATCTGGGTCATTTGATTTCGTTTTGATGTTGATGATTTATTTTGGCCATTTGATTTTGTTAAAATGCTAGGCGATGCTCTCTTGGTCATCATGGATTTGTGAACTTGCTATTTCTTTGGTTGGCTTCGTCTAGTTGGAAATAATCTGATTTTGTGAAAACGGCTATTTCGATTTCTTTAAAATGCGATAATGTTGGCCTCGGTTTCGAAATGATTTTTCTTCGATGATGATTTCTTTGACACTGTCTTCTTTGCTCTCGAATTCACTGGCATTGACCTGTATTTATTCTGGCCTGTTGCATCGAGTTTGATCATTCATTTCAGCTATCTTGACCATTTGGCACTGTTTTGCATACCTGTTTCGTTTAGTATTTGGGTTCACTAACCACTTATGCACATGGTTACATTAGTAGGTTGAAACTGGTCATTTGCCTTGACATGTTCACTTTGGTCACGGTTTTGACATTTTTCTGGTATCATACTTATCGACATTGCTATCCTCTTCACTATAAGTTAAGACTTGAGTTTTTCTGGCCCCTGTGAGCTTTGTCTCTGGCCATCTCTCCATTCATTGTACTCGACATCCACTGTTGCATCTATTTTGTATTCAACATACTGCTGTGTCACCATATATGTGTATTTGTGTATACTTGAGTAGTGCAGTCATGTGTAGGCATACGGTTATCTGTTCTTTGAAGTTGGCTGGGTTGAACTAAAACAAATTAGCTTATAATATACTGTCCAGTTTAAATTAGTGGTTCACTGTTGCATTTGGACTTGAGCATACCTGAGTCTGGTTGTCACGAGCACAGTTCATGCCTTCACTTCAGTTCATTGGCTAGAACTCATGGTCTGATTCTGTTTGCAAATAGTTCGTATATTTTTATAACTATAACTTTTATGCTTGATTTTGCCTCGGCCTTGATTTGAAATTGTTTTAGTTGACTTCGACCTTGGCTTCGATTTTTAATCCACAGTTTGACTAGAACTGTAATATTTTAAATGCTCAGCCATCACTGTTTTCATTCCTGTGAATTTTAAATTCAACATTGGTCATCTCTGCACTGTTGAACTTCGTTCCAGTTTTACTCGGCTTTGACTTGATTTTATTTGTTGCACTTAGTCGATCCATTGCAGATAAACTTGAGCATTCTTGTAGTCTTCACTACAACCTTTGGTTGCATATTTAATATGCAGATGCACTTGATAATTTTTTTTCTTGGTTAAGATAAATTAAATTTTGGAAACTGCTGTTGTTTAGAAATATTTCGAATGTTGCTTGCATTATCCAGTTTCACTCAGTTGTTACCGTTGCCTTGAACTGTTGCCATCACATTCATGTGCATTTTCTATTCAGGTTGCAATCTTCAGTTCCATGCCTCTTGGTCTGCATCATTGATTGACTGGAAACTTGATTAACTTGTATACTTATTGCCTTCTGCATATACTCTATGATTTTGAACTGCCCATGCTTCTTTAGTTTGTTGTATCTGGGCTTAATGCATTTGTGATTCTACCATTGTTTCAGTTTGGTTTTTTTTCATTTATCACAGTCCTGCATGTTTAGTTGTTTCACTACAACTTTGGTCTTGCATATTTTCTTGCATATTTTATATGCAGATACTTGAGCATTTAGGGTTGTGCAAAATTTCTACCTAAAAGTTAGAAAACAAAGTTGTATTTTGTGTGGCAACTTATGTTTGCAAATTGGTCATTTCATAACCTGTAGCATATTTGACTTGGCCATTCTTGTTATTACCCCTGGTCATTTTGTTATCTGTAGCATTGTGTGTGGTGTTCATGTCACTCTTGAACTCGTAGTTCGAACTGATTAGTCTCTAGTTTTGAGTTTGTACACTTTGTTGCACCTTTATCTATGCACACGAGCTGGCGGGGCAGTGCACACGGGTACGAATGCACACGTGTGCACTGCAGCCACCCAAAAATCGACAGTTTTGAATTGATATTTCTTTGCGTCGTGATGCATTGATCTGCTATGCCGTATTGGCGAGGCCGTACACGCGTGCGTGTACGGCAGCCAATAACACTGTTTATCTCTGTTGATGATTTAAATCTGCTGATTTATTGTTTAACACTGTTTAGTGTTAAAATTTTCGTTATCCGGTTTCTTTGTTAAAAGAGTCGGATAGACGAAAATTATTTTGACTGTCGTCTATTTAAATTATTATTGCCTCTATGCACTAATAAACTGGTTTGAATTAGACTGACCTGTGTATTATTTTCTTTTGAATATAATACTCGGGTCAGACCGAGTATTTTTACAGCTTGAAGATTTTCGAGCAGCGAAGTTAGAGAGAGAGTAAAGAATCATTTATTTCGAGAAAAATTGTATTTTAAGATATTCCGCTGTATCATTATTAAATTGTATAAACTCTGATGTATATAAAAAGATTTATAGTAATGAAATAAAGATTCATTTGTTATCATTCTGTGTTTCTGTGGCTGATTCTGTTTAAACCTTATAAACTAAATAACAATTCGTCTTTTTGAACGTTTCTAGTTGGTTTAATTACCGACTGGAGGCGGTCAAAAGGGGGAATGTTACAGCGTGGTATCAGAGCTTTGGTTTACACAAAGCTTAGTTTATGATGTTTAATATGAATAGTTACTAGAAACACTTTAAAAAGAAGATGTTTTTCAAATCCAAAGAAGTATAAAATTGTTTTTGAAAATAAAGATTTTTAACTTAAGAAAAGTTAAATTGAATTGAGTTAGTATTAATAAATATATGGATTTGAAATTTAACTAAAGGAAGTTAAATAAAATGAACTGGATTTGATAAATTATTGAGATGAAAAGTTAAACTTGAAAGAGAAGTGATTATATAATATGAATTGGAAAGTTTAAATTAATAAGTTGTATAACTTATAAAATGAGGAAGTTTAAGTAAACCAGTTGTTAAATGTTTGAACAGTTTTGTTAAGTAAAACAAAATCTGAATTTTGAAATGTGATATGAATTTGACTTTAGTAAAAGTTAAATAAAATAGAATTTCAAATAACTTAGAGGTGAACTTAAGTTTTATGGTGAAAATAAATGCAAGTGGAGATAAAATGAAACATGACTTAAGTAATATTGAATGAGGTTGAATTTGATATCAAAATGAATTAATAAAGTGAAGAATGAATATGAAATTGAGTTATATAAAGGAAATTCAACTTTAATTGTAAAAGTGAATTTGTGAATATAGTGAATATTAGAATTCAATCTGAATTAGAATATAAACCAATTGAAATTAAGTGTGTTGAACCAAATTGAATGTAAGCAAAGTAAATAAATTTGGTTAAATTGAATAAATTTGGTTTTGCTAGTTGATTGTGTGGAAATTCATTAAGTGTTAATGAAATTGAATTAATGGAAATTGGAAGCTAAGTAACTGAATTCAAATTGAAAGGTAAGAAATCTAAATAGAATCAAATTTGATTTGAATTGAAAGCAATCTAACTTGAATATGAATTAGTGACAGTAAACTAATTGAATATGAATGAATGTTAGTAAAATCCAATGTGAATGAATCAAATGTGATTAAATTGGAAATCAATTCGATGAATGGTTTACTAAAGAACTAGTTGATTATCTTGGAAATGGAAAACTGATAAATTTGTATAATAGTTTAAATTGGAAATTTTGAATTATTTCAAACGGTTTAAATGGAAGATTTGAAAAGATTGATATTATATTGGAATTATAAAATGAATTTGTATAAGTGTTAAAAATGAAATATTAATGGATTTCATAAGTTAATGAAATTTAAAGGTTTTATAATGTGAAGTTATAAAAGGAATCGAAGTTGCGAAATAAAAGAATTTATAAGTAATTTACTTATAAATTAAAATTCTGATATAAAATTGAGTTATAGTAGGAATGATTAATGAAGCAATTTTTATAAATTGAAGTCTTTATAAATAGAAATAGAATTTATAAACGTTGTTTATAAATTCGAAACTGACTTATTTTGATAAGTAAAATTCTGTATAGTTTGTTAAAAGATGTATATTCACAAATTTTGGACCGTGAATATATTATTGAATAAAATGGACATGTTTGGGAAAGTGATATTTTAAAACGAAGTAATTGTTTTAAAAAGATGTTTTCAAAGGCATTGAATATCGAAACCATAGATTTCAACATTCATTGTTGAAATAGACGTTTTCAAATAAAAGGAAATGGTGGACTATAACACTGTTGTTATAGTAAATGATTTTCGAAAGGAAATGTTTTGTATAGTATTGGGATTTATACATCTATCTAAATTTTGAATCCCTATACTAATGATTTTGAGTTGTCGTAACGATGTTTTACGTAACATTCGTTTTAACTCAAATAAAAATGTGAAAGAGAATGATTTCCTTAAAGATGAAATATATACTTAATTTTGATTAAAGTATATCAAATATTTTCAAATGTTGAAAATAGAATGGAATTGTGAATTACTTATTTTTAAATAAGTATGGAAATGTTTTTCCAAATATGAAATGTTGTGAATATATTCCGTAAGGGATAAATGATTTGAAATTCATTTTTTGAAGTCGAAGTTGAAAAGTTAAATGAAAATTTGAACAATTTGTTCAATTTGAATTTTTTCAAAAAGATTGAATCGTTGAGTTAAAATTGAGTTTGACTTCGACATCAAAGACAATATAAGTTGAGCTTTGAATTTCAGATGATGATTTGGGTTGCATGTCTAACATTGTGAATTGATGACATAGCAATTGATCTCTATTAAATATATATCTATTGGTGGCGGAGAATTTATTCTCTTAGCTTAACACCCTTCTCTGAGACGTACGAGCTCAGAGGTTATATATCGATAGACATCAATTCTGTGTTGAGAATTGACGATGTAACGTGTAATTCAAATCGAATGTGAAAGTCGATAATGAATGGAATTATGAATATGAATTAGGTTTGAGATAACCTTAAATTTCCAAATCGACTTAGAGGAAAATTTTGAAATCCTCTATTTTGTTATGAATATGAGATATGTAAGTTTTTAGAACTTATATATATGAATGCGGTGAATTTGAAACCGTTAGTTTAGAAAGACATTGTTATGGAAATCTTATGTATGTTTACATAGATGTTATATGTACGAAATGGGAAATGAAAGTACTACATATATGATATTATGTTTTCTAAACTGAGGATGTGGAAAAGTACCTTCCATTTATTATTGGAGAAGGTATTGGAACTCTCGATGAGTGTCCATTTGAAATTCGTAGCTACGTAGAATTTTAGTCAGAGTGACTATTTGAATCGGAAATCCTTCGCGATAGTTCATCGCGATGAGATTAGATTTGATTGATGATTAGCGTAATTTGAGGGGCGAGATGCCCACAGTTACGAGCGATTCCATTGGGATAGTGGCGTAACCGCCGAGTAAACTGCAATCTAATGCCAGGCGAAATTTGAGGGGCGTGATGCCTACAGACACGAGCGATTCTACTGGGATAGTAGCGTAACCGCCGTGTGTACTGCAATCTATGGCGACAACCATGGCGAAATTTAAGAGATGAGAAATCTACAGCCACAAGCGACTCTACTGGGATAGTAGCGTAACCGCCGGGTGGAACTGTAATCCATGGGGGAACGTGCTTTCCATATCCATTTTTTTAAAAGAATTTTTAAAAGTATTTTCACTGGAAATTGAAGCAAGTATGTTTAGTACTTGGAGATTTTTAGACCTGCGCCTGGCCAGCGTATGCCTAATGTCTGTGAGAACGAAGATGGACTTGTTAAATTTCGAGTTAGCAAGTATTTTCAAACTGTAAATAGCAAATCAATAGTTTGAAATTAAAATTACGAAATTCCTACCTAATAAACTAAGGAAGAGGATTTTTGTAATGTTTTGGAAAGTCCACAGCTTTGGAAGAGATATATTATATAAATCTCTAATGTGAAGAATTTTAAGTTTGAATCTGAGTGTTGTAAATTAAAAATTTTGGTAAAAGATTTTTGTGTCTTGATTGTAGAAACCAATAAACAAAGCTAGTGAGATTAAACAGATGAAATGAATCCTATATTCATTTATTTGTAATAAGTTTTAAGTTTAGTAAAAATTGAGTAGAGTATAAATATCTATGAAAATTTAACAACTTTTCCTTTTCGTGGACGAAAAGTTTTTAAGGAGGGGAGTTTGTAACGACCCTGAATTTTGAACAATTTAAATTGAAAATATTTAATTAATTTTAAATATTTGAAACGATGATTTGACTTGAATTTCAAATTATCAGAATGAATTTGCGATTAAATTTTTGGATTTAATCTACTGAAAATTTAATAATAATTTGAATCGGGATTTATAAATGAATTTAAAGAAAATCAAAATTATCTTATTTAATTTAAAATTAAAACACTACATTTTTGATATGATAAGATATAGGCAAGTTAAAACAATATAGATAAATGATGATGTTTAAAAGGAAATAAATTTTATCTACAAAATTCAATAGCATAAGTTTATTAATAAAAACAAGAAATAAAAATAATAAAAACAAAATTTAAAATAAAAAGAAAAAAAAAACTATAACCAGCCCATACCCTAAGCCCATCCTTATCTCGGTTAAAACACGAAAACCCGATCCCCTCAATTTCTCATTCATTCAAACCCTAAACCTAAAACAGACGAGAAGAAAATAAATGGCGGCTTACAAATCGCTCCTCCTCGACAAGAAAAATTAGGGCTTCGAGTATGAGATCGCCGCTTTGCCAAATCGAACGCGATGATGCTTCAATTCCCCTCAGAAATCGTGGCTCCTTCAATCTGTGCGCTTTAAACAAAGGTGAGTAAATTTATTTACTCACATCTAATTTCATTCGAGACCTTGTTTTCGTTTTTATGTATTCGATCTCCTTTATTTGCGTTCATTTGTTGAACTTGTCAATTTGGTTGCTCGACCGATCGATTATCTGGGTCATTTGATTTCGTTTTGATGTTGATGATTTATTTTGGCCATTTGATTTTGTTAAAATGCTAGGCGATGCTCTCTTGGTCATCATGGATTTGTGAACTTGCTATTTCTTTGGTTGGCTTCGTCTAGTTGGAAATAATCTGATTTTGTGAAAACGGCTATTTCGATTTCTTTAAAATGCGATAATGTTGGCCTCGGTTTCGAAATGATTTTTCTTCGATGATGATTTCTTTGACACTGTCTTCTTTGCTCTCGAATTCACTGGCATTGACCTGTATTTATTCTGGCCTATTGCATCGAGTTTGATCATTCATTTCAGCTATCTTGACCATTTGGCACTGTTTTGCATACCTGTTTCGTTTAGTATTTGGGTTCACTAACCACTTATGCACATGGTTACATTAGTAGGTTGAAACTGGTCATTTGCCTTGACATGTTCACTTTGATCACGGTTTTGACATTTTTCTGGTATCATACTTATCGACATTGCTATCCTCTTCACTATAAGTTAAGACTTGAGTTTTTCTGGCCCCTGTGAGCTTTGTCTCTGGCCATCTCTCCATTCATTGTACTCGACATCCACTGTTGCATCTATTTTGTATTCAACATACTGCTGTGTCACCATATATGTGTATTTGTGTATACTTGAGTAGTGCAGTCATGTGTAGGCATACGGTTATCTGTTCTTTGAAGTTGGCTGGGTTGAACTAAAACAAATTAGCTTATAATATACTGTCCAGTTTAAATTAGTGGTTCACTGTTGCATTTGGACTTGAGCATACCTGAGTCTGGTTGTCACGAGCACAGTTCATGCCTTCACTTCAGTTCATTGGCTAGAACTCATGGTCTGATTCTGTTTGCAAATAGTTCGTATATTTTTATAACTATAACTTTTATGCTTGATTTTGCCTCGGCCTTGATTTGAAATTGTTTTAGTTGACTTCGACCTTGGCTTCGATTTTTAATCCACAGTTTGACTAGAACTGTAATATTTTAAATGCTCAGCCATCACTGTTTTCATTCCTGTGAATTTTAAATTCAACATTGGTCATCTCTGCACTGTTGAACTTCGTTCCAGTTTTACTCGGCTTTGACTTGATTTTATTTGTTGCACTTAGTCGATCCATTGCAGATAAACTTGAGCATTCTTGTAGTCTTCACTGCAACCTTTGGTTGCATATTTAATATGCAGATGCACTTGATAATTTTTTTTCTTGGTTAAGATAAATTAAAGTTTGGAAACTGCTGTTGTTTAGAAATATTTCGAATGTTGCTTGCATTATCCAGTTTCACTCAGTTGTTACCGTTGCCTTGAACTGTTGCCATCACATTCATGTGCATTTTCTATTCAGGTTGCAATCTTCAGTTCCATGCCTCTTGGTCTGCATCATTGATTGACTGGAAACTTGATTAACTTGTATACTTATTGCCTTCTGCATATACTCTATGATTTTGAACTGCCCATGCTTCTTTAGTTTGTTGTATCTGGGCTTAATGCATTTGTGATTCTACCATTGTTTCAGTTTGGTTTTTTTTCATTTATCACAGTCCTGCATGTTTAGTTGTTTCACTACAACTTTGGTCTTGCATATTTTCTTGCATATTTTATATGCAGATACTTGAGCATTTAGGGTTGTGCAAAATTTCTACCTAAAAGTTAGAAAACAAAGTTGTATTTTGTGTGGCAACTTATGTTTGCAAATTGGTCATTTCATAACCTGTAGCATATTTGACTTGGCCATTCTTGTTATTACCCCTGGTCATTTTGTTATCTGTAGCATTGTGTGTGGTGTTCATGTCACTCTTGAACTCGTAGTTCGAACTGATTAGTCTCTAGTTTTGAGTTTGTACACTTTGTTGCACCTTTATCTATGCACACGAGCTGGCGGGGCAGTACACACGGGTACGAATGCACACGTGTGCACTGCAGCCACCCAAAAATCGACAGTTTTGAATTGATATTTCTTTGCGTCGTGATGCATTGATCTGCTATGCCGTATTGGCGAGGCCGTACACGCGTGCGTGTACGGTAGCCAATAACACTGTTTATCTCTGTTGATGATTTAAATCTGCTGATTTATTGTTTAACACTGTTTAGTGTTAAAATTTTCGTTATCCGGTTTCTTTGTTAAAAGAGTCGGATAGACGAGAATTATTTTGACTGTCGTCTATTTAAATTATTATTGCCTCTATGCACTAATAAACTGGTTTGAATTAGACTGACTTGTGTATTATTTTCTTTTGAATATAATACTCGGGTCAGACCGAGTATTTTTACAGCTTGAAGATTTTCGAGCAGCGAAGTTAGAGAGAGAGTAAAGAATCATTTATTTCGAGAAAAATTGTATTTTAAGATATTCCGCTGTATCATTATTAAATTGTATAAACTCTGATGTATATAAAAAGATTTATAGTAATGAAATAAAGATTCATTTGTTTTAATTCATTGTTATCATTCTGTGTTTCTGTGGCTGATTCTGTTTAAACCTTATAAACTAAATAACAATTCGTCTTTTTGAACGTTTCTAGTTGGTTTAATTACCGACTGGAGGCGGTCAAAAGGGGGAATGTTACAAAGAGAAAGAGAAAATGGAACGGAAGAAGGGCATGAAGTAACTGATTGAAGGGTATAAAATTTTGTCCTGCAAAGTAATTATTTTAAAGCTGCGTCCTACAAGCTTATTGTTTGATGAAAGAAGGCCCTTACGGTAAAATTCCCCTATTTAAAATTTATTAAATATTTATTTGTATTTTTACTAATTCAAATAATTTAAAATTTGAATTTTTTAATTTTTAAATAATTCAATTAGTATGGCCAAATTAAAACTAAATTATATATATGAAATTTTACGAATACTTTTCGGTTGTGAAAAAAATTAATTTTGAATTTTATTTGAATAAGTCAAAACTTTTAAATTTTAAATTTTGAATATTGAAGCCTAGTTGAAAATAATACATACATCCTACATACATACATACATACATACATACATACATACATATATATATATACATATATATATATGTATGTATATTAACGTGTATATATATACATTATTTATTTTATACATACATATATATATATTGCAGAAAATATTTTATACTTATAATACATACATACATACATACATGTATATATATATATTTAAGTATTTTTAATTCATATTTATTGATTATAAATAAATATTTTAATGGTCGAAAAAGAAAAAAAATTATGATTATGTTATTTTGTTTCATGTACATCAAGGATAGTTTATTATAAATATTATCTATATTATATATATCACACTTAGTCACTCTAGGATCGTCACATAGGATCTTCTATTTGAATTTTAACATATACAAGACTCTCGATGAGTCATTCTGTAATTGGTCCAAGAACTACACATGCATAACTCTTTGGTGCCTCAACAATTATGAGTAATTCAACGTCCATGTAGAGTGTTATATATACTAGTCCCAACACACACACGCACACACACACATATATATCGATATCTCATTCTCGGTACATCTTGTCTAGGAACATTTAAGGACAATTATTTTATTTTATCAATTCAATACTCATGGTTACAAATGCATTCGTAACTGCAATGTTTAAATACATATCCTAATGATATTTTACTTGTATATAATTTTATAACATAATTTATATAAAAAATATAGCAATATATATAATAGAAAACAAAACCTAAAGTTTACTCTATTTTGAACAAGATTCATTATAACAGTTAAGTTGTATAATAAAATTACACAACTGCTCCTAGGCACACCATTAACTCTATAAAATTTGCCCATAACTAACAGTATGTAAATTATGACTTACTGGACATTTATTTCACCAAACAAGATCTATTTTATCAATAATAGATAATCCAACCTATAGTACCTCTTGATAACACCAATAACTTAGAAATTATAAATTTTTATACTCACAAAAGTTCAATTATTGTTCATATCTCTAGAACAAATATCAAAATGCTTAACTATTTGAAAGTGACCTGCGGTAGATGGAATAAGAAAATTATTTAGATCACTAGCTCTGATGCATTCTAAAGAAAATATACTTTTAATATAGTATAATGGCCACTCTTAATACTAAATATAACACACTTGCTAATAATATACACCAGGTGTAGAGGTTTACACACATAAGCATGCAACTACTCTAGTATCAAGAAGAAGAAATACTTACATCATTATCGAATAGAATATCATGTTGTGCACATGTATTGGTTGTTCTAAGAATCCAATAAAAATTATTAAAATATTTGAATTGAAACCAGTTCTCTATAGTGGAATGTGACACGTACTAATTTTATGGATCCAATTACTAAGATTGATTGAATATAATGTTAACATTTTATTTTGTACAAATATGAATCCGATATTGCAAATATTAGTCCAAAAGCATTAACATATAACAATCTTAAGAAGGTCAACCAACAACCTCCAAAGTTGTCAACGACCACTAGCTTAAGTGTCAAGTGGTAAGGTGCTATAGATTGAGATTCTAAAGGAGAACCTCGAGGTAATAAAATAAGCGCCTTAATAAAATACCACTCTTATTCTTGAAAAAACCAACCTAAAAATTTGCTTTTCGCAACCCATCTTGCATTAAAGATGATAAGGTATGTCAATTTGACAAAAATACAAATAATAACCAATATTTTATCCACCACAGATGAACAACTTCTATTTGAATTAAATTGAGATTCGAAGGTCAATTGAACGCAATATGACTAAACTGAACCCGGTAAATCTTTACCTAAATTTACTGAAATTGATCTACCATGCAACTTGTGTGTCATACACACACAGGAGGGATCCACATCCCTACTTCTTTGCATCCCCAATTTATGCCCAATTAATATTTTGGTATCTATGATTGTCAAAATTCAATAATTTTTTGCTGGTGTCATATATGTATCATCAACATCATCTATGCAAAAAAAAATCACCTCATTTCGATGTATTTAAACCATTAAAATTAGTAATATAATACATTATACATTAAAAATATTTATCATAGCCGTTGATTTTAAATTATTGATTTAATGGGCAAGAAATAATGGAATGAAGTGATTTTTTGCAGAGTTGATGTTGGCGATATTTATATCATGTCTGTAAAAACTTGTACAATTTCAACAATCATGGATATCTAAAAATTAGTTGAGCGTAGATCGAGGATGCAAAAAAGCCAGGATAAGGGCCCGTACCACCCCTCCCCCACCCACCCATGCACACACATACACACACACAGATATATATATATATATATATTAGGATATGCTACACCTCTATGGTTTTCGGTGCTATACTATTCTAAATAAAATGAAACTTCGGGGATGTTCAATCTACACTATCAACAACATGTCCATAAAAAATAAGATCATCTGAAAGTCCTAATATGTTCAAAATGTTAAGTCGAATATCAACCTCTAAAATACATATTTTAACCGTTTATTTGAATCATGATTTTGAACAAGTTAGAATAACTCAAATTGAGCCAAATTTTGTAGAAATGATCTTGAGTTATGTAAGAACATGTCTACAAACTTTATTTACATTTTAAACTTTGTAGGTTAAAAAATATGAAGAGTGTAGACAATACGATTATTATTCATATAAATACAAAATACGATCATGTGCAAAATAATAAAAAGATTTTTTTTTAAAATTTAGCATTTTAATCTTGTTGTCAATGCACCTGATTCAACAATGGTATCAGAGTCTACACTGTATTTATGTAAATAATTAACCAACACGTAGGGTAGTCTTTATAACACCCATATCTTACAAATAAAAATAAAATTTGTACCCATGAACATCTCAAATTTCCAATTATTGTTTATATCGCTATAAAAAATATGGAAATGCTTAACAATTTAAAGTACAGAAAATGAGAAAATGAAAAGTACTTGGTTCACCATCTATGGTACATGACTAAAACATATATACTTAATATTTTGGTGCATATTAGTATAGTATATATCAAATACTTAAAATATAACACTTTCTACTATACACGAAGTGTGACAACTGCACAAACTTTCTAATATACAACAAGTGTGGTGGTTCAGACAAATAAGCATACAATTGCACATACTTTCTAATATACACGTAGTGTGGTGGTTGACACACATAAGCATACAACTGTTGTATTGAAGAATAGTACAACTGCTTTACTGAAGAACTTGAGCATGTGATCAGACAAAAGGTAAAAATGGACAAAAATAAGGAAAGAAGAAGAACTTCTTGCATCATTATCGAGTGCAATATCATGTTAAAACTAAAGGTGCACATGCATAGATTCTAAGTATACAATAAAAAGTTTGGATTGAACCTAATCCACCTTAACGAAATGTAATACATACAAATATTTATGAATTTAATCACTACTTGATTGATTGGATATCATGTTAATATTTTATTTTGTATAAATATATATATCCTACATTGCAAATATTATGATTTAAGCACTAATATATAATAATATTAAGAAGGTCGAGTTGGACCAAAAAATGGCACAACACCCCAAACGAATAGAATAACATAGGTCTAAGTAGCAATAACAATGAAAATAGTAACAGACAAGGATTTTTATAGTGATTCGGCAAATTCTATGGCCTACGTCCAATTTAATCTTATTATAGATTGTTCTGTCAAAAGTACAAGAGCATTTTAGTTCAAATCTGGTTTAGAACAGTAAAGAGTAGGCTCCTAAGTAACAAGATCCGAGTAGAGAAAAAGAGTGAAGAATATAATAACCAAAAGTCCTTTAACCATCACTCTAGGTTTGTTATTTATAGAGGAATCATCCATCAAAGTCGTCAGATCATGAAACTAGGTAAAAGTCCAAATCTGAAAACACAGGGAGGAAGAAGAAGTACCTCATATCCTAAAATCATGTTGATACCGACAGGAATCATGTTGGTACCGACATGATTTTCTTAGTGCAAATCACAAGATTCCTCTTCACTTCATCTTGTGTCTTCAATACTTCAAGCTACGAGCACTTTTTCCTATCAATTCTACTTGATACCGAGATGATCTGGCTCATTTGATGCTTGTCCTTTTCTTCATAGATTTTGGGAGTTTTTCACCTACTCCTTCAGAAGTGGGCCTCAGAACAACCACTTTAGCCATCAATTCTTTGACTATAGCATAAGAGGTCACCAACGCTCACAAAAAGTACCTGGTACCGACATGAATTCATGTCAGTACCGACCACTTTTCCTTAGCGCAATTTGACTCCAAATTCCTTGAAGTTTTTTTCATTGCTAGTCCAAGCTTGCCTCTAAGTTCTCGAACCATTCTGTCTTCATCCTGACATCCAGGTTCATCTTCAAACTGCTTGGTCTAAAAGCTTGATAACATTTTCCCTCAAAGTGTTCTTCTATTGAAAATAAATTATGCTTTGGATCAAGATAAGCATATATAATCATCTGCACAAGTCCATTGGTCATCCAAAAGTCGCTTTAAAGTGTCGTCTCTATTCTAAGAGCATCCATTCACCCACTTCAAATAGTAGTCGTATCACTTTCTACACCAAGGTTTAGATCTATATCACTCTGAAGATTGCTCCCCGCCTCAGCTGGATAAGAATTCCTTTTCCTTTCTTTTCTTTTTCATTTCTTCTCTTCTTTTTGTCCTTTTTTGACAAATAAATCATTTCAGTACTGACATGAAGTACCGACCACTTTATGTCAGTACCAACATGAATTGCTTAGTCATTTACCACTGTATGTTTTAGTACCTAATGAATTTTCACATTCACCTTTTCATTTTCCTATTTTACTCGTTCTGATTACTTTCCTTGGCGATTTTCACCTTTAGCTCCTTAAGCAACCATCTCGACTCTAAGCTTAGGCCATAGTCAATCCTCCATAGAAGTCGTCGCTGCTAGTTCTCCACCTTGACAACCACTGCCGTCCCTAAATAATTTGATCCCAAGTTCTTTGATTTCTAGATCAAGCAAGGTAGGTTGCTTTTGGATGTACTGCAGTCGCTTATTAGTAGCATCGATGTCGTCGACTTCAGATTCAGGCGGCAACTGCTTGGTTTTTGGCTTAGGGTGTCTAGATTTACAACCAACCCCTCATTCTAATCAATTGAAAATGCATGTCTTGGGAAATACCTAGGTCAACTTCAGGGTTTGCACCAAGATGGCTAAGGGCATGCTTTACCTTACTTCATGTCAACCTCGAGTCACAACCGATAGTACCCCGGGTCACTTTCTAGTCGAGTTTTTCCCATACATAAGTAATGGACTTCAAACATACAAAGCTTTCCAAAAGTTTTCACAAAGTAGTGGTCGGACATAAATCCAAAATCCAAAAGTAACCTTTGATGGGATGGTTTGAATGGATGGTCATGCCAAATGCACTATGGCAGTCGAATTGCCTTTCCATACAGCACTTCAGGCTACTTCATGATCCCGTACTCCTACAAAGAAGGCTCTGCATTGCTTTAGATATCGGTTTCATCATCATTCATCCTTCGATAATGAGTAATATCTAACACACAGTTCCACTGTGCGACGGAGCTCGTTTGCCACCGTGAGCGAGCTATCTACATAGGATGTTGCATTCATCGTGTATAGGACACAAGACTTACACTGCATAGATTGGTACTTCAAATTGTCCTGGTCGATGTTCAAAATCTGATTGGTCTATACATGTCAACATTTGTTGGATTCTGGGGATCGACCACATAAAAATCTATTAAAGTTAGAATTCAAAATAAAACATACCTGACTGTGTCCACTATCAATCTTTCTAGTCCAGAATGACTCGTCAATCGCCACGTTTCAAAGGCACTTCTGAACCTTCGACTCCTCCTAATGCCGGCTCTTCTACCACTCAGGCTTTTACGTCTACTCCATTCGGAGCCAGACATTCGATAACGGTTTAACTTCAGAGGGAAATAGTTCCAAATGTACCTCTTCGAAACCAACCACCTCCGCTGAATGAACAATCTAGATTAAGAGTACTGTATAACCCTCCAGATAAAACACCATCCTTACTGACTACAAATCAACTTTGGACGATCGGTTGTCGTCATGGAATTCCATAAAGTGATGAACGATCGATCAACGAGCTCACAATCCTCCTCAAGGGTATAGCGCTTGTAATAAGTACATGTGCATGTTTCAATGAATTTATCTGATTCATTTTACAAGAGATTGGGTTGGATCTAACTTAAGTTAATCCCAATAGATACGCCCTCCTTAATTCTATGTAACATCTTATTTATGATACAGCTTCAATGACCGCCGACCTTTGCAGAATTGACACACCTTCTAAGATTCAAGAAGAGTGCCAACTCGCCTTCCTTATTGATTATCGATGCCTAGTGCTATTGGAAGGTCATTGAGGAACTTCACAAAAAATACTCATATTTTAAGAGCGGGTATTTCTCTGTCTGTTGTCCCTTCAACTTCAACCGACTCTGGTTATCTAGACGTAAGGCTCCTTCGTTAACATTCTTTTTAGTCGGTTGATTTCTTCTTCATTCTCTTCCACAGATATTTCTGAGCGAGGAACCAACGAAGTACACTACCATACTTTAGGAACTTCAAAAAGTGTCAACATCCGACATCGCACTACTACCTATCTCCTCACAAATGAAAGACTTCGTCAATACGGCCTTCTACATCTTGAGCACTTTGTTGTTCCTCCTGTGCTTCCATAAGAAGGACCAAGACTTTTTCTTCAACCTCTGCCCCTACTCGCGACCCTGGCAATGTCAATCAAAGGGCCGATGAAGGCCCTATGGGCGAGGCAAATGTTGAGGAAGGCCAAGGTGGAGTGATGGAAGAGAACATTGTCGAAGAAGAGCATGATGAGAGAGGAGAAGAGAGAAGAGGACTAGAAAGAGTGGAAGAAGAGGAAGAAAAAGAAAAAGAAATTGAAGGTGAGAAGGAAGATGAAGACGATGACGATGACCAAGATTTTAATATGGACGAGTCATATGGGGAGACCTCCTCCGAAGGCGCAGATCCTACTTCGTCGCGTCCAAAGAGAGTAGTCATCGAATCCTCCCAGCTATCTTTTAACCAATTTCAACACCAGATTCTAAAGAGACTCCTCATATAGGATCCTCGAAAAACACCTTCAACTCACTTGGTAATTTGGACATCTCAATTGACGATCTTCTTAAGGAGTATCCTTCAGGTTTCGATTTTCCATCTGAGGACCTCCTAGCCGAGGTGAAACCCCATCTTTGCTACCCTCCAAACATGGTCCGTAAAGCACTTAGTAATACCTGCACTCCACACATTTATAGGGTCATGAATACTTATATCCTGCATTCGCCCTTACTTCATTGTTCTAAGACTGATACGACCCTTTTTCTTTCATTTCAAGACAATGAAAAGAGACCGCTTCTACTGTGTACGCTCAGGCATCTACAAGCATCGGGGAACCACCCCAGAAACTTATCCTCAGCACACAACTTTGTAATGAGAAACTGAGGAAGAAAAGCTAAAAAGGAAGGAAATGGAATGATATGAGGATAAGGATAGAAAGAAACACCAGGCCGAGGAGAGAGAATTCTACGATCAGGGGAAAAAGTCTTGTAATTCACATGACAGTTATGGTCCTACTATAAGCTCTTCCCAACCAGGCTTTCAGCACCAATTTCATTCTCAACAACTTCTGATTATCCGACCTTCTATCACTACTGTGACTACCTCACAAAAATCCAAGGAGGTTTCTACTCGTCCTGCTCCACCTCCACTCCCTTCAGGCTCATCCACAACCGTGACATCCAGGATGCAGGCCTCCATCTCCAACCTTTTCTCGACAGGGGTGAAGTTCGACCATAATATCAAAAACATCCTTCGAGAAGAAGCTAACCATAGATTTGGAGGGGTTACCGAGCTTGTAGACTAACTTTTGAATGGAGGAAATGAGTTTTTGCCCTCTTCGATGTCAACAGAATTAATCAGATAAACATCCAACCGTTCGAATCGAAGAGGAAGACACACGACAGGACGATAACTAACAATAAATTCAAATTACAAACTCAAAAAATAAAGGGATGAGGCTTAAAAGTAAGTTGAGGACCTTAAAAAATAAATCAACAAGATGACATGTGCACAGACTTAGGCCCTTAACATCATAAATGACTAACTCCAGACAGCTCACCATGAGAATGATCAGATCATAGTCCAGATCGACACCAAGGATAAGGCAATTCAAGAGAAAGATACGGCGCTTTAGCCCATGGACTTAGCATTATAGGCTAATGGCACGGAACTTTAAACACTTTAGGCTGAAGTTGAGAGACTTAAGGCCAGTCTAAAGGCTGAGATAGCAACGAAGAGAGAAGCTCAGGTTGACCCAATGGTGCTATAGCTGAATTAAATGAGCTTTAAAGACCAAGCGGCTAAGGAAAAGAAAAAATGAATTCGAGAAAAACCTGCCTCGAAACGGGTCTAATTTTCAACCCAGAAAAGGCCAATCGAACATTAGACCCATTCTAAAGCTGGCTGTTGATTGGTAAAATTAAACAATACACAGAGCTATCTACTAATGCTATCAGAATTCTCACAGTGGAAAAGATAAAATATAATATTAGAAAAAATACTCATTTTATAAAAATTCAAATATCATAACAAGACATAATATCTCAATATTTATGGTACAATATCTCAAAATACAATAATACCATGTCTGAATGGGTACATCAACATATAAAAAAACATAAGTAGATAGATAACTGCCAGTTTCTTTGCCTTCATCTCCTAGATCTGCATCATCTTTCCTAACCTATGTTGTAATGAGGAGGGAGTCAGAACAACAATGTCTAGTGAATAAATCTCGAGTCTTTCCATAATAGTATTTGGCAATATAACATAGATAAGAATATGTCTTACGTATCCTAACTATGTTTCTTATAAATACCTCCAACTGTAAGCCCGAAGGCTCTCCCAATCCAAACCTATAACTTACACTTTTCTAACCCAACTTTATAACTTACCTTCAACCGTAGGCCCAAGACCATTTCCAGTCCCATGCATCTACCATAAATCATGTCCAACAATATTAGAGAAAATACCCATGCCACTTAATACTATTTTAATGGGAATTAGGCAGACTATAATCATTTAATACTATATCTTAGGCTGGTCCTGCTCATTTAATACCTAACTCAAGATGGACCCCTCTCTGGTGCAATCTAGATGACTGGCATGGAATCTCATCAGTCCACTTAATACTTCTTTTTAGAATAGGCGGACCCTATAATAACAACTTAATACCTCAAACCCAAAACGGACCCTTCCTAAGATTTCTATATACCGTGCTTAAATGTTATCCCCAACCATTTAATACTTCCTAATTAGCGAGGAGGTGGACCCTATAATAGCCACTTACTACCTCAATCTCCAAAGCAGGTCCTACATATTATGATCTGCAACCCAACTGTGACATCTCACATTAGTCTGACCATTTGTAAGCATTGGTAACCATATTAACTGGGCATATTTACCCAATAGAATTGGCACTAACCTCACATCCTTTGTGGGTATTTATTATAGGCGATGTCTCACATCAGCCCAAAGTTACACTACTGGTAGCCAAATTGGCTGGACAAACTTCTATGTGCTTTTAACTGATTTCGCATCCGTATAACTTAGTCATAACCTACAATCCCCTAATCATATTATCACTCACCTCATTGCATTCTACTATGGCTATAAAGAAAGATCCTTTACTCCGCTGCTAATCATAAACGTCCATAACTTCCATCCTACAGTGTTTTAATGCTAATTACTAACCTATTTATTACGCGATTAATACGTTAGTAATTATATGTTATTCATACGCCAATATATATTTATAAAATGTAACTAAAAATATTCCTAGGTGTACGAAGATTGGGCCCTATACTAATCGTTAAATGTCGAAACTTACAATTGATACAAGTTTAATTCCATATCATAACATACGAATTAGCTAATATTATTAGCCCAACAATAGACTTGTATAAGAAAATAGAATAAATTGCCAAACTTAATTTGTATTAAAATATAGAATCAACATCAACAGAATTTACGATTCAATCCTTTTACACTCTATTTAACTTTCGCATATAAAATGGAAAAGGGATTCATATTAAAATTATGGAAATAGGCAGTGCAAACTACGAATAGAAGAATTCTTATTTTACGCACCATTTCCTAACTTTCAGAACCCTCAATCATATCAAACGATAAAAATGAAAATGTGGAATAGAATGTAAAATATTATAATTGCAATAACTACACAAATTCTATTATTTTAATATATAATAATTGAGATTCCAGAATATAATAATTGACATTTTTCTTTGGGGGAATTTTGGGGGTTTAGATTTGAAGTTTTTTTGAACCAAAATTCCCTAAGGCATATATCAAATCCAATCTATACGATACAATTACTAAAATGAGAAAAACTAAGATTTCCACTAACGGATAATTCCCAGCTTCCTCCTTTAGATTTGAACATGCCTATTATTTAATCTCTTTCCAGATCTCTTCCTTTGAAATATACAATAATTGGATTGTATATTAATCAAATTCAGAATTTCAAGGATTGGAGGAGAATAGAATTAGAAATTGAATATTAATATCTAAAATCCCTTACCCGAAGATCTTAAGAAATTTCTGAATTGTGTGGAAGAAAGAAACTGATAGAGCTTCACTATGTTCCTAAATAATTTATGAATAAAAGTGAAGAGGCTGGGCTCTTATATATTGTGGTAAGAAGTCAACGGAACCGTCATATTTAAGTTAATAAAATCCAGGCCATTTCTGGCCTAAATAACCCTAGCTGCCACAACACTCACCAGTCGACCACTCCTACCCAAGCGGTCGACTGCTAACAGTCAACCGGCCCTAAGTAGGCGGTCGATCGGTTACCTAAATATGGAAACATATTTATTTCAGCCATTTAATTATTATTTAATTCCTTATTTATATTTAACATTAACGATACCGTTAATTTTTGAATTTCAGATTTTATTATTATTTACATTTTGAAACTGAATTCCATTTGAAATATTTTAAATTCAAAACTTCAAACGTCGATAACTTTTTCGTTTGAGCTCCGATTTCAAAACTTTAAATGTTGAAATTGATAAGAAAATCGGCATGAACGCAACGACACAACTTTCATGGCCAAATTCCAACATCTTCAAAATTACCATTTTATCCTTATTATTAATTTATTAATTAATTAATTTCTTATAAATTTTTACGGGGTGTTACAAATTCCACCCTTCGAAAATCTTTGCAAATGTTATCTAAGATAAGAATCTGAA